>CM066044.1:91646222-93115818 GCA_033557465.1 Ichthyophis bannanicus | reverse complement strand
TGTTCTGACAGACTTAAGGATCTTAATATGTACACCTTAGAGGAAAAGCGGGATAGAGGTGATATGATTGAGATGTTTAAATACCTCCGTGACAAATATTCAGGGAGAGAGCCTCCTTCCAATTGAAAGCAAGTTCTGCTATGAGGGGACATAGGATGAGGGTGAAGGGAGATAGATTCAGTAGTGATATGCGGAAATATTTCTTTACGGAAAGAGTGGTGGATCCGTGGAATAGTCTTCCAGTGGCGGTGGTAGAGATGAGGACAGTAACTGAATTCAAAAAAGCATGGGACAAACACGGAGGATCTCTAAAGGTAAAAAGTGGACTGTTGTAGTTGTTCATATGGAAGGATAGACTAGATAGGCCATGTGGTCTTTTTCTGTCGTCATGTTTCTGTGTTGACAAATGAAGAGCCAGGAGCAGAACCTCAAAAAACACCCACAAATAAGAACAGAAGTGACAGGGATCTTGATCGATTTTCAGAAAACTGTGTTCAAACTAGCTAGACTAAAAGTAGATAATGCAATGAGATCGGATGGGATACATCTGAGAATATTGAAGGAACTTGGGGACATTCTAGCAGCTCCGCTGTCTGACCTTTTCAATGCTTTTTAGAGTCAGGTCACAGAAGTCAAGATAAGGTTTATAACTATAGGCAGTTAGTCTAACCTGTGTTGTGAGTAAATTATTGGAAATGCTGCTAAAAGGGAGGATAGTGAGGTTTCTGGAGTCCAATGGATTGTAGGATCTGAGGCAGCATGGATTCACCAGAGTCAGGTCTTGTCAGACAAATCTGATTGATTTATTTAACTGGGTGATCAGGGAGTTGGACCCAGGGAGAGCCCTAGATGTGGTGTATTTAGATTTCAGTAAAGCCTTTCATACTGTTCCTCACAGGTGACTTATAAACAAACTGAGCACCCTAGGGATGGGCCATAAAGTGACTGACTGGCTTAGAAATTGGTTGAGTGGGAGGCGACAAAAGTTACAGGTTATTGGAGCTCACTCTGAGAAGAAGGAGGTTATCAGTGGTTTGCGCAGGGATCTGTCCTTGGTCCGATTCTTTTTGACTTCTTTGTTAGTGATATAGAGGAAGGGTTGTTGGGTAAGGTTTGCATCTTTGTGAATGATACCAAAATCTGCAATAGAGTAGACACCCAGGAAGGTGTAGATAATATGTGGAGGCATCTAGCTAAGCCTTAAGAATGGTCTAGAACTTGGCAGCTGAAATTTAATGCTAAAAAATGCAAGGCCATGCTTTGGGCTGCAGCAATTCCAAGGGAGCAATATAGTATACGGGGTGCTTAAGTACTTTTGTCCACGAAAGAAGAGCGCGGACTTGGGCATGATTCTGTTTCTGCTGATCTTAAAGTGGCTAGACATATAGAAAAGATGACAGCAAAAGCTAGAAGGATGCTTGGGTTCATAGGGAGAGGAATGGCCAGCAGAAGAAAGGAGGTGATAGTTCCTCTGTATAAGTCTCTTGTGCGACCTCATTTGGAGTATTGTGTGCAATTCTGGAGACCACACCTTCAAAAGAAGTCTGTACAGAGGGTGGCTTCTAAAATGGTTAGTGGTCTTCGTTATAGAGCACATGAGGGCAGACTTAAGGATCTTAATATGTACACCTTAGAGGAAAGGCGGGATAGAGGTGATATGATTGAGATGTTTATATACCTCTGTGGCCTAATGTTCAGGGAGAGAGCCTCTTTCAATTGAAAGCAAGTTCTGCTACGAGGGGACATGGGATGAGGGTGAAGGGAGATAGGTTCAGGAGTGATATGCGGAAATATTTCTTTACGGAAAGAGTAGTGGATCCGTGGAATAGTCTCCCAGGGGAGGTGGTAGAGATGAGGACAGTATCTGAATTCAAAGAAGCATTGGAAAAACACAGAGGATCTCTAAAGATAAAAAAGGACTATTGTATTTGATATGGAAGGGCGAACTAGATAGGCCATGTGGTCTTTTTCTGCTGTCATGTTTCTATATGTCCTAGTCCCCAGTCAGGAGTAGCTCTACCATTAGGCAGGCTGTCCCGGGTGGCAATTTTTTGGGAACGGTAAAAATGCCTTGTAAACGGGGGCGCTGGGTGAGAATGTCCACAGTCTTGGCAAAGGCAAATACTATTATGACTTGCAAAGGATTGTGGGGAATGTAGACCATTCATACCAGAATCAGCCGTTCACAAAATAATGTGTTGCTCGAGTGTAAGCAAAGAAAGTATATTTTATTTATGGGGTTATTTCTCCCACACAGATTTACTTGGTAACACAAAAGGATACTTGCTTTCAGTATTATACTTAGGAAAAACAAATCATGATATCAGCAACTGAACTTCTTAAGCAATCAATCCAACAATAAAGACCTTGATGGGAAACAGAAAGGTCTTTCTGAGGTCTCCTGCTAATACCTTTTAGCAGTGCTCCAAAAGCAAAAAGTAACCAAAAAACTGTTCTTTTTCAAGGATAACTTTCTTGTATTTTCACACACAAACAGTAGTTTCCTTTCAGAGCTCACGTGCAACTATGCATGGCTTAATTGCCAACAGTTAGTCAGCTGCAAACCCCTTTACTGGTTTACTTTCTATACGTGGCTCAAATCCTACCCTAAAGCTTTCTTGCAGGCTTTTCTGGGTAGATAAAAGAACAAGTTAGAGTTCCCTTTTGATGGTTGTTGTATTTGTGAAAGTATTTTACCACAGCAGCTTATTCAGAGAGCAATCCATGTATTCATTCTGATCATTTAAAATATCTCCTTCTTCAACTATCATAGAATCAATATCATGGTCTGGTTCAGAGGAATTCCTTAATGGAGCACTCTCAGGACAATACTTGTTTCCCTGCTGTCTTCCAAGTGAAGAGCTAGGGCATAGATCAGTGTTCATACCTGAGCTTCCTTTACTGTTAGGTTTCCTCTCCAGATATCCTGGCCAATAAGTAGTCCAGCTTTTATGTCCAGCCTTCCAATCAAGATCCTTGGACACTGGGTCTCTCTTCACATACCTTCTTGCACTGGTCTAAGGGCCCCTTCCAAATGCAGCCGTCTCCTTCACAGGTGCCGTCCGGGGATTCCTGGCTCTGTAACCCCACTCCTCTGGCTTCCTCCAGTCCAATGGAGTATGCTTGCCTCTGGAATGACTCCCAACACACGTACTGCTATGGGCTCCTTCTTTAGACCTTCAAGATGTTTTTCTCTTCTTTTTTCCACGTTGTGGCTGCTGCTTCCTCTCTCTGTCCTTGAGCTCTGAGTTCCTCCACTCCATCTGATTCTGTGTAGAATATGTTTTACCTTTAACTTGTTTAGAGGGATACTCCACCCTAGCACAGCTCAGCTGTGCTGAATCAAGCCCTGCCCTTGGAGATGAGTGATTATGGATTACCTCATAGCTCTCCTGATTGAACACACGTTTCCCCACTTCAGCTCTTCTAGTGGCTGTTTGAAACCTGGTGCATTCTGGGACTGGTAGTCTTTTATGAAAACATTCTGTTTTATTATTTCTACCAGCAAAGGCAGGTTGCTTGTTCAGAGCCAATTCACCTCTATTATAGCTCCTTCCTGAACTATGATAAGCTTCTTTATCACAGCCTTCAGAACACCCCAGTAGCAGCTGCCTACTTCTGCCTGCTCTTAAAAAAAGAAAAAGAAGATTTATAATCGCTTTTTTCAAGACCAGATGTCACTGCTGCCACTTCTGCCATGTCTGTGGCAGTGTCGGCATCACCCCATCTCCTGCTGTCACCACCCCGTCTGCTGCTAGACCAATGAGAGGCGGCAGTAGCAGTGGTAGGCTGGGAGTGGTGGGGGAGAGTGGTGAGGGAGAGTGGTGGGGGAGTGGATGGTGGCATGGGGGAGAGGCAGATGCTGGACACGTGGGGAGCATGGAGGGACATAGGGTGGGATTTGGGACAGATGGCCATGAGGTGAGGGAGGTACATGCCCCCTCACCTCATGGCTAGCAGAGGGCAGATGGTTACAAGAGGTGGGGAGGGGCAAAGGACAGATGCTGGCCACAGGATGGGTGTGGGGAAGGTGGAATAAGATGGCGGATATATGTTGGGGGTAGAGAGCAGATGCTGAATGGTGGCAGGGAGGCAGAGAGTAGATGCTGGACACGAAATGTGTATTCAGATATATGCTGGCCATCAGGGAGGGGGCAGAAGGTAGATGATGGCCACAGAGTGGGGAAGGTGGAGGACACCTGGTGGACATAGGATGTGGGTAGACAGCAGTTGCTGGACATAGGGTGGGTGCTTAGGACAATGGAGAGCAGATGCTGGGCATGGGGTGGAGATAGGGGACAAAGGACAGATGTTGGACATAGGCTGAAGGGACAAAGGGAAAATGGTGGCCACAGGGTAAGGGTGGGGGAGGTGGATGGCAGATGGTGGATATGGGATGGGGTAGAGAGCAGGAGCTGGATGTTGGCAGGAGGGGGGCATGGAGGTGGAGATGCTGGACATGGGGTGAAGTGGGTAGAGGATAGATGGTGGACATGGGATGAAGTAGAAAGCAGACACTTGACATGGGGACATGGGGGATGAAGAGCATATGCTGGGCATAGGGCTTAGATAGGGGAGAAAGGGTAGATGCTGGGCATGGGAGTGATGGGAAGAAAAGGTAGATGTTGGGCATGGAGGAGGAGATGGGGCAATAAAGAGAGAGAGATGTGGGGCACAGGGGGAGGGGAGAGTGAGAAGATGCTTGGCATGGGGTGGAGAGATAGGAGGAAATGCAAGATGGGGAAGGATAAAGAGAGGAAGATGTAAAATGCTGGACATGGGGTGTGGGGAGAGGCAGAGGGCAGGTTCTGAACATGAAAGAGAAAGGGGCAAGAATAGAGAGAGAGGAGTAATGGTGCCGTGAGATAAAAGGAATGAGGCGCTGGATGGTGGCAAGAAAGAGAGGGGAGGAAAAAAGGGGACAGATGCAGGACTGGGGCAACCATCAGGCAACCTAGGCCGTTTCGGGGGTGTGGGGCAAAGAGCAGAGTATTCAGAGCTAAGCAATAAGGCATAAAGTATGCCTAAGGTACCAACATATTGAACCAACTCTGGAGCCAGTCCTGGTTAGATGCTGGATGCAGAGGAGGAAGAGAGAAAGGGGGGAATGAGACGTTTGAAAATTGGTAGGTGCAGTAACAAGAGGGGTTTGGAGGACTGGATGGTAAGAAAGAAGAGTAAAATCTGAATTTATATAGAGAGAGAAATAAACAGAAGAAAGATGGAAGGAAAAGATAAATGCCAGAGATGTAAGGAAATGGAAAAGACAGGAAAGGAGAGCAGAGGAGAAGTGGCAGATTTATTTATTTATTTTATTTAAAAGGATTTATATACTGCTTTGTCCTAAAATCAAAGCGGTTTATACTTCAAACAATCAAAAGTCAGTGTCAGTAGGGGTAGGCATGCAGTGTTAATATGGGTGAGTGTTTGTGTGAGTGAAGGCGATGATTTCTTGGAGTACTATATACGGGATGAGCTATGTACAGTGAGTATATACAGAGATGGTAAGGGGGTACTTAGGGGGTCAGTTAACATTTAACCCCAGGCAGTTTAAATTTACATTAACTTCTACAAAGACATATACAAAGAACTTCAATTTTAAACAATAACATATACAAACAACTTTCAACTGTAAATGGTAACGTCATATTTTAACAACCTAAATAGACTAAAATAGACTTGTAACTTCATGTTCTTTTTACAAGGAGCATTCAGTTGTAAATAGTAGCATTGCATTTCAAAAAAGTAAACAGTTTTGTGACTTCCTACATAAAATGTGAACAGTCTTGTAACTTCCTACATTAAGATTGGGATTGGTGGTCTTCATTGTAGTGTTCAATGAATAAGGTAGTCTTGAGTAACTTGCGGAAGTCTTAAGTCAGTTGTGGATCGTAGCTTTTCTGGAAGTGCATTCCAAATAGCAGGGACAGCAAGGGAGAAAGCCCACATGGATGTGGAATTATTGGTTCTTATGAATAAACTAGGAGATGGTATTGTGTTTTTAGTGCTGTTTCTGTCCGGTCTTTTTTTGTTTTGGCTCCGTTGAGCTCTTGAAGTATTTCTCCTGACATGTTGTTTTTGATCTTGAAGATTGTGAACGCTGATATTGGGCGGTAGTTTGCTGTGTCAGTGTTGCTAGTTGATGTGGTTTTACAAATAGGGCGTATAGTAGATTGTTTGAGTGCTTTGGGCATGTAGCCCTGGTTGAGAGAGGTGCTTACTATTTTTTTAATGTATTTGCTTATATCTTCTTTAATGGATTTAATCCATGTCACCGGGCAGGGCTCAAATGGTGAAGTGGTGGTGTTTAGAGCAGTGATAGTTTGAGTTATTTGTTTCGATGATGGAATGCTCAAGCTCTTCCATTGGTTGGTGATATTACAGTTAGCATCGGTAGTTGGTGTGCCCTTACGGGGGATGCTCATAGGTGGTGTGCTGTGATTGGGACTATTCTTAGCTATTAGAAAATCAGCAAAGGTTTGAGGATGGATCTTGCTTTCATCCTTCGTGTTTGGGTCATTTGTAAGGTTGCGTACTATGTTGAAGAGCTCTTTAGGTTTGTTACAGGCTTTTAGAACAAGGTTTGTGTGGTATTCTTGTTTATGTTTGTTAATTATATTATTATATTCTTTTGCATCTCCTGATATTGTCTCAATGTAGTTTCTGATTTGTTATGTCTCCAGCGGCGTTCCAGTTGTCATAATTTCCTTTTGGACTTTCTTATGGTGTTTGAATACCAAGGTGTCAATCTAGGTCTGTTTTTATTGTAGTGTGTGCTCTTTTGAGGTGGGGGTTGAGATGCTGCCAGGATAGTGTTATTCCATGCCTTGATAGCTTTGTCTATGTCTGTGACGTCTTGGGGAAGTGACTGAAAGGTGTCTTTGAGGAATTGTTCTTTGTTAAAAGCTTTGAAGCATCTGGTTGGCTGTTCAGTTCTCTGAGATGAATGGTGGGTATTTTGGTGGAGCTCGAATTGTATAGCATGGTGATCTGACCATGGTATTGGTGTGGTTTTAGGTGGTTTTATGAGACCGTGATTCAGGGTGTTCTTTTGCACAAAAATGTAATCTGGTGTGGAGCCAGAGCGATGTGAGGGACCAGAAAGGATCTGCTTTAGGTGTATGGATTCCATTGCTTTGTGAAAGGCCGTTTCAAGTGTTGTAGATGACGATGTGAAATTCGGGTCTCCCAGAATGATAAGAGTCTTGTGTGGGTGGTTCACTGCATATATCATGTCTAGGATGTTGGACGTGTCATCATTTGAGGTTTTGGGGGGGTCGGTAGATAAGGCAGATGGATAGGTACTTGTTTTCTGTGCTGATGAAGTCACAGTATTCAGAGGTTTTTGTGGCAGATGTTTTGAGTCTTAGGTCTGATCTGGTGCGAATTAAAACACCTCCTCCTCGTTTGTGGGTTCTGGGACAGTTTATGCCATGAATGTTGGCGGTGTTATTTGATTCAGTATCACCTGGTCTGAGTTCTTAAGTCATGATTCTGTGATGCATAGGATATCAATTTTGTTTTCATGGATGTGATCAATTGTGTTTGTTTTGTTACATATTGATCTTGCGTTAATCAGTCCTATGGTCATGATGGTGGTATATGATGGGTGTGTTTGATGTGTAGGGATGTTTGAGGGTGGTTCTGTTTGTATGTGTTTGGAGGTTTTCTTACATGGGTGTTTGTAGGGAGCAGATATGTAGATAGGTTGGTAGACAGTAGAAAAATATGATACATATATGTGGGGGTTGCACGGCTGTGAGATAGGTAGTGTAATAATAAGCATTTGTAGGGTGAGCGCATATAATAAGAATTAGTAAAATAGCATATATCTGTGGGAGGAACGTCTGTTTGTACCTTTGTTGTTTGCCTTGAGGTTTGTAGGTCTTGTGTGCAGGAGGAGTATGTTGGGGTTTATGTTCCATATTGGTATCTGTCATGTTGATTGAGCTACTTGTGTGCTATTTGAGGCAGTAGTTTTTGTGGATTTGTCTTGTAGCGTGTGTTGGTTCACTCCTTAGGGCTCCCGCCTAAGGGCCACACCAAAGGGCCCTTTGGCTTGGTCCTTAGGTGTGGGCATGCTCAGTGCAGGCACACCTGTGATAGATCTTCCCTTTATCTAGAGTCTTTGATTGGTCGATCATGTGGGGGAGCAGGAGGAGCTCACCTTCTGCTTCCCGCTGCAGCTAGGTTTGCCAGGGCTGAAGAGATGGACTGGAGACCTTAGAAAGAGAGTTAAAAGAAGACAGACAAAAGCAGAAACCAAACACTGAGATCAGCATGGCTGTCAACAAAGGTAGAAAAATGATTTTTATTTCAAATGTAATGATTGGGATATGCAAGTCTTTGGGATTTACATGTTCTTTCTCTGTATTTTGCACAGGACATGGGTACATGCGTCTCTTACTATTTTTCCCTGGTGTTGTAATGCATGCAGGGGTGCAGCCAAGAGTGGTTGACTAGAGTCACCAACTGGCTCCAGATGTACCTGACAAGCTTGATCCAGTCCTGGGTTCACCCCATTGCATGTTTGGATGTTAGTTCTGATTTCTGTATTGCACTCTATAAGAAAAGCCAGACTACAAGTCCCTGAATGCAATGGGGTAAACCCAAGACTGTTTCAGGTCTGTCAGGTGCATCTGAAGACAGCTGGCAACCATGGGCTGTGGACCCTCAATTTTGGCATGAGGCCCACTGAATCGTTTATTTATTTATTTAACATTTCTTATATACCACCTTTCATGATATCAAGGCGGTTTACATTGAACAAATTGAAATTACATTGAACAGGGCATTATAACTTGTAGATAACTATTTTACAATCATTGGCAGCAGACCAGTCGAATGAGAGGATAACTGGAGGCAGTGTCAACATTCACACTGCTTTGTGTCTATCTGTCCCAGGGCCCCAAAAAAATCAGTCCTGCATAAGTCACTGATGCAGAGTCTGGCTTCTTGGGGTTTTAGTTTCATTTTTGGCTTCATGTGTCTATTTTTACTTTGTAGTAATTTATTACCTACTTGGTGAACATCTACAGTTGTGGTCAACAGTATTAGCACCCTTGCATTTTAAGTATGTTGTGTACAATAGTTTGAGAAATAATTGGAAATATTCCAACTGTATGTCTTCATAATGTTTAGTAATATGTTCCAAGTTATACAACAACAAAAAAGAGGTCTGTGCAACTTGGACCTAGTAGTTTCTGAGAAAATAAAAAAATATGACCTGGACAGGATTAATGACATCCTTCCCTAATATTTGGTTACTCAACCCTTGGCAGTGATGACAGCCTCCAAACATTTCTTGTAGCCATCTATAAGTTCTGTCCATCTATGTCTGCTGGTAGTTTCTCCCACTCTTCAACTGTGATTTGTTCCAGCTCATGAATGTCTCCAGGATTCCTTTTAGCAATGGCAGATTTCATCTCTTTCCAAAGGTTCTCGATTGGATTGAAATCAGGACTCATTGCTGGCCAGTTTAAAACAGTCCATTTTTTCCTTTTTAACCATTCTTTTGTACTTTTGGATGTATGTTTTGGGTCACTGTCCTGCTGGAGGACCCATGACCTTCGACCCAGACCTAGCTTTCTGACACTAGGTGGCACATTTCGCTCCAAAATACCTTGGGGTAGTCCTCTGACTTCATGATTTCTTTAATACGTTCCAGGCCTCCAGTTCCTGAGGCAGAAAAACAGCCCCACAACATTATGGAAACGCCACCATATTTAACTATAGGAAGGGTGTTTTTTTTTCCTTATAAGCTTCATTTCTTCGCCTGTAAATATATCGCTCAAGTTTGGTTTCATTTGTCCACAGAACATTTTCCCAGAAGGATTGTGGTTTCTCAAAGTCGGTTTGGGCAAAGATCAGGCATGCCTTTTTATGTCTGTCTTTGACTAGTGGGGTCCTCCTTGACCTTCACCCATGAAGTCCTCCTTTGTTTAGTGTGCGGCATATGGTGGAAGTTGAAACCACCACTCCAGATTGCTCCAGGTCAGCCTTAAGATCTTTGAATGTTATACTAAGATGTCAGCAAAATTTTCATTCTCCATATTTCTGAACCTTTCTCCAGTACCCCAGTACCCCACTGAGTTCCTCTCAAAAGTCTCCCCTCTGATTGTGTAAAGAATCAGAGGTGCAAACAGGTCCAAGTCCAGAATAAATCTTCTACAATAGGGAACGCCTTCCACTTGACTTTGTTGATGCCCCTTCAGAGTCCTAGGCACATCTTGCTGGTTGGAAGAAGTCTTTATAATTTTTCATTTGACAATATAGAAAAAGGATTGCAATCATCCTGCAAATTAACCAAAACCATGTGACACTGTTTGCCCTTGCTAGGTATCAATATGAATGTGTACAGAGGGTAAGGCTTTAGCAATTATTCTTGCAAGCTAACTGCCCTCCATAGATCTTTCAGTAGTTCAGAGGTTTGCACCCACATTCACATCAGGACATTGGTCATCACTCCAACTTCTTCAGCAGCATCTCTGTCCAAAATGTGCATAGTACAGCCTATAGCGAAAAGAGTTTCAGTGACTGTCCACCCAGGCTTCATGGTTGCATACTCGTACATGAGTAGACTTGCTGGAATTACTGACCTTGGCTCCTACTCGGCTTTCAGTAGCATTTCAGACTTCCTTTCATTCACAGTAGTCGTTGTCTTTGGCCTGTAGGATTCAGTGCATGCAATATATAATTTTGCAGAGTCAAAACTCACCACTACAGCACCCCTCTGATTCCTCACAATTGCAAACAAGCACAACTGTTTATATCTAATGGCAATATAGAATTGTTGAACAGAATTATCTTAACTAATGCTAATTAATTACCATACATTTACTGCTAGTACTAAATTATTACAAATTTGACTATGTATAGACTAAGCTAGCTTGTAGCATACTTCTATTTTGCATCTACATTCCTTAATTTATTCTCTTATCTACCAAATTAAATGTTAGGTCACATGCTAATAGACACTCCTCTCTTGTCAGGTGCACAATTTACAAGGTATAGTTAATCTTAAGGGATAACACCTGGGGCAGTAACCTCCGAGGAGGGAGGGGAGAACAGCAGCAGCTACAGCAAAACGATAGATCCGACACCCTGAAGAACCTCAAAGAGCCGTCAGCTGCTTCTTGCACATGCATATGGACAAAGCAAATGTGATAAAATATAACATCCAATTACATTCTTACAGGACCATTGTGGGAGGGGCGGGAATTGGGGTGATCATGATTGAGGAGTTTAATTATCAAAATCTTGGAGGGGGACAGAATAAGACTGAAGGTTTGCCTATGGTTCTCGATATCCTTCCACATGCCCCGCAGTTAGACATGAAATGACGCAATAATAAATAATTTTCTCTCTCTTTTCACTATGTCCCTGCACATCTTCAAGAGCTCTTTGAGATTCTGTATTACTCATTCTTTCATGTTTTAATTGTGATGTTTTTAACCCGTTTTGGACAGCTCGCATATTATTTCTCTGTTCTGGATGATTTATTAGATTTGTTACACTCAAACAACTATGAAATACCGGCAATAATAAAAAAATATTAAAACTTTGCAGAAAATAGAAGTTTCACATAGTGTATGTTTTTCATACACTGGTCCAATATAGTATATTGTCCGTCTTCAGAAAAGATAGGATTCAGTTCCAATATTCATTGACATAAACATACTGTATGATACTATTGAAACTGCAGTTTTCATTTAAAATATTTTATTATGATATAACATAGTTTGTCAACAGTCCATTCTGACAGCGGAATATGATACACGTGAAAACACTTCTGATGCAGTGCGTCGATATTGCACCATTGAAACACCTAGAACAGAATGCTTGACAGCAATTAGTTTCGACAACATATTAGCCCAGCGTATGAAAAACATACAAGGCCAATGTACGCACCAATAATGCTGACACTAAATAACTTACAGTTATCTAAACCTATTTTCTAAAGTCTACAAATACTTTTATTTGCAAAATAGTAGCTATTACAGCATTATAAGCTACTTACTATTTTTGTGATCTTTTTATGTTGAGCCGCCAGTACCGTCAAAATCAGCAAACTTTGAATACCTATTAAACTAACTAGATCTCAGATAAAAAATTTGTATATAACCCTTTTTGACATAACGATAATAGCTAAACATAATTCCATTGAATTTATAACCATTAATTAGTAAACAGTTGAGTAGTAAGTATGGAAACCTTATGTATGTAAAACATACGCAGGTCCAAAACGGGTTAATAAAGGTTGTAATGCACGTTAAGCTACCTTATTGCTGTTGTTTAGTGCCGTCGAGTCGGACTCGACTCATGGCGACCCTCTGGATAGCTATCCTAAATTGTGTTCGGTCTTCAGTCAGGTGGCTCATTGTTGACAGACTGGTACCCCTTAGCTGCTGTTATTGTATCGATCCATCTCATTGCTGGCCTTCCTCTTTTGCGTTGACCTTCTATCTTGCCAAGCATGATGTCTTTCTCTAATGATCTCTCTCTCCATATGAAAGTCGAAGTCTTGTCATCTGAGCTTCTAAAGAAAGCTTAGATTTGATCTCCTCTAGTACAGACTGGTTTGTTCTTCGGGCAGTCCATGGTATACACAGTATTCGCCGCCAGCACCATAATTCAAAGGCATCAATTTTCTTCCTGTCTATCTTTTTCGCTGTCCAGCTTTCACATCCATATGATGTTATTGAAAATACCATGGCTTGAACAAGTCGAATCTTTGTATGGAGAGAGACATCTCTGCTCTTGAGAATCTTAACTGGGTCTTTCATAGCCATTCTGCCAAGATCAATGCGTCGTCTGATTTCTTGACTGCTTGTTGCTTCTTTATTGATAGTTGATACAAGTAGGTTAAAGTTATTCACGATTTCATCCTTCGACGATGAACCTGTTGATTATGCCAGTTGTCATGATCTTTGTCTTCTTTACATTAAGGTGCAGGCCCATTTTGAGACTATGTTCTTTGATTGTGAGAAGCAAATGTTTCAGATCATCTTCACTTTCCGCCAGTAATGTAGTATCATCAGCATAGCGAAGGTTGTTGATGAGTCTTCCACCAATCTTCACACCTCTCTTGTCTTCATACAATCCTGCTTCTCTGATGATTTGTTCTGCATATAAATTAAACAGGTAGGGGGAAAGTATGCAGCCTTGTCTTACACCTTTGCTTATTTTAAACCATTCTGTTTCTCCTTGTTCCGTTCGAATTGTTGCTTCTTGATCAATGTACAGATTGTGCAAGAGAACGATCAGGTATTCTGGTATACCCATGCTTCTTAATGTGGCCCAGAGTTTCTCATGGTTTACACAGTCAAAAGCTTTGCTATAGTCGATAAAGCACAAATAGATATCCTTTTGGTATTCTTTAGTCTTTTTAAGGATCCATCTCACATCCGCAATGATGTCTCTCGTTCCTCGCCCTTTCCTGAACCCTGTTGCACTTCAGGTAGTTCTTGTTCCAGGTATGATTGTAGTCTCTTTTGAATAATCTTCAGTAGAATCTTGCTGGCATGTGGGATCAGAGCGATTGTGCGATAATTTCCACAGTCAGTTGGATCACCTTTCTTTAGTATTGGTATAAACACAGAAGAATAAAAATCTACATATCAGTAAATAGATAGATATAGCAGATACGTTCGTACATGTGCACTGTCTATATGAATAATGTGTTCACACATCCTCCAGAAAATCAAAATTTCCTTAATACTGCTGCTTTTAGAACAGCTGTGTACATTCTGATAAGAAGGTGTCTGATGTACAAACACACAGTGAACATTCACACTAACGTGGTGTACCCTCAGACTCATGTCCACACTCATACAGTGTAAGTTTACCCACTTGTGGTGTGCCATTCATACTTGTACTGTGTGAGTGTAAGCTTACACTGCACACCTTGCACTCACATAGTGCATGTTGACATTCATACAGGGTATCTTACAACGCAAAAGAGAAAGGGCAGCAATGAGATGGATCGATACAATAACAGCAGCTACGGGTACCAGTCTGTCAACAATGAGCCGCCTGACTGAAGACTGAACACAATTTAGGATAGCTATCCAGAGGGTCGCCATGAGTCGACGCCGACTCGATGGCACTTAACAACAACAACAACCTTACACTCACATGTTGTACATTCACACTAACATGGTGTATCCTCAGACTCATGTACTGTACATCCACACTCGCATAATGTACATTCACCCTCTCATGGTGTGCATTCTGACCTGTGCAATAAAAGCTCACATTCACACAGTGCACCTTACACTCACATGGAGGCCAATTCAAACCTGTGCATCCCTGGGCCATCTGGACAGCTCAGGGATACACCAGATTCTGCTCCCGCAGGGGCTAGATCAACCCACGGGAGCAGAATCATGGCATAGTGGCTGAATGTCCAGGACATGCCCCAATTCAGGCACCCCGGACATCCAGCCACATCTCCAGCTAGCTCAGCCTGGCTCCTGCATGGAACCACAGTGCCATGGTATCATGTTAGCATGGCACTGCAACTCCATGCAGGAGCTGTGTCCCCGGTGGCAAAAGCAGACTCTTTATTCCCCATAGCCCAGCCCCCAATCGGGCCTTCCATGGCCATCCCCCGCGCCCCCTAACCTGTGTTTTGTGCCACAGCTCTGCCATCCCCCATTTAAATGGCCAATCCCAAACATACAGGGCCAATCTCGGAATCAACCCTGTACATCCAGGGTCATGGTGCCACGTACTGCTCTCCCTCACTCTACCTCCAGCCCACTCCCTCCTGCCCACAGAGTTCCCCGCACAACCCTGTTCTACGTGCAGAGAACCCTGTTTCCTGCATAGCTATCCAAGCATTTAGCAGGTCTGGATGTCTGGATTGGTTCAGAATCTACTCTATAGTGTATATTCACACTCAGTGTGCCATCAGACTCACCGTTTACACCCACAGTGCGCTCTCATGCTCCAATGATGTACATTCACACCCACGGCATGTACCCTTACACTCTGTCTCCATATTAATGTTTTAGGGCAGTACCTGCTATCTTGTTTGATAACATATTCTGGACTATACTGCAGTAATTAGCTTTGTTTAAAAGAATATGAACTAATCACCATAGCAACCATATTCTAAATGGGAAGATAATAATATATTCCGCTAACAGAAATAATTCCTCTTGTTACCCATCATTACTCTGAGCTGCATCTCAAAGACAGACAAGGTCGCAAAGAGCATCTGAGGAGAATGTAAAGTCTATCGTGACAATGCCCAAGCAATACTCTAGTAATAAGTTAGAGTTCTGTTTGCAGATTCCAGCAGGAGTGGGAACACTCTGATCTGTCCTAAGGACTCTACAGCTCCCTGGCTTTCTAAACATCATTTACTAAGCAAGTTTATCCCCCTGTTGCCATCAAAGAAACAGTTACTTCTTTAGACATCATTATAGACAAACAATTCTCTTTTAGTCCTCATATTTCCTCATTAATTAAAGATTGTTTTCCCCCTCCATCTTATAAGATCTGTTAGGTCTTATTTGGAACCAAAGGCCTTAAAAGCACTAATTCATGCCTTTATTCTTACCCGCCTGGATTATTGCAACCTGCAGCTGTCTGTGGTACACATCACCAACTACTAGTATGCAAGCTCAAGCTAAAGTTGAAAAAGAGCAAGCCACTCATGAATGTAGCAAAATATGACCTTGAGAATATGCTACTGGAATTTAAAGAACGCCTGCAAAATCGATTTGCTGCTTTAGATACAAATGACAGAGCTCCAGAAGAGTTTGGGATGACATCAAGAAGGTTGTGTTGGAAGAAATGACAATCTCTATAAAAGGAGGAAAAAGCAAAAACAGCCAAAATGGATGACAGAAGAAACGCTGAAAATTGCCCAGAAATGCAGAGAAGCTAAAGCCAGAGGGGAAAGAGAAGCAATTGCAGAACTCAACAGAGATTTCCAACATGCAACAAGACAAGACAAGACAAGGAGAAATACTACAATGACACATGTAAGGAAATAGAAACAAAACTATTAGAAGAAGAACAAGATTGGCTTTCCTAAAGCTTCGAGAGCTAAAGAAACAATTCCAGCCTCGAATTGAAACGTTACAGGATGCTCAAGGATCCATGTTCAATGATGCTGAGAAGATCAAGAAGAGGTGGAAAGAATATACAGAGTCATATGATAAAGATCAAGAGAACAAAAAGCCTTTTTAACCTGTCCCTTATGATCAGGAACCATTGGTGTTGAAAGAATAAGTCAAAACAGCACTGAAAGCCTTATCAAAGAACAAAGCACCAGACACTGATGGCATTCCCATTGAAATATTACCGCAATTGGATGCAGCTGTTACCATACTTACAAAGCTCTGCCAGGAAATTTGGAAGACAACATCATGGCCAACTGACTAGAAAAGATCTGTGTTTATACCAATACTGAAGAAAAGTGTTCCGACTGACTGGAAATTATCGCACAATCATAAGAACATAAGAACATAAGATATGCCATACTGGGTCAGACCAAGGTCCATCAAGCTCAGTATCCTGTTTCCAACAGTGGCCAATCTAGGTCATACATACCTAGCAGTTTCCCCAAAAGACACAGGTTCCGCAATGCTTGTACTGGGTCAAGCATTGATATCCTGGGTCCCTTCTTAATAATGGTTTATGGACCTTTCCTCCAGGAACTTGTCCAAAACCTTTTTTAAACCCAGCTACACTAACAGCCTTTACTACATCCTCTGGTAACAAATTCCAGAGTTTGATTACACGTTGAGTGAAAAAATATTTTCTTTTATTAGTCTTAAATAGTTCACCCTGTAGCTTCATTGCATGTCCCCTAGTCTTTCTATATTCTGATAACATAAACAATCGATCTACGTTTACCCGTTCCACTCCGTTCATTAATTTATAGACTTCTATCACATCTCCCCTCAGCCGTCTCTTTTCCAGGTTAAAGAGCCCTAACCTTTTTAGTCTTTCTTCATAGGAGTATCCTTCCATCCCCTTTACCATTTTGGTGGCTCTTCTCTGAACCTTTTCTAATAACTCTATATCCTTTTTAAGATATGGCGACCAGAATTGCACACAATATTCAAGGTGCGGTTTCACCATGGAATGATATAGAGGCATTATAATATCTTTTGTTTTATTTTCCATTCCTTTCCTTATGATACCTAGCATTCTATTTGCTCTCTTGGCTGCCACTGCACACTGGGCCGAGGGTTTTAACATGTTATCCACAATGACGCCTAAATCTTTTTCCTGGGTGGTGGTTCCTAATGTGGAACCTTGCATCGTGTAACCATAGTTTGGGTTGTTCTTCCCTAGGTGCATAACTTTGCATTTGTCCACATTAAATTTCATCTGCCATTTTGATGCCCAGTCTTCTAATTTATCAAGATCCTCTTGCAATTTTCCACAATCCTCTTGGGTTTTAACAACTTTAAATAGTTTTGTGTCATCTGCAAATTTGATAACCTCACTCATTATTCCACTTAACAGGTCATTTATGAATATGTCAAAAAGCAGCGGACCCAGCACAGATCCCTAGGGTACACCACTATTCACTTTTCTCCACTGGGAAAATTGGCCATTTAGCCCAACTTTCTGCTTTCTATCTCTTAACCAGTTCTTGATCCACAGTAGTACACTGCCTCCTATCCCATGACTCTCTAGTTTTGCCAAAAGTCTCTGATGAGGGACCTTGTCAAAGGCTTTCTGAAAGTCCAGATACACTATATCAAGCGACTCACCTTTGTCCACCTGTTTATTCACACTTTCAAAAAAACATAGCAGATTAGTAAGACAAGATCTTCCTTGTCTAAAGCCATGTTGGCTGTTTCCCATTAGGCCATGACTATCTACATGCTGAGTAATTTTATTCTTTATGATATTTTCTACCATTTTTCCCGGTACTGATGTGAGGCTCACCGGTCTGTAGTTTCCCGGATCACCCCTGGAACCCTTTTTAAAAATTGGTGTTACATTGGCGATCCTCCAATCTTCAGGTATTAAAGATGATTTTAATGATAGTTCACAGATTACTAATAGCAGGTCTGCAATCTCATATTTCAGTTCTTTCAACACCCTTGGATGTATACCATCCGGCCCAGGTGATTTGCTACTCTTCAGTTTATCTAATAGTTGTAATACATCTTCCCAATGTATCAATATTTCCTTCAATTCTTCCGCACCTTTAAATACCACTTCAGTCATGGGTAAGATCCCTACATCTTCCTCAGTAAAGACTGAAGCAAAGAATTCATTCAGTCTCTCCGCTATCGCCTTGTCACCTCTTAGTGCCCCTTTAACTCCTCTATCATCTAATGGATCAACTGACTCTCTCACAGGTTTTTTTGCTGCAAATGTACTTGAAAAAATCTTTATTTCGCGTTTTTGCTTCCACAGCAAGCTTCTTCTCAAATTCTCTCTTTGCCTGCTTTATCAATGCCTTGCATTTGATTTGCCAGTGCTTGAGCTGTTTCCAGGTTTTGTTGTTTGGCTCTTTTTTCCATTTCCTGAAAGATGTTTTTTTGGCAACAACAGCCTCTCTGACCTCACCTTTAAACCATGCTGGCAGTCTTTTGGACTTCCTCCACTTTTCTTAAAGCATGGAATACAGCTGGTCTGGGCTGCCAAGATAGTATTTTTCAACAACACCCAATCTTGATGTAAGTCTTTAATCTTTGCAACTGCTCCTTTTAGTTTTTTCTTAACTATTTTCCTCATTTTATCATAGTCTCCCTTTCGAAAGTTAAAAGGTAGTACTGTGGATTTCCGTACTATCCCTCCTCCACTAATTAAATCAAAGGCGATCATGCTATGATCACTATTGCCAAGTGACCCCAACACCCTTATCACTTGCACTAGATCTGGTGTTCCACTAAGGACCAAGTCTAATATGGATCCCCTCTGGTCGGTTCATGAACCAGCTGCTCCAAAAAGCAATCATTTATGCCATCTAGGAACTTTATCTCCTTAGCATGTCCTGCCATGACACTGACCAAAGTCGATACCGGGGTAATTGAAATCACCCATTATTATTACTGTGCTGTAACTTTTGTTAGCTTCCCTGATTTCTTTGGGCATTTCATCATCCATTTGTTCATTCTGGCCCGGTGGTCGATAGTACACCCCCACTGCCATCGCCTTCCCCTTTTTACATGGAATTTCAATCCATAGACATTCTACAGCAAATTTTGTTTCCTGCAAAACTTTTAATCCTTTCTGACTCAATGCCCTCTCTAACATAGAGCGCAACCCCTCCACCAATTTGATCAGCTCTATCATTATGATATAGTTTGTACCCAGGTATTACAGTGTCCCATTGGTTGTCCTCCTTCCACCATGTCTCTGATATTCCATTCATATCTAACCTCTCATTTAGTGCTATATATTCTAACTCTCCCATCTTATTTTTTAGACTTCTAGCATTTGCATACAAGGATTTTAGAGACTGTATTTTATTTGTATTAATTTGGCTATTGGTAGACATGGGTAATTAGGGATCTTTAAGCTCTGTCTGCTCCATACTTGAAGGCATTTGGGCTACTTTGCTCTTTTTTGGAACCTCTCTGCTTTTGGTAGTTTCCTTCAAGGATACATTCTTCCGAACCATCTGCTCCTGGGCGACTGTCAGCTTTCCCCTATTATCTAGTTTAAAAGCTGCTCTATCTCCTTTTTAAAGGTTAATGCCTGCAGCCTGGTTCCATCCCGGTCAAGGTGAAGCCCATCCCTTCGGAAGAGCCCCTCCTTTCCCCAGAATGTTCCCCAGTTCCTAACAAATCCAAAACCCTCATCTCTGCACCATTGTCTCATCCACGCATTGAGACTCCGGAGCTCTGCCTGTCTTTTGGGTCCTGCACGTGGAACGGGAAGCATTTCAGAGAACGCTACCCTGGAAGTTCTGGATTTCAACTTCCTACCTAAAAGCCTAAATTTAGCCTCCAGAACCTCCTTACCACATTTTGCTATGTCATTGGTACCGACATGTACCAAGACAGCAGACTCCTTCCCAGCACTATCTAAGACCTTATCTAGGTGGTGCGTGAGGTCCGCTACCTTCGCACCAGGCAGGCATTTTACCAGGCGATCCTCACGTCCACCAGCCACCCAGCTATCTACATGCCTAATGGTCGAATCACCAACTATAACGGCTGTCCTAACCCTTCCCTCATGGGCACATGGCCCTGGAGAAACTTCCTCGGTGCGAAAGGGTTTTACATCACCTGGAGGACAGGTCCTAGTTACAGGATCACTTCCTGCCACACCAGGGTGATGCTCTCCTGTCTCGTGACCTCGCTCCTCCATGGCAACAGGAATGCTGCCAGACTGGAGGTGGGACTTCAGGACTATATCCCTGTAGGTCTCGTCTATGTACCTCTCTGTCTGTCTTATGTTTTCCAAGTCTGCTACTCTAGCCTCTAGAGAACGGACTCGTTCCCTGAGACCAAAGAGCTCCTTGCACCTAGTGCACACGTAAGACCTCTCACCAACTGGGAGAAAATCATACATGTGACACTCAGTGCAAAAGACTGGAAAGCCCCCATCTCGCTGCTGGACTGCTGTCTGCATCTTAGTTTTAAGTTTTTGTTTAGATCTTTAAGTTCTTTACTTGCTAAGGGTTGCCAATAAAACTGTACCTAATATGTTTAATATACCTTCTTCACCTGAAGCTTAATTAATCTCAGGTCCTTAGTGTATGACTGATTTGGGTAACGAGCTTCACCTGAGAGCACCTCCTGTCTGTTAAAATGTGTAAGTACCTATAAAGCTACAAGTATCCCAGGGGTGGGTGGGTGTGGGGAGGGAGGGAGGGAAATAACACTTATTAAAAGAGGGCTGCTACACAGTACCCTGTCCTGTGCTGCTGAGGTAAGCTATATTCTTATTTGATTTAAATTATAGCTCTTTGCTGCTGCTAGGCTCTAACTTATTATGAAATTTAAACTACAAGCTCTCTGCTGGGTTCTAAATTTAACCAGAAAGCTCTCTTCTGTGTTTTAAATGTAAATTAAAAGTACTTTGCTGATGCTAGGCCCTGAATGACTATTAAATTTAAACTACAAGCTCTCTGCTGGATATGAAATTTAACCAGAAAGCTCTCTTCTGTGTTTTAAATGTAAACTTAAACTGCTGCTACTAGGCCCTGACTGATTTAACAAAAAAATAGTGGGTTCACAGATTAATTAGCTTTAATAAAAATAATTCCTTTCAGAAAATTCCCAGAAGTATATACTCACAGTTGCAGATCTCTCTCCAGAAGTAACAGTCCCCTTTTCCAGTCTTTCAAGACTGAGGCTCACAGAGCTCTGGTTGAGCTATTTATGCCTGTGCTGCTGAGGTAAGCTGTGACCAACTTCCTGGATGATTAACAGTCCTTTCTTGGCTGAGTCTTTCAAAATGGCCTTTTGATCTGCCACCTGGTGTTTACACCTATTGAAAAAGGTTTCACAGGTCTCTTGCCCCCTAGGTAGAAGGCCTCTTTGTAAAGGTCTCTAGAAGACTATTTGCTGCTCAAAGAGTACTGACCCTGTTTTGTCTTTTGTGCTAATCTATATTCTTATTTGATTTAAATTATAGCTCTTTGCTGCTGCTAGGCTCTAACTTATTATGAAATTTAAACTACAAGCTCTCTGCTGGGTTCTAAATTTAACCAGAAAGCTCTCTTCTGTGTTTTAAATGTAGACTAAAAGTACTTTGCTGATGCTAGGCCCTGAGTGACTATTAAATTTAAACTACAAGCTCTCTGCTGGGTTCTAAATTTAACCAGAAAGCTCTCTTCTGTGTTTTAGATGTAAACTAAAAGTACTTTGCTGATGCTAGGCCCTGAATGACTATTAAATTTAAACTACAAGCTCTCTGCTGGGTATGAAATTTAACCAGAAAGCTCTCTTCTGTGTTTTAAATGTAAACTTAAACTGCTGCTTCTAGGCCCTGACTGATTTAACAAAAAATAGTGGGTTCACAGATTAATTAGCTTTAATAAAAAGAATTCCTTTCAGAAAATTCCAAGAAGTATATACTCACAGTTGCAGATCTCTCTCCAGAAGTAACAGTCCCCTTTTCTAGTCTTTCAAGACTCTAAGAAACTGCCCCAGACAGTCCTAATAAATGACCCCACTATGGGATCAAACCCACGTCCTCTGGCTCCACAGGCAGTGAAGTAACCAGAAGGCTACAGCTACAGCTCTGATCCCACATGCCATCAAGATTATACCCAAGATTATTCAGCAGAGAATACAACCATACCTGGAATGAGAACTCCCTGATGTGCAAGCAGGATTCAGGAAAGGACGAGGAATGAGAAACATCATCGCGGATGTGAGATGAATCTTTGAAAAGACAAAAAGAATACCAAAAGGATATCTATATGTGTTTTATCGACTACAGCAAGGCTTTTGACTGTGTAAACCATGAAAAACTCTGGGCCACATTAAGAAACATGGATATACCAGAACACCTGAGAGTTCTCTTGACAACCTTTACTTTGATCATGAAGCAACAGATCAAACGGAACAAGGAGAAACAGAATGGTTTAAAATCAGCAAAGGTGTACAACAAGGCTGCATATTTTCCCTCTACCTGTTTAATTTATATGCAGAACAAATCATCAGAGAAGCAGGATTGTATGAAGACAACAGAGGTGTGAAGATTGGTGGAAGATTCATCAACAACCTTCACTATGCTGATGATACCACATTACTGGCTGAAAGTGAAGATGATCTGAAACATTTGTTTCTCAAGATCAGGGAGCATAGTTTTAAAATGGGCCTGCATCTTAATGTAAAGAAGACAAAGATCATGACAACTGGCAAAATCAATAAGTCCATCATTGATGGAGAAGAAATTGAAATAGTGGACAACTTTAACCTACTTGGATCAACTATCAATAAAGAAGCAACAAGCAGTCAAGAAATCCGACGACGCATTGCTCTTGGCAGAATGGCAGAAAGATTCTTAAGAGCAGAGATGTCTCTCTCCATACAAAGTTTTGACTCATTCAAGCCGTGGTATTTTCAATAGCATCTTATGGATGTGAAAGTTGGACAGTGAAAAAGATGAACAGGAAGAAAATCAATGCCTTTGAATTATGGTGCTGGCGACGAATACTGCATATACCAAGGACTGCCTGAAGAACAAACCAGTCAGTACTAGAGGAGGTCAAATATAAATAATACAATACAATTCATATAGGGCCCGATTTTCAGTGGTTGTGGCTAGCCATCACCACTGAACCCTAGACCCGGGCCAGCTAGATTTCCAGGAAGCTAACTGGGCAGTGGTAACATTCAACTGTTGCCCGATTAGTTTCGGCAGAGAAAGTTGGGGCAGCCTTTACTGCACCTGACCTTCCCCACCAAGGGATAACTGGGAGCAGCTGAATATCACCACTGACTGGTTATCCTCAAGTGCCATCCCCGGACCGCCCCCATGCTAGCCGGTTAGCATCGGGGTACCTAGTGGCAGCACCCGCAGATATTTCGCGGCTAATGTGGTTAGCAGGTCTGATATGATAACTGCTAATGCTATTGGATGGTAGCTGCGATGATGTAAGATGAACAGAGGCCTGTCTGAACCAGAAAGTTGTGAGTAATATTGCAATTGAGCCAATAAATATATAAATTACTCTAATAGCAGATACTATAATTCCAGATTAAACTTGACACTATCTCATATGCTTAAATACGCTTAAATATGCTGAAATATGCATGAATCATCACTTGCATTACTATAAATGCTTTTGTTTATCAAGCGGGTCTCAGACTGTTAGGGAGCTCTCGCATTGACATTTGCCATTAACTGCTCCTTTTTGCATCAACGACCCGCTTGATAAACAAAAGCATTTAAAGTAATGCAAGTGATGATTCATGCATATTTAAGCATATTTAAGCATATGAGATAGTGTCAAGTTTAATCTGGAATTATAGTATCTGCTATTAGAGTAATTTATATATTTATTGGACCAGAAAGTATCATCACCCGGTTGAAGTCCTCAGCTAGTAATATGGTGAGAAGACAAGGCTCAGTTGTGCTGCCTTGGATGGGGCATCTCCACCTAGCTAGTAATATGATGGGTGTAGGCAGGAACCCAATGCGGTTCCTGATTGCAAAGGACAATTTTTGAGCTATCTGATATTTTGGCTCAGGCACAGGATTTTTCTTCTGTTCGATTGTCCAATAAAGCTGCAACCTCTGTTTAAGCCATTTTGTTTTCTTAGTGGTTTTCGTTCTTTAAGTGATGGGGTAAGGGGGAGAGAAGTGGGGGATATTTAAGGAAGCGAATGTTGGTTGCTGGGTTGGGGGGGTGAGAGCTACCTGGACAAAGCCTGACATCTACTGGGTATCATGTTACCAACCCCCCCCCCCCACCTCCCAAAAAAAACTGTCCTTTCTCCAGCACTCCAATGATGTCACCCACAGGCTGCCATCACAGATGGGTGACATAATCGGAACCAGCCGCCATGCCAGTTTCCCTTTGTAGTGGCTGAAGCTTGCACTTTTACTTCCTCCTCTCTCTGCTGCTTCACTGGCTCTGCTGCACAGGCACTCCTGTTCTCACATTTCAAAACTTCCCATGGTACCTGCTGCAGAGCTGGTAGAAACAAAAGCACAAGCTTTCATTGCTGTAGCAGATGGTGTGGCTCATGCTAGGGCTGGGAGAATGAGGCTGTTTCTGATGCTGGGGCTAGAAGAGGGAGGATGAGCAGGGACCGTATTTTACATGTGTCTGCATATTACAATTATTTGATAACTGAAGAGTACAAATCACCTGGACCGGATGGCATACATCCAAGGGTGATGAAAGAACTGAAATATGAGATTGCAGATGAACTATTAGTAATCTGTGAACTATCACTGAAATCATCTGTAGTACCTGAAGACTGGTGAATGGCCAATGTAGCACCAATTTTTAAAAAAGGTTTCTAGGGGTAATCCAGGAAACTACAGACCGGTGAGCCTGACGTCAGTACCAGGTAAAATGGTAGAAACCATTATAAAGAACAAAATTACTGAACATATAGATAGTCATGGCTTAATGGGAGACAGTCAACATGGCTCTTTAGCCAAGGAACCCTTATCTCTTGCACCAGATCTGGTGTTCCACTAAGGACTAGGTCCAAAATGGCTTCCCCTCTGGTCAGTTCATAAATCAGCTGCTCCAAGAAGCAGTCATTTACTTCATCTATAAACTTTATCTCCCTGGTATGTCCTGCTGTGACACTGACCCAGTCAATTCCAGGCTAATTGAAATCACCCATTATTATTACTGTGCTGTAACTTTTGTTAGCTTCCCTGATTTCTTTGAGCATTTCATCATCCATTTGTTCATTCTGGCCAGGCGGTCGATAGTACACCCCCACTGCCATCGCCTTCCCCTTTTTACATGGAATTTCAATCCATAGACATTCTACAGCAAATTTTGTTTCCTGCAAAACTTTAATCCTTTCTGACTCAATGCCCTTTCAAACATAGAGTGCTACCCCTCCACCAATTTGATCAGCTCTATCATTATGATATAGTTTGTACCCAGATATCACAGTGTCCCACTGGTTGCCCTCCTTCCACCATGTCTCGGATTCCAATCATATATAACCTCTCATTTAGTGCTATATATTCTAACTCTCCCATCTTATTTTTTAGACTTCTAGCATTTGCATACAAGCATTTTAGAGACTGCATTTTATTCATATTAATCTGGCATCTTTAAGCTCTGTCTGCTCCATACTCAAGGGCATTTGGGCTACTTTTGTCTTTATTGGAACCTCTCTGCTGATATGCCTTAACTTCATTCTTTTGGCAGTATCCTTCAAGGATACATTGTTCTGAACCATGCGCTCTTGGGCAACTGTCGGCTCTCACCTATTATCTAGTTTAAAAGCTGCTCTCTCTCCTTTTTAAAGGTTAATGCCAGCAGCCTGGTTCCATCCCGGTTAAGGTGAAGCCCATCCCTTCAGAAGAGCCCCTCCTTTCCCCAGAATGTTCCTCAGTTCCTAACAAATCCAAAACCCTCATCCTTGCACCGTCTCATCCATGCATTGAGACTCTGGAGTTCTGCCTGACATTTGGATCCTGCACATGGAACGGGAAACATTTCGGAGAACACTACCCTGGAAGTTCTGGATTTCAACTTCCTACCTAAAAGCCTAAATTTAGCCTCCAGAACCTCCCTACCACATTTTCCTATGTCATTAGTACCGACACGTACCAAGACAACAGACCCCTCCCCAGCACTATCTAAGACCTTGTCTAGGTGGCGCCCGAGGTCTGCTACCTTCACACCAGGCAGGCATGTTACCAGGCGATCTCACATCCACCAGTCACCCAACTATCTACATGCCTAATCATCGAATCACCAACTATAACAGCTGTCCTAACCCTTCCTTCCTGGGTACATGGCCCTGGAGAAACTTCCTCAGTGCGAGAGGGTTTTACATCACCTGGGAGGACAGGTCCTAGCTACAGGATCACTTCCTGCCTTACCAGGTTGATGATCTCCTGTCATGTGACCTCTCTCCTCCATAGTAACAGGGATGCTGCCAGACTGGAGGTGGGACTTCAGGACTATATCCCTGTAGGTCTCGTCTATTACCTCTCTGTCTTCCTTATGTCCTCCAAGTCTGCTACTCTAGCCTCCAGAGATCGGACTCATTCCCTGAGAGCAAAGAGCTCCTTGCACCTAGTGCACAAGTAAGACCCCTCACCAACTGGGAGAAAATCATACATGTGACACTGAATGCAAAAGACTGGAAAGCCCCCATCTCACTGCTGGACTGCTGTCTACATTTTAGTTTAGGTTTTGTTTAGATATTTAAGTTCTTTACTTACTAAGGATTGCTGGGGATACTTATACTAATAAAACTATACCTAATACATTTAATGTACTTTGTTCACCTGAAGCTTAACTAATCTCAGGTCCTTAATGTATGCCTGGATGAGGATAAACAGCTGCACCTGAGAGTGAATATGGCACCTCCTTTCCTTTAATAGGTTTAAGCAACCTATAAAGCTACGATTATCCCAGGGGTGGGTGGGTGTTGGGGAGGGAGGGAGGGAAAGAAGACCTATGAAAAGCTGGCTGCTACACAGTACCCTGTTCTGTGCTTCTAAGGTAATCTGTGACCAATTTCCAGAGGGAGTCCCAAAGCCCTTGCTTGGATGGAGTCTTGGAGGTATAAATTTAACCAGAAAGCTCTCTGCTACTAGGTCCTGACTGATTTAACAAATACACTGGGTTCACAGATTAATCAGCTTTGATCTAAAGAATTCCTTTTTCCCCAAGATTTAGAATAATTACCAGAAGTAAATACTTACAATTGCAGATCTCTCTCCAGAAATAGCAGTCCCCTTTTGTAGTCCTTCAAGACTTCAAGGTAAAGTCAGGTGTGGCAAAGGCTGGTCTAACTTTACCCACTGAGGCTAACTGGGCAGCGGCTCAATATTGCCACTGCTTGGTTAGCTTCTGGGGTGTACACTGACCTGGATATTGAATGCAAGTGGCTGGATATTGCCCCGGCATTGAATATCCAGGGCTAGGTTTCAGCAGCGATGGCTATGTGTGTTAGTGGAGGAGTGGCCTAGTGGTTGGGGCAAGGTACTTCAGGCCGGAAGGTCGGGGGTTCAAATCCCACTAGAGGACAGCAACCTTGGGCCGGAAGGACTGGGGTTTCTAATCCCACAGGTGCTCCTTGTGGTCTTGGGCAAGCCACTTAACCCTCCATAGTCCATGTTCCCTGTAAAATAGTTATCTCCAAGTTATAATGCCCTGTTCAATGTAATTTCAGTTTGTTCAATGTAAACCGCACTGATGCAGACTAGTGCGGTATATAAGAGAATGTAAATAAATAAATAAATTAATTAAATAAATAAATAAATATCCACTGCAGCTGAATAGTCACACTCATGGGAGGTCATTCCAGAACACAAATAAGGCATTTGTACAGTATGTGCGGCGGGGACATTTATGTGCAAAAAACATCCCAGACTGTATTTCAAAACACTGCTGACATGCACATCCTTGGCGCTAGCATGGAGATCTCAGAACATGAGCGGGAGAGGGCAGAACGGGGGCATGGTCAGCTGTGGAGACGTAGAAAACATATTCAGGAAAGGCCCGTGTATGTATTAAATGTTTCCTGGAAACGTCCACTTTATTCCTGCTGAATCATGGTCTAAGTCTAGGAATCAGAAAATATTCTGCTGTGCTCTGCAGTGAACCCCATAGAGAAGAATGGTTGTGACAAGTAAATTTTAGACTGGTGTGACTGCAGTCTGGAAAAACAGAAGATGCAGTCTTAAGGTACAGGGAGCAGAGGTGAGGGAATGTTTTAAGGTAAGGAAACATTTCTAAACACCCTTACAGAAATATTAAGAGGAGCAATATTTATTCAGGCTAGGCATTTATGTGCTGTTTGTGCTAAAGGAGTCAATCTATAAGACCCTAACAATTCCCATTCCAGAAAAATGGGACTGCTGATGCAGGGATAGTATGGGCGTAAGCAGGGAAAGGATTCCATTTTGGGTGAGAAACAGAGATCATATTTGTAGTCCTGGTACCCATGTGACTATGTGATGTCATAGCTGTTATGTATAGATTCAGGGCATCCTTTTGGTAGAATCATGTTTCTGTGACCGAAAGTGAGAATGTGTGTGTGTGTGGTTTGAGGGGTGCACAGGGGGAGGGGGGAGATTTGGTGTGCTCTTCTGCAATTCAGGGGGGACATGAAAGCCTGGTCAGTACCTGGACCATATGAATGACTACATTGTCACCAGGTGCCAGTGTGATTGGGCAGTCTGACTCAGAGAGGGTTCACTATAGCCAAATGTCAAAACATAGCCCTGTCGATAATAAGGGACCCTCAGAATAAGGGCACTAAACAGGGCAAACAGCACTAATGCATGCCCATGATGCACATTTTGCTATTGACCATATATCAGTGCTGTTTGCCCTGTTCAATGCCCTTATTCTGAGGGCCCCTATTATTGACAGGGATATGTTCTGACATTTAGCCATAAAGAACCTATGCTGATTTTTCTGGATTATTTTAGATCAGAAATTGTTGGCAGTGTGATAGAGCAACAATATATGTTAAGGCTCTGTATTACAACTAGAAAGTAGTATTTGTTCTAATTTAGACTGTAAAAACTAAATGATATAGAACTTTCACAACCAAAATTTTTTATCAGGAGCTAACGTGGTCTCAGTATTCATGGACAAGAATTAGAAACTTCTAATTCACTGTCCCCACTTTCACATCAATGACCACGGGTATTGTAGCTGTCACTTTTTTATATTATCTTAAAAAAATCTCCATCAGGAGAAAAAATTGTCAAAATCGCTTAGCTTATAGGCAATCGAGCTTAAACTTCGATCAGCTTCCATTGGTGTTGTATTTCATTCCCATCGAGTTTAAGCTCGATTGCCTATAAGCTAAGCGATTTTGACTATTTTTTCTCCTGATGGAGATTTTTTTAAGATAATATAAAAAAGTGGCAGCTACAATACCCGTGGTCATTGATGTGAAAGTGGGGACAGTGAATTAGAAGTTTCTAATTCTTGTCCATGAATACTGAGACCACGTTAGCTCCTGATAAAAAATTTTGGTTGTGAAAGTTCTATATCATTTAGTTTTTACAGTCTAAATTAGAACAAATACTACTTTCTAGTTGTAATACAGAGCCTTAACATATATTGTTGCTATATACTCTGTGAAAAGTTGACCAACGGGAGTGAAGTGTGATAGAGCAGCCATACATCCGCTGTGCCTGGCACTGGGAGACATGACTAATTTAGTGCCAACATTCTCCAGATTGTTCCATGCGGCCTACATCCCTACCCAGGCCAGGGTCCATGAGAGCCGTGAGAGTGGTGATACATCTGGAGTCTGGCACAGGGATCTCCCCTTCCATGCCCATACAGCCCTGACCTGGGGAGTAGTGCCACAAAGCTGGCTGTGGGAAGGCAGACATTGTTGCCCCACAGGTAACGGATATATACAGACTGACATATGCCACGATGGGGCAGGTGTAGCTGCTGTGAGAAGTGCCAGTACCCATAGAGGTGGGCTTCAGATGCCATAGTCAGAAGGCCCCGCTACAGCTACAACAACTACCGCTGATCATTTGTATAGCGCTACAAGGCATAAGCAGTGCTGCACAGACCTACATAACAGATGGTCCCTGTTCAGTGGCGCTTACAATCTAGTCAGGACAGACACCACAGCAGCTGTGAACAGGATACATCCAGGGGGAATGGAGCTTAGGTGGATCTGATCCAATAGTGGCACCGATGAAGAACATTATGTGTATAGTTAAAGTCAACTAAGCATACCCTGTTCCTTATCTTTATTTTACAAAATTGTTTGTTCATTGTAAATGTTATTTGATTTGTTTAAAGTTCCATGTAAACCGCTTTGACCTCTGAGAAAAGCGATATATAAATCTAGCCAAATAAATAAATTTGAGAGGGGCCAGGGACGAAGCATGATGTACAGACCCGGGTAATTTGTTCCAGGAATATGGAGCAGCAAGATGAAAGGAGCAACATGCGGATTTGGCAGTAGAAGGGAAGGGCACAGATAGCAGCGATCTGAGAGAACAGCGGAGTTGCTGGGGAGAGGTGTAGGGAGAAATAAGAGGGGAATAGTAGTGTGGAGCAGCAGAATGAGTGATCTTATAGGCCATAGACATGAAAAGGGCATGCATTCGTTGCTCAGCAATATTATGCATCGTTTGGGGAACTGCAATGTTAGTTTGGGGTTTTGTGGACCTGGTGAGGGTCCATCCCTAGCAGTAAGACATGTTTGTAGAGATCACCAGGGCAGGAATCACTGGGGCCGGTTCCTAATGCCATGCACCAATTGATGCAAAATGTGTCCTGATATACATGTTCATATTTACATTCTGGTATACCATATTGGGGTGCACTGGGCTGACCTAGAACTTTTCAGGGCATGAGGGGGACTGGTATATAGTCTAGGTTGCAGTAGCTGTCATTTCTCATTGGTATTTATGTCTAGTGTGCATCTGTAAACTACTGTCCATGGGGACGGGCAGGATCTTAAACATTAATACGGTGGGCGTGGGGATGTCCAAAATGTTTCCCCATGTCTGAGGCATGGGACCGGCTAAATAGCACTTGCACGTGCCTGCCGAACACATCTATTTCAGACCTGCACATATGTAATTAGATTCAAAGGGGGCCCTTTTTTGTTTTAGATGTGTCCACAGGCCAGACATACACATTATGGAATTGGGCTCCACGTGTGTTAATTTTGATACATTTGGATCAATCTTATTTGTTTAGAGGAATATAAATATTTTAAGTAAAGAAATTCCTTTGTAACACTAGATGGTCAGTTCCTTGATCTCAGCTGCAGAACTATCAGGATTTCCAAATGCAGCAGGAAATATCTCCCCTAGATCCCTATCTAGGATTCAATCTCTGCTGAGATATACAGTATCATAGCAGTAAGTTAAAACCTACTGCATAGTACAGACTGCAATCTATTATAAAGCCACCAGATAGCACTGCTCTGTTTTAAGGGTTAAAGAAATGTGAGGCTGATATTCAGAACCCTTAGCTGGTTGGCCATGAAGAGTTGCACAAACTGTTTACTGTTTATGTTTTATGTAAACCGCACTGATCTCGAAAAGTGCGGTATATAAGAACAAATAAATAAATACATAGACAGCACTGCTGAATATCCCCATAGACTGCCCCAGAGCTAGAACATGGGCAGTGTCAGCCCTAACCGGATAAGTGCTGACACCTATCAAGTTAATGGACTATCACTCAGCACCTATCTGGCCAACTTAGGCCGCATGAAAATCTGGCCTAAGTTACAATCTGGATAAGTAGCGACTAAAAATCCACTAACTAAATAGGTGTCAGCACTTATCCGGCTAGCGCAGGTGTTCCCAAACCTGCCTCCCAGCCAGTCAGATGTTCAGGATATCAGCAATTTATTTATTTTAACGGATTTCTATACCGCCTTTTCCTACAATCAAGGCGGTCTACACAGCAAACAATCAACAAAATATTGTGTCTAGTGTGCACCACATGCATTGAGCAGTGAGTGCGTGTGTGTGTAGCTGGTCATTGATTCTTGGTGAGCCATTTACAACATGCGCTATTTACAATACTATGTACATCAGGACTTTACTTCAATACTATAATCGTGTCGTGAGGGTAGGGTGTTGAGTTGGGATATTGTCTGTTGCACTGTTTAAGTGATGTCACCGTAGTGCTCTATGAAGAGGGTCGTTTTTAGCAGTTTCCTAAAGTCCTTAATGTCCGTTGTTGACCGTAGTTCATCAGGGAGGGCGTTCCAAATTGTTGGTGCCGCCTTTGATAAGGCTCGTTTTTCGGTATCCTTGCGTACCTTGTTGATGTCTTTAGGTGTGTTGACGCGGTTGGATGTGCCTCTCCTCCTCGGTCTTGTGCTGCTGTCAGGTTGTATGAGTGGGTGTAGGCTGAAAGCTGATGACTGTTGTTTGATTTTGAATATGTTTATGACTGTCTTGTATCTAATACGGGAGCTGATTGGTAGCCAGCAATGAATATGCATGAGAGAGATTTGCATACACTGCCTCCATTGTATGCAAATCTCTCTCATGCATATTCATTGTGGATATCCAGAAAACCTGACTGGCTGGAAGGCCCCAGGACAGGTTTAGGAACCATTACTACTACTGAACATTTGTGCAGCACTACAAGACCCATGTAAAAGACGGTCCCTGCTTATCAATCAAGACAGACAACACAGTAGCTGTAGACATGGGATAGATCTAGGGGAATGGTAAGAAAACACAAAGGAGATCAGGTGAGTTTTCAGTCTGGATTTTTGAAAAGAGTCAGAGAAGGCGCCTGACCTACAGACTCAGGTAGTTTGTTCCAGGCACAAGGAGCAGCAAGGTGAAAGGAGCGAAGTCTGGACCCCTGAGTTAGCGCCACTCAGCCCCAGTATTCTGCAGCAGCAAATAACTCTATACTTCTGCTGAACATTCTGCCAGTTTTTAAGAGCCAAGACTGGCCGCTGAATCATTTGAATTTTGACTGATTTAAAAATCAGCCTCTACGTGTTAGTTACCTTCTAACTGTTACCACTATTCCTTCAGTCAGGTAACGCTGCTCACGTCCTGCCTGAAACTATAACAAGATGGAAAATCCTATAAAAAGCCCTGAATCACTTTCTCACTTCTAGCTCTGGAGGAATATTCCAGAAGTTCACTGTGTAAGAGACTCAAACTGCACAAAAGAGCCGCATCAAAGGAGAGTTGAACCAAGTTAACCAGTCGCTCTTCAGGAAGAAATTTGTGCAACTCTTCATGGCCTAAGTTGTTACCAGTGAACATCCTGGAAGCCGTCCTTATTCCTTCTGTTTGGGAGGTGAAGAGCTCCAGAGAACTCCTTACTCAGGGCCGGCCCATTCACTAGGCAGACTAGGCAGCTGCCTATGGTGGCAGACTCTGGTGGGCAGCACACCATGGTTTTTGACAGCAGCAGCTTTGTACCACCACTTTGGTGCTTGCGGCAAGCCATGCACTTTGGCACAAAAACCATGGCCTGCTGCTCCTGCCCCCCCCCCCTCTGATGCAACTTTCTGTTGGAGAGGGGCAGGGGCAGCAGGCCATATGCGTGTGCCTGGGTTCCCAAGCGTATGGCCTGCCGTGGGCACCAAAGCGGTGACATAAAGCCTCCACTTTCAAAACAGAGTTGTGCTGCCACCACTCAACCCCGTAGGATGAGAAGATGGATTCGGGGCGGGGGCTTCTGCCTGGGATGACAGAAACCCTTGGGACAGTCCTGTCCTTTCTCCTCCTGAGCCCAGAGGTAAGTGTTCTCATACCATACCATAAAGTGTCCACTGGATGCAACTGGGCGACTCCATCTCTGATGCCATCTTAGATCACAAGGGCCGGAAAGGGGTAACATGCAGGTAGCATGGTTTTACGCACAGAAGCTACTTCTATGCGCAGCATGCACAGGCGTCCCTGGAGGCATGGTTTACATGGAGCTGGGAGAGAGCGGTAAGGTCTGTATACAGAGACTTTCACTCTTCCTTTGCAGCAGACGGAAATGAGTCTGAGGGGATTTGTGTGCCAGTAGAGATAGTTCCAAGAGCACATTGCTGCTTAAGTCCCTTTTTGGACTTTTCACTTAGGTGCCTTATTCTAAAACTGTCAAGGCTACTTATCAACAGACAAGTGCCATGATGCCATCAGGGGCTGTCACTTTACGATGGCTGCAAAAGGACTTCTAAAACCACTTTCCTGAGTCGTCAGTGCAGCTCAGCCACTCTAATGACGCATGGGCTGCCTAGATTTACTTTTGCTCTGACCATACCTAAGGGAGGTGAAAGGCAAACTAAGCACTGCATTTCAGGTGGGGTGACCAAAATGGTGAGCTGTGGGCAGGGGCAGAAGAGGAGAAAAGTCTGACACATGGGCGCCACCGCCGGATTGCTATAACATCTGTATTTGGGTCCTTGCAAACATTTCCTTTTACAACAGTCAACATTCAGGAAAACCCAATATTTGGTTACTCATTTCCCCTTGGAGGCCAAAACAGCTGGGGGTGAATCAACATGTTTCTGTGTGAGCCTGGCAATGGGCCTCGTCCTGCTGGAAGAACTCAGCAATTTGCGCCAGCAACTTGGGTTCTGCTGGGTCACAGCATCGTAACCCTTCACTCGCAGTTATCTGGGAGGTCCCCCCTCCCCCTCATTAGATAGCTCTTCTCTCTAGTCACTTAGCCCAGTCATCTGTAGCACCAATTGTCTTTCCTATCATTTGAAGGTGGCGTTCCTTTCCTCCTCGATTTAATTTACTGTAAACCGCAATGCCTGTATGCAGATATTGCGGGATATCAAAAAACATGCAGCACAGGACCAAAGTAGCTTGCTTCTAGTCTCGCCCCCTCTCAGGAAGGGTGGGGGGTGTCACACGGCTCTTCTACTTCCCAAACTGTTTCCTCAGATGCATGATAGTGATTCCTTGCAGGGCTCTTGCACAAACAGGAAATCCTGCGCAATATGCACGATGCAACTGCTGAAGGAAGTGTCAGACGTGCCTGAGAAGAGCATCTCGCTTCCCTTTCCCCCCACATTTCCAGAGCTCAGGGCAAGTCATGCTTCGTCGTCTCCAATTAATTCAAAACACCGCGGCTCGTCTTGTCTCCTCTTCTCCTGCCCATGCACATGTTACTCTTTGTCTTCTCGCTCTTCACTGGCTCCCGGTGAAATTCAGATTCATTTATAAATTGCTTGTCCTCACACACAGAGTTCTGCACACTAGTACGCCCCAGTACTTAGCTGATGTCATCCATCTTCAACCTTCCCCACGGCTTCTCCGCTCCGCACATGGTAACCGTCTTTTCCTTCCCTCCCCTTCTCAGGCACATTTGGAACTTACCCGTCACTCCGCCTTTTTCTTTCTTGGCCCCGCTTTATGGAACTCGCTCCCCCTCCCCCTCCGCACTGAACTGTCTTACTCCCGCTTCAAAGCTCTTCTCAAAACCCACCTTTTCTGTCAAGCCTTTGACCTCTCCCCTCCTGCCGGTGACGCACTGCTCCCCAGCCGCGTCCCCAACTCCTTGTAGCACCTTCTCAATCCAATTTTACCTGACCCATTCCCTATGTTCTTTCTTCCGTTGTCTCCTTTTTGCTTTTTGTAGTGCTTTGGTTCTCTACTTTCTCTTTGTCTCGTTCTGTCCTATCATTATTGGCGTTCTTTTCTGACCTCCTTCTGTAGCCATTGTATTTGCATTGTGCACCGCCCTGATGCTCCGGCTTGGGCGGTCTATCAAATTTTACGAATAAGGATAAAGATGCTTTCTCGCATGCCTTGTGCAGGTTGCTATCTCTCCTCCAGTATTTTCAGCGCATCTGGTTTGCTTTAAGGACAAGTCTGGCATTTTCAAGAACTGAGAAACCATCTCCAGCAGGTGCCCCATGAATGTCTTGCAGAGACCAGTAACTCTCTGTATTATAAATGAGACACAAAGGAAGAAGCAACTTAAATCCTGCAGGAGCCCCGGAAATGGGGAGTAAAGAGACCTCAGAGCAGTAAAGCTTTTAATCAGCTGTCTATAGAATTCAGCCGGGCAGGATTCCGCTGTATTATTGATAGGATAATGCATTATTGATGCCAGGTTGAGATGTGAGGCACACGGGACTGATTCTATAACTCTCTCAATTATTTTGAGTTTGCCGAGATATGTCTTACTCATTTCCTAGAGGTGGAAGGCTTAAGGCTGCGCACTCTGACCAAAAGTAACCCAGGCAGCCAGACAGAGTCACATGGGGCTGTCACCCAATCTAGAGCCTGCAGCTAACACCTACCTACAAAATACCTTACAGAACACTGGGCTGTTCATCAAAATAAAGTTTTTTTTAGGAAAAATATGAACCTAATGAGCACCTTGCTGTGCATGCCTGTGGTTTCCTGGGACTGACTTTGGTACCCATTCTGGTATCTTTTATTGGTGTTTAATGGTTTTCATGCCCAGTAGTTAGGTTAAATCCTTCTGAAACAGACATCCCACTTCTCTAAAAAGAAAATCATCATTATTCATTCATTCATCTTTCCTGAAAAACCTTGACATCAATACATTTCAGTGGGAGTCAAATAATTTTCTTCTCTCAGATATAAAAGCCAACAAAAACTGTAATAGTCTAAAAAAATGTTTTGAACATGAGATATGCTATACTGGGTCAGACCAAGGTCCATCAAGCCCAATATCCTGTCTCCAACAGTGGCCAATCTAGGTCACAAGTACCTAGCATTTCCCCAAAAGACACAGGTTCCAGAACGCTTGTATTGGGGCAAGCAGTGGATTTCCTGGGTCCCCTTTAATAATGGTTTCTGAACCTTTCCTACAGGAACTTGCCCAAACCTTTTTTAAACCCAGCTACACTAACAGCTTTAACTACATCCTCCGGTAACGAATTCCAGAGTTTAATTTCCCATTGAGTGAAAAAATATATTTTCTTATTTATCTAAAATGGGTTACATTGTAGCTTCATTGCATGTCCCCTAGTCTTTCTACATAAACATAAACAATTGATCTACATTTACCCGTTCCACTCCATTTGTTAATTTATAGACCACTATCATATCCCCCTCAGCCGTCTCTTTTCCAAGCTGAAGAGCCCTAACCTTTTTAGCCTCTACTCTTAAGAGTATCTCCTTCCATCCCCTTTACCATTTTGGTGGCTCTTCTCTGTACCGTTTCTAATAACGCTATATCCTTTATTTAAGATACAGCAACCAGAACTGCACACAATATTTGAGGTGTGGTCGCACCATGGAACGATACAGAAGCATTATAATATCCTTTGTTTTATTCTCCATTCCTTTCCTTATGATTCCTAGCATTTTATTTGCTATCTTGGCCGCTACTGCACACTGGGCAGATGGCTTCAACGTATTATCCAAGATGACGCCTAAATCTTTTTCCTGGGTGGTGGTTCCTAATGTGGAACCTTGCATCGTGTAACCATAGTTTGGTTTGTTCTTTCCTAGCTGCATAACTTTGCACTTGTCCACATTAAATTTCATCTGCCATTTGAACATCCAGTTTTCCAATTTATTAAGGTCCTCTTGCAATTTTTCACTATCCTTTTGGGTTTTAACAACTTTGTCTTATCTGCAAATTTGATTAACTCACTCATTATTCCCATTTCCAGGTCATTTATGAATATGTTAAAAAGCAGCGGACCCAGCACAGATTCTTGGGGTACTCCACTATTCACCTTTCTCCATTTGGAAAATTGGCCATTTAGCCCTACCATCTACTTTCTATCTTTTAACCATTTCCTGATCCACAATAGTACACTTCCTCCTATCCCATGACATTTTAATTTTGTCAAGAGTCTCTCATGAGACACCTTGTCAAAGGTTTTCTGAAAATCCAGATATACTACATCGACTGACCCAACTTTGTCTACCTGTTTATTCACACCTTCAAAAAAATATAACAGATTGGTAAGACAAGACTTTCCCGGGGCTAAAGCTATGCTGGCTGTCTCCCATTAAACCATGACTATCTACATATTCAAAAATTTTATTTTTAATAATGGTTTCTACCATTTTTCCCCAGTACTGATGTCAGGCTTACCGGTCTGTAGTTTGCCAGATCACCCCGGGAACCATTTTTAAAAATTGGCGTTACATTGGCCATCCTCTAATCTTCAAGTATTACTGAAGATTTTAATCATAGTTCATAGATTAGTAATAGTAGGTCTGCAATCTCATATTTCAATTCTTTCAATGCCCTTGGATGTATACCATCCGGGCCAGGTAATTTGCTATTCTTCAGTTTATCAAATAGTTGTAATACATCTTCCCGGTTTATCGATATTTCTTTCAATTCTTCTGATGCATCGCCTTTAAATATCATTTCCATCATGGGTAACTTCCCTACATCTTCTTCAGTAAAAACTGAAGCAAAAAATTCATTCAGTCTTTCCGACATGGCCTGTCACCTCTTAGTGCCCCTTTTACCCCTCTATCATCTAATGGTCCAACTGACTCTCTCACATGTTTTTTGCTACAAATGTACTTGAAAAAGTTCTTATTATGCGTTTTTGCTCCCACAGCAAGCTTTTTTCAAATTCTCTGTTGCCTGCCTTATCAATGCCTTGCATCTAACTTGCCAGTGCTTGTGCTGTTTCCAGTTTTCATCATTTGGCTCTTTTTTCCATTTCCTGCTTTTTTAGCAACAGCCTCTCTGACCTCACCTTTAAACCATGCTGGCAGTTTTTGGACTTTATTCCACTTTTCTTAAAGCATGGAATACAGCTGGTCTGGGCTTACAAGATAGTATTTTTAAACAACACCCATGCTTGATATAAATCTTTAATCATTGCAGCTGCTCCCTTTAGTTTTTTCTTAACTATCTTCCTCATTTTATCATAGTCTCCCTTTTAAAAGTTAAAAGGCAGTATTGTGCATTTCCTTGCCATCCTTCCTCCATTTATGAAATCAAACATGATCATGCTATGATCACTATTGCCAAGTGGCCCCAACACTCTTATCTCTTGCAACAGATCTTGTGTACCACTGACTAGGTCCAAAATGACTTCCCCTCTTGTTGGCTCATGAACCATCTGCTCCAAGAAGTAGTCATTTATTTAATCTAGAAACTTTATCTCCCTAGCACGATACCAGGGTAATTTAAATCATCCATTATTATTACTGTGCTGTAAATATTGCTAGCTTCCCTGATTTCTTTGAGCATCTCATCATCCATTTGTTCATTCTGGCCAGGCGGTCGATAGTACACCCCCACTGCCATCACCTTCCCCTTCCCCTCTTTACATGAAATTTCAATCCAAAGAGATTCTACAATGTATTTTGTTTCCTGCAAAACTTTAATTCTGTGTGACTCAATGCCTTTTATAGTGTTTGCTGATCCTTATTTCTGTGCATTCAGGAGAGCTAATGGTAACCACCCTGCATTATTTTTTTCCTAGGTAAAATCTCCCTGTTAAGGGTCTGATTCTGTCCTATATGCAGGGCTGGCCCATCTATTAGACCAGGTAGGTGGCTGGCCTGGATGGGTAGTGGCAGCAGCGGCACACATGGGTGTCTGTGCTGCCCTCCCATCTGCCGCTGCCTGTCTCCCCCTCCCGAGACAGAATCAGTGGCAGCTGGGGGGGCAGCAGCGGCAGCATGAGAGGTGGAGACAGCTGGGGGGTGGCTTCAGCAGTGGGCGGGGTCAGTGGGGGGTTGCAAAGCCAGGGTTTCTGCCTAGAGCAGCAGAAACCCTTAGGCCAGCTCTGTCTAGATGGTAAAGGTGCTGCCAGGAGAACCAAACTGCAAACCCCCATGTGCTAGATCCAGTGACTATGCAGCAGAAGATGTAATACAGTTATTTAATAAACTAAAGAGTACCCAATCACCTGGACCAGATGGTATACATCCCAAGGTGCTGAAAGAACTGAAATATGAGATTGCAGACCTACTTTTAGTAATCTGTGAACTAACATTAAAGCATCTCTAATACCTGAAGAGTGGAGAATGGCCAATGTAACGCCAATAAAGGGTTCCAGGGGTGATCCAAGAAACTACAGACTGGTGAGCCAGACATCAGTACCAGGCAAAATGGTAGAAACCATTACACAGAATAAAATTACTGAACATGTAAATAGTCATGGTTTAATAGGAGAAAGCCAACATGGATTTAACCAAGGAAAGTCTTGTCTTAGTAATCTGTTATATTTTTTCAAAGGTCTGAACAAACAGGTAGATAAAGGTGAGCCAGTCAATATAGTGTTTCTGGATTTTCAGAAAGCCTTTGACAAGGTCCCTCATCAGAGACTCTTGGGGAAATTAAAAAGTCATGGGATAGGAGGAAGTACAGTATTGTGGATAAGGAACTGGTTAAAAGATGGAAAGCAGAGAGTAGGACTAAATGGCCAATTTTTTCAGTGGAGAAAGTGAATAGTGAAGTATCACAGGGAACTGTGCTTTTTAACATATTTAGAAATGACCTGGAAATGGGAAAAACGAGTGGATTGATCAAATTTGCAGATGACACAAAATGATTCCAAGTTGTTAAAATGCAAGAGAATTGTGAAAACTTGCAAGAGGACCTTGATAAATTGGGAGAGTGGATGTCGAAATGGCAGATGAAATGTAATGGAGTAGAGGAGTCACCTAGTGGTTAGAGCAGCAGCCTGATGAGTAGAGAGACCAGCATTCAAATACCACTGGGACTCCTTTTGGCCTTGGGCGAGTCACTCAACCCTACATTGCCTCAGATACAAACTTAGATTGTAAACTCTCTGGGGAGAGGGAAATACTTGCATACCTGAATGTAATTCACCTTGAACTACCCTTGGATAGGTGTGAGCTAAAAACTAATAAATAAATAGTGTGAGGAAGTGCAAAGTTATGCACTTAGGGAGGAACAACCCAAACTACCGTTACACAATGCAAAGTTCCACATTAGGAACCACCACACAGGAAAAAAAATTTAGGCATCATGGTGGATAACATGTTGAAACCCTCCACCCAGTGTGCAACAACAGCCAAGAAAGCTAATAGAATGCTAGGAATCATAAGGAAAGGAATGGAGAATAAAACAAAGGATGACATCATAATGCCTCTGTATCATTCCGTGTTAGAACCACACCTTGTGTAGTGTGCGCAATTCTGGTCACCATATCTTGAAAAAAGGATATAGCAGAATTAGAAAAGGTACCAAGAACTGCGAGGAAAAAAAAGTAAAAGGTTTGGAAGGATATCCATATTGTGGCAGGTGAAGGCCTGTGATCCACAGTGTCTGACATAAGCAGACAGGCCTAACTAGCTTGACCTGTAAATGAAGCCTGTGAAGAGGCCCATAGGAATTGCACATCCCCCAATAGGCTGCTATTGTAGAATTAGAATTGAATTAGTTTGAACAAGCAGAACTAAAGCTTGGAAAAATACAGAAAATATGTTTAAATGCCCCTGATAAGAAAATACAGCTGTAAGGGATTTAATTAAAACTGCTGACAGAAAGGTTACAGAGCCCTGCTTCCCCGCACGTATTAACTAGCCCAATGGCCTTGAAGTAGGAAAGTAACAAGTTGGTGAACTGACCATTGTAATTGGGACTAGAAGGGGGGTAAGCAGGTGCTGAGCCCACTCCAAATACATAATTGGATAATCATATCAGTACCGGGACCAATAGAAGAGGTACGGGAGGTACGGGAGGGTACCGGGACCAATGAAATGTTTTTCTATACCTAGAATGGAGCAAAAATCTATAAAAGTTGTTGTATTGCCAGAGAACATCGCTCAGCCATTTTGAATTTGATTCTGCTTGAGTGTTGTGCACAAATATGATTTGGACCTTCTGAACAGACTCCTGGTATTATTGGTTTGTCTGCGCTCTGCTGCTACATATTCTTGGTGCATTGGACCGGGAAGGTGTGGTAATAGAGGGTATACAGGGCAATATACCACGACTTTCCGCCTCTACAGGTTTGATCCTGCCGGGATCGTGCCCTCCCGACGTGGGCTCGGCTCCCAGGCGCCACCGGTCCAGTTGCATCGGAGGGAGCTGGCCAGGCCTCGGAGGGTGCCGGACCCGGCTGGAGCCAACACCTCGAACCCGAGTGAGGGGAGTCCGAGGTCCAACTCATGCGCTTGCTTGGGAACTTTGAGGACCGGATCCGGTGAGTAGAGTTTTGATTTTAGCATGTGTCTAGACAGATAAGAAAGAGCAGTACTGCCACTTGAATTTTGAACTTGGAACTTGGAAAGAGAGCTTGATCAACTCTCAAAGACGGGCCGTCTTCTAGCATTTGGAACTTGCATGAGACTAGTCAGAATAGATAGAAATGAATGCATTCTGGGATACATTGCTAGCATGATTGTGTGAATGAAGTGTGAATGAGAGGTCTGGCAGCACGGACCAAGCGAAGGCGGACCCCTGAGTAACGCAGTTCCTGACCGGGTGACCGCGTTCAGGTCGTAAAAAGGGGGAAGCGACTATCGTCTTGTCTTGTTATTTGTTTCCCTTATATGTTTCTAGGGCCGTGAGGACCCCTTACCCACGGTCCGCCCTCCTTTTCCCTTCTGTCTGTTGTTGCGCGCACTCATCGAAATGGGAGGGGCAGGGTCTACTAGGAGCACTCCATTAGAATGTATGATCGCACATTTTAAAGAAGGGTATTCAGGAGATTATGGAATCAAAATGACCGCACCACGATTGCAGATTTTGTGTGCTAGGGAGTAGCCCGATTTAGACCCTACATGGCCTCGAGAGGGAACCTTATATTCTGTTGGGTAATGTATGATAATTTACCGCTTGACTCACTGAAAAATCCAGAACATGTCTCAGTCAGTTTTTCCTGCAATAGAGTGTAAGGCTGACAAGGGGCGTGTCTGTGCAGAGATGCCTTTTTAACCCTATGATGGCATGTTTTCAACGTTCTGCTGCTGGATGAATTAGAGCTTATTTTAGGGCAATTATTCACTGTGTTTTAATGGTGATGTTCCTTCTACTATGGTCAGGTATTATATACCATTCGATAGGAATATTTAGTCAGAAATTTAGTTTTGAAGGTCGAATTAACCTCATCGGAGCTCCGTAAACTGTTTTTAGTTATATTCTTTGCTTTGTCTGTATTTTTACATCAACTATTCCTGTCATATTATTGTTACTTTTCAGACATGATAGAGAAACTAAGCAAACTGTTTTGGGGTTTATTTCCTTTGACTTATAAACCTACAAAGTAATTATTAGATCACGACTTGACAGTGATTTAAATGATTCTTGCTAGCATGTCTCTGTGTGTCTGTGAAAGTGTGATCATTTCGTTTCCAGTGAGCGAAGGGGTGTGGCTCACACAGCTTGCTAGGGAAAAAAATGAGACAGCCGTTCCCGATTGAGCAGTCTCTCTTGCTTGTTTAAAATAAAGGATTCATTCAATCAAAGTGTGATAGGAGATAAATTTATAATCTGTCGTTTCAAAAACTAACGGACACAGACAAGAGAGAGAAAATAAAGTGTTTTTCCTTTGACCCTCAAAAATAGAGGTTAAGAACCTTGGGGGACGGTGCAGCCTTCTGTGTTGGAAGTGTACCAGATTGCAACCTGAGAATGAATGGGTTAAATTCTGAGTGAATAAGAAAATTGTGTTAGGATTTTATCTTTGAAATCTGTACTAGTGACTAATGATGACCTTTACAATTCAAGATAAATTCATTTGTTTTTCTGTATTCGAATTTTGTGCGTCTGTGTCCAGAGGAAAAGGGGTACTTTGTTTTTTAAAAAAATTCCAAGACATTATTTCCTGATTTACTGTGGCAAGCACCTGATAGAAGACATATTTATTGTTAAAAAAAAACAAAACAAAACAAAACAAAAAGAGGGTGTATATGCATTTTAGATATCCACCACAGCCATGGAAAAGTATCTGTTTCATGTCTCTTGAATATCTGCTTTCTGAACTGTAAGATTTAATAAAAATAAAATAATATTTTCTTTTGCAGATGCAGACTACGGCTGGCAGTTAGTTTGCTAAGTAATTTCATTCTAGTCATACGTAACAGATAGCTATAGTTCTCTCTATAAGATATTTTAAGAACTGTATCTAAATTGTATGTCTGTGCTCAATCTAAGCTTATGTTTACGGTAATAAGGTTTTTTTAATAAGTGTCTTTTCAAGTATGATCAAGAATTTCAGTAAGGGATTTACTGAAGACTATGGTAATCAAATGTCTCTGTCCCAATTAGGAATGCTATGTGAAAGGGAGTGGCTTCTGCTAGTTGCTCCATATTTCCTTAGTTCACCATATTTTGCCCCAGAATCTCTAGATATCCTGTCCCGTCAGTTTCTCTCTCTGTAAGTAGCTCCGTTCAGAGTGCTTAAGGGGGGGATGGAGCCCAGTCCACCGATGTCACCTCCCGGTAGGCGTGAACTAATGTGCCCACAGCAGAGAAATAGAACATAAAAAAAAGAAACCTCCCGGATAGAGCGTTGCTAGGAGAAACAGTGTGAGCCTGGAGCAAGGGGGGAAGGGGGGAGATACCTCCCTGCAAATGTCACAAGTCACCTCCGCAGCAGGAGAAGAGAAGCCCCGGCACAAGTAGGGATTTATTTGCTAGTTCAGCCTGATTGCTGTATGCCTTCAAATATATAACTACCAGTAAGAGAGAGGGTCACGTAATCCTAATCCCATTGCACTAGGTCCAGCTTTGCAGACCCAATCCAAATAGCGCAGGCAGCCTTCACTATATACCCCATGTAATCCAGCAGCCCAGGAGAATTTGCATTTTTGTCAGTCAGTCCCAGAGAGATATAAAACAGAAATGAAACTGGATGGATTTGCGGGCATAATAGTTACTGGAAGAGTTGAACAGAAAGTATGTGAATTGTTGAATGTGATAGAGAAAGTAAATGTAAAGATGGAGAAGAGAACAGATCTTCTTGCTGATGCTTTAGTTGAATGATGTGGAGGAGGTTATCCTGATCGAAGGAGCAGAGGAAATAAAAACTGGGTGCGAGTCAGTACGCCCATTGTAGAAAAAGAAGGACATTAGAGAAGTGAATGCCCGCATCTTATCTCTACCCCAGGGGGAAGGAGGGAGTACTTGATTTAAAAAAAAAAAAAGAAGCCAGCCGGAGAGGGCTACAGCATGAATGAAGACTAGGCCAGACCAGACTCTTAAGTTTCCCTGGGTCCCCAGGAGCCTATGGTCAGTCTGAAAATAGGGGACCAATATATGGACTTTATGGGGGGTACAGGAGCAGAATACTAAAGCCAGTAGCCCCTGTGTTTTTCTCGATGCATCACCATTATCAGAGCTACTGGGGCTAAGGCCACAAAGCCTTTTTTTTTTTTTTGCAGAACTGCATGAGTGAACAAGGGGGACAGAAAATAATGCACCAGTTCCTGTATATGTCTGAGTGCCCTATTCCACTTTTTGGAGCCGAGATCTGCTTGCAAAGCTTCAGGCACAGATATCCTTTGCTGGAGAGAGAGAAATGCAAATGACTGTGAACCCAGAGCCTGCTGGATTGATGGTGCTGACTGTTCCCCAAGAAGAGAAGTAGTGGTTCTATAACACACCTCCAGTTAAGTCAACAAGTTCCTGTATACCCGCCAACCCTATAGCCCCACCTGGAGTATGGGCAAAAGATAATGCACCTGGCCTAGCAAAGAACATAGCCCCCTGTCACTGTCATCCTCAAGCTAGAAGCGGAACCAGTGCATGTGAAGCAGTATCCTCTTCCCTGACCAGCCATTGCAGGAATCCACTGCCATTTAATGAAACTGCTGAAGTATGGACTTTTCAAAGGAATGTTAGTCACCTTGGAACACTCCCCTTCTTCCTGTTAAGAAGCCTGGGACAGCCCAAGACCCCACTACAGGAAGGCGGGGCCAACTCACCTGGACAAGATTACCTCAAGGATTCAAGAACTTGCCTCACTCAGCAAAAGATTTGACAAGTTATCCAGTAATTCCAGGAGAAAGAATTCTACTTCAATATGTGGACAACTTGCTTATAACCACCAACTCAGAAAGTGAATGTCTACAAGCCACCAGTGAACTCTTGCACCTTTTTAATGAGGCTGGATACAAAGTCTCAAGAGCTAAGGTGCAATTATGCCAAACAAGTTAAATACCTAGGATTCCAGTTGTCCAGAGGAATTTGACGCCTGGGACCCTTACCAGAACGCAAAGCAGCTGTATGCAGTATTCCTACTCCAACCACCAGGAGGCAAGTGAGAGCCTTCTTGGGTGCCACAAAGTATGTTGTATATGGATCTCCAATTTTGCGCTGCTAGCAAAACCATTGTATCAAGCTATCAAAGGAATGGAAAAGTCTCCATTGGAATGGGGACTTGAACAGGATGCAGCCTTTTGATCTTTGAAAAAACACTCTGATGTTGTCACCAATTCTGGGTCTACCAGATGTCCAGAAAACCTTTCAGTCTCTATGTTCATGAGTCACAAGGAAATGTTCTAGGAGTGTTGACTCAATCTCTTGGACCTTATTTGAGAAGCTGTTACAGCTACAGCCTTCCTAGTGAGCAAAACTAACAAGATCACTTTGAGACAGAATCTTCCAGTTACTGTACCACACTCTGTTCTAACCAATATGAAACACAAAGGAAACTATTAGCTAACAAATCTACGAATGTTGAAGTATCAGAGGATGTTGCGTGAAAACCCCAGATACAACTGAAGGGTCAGTCAAGCTTTCAATCCTGCTATGTTGTTATCAGTTGGTCTTGATCCCCTGATCATGACTGTTTAGAAATTATGGACACTGTATTCTCAAGCCGCCAGGATTTAACTGATGTCCCTCTGGAGAACCCTGAACAGACTTTCTTTGTGGCTGAAGGCAGTTTCATCATCAATGGACATTGTTGTGCTAGATATGCAGTGGAGACCCCTGATTTGGTAGTTGAGTCCTCAGCCCTGGCCCCAGAAAATTGATCACAGAAACCTGAAACTGATAGCCCTCACTAGAGCACTAACAATAGGAAAAGGACTCTGTCTAAATGTGTACCCAGATTTCAAGAACGCCCTTACAACCTTACATGCACATGGGACCCTGTACAAATAATGAGGGTGGATAACCTTAGGAAGCAAGTCCATCAAGTATGGCCCCAAGATATTGACATTATCAGGTGCATACTACCTACAGCTTTCAAAACTTTAGGAAAAGTAGAATGTATGAATAGAACCTTGAAATCTCAGTTGTCCAAACTTTGCCAAGAGGTTTACCTGAAGTGGCCCCAGGTTCTTCCTATAGCCCTTCTTAGAATATACTTAGCCCCTGCTAAGTCTTTAGGAGTTTCCCCTTTTTGAGATTCAGAGAATCTGTAGCCTATTTATAGGGAATAAAAGGAGACATGAGACAGATAGGATCTGAAATTTTCAGACATGAACTATTGGTTTTAAGTTCTGTTTTGCAGAGTCTTCATACCTGGGTACAAAATCGATCACCCATCAATTTGCCTGAACCCCTGCATCCTTTCAAGCCTGGAGTCTCGGTGTGGATCAAAGAGTGGAGAAGGATACCGTTAGCCCTGCATTGGAAGGGACCCTATGTTGTCATCCTGTCAACTCCAACTGCAGTAAAAGTCGCAGAATTCGAACCTTGGATCCATTATAGTCGAGTAAAGCCAGCAACTGCTTTTGAACCTGATCACTGGACTATTGTACAGCATCCTGAGACTCCATTGCGCCTCACCCTACGACAACAACCACGGACCTAAGACTTATTGGTCCCTCAGAAACTGCACTATTTCAAGACTATCTGTTTATCTGAAGGTAAGCCTCGCATCTGGAGAAAGCTGCAATCATCAGAAATAGACTGTGTTGTGTTAAGGAATTGAGTCTTCTAAGAGACTGTGTTCAAATGCTCTGAGAAAAAGAAAAAAAAAAAAAACTGTTTTGCTCTCCTAAAAAGTGAACTGCTCTAAGGAGGCCTTAATAGCCTGAAAGACTGTACTATAATATTTTAAGAACCTGAGACATCCCAGAGGACAGTGATACTTTGGGATCTACAGCCCTACTCCTGCCACAAAGCTGGTAGGTCTACGTACGGCAGAAGCTTGAGGATCTACAATCAACTCTACATTTGTTATCTATTGTGGATGCCAACAGTTCCACCAATTCTCCAGAGACTATGCCCATTATGAATTCTTATTATTACTTTATTTTGGCAGCAGCCTTGGAGTGCTTTGAAATGACTTTTGCTTTACCTCCCTGTGCAGCCTGTATAAGTAACACACGAACTGGGCTAAAGGTTCTTCATGCCTCCCAGAACTTGTTTCTTGAACTTGCCGAAGCAGTAGCATCTAGTCTCCACATTTATGATTGTTTGTTCTCAAGAACTGAATTATTCCATCCCCTATGATCAGACTGATTTACATAATACTACTAGTGAGTGGGTATTGGCCCACCCCATTGTTGACAGTTTGTGTTTTGTTCACACCGGACCACAATTTGCTATGAAGATCGGACAGCTGGACTGTCTAAATCAAAGGTTTTACAACAGCACAACAAAGAAGACATCTTGGTGCTCCTGAACCTTCTAATCCTTTAGTTCTTTTTCCCACTCTTGCCAAACTATGGACTTTCGTCTATAATTGGAGTTACTTCCTGAACGTTTGTATAGCACTATATCAAAATTCATACGTTCAATGTTATCTTCAATTGGTAGTAGTGAACCATATTAACTTCATGTGATGGTCTTAGATAATGCGCGGCGTCTCTCCAATTCAGAAATTTTAACGTTGAGACGCGGGCAGCAACAACTATAATAGAAATTATCTAAGACCATCACATGAAGTTAATATGGTTCACTACTACCAATTGAAGATAACATTGAAACTATGGACTTTGACTATCTGCTTGTTGCTCCCTTGTTTCTTGTCATTTTGCTTGCGGATGATAACTTATGTTATTAATAACACTGTAGAGCGTAAGGCAGCTACAAAGCTACTAGCTATGTGAAACTACTACCCTATACCACAGAGTGCTATCTTTACCTAGTATTATGTGATTTGATTCACACCCTTTCTCACTTGCGGGTGAGAATAATCAAAGGGGTGAATGTGGCAGGTGAAGGCCTGTGATCCACAGTGTCTGACATAAGCAGACAGGCCTAACTAGCTTGACCTGTAAATGAAGCCTGTGAAGAGGCCCATAGGAATTGCACATCCCCCAATAGGCTGCTATTGTAGAATTAGAATTGAATTAGTTTGAACAAGCAGAACTAAAGCTTGGAAAAATACAGAAAATATGTTTAAATGCCCCTGATAAGAGAATACAGCTGTAAGGGATTTAATTAAAACTGCTGACAGAAAGGTTACAGAGCCCTGCTTCCCCGCACGTATTAACTAGCCCAATGGCCTTGGAAGTAGGAAAGTAACAAGTTGGTGAACTGGCCATTGTAATTGGGACTAGAAGGGGGGTGAGCAGGTGCTGAGCCCACTCCAAATACATAATTGGATAATCATATCAGTACTGGGACCAATAGAAGAGGTACGGGAGGTACGGGAGGTTACCGGGACCAATGAAATGTTTTTCTATACCTAGAATGGAGCAAAAATCTATAAAAGTTGTTGTTTTGCTAGAAACCATTGCTCAGCCATTTTGAATTTGATTCTGCTTGAGACTTGTGCACAAATAAATGATTTGGACCTTCTGAACAGACTCCTGGTATCATTGGTTTGTCTGCGCTCTGCTGCTACAATATGAGGAAAGGATTAAAAGGTTAGGGCTCTTCAACTTGGAAAAGAGACGGCTGAGGGGAGAAATGATAGAGGTCTATAAATTAATGAATGGAGTGGAACAGGTAAACATAGATAGGTTGTTTACGCCGTCAAAATGTAGAAAGACTAAGGGACATGCAAGGAAGCTACAATGTAGCTCATTTGCGACTAATAAGTGAAAATATTTTTTCACTCAATGTGGAATCAAATGCTGGAATTTGTTACCAGAGGATGCAGTAAAAGCTGTTTATGTAGCTGGGTTTGTTTGTTTTTTTTATTTCTGAATTTCAAAAATTACATCAAGCAAAGTACATTATACTTGAAGGAAAAATGCAAACTAAAACAAAATACAATTCCAAAGGAAATCACAGAGAACAAGCTCTAGCTCTATATGTGCTGGACTCTAACAGCCCACAACAAGAGGGAGAGAGGATCAGAAAAGGGGCAGGTTGACATCATCACTCAATAGGACAGAAGAACAAAAGGAACAAGGAGACCACATAGCTCTGATTCAAATGGTTCTAATTCTACTTTAACGCCTCGAAGATCCTGAGCTACTAGAGCCCCCGAGAGTTCCTTAGTATCCAGGAACGCTCGCAATTGTTTAAGTCATAAAGTATATATTCCTAACAGGGACTATACATTTCAAGCAAAGGTAAGAGTTTGTGGCTTTTTAAATTACAGCTCTCTGCCTGGGAGCTCTTAAAAGGGTTTTGGTACATTTTTAAAATAAAGTTACATTTTTTTTGGTGCTTTAGTTTAAAAGGGGAAATATTTTCTTTAGTGGGGTATGTTTAAAACTCTGCTTTAGTATCTTTCTCAGCTCTTTGAAACCACTGACAACTCATCAGGTATTAGTTCTCTCCCTACCCCCCCCCCCCACCCCTTCCCCCTACCCCACCCCCAACTTCCACCCACTCCTAGTGAGAAGTCTTGCTTTATAGGGCACCTCCCCAATTTACTACACACAGGGAATTGGAACAGCACATTTTGAACACACTTAAAGAGATTTAACTGCTTTTTCTCTGAAAGGACAGCTGTGAAACCAGCTGATACTTTGGTAGGTCTCTCTCTTTTGCTTTAACAGATACCTAAGCTCTACAGACTGAACAATAGCTGGGAAAAATCATATCACCAAAGCAGTTGCCCCCGTTACAGCTTCTGCATCTGTCCAGACAGAGGTCCCAATGCCAGATGAAAGACCAGTTCCATGTGCAGGATGCCTGCAGGTAGAAGCTCTCAGGAAACAAGTTGAGGAACTCAGAGAGATCATAAGAACATAAGAACATAAGATATGCCATACTGGGTCAGACCAAGGTCCATCAAACCCAATATCCTGTTTCCAACAGTGGCCAATCTAAGTCATAAGTACCTAGCAGTCTCCCCAAAAGACACAGGTTCCTCAATGCTTGTATTGGGTCAAGCAGTGATATCCTAGGTCCCTTTTGGTTTATGGACCTTTCCTCCAGGAACTTGTCCAAACCTTTTTTAAACCCAGCTACACTAACAGTTTTTACTACATCCTCCAGTAACAAATTCCAGAGTTTGATCACACGTTGAGTGAAAAAATATTTTCTCCAATTAGTCTTAAATGTTACTCTGTAGCTTCATTGCATGTCCCCGTCTTTTTATATTCTGATGACGTAAACAATTGATCTACATTTATCCGTTCCATTCCATTCACTAATTTATAGACCTCTATCATATCTCCCCTCAGCCATCTCTTTTCCAGGTTGAAGAGCCTTAACCTTTTTAGCCTCTCTTCATAGGAGGAGCCTTCCATCCCCTTTACCATTTTGGTGGCTCTTCTCTGTACCTTTTCTAATAATGCTATATCCTTCTTAAGATACGGCGACCAGAATTGTACACAATATTCGAGGTGCGGTCGCACCATGGAATGAAACAGAGGCATTATAATATCCTTTGTTTTATTTTCCATTCCTTTCCTTATAATACCTAGAGGACGTGGCGAGGCTGAGGAGCATTCAAGAGAGTGAGAAGTACATTGATGAGATGCTTCTTGCAACATCCAAGCTCTCCATCAGAGGAGAAAATGGGAGCCTACAGAATGATGAATGTTGGACACAAGTCACCAAGGCCTGCAGAATCACCGATCCAACTTCTCCAGTCCTTGAATTGAAGATCCATTATGCAGCCCTGAAAGTGGAGAAGGTGAAAGCATCCCTGGAAAGGGAAGAATCAGAGATTGAGTACCCTAAAATTGCAGCATCAGTGACCACAAGGAAGCGAAGGGTAGTAGTGATTGGTGACTCTTTTCTGAAGGGTACTGGGGCATCCATCTGCCGACCAGACTTGATGTCCAGAGAGGTATGCTGTCTGCCAGGTGCCAAAATCCAAGATGTTACGGAGAGTTTGCCAAGACTCATCAAGCCCACTGACTATTACCCAATGTTGCTAATCTATGTTGGCACAAATGATACTGCCAGGTATCCCTCTGAGCATATCAAAAGTGACTTCATGGCTCTGGGACAGAGGGTGAAGCAGATAGGGGTGCAGGTTGTGTTCTCTTCAATCCTCCCTGTTGAGGGTCCAGGCCAAGGCAGAGAAGCTTGCATCCTGGAGATGAATGCATGGCTACGTGAATAGTGTTATCGAGAGCGTTTTGGTTTTCTGGACCATGGGATGCTGTTCCAAGGGTTGCAGAGGAGAAATGGGGTCCATCTGTCCAAGAAAGGTTGACATGTCTTCAGTAGCAGACTGACTAATCTACTGAAGAGGGCTTTAAACTAGATTCATTGGGGATGGGAAGCACCCAGGTAAGTGAAACATCAAATACCTTTATAGAAATGGATAAAATGGGCAACATATGGAAAGCAATGTGTATAAATGCCCATAGCATGAGAAATAAGATCCCAGATGCTGAAGTTTAAATGGGAGAGGCTGACTTGGATTTAGTGGCAGTTACAGAAACATGGTTCATAGAAAACCATGACTGGGATGTAACTATATAACATGAGGAGGGATCTAGCTAAGCTTGAAGAATGGTCTAGAATTTGGCAGCTGGGATTTAATGTTAAAAAATGTAAGGTCGTGCATTTGGGCTGCAGCAATCCAAGGCAGCAGTATAGTATAGGGGGTGAAGTACTTTTGTCCACTAAAGAAGAGTGGGACCTAGGCATGGTTGTGTCTGATGATCTTAAAGTAGCTAAACAGGTAGAAAAGGCGACAGCAAAAGCTAGAAGGATGCTTGGGTGCATACGGAGAGGAATGGCTAGCAGAAAAAAGGAGGTGATAATGCCTCTGTATAAGTCTTTGCTGCGACCTCATTTGGAGTATAGTGTGCAATTCTGGAGACCGCACCTTCAAAAGGATGTGAACAGGATGGAGTCGGTGCAGAGGGTGGCTACTAAAATGATTAGTGATCTTCATTATAAAGCATATGAGGACAGACTGAAGGATCTTAATATGTACACCTTAGAGGAAAGGCGGGATAGAGGTGATATGATTGAGATGTTTAAATACCTCCATGGCATAAATGTTCAGGGAGAGAGCCTCTTTCAATTGAAAGCAAGTTCTGCTACGAGGGGACATGGGATGAGGGTGAAGGGAGATAGATTCAGGAGTGATATGCGGAAATATTTCTTTACGGAAAGAGTGGTGGATCCATGAAATAGTCTCCCAGTGGAGGTGGTAGAGATGAGGACAGTAACTGAATTCAAAAAAGCATGGGACAAACACAGAGGATCTCTAAAGGTAAAAAGGGGACTGTTGTAATTGTTGATACAGAAGGACAGATTAAATAGGCCATGTGGTCTTTTTCTGTCATCATATTTCTATGTTTCTATACTTTATTCAGACAGGACAGGGTAGAAAGAAAGGGAAGAGGAGTAGCACTATATGTAAAAAATAATATTAAAGCTTTGGAACTACAGAGCTTAAAAGGGAGAGAGGAGGCACTGTCGGTTAAACTAGAAAGAGGGAAAGAGAAATCTGTTTGCATTAGTGTGATATACAGACCTCCCCTCACAGTAGGAAGAGGTGGACGGAGAGTTAATTGAAGACATACGCAACTTTGCTAGGAAAGAGGAAGTACTACTGATATTGAAATCCCCTATGTCGGATGTTGATTGGCACATTCCTGCTGCAGTATCATCTAGAACATAAGAACATAAGAACATAAGATATGCCATACTGGGTCAGACCAAGGTCCATCAAGCCCAGTATTCTGTTTCCAACAGTGGCCAATCTAGGTCATACGTACCTAGCAGTTTCCCCAAGGGACACAGGTTCCACAATGCTTGTATTGGTTCAAGCATTGATATCCTGGGTCCCTTCTTAATAATGGCTTATGGACCTTTCCTCCAGGAACTTGTCCAAACCTTTTTTAAACCCAGCTACACTAACAGCCTTTACTACATCCTCCGGTAACAAATTCCAGAGTTTGATTACACGTTGAGTGAAAAAATATTTTCTTTTATTAGTCTTTATTAGAAGTAAGGAGATCCTGGACTCTCTACAGAGAGAACTATTCAGGCAACTGGTAATAGAACCCACACGTGAAGGGGCCATACTGGACTTGGTGCTTCCCAATGGTGAAAGTGTTTCTGATGTTATAGTGGCCAGAGGGCCCTTTGGCATGGCCCTTAGGCAGTGGCACTTCCATTGCCCTCAACGCCATAGAAACAAGGACTTCCACTTATAATTGGACTCCTAGTCTAAACCGCAAGTATAATATAATGATTCAGACTCTCTATTGCCATTAATGCACTGCAAATTCATAACTGTTATCAATAACTAACTCACTTTGACTTACTGTTGTCAGTAATTTACCTTGAACTTACTGTTGTCAGTAATTCACTTTAGCCTTACTGTTGTACACAGGCTTGTTACTATTGCTCACAGACTTGCTACTGTTACCAATAATCTCACATTGATTATATGCTGCTAGTAATTTACTTTGAATTTACTACTGTCAGTAACTCACTTTTGATATAGTGTTATTGAATCAACTTGGACTTACTGTTGTCAGTATTTTACATTGGGATTTACCGTCATCAGTAACTTGCTCTGAACTTACTGTCGTCAGTAATTCACTTGGATTTACAATTATCACTACTGCAATTTAACTCTATCAGAGTTTATTACTGCTGCCAGACACCCACATTACTATCAGAATCTATCTTATCTACTGTGCCACTTTATCACAATTTTATTCCACAGACTACCGAGCCAATTATAGAAAATGCTGCACCCAAACAACATGATCACACGAATATCATACACCAGTTTATTATTGGCAATAATAATTATTGACCTATCACTAAGTTTAAACAGCAAAAATCACATGACTATACCTATAATACACACACACACCCATAATGACTGTCATATGGGACACATTCATGTAAACTACCCAAAAATTAATTATCATAGACTAATACACATACAACAAACAAATCCACAACAAATAAACAAGAAAATCGGGTCTAACAACCCATCCTCTCTATCATGCATCCTTATTAATGCACGATCAATGAAAAATAAACTGCCCATATTTAACGATCTGATAACTGACTTAAAACCAGACATCTTATGTGTCACAGAGACATGGCTTTCTGAAACAGATACGGTCTATCTAAATCAACTCGACAAAGAAAACTATGACACATTTTACAAACACAGGTCCAATAAAAAAGGTGGTGGAGTTCTAATGATGACAAAAAAGATATTAAACGCCAAATTAATCCAATCAAACATCTCTAATAACATGGACACATTATTAATAAAAATCGGTCTCATAAAAATCTGTTTAATCTATAGACCACCAGATCAAAAAACAGATGGCCTAGATTCTCTTATTGAACTCCTCAACTCCTCTACTGAACAAAATCCTGTAATCATGCTAGGCGATTTTAACCTTCCGTCACTTCCAACACTAGACTCTAAACTATTTCTAGACACCATAGCAGATATAGAGTACCATCAAATAATTAAAACAGCAACGCATATCAAAGGAGGAACTCTAGATTTGGTTCTTCTACCTGAGATACTCTTCAAACTAACTAACTCAAATTTCATTGAATGTACAGAGACGCCTTGGTCCGATCATTTTATTATCAAAATAAAACCTCACATATCCCATCCCTAGCGTCAAAAACTACATAAGAAATGGCCCCACCTCAAAATTCAGAAAATTTAATGAAACAGACTTCCTTGATTCAACAATCCCCTACTTCTTATCAACACCTAATTTGGATGATGCTGTTAACAACTGGAATGAGACTATCAATATCGCAGCCAAAAATAATCATCCAAATAAAAAGACCACACATACCAAAACAAACAGTTCACCATGGTTTAATAGGTCTTGACGGACTGGAAAGGGGGGCTGTTACTTCTGGAGAGAAATCTGAAATTGTGAGTATATACTTCTGGGAATTTTTCTGAAAGGAATTGTTTTTCTTTTAAAGCTAATTAATCTGTGAACCCACTATTTTTTTGTTAAATCAGTCAGGGCCTAGTAGCAACAGTTTAAGATTCAATTTAAAAACACAGAAGAGAACTTTCTGGTTACCTTTCATACCCAGTAGACAGCTGTAGTTTAAATTTCATAGTCACTCAGGGCCTAGCATCAGCAAAGTACTTTTAGTTTCAAATTAAAACACAGAAGAGAGCTTTCTGGTTAAATTTAGAATCCAGCAGAGAGCTTGTAGTTTAAATTTCATAATAGGTTAGAGCCTAGTAGCAGCAAAGAGCTATAATTTAAATCAAATCAGAATATAGTTTTCCTCAGCAGCACAGGACAAGGTACTGTGTAGCAGCCCTTTTTTAATAAGTGTTATATCCCTCCCTCCCTCCCCACACCCACCCTCCCCTGGGAATTTCACAGCTTTATAGGTACTTGCACAACTTAAAAGACAGGAGGTGCTCTCAGGTGAAGCTCATTACCCAAAGCAGTCATACACCAAGGACCTGAGATTAATTAAGCTTCAGGTGAACAAGGTATATCAAACTTCTTAGGTACAGTTTTAGTGGTATAAATATCCATTGCACCCTTTAGTACATATAGAACTTAAAGATCTAAACACAAACTTAAAACTAAGATGCAGACAGCAGTCCAGCAGCGGGATGTGGGCTTTCCAGTCTTTTGCATTGAGTGTCACATGTATGATTTTCTCCCAGCTGGTGAGAGGTCTTACGTGTGCACTAGGTGCAAGGAGCTCTCTGCTCTCAGGGAACAAGTCCGTTCTCTAGAGGCTAGAGTAGCAGACTTGGAAAACATAAGACAGACAGAGAGGTACATAGACGAGACCTACAGGGATATAGTCCTGAAGTCCCACCTCCAGTCTGGCAGCATCCCTGTTGCCATGGAGGAGAGAGGTCACGTGACAGGAGAGCATCACCCTGGTGTGGCAGGAAGTGATCCTGTAAATAGGACCTGTCCTCCAGGTGATGTAAACCCCTCTCGCACCGAGGAGGTTTCTCCAGGGCCAAGTGCCCATGCGGGAAGGGTTAGGACAGCAGTTATAGTTGGTGATTCGATCATTAGGCATGTAGATAGCTGGGTGGCTGGTGGACGTGAGGATCGCCTGGTAACATGCCTGCCTGGTGCGAAGGTAGCGGACCTCACACGCCACCTAGATAAGGTCTTAGATAGTGCTGGGGAGGAGTCTGCTGTCTTGGTACATGTTGGTACCAATGACATAGGAAAATGTGGTAGGGAGGTTCTGGAAGCTAAATTTAGGCTTTTAGGTAGGAAGTTGAAATCCAGAACTTCCAGGGTAGCGTTCTCCGAAATGCTTCCCGTTCCACGCGCAGGACCCAATAGGCAGGCAGAGCTCCGGAGTCTCAATGCGTGGATGAGACAATGGTGCAGAGATGAGGGGTTCGGATTTGTTAGGAACTGGGGAACATTCTGGGGAAAGGAGGGGCTCTTCCGAAGGGATGGGCTTCACCTTAACCGGGATGGAACCAGGTTGCTGGCATTAACCTTTAAAAAGGAGATAGAGCAGCTTTTAAACTAGATAATAGGGGAAAGCCGACAGTCGCCCAAGAGCGCATGGTTCGGAAGAATGTATCCTTGAAGGATACTACAAAAAGCAGAGAGGTTCCAAAAAAGAGTAAAGTAGCCCAAATGCCCTCGAGTATGGAGCAGACAGAACTTAAAGATCCCAAATTACCCATGTCTACCAATAGCCAAATTAATATGAATAAAATACAGTCTCTAAAATGCTTGTATGCAAATGCTAGAAGTCTACAAAACAAGATGGGAGAGTTAGAATATATAGCACTAAACGAGAGGTTAGATATGATTGGAATATCAGAGACATGGTGGAAGGAGGACAACCAGTGGGACACTGTGATACCTGGGTACAAACTATATCGAAATGATAGAGCTGATCAAATTGGTGGAGGGGTTGCGCTCTATGTTAGAGAGGGCATTGAGTCAGAAAGGATTAAAGTTTTGCAAGAAACAAAATTTGCTGTAGAATCTCTATGGATTGAAATTCCATGTAAAAAGGGGAAGGCGATGGCAGTGGGGGTGTACTATCGTCCGCCTGGCCAGAATGAACAAATGGATGATGAAATGCTCAAAGAAATCAAGGAAGCTAGCAAAAGTTACAGTGCAGTAATAATAATGGGTGATTTCAATTACCCCGGCATCGACTGGGTCAGTGTCACAACAGGACATGCTAGGGAGATAAAGTTCCTAGATGAAATAAATGACTGCTTCTTGGAGCAGCTGGTTCATGAACCGACCAGAGGGGAAGCAATATTAGACCTAGTCCTTAGTGGAACACCAGATGTAGTGCAAGAGATAAGGGTGTTGGGGCCACTTGGCAATAGTGATCATAGCATGATCGCCTTTGATTTAATTAGTGGAGGAGGGATAGTAAGGAAATCCACAGTACTACCCTTTAACTTTCGAAAGGGAGACTATGATAGAATGAGGAAAACAGTTAAGAAAAAAACTAAAAGGAGCAGTTGCAAAGGTTAAAGACGTACATCAAGCTTGGGTGTTGTTGAAAAATACTATCTTGGAAGCCCAGACCAGCTGTATTCCACGCTTTAAGAAAAGTGGAAGGAAGTCCAAAAAATTGCCAGCATGGTTTAAAGCTGAGGTCAGAGAGGCTGTTGTTGCCAAAAAAGCATCTTTCAAGAAATGGAAAAAAGAGCCAAATGATGAAACCTGGAAACAGCACAAGCACTGGCAAGTCAAATGCAAGGCATTGATAAGGCAGGCAAAGAGAGAATTTGAGAAGAAGCTTGCTGCGGAAGCAAAAACGCGAAATAAAGACCTTTTCAAGTACATTCGTAGCAAAAAACCCGTGAGAGAGTCAGTTGGTCCATTAGATGATAAAGGGGTTAAAGGAGCACTAAGAGGCGACAAGGCGATAGCGGAGAGACTGAATGAATTCTTTGCTTCGGTCTTTACTGAGGAAGATGTAGGGATGTTACCCACGACTGAAGTGGTATTTAAAGGTGTGGAAGAATTGAAGGAAATATCGATACATCGGGAAGATGTCCTACAACTATTAGATAAACTGAAGAGTAGCAAATCACCTGGGCCGGATGGTATACATCCAAGGGTGTTGAAAGAACTGAAATTTGAGATTGCAGACCTGCTATCAGTAATCTGTGAACTATCATTAAAATCATCTCTAATACCAGAGGATTGGAGGATCGCCAATGTAACACCAATTTTTAAAAAGGGTTCGAGGGGTGATCCGGGAAACTACAGACCGGTGAGCCTGACATCAGTACCGGGAAAAATGGTAGAAACCATCATAAAGAATAAAATTACTCAGCATGTAGATAGTCATGACCTAATGGGAGACAGCCAACATGGCTTTAGACAAGGAAGATCTTGTCTTACTAATCTGTTATGTTTTTTGAAGGAGTGAATAAACAGGTGGACAAAGGTGAGTCGGTTGATATTGTGTATCTGGACTTTCAGAAAGCCTTTGACAAGGTCCCTCATGAGAGACTTTTGGCAAAACTAAAGAGTCATGGGATAGGAGGCAGTGTACTACTGTGGATCAGGAACTGGTTAAAAGATAGAAAGCAGAGGGTAGGGCTAAATGGCCAATTTTCCCAATGGAGAAAGGTGAATAGTGGTGTACCCCAGGGATCTGTGCTGGGTCCGCTGCTTTTTGACATATTCATAAATGACCTGGAAAGTGGAATAACGAGTGAGGTTATCAAATTTGCTGATGACACAAAACTATTTAAAGTTGTTAAAACCCAGGAGGATTGTGGAAAATTGCAAGAGGATCTTGATAAATTGGAAGACTGGGCATCAAAATGGCAGATGAAATTTAATGTGGAGAAGTGCAAGGTTATGCACCTAGGGAAGAACAACCCAAACTATGGTTACACGATGCAAGGTTCCACATTAGGAACCACCACCCAAGAAAAAGATTTAGGCGTCCTTGTGGATACCATGTTAAAACCCTCGGCCCAGTGTGCAGCGGCGGCCAAGAGAGCAAATAGAATGCTAGGTATGATAAGGAAAGGAATGGAAAATAAAACAAAAGATATTATAATGCCTCTATATCGTTCCATGGTGAGACCGCACCTTGAATATTGTGTGCAATTCTGGTCGCCATATCTTAAAAAGGATATAGCAATTTTAGAAAAGGTTCAGAGAAGAGCCACCAAAATGGTAAAGGGGATGGAAGGCTACTCCTATGAAGAAAGGCTAAAAAGGTTGGGGCTCTTTAACCTGGAAAAGAGACGGCTGAGGGGAGATATGATAGAAGTCTATAAATTAATGAACGGAGTGGAACGGGTAAACGTAGATCGATTGTTTACCTTATCAGAATATAGAAAGACTAGGGGACATGCAATGAAGCTACAGGGTAAACTATTTAAGACTAATAAAAGAAAATATTTTTTCACTCAACGTGTAATCAAACTCTGGAATTTGTTACCGGAGGATGTAGTAAAGGCTGTTAGTGTAGCTGGGTTTAAAAAAGGTTTGGACAAGTTCCTGGAGGAAAGGTCCATAAACCATTATTAAGAAGGGACCCAGGATATCAATGCTTGAACCAATACAAGCATTGTGGAACCTGTGTCCCTTGGGGAAACTGCTAGGTACGTATGACCTAGATTGGCCACTGTTGGAAACAGAATACTGGGCTTGATGGACCTTGGTCTGACCCAGTATGGCATATCTTATGTTCTTATGTTCTTATGTTCTAATAACACACTAAGACAAATGAAAAGAGAACTAAGAAAACTTGAAATGAAATGGCGGAAATCCAAGTTGTCTGTACACAAGGAAATATATAATAACCATCTAACAAAATATAAGGAAACAATAAATAGCACGAAGAAAAAGTATTACGCAGCAACCTTAGCAAAATCATATAACAGACCTAGAGAGCTATTCTCTATCGTCAGAAACTTAACCAATAACGATCAAAATTCTAGCAACGAAATCACAGACATCTCAGTACAAACCTTAGCTAATCACTATCAAAACAAATCAAAAAAACCTACTATGCCCTCAGTAAATATTAACATCCCCCATCAATCTGTAGACGAGTGGTCAGAATTTTACCCCATGTCAAAAGTGTCATTAAAAACTATCATCTCAGGCCTAAATACCACAACTTCATATTTAGATCCATGCCCAGTATCATGGATAAAAAACACACTACCAACTCTACTATCATATATTCTCCCAATAGTAAACTTATCATTAACCCAAGGATACCTTCCACCTCTCCTCAAACATGCACAAATACGCCCAATTCTAAAGAACTGCAAACTAGACAAAACATCTCCAACATCATACAGGCCCATCTCTAGCATACCATTCCTGGCCAAAATAATTGAAAAAGTAGTACAATTACAGACACAGGAATTTATAGACTTATCTTACCCTCTTGACGATCAACAATATGGATTCCGGCCCCGCCACGGAGTAGAAACACTTCTAACAGTATTAATAGATACACTCCTAAAAGGAATTGACAATCATAATCAGGCGTTCATCCTCCTTTTCATCGACATATCAGCAGCTTTTGATAGCGTACATCACTCAATAATGCTCAACAACCTAAGACAGATAGGCATAAACTCTACCGTACATAAATGGTTCACCTCATATTTAAATAACAGAACACAAAATGTAAGAATAGGTAATCAAACATCCAACACATACAAACAAGAAATAGGTTTACCACAAGGTTCAGCGCTTTCAGCCTTACTTTTCAATATTTATATAAAGCCGGTCTGCAACATCTTTAAAAAATTTGGAGTACAATATCACCTTTATGCGGATGATATTATGATGTACATACCTTTCACAATTCCTAACCTACCGATCCAACTACTATCAGAGTGTTACAATGAAATCACAATCTGGCTAAAAACCCAAAACCTCCACATAAACCATGCTAAAACCGAAGTATTAATCGTAACAAAAAACCAATCATATATGCCTCCAACCCACATAACCCTGCAAAACCAAGAAATTAAAATAAAAAATGAAATAAGATATCTAGGTGTCATTATAGACACACACCTTACAATGGACACCCACATTAGAAATACCATAAAGAAAATCTACTTCAAACTTAAAATCCTCAAACAATTACGTCCCCTTGTATTTACACAAGATTTCATTAATATAACTCAGGCTACCATAACTCCTCACTTCGATTTCGCCAACTTAATACTTATGGGCATCTCAAAACAAAACATCAGAAGAATCCAACTGGCGCAAAATGCAACAGCTAGAGTTATATTACAAATAAACTCCCTCCAACACATAACACCGATACTAGCATCCCTTCACTGGTTACCAATACAAAGCAGGATAGTATACAAAACAATATTAACTACATTCAAAGCTTTAAATGACATGGCCCCGAAGACATTATGTAATCTAATAGGCAAAGAACCACCTAAGCCCACTCTTAGAAAAGGACAATCAAACAAACTAAAGATTCCAAAAGAATTCATAAAAACCCACAAATTAACAAATAACAGAGCCTTTTCCCATATAGCTCCAACCATCTGGAACTCGTTACCAGAGGACTTACGATCACTATCAGAGATAATGGAATTCAGAAAAAAATTGAAAACGTATCTATTCAATAAACACTATAATACCATGGAAAATCCTCCAATCAACTTAGATAAAGGCTAAATACGAACCTACCCAAATCAAGCTTATACACCCTCCTATAAAGGATAACATACAAAACTTACATAAATAACACTCCATTCCTATGCCTTGATATTCCTATGTAGTTGAATTCCTATGCCTTGATACTCCTACTTGTATATAGTTACAACTGGTATGTTCTGCCTAATGCGGTACAGACAGTACTTCTGTTTAAAATTGTCACACACACTGTTATAGTTGAAATATCCTGATTAGTTGTTGAATCCCTGAATTATGCAAGTTACGATGTTCTATGTAATAAGTTATAATGTTCAATGTTCTATGTAAAACAAACTCTGCTTTGTTAACTGTTGTTAATTGTACACCGCAACTGATCGCTGGAAGATGCGGTATATAAATAAGTGTTAAATAAATAAATAAAATAAAATAAAATAGTGGGAGATTATTTTGCATCCAGTGATCACCAGATGGTGTGGTTCAGTATTAGGACTAGGGCTGTTAAAGTCCATTCAAAAGCAAGAGTCTTAGACTTTAGGAAAACTAACTTTGCCAAGATAGGCCAATACCTCAGGGAGTCATTAGTGAGATGGGAACAGCTGGGGGATGTAGAAAATAGTGAGCAAAACTGAAAGAGGATATTTTAAGGGCAATCAACCTTCTGTTAAAATGGTAAATAAAAGGTAAAAGGAAAAAGAGACCACTATGGTTTTCGAAAGAAGTAGCTGAAAAAGTGAAGAAAAAGAGGGGGGTCTTCATAAAATACAAGAGCTCACAGAGAGAGGAAGATAGGCATCTATATTTGGAAAAAAACTTAGAGAAACTAGCAAAGTAGTCAGGAAAGCAAAGGTTCTAAAAGAGGAAGAAATAGTCAATGCAGTTAAATGGGGGGGATAACACTTTTTTCAGATATGTTAGTGAGAAGAGGAAGGGCAAAAGTGGTATTATCAGAATCAAGGGTGAAGGGGAGGAATATGTAGAAGCTGATGAGGATAAAGCAGAATTGCTTAACAAATATTTCTGTTCTGTGTTCACAGATGAAGAACCAGGAGCAGAACCTCAGAAAACACCCACAAACAGGAACAGAAGCGAGGGGTATCTAACAATTTTCAGAAGACTGTGTTCACGAGAAACTAGCTCAACTTAAAGTAGACAAAGCGATGGGACCGGATGGGATACACCTGAGAATACTGAGGGAACATGTGGATGTTCTAGCAGCTCCACTGACTGACCTTTTCAATGCCTCGTTGGAATCGGGAGTGGTGTTAAAGGACTGGAGAGAGCCACATGTGGTCCTTTTACACAAAAGTGGAAGTAAGGATGTGGTTGAAAACTACAGGCCGGTTACTTTAACTACGGTTGTGAGTAAATTATTGGAAGTGCTGCTGAAAGAGAAAATAGTAAGGTTTCTGGAGCCCAGCAGATTACAGGATCCGAGGCAGCATGGATTTACCAGAGGCAGGTCTTGTCAGACAAATCTGATTGATTTCTTTGACTGGGCGACCAGGAAGTTCGACCGAGGGAGAGCCCTAGATGTTGTGTATTTAGGTTTCAGTAAAGCCTTTGACACAGTTACTCACAGGCGACTTATAAACAAGCTGAGCACCCTAGGGGTGGACCCTAAAGTTACTGCTTGGGTTAGAAATTGGTTAAGTGGAAGGCGACAAAGGGGACAGGTAAATGGAGCTCAGTCTGAGGAGAAAGAAGTTACCAATGGTGTGCCCCAGGGATGTGTCCTTGGTTCAATTATTTTTAACAACTTTGTTATTGATATAGCAGAAGGGATGTCGGATAAGGTTTGCCTCTTTGCGGATGATACCAAAATCTGCAATAGAGTAAACACCCAGTAAGGTATAGATAACATGGGGAAGGATCTAGCTAAGCTTGAAGAATGGTCTAGAATTTAGCAGCTGAGATTTAATGTTAAAAAATGCATGGTCATGTATTTGGGCTGCAGAAATCCAAGGGAGCTATTATAGTACAGGGGTGAAGTACTTTTGCCCACTAAAGAAGAGCGGGACCTAGGCGTGATTGTGTCTGATGAACTTAAAGTAGCTAAACAGGTAGAATAGGTGACAGCAAAGCTAGAAGGATGCTTGGGTGTATAGGGAGAGGAATGGCCAGTAGGAGTGATAGTGCCTCTGAATAAGTCTTTGGTGCGACCTCATTTGAAGTATTGTGTGCAATTCTGGAGACCGCACCTTCAAAAGGATATAAACAGGCTGGAGTCTGTACAGAGGGTGGCTACTAAAATGGTTAGTGGTCTTCATTATAAAGCATATGAGGACAGACTTAAGGATCTTAATATGTATACCTTAGAGGAAAAGCGGGATAGAGGTGATATGATTGAGACGTTTAAATACCTCCGTGGCATAAATGCACAGGGGGGAGAGCTTCTTTCGATTGAAAGCAAGCTCTGCTATGAGAGGACATGGGATGAGGGTGAAAGGGGATAGATTCAGAAGTAATATGCGGAAATATTTTGTTATGGAAAGAGTGTTGGATCCGTGGAATAGTCTCCCAGTGGAGGTGGTAGAGATGTGGACAGTATCTGAATTCAAAGAAGCATGGGACCAACACAGAGGATCTCTAAAGGAAAAAAGGGGGTTGTTGTAGTGGTTGATATGGAAGGACAGACTCGAAAGGCCATGTGGTCTTTTTCTGTCATCATGTTCTATGTTTCTATATCTAACTGAAGACAATTTCAGTAAACATTTACAGGGAAAATGAAGCATAAAAGAAAAACCCAAAGGAAGTACCTCAGAATGCATTGATAAAGAAAGACGTCTTTTAGATTGAGTAACATAGGAAACATCTGGGGAAACCCAGACTTGTGACAATAAAACAACTTAGCAGAATTCCTAAAGTAAAGTTTAAGAGGCCAAGTACGATCCAGTTCCAGCACATATGTAATCAAAGGTGGCTGCTCTCTGCATATTTTCCTCATCTGGACCTTCCAGCACCTCAGTCAAATTGAATGTGTCCAGTGCAGGCAGAGATTGCTCACCCTCCAACTCTGCACTACTGGAGCACTTTTTCAGGGAAAGATAATATACCTTAGATGCAGGGGGTAAAGCAGTCTCTGGCATACCCAAAATTTCTAATAGGTATTTCTTGAAAAGTTCAACAGGGGAAATATTGGGAGACACAGGAAAATTAACAAATCGCAGATTCAATTTTTTAGAGGTTTTCCTACCTTTCTAGTTTCACATGAATGGAAGAACTGTCTCTCACCGAAGAAGCAGCCTGTGTTTGTAAAGAAAGGCCCAGTGGTAGCACTTACTCCCGAGATGGCTTGTTCTTGTTTTTAAAAGCCTAGTCATATGGTCCTGGGTAGTTTCCTCCAGAACCTTAAAGCGCCCAGAGACTGTCTTCTCCAAAGAGACTATAGCAGCCCAGATAAAGTCAAGTGTCACCACCTCTGGCTTCACTAGCGCACTGCCACCACCTGGAGTCTAGGGAGCCCCCTCCAACCTTGATGCCCCGCGTCCCACCATGAGAGATACCTCCCCTGGCCTCCACTACAATAGATCCTGCACCAGGCACAGCTGCGAGAGTTTCCCCGACCCCACCGGAGGTTCTAGGCAGTGCTACTGAACTTGTTGACTCCCCTGAAGACAACTGCATCTCCCCAACCCCCACTGGAGAGGGAGGCAGCCAGAGAAACAGCTCAGCAAGTGGCGGGAAAGGTTCCTTCGGAGGAGCGCACTATTCAGGGCTCAGACTAACATCTGAGACTGGAAGGACCACACCTGCGTCAGCTCCAGCACTCTCCCCCCCCCCCCCCCCCGAATCCACTTGAGAGCCAGGAACCAAAAACCTCATAATGGGCTGTTGAATCGAGGGACGACTGGCTTCAGGGTACGTCCTGACCTTTGCCTTCCTTTTCCCTATTGAAAACATGGAATTAGAGCATCCAGGAAACAAAATAGCAAAATGAAGAGCAAGAGTGGAGGAGTGGTGCCAGCACGAGCACTCATGCGGTGTCATCTTAGATCCTCTAGCTGGGTTTAAAAAAGGTTTGCATAAGTTCCTGGAGGAAAAGTCCACTAACCATTATTAAAGAGGACCCAAAAAATCCACTACTTACTCTGGGACAAGCATTGTGGAACCAGTATCTTTTTGGGAACCTGACAGATACTTGTGACTGGATGGCCACTGTTGGAAACAGGATACTGGGCTTTCTAGACCTTGGTACGACCCAGTCTGGCATTTCTTATGTTCATGGCTAAAGCACACTAGAGGATATAGCTGGCCCTCAGCAGCTGGCTGTATCTTTACCGCAGTGGTTAAAAATGTTGTGCAACTAGATCCATTAAGGTATAACTGTACAACAGCAAAGCTCAGAAAAAGCCACCAATCTGCTTTTATTCCTAAATTTCTAACAGATCTGTTCTGTGATGCGCACACAATCCTCTCACAACCAGAGAGTGAATGTCTGAAAGAAGGACTGATACAATCAGGGAATGAATGTTTAGAAGATACTCCTTGCTCGGTCAAACCAGTGGTCCATGGAGCCCACAGTGGCCTCTCTAAGCTTGCAAGTACCCAGCAAGGTCACACGAAATAGATTCATTCTTCATTGTTTCATTTCATTTCATTTATTTAAGATTTGATATATCGCTTAATGTGGTACAGCAAAGTGGTTTACAATAGACTACAAAAAAAACTGAAGCAGGAAAATTAAAAGAACACCAGTGTGTATAGGACAGACAGGAAAATGGGATGTGACAAGGGAGGGCGGGAGGAGGGTGGTGATATCGTAGCCTAGGTCTATATATAATAATTTACTTACACCCCTCACATCCCTCTCAGGAGTGATGACAACAGGAGAGGATAAAACAGCTCTGGTTCAGGAAAGCTGCCCAAAAGGCAAAACAGAACCACAGAGTCTGCAGAAGGAGTCAGCCGCAGGACAGGTCGAGAGCAGCTTGGAAGTGGAAGCAGCCATGGTGCAGGTGATCAGCGGGAGTGCTGTGAGGGCAGCCAGACCCTGCCACTGAAGGATAGATTCATGGATTGCAGGCGCTGCAACAGAAGAAGCGGGGAGTCGACAGAGAAGACCCACAGCTCACAGAGGAAGGGGAAGGCATCTGGAGCACAGGCCAGGCAGGAAGATCTGGCACCAAAGAGAGGGAGACCCTGCTGGGAATCAAAGCAACATAGTAAATGACGGCAGATTAAAGACCAGCATGGTCCATCCAGTCTGGCCAGCAATACGGCAAGAGTAGGTGCACCCGTCGCTCCGTGCAGGCTACCCCTCCCCATGTCTTTGTTTAGGGGTGGACCCACCACTCTATGCAGGACACCCCTATTTGTTGAGAAGTTAGATGGTTCAGTTTATTTTGATTTTATCCTGTTGCTGTAAAGTGATCTGCTGTGCTTGTCCCATGCCGTTTTGAATTCCATCACCGTGTTTGCCCCCACCACTTCCATCGCGAGGGCATTCCAAGCATCCACCACCCTTTCAGTGAAAAAATATTTCCTGACATTGCCTTTCAATTTTCCACCTTGCAGCTTCATGTTATGCCCTCTAGCTTTGCAGCTTCCCTGTCTTGGAAGAGGTTTGTTTGTTCATTGTTTCTCTTTAAGTATTTAAAGGTCTGAATCATATCTCCCCTATCCCTCCTCTCCTCCAAAGTGTACATATTTAGGTCTTCAAGTCTCTTCTCATAGAGTTTCTTACGCAGGCTCCAAATAATTTTGGTTGCCTTCCTCTGAACAGTTTCCAGTCTTTTTACATCCTTTGCAAGATATGGTCTCCAAAACTGAACACAGTATTCCAAGTGAGGCCTCACCAGTGACCTGTACAGAGGCATAAGTACCTCTTCCTTTCTGCTGGTAATTCCTCTTTGTATGTGACTCCCCCAGAGCCAAGCCTGCAATCCGACAGCATAAGACTGGTTTCCCTGAGGACAGTGTCTCCAAATGGGTTAGTTTTGCACATCCAAAACTAAACTTACAGGAAAAGCTTTTTCACAAATTCAAATTAACTTTTATCATCACTTCAATGTATTAACCCCAAAATGCAAAACTCTAATACCAAAAATAAATGAATCAAGATGAACTTCACCACACATTGCTTAAACAGAACGTAAATTATGGCTAAATCAATTTAAAGAATTCAAACTGTTTATAGAATATTTTTTAAAATGTTTTAAAAAGAAAGGGAATGAGCTCAAACAAAAAAAGTATCGGGGACATTCCGAGTCCTGACCCCAATAGATTATTATCTCTCATTAAATCCTCACATTATTTCAAAAACTACATATTGTTTGATAAATTCTTAAGTCACTTAGAAATCCGTCATAGGGAGCTTTGGTGCTGGGTAAAATGCTGGAAATGTGTGGATAAAGGGGAGCCATTTGATAGAGGGTCATTTTAAAAGGTTTAGTCATGATTTGGACGCAGAAGACGCGCATGTCTCCGTAGCCTTCCACAAATGACGTTTGCAGACGTTGCCAGTGCAAGGACATCCAAGTAGGCAGGGGGCTGTGGCAGACAGCATCCAGCGAGTGGTAACGTACTTAGATGTCCCTGTTTGATCTCAGAAATGTCAGAGACATTTGCAGGCACATCAATGTTTATACCTGCTCCAGGCATGAATAGACATCAGGAAAGTGCTTGTTTCACCTTAAAACATCCAGAGAGGGTAGAGAAGATGGAGAATTAAGTGACTAGCCTTAGATCACAAAGGCCCACACTGGGATTTGAACCCTGGCCACTCTGCTCTTCAGCCAGAACTCCAACCATTATGCTATTAGGCATCTTCATTCCAAAATGCTATCCTGGGGACATCTATAGAGACGTTTGATACATGTGTATATTGGGCAAATCCACGTTTCCAAAATCATGCCTGAACTTGCATATGCCTGCTTTTCTTTCAGACATTCTAGCTTTGACATCCCAGATTACACGTGGACGTCCCATTGTGAAATGTGCCTCATAGTGTATTTCATCCTTCAGAAAGCGTTTGACAAAGTCCCACATCAGTCTCCTGAGGAAATTAATAAATCATAGCACAGGAGGCAATGTCCTATTGTGGATGGGAAACTGGTTAAGAGAGACAACAGAGTATTATTAATATGATTTTGTAATATTTAATTGACGCCTTTCCAGAAGCAGATAAAAGTGAATTCCAATCAGGTACTGTAGGTATTTCCCTGTCCCCAGAGGGCTCACAGTCTAAGGTTATAAGGATAAATGCTCAGTTTTCTCAGTGGAGGACGTGAATGATGAAATACTCCTGCAATCTATACCGGGACTGGTGCTTTCTATCATATTTATAAAGAAGGAAACGGGAACAATGAGTGAGATAGTCAGATTTGCAGATGACAAAATTATTCCAAACTGTTTAAGCACATGTGGATTGTGGGAAACTGCAGAGGATCGTCTGAGACAGGGAGACTGGGAGGCCAAATGGCCGATTAAATTTAATATGGACAATGCAAAGCGATGCAGGTAAGGAAGAAGAACCACCCAAACTATACAGTAAATACACAGTGCTAGGATCTAGGGCTAGGCGCAGTCCCTTAACTCTGGATATTTAATGCCGGAGTCATATGCGGCCCCAGTATTGAATATCCGGGTTTCCAGCACATGCCCTGAAGCCACAGACGCTAACTGGGTAGTGCCTGGTTACCTCCAGTGGCTAAAAGATAGCTCAGCTTTTCTTTGCCTATCTTTTAGCTGCAGGTTGCTAACTAGATAACAGGGGAAAGTCGACAGTCGTCCCAGAGCGCGTGGTTTGGAACAATGTATCCTTGAAGGATACTTCCAAAAGAATGACGTTAGGGCATCTCAATACAGAGGTTCCAACAAAGACAAAAGTAGCCCAAATGCCCTTGAGTACAGAGCAGACAGAGCTTAAAGATTCCAAATTACCCCTGCCTACCAATAGCCAGATTAATATGAATAAAATACAGTCTCTAAAATGCTTGTATGCAAATGCTAGAAGTCTAAAAATTAAGATGAGAGAGTTAGAATATATAACATTAAATGAAAGGTTAGATATGATTGGTATCTCAGAGACATGGTGGAAGGAGTACAACCAGTGGGACATTGATACCTAGGTACAAACTATATCGTAATGGTAGAGCTCATCAAATTGCTGGAGGGGTTGCGCTTTATTTTAGAGAGGGCATTGAGTCACAAAGGATTAAAGTTTTGCAGGAAACAAAATTCACTGTAGAATCTCTATGGATTGAAATTCCATGTAAAAAAGGGGAAGTCGATGGCAGTGGGGGTATACTATCGACTGCCTGGTCAGAATGAACAAATGGATGATGAAATGCTCAAAGAAATCAGGGAAGCTAACAAAAGTTACAGCACAGTAATAATAATGGGTGATTTCAACTACCCCGGTATCGACCGAGTCAGTGTCAGGGCAGGACATGCTAGGGAGATAAAGTTTCTAGATGAAATAAATGATTGCTTCTTGGAGCAGGTGGTACATGAACCAACCAGAGAGGAAGCCATTTTGGACATAGTCCTTAGTGGAACACAAGATCTGGTGCAAGAGATAAGGGTGTTGGGGCCACTTGGCAATAGTGATCACAGCATGATCGCGTTTGATTTAATAAATGAAGGAAGGATGGTAAGGAAATCCACAGTACTACATTTTAACTTCTAAAAGGGAGACTATGATAAAATGAGGAAAATAGTTGAGAAAAAACTAAAAGGAGCAGTTGCAAAGATTAAAGATTTACATCTAGCTTAGGTGTTTTTTGAAAATACTATCTTGAAAGCCCAGACTAGCTGTGTTCCAGGCTTAAAGAAAAGTGGAAGGAAGTCCAAAAAACTCAGCATGCTTTAAAGGTGAGGTCGGAGAGGCGGCTGTTGCCAAAAAAAGCATCTTTCAGGAAATGGAAAAAGGAGCCAAATTCGAAAACTGGAAACAATACAAGCACTGGCAAGTTAGATGAAAGGCATTGATAAGGCAGGCAAAGACAGAATTTGAGAAGAAGCATGCTGTGGAAGCAAAAACGTGTAAGAAAGAATTTTTCAAGTACATTCGTAGCAAAAAACCTGTGAGAGAGTCGGTTGGACCATTAGATGATAGAGGGGTAAAAGGCACACTAAGAGGGGACAAGGCCATAGCAGAGAGATTGAATGAATTTTTTGCTGCAGTCTTTACTGAGGAAGATGTAGGAATGTTACCCATGACTTAAATGATATTTAAAGGAGATGCTGCGGAAGAATTGAAAGAAATATCTATACACCGGGAAAATGTATTACAACTATTTGATAAACTGAAGAATAGCAAATCACCTGGATTGGCTGGTATACATCCAAGGGTGTTGAAAGTACTGAAATATGAGATTGCAGACATACTATTACTAACCTGTGAACTATCATTAAAATCATCTGTAATACCTGGAGGATGGCCAATGTAACACCAATTTTTAAAAAGGGTTCCAGGGGTGATCCGGGAAACTACAGACCAGTAAGCCTGACGTCAGTACTGGGAAAAATGGTAGAAACCATTATTAAAAATAAAATTTTTAAACATGTAGATAGTCATGGCTTAATGGGAGAAAGCCAACATGGCGTTAGCCAAGGAAGGTCTTGTCTTACTAATCCGTTATGTTTTTTTGAAGGTGTGAATAAACAGGTAGACAAAGGTGAGTCGGTTGATCTAGTGTATCTGGATTTTCAGAAAGCCTTTGACAAGGTCCCTCATGAGAGACTCTTGGTGAAATTAAAAAGTCATGGGGTAGGAGGCAGTGTACTACTGTGGCTCAGGAACTGGTTAAAAGATAGAAAGCAGAGGGTAGGGCTAAATGGCCAATTTTCCCAATGGAGAAAGGTGAATAGTAGAGTACCCCAGGGATCTGTGCTGGGTCCACTGCTTTTTAACATATTCATAAATGACCTGGAAATGGTAGTAATGAATGAGGTTATCAAATTTGCAGATGACACAAAACTATTCAAAGTTGTTAAAACCCAAGAGAATTGTGGAAAATTGCAAGATAATCTTGATAAATTGGAAGACTGGGCATCCAAATCGCAGATGAAATTTAATGTGGACAAGTGAAAAGTTATGCACCTAGGAAAGAACAACCCACACTATGGTTACACAATGCAAGGTTCCACATTGGGAACCACCACCCAGGAAAAAGATTTAGGCATCATCGTGGATAATATGTTAAAACCCTCCGCCCAGTGCGCAGTGGTGGCCAAGAGAGCAAATAGAATGCTAGGTATCATAAGGAAAGGAATGGAGAATAAAACAAAGGATATTATAGAGGGAGGAGTGGCCTAGTGTTTGAGGTAAGTGGCCTCAGGCCAGAGGGGCCAGAGGTTCAAATCCTGCTGGAGGACAGCAATCTTGTCCTGGAGGGACTGGGTTTCTAGTCCCATAGACACTCCTTGTGGCCTTGGGCAAGCCACTTAACCTTCCATTGCCTCAGGTACAAAAAACAGATTGTGAGCACTTTGGGGACAAGGGAAATATGTAATGTAGCTGATTGTACACTGCTTTGACCTGGTGAAAAGCAGTATATAAGCATTGCTAAATAAATATTATATGCCTCTTATCATTCCATGGTGCGACCGCACCTTGAATATTGTGTGCAATTCTGGTTGCCGTATCTTAAAAAGGATGTAGCATTATTAGAAAACTTACAGAGAAGAGCCACCAAAATGGTAAAGGAGATGGAAGGATACCCCTATGAAGTGAGGCTAAAAAGGTTAGGGCTCTTCAACCTGGAAAACAGACAGATGAAGGGAGATATGATAGAGGTCTATAAAATAATGGGTGGAGTGCGAAGACTAGGGACACAGCATGAAGCTACAAAGTAGTATATTACAAACAAACAGAAAATAATATTTTTTCTCTCAACGTATAATTAATCTTTGGAGCTTATTCCAGAGAATGTGGTAAAATCTGTTAGTGCAGCTGGGTTTAAAAGACGTCTGGACAGGTTTCTGGAGGAAAAATCCATTAACCATTATTAAAGTGGACTGGGGAAATCCAGAACTTACCCCAGGATAAGCAACTTGGAATCTGTGTACATCTCGCGGCACCACTGGGCTCGGTCCCTAGGCCGGCGGAGTAACCGGGTCCCCGGGGGCCGAGCCCGTCGGTGTTGCTGCAGGGCGGGGGGGGGGGTGAGTAGAGGTTTGAGCACGCTGGACCATCGTCATCGCTCCCACGCCGTGACGTGGGACGTGCTGATTGGTCCGGCGGGTTATGAAGAGGCGGGCCGTGCAGGAAGCGTGGGAGATCGCCGGCGTGCGATCTCCCTCTTCCTGCCGTGCCGGTGAGCGGAGCAGTCGTGTCTGCGGGGGTGGCTTCGTCGACGCGGTTCCTGCACCAGGTTTGTGCGTCGGGTTAAAGGGGGGGGTGCGACTTTCCTTCCCGTTCTGCCGGCTTCGCCCGCGGCGACGCATTAAACAAAAAAAAAAATATATATATATATATAAATGAAAGAAAGCACGTGGGCTGAGCGCCGGTGGGCCCGGGGGGCGAGAGGGCCTGGGGTTTTCGGGCTGTACTGGAGCCTGTCGGTGGGAAGTGTGAGGGGTTCCTGCCGGAGCTTCTGCTTCGCTGCTCTGCTGCCTGGCTGTGACTTCGGGCCACGTGCTGTTGCGGCCATCGCCACACAGCTCTTCTCATTTGCCTGTGGTGGGTCCCGCTTTGCCAAGGGAGGTGAGGGTGGGCCTTAAGCATTGGGTAGGCCTTACTTGGGGCTCTGAGCCTTTTCCTTCCTTGGTTGGAGGTGGGTGGGGGTGGGTCACTCCTGAGTTTCGGGTGGCATGGCCTGTTCTCAGAAGAGAATGGTGGGGGGGCGGAGGCCTGGCCCTGTTGCAGCGCACACCCGTGGGCGCGGGACCAGCAGGCGCAGGAGCACACCGGCGGGGGCAGGTGGGACTGATGCTGGGGGCGAGGTTGGGGCCCGGGGACGAGGGCAGGTTCGCCAGCCGCGTGGCAGGGGGTGGCAGGGGCGGGCTGCAGTCCGGAGTAGCGCGAGGCCACCTCAAGGGGGCGTCCCGGTATTCCCGCCTGGGGAGGGTCTGGGGGTTCGGGGTTCTGACCCGGGTGTGGGCGGGGAAGGTCCGGCTGCCCCTTCGGCATTGCCTGGAGCCCCTTGCGGGGTCTCGGTGGCGGACGGTGGTGACGCTGGCCCCTCTCCTCCGTCGGTTGGGGAGCTCGGTGGCGATTACCCGGGGGGCGGCCCGATGGGGATTACCTTCTCCCCTCTGGGTTATACGTCCGGCGTCATGGACGGGCGCTTCGCTCGGGGTGCGGTGGGTTCCCCGGTGCCATGGGCTTTTGGGGCTCATCCCTCTGGGGCGCAGGGTCCATGGGGGGGTGGCTGGGGTGGTTGGTTCGGAGCCGGGCCGTCAGGGGTGCCGGCTCTGATGGGTTGTGGGCTGGGAGGCTGGGGGTCAAGGCTCATCCGTGTGGAGTTGGGGGGCGGGGCCTGGAGCTGGGGTGGCCGCGGCGCCTGGGGCAGTTGGTGCTGGCTTCTCTCCGTCTTTTCCCCTGCAGGTACCCGAGAGTTCCGGGGGTCGCCAAAGTATGTCTGCGCGAGTGAGTGGAGCGGCGTCCACTAGGCCGACAGCGGGGCAGACGGAGCGGGCTGCTGGACCGGTGGTCACTCTCCCGCCAGCGGTATCTGTGGCGGAACCCGGTGAGTATGCGGGGAGCGGGGAGATCGCCCTCGGGGGGGTGTCTATTGTGGAGAACAGTGGTGCGGACGGGGGGAAGGTGAAGGCGAAGCGCAAGCGCGGCAGGCATCGGCGGCGTGACTCTTTATCATCGTCCACTTCGTCTTCGTCTGCGCGGTCGTCATGCGACTCCGCGCCGGATAAGGGCGAAAGGGGCGAAGGGGTAGGTACCACGGTGGTGCACTGCTCGGAACTGTGGGAGGAGGTACCCAAGAAATTGCGGCATCATATTAAGCGGCGGCGGTATATTGACATTTTTCGGTTGTTGGAGGGCAGAAAACGCTCAGGTGACAGCAGACGGAAGCGCAAGGAGGATGAGAAAGCGGGCCGGGTGCGGAAGGTTTCCCGCAATACTCTCAATTGGACTAGGGCCTTTTTGCGCTTGGCCAGTGTATGGGGCCATTATCATCCTGAGCAGTATGGCGCTTTGCTGGCTTATGCGGACGCAATCTTGGCGGCGTCCCAGGCGCACGATGGGTGGGCCTGGTTAAATTACGACGAGGAATTCCGCGATATGATGGAAGAAAACGGTCGGCTGTCGTGGGGTACGAAGGACATTAATTTGTGGCTCACGCAGATGTCTGCCAAGAGCAAGGTGGGCGGTGCGGGGGCCGGTGGGGGCAAAGTTGGGGTCGCGGCTCCCCCTTCTGGGGTGCGGTCCTTTCGGCCGCCTGGGCCAGTTGCCGCGCAGTCCAGAGCGGGCGGGATGGGAGGAGACATCTGTTGGTGCTTCAATAAGTCGTCGTGCCCCTTTCCCGACTGCAAGTTCAAGCACGCGTGTTCCTTGTGCGGAGGGGGTCATGCCGCTGCAAAGTGTAGCCGCAAGGAGGTGGCGGGAGCCCCGGGGGGGGGGTAAGTGAGGCGGTGTCTGGGGCTTTGGCCCCCACCCCCCGTGCGGGTTGATGCTATGCGGCCGTGGCTTCAATTGTACGGGGAGACTCGTGGGGGCGCGGCGGGGGGACTGCTTTTGTCGGGTTTCCTTGAAGGTTTTCACATTCCGTTGCAGGGAGTTCCCCGTGGAGCCTGTTCAAGGAACGCCAGTTCGGCTACAGCCCTGGCGGAGGTCGTGCATCGGAAGATCAGCGACGAGTGTGCGCTGGGGCGTGTTGCCGGTCCTTTTCCGGACCCCCCCTTTTCTCCGTTCATCGTCTCGCCGTTGGCGGTGGTCCCCAAGAAGGAGCCGGGCAAATATCGGTTAATACACAATTTGTCCTGCCCCCCTGGGGATTCTGTTAACGATCACATTCCTCGGGAGCACTGTTCGGTGCGTTATGCGTCGTTTGATGCGGCAGTGGCATTAGTGAGGCAATGTGGGCCGGGGGCCTTGCTCGCGAAAGTGGACATTGAGTCCGCCTTCCGACTGCTGCCTGTGCACCCTTCGGCTTTTCCGTCGCTCGGTTTTCGCTTCGAGTCCCAGTTTTACTATGATAAGTGCATGCCTATGGGTTGTGCGGTGTCGTGCGCTTATTTCGAGGCTTTCAGCATGTTCCTTCACTGGGTTCTGGAACAGCGGACCGGTTTGTCCACTATTGTGCATTATTTGGATGATTTTTTGTTCGTTGGGCCCGGTCGGACAGATACCTGTGCTACGCTGTTGGGCGCCTTCCTCGGCTTGGCCGGTGACTTTGGTATACCCATCGCGGCGAGCAAAACGGTCGGCCCAGGCACGTGTCTGATTTTCCTGGGTATTGAAATTGACACTGACAATATGTTACTGCGGTTGCCGGCGCAGAAAGTGGAGCGGCTTCGGCAGTTGGTCGCGTTGGTGGGTGCGGCGGGCAAGACCACCCTTCGGGTCCTACAGTCCCTGGTCGGCCATCTTAATTTTGCTTGCAGGGTGCTGCCGATGGGGCGCCCCTTTGCGCGGCGGCTATCCTTGGCTATGGCAGGGGTGCACCGGCCACATCATCGTATTCGCGTGTCGGTTGGCATGCACGAGGATTTGCGGGTGTGGGCCGCCTTTCTGGCTGACTTCAATGGCTGCAGGGTCGTCCAGTGGCCGGAGCAGTCCAACGCGGATTTGCACTTGTTCACGGACGCGGCGGGCAGTTCCGGTTTCGGGGCATACTGTCAAGGAGCTTGGTGCGCGGAGGTGTGGCCTTCCGATTGGGTGGCATCTGGGCTGACCCGCAACATTACCTTTTTGGAACTATTTCCTATAGTGGTTGCGCTGTGGGTATGGCCGGAGCGTGTGAGAAATAAGAGGGTGTTATTCTGGTGTGACAATGCCGCGGTGGTCGAGGTCATGAATCGCAATGCACCCCGGTGCCCGAGGGTGGCAGCGCTGATGCGGGTGTTTGTTTTGGCTTGCTTGCGCCTGAATGTTACTGCCAGAGCGCGGCATGTGCCTGGCGTACATAACTCCATTGCTGATGCTTTGTCCCGTTTCCAGTGGGCACAGTTCAGGTTATTGGCTCCAGCGGCGGACGCAGTTGCATCGGCGGTGCTGGACCATCTTTGGCGGATTGGGACCCTGACGTGATGGCGCTGTTGTCTGTCTCGGTGACGCGTGGGACATGGGCGAAGTATCGGCGCGGCTATTCTCAGGTGAGTGCTTTTTTGGTCGCGTGCGGATGGAAAGGGGGGTGGGTGCACGCCGGCCTCGTAAGCCAATTTGTGTTGTGGGCCAAAAAGGTCGGCTGGGCCCGGTCGGCGATTGTTGTGGCCTTGGCGGGGTTTTCCTTTTTCTGCAAGGCGGCCGGCTGGGGCAACCCTCGCACTTTCTTTTTGGTCAAGCGGCTGCTGGCTGGGTGGGCCAGGGTGCACCCTAAGACGCGGGACTGGCAGCTGCCGGTCTCGCATACTCTGCTTCTCGGCATTTGTACGGCGCTGCCGTGGGTCGCAGCCTCACCGTTCAAGGCAATTTTGTTTCAAGCGTTGTTTGCAACGGCCTTTTTCAGTGCTTTCCGCGTTAGCAAGTTGGTGCCCCGGTCTTCGCGGCGGAGCGCGGGCGGCGGGCTGGATGCCAAGTGCGTTGCGGTGGAGGCTTCGCGGGTCCGCATCCTCGTTGCGCATTCCAAAACGGACCAGTCGGGAAGAGGTGCGTGGGTGATCCTGAATGCCATTTCCCCCTCGCCTTCCTCTCCGGTGTCCTGCCTGCGGGGTTACGTGCTGAGGAGACCGGCGTTCCCGGGCTACTTTTTTATTCATGCGGACGGGGCTCTGGTTACCCAGTTCCAGTTCACTGCGGTTTTGCGCCTCGTGCTGCGTTCGCTGGGCTACGATGAGAGGGGTTATTCTTCACACTCCTTCCGGATTGGCGCTGCCACAAGTGCGGCCGCGGCGGGGCTGGAGGGCCCCGTCATTCAACGCATTGGGAGGTGGCGCTCGGATGCGTACAAGGGGTATGTGCGCCCGTGACTGTCCCGGGCGGTTCGGAGCGTCACGGGTGCCAGGTGCTTTGCCAGGGTGGCGAGAGGTGGGGGGGGGGATGAGGGGGTTTTCATCTTTTGCTTCTTGTTGCAGGCGATGCCGCCGGTTGCAGTTCGGTTTGTTTCCTTGCAGATGGTTCGTGCTCGAGAGAGTGGTGGATCATCGGGCATTCCTTCATCTACTGGGCGGAGCGTAGGGCAGCTGTGCGGCAGTTGGGCATCCACCTCGGTCTGGCGACTGCAGGGATTCGGCTTTGCTGGATGGGACAACGTGGCATGCGGTGGCAGCAGCTGATTGCCTGCATCCAGGTGAAGATTGAACAGCGTCAGCGGCCGGTCGGGCTGCTGATTCATTTGGGTGGAAATGACTTATCAAACTGGCCATGCCGGCAGTTCATACTAGCTGTGCAGGCGGACATTGGTTTCTTGCGGGAATTGCTCCCAGGGATTGCTATTATCTGGTCTGACATCATACCGCGCCCTGCTTGTTGGTTTCAGTGGCGGTGGTCGCGGGGCTTGGTAAAGATCAACCGCCAGGTAGGGTGCTGGGTGATGCAGACCGGGGGGCTGCAGATGTTGCACTCTTGGGCGGAGATTCAGTGCCGGGGGCTTTACAGGCTGGATGGTGTGCACCTCGCTCCGGTGGGGCAAGACTTATTGCTAAACGATTGGCAGGAGGCGCTCAAAGGTTGGCATTGGTCGCAGCTGGTTTTGGGGGGGGCGGCACAAGGATAGGGGGCTACCTTGTGCCGGTGGCGGGGTAGCGAGCTGGCGCTCGTCGACCCGGCGGTGCAGTGGCGGCTGAGGCCACTTTGCAGAGGAGCGGGTTGCTCCTAGTTGGGGAGAGACATCACTATTGGTGTCTTTGCCCGGAGGGAAGCAACGGGAGCCGGCCTTTGCTATAGCACGGCGAGGCGGGCAGAAGGGGGAACGGGGGGTGGATGATGCCCCACCTTGCTAAACGGCTGGTGGGCGGACATCATCCGGATGGGGTGAGGGGGGGGGGGAGTTGTTATGTAGAAGAAAATGTCGAATTGGCCCGTGTTGGGCCGGTGTTGGTTTATGGTTATGTAGCTGCGACCAATAAAGGAATAGTAATATGCCAAACCTTTGTGAGAGCATATTTTGTGCACGGGTTCCAAGGGACAGAGATGGGGGGGATGGGGGGGTTTAGGCGGGGGAGGTCCATCCGGATACCCCCGGTTACTTTTTGGGAACCTGACAGGTAATTGTGACCTGGATTGGCTGCTGTTGGAAAAGGAAACTGGGCTTGATGAATTTTTAGTATGACTCACTATGGCAGTTCTTACATATTTTCTCTGTTCTTCTAAAAAAAACGTTCTTATCTTCTTCTCTATAAAATATTGGTTTCACATTGCGACCAATCCTGTACTCACTATTGCCAAAAATATATATATATATTTAGATATTAAAGCTATAGAACTACAGGGCTTAAAGGGAGAAAGAAGGCAGTGGGGGTTAAACAAGGGAAAGAGAAATCTATTTGCGTATGTCTTCAATTAACTCTCCGTCCACCATCACAGGAGGAAGAGGTGGACGGAGTGTTAATTGAAGACATACGCAGCATTGCTAGGAAAGGGGAAGTGCTACTTAAAGGGGATTTCAATATGCCAGATGTTGATTGGCACATTCCTGCTGCAGTATCATCTATAAGTAAGGAGATCCTGGATTCTGTACAGGGAGAACTATTCAGGCAACTGGTAACAGAACCCACACATGAAGGGGCCATACTGGACTTGGTGCTAAGTCCCGACGGTGCAGGCAGGGTCCCGGCGCCGGAGCGTAACCGGGTGCGCGGCCCGGCCCAGACCCTGCTCGCTGAAAGGAGAAAGGTGGGGAGCGGCGTGAGGGGGTGCGCGCAGCATGCCGCGTCACCGCGCGGGTGCATTTTATGAAAGGATTGGCTCCGTTCGAGCGTGCTAGAGCAGAGCCAATCAGGAGGGGTCCGGCCATGTGCTGCAACGTGCGCGGGGGCGCGCGGGAGCACATGCGGCCGGACGGCAAGGCGATCGGGTGGTTGTGGAGTCCGCGGAAGGCAGCGTTTGTTGGCTTTGGCTCCGGATCGTCGGGGCAGGAGTCTTTTCTTCCGGGGCTGGAGCTGGTGTCGTGAGTTTGGAGGGACACTCGGAGCGGGGTGAGGTGACGGAGTGTGCGCTTGATTACATTGAGTGCTGGGGGGGGGCTCCCTGTTCTACTCTAAGCTCCTCTAATCTAGTCTCATCTGATCTAATCTACATAATTTAAATTCCTCACCCCCTTGTTAAAGGTATAAAATATTGTTTTTTGTTTCTTTTCTGTACGGGTTTGGGGGCTGGCGGTTATGGCCGGAAAACAGGCTGGAAAAGGTCGGGGGAGGTGCTGCTCCACGGTGGGCCGGCCGGAGGGGAGACTCAGAGGCCGGGGATTGTCCAGGGCTGGAAGGTCTGGACATCAAGGGCCAGGAACAGTCTTAGTCCTGGCAGGGGGGCAAGAGGGGCTGCGGGGGAACGGGGCAGGCTCGCTGTTTCAGGCAGGGGGGCTCGTAGGTCTAGCCGAGGTCAGGGTAGGGGTGCTGCGGGTGCTGTTAGCCAAGGAGCTGGGGGTTCGGGTGCTGGGGCTGAGGGGTCCTTAGGACCGGGGGCAGAGGCCGACTTGGGGTCCAGGGCAGAAGCAGAGCAGCGGGGGGACATGGGCAATAGGGGGCTTGTTGGGGAGGGGGGGGTGAGCCCTATGTATGCTGGGATAGCGGGAACAGGCGGTGGTGTGGGAGCGTCTCTAGGGCATTTGGTTTCCCCCGGGGCATATGGTACGAATGATCAGCGGATGGTGTGGGATCACTGGATGCGTGGGGGGCAGGGATCTTCTAGAGCGGACTGGGCTGGGGCTTGGCAACTGGCTTGGTCTCCCGCTGTTCCCTCTTTTGGTTTTCCTTTTTTCTCTCCGCAGGTTCCTTTTTTGTCTACGCCTGGAAGCGGGCCGTCTACCATGTTGTCACCGGCCGCTGTTAATGTGGATGCAGGAGCGGTTCCTTCTAGCGGGACTGCGAGGGAAGCTGATCAGCCTCAAGGCGGCGATGGGCTCCAAAGGGTGGCGTCTTCCTCCCGTGTCTCTGACACCCTGACTGCTGCTGACAGGACAGGTGAATCGTTGTTAGTGGCGGGCGACGTCTCCGGTGGGAGTGGGTTGAGGGCCGAGCCTTCTCGACAGGCGCGCAAAAAAAAGAAGCAAACATGGGTGCCATCATAGGCGTAAGTTCAGACTCTTCCTCCTCATCGTCTACTGACTCGGCTGACTCATCGCTGGGCGAGGGTGGTTCCACTGAGCCGATGCCGGACCAAAGTTCGTCGGGGATGCATGCTGGTGCCAGTGCGTCGTTACTCGCTTTATCTGAATTATGGAAAGGTGTGCCGAAGAAGTTGCGGCGAAAAATTAGGAAGCGCAAGTATATTGATATTTTTCACTTACTTGAGGGTCGCAAGCGTTCGGGAGATAGTAAGAAGAAGCGTAAGGAAGATGAGAAGGCGGGCCGTTTGCGGAAAGTTTCTAGGAATGTGGTGAACTGGGTTCGAGCTTTTTTACGGCTGGCGAGTGTCTGGGGGCAACATTTCGAGGCGCAGTGCGGTATGTTATTGTCGTACGCTGAGTCAATTTTGGAGGCTTCTCAGGTGCATGAGGGTTGGTCGTGGTTAAATTATGATGAGAAGTTCCGCGACAAGATGGAAGAAAATAAGTTCTTGACATGGGGTACGCAGGACATTAACCTTTGGTTAACGCAGATGTCGGTGAAGGGTGGTGCATCTGGGGGGGCGGTGGAAAGGGGGGTTCGGGTGTAGGGGCTGTTGCGGGTCGTTCCTTTCAGGGGGGCGTTTCCCCTGTTCCGAGCAGACCAGTACCCAGCGGCGGGAGCGATGTGTGCTGGCGATTTAATAGGTCAGCCTGCCCCTTCTCGGATTGTAAATTCCGTCACGCGTGTTCAATATGCGGTGGCCCCCATTCGGCAGCTAAATGCGTTAAAAAAGGGGCCGTCACTCCGCCTGGATCCGGTTCAAAATAGGCGTGTCCTGTTCGAGTTAGCCCCTTCTCCAATATGGGTCCCTCTCTTACATCGTTTGCTACAGGGTTACCCGAAGAAAAGGGACAAGTTGATTTTGCAGTTAGGTTTTCAGTTTGGTTTCGTGGTTCCGATTCGGGGTTCTCTAGGATGCTCTATGGCCCGCAATTCACCTAGTGTGCGGAGATCGGCAACGATTGTGCGGGAGATGTTGGATTTGGAATTGCGTTTGGGCAGAATTGCAGGCCCTTTCTGTCTTCCTCCTTTTCCTAGTTTTGTGGTGTCCCGTTTAGGAATTGTCCCGAAGAAGGAGCCGGGGAAGTTTCGATTAATTCACAATTTGTCTAGCCCGGCTGGGTTCTCTGTGAACGATTTTATACCCCGTGAATACTGCACGGTGCGGTATGCCTCTTTTGATGCGGCGGTGGAGCTAGTCCGGAGGGCGGGCAGGGGTGCTTTGATGGCCAAGGTAGACATCGAATCCGCCTTTCATTTGTTGCCAGTCCACCCGTCTGCATTCAAGTTTCTGGGTTTCCAATTCGAAGGGGAGTTTTATTTTGACAAGTGTATGCCGATGGGCTGTTCGGTATCTTGTTCTTATTTTGAGAAGTTTAACACCTTCCTTCACTGGTTGGTCACTCGGAGAGTAGGGTACGCAGAGGTGGTCCATTACCTGGACGATTTCCTGTTTGTCGGCCAGGCTGGGTCCCGGCGCTGTAGAGAGCTCTTGGATGGTTTCGTTGGCTTGGCTAGTGAGTTGGGTGTACCCTTGGCTGAGGAAAAAACAGTTGGCCTGACGACGCTTCTTACTTTTTTGTGTGTCGAATTGGATTCGGAGCTGATGGTGGCACGCTTGCCGGTAGAGAAGGTGGAGAAATTGCGAGTGCTCGTTGCTAATGCCTTATCCTCCGCTAAGTTGACCTTGAAGGAATTGCAGGCGCTCATGGGATCGCTCAACTTCGCTTGCAAGGTGATTCCCATGGGGAGGGTGTTTAGTCGGCGCTTGGCTGCTGCGACGGCAGGCGTGCTTAAGCTGCATAATCGCATTCGTGTGTCGCTAGTTATGAGGGAGGATCTGCGGATTTGGGATGTCTTTTTGCGTGAATTCAACGGCCTTTCGGTGTTTCGCCAGTCGGAGATCTCCAGTGAGGACTTACAATTGTATACGGATGCGGCAGGCGGCATCGGTTTGGGAATCTACTTTGGTGGGGCTTGGTGCGCTGACAGGTGGCCGCAGGAGTGGGTCGACGGCGGGTTATTGAGTAATATTACATTTTTGGAGCTGTTTCCAATACTGGTAGCGTTGGAGTTATGGCCGCACAGGTTAGCTAACCGCAAGGTGTTATGGTGGTGTGACAACGAGGCGGTAGTGGCCGTCATCAATCGGTACTCTCCGCGTTGTAGGCAGGTAGCGGCACTAATGCGCTTGGTTGTGTTGGCATGTTTGCGCTTGAATGTGGACCTGAGGGCTCGTCACATTCCGGGGCGTACTAATGAAATTGCTGATGCTCTTTCTCGTTTGCAGTTGGGACGATTTCGGTCCTTGGTTCCGGAGGCGGACGAGGAGGGGCTCGTTGTCCCTTGGAGGCTGTGGAGCGTTGGCCGGCTGAAATGAAGAGCTTACTCAAGAAGTCGGTGTCGGAGAGGACTTGGGCTGCTTATCACCGGGGTTGCGAGCGGGTTGTGGACTACCTTCATCAGGCGGGTTGGGGTGGGGGGGAGCTGTCAGAGTATGTCCTGGGAGGGTACGTGGGTTGGGCTAAGGGTCGTGGGGTTACCAGATTGGCTGTCAAAATGCATCTTGCGGGGTTTGGCTTTTTTGCCAAGGCGGTGGGTGTGGGATTGCAGGGCCGCGGATATTTAGCGCGGCAACTGCTACAAGGGTGGGAGCGTTCGGTTCCTGGGACCGGTGACCACAGGCGGCCGATTACACACGACTTATTGAACAGGTTGTGTCAGGTGCTCCCGGGAGTGGCGGAGTCGCCTTTTGAGGCCGCGCTTTTTCGGGCGGTTTTCTGTTTGGCCTTTTTTGGCGCATTCCGGGTGGGAGAACTGGCGGCAGCTTCTGGGCGGTCGGGTTTAGGCAATTGCTTGCTCCTTAGACATGTGTTTCGGGAGCCCGGGGGCTTACGCGTTTTGTTGGCAAAGTCCAAGACGGACCAGAAAGGGAGAGGTTTGTGGGTGGTACTCCATGGGATTGGGGGTCTCACGTGTCCAGTTGCTGCCATGGATAGCTATTTGGGTGTGCGCCCTCCGGGTGGGGAGGGGTTGTTTGTCCATAGCGATTCCCGGCTGCTGACGCGATTCCAGGTGACGGCTGTCCTGCGCCTGGTGTTGCGTCAGATCGGGGAAAATCCTCTGGTTTTCTCTGCTCATTCTTTCCGCATCGGGGCAGCAACTAGCGCGGCGGCGTTGGGTTTGTCCGGGGATCAGATTCAGAGTATTGGTCGGTGGCGGTCCAGAGCGTTTAAAGGGTATGTCCGTTTATAAGTTTCTTATTCTGCTGGGGGGGGGGGGAATGCTTAACGATGTTTTTTCTGTTGCAGATGTGAGGCAGCAGGCATGGGGCTGTTGGATATTGGGTCATTCTTACGTCTTTTGGGCCGGACAGCGAGCAGCAGTACGGCCGATTGGGCTGAATCTTGGACTTGATCCAGCGGTGGTGGCGGTGTCATGGCTTGGCGAGCGCGGGCTGCGGTGGCCTCAGCTGCTCCCTTTGCTTCGTCATCACCAGCGCATCCGGGAGTTACCAACGATTATGATATTGCATTTGGGGGGCAATGTTCTAGCTGAATGGTCTTGTAAGCAGTTGATCAGAGCTGCTAAGAGGGACCTTGCCATACTGTTGCATATGTTTGGGGGCCTAGTATTGATCTGGTCTGATATTATTCCCAGACCGTCGTGTTGGGGTGAGAGGAGATGGTCCCGGGGTTTGACAAAAATTAATAGGCAAATTGGGAGGTGGGTTTCTGAGATGGGGGGGTATCAGGTCCAGCATTCGTGGGTTGAGGTTACCTGTTCTGGTCTTTATCGGGCGGATGGGGTGCACCTATCTCCGGTGGGAACAGACTTGCTCCTCAATGACTGGCAGGAGATGCTGGAGCGAGTGATGCGGGATGTAACACGCTGGTCGCAGCTTAGGTAGGTTTGGGGGGTGGCACAGTTAAGGATTCCTCCCTGTGCCGGTGGCGGGATCCCGGGGGTTTCCGGGGTCCGGAGCCTTAGGTGACTCGGGAAGGGGGCGGGTTGCCCTCGGCCCGGACTACCCCTGGAAGACTTTTGCTAGTAATATGGGAAGTCGGATAGGGGTGGTCGGAACGTTGCCGGTGGTGGGACCGGGGCTGGAGCGGAGGCGGGTGTCGCTTTGCTAGTTGCATGGCTGGCGATGCATCGCTCCACCCTGGGGTCTGTTGCATTCCTGTTTATTGTAAATATGTTGTTTGGAAAATAAAGCTGTGACCAGTTGTTACCACTATAAGGCGGTCTGTGCATTTTGTGGGAAGGGGCAGGGGGAAGAAAATGGGGATATAATGTGTGGTAAATTAGGGTGGGGTTTGGGGGAGCGCCGGGTCCGGCTACCCGGTTACCAATGGTGGAAGTGTTACTGATATTATAGTGGGAGATAATTTTGCATCCAGCAATCACCAGATGATGTGGTTCAATATCAGGACTAGGGCTGATAAAATCCATTCAAAAGAGAGGGTCTTAGACTTTAGGAAGACTAACTTTGCAAAGATGGGCCAATACCTCAGGGAGTCGTTAGCGGGATGGGAACAGCTGGGGGATGTAGAAAAACAGTGGGCAAAACTGAAAGGGGATATTTTAAGGGCAACCAACCTTTTTGTTAAAATGATAAATAAAGGCAAAAGGAAAAGGAGACCCCTATGGTTTTCAAAAGAAGTAGGCGAAAAGTGAAAAAAAGAGGGAGGCCTTCATAAAATACATCACAGAGAGAGGAAGACAGGCATCTGTATTTGGAAAAACTTAGAGAAACTAGCAGAGTATCAGGAGAGCAAATATTCAAAAAGAGGAGAAAAATAGCCAATGCAAGAAAATGGGGGGATAAGACATTTTCAGATATGTTAGTGAGAAGAGGAAGGGCAAAAGTGCTATTGTCAGACTCAAGGGTGAAGGGGAGGAATATATAGAAGCTGATGAGAATAAAGCGGAATTGCTTAAGAAATATTTCTGTTCTGTGCTCACAGATGAAAACTAGGAGCAGGACCTCAGAAAACACCCATAAACAGGAACAGAAGCGAGGGGCATCTTGAACAATTTTCAGAAGACTGTGTTCATGAGAAACTAGCTGAACTTAAAGTAGACAAAGCGATGGGACCAGATGGAATACACCCTAGAATACTGAGAGAACTTGGGGACGTTCTAGCAGCTCCACTGACTGACCTTTTCAATGCCTCGAAGTCGGGAATGGTGCCAAAGGACTGGAGAGAGACTCATGTGGTGCCTTTACACAAAAGCAGAAGTAAGGATGTGGTTGAAAGCTACAGGCCAGTTATTTATTTGGTTATTTATTTATTTGGTTACATTTGTATACCGCTTCTTCCAGCGATCAGTAGCGGTTTACATTAAACTTTTATCACAGCAAACATTTGTTACATATAACAGGAGTCAAATTCGTTTACATATGCATATCACAGATTTGGAATTATACAGTATGAAGTTTGTAAAGTTATATACATATTTACATGCGTTTCATGTTTATTTACATAGCCTAATGTATAGTTGCATTAGGATTAGTTGTAGTATTCCTGGAATAGTAGGTTTTTACGGAAATCTTTTAGGTCATTGCTGGCTCTTAGTGAGTAAGGTAGGTTATTCCATTGAGAGGGAGCTGTGTATGTGAAAGCTCTGTTACCTGTGAAGGTTTTGACTTTGCGTATGTTGAGTGGGACGTCTAAGGTGTTTAGGTTGTGGGTTCTTCTGCTCCTATTGGGGGGTTGTGTTGAAATAAGTGTGGAGAGGTCGGACGGAGCTAGGTTGTGGATCAATTTAAATACTGTTATAATTTAACTCTGGTGGTGAGTAAATTATTGGAAGCGCTGCTGAAAGAGAAAATAGCAAGTTTTCTGGAGTCTAGCGAATTACAGGATCCGAGGCAGCATGGATTCACCAGAGGCAGGTCTTGTCAGACAAATCTAATTGATTTCTTTGACTGGGTGACCAGGGAGTTGGACAGAGGGAGAGCCCTAGACGTGGTATATTTAGATTTCAGTAAAGCCTTTGACACCGTTCCTCACAGGAGACTTATAAACAAACTGAGCACCCTATGGATAGACCCTAAAGTTACTGCTTGGGTTAGAAATTGGTTGGATGGGAGGCGACAAAGAGTACAGATAAATGGAGCTCACTCTGAGGAGAAGGTGGTTACCAGTGGTGTGCACCAGGGATGTGTCCTTGGTCCGATTCTTTTTAACATCTTTGTTAGCGATATAGCGGAAGGGCTGTCAGGTAAGGTTTGCCTTTTTGTGAATAATACCAAAATCTGCAATAGAATAGACACCCAGGAAGGGGTAGATAACATGAGAAGGGATCTTGCTAAGTTTGAAGCATGGTCTAGAATTTGGCAGCTGAGATTTAATGTTAAAAAATGTAAGGTCATGCATTTGATTGAAGGAAAAAGTGGTATACAAATCTGGATAAATAAATAAATAAATGTAAGGTCATGCATTTGATTGAAGGAAAAAGTGGTATACAAATCTGGATAAATAAATAAATAAATTTGGGCTGTAGCATCCAAGGAAGCGATATAATATAGGGGGTGAAGTACTTCTGTCCACAAAAGAAGAGCAGGACCTGGGCATAGTTGTGTCTGATGATCTTAAAGTAGCTAAACAGGTAGAAAAGGCGAAAGCAAAAGCTAGAAAGATGCTTGGGTGCATAGGGAGATGGATGGCCAGCAGAAGAAAGGAGGTGATAGTGCCTCTGTATAAGTCTTTGGTGCGACCTCATTTGGAGTATTGTGTGCAATTCTGGAGACCGCACCTTCAAAAGGATATAAACAGGCTGGAGTCAGTACAGAGAGTGGCTACTAAAATGGTTAGTGGTCTTCATTATAAAGCATTGGAGGACAGACTTAAAGATCTTAATATGTATACTATAACATCAGAAACATTTTCACCATTGGTAAGCACCAAGTCCAGTATGGCCCCTTCATGTGTGGGGTCTGTTACCAGTTGCCTGAGTTCTCCCTGTAGAGAATCCAGGATCTCCTTACTTCTAGATGATACGGCAGCAGGAATGTGCCAATCAACATCTGGCATATTGAAATCTCCTATCAGTAGCACTTCCCCTTTCCTAGCAATGCTGTGTATGTCTTCAATTAACTCTCTGTCCACATCTTCCTCTTGTGAGGGAGGTCTGTATATCACACCAATGCAAATAGATTTCTCTTTTCCTCTTTCTAGTTTAACCTACAGTGCCTCCTCTCTCTCTCTTAATCTCTGTAATTCCAAAGCCTTAATATTATTTTTTACATATAGTGCCACTCCTCTTCCCCTTCTTCCTACTCTGTCCTTTTTTTTATTTTTTTTTATTTATAGCCATTTAACATAAAGATCAAGAAAGTTCACAGAACAATCTTGAAAGAAAAAGTACAGATACAATCAGGAACAATCATAGCAGAATAATTATAACAAGAAAACCAAAAATCAATGCATCTGTTCACCCTAGCCCACAATATAAGAGGGGAGAATTCCAAAATTCCAAATATATAATATACTAACAAAGTAGAGAGGAAAAAGCAGTAAACTAACTCCAGTACTTATTTTATGAGAGCACAGGTAAGGCTCCAATAGAGCTCTCCAAGCGCCTGGCAGCAATAAAAGCCTTTAACTAGGAAGGTTCATAGAAAATATAAGAAATAGCTCTATATTTCACCAAGCATTTGCAGGGATGTTTAAGAAAAAAGAGCCCTCCCAGTTGAAGAACACCAGGGCGTAGCAGGAGAAAATCCTTGCAACACCTCTGTGTTTCTTTAGCTAAATCCGGAAAAATACGTACCATTAAGCCCTTAAACAATAAATTTATTTTCTTAAAGAATAGCCTAAGAAGCCACTCTCTATCTGACAATAATGCAAAAGTAACAAGCAGCGTAGATGGAACCGGAGTCTCACATTCAGAGGTTTCCAATAAATCTGTAACATTCAGAACATTAACTTGATCTTGTGCCCCTCCCCCCCGAATCAGCCCCTTTTTCAACCCCATTTTCAACAATTTTAGCCTTAGGAAGATAGTAAATTCTCACCAAAGGAGGCATTAATTCAGAGGCCACCCCCAACGTCTCCATTAAGTACTGCTTAAACATTTCTCTGGGAGATACAGAAATTAATCTAGGGAAATTAATTAAACGGAGGTTATGACATCTAGAAACATTATCTAAACGCTCCAACTTAACTTGAATATTAGAAAGGTCCTTTTGAAACGCATCTGCACGTTCTTCCAAAGTTGTTACTGTCCTCCGAGACTCATCCACATCTGTTTGCATTGCCAAAACCTTCTGATCCAGCTCTTCTACGGCCGTCACAGACTTCTGTAGTTTCCGTTCCAACAATGCGATCTGGGGCACCAGCACTTCACCCAATGAAAGAATGGCCTGCCAGATAGATTCCAAGGTGAAATTCTCCGGTCGCTGTAAAATAAAACTTTTTCCAGGATCCGCTTCCGATACAGCAGCCGCCATTGCTACCCCGGTCGCTTGGGCTCTATCCACCACAGGAACTACTCTGTCCTTTTTGAATAAGGATAGCCTTGTATAGTTACATCCCAGTCTTGGTTTTCTGTGAACCATGTTTCTGTAACTGCCACTAAATACAAGTTGGCCACTCCCACCAAAGCTTCAACATCAGGGATCTTATTTCCCATGCTACGGGCATTTATACACACTACTTTCCATATGTTACCCCTGTTACCCATTTCCATTGTGGGAGGAGTGGCTTAGTGGTTAGGACAAGGTACTTCGGGCCAGAGGGCCGGGGGTTCAAGTCCCACCTGGGGACAGCAATCTCAGGCCGGAGGGACTGGGATTTCTAGTCCTATAGGCACTCCTTGTGGTCTTGGGCAAGCCACTTAACCCTCCATTGCCCATGTTCCCTGTAAGTATTAGCGTATGTGTGTCATATCCCCTCGTGCTAAATGTATCTCCCAATTGACCGCTTTGACCCGGTGAAAAGCGGGATATAAATACAGCTAAATAAAATAAATAAAAAATAAATTTAATGTTTCACTTACCTGGAGGCTTTCTTCACCCATCCCCAACTAATCTAGTTTAAAGCCCTCTTCAGTAGATTAGCCAGTCTACTACCGAAGACATGTCAACCTTTCTTGGACAGATGGACGCCATCTCTGCTCTGCAACCCTTGGAACAGCATCCCATGGCACCATCCACACAGCCGTGCATTCATCTCCAGGATGCAAGCTTCTCTGCCTTGGCCTTTACCCTCAATAGGGAGGATTGAAGAGAACACCAACTGTGCACCTATCTGCTTCACCCTCTGTCCCAGAGCCATGAAGTCACTTTTGATATGCTCAGAGGGATACCTGGCAGCATCATTTGTACTAACTGCACAAATTTCCTTAGCTGCGCAAGTGGACAGGAAGTAAGCAGAGAGTGAACATTTCTGCAGTGCACATTCACCGTGTGCATCAACAGCGCATGGTAACCACCAAAACAAATAACCTGCAAGAAGAGAAAGATATTTCTATTTACTGAAAACTTTGACAATGCACCTATCTAATAAGCAGTGTAAACATTTAGAAAGCTAAACCCTTCCCCTTCCTCACCCCTCTGTCCCTCCTTCTCGCCTCCTCTTCTCACCTTTTAACATATATGTCCCAATGCACCGCTGCTATGGCTCCCACGGGATTATGTATATAGGTCCACTCTGTTATCTCTAGCTTTCCCAGTTCGTATGCTTGATGTTATGTTTAAGTTATTGCAAATGTTCTATGTATGTTACTGTTCACCTTGTTCCTTCTTCACATTCTGAAAGGCGGCATAGAAAATCAGCTAAATAAATAACATTGCAGACACTGTGGTGCAGATAGTGGGTGGCATTAGCTGCATTCACAGTGCTGCCCGTCATGCTCTCCGCAGTTTCACCACAGGTGACACATACCTTTTTTCAGCTAATCCCGCAGCACTGCACAAAAACATCACATTAGCTGCAAAAGCCTCCTACAGTTTAATAAACAGACCCCAAAGTTTTCCTGGTTGCAGTCTCAGATTCAATAACAATTTCCCATCCTCAAACTTGCTTCATTCTGAAGTTTTTAACTTCCAACCAAGGTTTCGCTCCCAAATTTCATACCACCCAGCTGCGTTAAGGTAAATGATGCCGAACTACAAGTTAAACCTGCATTACGTTACCTCGGAGTGACGCTAGACCAAAATCTCGACATGAAGAAACATGTAACCAATACCGTAAGGGCGATCTACTTTAAAATCAGATCCCTCAGACACCGACGCCCGTTACTCGAACCAGATGATTTCCGAACCATTTACCAAGCCCTGATTATTCCCCATTTTGATTATTCAAACTCCATATGATTATTCCCCATTTTGATTATTCAAACTCCATACTACAAGGGCTCCCCCGATCCACTCTGCATCCCCTTCAACTTGCTATGAACAGTGCAGCGCGAGTACTCTTTGGCGCATCCAGGAGAGACCATGTGACACCACTCCTGAAGCAGTTACACTGGCTCCCCATTCAAGCCAGGATTTGTTTTATAAGACCTTGCTCATGACTTTCAAAGCTGGCAATGAGCTCTCCTCCTCCTCTCTATCTGACCTCATCCAACCACTTGCACCTAACAGACCAAGAAGATCTGCAGAGTCCAACATGCTAATAATTCCAAAAGAAGCAACTAAATGCACCAAAACAACAGCTAACAGAGCCTTCCAACTCTGTGCCCCAAGTCTATGGAATACCTTACCAGCACATATCAGAGCAATCCCCAACTTGAGCCAATTTAGAAAGGCCCTGAAACATTTCCTCTTCACCAAATATCTCACTGACATCTCCGATCCTCAGTCCCACTCGAATAACGAGCACCTCAACAATAATAGTAGTCAACTAGGCAAGCCCTCACAACAGGCGTCCCCTACAATGTAAACACCAAACATTATCCTTTCTCAGTACACCTCATATGTATATAGTGTACCCTTTTTCCAAGTTGCATTTCCTGTTTAATGTAATGACCAGACATATTTAAGTTGTCGGATGTTTCTGTTCCATGTGAACCGCGCTGATTGCAAATAGTGCGGTATACAAGAAATATACATAAATAAATAAACAAGGCTGCTTCAGGGAGGTTCTGAAAGAAAATGTCATAGAAGCAAGAGAAATGACAGACAACAGTTTCACGGAATCAGAGCTGATCTTACTCAGTATTAGAGTTAATGTTTGAAGTTAATAAATTGTTTCTTTGAAGATGCAATAAAAAAAATTATATTTTATGAAAAAGGTTTTCCTATACACTTATGTTTTGTTGCTTGAGTTGTCTCTCTGGGTTTTCTAGGAAATACTTTGGCCCTTATTAAAGAGTATAGGTCAGTTCTGCACATAACATGACAGTAATGAATCACACTTATGAGCCTAGTGTGATCTCAGCCCCACTGCTAATGCATGTGGCCAAAATTGGATGTAGCTCGTGCCTTTCTCAGAAATTGCACTCAGGTATTTTTCCTGCCCCCAGGGGGCTTACAATCTAAGGAGCCAATGTGGAAACACTGCACTATCTGCACATACTTACTGCCACGGCACAATGCAGAAAGGAGATCGGTGAAAGCGTTACCTGCGCATATAGTAATATGGTGTCTGATAACGAGGTCATTAGCTATTCCACCCAGATGCAAAGAAGTGTGCAGAAGACTGAGTCCAGAGTTCAGTAGAGCTCCATTGTTTAAACGCCTGGTCAGAGGTAAAATAAAAATGTGCCTTGTATAGAAGAAAGCTTTAGTGTGTGATACTTCAGCACATAGAGGCAAAAACAGATAGTGTATAGAAAAGAAATGTTGTCTGGTGTGATTTACCCACTGGTGGCTATGCAGTCACATAGAGTCCATTCCTTACTGTGCTTGAACAATCTATGGGCTCCCTCCCTCCAGAAAACACTGGTTTTTGTACTAAAGTTAAGCTCACAATTTCCCCACTGTCATGGTGGTAAACAATTATTACTTTTCACTGAAAATTGTTATTTTAAATTTCACTACAGATATGTGATTGCTAGTGCGTAACCTTTCTGCACATTTGTCTGACCCTCATCACACATTTAGCGCAGATGTTTTGCGCATATCTGATTTGCATATGTTTTGCTTATTGCATATTGGCACACAATTTTTCCAGTATTCTTGCGCTAGAAAACAGTGCGCAGCTTTTACTACTACTGGTATTATTTTCATTTCTATAGCGCTAGCGCACGGCTCTAACATGGCTTTCTGCATCGACCTGTAAGCTTATGTCCAAGGCAACAGAGGGTTAAGTGACTTGCCCCAAATCAGAAGGAGCAGCACTGGGTCTCAGCCCACTGCTCGGTTCTGCTATTCCTGCACCCCAAAGAGAGCTTCCTCCTGGGGTTGCTGGGATGTGGGGTGCATAGATGTGCTTGGAAATGGCTTTTAAGCACGCTGAGGTATCCGGTACGATGGGCGACATTTCTGTATCTCTCTTGAGGATCTTCTCGCTCTCCACATGAGGCACCGACACCTCTATGATCATTGCCATTCTCCTCTTTTCTGCTTTATCACTGTCTCTGGCTTCCTCGCCTCCAGCTTTTTATCATCGCAGGTGATCGCGGCCTCTTCTTCTCTGTAATTCTCTTAGGGTCATGATCCGGGTGCTTTCCCAGTGCAGTGATATTGTAGTGTTTACTGGGCCACCTCACTGTGCTTTTTGTATGGAAATGTTTCTGCCATCAGAACTTTGCAGTCAGCTATGAGGTGTGGAACCGTTTCCAGGACCAGAACCTGGGAATTGTTCTCGTTTTCAACCTCTCTATACATTGCAATTTTATTTTACCATTGTTACTATTACTTTGTAAATTATCTCCGTCTGTCTTTTTTCTCTTCTTTTTTTTACCTTAATGTGTACAGTATTACTTTGGCATCAAATATAAAACTGCTCTGCTCATAAAATTACCTAAATCTGAAACATCACTTGGAGTCTTCACCCTCCCTCCATAATCAATGCCATCCCTTCAGGAGCAGGGTCTCCAAATGGAAGTAGGCAGCCCTGAAAGGAGGAAATCCCTCTACTGAGGGATCAGAAGGCCATGGAGAGGGGAGGCCAAGGCCGAGAGCACAAGAACAGGCCCTGAAAACTGGCAGTGCCAGTCACCAGAAGCTGGCAAGCAGAGATGCCACAGAAGGCTGAGCTGCCGAGCAAGTGACCACAGAAAAGGAGAAGCTCAGCTATGCACTAAGCGACCTGCTCATGGGTGAAGGTGAGATGGAGCCATGGAAGAGTAGCTGAAGCAGAGAGCTGAGCTCAGCCTGGAAGAAGGCAGCCCTCATGGTGAGAAAGAGACAGTGTGCCCTGCTGACAGAGAGCGTCCAGCTAAGAGGGTGCCTGAAGTGAAACCTGTAAGTCTCCAACCAGGAGCGCAGCTTAAATGAGAGATACAGCCTGTTGGCCTGTAGAGTGAAGAGCTCAAACTCACCCCTCAAGTAAGTGCCCCGCTCAGAGAGGTGCCCAAGCTCGGCTGGACATGAGAGTTGACTGGAGAGACTAGCATGATTGGTCAATCTGAGTGAGGACCATGAGTAAAACCTCTGGGAGCACTATTCCTGAGTGACTGCCGGTAGAGACAGACAGTTGGCATAGGGAGCATGAGAGAGGCGGTACCATGAGCACCCACTGTCAGCAATGAAGCCACAGCTCCTCCTGCCTGTGTGTAACTGGTTGCACGGTGTCTTAGGTCCTTCCTAGATCATCCTCTCACTCTCCACAAACATCATTTATCTCAACCATCCTGCTTTTATCACTCCCTTCCTACACCCCGCCCTACTTGTTCCACTGCCTTCTTTATACTCTGTATCCTCCCTCTCCTCCCACTCCATCCATCTCTATGTCGTTTACCCATCCCCTGTACTGTACTTCACGCATCGACAAAGTGGGCTCTTGTCCTCGAAAGCTCAGGCCTCAGGAAATGGGTTCGTCTGTTGTTTTTGCCCCTTCTGGGATCTTGACTAGGAGTCTTGTCTTCCAGCACTATCTGCCCTTTTCTTTTTAGCTCATTATCTATAGTAGCAGTTTGGATGGGTCAGCATAGGATGAGAAAGGCCAGGCTTCAACATGTATGTACGTCCTTTCCTCTACACTTAACTTTCCAGCTCTTCTGTCTATAAATATTTTATTAAACAAAAAAATAGGAGAATTGATTTTTGGGCTCATAGGGAGCCTTTTTTTAAATATTTTATTTATGAATTTCATAACAATTGTTGCTGTTAAGTGCTGCCAAGTCAGTGTTGACTCATGATGACCCTCTGGATAGTTGTCCTAAATTGTGTCTGGTCTTCAGTCAAGTGGCTCATTGTTGACAGACTAACACGCGTAGCTGCTGTTACTGTATCGATCCATCTCATTGCTGGCCTTCCTCTTTTGCGTTGACCTTCTACCTTGCCAAGCATGATGTCTTTATCTAATGATCTCTCTCTTCGCATGATGTGTCCAAAGTATGAAAGTCAAAATCTTGTCATCAGAGCTGCTAATGAAAGCTTAGGTTTGATCTCCTCTAGTACCAATTACAAGCATTCATTTTATTTATTTATTTTATTTAGCCAGTTTTGTATACTACCTTATCCTTCAATCAAAGCGGTTAGGGTTATAACGAGGGGTCTACATTAAACATAGGTGACAAGACGTACATATATTCCTGGGTGTTGAGTCCCAGGTCTGAAATGTTGGTGTATGGTGGCTTTAGCGGCAAGGCTGCGTGGGTTGGGAGTTAAGGTTCTTGTTCATATGAGGCCAGGAACAGGTGGGTTTTGAGGGATTTGCTGAAGTCCTTGAGGTCCTTTTGTGCTCTTAGTTCCTCAGGGAGCGAGTTCCATAGGTCCGGTGCTGAGAGTGAAAAGGCTCTTCTGGAAGTTGCTTGCTTCCTTTTGTGGTATCCGGCTGGGGTGAGGAGTCTGTTGGTGCCTTGGGTTCGCCTGGGTCTGCTGTTTGTGTCTTTGGTTATTGTGGTCTATAGAATTTCTGCTGAGCAGTGGTGTATGATCTTAAAGATGACTAGTGTTGCTTTGAATTTTGCCCGTGCCATCATGGGTAGCCAGTGCAGGTGTTGGAGTACTGGTGTTATGTGTTCGTATTTGGACGTGCCTGTGATTATGTGTGCTGCAGTGTTCTGAACCAATTGTAGTGTGTGTAGTGAGTGTTTGGGTAACCCTTGATATAGTGAATTTCCATAGTCCAGTATGGGGGTGATGACTGCCTGGCATATGCTGCGGAAATGTTCTTGGCTGAGGATTGGCTTGAGTCGTCTGATGATCTTTAAACGGTGGTACGCTTTTGCTGCAGTCTTGTTAATGTGGGAATGGAGATTCAGGTTCTTGTCTATAGTGACACCGAGATACTTTACTTCGTCCTTTGTTGTGATTGTCCTGTGTAGTGTGTTGATTTCTTGGGGTGGGTTGAATGTTGTGCTCCTGGAAATAAACATTGCTTCAGTCTTATCAAAGTTTACCTTGAGGTTATTGTTGGCGAGCCAGGTGTTCATATGTTCAAGGCACTCGGTCATTGAGGTTATGTCAGGGGTGCTCAGGTCGATTGGGGTGTACACCATGACATCGTCTGCGTACAGGTGATATTGTATGTTGTGTTGCCTGATGATGCTGCATATGGGCTGTATGTAGATGTTGAATAGTATTGATGAGAGGGCCGATCCTTGTGGTATTCCATGCTTGGTAGTAAATTGAGCTGATTTCTTTTCTCTGCATTTTACTTGCTGTGTACAGTTGTTTAGGTAGGAGGTGAACCATTTCAGGGTGTTGCATAATCCCATTTCTTGGAGGCGCTGTAGGAGTATGTGGTGAGATACTGTGTCAAAGGCAGCTGAGATGTCAATGAAGATTAGACGGAAAACTTTCTTTATGTTGTCTATTCCTTTCAGTAGGGTGTCGAAGAGGGAGGTGAGCAGAGTCTCTACGTTGTGATGTGGTTTGAAGCCATGCTGGTGCAAGTCCAGTGGAGCATGAAGGTCAATGTGGTCCTGCAGTTGTTTTTGTACTACTTTCTCGATGACTTTGCAAGGAAACAAGGGAAACAAGCAGAAAACTTGAACAAGCAAAATACAAAGGAAAAACAATGTAAATAGGAAATACAAAAATCCCTTGCTCCCTTCACTAGCCCATTATAAGAAGGATTCCCAAATATAGGAAAAAAAACAATAATCCAAATGTGAGGAAATAAGGCTGACAAACAGCCAAACAAAATATTTAAATTATAGAGGAACAGAATTATCGCTAACAGCAGGTAATCGAGCAGTTATAGAAGGCTCAAAAAAGATGTACAAAATGGACTGTAATTTCACCAAGCATTTACAGGGATATTTTAGGAAGAACAATCCCCCCCAACTTTTGAATCCCTGGACGGAGTAGAGGAAACTCGTACCACCTCCGCTGGGCATCTTTCACCAAATCTGGATATATCCAAACCAGGAGATCCCTAAATGTAATATAACCTAACAAACAGTGGATGTGACCCGGGGGGGGGGGGGGAGGGGGGGAGGAGGAACCCCCAGGATCTCAGAAATATATGCTTTAAACATTTTTTTTAGCCAAAACAGTATTTGATCAAGGAAAATTAATTACTCTCAAATTAGCCAAATGAGAGCCATTCTCTAAATGCTGAACTCTACATTTCAAATTAGAAATGTATTTTTTTTAATTTATTGCTGTTTCTACAAGACAAAGCAAAGAAAAAATACAAGAATAAAACAAAATAATTTTCAGACAGAAATAAATCAATCAATATAGCCCATGGCACGGAGATTTAGTGATAACTGCTTAGGAGCAATAAATTCAACTGGAGTGAGAAAACAAACAGACCTTCCTTTTTCAAAATATAAATCCAGCATTAATACATGAAGAAGAAAGGCCCCTGCCCTCCCTGTCTTTACTATTATCCAGAAAGGCAACAAACAGAGTTGGATCTGTATACACATATTGAACATTATGGAAATCAAACATTTACATGGAAAGTGGAGAAAACAGGTCCCTCCTACAGACAAAACTCTAAGTCTTAACTGAAGGAAGAACCTCCTCCTCATAGCAGGAGACACCTGGGAATATAGTTATCTTTTGCCCACAGAACAGAGAATCATTCTTATGAAAATAAAGTCACAATATAGACATTTTATCTATCTCTGTGGCAAAGGATACAATCAATGTAGCTCGAGTTGAGATAACATCTACCGATGTCTCCAAAAGAAATCGGTCAAATCAATAGAAGGTGATGGAACCCCTTCTCATGCCACTTGATCAGCTGTGATCTGCGAAGTAGGAAAAATATAATACAAATTCAAAACCACAATCTTTTCAGGTTCAGATATTAACAAAACATCCTTACAATATTTGTGAAACAAAGCCAGTGGAGATAACAACCGTAGTTGAGGAAAATTCAGAAATCTAAGATTTCTAGCACATCTATCATTTTCCATTATTTAAATTTGCTTGCAAAAAATGAAAGAATCCTTCAACCCCACCATCCCAGCTGACTGGAGGGTACCAATCTGGCCCTCCAGTCTGTCGAGACGTTGATTGGCCGAGGATAAAATTCCATCCACCAAACAAGTCTTCTCGAACACCTGTTCAGGAAACATCACAGTCTGATCAATGAAACCTTGAAGAAGAGAATTAGTTTCTGAAACTTCTTGCCAGATGTCCAAAGTCACTTCACTAGATGAATCAAATTCAGCATTAGAAGAAACCACTGGCCTCTGTACTAGCTGAAGCTGAAAAGTACCTACACTAAGCACAGACGGTGGTGGCTCCTCAGCAGAGCTAACACCGGATACTTCACCAGAACCCATTAAGGAATTAAGGACACCCCCCGAAGGTTCCATGAAAGACGAAGAATCCAAATTACCAACTGAAGGAACAAGTACCTTAGATAGTGGCTGCACATGCTTATCCTTTGGACCAAGAGGAACCATGGGAGTGGATGCTGCAGTCAATAGTGTTATAATCTTGTTCTGAGATTTCACCTTCCTTTTCTCGGAGCTGTGGGACATCTCCAGTGGCACCTCAGGCCCTTAGGCACCAAAGGGGACAAGCCCCTTTGGTCACATGCCCCTTCAGGCACATGACTGTGGGCCATGGTCATGGCTGCAGAACAGCTAGATGCTGTTAAGTAGGGTCCCAGGAGTCACTGTGTGATGATACAATCCAACAGCTCTCCTCCGACTGAGCTCTTCTCACTGGGCAGCTGGAACTGAAGAGACACCAACCAATGCTCCACCACAGAATCACTGAATGCCCCAGAAACATCTTTAATATAGGAATTTGGCACTCTAAAGCAGTAATTCGAGCAGAGAGATCAGTAATAGACTGCACAACGGACAAGTTCAGAGTATCAAATTTAATGTTGGTAACATTTGTTTCAACCTGTGTGGCTAAGGCCTGGATGTGAGGGACCAGCACCTTGCCGAGCTGGGTAATTGCATTCCAAATAGTCTGAAGAGTGAATTTTTCTGGACGAGTAACAAAAAAAGTAAACGGTGAAGTTATCATCGCTGCCTCTCCAACTGGTAAGTCGACTCTGGCCATTGCAGCTTGATCTTGTAAGCCGCAGGTTCCACTACCATCACATATTGTGCCTTCAGTGATGAAAGCCAGAAGAGTTACCCTGCAGGGTCAGAGGTAGCCCTGCATCATGTCCTGGGGTGAACCTTTGAAGAGAAGCCATAGAACCGGGTTTTGGAGCCCAACCAATTGTTCATCGCCAGCCCTCGGCAAAGCACATACCAACTTTGGAGGATGCCTCTGCTCAAGAGAAGGAGATAGCAGGCCTGAATAGTATGCAGAGTCCCCTGACTCCAGAGTCAAAACAGCCAGGCACATCTCTCCTGATCACTCGCTTGGCTGTTTCTCTACACGCTGAACAAATGAATCCAAGGGGCCAACAGCTCCTCTTGGAAAAGGTAAGCCAGGGGAAAATTGTTGGGAAGTCCAGGGCTTCTTGCCCAACTCTACTTTCCTTTTTCCCCTCAGGAAAAAGCATCAAACAGCCTGCCTGATGTCATCTTGGAAACCCCCCTAGAGGGCAGTTTTCTTTCTTGTTGCTAACCATGTTTATTCCTTTTCTGGCATTAGTGTCTGTGGAGCTCTGCCCCCTCCCCCCTTATGCCTCTTCGAAACTCCAAAATCACCATCTGCACACCTCTAAAGCCAACCCTCTACATCACCTACTCTCTGGTTTTCCCAGTCTTTTCAGGTAGTTTCTGTAGTGCTACTGAAGGTGACACAGTTTGACAGCAAACCCTGAAGTGCCAAGAGGAAACTGACAGAAGACCATTACAGAGCCTACCAGGGGCTTCTGGAGGTTTGAACCAGTCCTTCACCTTCCCAATTAACTACTGCAGACTTTATAGCATATAGTTCAGTGATGTTCTGTGCATTACAAAGCCAAAGGATGGGTGGGGTGCATATGTGGAGGGGAGGGAGGGTGAGTGTATGTATGGAGTGGAGGGGGTGGGGTGTATGTGTGGAGGTGAGGAGGTGGAGTGTATATGTGGAGGTGAGTTGTGGGTGTATGTTTGGAGGGGAGGATGTGGGTGTAAGTGTGGAAAGGAGGGGGTGGAGTGTATATGTGGAGGGGAGGGAGATGGGTGTATGTGTGGAAAGGAGGGGGTGGGGTGTATATGTGGAGAGGAGGGGGTGGGGTGTATGTGTGGAGTGCAGGGAGGGTTGGGGTGTATGTGTGGAGGGGTGGGGTTGGGGTGTATTTGTGGAAGGGAGGGAGGTGGGTATATGTGTGTAGGGGAGGGGCAGGGGTGGGGTGTATGTATGGAGGGGAGGGGAGGGGAGGGGAGGGGAGCAAATGTGGAGGGGAGGGAGGTGGGTGTATGTGTGGAGGGGAGGGGCAAGGTGAATATGTGGAGGGGAGAGAGATGGGTGTATGTGTGGAGGGGAAGGGGTGGGGTGGGGTGTGGTGTATATGTGGAGGGGAGAGAAGGAGGTGGGTGTATGTGTGGCAGGGAGGGAGGGTGGGGTGTATGTATGAAATTCCATGTAAAAAGGGGAAGGCGATGGCAGTGGGGGTGTATTATCGACCACCTAGCCAGAATAAACAAATGGATGATGAAATGCTCAAAGAAATCAAGGAAACTAATAATAATGGGTGATTTCAATTACCCAGTATCGACTGGGTCAGTATCACTGCAGGACATGCTAGGGAGATGAAGTTCCTAGATGAAATAAATGACTGCTTCTTGGAGCAGCTGGTTCATGAGCCGACCAGAGGGGAAGCCATATTGGACCTAGTCCTTAGTGGAACACCAGATCTGGTGCAAGAGATAAGGGTGTTGGGGCCACTAGGCAATAGTGATCATAGCATGATTGCGTTTGATTTAATTAGTGGAGAAGGGATGGTAAGGAATCCACAGTATTACCTTTTAACTTTCGAAAGGGAGACTATGATAAAATGAGGAAAATAGTTAAGAAAAAACTAAAAGGAGCAGTTGCAAAGGTTAAAGATTTACATCAAGCTTGGGTGTTGTTGAAAAGTACTATCTTGGAAGCCCAGACCAGCTGTATTCCACATTTTAACAAAAGTGGAAGGAAGTCCAAAAAACCACCAGCATAGTTTAAAGCTGAGGTCAGAGAGGCTGTTGTTGCCAAAAACGCATCTTTCTGGAAATGGAAAAAAGAGCCAAACAACAAAAACTGGAAACAGCACAAGCACTAGCAAGTTAAATGCAAGGCATTGATAAGGCAGGCAAAGGGAGAATTTGAGAAGCAGCTTGCTGCGGAAGCAAAAACACATAATAAAGACATTCGTAGCAAAAAACCTGTGACAGAGTCAGTTGGTCCATTAGATGATAGAGGGGTTAAAGGGGCACTAAGAGGCGACAAGGCGATAGCAGAGAGACTGAATTCTTTGCTTCGGTCTTTACTGAGGAAGATGTAGGGATGTTACCCATGACTGAAGTGGTATCTAAAGGTGCAGAAGAATTGAAGGAAATATCAATACATAGGGAAGATGTATTACAGCTATTAGATAAACTGAAGAGTAGCAAATCACCGGGGCCGGATAATATACATCCAAGGGTGTTGAAAGAACTGAAATATGAGATTGCAGACCTGCTATTAGTAATCTGTGAACTATCACTAAAATCATCTGTAATACCTGAAGATTGGAGGATGGCAAATGTAACGCCAATTTTTAAAAAGGGTTCCAGGGGTGATCCGGGAAACTACAGACCGGTGAGCCCGACGTCAGTGCCAGGAAAAATGGTAGAAACCATCATAAAGAACAAAATTGCTGAACATGTAGATAGTCATGGCCTAATGGGAGACAGCCAACATGGCTTTAGACAAGGAAGATCTTGTCTTACTAATCTGTTATGTTTTTTTGAAGATGTGAATAAACAGGTAGACAAAGGTGAGTCAGTTGATATAGTGTATTTGGACTTTCAGAAAGCCTTTGACAAGGTCCCTCATCAGAGACTTTTGGCAAAACTAAAGAGTCATGGGATAGGAGGCAGTGTACTACTGTGGATCAGGAACTTGTTAAAAGATAGAAAGCAGAGGGTAGGGCTAAATGGCCAATTTTCCCAATGGAGAAAGGTGAATAGTGGTGTACCCCAGGGATCTGTGCTGGGTCCGCTGCTTTTTGACATATTCATAAATGACCTGGAAAGTGGAATAACGAGTGAGGTTATCAAATTTGCAGATGACACAAAACTATTTAAAGTTGTTAAAACCCAAGAGGATTGTGGAAAATTGCAAGAGGATCTTGATAAATTGGAAAACTAGGCATCAAAATGGTAGATGAAATTTAATGTGGACAAGTGCAAAGTTATGCACCTAGGGAAGAACAACCCAAACTATGGTTACACGATGCAAGGTTCCACATTAGGAACCACCACCCAGGAAAATGATTTAGGCGTCATTGTGGATAACATGTTAAAACCCTCCGCCCAGTGTGCAGCGGCAGCCAAGAGAGCAAACAGAATGCTAGGTATCATAAGGAAAAGAATGGAAAATAAAACAAAGGATATTATAATGCCTCTATATCGTTCCATGGTGAGACCGCACCTTGACTATTGTGTGCAATTCTGGTCGCCATATCTTAAAAAGGATATAGCGTTATTAGAAAAGGTACAGAGAAAAGCCACCAAAATGGTAAAGGGGATGGAAGGATACCCCTATGAAGAAAGGCTAAAAAGGTTAGGGCTCTTTAACCTGGAACAGAGACGGCTGAGGGGAGATATGATAGAAGTCTATAAATTAATGAACGGAGTGGAACGGGTAAACGTAGATCGATTGTTTATGTTATCAGAATATAGAAAGACTAGGGGACATGCAATGAAGCTACAGGGTAAACTATTTAATACTAATAAAAGAAAATATTTTTTCACTCAATGTATAATCAAACTCCGGAATTTGTTACCGGAGGATGTAGTAAAGGCTGTTAGTGCAGCTGGGTTTAAAAAAGGTTTGGACAAGTTCCTGGAGGAAAGGTCCATAAACCATTATTAAGAAGGGACCCAGGATATCAATACTTAACCCAATACAAGCATTGTGGAAGCTGTGTCTTTTGGGGAAACTGCTAGGTACGTATGACCTAGATTGGCCACTGTTGGAAACAGGATCCTGGGCTTGATGGACCTTGGTCTGACCCAGTATGGCATATCTTATGTTCTTATATGGAGGGGAGGGGAGAGGGTGGGTTGTATGTGTGGAGGGGAGGGGAGGTGGTGCATATGTGGAGGGGAGGGGGTGGGTGTATATCTGGAGGGGAGGGATGTGGGTGTATGTGTGGAGGGTGGGGTATTTATTTTATTTTTATTTTTATTTATTTACATTCTCTTATATACCGTGCTATTCTGCGTCAGTGCGGTTTACATTGAACAAACTGAAATTACATTGAACAGGGCATTATAACTTGGAGATAACTATTTTACAGGAACATGGGCTATGGAGGGTTAAGTGGCTTGCCCAAGACCACAAGGAGCACCTGTGGGACTAGAAACCCCAGTCCTTCCAGCCCAAGGTTGCTGTCCTCTAGTGGGATTTGATCCCCCGACCTTCCGGCCTGAAGTACCTTGCCCCAACCACTAGGCCACTCCTCCACCTTCTATTGCTCTATATGTGGAGGTGAGGGATGTCGGTGTATGTTTGGAGGGGAGGGGCTGGGGTGTATATGTGGAGGGGAGGGAGGTGGGTGTATGTTTGGAGGGGAGGGGCTGGGTGTATATGTGGAGGGGAGGGAGGTGGGTGTATGTGTGGATGGGAGGGGTTGAGGTGTTTATGTGGTGGGGAGGGATGTGGGTGTATGTGTGTAGGGGAGGGGCTGGGGTGTATATGTGGAGTGGAGGGAGGTGGGTGTATGTGTAAGGGAGGGGAGGGGAGGGGAGTGGAGGGGAGGGAAGTGGGTGTATGAATTGAGGGGAAGGTGGGGTGTATGTGTTGAAGGGAGGGGAGTGGAGGGGGTGGGGTGTATATATGGAGAGGAGGGGTGGGGTGTATGTGTTGAGGGGAAGGGTTTGTGTGTGTGTGTGGAGGGGAGGGAGGGTGGGTGTGTGTGTGGCGGGGATGGAGGGTGGGGTGTATGTATTGAGGGGAGGGGTGGGGTGTATATGTGGAGAGGAGGGTGGTGTGTATGTGTTGAGGGGAGGGATGGGGTGTATCTATGTGCGGGGCGAGGGAGGGTGTGTTATATGTGTGGAGGGGAGGGGGTGGGGTTATGTGTGGAGGGGAGGGAGGGAGGTTTATGTGTGTGGGGTGGGAGGGAGGGAGGTGGGTGTATGTGTGGCGGGGGATGGAGGGTGGGGTGTATCTGTGGAGAGGCGGGGGTGGGAGTATGTGTGGAGGGGAGGGGAGGAGTTGGGGTGTGTGTGTGGAGGTGAGAGGAGGGAAGTGGGTGTATGTCTTGAGGGGAGGGGGTGGGGTGTCTCTATGAGAGGAGGGGTGGGGTGTATGTGTTGAGGGGCAGGGTGGGGTGTATATGTGGAGTGAGGGAGGGTGTGGTGTGGTGTGTGTGTGGCGGGGAGGGAGGGTGGGGTGTATGTATTGAGGGGAGGGGTGGGTGTATATGTGGAGAGGAGGGGAGGGGCTGGAGTGTATATGTGGAGGAGAGGGGGTTGGGATATGTGTGGAGGGGAGGGGGGTAGGTTTATATGTGGTGGGGAGGGAGGGAGGTGTATGTGTGGCGGGGAGGGAGGGTGGGGTGTATGTATTGAGGGGAGGGGTGGGGGTATGTGTTGAGGGGAGGGGGTGGGGTGTATATGTGGAGGTGAGGGGAGGGAGGTGTGTGTATGTATGTATGGAGAAGAGGAGTGGGTGTGAAGGGTATAATCACCAATCCATGCAGAGCGCCATCCAGTGTTCTAGACTGAGTTCAGGCCTCTCCAGTGGTAGCTATGGGTAAGTTACATTCAGGTCCTGGAGGTATTTCCCTGTCCCCGGAGGGTTTACAATCTAAACTTGTACCTGAGGCAATAGAGAATTATGTAGTTTGCCCAAGCCAAAAGGAGCATCAGTGCGATTCAGGACCCTTCTCTAACCACTGGCTACCCCGAGTGCCTTCAAGTTAATGAAGCCAAACAGAGACTGCACTGAGCTTAAACTGAGGGTTTGAGCTCTTTCCTTGCTTGTCTTTTTATTCTACCTTTCAACTGCAATGAAACTGGACTTTCCCTTTAATGCTCCTTTTCTCATGGAGCCATTGCTAGTCCTATTTGCTCGCCCATCCTGCTAAATAATATTGATGAAAGAGAACAAAATAATTTTATATGTCGCAGAACTATAGATGATGTGAATTATAAATATTTTAAGATTTTGATATAGTTTTCAGTTGACCGTCCTAGAGCTGAATATTTCTGAAGCAGATTTTTATTTATTTATTTACAGTCTCTTTTATACCGCGCTATTCAACATCAGTGCGGTTTACATGACCACAGAAAGCTAATACGGTGCCGGAATCTGCTCCGCATTTACAAAGAGCAGGTGCTTAAACTTGGGTAAAACTGGGGAAACTATTTACATATAGGCACCACATCAAGTCGAATCAAAGAGTATTCATAGTGCATTGGAACTAGAAGGGGGAGCGGTTAATGGTGCACAATCGTCCGGGTAATGTTTGAGGAAGATGTGGTGCTTCAAAGCCTTCCGAAATTGTGTTAGGTCAGGGATTGCCCGGATGCTAGGTGGAAGGGTGTTCCAGCATCTGGGCACGCAGAACCTAAATGCCCTGCTTGCTGTTGCCTGGATGCATTGTGTTACTGCTTTCGGTGTTACTAGTGTGTTGATTGCTGCAGATCTTCTGGTTCTGTTGGGGGGAGTAGTGTGGATAAGCTCTGAGAGTGAGGCGGAGGAGAGCCCGTTGATGGCCTTGAAGGTCAGCAGTAGGATCTTGAAGGAAATTCTACCGTGAATAGGGAGCCAGTGGAGCTGTTTCAGGATGGGTGTCACATGGTCACGCCTGGAGGCACCATATAGAACTCTAGCCGCGGTATTCATTGCGAGCTGGAGCGGACCCAGGGTGGACTGTGGGAGCCCTTGTAGAATTGCATTGGCGTAATCGAAATGTGGGATAACTAGCGCTTGAAAGATTGTCCAGAAGTCGTCTGGTTCTAGCAGGGAGCGTAAGTGTCTGAGTGTCCGGATCTTATGGTAGACTGCTCTTACCGTGTTGCTTATGGGCGCCCTCATGTCCAGGCGTTGGTCTAATGTGACTCCAAGGTATCGGATTGTGGACTTGGTTTGCAGCTTCGCTTCCTTGACCTTTAGGTAGGTTGGAGGGGAGATTTACGTTGTATATGCTGCTATGTGAATGGGTGCACTGGTATCTGCATGGGTATACTGGTAGGTACATGGGTGCACTGGTATCTGCATGGGTACACTTGTACTGTATATGGTCAGCATTTCATGTGCACCTCTTCCACCAACAACCCACTTCCAGACACACTGTAATAAAAATCTGGTTATGTACTTTGGTGTGCCCACTGACTGGCATATAAACAAAGAAAATGGGTTCAGGGACCTTCCCCCTACAAGTCCATTGCTATAGAGCTACTACTGGATGTTTTTTTTTGTTTTTTTAAGTGCGGTCAAGTCAATGCTGACTCCTGGTGACCCAGCAGCCCCTGGGTTTTCTTGGCAAGGTATGATCAGAAATAGATTGCCAGGCCTTTTCTTCTGAGGCATTGGAGGGTAAGGTGACTTGCCTGAGGTCACAAGGAGTGCCAATGGGACTTGAACCCAGACCTTGTGAATGCTAGGTTGTTGCTTTAACCACTAGGCTATTCCTCCACTTTTCTTTCTGTTTATTCATTATTTGTATTACTTATTTACCTTTGAACAATGCTAACACAAGGCAAAGTATAAATAAAACCACAGTAACAATCACATTAAGAATACACAAGTGATACTTTGTTTCAAATAATGAATCTACTTGAAACGGAAGCAGCGCAGCTGCTACAGACTTATTGAAAACGTTTCTCTATAACTAGTGCCATCTGCATTTCAAACTTGAGTGCCCCTCCCCCTTACCTATCATCCCGAGGCTGCGGTCACAAGAGGCCCAGACGATCGAAAGAGCAAACATCTCACACACACAAAGACGATTCAAGCGTTTTGACAAGGACGAATTCATACAGGACACAATACAACACCTGAACACTTCTACAGATGACCTGGAGGAACAAGTCTCCAGCTGGAACAGCATTTTAGCCAACGCTGCCACAACATCCAAGGGTGGGACCGAGAAACAATACCACAACAGGAGACAAAACAAACCATGGTACTCAACAAAAATACGACAGGAAAAGAGGGAACTCAGGAAGATTGAACGGAGATGGAGAAAAAACAAAACAACTGCCGACCAGCATCTTTATCTAACGAAGCAAAAGCAATACAATGAACACATCAACCAATCAAAGAGGGAATTCCACACAAACATGATAAATACCTCCATCAACAAACCCAGAGAGCTTTTTGAAATAGTAAAGATCCTCACAAAGAGCAAACAACTGAAGGGGAAGCACAAATTGATCCACAGGAATTCGCCGACCACATCAAAGAGAAATTTCACTCCACAGAACAAACAACGCCTAGTAGAACCACAAGAACGGACGTATACCCCAAAACCTGGGGCACATTCTCCTCACCCTCAACAGAACAGATATCCCACATCATCTCTACATCACACTAGCACCGCTCCTACAGACCCATGCCCAGTGTCATGGGTCAAAGCCACCAAATCAAGCCTCATCCCCACCATACATAAAATAGTACACGACTCACTCACTCAAGGAATCATGCCAAAGCAACTAAAACTTGCATCAGTAAGACCAATCACAAAGAAAACAACTCTCGACAAAAAAGATCCAGCAGCGTACCGACCAATCTCCAGCATACCCTTCCTCGCAAAAATCATTGAAAAAGCGGTTCAACTACAACTTCAGGATCACATCGACAAACATGAAACACTCGACGACCCAACCACGGTGTCGAAACACTACTGATCTACCTCTTCGACAGCATCCTAAGAATAATTGACAATACCAGGAATGGAATCATAATGATCTTCATCGACATCTCCTCAGCATTCGACACAGTGGACCACAACATGCTCCTGGAAAGACTAAAAAACACTGGTATCACGGCATCACACTGAAATGGTTCCACTCGTACCTAACCGAAAGACAGCTACAGGTCAAGGTGGGACACATCACCTCCCGACCCATCAAAATCCGTCAAGGAGTACCTCAAGGATCTGCGCTCTCAGCACTCCTATTTAACATCTACATCCAACCAATATGCAACATCATGAAAGAGTACAACATTCAATACACAATCTTTGCTGACGACATAATTATATACACCACGATATCAATAGACAACCCGGACTTCTCTAAGATAACAGACTGCCTTACACAAATGACCAAATGGTGTCAGACAACAACCTCGCAATAAACTACAACAAGACTGAAGCTTTAATCATCACTCGGAACCAAAGCTTCATACACCCACCGAATATAAAGATACAAAACACTACTATACCAATAAGGTCAGAAGTGAGATACCTCGGGGTTACGCTGGACAATAAACTCAATCTCAAGCCACACATAGGCAAAACAATACAAAAAGCCTACTACAAGATGCGAATCATCAGGAGACTGAAACCACTCCTCGCCCCAGAACACTTCCGTACCGTATGTCAAGCTCTGATAACCCCACTACTGGACTTCTGCAATCCGATATACCTTGGTCTACCGAAACAAGCCATCAAACCACTCCAACTGGCACAAAACACCGCAGCACGAATCATATCCGGAACTGCAAGACAGGAGCACATCACACCCACCTTAAAGGACTTACACTGGCTTCCAATCAGTGCACGCATCAGATACAAAACTATCATAAACCTATACAAGATAAAACAGCACACATCAGCCAACAGCCTGCACACCCTCATACAACCAGACACCAGTACACGTCCAAGAAGAAAACAAACTCACAACCGAGTCAGCACCCCCAAGTGAATACAAACACACACGCAAGGACACAACAGACCGAGCACTCTCCATGGCTGCTCCAACAATATGGAACAAACTACCGGACGATTTGAGGGCAACTACGACCTCAAGGACTTTAGGAAACAGCTGAAAACCATGCTGTTCATAGAACACTATGGACACATCACATAGTCTAAATAGCCGTATATCAGCACACGTCACCGCCTAATACTGTATGTATATAAGATGTTTTTAGCACCACTGTATATAGCCCACATTGTACATAACTCAAACTAATCTAGCACACAACACAACACGCACCCAACTAAACACACTCACACTACCAGATTGTTTGCTGTGATACCACCTTGATTATTATGATAAGGCGGTTTAGAAATACTGTTAAATAAAATAAATAAATAAATAAATCCCTCCCCCTCCTAGAATAAGCCTGTAAAAATGTGAAATTGGGCCCAGTACTTTAAGTACAGTATGAAGCTTTGTTTGTATATAGGTACATAAAGGGGCAAGTTCCAAAAAATGTATTTGTGGTAAATGGTCTATTTGAAAATTAAGCAACCTCCCTGTGGGTGAAGGACACGCTGAGGGCTCTTTGAGTTGCTGTTGTTTTGCTTTGACTATAGCACCTCTTTGCCTCTTCCTTTGCTTACAAGAAGCTCCTGACCTAGGCACTTGCCTATCCTACCTGATGCTTAACACCGTGCTTGGCCCCGGCTGTGCTTCACTTTAAACCAATAGTTAGCAGAAGCAGAAAAGATAAACTTTCCTCTCTTTCCCCCTCCCCCTCCAGACTTCTCTCATGACAACTTTCTCTGTTGTGTTGAAATTTAATTTTTACAACTTGAGAGTGCAACAGAAGGGAAGAAAAATACAAACGTTATGACTGAGGAGCTGGGGGGGGGGGGGCAGCATGGCATCAGCTGGGGGGAGGGGGAGTTAATCTTTTCTGCTTCTGCCCTCTATTGGTTTAGATTGGAGCTGTGGAATGAGACAAAGCCTGAGTCAAGCATGGTTTCAGCATCAGGTAGGATAGACAGACAATATGAACACACCACTGAGACCCTCATCCATTCCCCAGTCACCTCCCATCTAGACTACTGCTGGTCTTCCTCTGAATAATCTCTCCCCTCTTCAGTCTGTTCAAAGCTCAGCTGCCGAGCTAATCTTCTGCCATTGTCCCTATGCTCATATCACCCCTCTTCTCAATTCACTTCATTGGCCTCCTATCTTCAACTATTCACCTATAAGTGCCCTCATTCAACTGCTCCTCACTACCTTTCCTGTCTTATCTCCTTATACCCCTCCTCGGGAACTCCGCTGTTCTGGCAGATCCCTTCTATCTGTGCTCTTCTCTTCCACTACCAATTCCAGACTTCAATCTCTCTACCTTGCTGCTCTTTATCTTTCTTTATCTTTATCTTTATTTGTTTCTTTATATATCGCACACGCCAAAGACACCAGCGCGGTTTACAACAAGCTTAAAATAAGAGTCATAACAATGCTGCTGGAAACAAAGGATAGAAGAAAAAGAACTCCATTAACGCAATAGGAAAGGGACAGAGGTAGAGAGAGAGGAGAGAGAACACATGAGTAGGTCAGAGACAGACGGATGAACAAACTGGGGAGAGCGAGACAAGCTTATGAGGTGTCTGAGGGAATGGAGGAGGGGAAGGGAAGATCGTGGGCCATGCAAAAAAGGTAGGTCTTCAGACCGGCTCTAAATTTACTAAAGGAAAGTTCAAGAGGGAGGGCAGGAGAGAGCGAGTTCCAGAGCCGGGGACCAAGGAAGAAAAAGGCAGAGGAACGGGTGGATTCGAGGTGAGCAGAGACGGGGGGGGGGGGGGGGGAACATACGATTGGCGTGGATAGAGCACAGGGAATGTTGAGGAGCATGAAGACGGACCAAGTTCCAGGCTCCTTATGCCTGGAACAAACTACCTGAGTTGGTAGGTCAGGCTCTATCTGTGGCCCTGTTCAAATCCAGGCTGAAAACTCAGGGCCTGATTTTCAAAGGCAGTTACACGGGGAATAGTCCATGTTACCCATGTAAATGATTAACCAGGATTTTCCAAAGGCACCTACACGGGTAGTACCTTTGGAAAATCCCGTTTAAGTCCCTAATGCCGCCAGATGCTATCCACAGCACCGGAGCATATTCGGAGTGTTCGGGATGAAGTGGAGGTGGTGAATGGCACTAAGCGGGCAGCAGCATAGGCGAGGAAAGCTTTTACCTATCTTTAAAGGCGCTGGGGCTAAACGGGTAACATTGGAAATTGCTGCTACCCGCTTAGCCTCGGCGGCTGCCAGCCTGTACGGCGTGGAAATGAAAACCTGGGTTATGGGGATTAGCGGGTAGGCGATGCACCGACACGGCAACATGCCTAAACCTGGGATATGGGGATTAGCGGGTAGGCGAAGCACCGACACGGCAACATGCCTAAACCTGGGATATGGGGATTAGCGGGTAGGCGATGCACCGACACGGCAACATGCCTAAACCTGGGTTATGGGGATTAGCGGGTAGGCGATGCACCGACACGGCAACATGCCTAAACCTGGGATATGGGGATTAGCGGGTAGGCGAAGCACCGACACGGCAACATGCCTAAACCTGGGTTATGGGGATTAGCGGGTAGGCGATGCACCGACACGGCAACATGCCTAAACCTGGGATATGGGGATTAGCGGGTAGGCGATGCACCGACACGGCAACATGCCTAAACCTAAACGGGTAACATTGGAAATTGCTGCTACCCGCTTAGCCTCGGCGGCTGCCAGCCTGTACGGCGTGGAAATGAAAACCTGGGTTATGGGGATTAGCGGGTAGGCGATGCACTGACACGGCAACATGCCTAAACCTGGGTTATGGGGATTAGCGGGTAGGCGATGCACCGACACGGCAACATGCCTAAACCTGGGATATGGGGATTAGCGGGTAGGCGAAGCACCGACACGGCAACATGCCTAAACCTGGGATATGGGGATTAGCGGGTAGGCGATGCACCGACACGGCAACATGCCTAAACCTGGGTTATGGGGATTAGCGGGTAGGTGATGCACCGACACGGCAACATGCCTAAACCTGGGTTATGGGGATTAGCGGGTAGGCGATGCACCGACACGGCAACATGCCTAAACCTGGGTTATGGGGATTAGCGGGTAGGCGATGCACCGACACGGCAACATGCATAAACCTGGGGTATGGGATTAGCGGGTAGGCGATGCACCGACACGGCAACATGCCTAAACCTGGGTTATGGGGATTAGGGGTAGGCGAAGCACCGACACGGCAACATGCCTAAACCTGGGTTATGGGGATTAGCGGGTAGGCGATGCACCGACACGGCAACATGCCTAAACCTGGGTTATGGGGATTAGCGGGTAGGCGATGCACCGACACGGCAACACGCCTAAACCTGGGTTAGGGGGATTAGCGGGTAGGCGATGCACCGACACGGCAACATGCTTAAACCTGGGTTATGGGGATTAGCGGGTAGGCGATGCACCGACACGGCAACATGCCTAAACCTGGGTTATGGGGATTAGCGGGTAGGCGAAGCACCGACACGGCAACATGCCTAAACCTGGGTTATGGGGATTAGCGGGTAGGCAATGCACCGACACGGCAACATGCCTAAACCTGGGTTATGGGGATTAGCGGGTAGGCGATGCACCAACATGGCAACATGCCTAAACCTGGGTTATGGGGATTAGCGGCTAGGCGATGCACCGACACGGCAACATGCTTAAACCTGGGTTATGGGGATTAGCGGGTAGGCGATGCACCGACACGGCAACACGCCTAAACCTGGGTTATGGGGATTAGCGGGTAGGCGATGCACCGACACGGCAACACGCATAAAGCTGGGTTATGGGGATTAGCGGGTAGGCGATGCACCGACACGGCAACATGCTTAAACCTGGGTTATGGGGATTAGCGGGTAGGCGATGCACCGACACGGCAACATGCTTAAACCTGGGTTATGGGGATTAGCGGGTAGGCGATGCACCGACACGGCAACATGCCTAAACCTGGGTTATGGGGATTAGCGGGTAGGCGATGCACCGGCACGGCAACATGCCTAAAGCTGGGTTATGGGGATTAGCGGGTAGGTGATGCACCGACACGGCAACATGCCTAAACCTGGGTTATGGGGATTAGCGGGAAGGCGATGCACCGGCACGGCAACATGCCTAAACCTGGGATATGGGGATTAGCGGGTAGGCGATGCACCGGCACGGCAACATGCCTAAACCTGGGTTATGGGGATTAGCGGGTAGGCGATGCACCGACACGGCAACATGCCTAAATGGAAATCTGGTCTGCACTTCTTTGAGACTTCTTTTAAATCCTGATCCCCCCAGTCTCCTGTTCACCACCTATGTGTTTCTTTACCATTCCCCTAGATACGTCCGTCCCCCGTTGATGTCTTGACTAGACTGTAATTTCTGATGAGCAGGGACTGTCTTTGCACGTATCTGCACAGTGCTGTGCACATCTTGTAGCACAATAAGTCGTAGTCGTAGTGAAAGAATGGTTGATCCAGAACCCTGCAGAAATCTAAACTCAAACTTTGACACCTCCGATATATTTATTTAGCAACTTTATATACCGCATACTTTACAAGCTGCAGCAGCTTATAATAAGCTTGAGAGCAGGAAAGGAAGGGCACATGGAGCTTAACAGGTACAAGTTAGTTTGATAGCTTAACGTAACAGTGATTCTATATGGTAGAGGTAACAGTTAAACAATATATTTTCTATAAGGGAGTTTAACTTGGAAGATCTTAATGAATACATGGGGTACAAGTGCATGAGTTTAATAGCAGCATGGTAACTTAAAGAGGTAATGTTAGATGAGTGTATGTTGGATCCTTAACTGTCACTTATTTTTCATCAGCGGAGTAGGATCTATAGATGAGCTTTTGTTTTTCTGCGGAATTCAGCAGTGTCATCCAGGAGTCATAAGTCATTAGGTAGGGAGCTCCAGATATGTGGGGCGAACATTGAGAAGGCTCATTTGGAGATGGTCTGGCCACATCTGGTTTGAATAGACGGGATTGTCAGCATCTCTTGATAGGCTCTGCGCCTCATCCTAGTTTCAAGAGGCTTTGAAAGGTGGTTTTGGAGAATGTGGGCTGATTGCTGATGCAGTATTTTGAATGTGGTTATTATTGCCTTATATCTAATTCGCATGTGTATTGGGAGCCAGCGCAAGTGGTATAGTATGGTGTGATACAATTTCTGTGTGATGAATTCAATATTATCCTTGGGGTTAAAGGGTTGCTCTTGGGAGGCCCTGATAGACAATATTATACTAGTCAAGACTGGCATTATGAAGACCTGACAAACAGCCCTGAAGTCAGGGTGGTCAAGTAATAGTCAGAGCCGGTTAAGTATACTTGGCTTGTGGTATGTTGCCTTAGTTGCATTCCTGATGTGGTCTTGAAAGGTTAATCCTCAGTCCATGGTAACTCCCAGGTATTTGACCTGATTTTTTACGTCTAAGATTACATCTCTTAAGTTAATACTCAGAAGTGGGTTGAATGTTAGATTTCACGTTCTCTGAAGGACCTCTGTTTTCTTGTGGTTGATGATTAGATTATGCTCTGTGAGCCAAATGTTCATGGCCTTGAAGCAATTTCCTATGTTTATGTATTCCGGGTTGTCTGTGCAAAAAGAAGTGCGTATAAGAATATCATTGGCGTATAAGTGGCAAAGGATGTTGTATTGACATGATGGTAGTCTTGAAGGACTACCAAAAGGGACTGCTACAGCTGGAAATAGATCTGCAGTTGTAAATATTCATCTTCTGGAATGTACTCTAAGTCTTGGGGGAAAAGGGAATTCTTTGGGTTAAAGCAGATAAATCTGTGTATTTTAGAATTCAGTGTTTTTGCTGAGTCAGTCAGGTTTTAGTACCACCAGAGAGCTTTTCATTTAAATCAAATCAGAGTATAGTTTAGCATAGAAAGTAAAACAGAGTAAATAGTTCCTGAAATAAATTTGTTTCTAAAGAGCTTTTTTATTTAAATCAAATCAGAGTATAGCTTATCATACAAGTAGAATAAATAGTCTCCAAGTAGAAAGAAATAACCTTGTTTCTAATGACCTTTACAAAGAGGCCTTCCAGTTAGGAGGCAAAAGATCTGTGAAGTTGTCTTAAAGAGGTGTTAAAGGCAAGTGACAGATCAAAGGGACAATTTGAATGGCCCCCTCTATCAAACCAAGGGCTGTGTGAATCACACAGGTAATTGGTAAGCCTTTACCTTAGAAGCACAAGTCAGAGCACTGTGTAGCAAGCCAGCTTTTATTAAGTCTTATTTCTCTCCTACCCACCCCAGGGATAATCTTAGCTTTATAGATTCTTACACCTATTAAAGGGAAAGAGGTGCCCATATTCACTTTCAGATGCAACTGGTTATCCTCATCACGAATACATTCATTAAGGACCTGAGATTAATTAATCTTGAGGTGAACAAAGTCCATTTAACGTATTAGGTACAGTTGTATTAGTATAAGTATCCCCAGCAAACCTAAATAAGTAAACAACTTAAATACCTAAACAAAACCTTAAAACTAAGATGCAGACAGCAGTCCAGCAGTGAGATGGGGTCTTTCCAGTCTTTTGCATTGAGTATCACACGTATGATTTTCTCCCGGTTGGTGAAGGGTCTTACATGTACTAGATGCAAGGAGCTCTTTGCTCTCAGGGAATGAGTCTGATCTCTGGAGGCTAGATTAGCAGACTGGGAGGACATAAGGAAAACAGAGTGGTATATAGATGAGACCTACAGGGACATAGAACTGAAGTCCCACCTCCAGTCTGGCAGCCTCCCTGTTGTCATGAAGGAGAGAGGTCATGTGAGAGGACAGCATCACCATGGTGTGGCAGGAAGTGATCCTGTAGCTAGGACCTGTCCTCCAGGTGATATAAAACCCTCTTGCATCAAGGAGGTCTCTCCAAGGCCATGTGCCCATGAGGGAAGGTTTAGGACAGCCATTATAGTTGGTGATTCAATCATTAGGCATGCAGATAGCTGTGTGGCTGGTGGACGTGAGGATCGCCTCTTAACATGCCTGCCTGGTGCAAAGGTAACAAACTTCAAGTGCCACCTAGACAAGGTTTTACATAGTAACATAGTAACATAGTAAATGACAGCAGATAAAGACCAGCATGGTCCATCTAGTCTGCCCAGCAAGATGGCAAGAGTAGGTGCACCTGTCACTCTGTGCAGGCCACCCCTCCCCATGTCTTTGTTTAGGGGTAAACCCACCACTCCATGTAGGACACTCCTATTTGTTGAGACGTTATATGGTTCAGAAGTTAGATGGTACCGTTTATTTTGTTTTTATCCTATTGCTGTAAAGGGATCCACTGTGTTTGTCCCATGCTGTTTTGAATTCCGTCACCGTGTTTGCCCCCACCACTTCCTTTGGGAGGGCATTCCAAGCATCCACCACCCTTTCAGTGAAAAAATATTTCCTGACATTGCCTTTCAATTTACCACCTTGCAGCTTCATGTTATGCCCTCTAGTTTTACAGCTTCCCCGTCTTTGGAAAAGGTTTGTTTGTTCATCATTTCTCTTTAAGTATTTAAAGGTCTGAATCATATCTCCCCTGTCCCTCCTCTCCTCCAAAGTGTACATATTTAGGTTTTAGATAGTACTGGGGAGGAGTCTGCTGTCTTGATACATGTTGGTACCAATGACATAGGAAAGTGTTGGAGGGAAGTTCTGGGGGACAAATTTAGGCTTTTAGGTAGGAAGTTGAAATCCAGAACTTCTAGGGTAGCGTTCTCAGAAATGTTCCCATTCCACTCGCAGGACCCAAAAGGCAGGCAGAACTCTGAAGTCTCAATGCGTGAATGAGACGATGGTGCAAAGAAGAGGGTTTTGGATTTGTTAGGAACTGGGCAGCATTCTGGGGAAGGGAGGGGCTTTTCTAAAGAGATGGGGGTCCACCTTAATCGGGATGGAACCACGCTGCTGGCATTAACCTTTAAAAAGGAGATAGAGCAGCTTTTAAACTAGATAATAGGGGAAAGCCGACAGTCGCCCAAGAGCGGATGGTTCGGAACAATGTATCCTTGAAGGATACTAGCAAAAGATTGAAGTTAGGACATATCCACAGAGGGATTCCAGTAAAGACAAAAATAACCCAAATGCCCTTTACAGAGCAGAGAAATCTTAGAGATTCCAAATTACCCCTGCCTACCAATAACCAGATTAATATAAGTAAAATATAACCTCTAAAATGCTTGTATGCAAAGGCTAGAAGTCTAAAAAATAAGATGAAAGAGTTAGAATATATAGCACTAAATGAGAGGTTAGATACGATTGGTATCACAGAGGCCTGGAGAAAGAAGGACAACCAGTGGGACACTGATACTTGGGTAAAAATTATATTGCAATGATAGAGTAGATCAAATCGGTGGAGGGGTTGCACTTATGTCAGAGCAGAGGGCATTAATTCACACACAGAATTAAAGTTTTGCAGAAACAAAACACACTGAGGAATTCGCTATGGATTGAAATTCCATGTAAAAAGGGGGGTCCGCCTGCTTTTTAACATATTCATAAATGACCTGGAAATGGGAATAACGAGTGAGGTAATCAAATTTGCAGATGACACAATTATTCAAAGTTGTTAAAACCCAAGAGGATTGTGAAAAATTGCAAGAGGAACTTGATAAATTGGAAAACTGGACATTCAAATGGCAGATGAAATTTAATGTGGACAAGTGCAAATTTATGCACCTAGGTAAGAACAACCCAAACTATAGTTACCCGATGCAAGATTTCAAATTAGGAACCACAACCCAGGAAAAAAGATTTAGGCATCATCGTGGATAACACATTGAAACCCTTCACCCAGCATGCAGCAGCGGCCAAGAAGGCAAATAGAATGCTAGGCATCATAAGGAAAGGAATGAAAAATAAAACAGAGGATATTATAATGTCTCTGTATCGTTCCATGGTGTGTCCACACCTTGAATGTTGTGTACAATTCTGGTTTCCGTATCTTAAAAAGGATATAGCGGAATTAGAAAAGGTACACAGAAGAGCCACCAATGATACCCCTTTGAAGAGAGGCTTAATAGTTTAGGGATCTTTAACCTGGAAAAGTGATGGCTTAGGGGAGATTTGATAGAGGTCTATAAATTAATGAATGGAGTGGAACGGGTAAATGTAGATTGATTGTTTATGCCATCAAAAAGTAGAAAGACTAGGGGACATGCAATGAAGCTACAGTGTAACCTATTTAAGACTAATAAGAGAAAATATTTTTTCACTCAAACTCAGGAATTCATTACCGGAGGATGTAGTAAAAGCAGTTAGTGTAGCTGGGTTTAAAAAAGGTTTGGACAAGTTCCTGGAAGAAAGGTCCATAAACCATTATTATAAAGGACCTGGGAAATCCACTGCTTGCCGAATACAAGCATTGTGGAACCTGTGTGTCTTTTTGGGAAACTGCCAGGTACTTGTGACCTGGATTGGCCACTGTTGGAAACAGGATACTGGGCGTGACTGACCTTGGTTTGATCCAGCGTGGCATTTCTTATGTTCTTATGGTACATATTGGTTTTACTCGTATGAATATGTTGAATAGGAGAGATGAAACAGCCAATCCTTGAGGGACATCTTGGTTTTGTTTGTATTGGTGAGAGGTAGTGGGTCTGACTTTCACTTGCTGTTGCCTGTCTTCTAGATAGAAATGAAACCATCATAGAGTAGTGTTGTTGGGTCTATTGATTGTAGGTATGAAAGGAGTTGTTTATGTTGTATGAAGTCGAAAGCTGATGCAATGTCTAAAAAGATAAGTACAAGATAAGCCATGTCACTCCTCTTCTTTTCCGTCTCCACTGGCTTCCCATCTCCTGTCGCATCCACTTCAAACGTCTCACTCTCAGCCATAAAGATAAACATACCTCCACACCACAATACCTGGCCGACCTCGTCCACTTCCATACCCCCAGACACACCCCCGCTCTTTCCATCTCAACCGTCTCGCACTTCCCTCCCCCTCACTTGCTCATCTTCAATCCACCCGCTCCTCTGCCTTCTTCTTCATAGGCCCGGCTCTCTGGAACTCCCTACCCCCCTCTCTCCGCCTGGAGCCCCACCACACTGCCTTCAAACATGCCCTGAAGACCCACCTTTTCTCCCTCGCCTTCAACTCCCTCCCCCCTAGCCCATCTTCTCCCCATGCTGTCTACCCCCCCCCCCCCCCCGTGTTTCTGTCCCTTTACTCTTTACTCTTTCTCTTCTTTTCTCTTAAGAAAAATTGTAACTTCCTTTCCTGCCTCCGGCCCTGTGCCTTGCTGTAACTGACAAATTTATTTTCATTTGTAAACCGCTCTGCTTACCCTTGAAGGGCGGTCAAGCAAATCAATAAACAAACATAAACATACAAATCCTTGCATAGGTTTTTCCATTCCTTTGGCGAGATTGTCAAGTAGTGATGTAATCAGGGTCTCAATGCTATGGGATGAATGGAAACCATATTGGTGTGAGTTAAATGGCATGTAAGCTTCTATGTGGTCTTGTGGTTGGATTTGGACTGCCTTTTTAATGATTTTGGCTATGATGGTATGCTTGAGATTGGTCTGTAAGAAGTTGGTAATGATGAATCCAACATGGGGTGCTTCAGTAGGAGGCCTGACAGATGCACACCTTCATCTTTTGGGCGTGTAACCCTGAGAGAGAGATAATTGAGTTATTCTAAGTAGAACTGGGTTAAGTTGCTGTTTAGTGATTTTGACCCATGAGACGGCATGGGTCTAAGAGGGCGGTTGTGATATTTATATTGGTGAAGATTGTTTGCAGTTGTTCTGCTGAAATAGTGTGGAAACTAGCCCAGGCTTTGTGGGAAGCAACCATGTTGTTAGGTGATAGTGAGGTGGATATTCCCGATGAGGTTTTGCTTGTTTTGTCCTGGAGGAACTTGGCCATCATGTTTGGACATAGAGTGGTGGTGGCGTTGGAGGAGTTGGGTGCTTTATTAGTTGCTGTGCAATTTCTAACAGCTCCTTTGATCGTGCTCTGTGGGATTGTTCAAGTGAAATATTTGAAGGTGGATTGGCTTCTCCCAGCTGTGGATAAGCTGATGCCATGGTCAGGTGTAATTGCAGTCTTGGATATCGCTGAGTTTTCATGTAGGATTTGGATTTAGACCACATGTAAGGGATCAATGCTCTCTCTGCAGCCAATCTAAATCTGGTAAATATGACTGAACATTCTGTTTATGTTATGAAAGAGAACCAGGGTCATGCAAGGGTATGAGGTACCCTAGATGAACCCTCTATCCTGCCCATCCCCCATTGTTCCTGCCCCCGCCCCTTTCTGGGACCTGCAGCAGTGGCCATGTCATTAAAACAGCAACTTTCATCCCCATGCAGACAGGACATCTGTGCCAGAGGAGGAGGAAGTGACTGGTCAAAGCCTCGCACCAACAGCAACATAGGACTGGAGGCTTTGGGTAAGTGCTGTGTTGCTGTTTTAATGGCATTGCCACTGCTGCAGTTTGCAGAGAGCAGAGGCAATAGGCCACCCTAGAAACATTGTTGCTCTAGGTAACTGCCTAGTTCACCTAATGGATAGTGCCAGCCCTGTAGAGAACAGATTTCTGGATAAGTACCATTGCAGAAAAGAGCCACTAATCAGACAAAAACCCTCACATTCTCTATGCTCTAGAGCAGCACCTGTGGCAGATGGGTTTGGGGATGAGTCCTCCCTCAAGCCCTGCAGCACCTCCACCCATTCCAGCTCTTCCAATACACCTCGCCCCTGCCCTGTGCCAGCACTACCAATGCACCTTCACTCTCCTACCCCTGCTCGTCTGCTCACCTTTTTTACGATTTGTCGGTTTTTGAGAGAGACAGTAGTCTCTCCTAATAGCCTCACAAATGGCTCAGGTCGGTTTGAAACCCAATGAGTGATGTGGTTTCTTACTCACTGCCCTCCACCCCTCACTCCTCGCAGTTTGGCTGTAGAGTTTCCCTTCTGCTCACTGAGGCTTTAGATATAGATCTGGATAACAGGAGACATGTTTCTAAACTCTGCATCTGTATTTCAGGATTTTAAAGTCTGGAAGATGTCACCATTGGATGTAGCGGTTTCTTGGGGTCTATAGCAATAGATCTTCTTCTATCCCTTCCTGGGACAGTGTTAGCCACAGGGTTATAGGCAAAGCTGGAATTCCAAGCATGAATGTCCTGACATACTGGTCACTGGTCCCTTCCAAAAGAGTCGGGTCTTTTTGTCTCCTAACAGGAGCCTTTAAAGAGGGAAAGAGAAGCTGTCAGTACAGATCCTGCGTAACACAGTGATTAAAATTAAATGCAAAATAGAATCATAACAGATGGTACATTTTAACCACAGAAAATTCACTTTATCAGGTCCACATATTCCTTCCAAAGAGGATCATGGCCACAAAACAGAGAAACAAAAGAGTGGAGAATAGACGGTGAGATGGCAGAGAGCCAGGGCTGGCAAGCTTGCAGAATAGCGTGTCAAGGGCCCAGTGAGTCAAGACAACAGAGAGTAGAAGGTTCAGCGGGCATAAAATAGTGTTGAGACTTCAGAGAGCAGAGGCAGATGCATTGATGAGCAAAACGCCTCCTTGCGTGAATCAGGTCAGTGTCCATCTCAGAAGCAGCTCCTGTGGTCACACCCACATTGGGAAGTTTGGGCTGCTCTTTGCGTGAGGCTTATCCAGGCAAGAGGGGTGGCTCAGAGGGCCATAATGGCGTATAGCTTACTCCCTTGTTTCCCTTCTCTTATGCCACAGCTACAGTCATCTAGGGGTGGCTCCTAGTGTGGCATTTGGTGCAGTGGCACCCGTCTTGTCCATCCTTTGAGACAAGAGTTATCAAGTTACCCAGTTCCAGGAGTGAGATTTTAAGCTGGTCCTGGATTTCTGAGCAATCTCATTCTGATGCATTATGGGACCTGCAGCACTGATTCCAAGGGGTGAAATCAGGGACTACAAACACCACACTGCATTGCAATGCACATTTAAAACAAAAACTGCAAAAAATCTCACTCGTGGACTGGCTAACTTAGCAACTCTGAGACACATCTTTAGCTATATCTTTATTAAAATTTGATATACCGCTATGGCAGTAGCATTAAGCGGTGTAAATTTAAAACTTGATTTGCACCACAATCTGCAGGAAAAGGAACGCCAAGGTTAAAACAGGAAAGAGGGTACAAGATATAGAGACGTACATCAGCACAGGACACATAATAATAAATCATAATAGATTACACATACCTTGTATTAACAATTTGCCTCAAATCATACCATAAACAAACCATAAGCTAATAATAACAACCAACCAGGATACAGAAATGTAGATGTACAAACATAAACAATACTTGGGTTACAGCACGACAGTACAGACCCATTAGGGAGGGGTCTTCGGAGGGCAGGTCAAATGCTTTCTGAAAGAGATACGTTTTGAGTAGTAGCTTAAACTGAGGGTAAGATGATTCTAAACGCAGTGAGGTGGGTAACATATTCCATAGTGATGGGTCCAAGAAAAAACCAGGCTGAGTGTCGTGTCTGTTCGCAGATGGAGCTCGTGAGGGTGGTGCAAAGACAAACGGTTAGTATGAGTAGAACGGAGCAGTCGATGAGGGAGCATAACGAGAAATACAGTCGGCCAGATAACGGGGAAGACAGTGGTAAACGGCGGTGCAAAAGAATCAGAAATTTGTAATGAAAACGGTACTGAAGAGGAAGCCATGTGTAGTCTGCTAGGACTGGTTGTAATATGACCAAATTTGCTGGAGTAAGTAACAAGACGCAGCTGCCTCATTCTGGATGCGTTGCAGACGCTGAAGACTGTATTTAGGACTGTATTTAGGAACATGGCATAGAGGACTGAGGATACAGAGAGTAGAAGACCCAAAAGAATGGAGAGCTGAGAGTCAAGTGTGCAGAGTGCTGAGGGTGAGTCAGGAGGGCAGATAACAGGCCCAGGGGACAGTAAGAGACTTCACTTTGTCTCATCTTGACATTTATATGGACAGGGAGCTATGATCACACATCAAATTCTTCCAATAAAATCAGATGTTATGTTCAGGGCTATGCTTAAAGGAGTTTTTGAGCATCTGTCTGTGTAATTTATGTGTTTCTCAATGCAGCTAAAAGTCTGTTTTCTTCTTCTGCAGAAGACACAGTTTAGCTGCATTTAAGAGAGACATTCAGTGGCGGGGGGGGGAGTAAGATAATGCACAAAGGCTGTATTTCCAACTGCAAGTGTCATAGTCAAAGAAAAAGCCGCTCGCACACAAAGCAGGTGCAAATATCCCTGAGGACTTTGGACCTGCAGCAACGAGTCTGAGAGCAAAGCCCATTCCCTCTGAAAACTGGCACAAGGTCTGTGGGTTACGAGTACAGAAAGTCTTACCTTATCAAGGCTCCTACTAATAAGCCAGCAATTATGGGCCCTACCCAGTACACCCAATGATAGTCCCAGTAGTTAGCCACTACTGCTGGGCCAAACGCTCGTGCAGGATTCATACAGGCTCCAGAGACAGCTCCCCTGCAAAGGAAAACAGTGCTTTCAGGGTCACTAGCCAATGACCATTTATGTACCCAGTTCCAGGAGAAAGATTTTAGGATTAGTCCCTGGTTTTCAATCCATATCCCAAAGCATCTCTGATTCTACCTATGGAAATCAGTGCTGCTGGTCCCATAATGCATCAGGAAATCCAGGGGAAATGAGTCCATTGGCAACTCTGATAGTAATGTGTAACACACCACACATGAAAGAGGTACTGCTTCACTAGTTCTGCTAGAGAGGGAGAGTTATACCGATGTCAGTTCTTAGGGCCTGACAGAGAGAGTCAGCATGTCTCACAGTCCTGGTGAAATAGTTCAGAGGCCTGTTTGCTCCCTGGCACTAGCCAACACTCTTCCTTAGAGACACCTTAGCTTCAAGCCTGCCTCTAGGGCAGCGAGTCTCACGCCATCAGGAATATTAACGGCAATTAGCAGAGGTGCCTCATTTTCGTACTGCTCTGCTATTGAAACATTTAGCATTTCATACACCCTGTATAACAGGACCACTCCTCCTACCCCCAGAACAACAGAAAATCTAAATAGCTACTTACCCTGCTAAGATATCCACAGTGACAGTGAACCCAATGCAGAAGGGGGCTAGAGGAGTTTGAGTTTGCTGATTGATGGCTCCCATACAGACGGCCAGGACCAGGAAGAATGCCATGATGATTTCTCCTCCAATTGCACTTGGGATCTGCTCATCTGATGTGATGGAGGTGAAGGCTGCACCTGTGGAATTATAAAATCGATCTTCCATTGTCGTTGCCTGTGGGAGCACAGAGGCCATCACTACAATCTATTTATCACCCCGATTCCAGTACTACTACGCACTCACCACGAAGATTTTGTCACACAGAAACCATTCGGGCTCCAGCACCACAGGAACTCTCAAAACTTTATATTCACCATAAACACTGGGACCTCGTCCCCTGCCTCAGCACAGGCAAAGGCAACACTGGCCTGTGAGGATTACAATGCAGTCAGGCTTTCAGAATTTCCACAATGACTATGTATGAGATCTACAGTATTTGCATTGGCTGCCATCATTGCATGCAAATTGACCTCAAACATATTCATTATGGAAATCCTAAAAACGTGGCTGAACCACACCCTTCAAGCTATTAGTACAGGCAATAGTGCAATGTTTGAGCATAATCAAGGCGCAAATGCCTGCTCCAACAGCAGAGCACCATGAACATGGATGGCCATGCAGCGCAGAGGCAGAGAAGTGCACAGAAGACCAGAATGCCGAGCGGCACAGACGCAGAGAAGTGCACAGAAGACCAGAATGCCGAGCGGTGCAGATGCAGAGAAGTGCACAGAAGACCAGAATGCCGAGCGGTGCAGATGCAGAGAAGTGCACAGAAGACCAGAAGTCCAAGCAGCGCAGACGCAGAGAAGTCCTCAGAAGGCCAGAAGGCCAAACGGCACAGATGCAGAGAAGTGCACAGAAGGCTGAGCGGCACAGACGCAGAGAAGCGCACAGAAGGCCAGAAGGCTGAGCGGCGCAGACGCAGAGAAGCGCACAGAAGACCAGAAGGCCTAGCGGTTCAGACGCAGAGACGTGCACAGAAGGCCAGAGGGCCCAGCAGGGCAGAGACGGAGAAGTGCACAGAAGGCCAGAAGGCCGAGCAGCGCAGACGCAGAGAACTGCACAGAAGACCAGAATGCCGAGCGGCACAAACGCAGAGAAGTGCACAGAAGACCAGAATGCCGAGCGGTGCAGATGCAGAGAAGTGCACAGAAGACCAGAAGTCCAAGCAGCGCAGACGCAGAGAAGTCCTCAGAAGGCCAGAAGGCCAAACGGCACAGATGCAGAGAAGTGCACAGAAGGCTGAGCGGCACAGACGCAGAGAAGCGCACAGAAGGCCAGATGGCTGAGCGGCGCAGACGCAGAGAAGCGCACAGAAGACCAGAAGGCCTAGCGGTTCAGACGCAGAGACATGCACAGAAGGCCAGAGGGCCCAACGGGGCAGAGACGGAGAAGTGCACAGAAGGCCAGAAGGCCGAGCAGCGCAGACGCAGAGAAGTGCACAGAAGACCAGAATGCCGAGCGGCACAAACGCAGAGAAGTGCACAGAAGACCAGAATGCCGAGCGGCACAAACGTAGAGAAGTGCACAGAAGACCAGAAGACCTAGCAGCACAGACGCAGAGAAGTGCACAGAAGACCAGAATGCCGAGCGGCGCAGATGCAGAGAAGTGCACAGAAGACCAGAATGCCGAGCGGTGCAGACGCAGAGAAGTGCACAGAAGACCAGAATGCCAAGTGGTGCAGATGCGGAGAAGTGCACAGAAGACCAGAATGCCGAGCGGTGCAGATGCAGAGAAGTGCACAGAAGACCAGAAGACCTAGCAACGCAGATGCAGAGAAGTGCACAGAAGACCAGAATGCCAAGCGGCACAAACGCAGAGAAGTGCACAGAAGACCAGAATGCCGAGCGGCGCAGACGCAGAGAAGTGCACAGAAGACAAGAAGGCCGAGCGGAGCAGACTCAGAGAAGTGCACAGAAGACCAGAATGCCGAGTGGTGCAGATGCGGAGAAGTGCACAGAAGACCAGAATGCCGAGCGGTGCAGACGCAGAGAAGTGCACAGAAGACCAGAAGACCTAGCAGCACAAACGCAGAGAAGTGCACAGAAGACCTAGCAGCACAGACGCAGAGAAGCGCACAGAAGACCAGAAGGCCTAGCGGTTCAGACGCAGAGAAGTGCACAGAAGGTCAGAGGGCCCAGCGAGGCAGAGACGGAGAAGTGCACAGAAGGCCAGAAGGCCGAGCAGCGCAGATGCAGAGAAGTGCACAAAGGCCAGAAGGCCGAGCGGTGCAGACACAGAGAAGTGCACAAAAGGCCAGAAGGCCGAGCGGTGCAGATGCAGAGAAGTGCACAGAAGACCAAGCGGTGCAGACCCAGAGAAGTGCACAGAAGGCCGAGCAGCACAGACGCAGAGAAGTGCACAGAAGACCAAAAGGCCAAGCGGAGCAGACACAGAGAAGTGCACAGAAGGCCAAGCAGCACAGACGCAGAGAAGTCCACAGGAGACCAGAAGGCCAAGCGGAGCAGACACAGAGAACTGCACAGAAGACCAGAAGGCCGAGTGGCGCAGATGCAGAGAAGCGCACAGAAGACCAGAAGGCCTAGCGGCGCAGACGCAGAGAAGTGCACAGAAGGCCAGAGGGCCCAGCGGTGCAGAGACGGAGAAGTGCACAGAAGGCCAGAAGGCCGAGCAGCGCAGACGCAGAGAACTGCACAAAAGGCCAGAAGGCCGAGCGGCGCAGACGCAGAGAAGCGCACAGAAGACCAGAAGGCCGAGCGGTGCAGATGCAGAGAAGTGCACAGAAGACCAGAAGTCCTAGGTTAACAGAAGCAGAGAAGTGCACAGAAGACCAGAATGCCAAGCGGCACAAACGCAGAGAAGTGCACAGAAGACCAGAATGCCGAGCGGCGCAGACGCAGAGAAGTGCACAGAAGACCAGAATGCCGAGCGGTGCAGACACAGAGAAGTGCACAGAAGACCAGAATGCCGAGCGGTGCAGACGCAGAGAAGTGCACAGAAGACCAGAATGCCGAGTGGTGCAGATGCGGAGAAGTGCACTGAAGACCAGAATGCCGAGCGGTGCAGATGCAGAGAAGTGCACAGAAGACCAGAAGACCTAGCAACGCAGATGCAGAGAAGTGCACAGAAGACCAGAATGCCAAGCGGCACAAACGCAGAGAAGTGCACAGAAGACCAGAATGCCGAGCGGCGCAGACGCAGAGAAGTGCACAGAAGACCAGAATGCCGAGCGGTGCAGACACAGAGAAGTGCACAGAAGACCAGAATGCCGAGTGGTGCAGATGCGGAGAAGTGCACAGAAGACCAGAATGCCGAGCGGTGCAGACGCAGAGAAGTGCACAGAAGACCAGAAGACCTAGCAGCACAAACGCAGAGAAGTGCACAGAAGACCAGAAGACCTAGCAGCACAGACGCAGAGAAGCGCACAGAAGACCAGAAGGCCTAGCGGTTCAGACGCAGAGAAGTGCACAGAAGGTCAGAGGGCCCAGCGAGGCAGAGACGGAGAAGTGCACAGAAGGCCAGAAGGCCGAGCAGCGCAGACGCAGAGAAGTGCACAAAAGGCCAGAAGGCCGAGCGGTGCAGACACAGAGAAGTGCACAAAAGGCCAGAAGGCCGAGCGGTGCAGACGCAGAGAAGTGCACAGAAGACCAAGCGGTGCAGACCCAGAGAAGTGCACAGAAGGCCGAGCAGCACAGACGCAGAGAAGTGCACAGAAGACCAAAAGGCCAAGCGGAGCAGACACAGAGAAGTGCACAGAAGGCCAAGCAGCACAGACGCAGAGAAGTCCACAGGAGACCAGAAGGCCAAGCGGAGCAGACACAGAGAACTGCACAGAAGACCAGAAGGCCGAGTGGCGCAGATGCAGAGAAGTGCACAGAAGGTTGAGTGGCACAGATGCAGAGAAGCACACAGAAGGCCAGAAGGCTGAGCGGCGCAGACGCAGAGAAGCGCACAGAAGACCAGAAGGCCTAGCGGCGCAGACGCAGAGAAGTGCACAGAAGGCCAGAGGGCCCAGCGGTGCAGAGACGGAGAAGTGCACAGAAGGCCAGAAGGCCGAGCAGCGCAGACGCAGAGAACTGCACAAAAGGCCAGAAGGCCGAGCGGCGCAGACGCAGAGAAGTGCATAGAAGGCCGAGTGCCGCAGACGCAGAGAAGTGCACAGAAAACCAAGCGGTGCAGACCCAGAGAAGTGCACAGAAGGCCGAGCAGCACAGACGCAGAGAAGTGCACAAAAGACCAGAAGGCTGAGCGGCGCTAACACACAAAAGTGCACAGAAGACCGAGAAGCACAGACACAGAGAAGTGCACAGAAGGCCAAGCGGTGCAGATGCAGAGAAGTGCACAGAAGACCAGAAGGCCTAGCAGCACAGATTTATTTATTTACATTCTCTTATATACCAGGCTATTCTGCATCAGTGCGGTTTACATTGAACAAACTGGTATTACATTGAACAGGGCATTATAACTTGGAGATAACTATTTTACAGGGAATATGAGCTATGGAGAGTTAAGTGGCTTGCACAAGACCACAAAGAGCACATGTGGGACTAGAAACCCCAGTCCTTCCGGCCCAAGGTTGCTGTCCTCTAGTGGGATTTGAACCCCCGACCTTCTGGCCTGAAGTACCTTGCCCCAACCACTAGGCCACTCCTCCACTCCTAATGCAGAGAAGTGCACAGAAGACCAGAAGGCCGAGCGGCGCAGATGCAGAGAAGTGCACAGAAGACCAGAATGCCAAGCGGCACAAACGCAGAGAAGTGCACAGAAGACCAGAATGCCGAGCGGCGCAGACGCAGAGAAGTGCACAGAAGACTAGAATGCCGAGCGGTGCAGACACAGAGAAGTGCACAGAAGACCAGAATGCCGAGTGGTGCAGATGCGGAGAAGTGCACAGAAGACCAGAATGCCGAGCGGTGCAGACGCAGAGAAGTGCACAGAAGACCAGAAGACCTAGCAGCACAAACGCAGAGAAGTGCACAGAAGACCTAGCAGCACAGACGCAGAGAAGCGCACAGAAGACCAGAAGGCCTAGCGGTTCAGACGCAGAGAAGTGCACAGAAGGTCAGAGGGCCCAGCGAGGCAGAGACGGAGAAGTGCACAGAAGGCCAGAAGGCCGAGCAGCGCAGATGCAGAGAAGTGCACAAAAGGCCAGAAGGCCGAGCGGTGCAGACACAGAGAAGTGCACAAAAGGCCAGAAGGCCGAGCGGTGCAGATGCAGAGAAGTGCACAGAAGACCAAGCGGTGCAGACCCAGAGAAGTGCACAGAAGGCCGAGCAGCACAGACGCAGAGAAGTGCACAGAAGACCAAAAGGCCAAGAGGAGCAGACACAGAGAAGTGCACAGAAGGCCAAGCAGCACAGACGCAGAGAAGTCCACAGGAGACCAGAAGGCCAAGCGGAGCAGACACAGAGAACTGCACAGAAGACCAGAAGGCCGAGTGGCGCAGATGCAGAGAAGCGCACAGAAGACCAGAAGGCCTAGCGGCGCAGACGCAGAGAAGTGCACAGAAGGCCAGAGGGCCCAGCGGTGCAGAGACGGAGAAGTGCACAGAAGACCAGAATGCCGAGCGGCGCAAACGCAGAGAAAGTGCACAAAAGGACAGAAGGCCGAGCGGCGCAGACGCAGAGAAGCGCACAGAAGACCAGAAGGCCGAGCGGTGCAGATGCAGAGAAGTGCACAGAAGACCAGAAGACCTAGCAACGCAGATGCAGAGAAGTGCACAGAAGACCAGAATGCCAAGCGGCACAAACGCAGAGAAGTGCACAGAAGACCAGAATGCCGAGCGGCGCAGACGCAGAGAAGTGCACAGAAGACCAGAATGCCGAGCGGTGCAGACACAGAGAAGTGCACAGAAGACCAGAATGCCGAGCGGTGCAGACGCAGAGAAGTGCACAGAAGACCAGAATGCCGAGTGGTGCAGATGCGGAGAAGTGCACAGAAGACCAGAATGCCGAGCGGTGCAGATGCAGAGAAGTGCACAGAAGACCAGAAGACCTAGCAACGCAGATGCAGAGAAGTGCACAGAAGACCAGAATGCCAAGCGGCACAAACGCAGAGAAGTGCACAGAAGACCAGAATGCCGAGCGGCGCGGACCAGAGAAGTGCACAGAAGACCAGAATGCCGAGCGGTGCAGACACAGAGAAGTGCACAGAAGACCAGAATGCCGAGTGGTGCAGATGCGGAGAAGTGCACAGAAGACCAGAATGCCGAGCGGTGCAGACGCAGAGAAGTGCACAGAAGACCAGAAGACCTAGCAGCACAAACGCAGAGAAGTGCACAGAAGACCAGAAGACCTAGCAGCACAGACGCAGAGAAGCGCACAGAAGACCAGAAGGCCTAGCGGTTCAGACGCAGAGAAGTGCACAGAAGGTCAGAGGGCCCAGCGAGGCAGAGACGGAGAAGTGCACAGAAGGCCAGAAGGCCTAGCGGCGCAGACGCAGAGAAGTGCACAAAAGGCCAGAAGGCCGAGCGGTGCAGACACAGAGAAGTGCACAAAAGGCCAGAAGGCCGAGCGGTGCAGACGCAGAGAAGTGCACAGAAGACCAAGCGGTGCAGACCCAGAGAAGTGCACAGAAGGCCGAGCAGCACAGATGCAGAGAAGTGCACAGAAGACCAAAAGGCCAAGCGGAGCAGACACAGAGAAGTGCACAGAAGCCCAAGCAGCACAGACGCAGAGAAGTCCACAGGAGACCAGAAGGCCAAGCGGAGCAGACACAGAGAACTGCACAGAAGACCAGAAGGCCGAGTGGCGCAGATGCAGAGAAGTGCACAGAAGGTTGAGTGGCACAGATGCAGAGAAGCACACAGAAGGCCAGAAGGCTGAGCGGCGCAGACGCAGAGAAGCGCACAGAAGACCAGAAGGCCTAGCGGCGCAGACGCAGAGAAGTGCACAGAAGGCCAGAGGGCCCAGCGGTGCAGAGACGGAGAAGTGCACAGAAGGCCAGAAGGCCGAGCAGCGCAGACGCAGAGAACTGCACAAAAGGCCAGAAGGCCGAGCCGGCGCAGACGCAGAGAAGTGCATAGAAGGCCGAGTGCCGCAGACGCAGAGAAGTGCACAGAAAACCAAGCGGTGCAGACCAGAGAAGTGCACAGAAGGCCGAGCAGCACAGACGCAGAGAAGTGCACCAAAAGACCAGAAGGCTGAGCGGCGCTAACACACAAAAGTGCACAGAAGACCGAGAAGCACAGACACAGAGAAGTGCACAGAAGGCCAAGCGGTGCAGATGCAGAGAAGTGCACAGAAGACCAGAAGGCCTAGCAGCACAGATTTATTTATTTACATTCTCTTATATACCAGGCTATTCTGCATCAGTGCGGTTTACATTGAACAAACTGGTATTACATTGAACAGGGCATTATAACTTGGAGATAACTATTTTACAGGGAATATGAGCTATGGAGAGTTAAGTGGCTTGCACAAGACCACAAAGAGCACATGTGGGACTAGAAACCCCAGTCCTTCCGGCCCAAGGTTGCTGTCCTCTAGTGGGATTTGAACCCCCGACCTTCTGGCCTGAAGTACCTTGCCCCAACCACTAGGCCACTCCTCCACTCCTAATGCAGAGAAGTGCACAGAAGACCAGAAGGCCGAGCGGCGCAGATGCAGAGAAGTGCACAGAAGACCAGAATGCCAAGCGGCACAAACGCAGAGAAGTGCACAGAAGACCAGAATGCCGAGCGGCGCAGACGCAGAGAAGTGCACAGAAGACTAGAATGCCGAGCGGTGCAGACACAGAGAAGTGCACAGAAGACCAGAATGCCGAGTGGTGCAGATGCGGAGAAGTGCACAGAAGACCAGAATGCCGAGCGTGCAGACGCAGAGAAGTGCACAGAAGACCAGAAGACCTAGCAGCACAAACGCAGAGAAGTGCACAGAAGACCTAGCAGCACAGACGCAGAGAAGCGCACAGAAGACCAGAAGGCCTAGCGGTTCAGACGCAGAGAAGTGCACAGAAGGTCAGAGGGCCCAGCGAGGCAGAGACGGAGAAGTGCACAGAAGGCCAGAAGGCCGAGCAGCGCAGATGCAGAGAAGTGCACAAAAGGCCAGAAGGCCGAGCGGTGCAGACACAGAGAAGTGCACAAAAGGCCAGAAGGCCGAGCGGTGCAGATGCAGAGAAGTGCACAGAAGACCAAGCGGTGCAGACCCAGAGAAGTGCACAGAAGGCCGAGCAGCACAGACGCAGAGAAGTGCACAGAAGACCAAAAGGCCAAGCGGAGCAGACACAGAGAAGTGCACAGAAGGCCAAGCAGCACAGACGCAGAGAAGTCCACAGGAGACCAGAAGGCCAAGCGGAGCAGACACAGAGAACTGCACAGAAGACCAGAAGGCCGAGTGGCGCAGATGCAGAGAAGCGCACAGAAGACCAGAAGGCCTAGCGGCGCAGACGCAGAGAAGTGCACAGAAGGCCAGAGGGCCCAGCGGTGCAGAGACGGAGAAGTGCACAGAAGGCCAGAAGGCCGAGCAGCGCAGACGCAGAGAACTGCACAAAAGGCCAGAAGGCCGAGCGGCGCAGACGCAGAGAAGCGCACAGAAGACCAGAAGGCCGAGCGGTGCAGATGCAGAGAAGTGCACAGAAGACCAGAAGACCTAGCAACGCAGATGCAGAGAAGTGCACAGAAGACCAGAATGCCAAGCGGCACAAACGCAGAGAAGTGCACAGAAGACCAGAATGCCGAGCGGCGCAGACGCAGAGAAGTGCACAGAAGACCAGAATGCCGAGCGGTGCAGACACAGAGAAGTGCACAGAAGACCAGAATGCCGAGCGGTGCAGACGCAGAGAAGTGCACAGAAGACCAGAATGCCGAGGTGGTGCAGACGCGGAGAAGGGCACAGAAGACCAGACTGCCGAGCGGTGCAGATGCAGAGAAGTGCACAGAAGACCAGAAGACCTAGCAACGCAGATGCAGAGAAGTGCACAGAAGACCAGAATGCCAAGCGGCACAAACGCAGAGAAGTGCACAGAAGACCAGAATGCCGAGCGGCGCAGACGCAGAGAAGTGCACAGAAGACCAGAATGCCGAGCGGTGCAGACACAGAGAAGTGCACAGAAGACCAGAATGCCGAGAGGTGCAGATGCGGAGAAGTGCACAGAAGACCAGAATGCCGAGCTGAGCAGACGCAGAGAAGTGCACAGAAGACCAGAAGACCTAGCAGCACAAACGCAGAGAAGTGCACAGAAGACCAGAAGACCTAGCAGCACAGACGCAGAGAAGCGCACAGAAGACCAGAAGGCCTAGCGGTTCAGACGCAGAGAAGTGCACAGAAGGTCAGAGGGCCCAGCGAGGCAGAGACGGAGAAGTGCACAAAAGGCCAGAAGGCCGAGCAGCGCAGACGCAGAGAAGTGCACAAAAGGCCAGAAGGGCCGAGCGGTGGAGACACAGAGAAGTGCACATAAGTCCAGAATGCCGAGCGGTGCAGACGCAGAGAAGTGCACAGAAGACCAAGCGGTGCAGACCCAGAGAAGTGCACAGAAGGCCGAGCAGCACAGACGCAGAGAAGTGCACAGAAGACCAAAAGGCCAAGCGGAGCAGACACAGAGAAGTGCACAGAAGGCCAAGCAGCACAGACGCAGAGAAGTCCACAGGAGACCAGAAGGCCAAGCGGAGCAGACACAGAGAACTGCACAGAAGACCAGAAGGCCGAGTGGCGCAGATGCAGAGAAGTGCACAGAAGGTTGAGTGGCACAGATGCAGAGAAGCACACAGAAGGCCAGAAGGCTGAGCGGCGCAGACGCAGAGAAGCGCACAGAAGACCAGAAGGCCTAGCGGCGCAGACGCAGAGAAGTGCACAGAAGGCCAGAGGGCCCAGCGGTGCAGAGACGGAGAAGTGCACAGAAGGCCAGAAGGCCGAGCAGCGCAGACGCAGAGAACTGCACAAAAGGCCGAGCGGCGCAGACGCAGAGAAGTGCATAGAAGGCCGAGTGCCGCAGACGCAGAGAAGTGCACAGAAAACCAAGCGGTGCAGACCCAGAGAAGTGCACAGAAGGCCGAGCAGCACAGACGCAGAGAAGTGCACAAAAGACCAGAAGGCTGAGCGGCGCTAACACACAAAAGTGCACAGAAGACCGAGAAGCACAGACACAGAGAAGTGCACAGAAGGCCAAGCGGTGCAGATGCAGAGAAGTGCACAGAAGACCAGAAGGCCTAGCAGCACAGATTTATTTATTTACATTCTCTTATATACCAGGCTATTCTGCATCAGTGCGGTTTACATTGAACAAACTGGTATTACATTGAACAGGGCATTATAACTTGGAGATAACTATTTTACAGGGAATATGAGCTATGGAGAGTTAAGTGGCTTGCACAAGACCACAAAGAGCACATGTGGGACTAGAAACCCCAGTCCTTCCGGCCCAAGGTTGCTGTCCTCTAGTGGGATTTGAACCCCCGACCTTCTGGCCTGAAGTACCTTGCCCCAACCACTAGGCCACTCCTCCACTCCTAATGCAGAGAAGTGCACAGAAGACCAGAAGGCCGAGCGGCGCAGACGCAGAAAAGTGCACAGAAGACCAGAAGGCCCAGCGGCACAGACGCAGAGAAGTGCACAGAAGGCCAGAAGGCCCAGCGGTGCAGACGCAGAGAAGTGCACAGAAGGCCAGAAGGCCGAGCAGCTCATGCTGAAATTTTAACACAAGCTCTGTGACGGCATAAAGGTCAGCTTATAGGTCTGCGGTCAGTACTACTGATGAATTTATACCCGTTTCTTCAGTGAACAGCATCTGCAACTTTTTCTGGCTTTTCTGAAGGGAGTGCTGATATAAAGAACAGGGAAAGTGTGCTGCATCAACGTTATCAGCGTGTGCTGGGCTGCTCTGGTGCATCTTATTATGCACAGAATAATACAGGTGCTTATGAGCACCAACAGACTCCTGAGCAGAATTTCATGCACACAGGGGCCACACTGGTTTTATTTGTCCTCGGGATATAGGTTCTGCTAGCACAGACCCCTATGTGCATGTACCAGGTTGGCTCTCCTTGTTTTGCGCAGAGGTTTTGCACATGGTTCATTTGCATGCTGTTTGATAACAGATCGTTGAGCAAAATGTTTGCCCTAAAGGAAACCCTACAGATTTAGCCAGAAGGCCGAGTGGTGCACACGCAGAGAAGTGCACAGAAGACCAGAAGGCCAAGCAGCACAGACGCAGAGAAGTGCACAGAAGGCCAGAAGGCCGAGCGGTGCAGACGCAGAGAAGCACACAGAAGACCAGAAGGCCAAGCGGCACAGACACGGAGACGTGCACAGAAGGCCAGAAGGTCGAGTGGCACAGACGCTGAGAAGTGCACAGAAAACCAGAAGGCCGAGTGCTGCAGAAACAGAGAAGTGCACAGAAGGCCAGAAGACTGAGCGGTGCAGATGTAGAGAAGTGCACAGAAGGCCAGAAGACTGAGCGGTGCAGATATAGAGAAGTGCACAGAAGGCCTAGTGGCACAGACGCAGAGAAGTGCACAGAAGACCAGAAGGCCTAGCAGCACAGACGCAGAGAAGTACAAAGAAGACCACAAGGCCGAGCGGCGCAGACGCAGAGAAGTACACAGAAGGCCAGAAGGCTGAGCGGCAGAGATGCAGAGAAGTCCTCAGAAGGCCAGAAAGCCGAGAGGTGCAGACGCAGAGAAGTGCACAGAAGGCCAGAAGGCCAAGCGGCGCAGACACAGAGAAGTGCACAGAAGACCAGAAAGCTGAGGGGTGCAGACAAGTCCTCAGAAGCCCAGAAGGCTGAGCGGCGCAGATGCAGAGAAATGCGCAGAAGACCAGAAGGCCAAGCAGTGCAGACGCAGAGAAGTGCACAAAAGGCCGAGCGGTGCAGACACAGAGAAGTGCACAGAAGACCAGAAGGCCAAGCGGCGCACATGCAGAGGAGTGCACAGAAGGCCGAGCGGTGCAGACGCAGAGAAGCGCACAGAAGACCAGAAGGCTGAGCGGCGCTGATGCACAGAAGTGCATAGAAGGCCAGAGAGGCAAGCGCCACAGACACGGAGAAGTGCACAGAAGGCCAGAAGGCTGAGCAGCACAGATGCAGAGAAGCGCACAGAAGGCCAGAAGGCTGAGCAGGGCAGACGTAGAGAAGCACACAGAAGGCCAGAAGTCCAAGCGATGCAGAAGCAGAGAAGTCCACAGAAGACCAGAGGGCCCAGCATTACAGACGCGGAGAAGTGCACAGAAGGCCGAGCGGCACAGATGCAGAGAAGGGCACAGAAGGCCTAGCGGCACAGATGCAGAGAAGGGCACAGAAGGCCTAGCGGCACAGATGCAGAGAAGTGCACAGAAGGCCACAAGGCTGAGCGGCAGAGACGCAGAGAAGTGCACAGAAAACCAGAAGGCCGAACGGCACAGACGCAGAGAAGTGCACAGAAAACCAGAAGGCCGAGCGGCACAGACGCAGAGAAGTGCACAGAAGGCCAGAAGGCCGAGCAGCTCATGCTGAAATTTTAACACAAGCTCTGTGACGGCATAAAGGTCAGCTTATAGGTCTGCGGTCAGTACTAATGATGAATTTATGCCCGTTTCTTCAGTGAACAGCATCTGCAACTTTTTCTGGCTTTTCTGAAGGGAGTGCTGATATAAAGGACAGGGAAGGTGTGCTGCATCAACGTTATCAGCGTGTGCTGGGCTGCTCTGGTGCATCTTATTATGCACAGAATAATACAGGTGCTTATTAGCACCAACGGACTCCTGAGCAGAATTTCATGAACACAAGGGCTACACTGGTTTTATTTGTCCTCGGGATATAGGTTCTGCTAGCACAGACCCCTATGTGCATGTACCAGGTCGGCTCGCCTTTGTTTTGCGCAGACGTTTTGCACATGGTTCATTTGCATGCTGTTTGCTTACAGATCGTTGAGCAAAATGTTTCCCCTAAAGAAAACCCTGTGCTAGAGGTTTAGCAATGGGCTGTAGCACTGGGGTTCTGCATCCAGCCCTGAGTTTCCTACTTATGCCTGAGAACCTCCACTTCATGTGGGGTGTTCCTATGGCATCCTTTGAGGGATTCTAGAAAATAGTGGTCGGAGGAGGATCCTAATGGTTAAAGCAATGGGCTAAGAACCAGGGAAGCCCAGTTTTAATCCCATTGCTGCTCCTTGTGACCTTGGGCAAGTCACTTAACCCTCCACTGCCTCAGGTAGAAAACTTCGACTGTAAACCTTCTGGGACAGGGAGTTACCTACGTACCTGAATGTAACTTGCCTTGAAGTGCCACTGGAAAGACCTGAGCCAAAAGGCAGCACTTCTGATGCTGCAGGGTGTGAGCTAGTTTTGAGGATTAAGAACTGAACTGCCCCTTGGTCACATCTGTCACTGCAGTGAAATCTCCCTTCTCCTGCCCCACGTAAATCAGACTGATAATGAATAATTTTACTTTCTGTACTAATTACCATTTCTGTCAGATTAATAAATGTTCTCCTTTGGCCTCTTTCTTTCCCTCCCTCATTAAGAATTAAATCCCACATTTTGTCCTTGCCAAATACATCCTTGTTTAAGGGAAAGACAGACTATATATGCAAATCATATGTAAAAAGGGAAAGACTCAAAGCCATTTCAGTGGGTTAAGCAGCAACGGTGCCTTTGGGTATTTCTCATCCTCACAACTACCTGAACAGTTTGGAGGTTTTTCTCCATGCACAGGGTTAGCTACTACTTCTACTATTAATCATTTATACAGTACTACAAGGCTTACACAGTGCTGTACAAACATATAAGAAGACAGTAGAGCTTACAATCTAGTCAAGACAGACAGAACAATCTAAGAGAAACAAGGAGGGTTCAAATAGGGAAGGAGAACAAGCGATTAGGATCCAAATGCAGCCCCAAAGAGTTGAGCCGTTAACATGGATTTGAAGAAGGGGAGAAAAGAGACGTGACGTAAAGATATAGAAAGTTTGTTTCAGGCATAAGGAGCAGCAAGGTGAAAAGATCGAAATCTGGAGTTTGCAGAAGAAAAGGGCATAGAGAGACAAAAGCCAGAGGAGGAGCAGAGTTCACGAGGAGGGGTGTAGGGAGAGAGAAGAGGAAAGATAATGAGGGGCAGTAGAGTAAATGCATTTCTATGTTAGAAGGAGAAGTTTGGATTGGATATGGAAATGGAAGTGAAGTGATTTTAGAAGAGGGGTTATATGAGTGTATCGGGGCTGGCAGAAGATTAGCCGTGCAGCAGAATCCTGGATAGATTGAAGAGGAGAGAGATGACACTGAGGGAGACCAGCAAGGAGGAGGATGCAATAAATAGGACAGGAGGTGACCAAAGAGTGGACAATAGCCTTAGTAGTGTGTTCAGATAGAAAGGGACAATTTTTTTTAATGCTGAAGAGAAATAAATGACAGGTTTTAGCTATATGTTGAATATGTGTAGAGAAGGAACAAGAGGAGTCAATGATGACCCCAAGGTTGTAGGCCGAGGAAACAGGAAGACAAAAAAGTGTTGTCAACAGCGATAGAGAAAGCAGGAAGGGGGGACGTAGGGTTAAGGGTGAAAAATAAGAAGTTCAGTTTTAGCCATATTCAGTTCTAGGCGGCGGTGAGACATCCAAGCAGAAATGTCAGATAAGCAAGTAGAGATATGAATTTGGAGTGAATGAGAGATATCAGGTGTAGATAAATTTGAGAGTCATCAGCTTAAAAATGATATTGAAAGCCATCGGAAGAGATGAGGGCACCAAGGGACTGGGTATAGAAAGAGAGAAAAAGAGAGGGCCCAGAACAGACCCTTGGGGTACACTAACAGAGAGGGATGGCAGAAGAGGAGGAACCTCCAGAACAAACACTGAAAGGTGAAATTAGGCCTTACCTGCTAATTGGCTTTCCTTAAGGGACTCCAGTCTAGTCCCGTACGATAGGGTTGTGCTCCTCTTCCAACAGCTTGGGAGACTGAGCACGTCACAACTTTGATGACATCAGGGTATATAGGCAGGTGGCACCACCCCCAATCTTCCAGTAACCTACTGACAAAGCGGACTCACAGGAGCAACAAATAAGAAGTACCCATCAGTATAAACATACTCTAACCTATTGTATTCCTGTTATCCTGTTCCAATTCGGAACCGAAGCATATCTATCTACGAATACGTCTAACTAATTTCCTTCTTTCTTTCTTTCTTTCTTTATTTTTTCTGTTTCTTTAATAGTAGACAAGTGTGCAATGAATAAAGACAACTGTCGAACCGTCACAACCAAAAGAGATCCCGCTCCCCTCACACGAAAACTCTTCTTCATCACCGGGATCGCCAACTTGAAAAAGAAAACTACAGAAGTACCGACGGGAGGGTTCCGGGACTAGACTGAAGTCCCTTAAGGAAAGCCAATTAGCAGGTAAGGCCTAATTTCACCTTCTTTAGCGTTCCTCCACTCTAGTCCCATACGACAGGGATGTAACAGAGCCCCCTAACCACGGGAGGGACCTGCGAGCCCGGTCTGAATAACCATTGAGCCAAACTTCGCGTCCTGCCTTGCCTGTACATCCAATCGATAATGCTTCGCAAAGGTATGCAAAGACGACCAGGTAGCCACTTTACAAATATCTACTGGCGCCACTAAACTGCACTGCGCCCAAGAAGCCGCTTGAGCCCTAGTGGAATGTGCCCTCAAGCCCTCCGGAACCAGCTTCCTTTTCAAGAGATACGCTGACGAGATTGCCTCCTTAATCCACCTGGAAATGGACGACTTAGCCGCTGCTTCGCCTTTGCGGGGACTCCCAAACAAAATGAACAAACGCTCCGACTTGCGAAACGAAGTTGTTCTCTTCAAATAGTGCCTCAGCTGCCGCTTGAGATCTAGCAGTCGAAGCTGTGGATCCGCCGCCAAACCAGACAGTACCGGCAACACAACGGGCTGCCCCACATGAAAAGGAGAGAGCACCTTAGGTAAAAAGGATGGCACTGTCCGCAAAACCACTTTTTTTTTAGAAAAAAACAAAAAGGGTTCCTGACACGACAAAGCTTGAAGCTCAGAAATTCTCCTGGCCGAACAAATCGCCACGAGAAACACTGTCTTCAACGTCAAATCCTTTAATGAACAAGAAGCCAACGGCTCAAAAGGATCTCCCACGAGTGCCGACAGGACGACATTAAGATCCCACGGGGCACGCAATGCCTTCCAGGAGGGTGCAACTGCTTCACTGCCCTCAGAAAACGCAACACTTCTGGATGCCTTCCTAAGGAATCTCCCTGAATTCTGCCCCGATACCAGGCTAAGGCTGCCACCTGAACCCTCAGGGAATTCCATGCCAAACCTTTTTCCAGCCCTGCCTGCAAAAAATCTAGCATAACAGGAACCGAAGCAGCAAATGGACTATACGTCTTCTGACTACACCAGTTCTCAAAAATTCACCACACGCGAACATACGCTAGAGAGGTAGACCTCCTACGTGCCCTTAGGAGCATGGCAATCACCTGCGCAGAGAAACCACGCTTTCTCAACTGTGCCCTCTCAATAGCCATGCCGTAAGCGAGAATCGATCCACCTGTGGCATGAGAATTGGCCCCTGCATCAACAGATCGGGACAAACGGGCAGTCTCCAGGGCTCGGCCACTTGTAGCCGCACTAGGTCCGCGTACCATGGCCTCCGAGGCCAATCCGGGGCAATGAGAATCACCAGTCCATTGTGCGCCGCCAGCCGCTGAATCACTCGACCGATGAGCGCCCATGGGGGAAAGATATACAGAAGACCGTACTGAGGCCACTGCTGAACCAGTGTGTCCAGACCCTCTGACATCCTTTCTCTCCGACGACTGAAGAAACGACTGGCCTTTGCTGACCGAAAAGTTGCCATCAGATCCATGATTGGCTCCCCCCAGAGACTTACAATCTGATCGAACACCTTGGCGTTTAACTGCCACTCGCCAGGGTCTAGTCGCACCCGACTGAGAAAATCTGCTGCGACATTCTCCTTTCCGGCTACATGCGCTGCCGAGATTGCTGGGAGATGCAGCTCGGGCCCAGCCATTAGCAGCTGCGCCTCTGCCTCCAAACTGGCACTTCCTGTGCCCCCTTGCCTGTTGATATACGCCACCGTGGAGGCATTGTCCGACAAAACTCGTACTGTGCGACCCTGCAGCTGCGGCGAAAATTCCTGCAGAGCTCTCCGAACCGCCCGCATCTCCAGATGATTGATGGACCACTGCTGCTCCTCCGCTGTCCAGAAACCCTGCACTACTTGCCCCTCGCAGTGGGCCCCCCAGCCGGATAGGCTGGCGTCCGTCATCATAAGCACCCAGATTGGAGCTTCTAGGGGAACTCCGACCGACAGGTTCGCAGCGTCCAAGCACCAGCGGAGCGCCTGCGGAACCTCCTTGGGGCAGATCAACCGATGGTCTAGCGACTGATGTTGATGCGACCATCTGCATAACAGCGACTTCTGCAAGGGTCTCATGTGCACCCTTGCCCAAGGCACCTGATCGATCATCTCTGCCATCGTGCCCAAGAGCTGCAGATAATGCCAAGCTTTGACATCCGTAAGAAACAGCGCACCAACCGCCGAAGAGCCACGACCCTCCTGTGCGGAAGGAACACTCAAGCCGCCACGGTGTCGAATCTGGCCCCCAGGTGCTTGAGAATCTGAGAAGGAATCAAATGACTCTTGCCTGCATTGATCACCCAACCCAACTCGGACAGAAAGGCGACTACCCGATTCGTTACTTGGATACTTTCTGCCTCTGACTTTGCACGAATAAGCCAATCATCCAGGTATGGGTGAACAAGGATTCCCTCACATCTTAAGGCGGCTGCCTCCACCACCATGACCTTGGTGAAAACCCGCGGGGCCGTCGCGAGTCCGAAAGGGAACACCAGAAACTGAAAATGGCCCATCGGGACTGCAAAACGGACAAACTGATGATAATCTGGGTGAATGGGAATGTGCAGATAAGCCTCCATGAGATCCAGGGAGGTCAAGAACTCTCCTGCCCTGACCGCCACCATCACCGACCATAGCGTCTCCATATCAAAGCAAGGAACGCGCAGACACCTGTTTACTCTTTTGAGATCGAGAATAGGCCGAAAGGACCCTTCCTTCTTTGGCACGATGAAGTAGATGGAGTATCGACCTGCACTGCACTGGTCGGCGGGCACTGGTACTACGACCCGCAACCGCAAAAGGCATTGTAGCATTGATTGCACTCCTTTCCGTTTGACTTTCGCCCGACAGGGGGATCGCACAAAACACGGCACCAGAGGCTTGGCGAACTCGAGCGTGTAGCCCAGTCGAATCACCTGTAGAACCCACTGATCCGTCATGACCCGGACCCAAGCCTGGTAAAACTCCTGTAACCGCCCTCCTACATGAGAAATCCCCGCTTGGGTCCCCCTCACTTCATTGTTGCTTACGCTGATTGGGGGCAGAGGCCGCGGTACCATAAAACCCCCTGGCTGTACCGCAAAACCCCCGAAAGGGCTGATAACGAGAAGTAAAACGGCCCCTCTGGCCTGGAGAAAACCTTACTGACCGAAAACGCTTGAACTCCCGAGATTGACCCCTCATCGGCCCAGGGACTCTACTCTGTTTCGGTTTATCCTCTGGGAGACGACCCCCTTTGGTCTCCCCCAAATCCTTAACCAGCTTATCTAAGTCCTCCCCGAACAACTGCTTTCCTTTGAAGGGCAGCTTACTTAACCGGGTCTTAGAAGATACATCCGCCGCCCAATTCCTGAGCCAAAGATACCGCCGCGCCGCCACAATCGACCCCATGGCATTGGAAAGTGTCCGTTTATCAAATCAGAAAAGGTGTCCGCCAGGTAAGCTGTGCCCGATTCCAGCCTAGCTGCTGCTTCCACCACGTTTTCCGGCTCCCCTGCCTCTGGAAGCCCCTGCGCACAGCGCAAGGAAGCATGGGCTACTAAGGCCACACAGGCTGAAGCCTGGAGAGATAATGCCCCGACATCAAAGACCTGCTTCAACAGAGTGTCCAGTTTCCTATCCTGGACGTCCTTTAGAGCAGCACTACCCTCCACCGGGATAGTGGTCTTCTTAGTTACCGCCGACACCGCCGCATCCACTCTCGGCGCCCGAAACATGTCCTTGTCCTGCTCCACCAACGGATACAACCGAGAGAGGATACGAGAACCCCAGAGCCCTGACTCAGGCGTTTCCCACTCATCCAGGATCATCTGCTTAATGATTCTATGTAGAGGGAAACCTTTCTGGGGCTTCCGGACCGCCTGAAGAATAGGATCCTCTAACGCCTCTTCTTCCACTGCCCCTGCCGGAGCCATATGAAGCACCTTAAGAGATTCTGCTATGAGAGCCGCCAATTCCTCCTTGCGGAAAACCCTAACAATTCTAGAGTCTTCCTCTGGAGGGAGGGCATCATCCTCCCCCTCTGGCACATCTAGCTCCTCTGCTTCATCTGAGGACATGGAATCCCCCTCAGCCACACCCTGATCTCGCCTACGAGCCTTAGGGGCCGGCTGAGAGGGATCCGGTTGGTCCTCCAAAAAATCTTCTAGCGCTCTTTTCCTGGCAGGGGCAGGAGCCTTGGTCTTCCCTTGCTTCAGACAAAAGGCTCTATGCAATAATAAAACAAACTCCGGAGAAAAAGTGTCTGGAACCGTCTGCGCAGCTGTCTGTTCCCCGGAGGCCTCTGGCTGAGTCTCATGAAGAGCCAAGGGACCCCCTGGATCTGCCTGCGAGGAAACCCCCGGCCCTTGCTCTCTCAAAGAGGCCTCAGAAAACGCCTCTGCTAAAACACTCTGCTCTGCAGCGCGAGATTCCAGGGAACATCCCTTGCAGAACCCCTCCGCTGACAGAGAACCCGATCTCTGCCCACAAGCCCCACATTACGGCTTTGACAGCATAGCCAGCCCAAAGGCAAATCTCCCCGTGCAAGTCGGGTTTTCCTTCTTTTTATTTATTTTTTCTTTTTCTTTTACAATTCCCCTCAAAACGGAGATCAGAGAAGAAAATGTTCAGGCAATCAAACTAGAACAACCACTTAAACCAGCGCTGTCACCGCCAAAAGAGAGCTGCCGAAAAAGGACTGTGCCGCCGCGGCTCCCATCCCACGCTAACACAAAATGGTGGCAATCCCCCGAAGGAAACCCCTCTGAGCCTCACAAGACCAGCGGCCTCAGAAACACCCCGTGAATCTCAAGACAGCCAACACTGACCCGCAAATAAAGAAAAACAAGAGAAAAAGCTCCGACGCCGTTCTGTGCCGCCGGAGACTCACCTCGACCCAGGGAGCACGGTACCACTGCCGAACACACTCTGCGAACACACTCTGCCGCTTGCTCGATGCTCCTCACCCCACAGGAGAGGTTCGGGAGCAGAGCCAGACTCTAATTGCTTAGCCGGTAGCACCTCGGCTCCTGCAATCCGCTCTGCCTGCACCGTTGCTCTGACCTTGGTCCTCTTTGTGCTTTTTTCTTTTCTTTTTTTTTTTCTTTTTTAACTTTATTGAGAAGAGAACACTGTACCAAATTAAAGGGACAAACCCCCCAAAAAATCTAACAACCCAAAATCCAAGAACTAAACTCTTCCTAGTTGTTCCTTCAGTGAGTCCTACTGAAAACAAACACCTGCTCCAGCTGCTGGGAGACTGATCTTACTGGAAGTCTGGGGGTGGTGCCACCTGCCTATATACCCTGATGTCATCAAAGTTGTGACATGCTCAGTCTCCCAAGCTGCTGTAAGAGGTGCACTACCCTATCGTACGGGACTAGACTGGAGGAACGCTAAGGAATAGTGTTTAGAGATAGGAAGAGAACCAAGACAGTGCAGGGCCTCTAAAACCAAGTGAGGATAAAGTGTCAAGGAGGAGGAGGTGGTCAACAGTATCAAAAGCAGCAGAAAGATCGATAAAAATGAGAACTAAGTAAAGGCCTTAGGACTTAGAGAGGAACAGATCACTGGAGACTTTGGCAAGAGTCATTTCAGTAGAATGAAATGGATGAAAACCAGATTGAAGTTGATCAAGGAAGGGCTTAAGAGGAGAGAAATTCAAGACTGTGGTGGAGAGCTGCATGTTCAAGAATTTTTGAAATGAATGGGAGAAAGGAGATGGGTCGATAATTATAAGGACAAATAAGGTCAAGTGAGGGGTTTTTGAGGAGAGGGGTGATTACAGCATGCTTCAAGGTTGCAGGGAAGGTTTCAGTGGAAAGTGAAAGGTTGAGAATATGTGAGATGAAAGGGATGATGGAGGAGGAGATGGGTGGGGATAGGATCAGAAGAACAGGTAGTGAGTTTAGAGGAAAAAGAAGAAGAGAGGTTTCCTCCACAGAGATTTTAGAAAAGGCTGAGGGAAAATGTTGGTAATGGAGAGGGGGAACAGGAGGTGAAGAAGATTTAGTGGGGAACTGAAGAGTAATCTTATGCACTTTATTATGGATATAGTCTGCTAGGGTTTGGGCAGAGAGAGGAGGAGGGATTGGAGGTAGAGATGCCTTAAGAAGAAAATTAAGAGTAGAAAAGAGACAGGGGGAATAAGAGGCAAGATGGTTAGTCAGATGGAGAAAATAGTTTTGCTTAGCAAGTGCAATGGCAGACTGGAAAGAAGAAAGCATGAATCTGAAGTGAAGAAAGTCAGAGAGAGAGAGAGAGAGCGGGAATTGAGCCGTGCACTCAGCTGAGCAGGCACAGGAATGTAGGTAGTGGGTAGTTGAAGACAACCAGGGCTGGGGTGAGATGCGCCTCACAGGATGTGGAATGGGCAGAGCAAGGATATCCAGAGTAGAGGAGAGAGCAGTATTACAGGAAGCTATGACTTCATCAGCAGACTTAGAGGACAAAGTGGAAGAGATGAGAGATGAGACAGTAGTGGAGAGAGTCACTGGATCAACAGCATGAAGATTCCTCAAAAGATAGGGTGAGATTGGGGGGGGGGGAGTGATGAAGAGTAAACTTTAACAGGTGATGGTCAGATAAGGGAAGAGTGAAGGTATGGAAATTAGAAGGTAAACAATTAGAGTAGAAAACGAGGTCAAGGCAGTGACTAAGCTGATGAGTGGGGGCTGAAGAGCAAAGCTGGAGGTTGAAAGAGGAGGTAAGAGAAAGGAGCTTAGACGCATACGGGTCGGGGGGGCGGAGCCCGATGTCCAGCGGGATGGTCGCATAACGCTGAGGCTCCCGAGAGGCCTACTCAGAATCCTGAATTAACACCGGACAAACTTGAGTTTCTGCTCTGATCTTGCCGGGGCATATTGGTGAGATGGCAGGGACCAAACCTACGCGTCTGGAATTTGGATCTCCAGCGGCTTCTCACGGTAAACGCTCCAAAACTGAACCCCCGTCCCCGCAGAAGGGGCCGGCTTTCCGCGAGGGCCCCGAAATGCAGCAGGAAATCCTCGCAGAAATTAGAGGGGTTAAGGACCTCGTGCAGTCAAACGGTGAAGCACTTCGAGTGCTGAGGGAAGATCTTGGTGTATTGCAAGGCAGGCTGGAGGGGCTCTCTTCGCGTCAGGACAAAATGGAGAGTATATTAGACTCCCATGCGGTCCGGCTGTCCAAACTCGACAAAGTTGAACGTCAGGTGCGGGCCTTGCAGAAAGAAGTGGAAGATGGCAATAATAGAGCGCGCCGCAACAACCTACGACTCGTGGGCATACCGGAGGGAGCGGAATTGGGAGACATGAAGGAATTTTTAAGTAAAATCCTCCCTTCCCTGCTCCAAATTCACCTTTACCAAGGAATTGGAGATTGATCGCGCTCATCGTGTTCCCACAAACATAACGCTCAACAGGAAGACCCCGCGGCCTATCATCTTTCGACTTTTGAGATATCAACATGTGGAACAAATTCTCAGTGCCTCCCGAGCAAAGGGCCATATGGAGTATGAGAGCCACAAGATCTCCTTCTATCCTGACTTGGCTAAACCCACGGTCGACCGCCGAAAGCGCTTTCTGGAATTTCGGCCGAGGCTTCAACAACTACAAGCACGCTATGGCCTGATGTACCCGGCCAAGCTCCGAGTCACGCTTCACAATCAGACAAGAACATTTGAGGATCCTGCTCTACTAGCGGAGTTCTTGGACTCTAAAGAAGCCGACTTGATGCGCTGACTTCCAGCATATTTCGGCCAGTACTCTCACATCCGCTGTACCTGCCATATTGGATTTACCGCAGCACTGTGAAGAGTCTGTCGAGGGCGGTTTGTTGCCTTATTTTGAAGATATATGGGACCTGATTCCATCTGCCCATAGCAGCCTCGACGAGTATCAGAGACAGTGTTTCTTATGGACTCTGGTGTTTCTTTTCTTTTATTATGTCAATATCTTCCTCTCTAGGGCCTCCTCCCGCAGACATCTGGTCGCCATATTCATTGGGGGTTTTGCTTCTTCTCTAGGGTACTCTGGTACATATTTTTCAGTATGGGTGTATTGGCTAGCATACTTGGTGTTTAAGTTATTATTGTACAGATTCTGATTATGATGTAAGTTTTCAAGAGCTCTTACCTAAAATGTCTATTATTGATTGATGGCACCATGTCAGATTTTCTCATTGAACGTACAAGGCATCAATAATCCGATAAACGGAGGAAACTCCTAAGCTTTCTAAGTCATGAAGCTGCGGACCTGATTTTCCTCCAAGAAACACATCTTAATTCGAAGGAAACTTTCCGCCTCAATATTAACTCTTACATGGTGGCCACCTATTCCCCAGTCGTTTCTGGGAAATGTGGGGTTGCCATATTGGATAGGAAATCTCGGTATGCTACTATTGTTGCGACCTGCTTAGCTACAGCGGGTAGATGGCCCAGAGTTTTCTTTAAGATAGGTAACTTTTAAGTTACATGTATATGCCTTCATGCTCCTAATGTGGATGACCCTACCCTTTTGCTATTCTTGCTCAGGTTACGCAGGCCTTTGCTAATACTTCCTTGATATCGGGGGGGATTTCAATTCAGTTCTGGATCCCCTGATAGACAAATAGCCGCCTAGGACAAGTGATCCCCCCAAGAGTCACATCACGCTTACCTCAGTGATCAACCTTATTATTCTAGTTGATCAACCTTATTATTCTAGTCGATCCATGGAGGTTACTACACCCCAATGAGCTTGACTTTACCTTCTTCTCTTCCCCTTACAAATCCCAGTTTCGCATAGACTCCTTTCTAATCTCAATACTGTTAGTTCCTCAGGTGGACGCTGTAAAGATTCACTCTCAGCATATTTCAGTTTATGCTGCTGTTTCTTTTCAATACCACACTACTGCATCTCATGGGAATCCGGGGGCCTGGCTCTCTTGATAGAGCCCTATCAATTCAGCCAGAGTTCTGGTTAGAAATTCGGGCAGCCACACATGATTATTTCCAGGCCCTGGTACTCCAGGGAGATCTGGACACCTCAATAGCTCTTCCCTGCAGCTCGTTGGAAAATCTTTCCTGATTTATATAGGGAATTTGCGTTACCAGTGCAACATTACTCTCAATCGATGTAGCTTCCATGCTGCCTCAAAAGTGTTCTAATCATGTCGCCTTCTATCTTTATTAAGGATGGGCTAATAGAACTATTTCACTCTATTAGTTGTACACATGGGATAGCCTCTAACCTTTACAAACTATTATGTCAGGGTACAGATACTGCCACTTGTAGCGTGCAACAAGCCTGGGATCGCTAACTGTAAATCACTTTAATCCCTGTGCGTTGGAGCGTTTCCTGGAGCAAATTAGTGCGGGTCTCCCGCTTTGCCTTAGTTACCCTAACTTAACTCTCGTCTTTTGCACATAGCTGTCCTTATATTCCAGGAACATAACCAAATGCACTCAACTGCTAGGGACCAGTGTAGGTCTTGCCACACTGATGTGGGAATCCTTACTCATGCTCATTATGAATGTTCTTAATTACAGGTTTCTGGGGGCGGGTCTGGGGTCGAATTTCACTTATTTTACACCTTCATGAGCCTCTTTCTTGGAAAACTGTGGGACTCCACTTAGTGGCGGAGGTCCCCTCTCTTCCAAAGAGGGGTAGCTCTTTCCTGATGTCATGCCGGGTATAGCCATATGTTTAATCCCGAGGACCTGGAAGGATAGCTCTCGATTTACCGTCAATGAATAGTGAACCTTGTCTGCTTATAAAGCATATATGAGCGGATATTTCGGAGAGCTATTTTCCATGCCCAATACATTATCGCTTGTCTAAATGGCAGATATTCTATGATCATGTATAATCTGTTTATTGCTTGCCATGTCTGTTAACGTACAATCATCATGTTTCAGATCGCATTAGGTTTTGTAACTCAATAATGTCATTATACGCCCGCTTTGAGAATGATTCAGTTTTCTAGAGAAGAAGCAGGGGGGAGGGGGGTGGTAGGGGTTTACTTTGGTGTATGTATCACATTCCATGTGTGTATTGTCTTTTAGTTGTATGTCTTTTTCCTTTGTTGTTTGTAAAATGAAAATAAAGCATTTAAAAAAAAAAAGACGCATACGGGTCAGAGGGGTTATCAATATGAAAGAGAGGGGGAAGAAGAATCCAGGAATAAAGAGACCCAACAGTCAAAATCAGTGAGAAAGGTAGAAGAGGACTTGTCAGGAGGTCTATAGATGGCAGTGATCTGGAGAGGTAGGGGATTAAAAAGACGGATGGAATGGGCTTCAAAGAAGGAAAAGGAATGAGATTGAGGGAAAAAAAGAGGGTGAAATTGGCAAGAAGGAGAAAGCAGAAACCCAAACCTGATAGCTGCCGTGGCAGAGGACAGTAACTGAAGAGAGTCATCAGGGAGCAGCCAGGTTTCAATAAGAGCGAGAAGATGGAGAGATCTGGGTAAGGGGAAATTTATTAGAAGTGGAATGAGCCTTCCATAAAGCACATGAGAAGGGGAGAGAGGGGGGAAAGGAGAGGGATGTGGATGAGATTAGGGTGGTGGAGAGAGGAACTAATATGGGAGTGAGAGAGAAGTGAAGGGGGTCCAAGGTTGGGATTAATGTCACCAGAGGACAGAAGGAGAAGAAGAGTGCAAGGGAGAGACGAGACAGCACGTCGGAAACGGGGATGAGGTTGTTTTAGAGAGGAAGGAGAAGGTGAATCTCAAGAGCTGAGGAAAGGGTGGAGGATAAGATGGGGGAGGAAATAGGGAGGGTGTAGAGAGGGTGAGAAAGAGAGAGGATATTAGGTTGGTAGAGTGAGGAAAGAAGATAAGGGAAGATCAGAAAAAGCAGAAAGAATGATGTGGAGTCTTAAGAAATCGCAGAGGGGGCAGGTGAAGTTAGGAGGAGGAGAGGGATAACAGGTAGTAAGGGAATAAAGGTAAAATAAATGAAATACAGTAGAATAAATAAAATAGCATAATATACATTTAAGTAAAAGTCTTAAGACACTGAGATTATCAGACAGGGAAACATTAGCAGATGGAATAATCAAAGAACAGTGAGTGAAAACAGTAGGCAGGCAAGCCTTATCTCAAGCAGACTAAGGGGTATGTTTACTAAAGCACGGTAGTGGACGTGCAATACTGGAACCGCGGCCCCATTGAAATCAATGGTGCCGCGGCTCCGATATCGCACGGAGTCCGCTACCGTGCTTTAGTAAACATACCCCTAAGTCTATAAGGTGCAAAATATAAAATATTAGAGACAGTAGACATGGATCAATTGAAGTCATGTGAGCAGCCTCAGTGCAGTGGCAACAGCTGAAGGAAATGTGTAGCTTTGGTCAGAAAAGGTGGCACAGATAAAGCAGATGCAAGTCTCTATCCTGAGGAAAGACCAGCAGTTTGCCACCAATGTGGGCAGTTGGAAAATAGCCATTTAAATATTCTGTTTTTACACATTAAGGGCTAGATTTAATAAAGGTGCCACCTTGTTAATACACGCTTACTCTGTTAACATCTCTTAGTGGTAAATCAATTCCATTGCTTTAAAACATGGTAACACACTTTAGTAAATCCAGCCCTAAGATCATTCATCTGATACTAAAATAATTGGAAATAAAATTTGCACCAGTACCTTTGCAAGGGCTGCCCCTAAGATCCCACCACACAGCTGGGACACCCAGTACGGCAGAAGCAGCATGATATTAAGTCCGCCAATCAGCCACGCTCCGAGCGACACAGCTGGATTGAAATGTCCACCACTGCAACACAAGGAAAACCATGAGAGGACACCTAATGCACTCTGATCCGTTCATTGGAGACTAGAGGGCACAGTACTCGGAGTCACCTGCGCATGTGTGACAGTGCTGATACACGAACAACAGTGACATCACACTACATGGAAGCAAAACTCATTCAGACTAACGCCCACGGAGCATGCAAGAAAAATGCTGGCATCAACCAATAAACAAACAAACAAACAAAGTCTGCTGTAAAAATGTCCTATAAAGCTTTCGATCACTTCCAAACCCCAGCACATTCCTTTAACTTGGATAGAGACAGGTGAAGCTGGTGGAAAGTGGTGCGACTCCTGGAGACTCAGGTTCCAATCCCACTCTTACCACTAATTACAGTGTAACCTTCAACAAGTTATGTAATGCAATATGTGCGCACAGCTAACCTGAAGGGTGACTAGAGCTCCACAGTCATCTTTCAGTAGGTAAAAAAAAAAAGCTTATGAAGGCTTGGTTTTATGAAAACGCTTTATTTGCTAAATGCCGTTGGGTTGTTTTTGTAAATAATTAGTATATGTAATTGGTTTAATGTTATTTTGTATTAATTCTTTTGTGCTTTTTGATATCTAAGTTGCTTTAAGCAGCAGTTTGCTGGTAGGCTAAAATAAATTATATGCTTTCCACCATCTCCACTCCCAATAATTGTGTTTGGTGTCAGGGGGACATGAGGACTCTGATGAGGGTAGTTATGTTTGGATCTATCAGAAAGTAGGTTTCTTTAGTTATGGGTACACATTCTGGGGTGTTACAAAAATCTGTGTTTATCAGTATTTTTGCACCTTAGGCCCTATTGCTGGAAACCTTTTGTGGTGGAATCAACTAAGTGCATTTTTGTCACTGAGCCGTAAGCACAGAAAAGGCAGAAAACCCAAGTGGAGGATAAAAGCCAAGCCAGAGGAGTGAGAGAGGACTAGGGGAAGTGATGTTTATCCAATTTACATTTTTTTGCATTGGGAATGTTTTATCAGTGTTTATTGATCTAAACTCAAAAGCCCTCACTGAAATGAGCGTTGTATACTTGTGCTGGTACCTTATTCCTCCCAGGATGGCGATGGTGAGCCCAAGGGTTAGTCCATGGGCAAGTGCTGGCTGCAGCCTCCCGGTGCTTTCCCCATTTTCGATGACCGAGACGCAGCCAATGAAGACAAAGAGTGTTGTGCCAAGCATCTCAGCTATGCAGGGCTGCACATAGCGCTCATACCAGTGTGGCTGTGCCACCTTATGCTCAGTAGCCAGGTCACCATCCTTCAGAGACATTGCAAACTCTGGATCTGACATAGAGGCTGCAGAAAGATGGTAGAAGCGGTTAGCAGTGGCTCTCACACCCCTGATTGCAGAGCACAACCTGCACTAGCACCAGACATGGAGCAGCTCATTCCCGGCCTAAGTCACGCAACTCTGGGGACAGGGGAAATGCCGACAGTACCTGATTCTAGCTCACCTTGAACTACTATTGGAAAGGTGCGAGGTAAATAGCAATAATAAGTAACGCATCCAGGTGCCAAGGTCTGCGACCAGCTTCCTCCAACAAAGGACGGCAGCACGTCTACTGCCTGCAGAAATTCCCACATCCACTTCTTAGCTGCGCTTCCTACTGAAGCAAAACTATCTACTGGGCTTACTGTTTCTCTCCATCACTGGCCATGCACCAAGGAAGCCCTGCTGGAATGAATATGGCTTTTGGTTATATATTAAGTGCTTTGGTGCATTCATGTTAAACACCTGTTCAGAGTGCAGATATGTGAGAAGATATCACATGCAAATACAAATATATATTAACGAAAGAGGATATTAAAAAAAAAGCAAATACCATCAAACCTATTATCCTGTTATTATTAGAATTTTATGTATACAAATTTCGATACTCGCCTAGAAACATGTTTGTTAGGCAAGATGGAAATAAATTTAATTGATGAAAAGTGCTTGGGAAAATTAAGACCACAATAGAAGGCTAAAATTGCACTTTGAATTTAGAAAAACGTTTTGCAGGCTTCAGCTTTCTTGCAGACAAACCATTAAGAACACACCTGTATCTCCATAGATATACCATAAGCACCCTGCCACTGCACCTATTACTGTCCTTCCGAGAGCTTAAAGGCAGTTTAAATAGAAAGATCACCCTGTGTTTGATGTCGCATTTGGAATGAAGGATTGAGAGGAACTGGTCAGGTGCAGAAGAGATATCAAAGTGCCAGCAATTTAGCAAGTAATAGTCCGATTCCTTGTAGTGAGGGTCCCGGCTTTCCCCTAGTCTGGCTCACAGCACTCTCACTGCACCTGGGCAAGAGAAAAGCTCCCAAGAGTGCCGAGAGCCTTCCTGCAGCAAACTGGGGTAACTGGTGCAGATTTCCTATCCACAGTAAGCTGGGTGTTACTGGGGCACACTCTCTCCCCTCAATAAGCTGGGTATTCCTGTGCCACACCCCCTCACCACAGTAAGCTGCATATTACTGGGGCACACTCAGTCTCTCCAATAAGCTGGGTGTTACTGGGTAACACTCCCCCCCCACCCCCCCCCCAGTAAGTCGCATATTCCTGAAGTATACTCACTATCCGTAGCACTTCTGCTATGAATTTCTCCAGCTGTTGAATACTTAGCAGAGTACAATCCAGAAGTGGGACATTAAATTCGGAGTAAGGTGCAGGTGGAGGGCTCACTGATGTCACTGAACCTCTGCACCTGCAGCTGGAAGGCAAGTAAAGAAAAGTTGTTTTTGAAGTGGATTTACATATCTTAAAAAAAAAAGCAGTACAATCTGATTGGAGGACTATATCAGTCTATCAGCAAAAAACGGAATGTCTTTTATCTCAACAGTCCTCCGGTTCAAGGATTTCAGCTTTCTGCCAGGGAGGAGAATAACTTCATCCAATCCTGCAAGATACAAATGGACAATAAACATTGACTTTTGGAGCTATAATTAGGTCCATAATCATTTTCCATATTAGCTCCTTGTATTGTCTGAAAGTCATTTCCTAACAGTAGTAATATTTTCCAGGGTGACTGTTCATGGCATTAAAGTAGCAACTTGGATTGTTTTTCTTAGGTACTGGTTTATGGGAGATGAGAGACCCCCTGGCTCCCACACCCCCCCCCCCCCACACCCCGCTATGTTCTGCTTTGCTAACATGTGGTTCTGACAGTTCGATAATCCGGCAGATAGCTCAGTTCCATGTCTCTTGCTCCTTTGGGACAAAGAGAGCCAACGTCATTGGCAAGCAATCTTCAGAGACCCAGTGGCAAATCCTGGGAGAGGGAACGAGCCCGACCCGGGAGTTCCTGTGGGACTCTACAGGGAGTAACCTAAAAATGGGACAAGGCCATCTTGGAGGGAGAGGAAGAAACCAAAACTGGCCCTGATAATTCTCTGCTGATAAGTAAAACGTTTCCAGGTGATGAGCAGAAGCAGGTAATTCTCTCTCTATAGTGCTTTGTGTGTAAAAGAGTAAATTCCCGTGGCAGTTTCCTCCTATTCTTTGAGCTTTAGGCTGTTAGAACTGGGAGTGGGATCCTGGCACCATGAGTCTATATTTGCAATTACCCGAGAATTTGTTGCTTTATTTCAGGTAGCACCTCCTCCAGGGCTTTTTTTCAGTGAGTACCGGCACCTTTTTCTTTCTCTGCTAAAATTGACCCATGGTTCTCATGTATTAGTGAAAGAGCCCTGCTTACGAGTACCAGCACCTCTTTTCCTAGGGGAAATGCTTCTTCCCATCAAAACATATCTTATTTGGCCTCTGCAGTAATAGTCCTCAGCTGGGGGCCACTCTGGAATCTTTCAACCATAGACTTAACTGGTCTTCTGACTGATTTCTCTGACTGGGTGACCAGGGAGTTGGACCAAGGGAGAGCTCTAGATGTGGTGTATATAGATTTCAGTAAAGCCTTTGACACCACAGGCGACTTATAAACAAACTGAGCACCTTAGGGATGGACCCTAAAAGATACTAATTGGGTCAGAAACTGGTTGAGTGGGAGGCAACAAAGAGTACAGCAAAATGGAGCTCACTCTGAGGAGAAGTAGGATACCGGTGGTGTGCCCCAGGGATCTGTCTTTGGTCGATTCTTTTTAACATCTTTGTTAGCGATATAGCGGAAGGGCTGTTGGGTAAGGTTTGCCTCTTTGCAGATGATATCAAAATCTGCAATAGAGTAGACACCCAGGAAGGGGTAGATAACATGATGAGGGATCTAGTTAAGATTGAAGAATGGTTTAGAATTTGCAGCTGGAATTTAATGTTAAAAAATGCAAGGTCATGCATTTGGGCTGCAGCAATCCAAGGGAGCAATATAGTATAGGGGTGAAGTACTTTTGTCCACTAAAGAAGAGCGGGACCTAGGCATGGTTGTGTCTGATGATCTTAAAGTAGCTAAACAGGTAGAAAAGGCGACAGCAAAAGCTAGAAGGATGCTTGGGTGCATAGGGAGAGGAATGGCTAGCAGAAAAAAGGAGGTGATAGTGTCTCTGTATAAGTCTTTGGTGCGACCTCATTTGGAGTATAGTGTGCAATTCTGGAGACCGCACCTTCAAAAGGATGTGAACAGGATGGAGTCAGTGCAGAGGGTGGCTACTATAATGGTTAGTGGTCTTCATTATAAAGCATATGAGGACAGACTTAAGATTCTTAATATGTACACCTTAGAGGAAAGTCAGGATAGAGGTGATATGATTGAGATGTTTAAATACTTCCGTGGCATAAATGTTCAGGGAGAGAGCCTCTTTCAATTGAAAGCAAGTTCTGCTACGAGGGGACATGGGATGAGGGTGAAGGGAGATAGATTCAGGAGTGATATGCGGAAATATTTCTTTACGGAAAGAGTAGTGGATCCGTGGAATAGTCTCCCAGTGGAGGTGGTAGAGATGAGGACAGTAACTGAATTCAAAAAAGCATGGGACCATCACAGAGGATCTCTAAAAGAAAAAAGGGGACTGTTGTAATTGTTGATATGGAAGGACAGACTAGATAGGCCATGTGGTCTTTTTCTGTCGTCATGTTTCTATGTTTCAATGTGTGATGAAGATGAATCTTGACAATGGGCTATGAATGTTCTCTGAAAGATCCCTCCCCCCAGGCAACCCAGGGAGCAGAAGATCTGAGCCAGGAAGTGAACTTGTGAACTTCTAGGGCGATCTTAAAGCACATAGTGGCAGGCCAGTGTTAGACATGCAGGGGCCTAGGGCAGAAACTGGGGAGGGAGCCCCAAAGCCCACTTACAGGCTATGCCTCCTTCAGTCTGAGGCAGACTTGAGGCCCCCTGTGTGATGGGGGCCTGGGCAATTGCTCTGTTTGCTCCCCTAACACTGGCCCTGAATAATGACACTTATGAGACAAGACAATTGGCTAAGTTGGCTGATTGCATAACCAAAAACATTTTAAAGAGCACCATGAGCATGATGTTCAGCTAGTAATGGTGTGATATGGTCATATCTATGGGATGAGTGAATCAGCTATATGGCAGTGTTTTGGACTAGCTGTAAACAGAGGAGTGCACGAATTCAGTCCTCAAGGACCGCAAATGGACCAGATTTTCAAGGTTATCCCTACTGAATATACATGAGATAAATTTGCATACATTAAGAGTAGTTATGCATGCAGGTTTATCTCATGCATATTCATTAGGGATATCCTAAAAGCCTAGCCTGTTTGCAAGCACTCGAGGACGGGAATGTATGCACCCCTGCTATAAATAAGCAGAAATACCTGCTAAAAGCAAATCGCCATAATCCCAGCAGAAATAACCATCACATAACCTAGAGAAATAAGATTTTTTCCTCTAAGTGAAAACATAAAGATCAGATCATCCATAGATGGAAAAAAGCAGATTTAATTACTGAGGAGATATGGGCCTGAAAGATTAGACGGGAATCAATGGGATCGACGGCAGCCAATTTTCGGAGAAATAAGTGAGGAAGCCCCTCCTTGTGTTTACACATTGCCTCTGTTTTATTTATTTATTTACATTCTCTTATATACCACGCTATTCTGCATCAGTGCGGTTTACATTGAACAAACTGAAATTACATTGAACATGGCATTATAACTTGGAGATAACTATTTTACAGGGAACATGGGCTATGGAGGGTTAAGTGGCTTGCCCAAGACCACAAGGAGCACCTGTGGGACTAGAAACCCCAGTCCTTCCGGCCCAAGGTTGCTGTCCTCTAGTGGGATTTGAACCCCTGACCTTCCAGCCTGAAGTACCTTGCCCCAACCACTAGGCCACTCCTCCACTCCTTTTAGAGGGATTTAATCACAAGCCAGTCAACAGCACAGATCAGCTGCACATCATCTCCACAAAAATCTAAACCCCTTCACTCGGAACTAATGTAGCCAATGAGGGCACAAAATAGTAAATAAACCTGGGGCCAAAACTGCTCCCTGTAGAACAGCAAACTCTGAGGAACAGATGCCGTGTATAAAATAGCAAAGGAGCCTTTTGAGAAAAAAGACTGGAACCATATAAGAGCAGCTCATATCCCTTATTCTTTAACCATAAGACCATGATAACAGCAGCTCTCATACCCCGAGACACCAAAAGGGCTGAATCCTCATCATCCAAATAATGGGGAGTCCTTTATAAGCAACGCCAAAGCCAACAGAGTGCTCTGACTTTTCCAAAAGCCAAATTGTTGGGATGAAGGGCGGTCACTTTGTTCAGATGGTTATCCAACTGAAAAGAGACAGATTTCTCCAAACATTTTGACAAAAACTGCAAATTGGAGACTGACCTATAGTAAGAACATTTTTGAAAAAAGGCTTCATCTGAGGGTCCTTCCAGCAGTAGGTACAGAGCCCTTGGGAAGGCTGGCACTAATCACACTACAAATCCACGGCATCATCTGCTTCAAGCCTCCTACTCTAAAAACATCCATCATTTATTTATTTAACTGTATTTATATCCCGCTTTTCACCGGGTCAAAGCGGTGGGACACATAACAGGGGGGGGGGAATCAATAGTAGGGGGGGCCATCACCGGGGGCTCAACATTGATGATTTTGGGATGAACATAGAGACGGACAGGACAGCACAGTTACTGGTCTGAAGTTCTTGAAGAGAAATAGGGGGAAGGGGTTCCCATTCAGAGATGTTCCTGGAATAGGACGGTTTTTAGCTGCTTTTTGAATGATGGGAGATCACCGTTGCTCCTGATGTGGTTTGGCAGAGAGTTCCAGAGGGATGGGGCATAGAGTTCAAAGGCTCTGTTGCAGGTCCATTGTGTTGCCTTGGTTCTTTTGTGGGGGACGGCAATGGAGCTGTTGGAGGATTGTCTGGTTGTTCTGCTGTGGGTTGGGCGAGGCAGTAGGGTGTGGAGTGGGGTGCCTTGTGTTTGGTGGATGGTGGATGGTTTTGTGGGTGAGTAGAAGAGCTTTGTACTTGATTCTTGCTTCGATGGGGAGAATATGAAGGTCTCTCAGAATTGGGGTTTCTTTGCATTGTGAATTATTCTTGCCGTGGTGTTTAGGGCAGTTCAGAGGGGATTGGTTTGTGTGGCAGGTAGGCCATGGTAGATGATGTTGCAGTTGTCCAGATGAGGGAGTGTCAGAGCCTGCATTACTGTCCTGAAGTCCTGCGGTTCGAGGAGAGGTCGGAGACCTTGTGCCGTTTTTGCCTTGTGGAATACAGTTCCAGTGGTCTTGTTGATTTGCTGCTTAAGGGTTAGGGCTTGGTCAATGAAACGACCATCCCTCAAAAAAACCTGATCTCGATGCATTGGAACCCACCTCATTCAGACCAAAAGCAAGCCTACCATTCACTGCAAAGATAATTGAGAAAATAGTTCAACAATAACTGCTTGATCACCTAGAAAAGAACAACACTCTTGATCTGCAGCAACATGGATTCCACCCATCCCATGGGGTTGAAACCCTCATAGTCACTCTCCTTAACACCCTAACCAAAGAAATACAGGCCAAACAGGCTGGTTATGCACTGATTTTTCTGGATATTTCTGCGGCATTTGACACAGTCGCACGCAACATCCTCCTGTGCAGATTACAAGAGATTGGCATACAGGAAAAAGTACTGCAATGGTTCCAATCTTACCTAACCAACAGACATCAACTCATTCGAACCAACACCGCTACCTCCCCTCCCTTTCAGCAAACTCAAGGAATACCACAAGGGTCCTCCCTCTCAGCCACACTCTTCAACATCTACCTTCAACCCATCTGTGCAATAATATGGTCTCACAATATCAACTTCCACCTGTATGCGGATGACATTATGCTGTATGGACCCATCACAACTACCAACCCAACAAACCCAACACTAACGGACTGCTTCAATGATGTCTCCGGATGGCTACAAGAAAACAATCTCGCCATAAACCTCAAAAAATGGAAGCGTTATTTGTAAGCAAGGATCAAACTTTCACCCCCCCCCCCCCCCCCCACCATTCCTCACTCTAGGCGCAACTAAAATAAAAGTTCAATCGCACGTAAAATATCTGGGAATCATCCTTGATCAAACACTTTCATTTAAACAGCAGGTTGCAAAAACCACAAGATCAGTATTCTTCAAAGCAAAGATGGTACAAAGGCTCAGACCACTCATAGACCCACAAGACTTCCGTATAATTATGCAAGCAATGACACTACCCCACTTAGATTATTGTAATGCAATCTACCAAGGACTCACGGCCACCAACATCAACCCACTATGGTCAGCCCTCAACACAACGGCAAGGATCATACAGAGGGTAAAGAAACATGACATCACCCCAGTCCTAAGAGATCTCCATATTCTCCCACTAGAAGCACAAATAAAATATAAAACACTCGTTCTGATACATAAAGCACTTCACCAACAGCCACCATCTCATCTACAAACCCTGCTACCCCGGACGAACTCTGGAAGACCAACACAACAGACCATGAACAATGTACTCATTGTGCCACATGACAGAACAAAATTTAATCATCAAACATGTAACCATGCATTCAATCTTTATGCACCCTCACTTTGGAACTCACTTCCAACCCAAGTCCGCAGCAACAAGGATCTCTCTGCATTTAGAAAGCAGATAAAAACCCTTCTCTTCCAGGAGCACCTAGGATCGATGCAGAACAGCACCCAATGAAGTTCTCTAAGGCGGATTGAGACAGCAGAGAAAGCCAGAACTGTAAATATATCTAATCTATGAATGAGACTGAAGAGAGAGACAGAAATGTAACTATGGCTGATCCCTCTCATACACACCAAATCAAGAATGTAAATATGTAAAACCCTCCCTGGTGATGGTATACTCCTTTCCCTCCTGTAAATTCAAATAACCCAGTTTAATGTATCCCCTATCCCCCCCCCCCTCCTGTTTATTGTAAACAGCTTTGACCCGGTGAAAAGTGGTATATAAGCACAGCTAAATAGATAAATAAATAGATAGGGTTAAGGCTTTAAGGAAGCTCTTCAGCTTGGTGAGTTCTGGGCATGAACAATGTTTTCTGTGCCACTGAGTCTATCCCCTTGGGGGCCTCATATTATCACTCTTAGTCTAGAATTTCCATTTCTTCTTGTGCATCATTAACTTCAGGATCAGAAAGACCAGGGTGCAAATTCAACTGACACGCCTTGTGGTCTTCATTGCATCAGGTACAAACGTACAAGCCAATGCAGAAAGACTAACGCGGCCTTTGTGCACAGATAATGCAACTTATACACACAAGTTTCACCACACCAAATGCAGGAGAGATTGACGCGCATGTAAACAGCAAAGGAAAGTATGCACACACAGTAGCACCATGCTTATTTAAATAATATGCAAATGAGCTGTGCATATTAAAATGGAATGCTAATAATGTTTGCACCAATGCAGAGAAACATGTAGAGGATTACGTAACCAGCAGGAACACCAATATGTCTAAGCCTGGTTTGAGGTGGCTTAAACGTTTTGTGCGTGTAGGGAAAGTGTTTCAGGGTATGTATCGGTGAACAGTTACCTTCAATGTGAAACGTTTCTGTGTGCATCTTTCAGCATATTTATCTTATCTGATGTTTTGTAGTTCTATGTAAACCGCGCTGATAATAAATAGTGCGGTATATAAAAATGTTAAATAAATAAAATAATAATAATAATATAAGCAAAAGTTCGGTGTTCAAGAGCAAATGTCTTTTGCTTTTTATCCTTGTGCATTTGGACTCACTTCTATCATTCTCTATGTACTGTTAGGCCTCTTTTGTGATTTTATAAGAAATGTTTTTGGGCAAAATAGTATTGGTTATTATGGGATGAGTGCCAAAAGAACCTGCACATCTTGTGTGTATAACGTGAGCGTTGGACATTAAGGCGCATGTGTATACGGCCACATGTAATATGTCTATTATTTGCACATGCATAGGCTCCCCCTCCTTTCAACTTTAAGCCAATGTCTGGCAACAGCTCATTTGCATACACACCCTTTGCGGCATACCAGCACTGAAGTCTCGTGTTATCGACACGCTACAAAAATGTATACACAGCTGCAACTCCAGCTCTGGCTTTCCCTGCATTGGCCCATTAGATTGTAAGCCCTTTGGGGACAAAGAAATACCAGAGTACTTGGTTGTAAATTGCCTTCAACTACTACTGGGACATCATGAGCTAAACACATACAAATAAAGAAATAAAGAAAACTCCTTTCAGCTATTTGAATTTAGCTCATACCTTTCGGTAGTAGCTCAATGTGAGTTACGGTCAGGTACAGTAGATATTTTCCTATCCCTGGCTCTTGGCCGAGAGTGGTAGTGGGATCTGAACCCTAGCTCCCCTGGTTCTCAGCTCATGTGTCTGGGATATCCATATTTACGTACATCCCCTCTCGCATCGCCTAGGACTTGTGCTGCAGACCCCACACTGTCACCCTCTTTAATGTAGATGCCATAGAGTTGCTATGTCTTCCCCCTGCAGATTCAGCACAGCTACATATATAACAGTAGCCCTAAAGAAACCTGTGCAATGCTCACCACTGGTCGCTCGACATGAGGCAACAATATTCAGCCACTAGATGAATTCTCAAATAAAGATGAAGTAAGCAAATATCTCTACAGTTTACTTTAGGTGTGCTAATGTAAATCACTTAGCTCTAGTGGCCGAATCTCACACTACCACCCTCTCCCTCCCTTCCACCCTAATACTAGACAGACAGTGACTAGAGGTATCAGTAAAACTCAGTCCAGCAGTGCTCAGAGGAGTTCTGCGTTTACCGGCTACTGGACTGTGCGTAACTCCTTTTGAATATTGACCTGATAGTTTCTAAGGAAAAAATGCTACAGTTTAAACGTGAACAGAACAAAAGTTTCATTGGTGAAAGTTACAGTAACCAGTGACAGTTGCACATGGATCAGAACTGGACTAATGGATCCCAATAGGAAAGAACAGGAAAGGGAGGAAGCTGTCCAAAGGGCTCGTCTGTCTCTTGCGGAGGAGGGGCAAGAGGATACAGAAAACCACCTTTAGGATTGCTCAGGTTGCTTTTCCTAAGCTCAGAGCAAGGCCCAGCACCAGCCAAGCACAAGTCTCTTCCTGTGTCTGCGTGACGCAGTCTGGCACATTGGTCCCCGGCCCCCACCCTCCACAGGTTCAGAGGCAGACGGGGCTCTCCAACTTTTTTTAACAAAACGTACGTTCTTGCCCATAAGCGAGATCCTTTTATTCATTCATTTTATTTGATTCTCTGCCTTCCTAGTGTAAGTACAAAGTGCAGTATAATTAAAAGCACAGAAACCATTAGAACAACATTTTAAAAAATGTCACCACCACCCACATTTGGTAAATAAAGAAAGCGCCAGAACTTTTAAAAAGTAGTTTCTCAAATTCACCACAATACATCAACAGACACTGCCCAAGACTTAGCCTTTTTCTGAAATGGTGAAAACTCTCTCTCCTGTTGGAAGGATAATGGGACTGAATTCTACAATCAAGAGACCATGGAAGCAATGAACCTAACACAGATCATACACGAACCAACACACGAAAAAGGGAATACACTTGACCTCATATTCCTGAACTCCCAAAATGCCACCTCATACAAAAAAACCCAGAGATAAAGTGTGTACCATGGTCAGACCACTATCTCATCAACATCTCCCACGCCTACCAGCACACCAACGTTAAAGAGAACAAACAACATACAAGAAGATTTAAACCATTCATCAAAGAGGACTTTCTGGCACAAATACTACCTAAACTCCAAACAAGTTCCACCGATATCGATGATCTAATCGAAAACTGGAATACTACAATCTCCTCTGCATCCCATGCAACAGCAAACAGCACCAAAACCAAACGTACCTCAACAAAAGCCCGATGGTTCACCCCCACCCTACGAAGACTAAAAACCAAACTCAGGAGAGCGGAGAGAAAATGGAGAAAAACCAAAAAAGAATAGGATAAAACAAAATACATGAATGAACTGGATGCTTACCACACAGAAACTGATAAAGCAAAAAGGACCTACCACTCAAAGATCATAAACATCTCAATAAACAAACCACGTGAGCTCTTCGGGATTGTCAAGAAGCTAACAAAAGCACCCAACCACTCCAACCAGCTACCAAACATCCCACCAGAACTACTAGCACACTAATACAAACAGCTTCAACTACCACAAAATCCACAACTGAATGCAGAAGCAACAACCCACCCTACTACCATAAACGCAAACTGGAGCACATTTGAAGCAATCACAAAACAAAAAATAGAATCCACCATCTCCTCCCAAAATACTACCACCTCTCCACTGGATCCCTGCCCTGCAGAATGGATAAAAAAATCCAAAGAGGACTTAAGCACACCCCTAACCCACATTGTTAATGAGTCCCTCAAACAAGGACGCATGCCAGACATCCTCAAAACCTCCATCATCCGCCCAACCCTAAAAAAACAAAACTTAGACCCCCTTGACCCTGCCTCCTTCAGACCCACATAGCAAGTCTTCCATTCACCACCAAAATCATCGAGAAGATAGTTCAGCAACAACTTCAGGACCACTTGGATGACAACATCATACTGGACCCATAACAACATGGTTTCCATCCATTCCACGGAGTCGAGACCCTCATGACATCATTAATGAATACCCTCATCAAGAGCACACAGACCAAGCACTCTGGATATGCTATGATCTTCTTGGACATATCTGCAGCCTTTGACACCATCTCCCACAACATCCTCCTATACAGACTCCAAGAAATTGGCATTAAAAATGTCGTACTTCAATGGTTCCACTCCTACCTGAACAATAGACAACTAATCCGCACAAACTTAGCAACCTCCACCCCCCCTTCCAGCAACACCAAGGAGTACCCCAAGGATCCACACTATCCGCCATGCTCTTCAACATCTACCTACAACCACTCTGCTCAATCATACGTGCTCATAACATCAACTACCACATCTATGCAGATGACATAATGCTCTATGGACCAATCACAACCACCAACCCGATGAACAACCACCCATCAGACTGCTTCATAGAAGTCTCCAGCTGGCTACAAAGGAACAACCTATCCATCAACATAAAAAAAACAGAAGCCCTCATAGTAACCAAAGACCCAAACTTCACCCCACCTACGCACCTCAACTTAGGAACCACACAAATACAAATTCAAACACACATAAAATACCTAGGAGTCATCATAGACCAAGCGCTCACACTCAAACAACAGATCAAAAAAAATACCGGAATAATATTCCACAAGGCTAAAACAGTACAACGCCTAAGGCCCCTTATTGACCTACAGGACTTCAGAACAGTTATGCAAGCTATGACGCTCCCCCACCTGGACTACTGCAATATAATTTACCACGGACTGCCCACCACTCACACCAACCCACTATGAACAGCCTTAAATACCACAGCAAGCATTATCCAGAAGGCAAAAAAACAAGATCATATCACCCCAGTCCTGAGAGAACTGCACATACTCCCTCTCGAAGCAAGAATCAAATACAAATCTGCCCTACTTATCCATAAAGCCCTCTATCAAACACAGACTTCCCAGCTCTGCACTCTATTGCCCCAACCCACCCACAACAGAACAACTAGACAAACCACCAGCAACACCCTCACCATTCCCCACGAACGAACTAAATACAATCAACGGACCTGCAACAGAGTCTTCGAACTGTACGCACCATCCCTCTGGAACTCTCTACCAAGTCAAATCAGAAACAACGGAGATCCCTCAACATTCAGGAAACAACTAAAACCCATTCTGTTCCAGGAATACCTTGGACCAGAAACAAACATCAATCACTAAATACTCCTCCAGACCTCATAACATACCCTCGGATCTATCTATTAAGTCTCACGTCCACTGTTTGTCCTTAATGTTTGTTCAGATCATTAATGTTGGCCCCCTGGTGACAGACCCCCCCACCCTAAATTGATCACTGTCCCCCGCCCTTCAATGTTAAGCCGCTTTGACCCGGTGAAAAGCGGGATATAAATGCAGTTAAATAAATAAATTAAATAAATAAATAAATAAATAAAAGAGGCCAGGTATTTGTACTAATTTATTTAAATTCTCTTTATTTTCTAAATCAGGGACATAACATAAAACATGCCGGTAGATGTAGTAAAAGCTGTTACTGTAGATGGGTTTAAAAAAGGTTTGGACAAGTTCCTAGAGGAAAGGTCCATAAAGCATTATTAAAGTGGACCGGGGAAATCCACCGCTTACCCCTGTGATAAACAGCATGGAATCTGTCTACCTTTTGGGATCCTGCCAGGTACTCATAACCTGGATTGACCACTGTTGGAAACAGGCAGGGCTTTTTTTGAGGAGGTACACAATGGTATTAGGGTTGCCAACTAGCTCCAGATGCACCTGACAGACTTGATCCAGTTCAGGGACATATAGTTCTGGTTTCTCTATTGCAATCCATAAGAAAAGCAAGACTGTAAGTCCCTGCATTGAATGGGGTAAATCCAGGTCTGGATCAAGCCTGTTGGGTGCATCCGGAGCCAATTGGCAACCTTTTCACTTGCCTGCTAAAATTCACCCATGGTCCTCATATATTAATGAAAGGCCCCTGCAAATGAGTGCGGGCACCTATTTTGCTTAGAAAAATGCACCGGAAACAGGATACTGGACTCAATCGGCCATTGGTCTGAGCCGGTATGCAACTCTTTGTTACTAGAAAAATCCGTGTGAATCATACCAAGTTCCATGGAGCCCAGCATCCTGTCCGACAGCGGCCAGTCTGGGTCACAAGCATCTGGGCAGCAGGTCCAGCTTAAGGGGGTGGCAAACAAGGCAATTTCCCTGGCCCCCATGCCACAGGGGACCGTAAGCCTGGCATAGCCTGTAGATGGGCTTTGGGGCCCCTTCAGCAGTTTCTGCCCTGGGCCCCTGCGTGTCTAACAGTGGCCCTGCCTGGCAGATCTCAGAGAGTGTGTGTCATCTCCAGGGATGAATGGCGGCTCTCCTAACTCTACCTAGCTCGTCATTTTTATGTACACACGAGGATAGTTGCCTTTCTCACATACTCTGGCAGCAGACTGCACAACTTAAGTGTGCCCTGGGTAAAGAGACTCTGTCCTCTTAATTTAATGTCACCCAAAAGGCTAAAGAACCATTTCCAATTCAACCATTGCACTGCACTTATTATTTTATAACCCTCCATCATATTCCTGCTCTGTTGTCTTTTCTCCAAGCTGAAGAGCCCTAACTTACTTCGCCTCTCTTCATAAGGGCCACTCCATCCCCTTTATCTTTTCTGTTGCCCTCCTCTGAAGCTCTCCTAGTTCCGCTATATCTCTTTTGAGATGAGATGACCAGAATCATACACCATACTTGAGAGGGTTTGCATGAAGGACCAGCCACAGAGGCATAATGATAGTTACGTTCTCAGACTTGTTTTCTGTCCCTTTTGGAATAGTCCCTAACATTCTATTTGCCTTCTTAGCAGCTGTAGCACACTGAGCTGAAAGTTTCAAAGGATCATCCGCAAGGGCTCCAAGATGTTTTTCGTGGTAGTGACTCCTATTTTGATACTCATTTTGTACCCATGGTTGGGATTATTTGCATCGCTTCGTACTTGTCTACATTAAATTTCATCAGATGAAACTATGCAGACAAATAGTCTAAGATTTAAAGTAAACATTTTCATGTGGATGGCAAATGCCTCCCCACCTACCCCCAATAATTTTGAAAATACTTTCTATAAAAATGTAACAAAATGGTATATTTGGGAGGGGGAGTGGAAGGATGGTGATTCAGAATCTGAAATCTAATTTTTGATTTTTAAATAATTACTACTACTGACATTTGTCTAGCGTTAGAAGACGTAGACAGCTCTGCAGAGACACATGTAAAAGACGGTCCCTGCTCATCAGAGTTTACAGTCCAGTCAAGACAGTCAACACAGTGGCTGTAGACATGGGATACATCTAGAGGGACTAGTAAGAAAACACAAAGGGCCTGATTCTGATCCCAACGTACATCTCCTCTGTACGTGCGGGCTGACCCAGACCTACAAAGGAGATCACGATTCTGATCCCACAGGGCACATCTGGCCCCGTTGGATCAGAATCGTGAGCAGGCATCTACGTGCAGGCCAGGACTGCCATTCAGTCCCACGTACAGCCATAGCCCAGCTAACTCAGGCAGGGCTTTTAAATGGAGCTGTGGCACCATGGCGTCCTGTTGCTATGGTACTGTGGCTCTATTTAAGAGCCGCGATGCCGACCGCCTGTTAAAAGTTAATTCCCCGCAGTCCGACCCCCAATCTGGCCTCCTAAGGCCAGGGTCAGACTGCGGGGCATTAACTTTGCCCCCCCCCCCCCAGCCCCTTCCATGCCCTGAGTCTGGCAAAAGGAAATGTCCAGGGCCAACATTAGAATTGGCCCTGTACGTCCAGGGCTGGCAACCGCCTACTGCCCACCCCCAGCTGCCTCTTCCCCGCCCTCGACTAACTTCCCTGCACAACTGGCGGGGAAGTTAGTCAGGTTCTGCAGCCGGCACAAATAGCCTCCAAAGGAAATTAGGAGAATCAAGATCCGAAAGTGGCAGTGAAAAGCTGAGTTTCCAGCCTGGATTTGAAAAGGGCCAAAGATGAAGCCTGACATACAGACTCACGTAGTTTGTTCCAGGCTTAAGGAGCAGTAAGGTGAAAGGAGAGAAGTCTAGAGTTAGCAAAAGAAGAGAAGGACATAGATAGAAGCGATTTGCCAGAAGAGCAGAGTTCCCGAGGGGGGGGGGTGTAAGGAGAGATAAGAGAGGAAAGGTAGTGAGGAGCTGCAGAGTGAATGCACTTATAGGTCAGCAAGAGAAGTTTGAACTGGATGCGGAAACAGATAGGGAGCCAAGGATGTGACTTGAGAAGAGGGCTAATATGGGCATGTCCAGTGAGGTAATACCTATCTTGTTGCATAGATGTAAATAGTTACCCCAAGTTATCCAAGTTTTAATACCTGTTCATTGTAAACACGGATCAGCCAATGAAATGTGTAAGTTTCTATGTTCAATGTAAACCGCACTGATGTTGAATAGCGCGGTATAAAAGAGACTGTAAATAATAAAAATAAAAATAATAATAATGACGAGGCTGGTGGAAGATTAGCCGCACAGCAGAGTGGTGAACAGATCGAAGGGGAGAGAGATGATTCAGAGGGAGACCAGCAAGGAGGAGGTTTCAATAGTCAATATGGGAGGTGACTAAAGAGTGCATAAGTGTCTTAGTAGTGTGTTCAGAAAGGAATGGGCAAATTTTGGTGATGTTACTACTACTACTAAGCATTTATAAAGCGCTACCAGGCGCACGCAGCGCTGTACAATGAAAACACAAAAAGACAGTCCCTGCTCATAAGAACTTACAATCTAAAAAGACAAAGCAAGAAAAGGAGTAGAAAAAGATAAGAACAAGGGCAAAGAGACAAGAGCAGGAGAGACAGAACAAAGGAAAGATGTAAGAACAAGTGTAAGAGGAAGAAAGAAAGGTGAAATAAAAGAGGGGAAGGAAGGAGAACAGCAAAATCAAGAGCCAAAGGCAGAGGCGAAAAGATGAGCTTTTAACTTGAGTTTGAAGAGGGGCAAAGAAGATGCCTGACATATAGACAAAGGAAGTTTATTCCAAGCGTAAGGAGCAGCAAGGTGAAAAGAGCGGAATCTGGAGTTGGCAATAGAGGAGAAGGGCATAGCAAGAAGCAACTGGGAAGAAGAACGGAGTACACGAGGGGGGAAATAGGGAGAAATGAGAGAAGAAAGGTACTGAGGAGCCACAGCCTTGCTGTGGACTTACGCTCATGTGGATGTTTACACTAATATTCTCAATTCTTATCCTTATTTACTGTACCTGGATGTCAAATATTAGGCAAGAACAAAATGTTGTAGAGAAAGAAACAGCAGGTTTTAGCTATCAGTTGGATGTGTGAGAAGGAGAGAGAGGAGTCAAAGATGACCCCAAGGTTGGGAGCTGAGGAGACAGGGAGGAGTAGAGAGTTATCCACAGAGACTGAGAAAGGAGGAAGGGGAGAGGAGGGTTTAGGGGGAAAAATAAAAAGCTCAGTTTTGGCCATGTTCAATTTGAAGCGGTGGTGAAACATCCAGGCAGCAATGTCAGAAAGGCAGGCAGAGATCCGGGTCTGGATTGCTGGAGAGATTTCAGGCATAGAGAAGTAGATCTGGGAGTCATCAGCATAAAGATGGTACAGAAAGACATGGGAAGAGATGAGTGCACCAAGGGACTGGGTATAGAGAGAGAAAAGGAGTGGACCCAAGACAGACCCTTGGAGTACACCAACTGAGAGTGGGATAGCAGAGGAGGGTCCACTAGAACACACACTGAAGGAGTGATGGGAGAGATAAGAAGAGAACCAGGATAGCATAGAGCAAGAGAGGACAAGGTATCAAGGAGAAGGCTGTGGTCAACAGTGCCAAAGCAGCAGAAGGATCAAGAAGGATGAGAATTGAGTAAAGGCCCTTGGATTTTGCCAGGACCAGGTCACTGGAGACTTTGGCAAGAGTTGTTTCAGTAGAATGTAAAGGATGAAAGCCAGATTGTAGAGGATCCAGAAGAGCTTGAGAGGAGAAAGAAAGCTGAGGTAACGGCTGTGAACTGTATGTTCAAGTAGTTTAGAAACAATGGGGAGGTAGATGGGTCAATACATGAAGTTAGCTTTAACTTTCAACTCTTATGCAGATGTGATTTCAGTTTTCTTAAACTTCCACCTCCAATTAACCATAGGGATGGAAACAAGAGAACCTAACTAGTCAGACAGAGCTTGTTAGGAATGTGAAAGCTGACGTGACTGCTTCCTTTTATATGCAAAGAAAACAATCTCAGGCATCTCTACCAAGAAGAGATGGAAAGAAGCGATGAATGTGTGCGTGTATGTCTGCAAGTGTCTCTACTGTGGGCAAGGGCTTAAAGTCTGGGACACAGTTCCACCGCTTCTCTTCAGACTCCAGAACCAGTGCAGCCTTCAGGGAAGAGGAGGGGCGAGGGGTGAGCCTACAGCAGATCAGAGAACCCTCAGTCTACTCCCTAATCTAGCCCTTCTTCCTCTGTTGTTTGGCTCTACAGTGCCATTTCCTTTTTGGCTGCAAATTAATCCGTCCTTGCTGTGGACTTAGGGTCATGTGGATGTTTACACTAATATTCTCAATTCTTATCCTTATTTACTGTACCTGGATGTCAAATATTAGGCAAGAACATATTTTAGCTGTTGCAAGGTTAGTCCTGAAGTAATGGAGTAGCTTCAGCCATTGAACAATACCTGATGTTGTAGTAAGAGGAAGAGATAACCCATAACCCCAAAACCATGAGTGATATGGAATTGTTTGTTGATCCCCGTAGACTTTCAAAGAGTCATAGTCACACATTTGTTAAGCTGATAGCAGCAGATGTAGATCCACTGCTACTTTCCAACCACTACTCCATAGAACAGTGGTCATTGCAGGGCTGGCTTTAGAGGGTAGCAAATCTTAGGGTTGGTGCTATTGGACCTCCAGGGGGCACCACTGCTGCTGTTGCCACCCCTTTCTGGGACCTGCAGTAGCAGTAATGCTTAAAAAATTGCAACGCAGTGCTTACTTCAAAGCTTCAGCATTGTGTCACGGTTTCCATGTGCCTGTCACTTCCACCCTCCTCCGAACCAGAGGTCTGCTTCTTAGGGGGTGGAAGCAGTAGGTAGGACCCCATGGAGACTATGATGTAGTGCCAAAGCCTTTAAGTAATCTTTATCGAGCACTTGATATACCACCCTAGGCTTCAGGGTATCAGAACAGTTTGCATCGCAATGTGTGCCTTCAAGCCAATGCTGATTCCTGGCGACCCAGCAGCTCCTGGGTTTTCTTGGCAGTGTGACTGGAAGTAGATTGCCGGGCCTTTCTTCTGAGACAGAGCTGTTTACAATTACAAAAAGGCTGTATAGCAGAAGGAAAGGAACACCATAATTCAGATAGGACAGCTGAAATAGGGTGAGAGTAGGGACATTCAGTTAAGGACTGGAGAGAGGGAGGTCAAAAGCAAGTTGAAATAGATGAGTCTTATGCAGGAATTTGAACCGGGAAATGAGATCTCTGAAAGCAGAGTGGAAGGTAGGGAGTTCCATAGAGCAGGACCTAGAAAGAAGTATTGTGTTTGTTTCAGATGTGCCTGAGAGACTGAGGGAAGTGCCAGGCTGTGTTCATGAAGTGATCCAAGGAGACATGGGGGGGGGGGGTATGGAATTGAAGATGATCAGCTAGATATTGTGGTGTGCCAATGTGCTCAATGAACCAGGGTAAGAATCTTATAATCAACACGGTACTTGAGTGGGAGCCAGTGAAGGTGAATAAGGAGATGGGTGATATGGTCGCAGCAAAAGGAATATGCGAGTATCCAAGCAGCTGTATTTTGAAGGAGTTGAAGGTGACAGAGTTGGTAGTGGGGAAGACTACAAAGTACAACGTTACAGTAGTCAAGCCTAGTAATCACCAGTGACAACAGAAGAGTTGTGAGGGATTGTGTATCAAGAAAGGGATGTACTGCACAGATCTGACAGAGGGAAAAAAAGGATATTAAACCAAAGAAGACAGATGGCCATGGAATGATAGTGAGGAATCTAAGACAACTCCAAGGTATCAGAGCGATTGGACTAGAGGAACAGGGAAATGGGCCAACATGGGAGCCACAGTAGGGTATAGGGTGTTAAAGGTAAGTCAAATGGTGGCAATCTTAGAAGGGTTGAGATGTTAACTGTTTGTAGAAAGTCAGATGGAAACATCTGACAAGCAAGAATTCAGGGGTGACAAGTCAGGGGGGGGGTGAGAGCTGGTGTGATGTAGAATAATATTGTCTGCATAAAGGTAGGCAGAGACACCTGACTGCTGTATTATCAGGGTGAGTGGGGCCAGGAAAATGAAGAGGATGGATCCGTGGGGGACAGCACAAATAAGAGCAATAGTCTGAGAAGTGGTTGCACTGCAGATTATGGAGAAGGAACGAAGAGAGAGAAAAGACCAGAACCAGAGAAGTACAGTGTCCCGGAGCCCATAGTCATGGGTGAGAAAGCAGGATAGAGTGGTCCACCAAATCAAAAGCAGATGAAAGGTCTAAAGAAACTGCAAGTGGGAGGCCGCCCCTGTTATGGGCAATGTGAACTTCACTGAGTAGTGAAAGGAGAATGATTTCTATGCTGCGACCTGATCGAAAGCCTGACTGGCGGGGATGTAAGCCGAGGGTGGAATTAAGGCAGATTTTCAGCTACTGCCGTCGCTGCAGGCTCCAGAGAGGAGCAGAAGCAGTGGCAATAGGAGTGAGGGTAGTGGAGGGGGCAGCAGGAAGGAAGGAAGGCCTGCCTAGGCACCTCTGTTCCTTGCACCGGCCCTGCCTGGGTTCTTACGTGTCTAACACCTGCCCTGGGTCATTTTGATCCTGTTGAAACAAATTCTGTGCCTTGGAGCAAGTGAAAAGTTTAGAATCACAGAGGTAGCACCAGGAGGTAGTGAACTCAAGGTTTACACCTCCATCTTCGTATATATAGATTATTCTGCAAGTATGTGGACTGAAAAGAGTGTAGAGCATGCAAAGGCTTCAGGGCTCTCTTTCTTCCATGTCTGCATTGCACCAGTGGAAGAACTTCTTCTATTCATCTTCTATGGTATAAATCACGAGCCTGAGAAGCATTTGTTTAGTTAATTGTTTCAGGTTGGATGCTCTTTCAGAAAGATCCAGTAAATTCCCTCTACACAGATTTCAAAGCAGTTTTCTTTTATAATCATGCTACAGCATGCGAAACACAGGCACTGTAGCAGAGTGCAGAGACTGGGGAACTTAAAGGATTCCTTTTTTTTGAGTGATAGAGAAGTCATAAGAACATAAGATATGCCATACTGTGTCAGACCAAGGTCCATCAAGCCCAGTATCCTGTTTCCAACAGTGGCCAATCTAGGTCATATGTACCTAGCAGTTTCCCCCAGAGACACAAGTTCCACAATGCTTGTACTGGGTCAAGCATTGATATCTTCGGTCACTTCTTAATAATGGTTTATGGACCTTTCCTCCAGGAACTTGTCCAAACCTTTTTTAAACACAGCTACACTAACAGCCTTTACTACATCCTCCGGTAACAAATTCCAGAGTTTGATTACACGTTGAGTGAAAAAATATTTTCTTTTATTAGTCTTAAATAGTTTACCCTGTAGCTTCATTGCATGTCCCCTAGTCTTTCTATATTCTGATAAGGTAAACAATCGATCTACATTTACCCATCCCACTCCGTTCATTAATTTATAGACTTCTATCATATCTCCCCTCAGCCATCTCTTTTCCAGGTTAAAGAGCCCTAACCTTTTTAGCCTTTCTTCATAGGAGTATCCTTCCATCCCCTTTACCATTTTGGTGGCTCTTCTCTGTACCTTTTCTAAAATCGCTATATCCTTTTTAAGATACGGCGACCAGAATTGCACACAGTATTCAAGGTGCGGTCTCACCATGGAACGATATAGAGGCATTATAATATCTTTTGTTTTATTTTCCATTCCTTTCCTTATCATACCTAGCATTCTATTTGCTCTCTTGGCCGCCGCTGCACACTGGGCCGAGGGGTTTAACATGGTATCCACAATGACGCCTAAATCTTTTTCCTGGGTGGTGGTTCCTAATGTGGAACCTTGCATCGTGTAACCATACAAGGCATTACAAGTCACCTTGTAAATGCCTCTGCTAGTACTTTGTATGAGGACAAGAAACAACATTGTACTTTAAACTAATGAATGGTAAACTTGTTTTTTATCCAAGAATCTGATATTTGCAGTTGCTTGCCTTTTCCAGTTCTAAGCTATGTGTTACAAGCATGTACATAAGTCCATTTGCACAGGGACATAATTTACCAATCAAACTTGTACCTGAGGCAATGGACAGTGAAACGATTTACCCAAGGGCGCAAGGAGAAGCAGGATTTGACCCTTGGTTTCCCCATCCCCTGCTTGGACTCCAGAGCATTAGTGACTATGGTTGACTGTTTACCCATCTGCTTGCATTACCTATAAGACGTAGGGAAATGAAGACTATGGGGGTCATTCCGAGGCATGAATAGCAGGGATGGACGTTCCAATGGGACGTCCATCTCTGCTATTCATGGGGGCTGCTGCCCCCCGACTAACTTCCCCATCAATTATGTGGGGAAGTTAGTCAGGAAGAGGTGGCCTGGGGGCGGAGAGTGGGCAGGCAGTGAGCGGTTGCCAGCCCTGGACGTACAGGGCCGATTCAGATTCTGGTGTATGTCCAGAGCCGGCGAAATGTCCAGGGAAGTTATTCTGTCCCTTGGGTAGAATAACTTTTCTGGACACATCTTTTCGGTAGCTCCAGGGTGCAGAAATGATTGGGGGGGGGGGCAAAGGTTCATTCCCCACAGCCCGACCCTGAGGCAGATTGGGGGTCAGGCTGCAGGGAATTAACTTTTGTGCAGCAGCCGGGATCAAGGCATTTAAATGGAGCCGTAGCGTCATGGCAACATCACAGCTCCATTTAAATGCCCTGACTGAGTTAGTCTGGCATTGCTGTACGTGCAAGCTGGGACTGAATTGCAGTCCTGTCCTGCATGTACCTTTCTGTTTGCGATTCTGATCCCGCGGAGCTAGACGTGTCCTGTGGGATCAGAATTGAAATCTCCTTTGAATGTTCGGCTCAGCCCGGACATACAAAGGATATTTACGTCTCCCTTATTATGTTTTTATTGGGGTGCGGGGGATTCCTCTCCTCCCTTGTCCTCTGTCTCTCTCTCTCTTTTATTTGATATTACCATTTTGTAAATTGCTTTAATGCTGGTGCTAAAGGTCGTATATAAAGTGTTCAATAAACCATAAACCAGCTTTGATTTCTTTTGTCTTTCCTTCATGTTAGCAGCTGTTATGTTTTAGACATATTTTGCCACTGTGAAGAAGTTGTTAAATCTTTAAATACATTTTCTTCCTGCTCAATTGGAATCAGTTTTAAGATCTGGCATCACAAGTCTTCATTTGAACCTACCTGGGAATTTTTCTCATCCTCTTAGAAATTGCTTCGTACCGTCATCACAATGGTCTTCCGTTGAGGGGAGGGTCACACACTAGGGCTCCTTCTGCAATCAGGACCGTTGCCACTCTCTCCACCTCTGGGTCTCTGAATGCCTCCACTGTAGCGTCCATTGTGCAGGGAGCTGGGCATTAAACCCTAGTGCTTTACATAGCAACAGCAGCATCACCATTCCTCTAGCCATAAATAGACTTTTCTCTTACTCCAAATGGGAGACACTTCCTTATCTGCCGTTATATTCCGTTCTGCCCCCTCACTAACCTCATGTTACACATCGCTTGGATACATCTCTGAACGCTGCTCTGCTAAGGGTTCTTTTCTGTTTTGATCAGTCATTCTCAATGGGGGTGATATCGACCCCAAGGAGGTGAAAGTAAAAATGCCTCACTTTGAAAAAACTGCACCTGTACCTTCAATCAAGCGGGATCCCCGATCTGCCGCTGAAGAAATGCCCTGAAGGTTCAATCAAGCCGGCTCCCCGATCCTCACCGTCATCAGCGATTGCTGGCTGAGGGCAGTGTGAGAGAGAGATGAAAACCGCGGCAAATGCTCCTGCTAGAACTGGAGCAGCTCTGTTGTGTGTGGCTGAGCTGCTGCGGTTCTGGTGGAAAGTTACACCGCCATGGAGACGCGTGGCAAGGTACCTTCCAGCCAAAACAGTAGCAGCTCAGCTGCACACAATAGAGCTGCTCCGGGTTTTGGCGGGAGAGTTTGCCACTGTTTTCATGTTTCTCTTACACTGCCCTCAGCCAGCGATCACTGATGACAGCGAGGATCGGGGAGCCGGTTTGATTGATGCTTCATGGCATTTCTTCATTGGCAGATCAGGGAGCCTGCTGGATATGAAGGTGCAGAGCAGTTCTTCAACCGGAGATCAGGGAGCTGACTTGCTTGAATGACATAGTTGCAAAATTAATTCCTCAGGGAGCGGTTAGCTGGGTGCTATGCATTTCCCCAGTTAAAGGGTTAATTCTCATAGTGATATTCTGAGCTTTAATGGTATTGGTGTTGTGATAATCGATGAATGAACTTTGTTAAAAGTGGCCAAAGCATTACTTGTTTATTATATTTTCACATCCCTCCCATCATTAATCATGGCTGCGGAAAAGAGGTATAGGCAGTATCTGGAGGGGTATTTGTCTTATGGCTTTGTTGAAAGCCCATTTGATCAACGTCAGCCTATGTGTCTTATATGTAACAGCTCATCTTCAAATGAAGCTATGAAGCCATCAAGACTTTTAGAGCATTTAAAAAGAAAATATCCTGATAAAGGTGGCAAACCCATTGATTAGTTCAAAAATTTGAAAAATAATTTTGAACAAAAAACGGTTCCTTCTTTATTTAGAAAAACTACACAAACAAATGCAGATGGAATACTTACGTCTTATGAAATTGCACAAGTCAGTGCAAAAACTGTTGCTGAAAATATTATATGGCCTGCCTTTGAAACTCTTATGAAAACTGTGTTGCACCAAGATTCATCAAGTGTTTTAAAAACATTACCGTTGAGTGATGATTCAATTCAGAGAAGAATTGAAGAAATGTCGTCTGATGTAGAAACCCAGCTTGTTGAAAAATTAAAAAGCAGAAAAATCTCAATTCAAATTGATGAATCAACGGTTAGTGACAGTAAACCTATTCTAACATAAGAACATAAGATATGCCATACTGGGTCAGACCAAGGTCCATCAAGCCCAGTATCCTGTTTCCAACAGTGGCCAATCTAGGTCGTACGTACCTAGCAGTTTCCCCAAAAGACACAGGTTCCGCAATGCTTGTACTGGGTCAAGCATTGATATCCTGGGTCCCTTCTTAATAATGGTTTATGGACCTTTCCTCCAGGAACTTGTCCAAACTTTTTTTAAACCCAGCTACACTAACAGCCTTTACTACATCCTCCGGTAACAAATTCCAGAGTTTGATTACACATTGAGTGAAAAAATATTTTCTTTTATTAGTCTTAAATAGTTTACCCTGGAGCTTCATTGCATGTCCCCTAGTCTTTCTATATTCTGATAACGTAAACAATCGATCTACGTTTACCTGTTCCACTCCGTTCATTAATTTATAGACTTCTATCATATCTCCCCTTAGCCGTCTCTTTTCCAGGTTAAAGAGCCCTAACCTTTTTTGCCTTTCTTCATAGGAGTATCCTTCCATCCCCTAAACCTTTTCTAATGACGCTATATCCTTTTTAAGATATGGCGACCAGAATTGCACACAATATTCAGGTACGGTCTCACCATGGAACGATATAGAAGCATTATAATAGCTTTTGTTTTATTTTCCATTCCTTTCCTTATGATACCTAGCATTCTATTTGCTCTCATGGCTGCCGCTGCACACTGGGCCGAGGGTTTCAACATGTTATCCACAATGACGCCTAAATCTTTTTCCTGCGTGGTGGTTCCTAATGTGGAACCTTGCATTGTGTAACCATAGTTTGGGTTGTTCTTCCCTAGGTGCAGAACTTTGCACTTGTCCACATTAAATTTCATCTGCCATTTTGATGCTCAATCTTCCAATTTATCAAGATCCTCTTGCAATTTTCCACAATCCTCTTGGGTTTTAACAACTTTAAATAGTTTTGTGTCATCTGCAAATTTGATAACCTCACTCGTTATTCCACTTTCCAGGTCATTTATGAATATGTCAAAAAGCAGCGGACCCAGCACAGATCCCTGGGGTACACCACTATTCACCTTTCTCCATTGGGAAAATTGGCCATTTAGCCCAACCCTCTGCTTTCTATCTTTTAACCAGTTCTTGATCCACAGTAGTACACTGCCTCCTATCCCATGACTCTTTAGTTTTGCCAAAAGTCTCTGATGAGGGACCTTGTCAAAGGCTTTCTGAAAGTCCAGATACACTATATCAACCGACTCACCTTTGTCCACCTGTTTATTCACACTTTCAAAAAAACATAACAGATTAGTAAGACAAGATCTTCCTTGTCTAAAGCCATGTTGGCTGTCTCCCATTAGGACATGACTATCTACATGCTGAGTAATTTTATTCTTTATGATGGTTCTACCATTTTTCCCGGTACTGACGTGAGGCTCACCGGTCTGTAGTTTCCCGGATCACCGATGACCAATATTGTACCAGAACATTTGGTACATTTTTTAAACCCACTGATGTTTTTTTTCATGTTTAAGAATCTCTTCAAAGATGAAGAGAAAAAAGTAGGCCGAAGGCCTAATTGGTAGTGAATACTACAGAAAAGAAAATAAAAAGTTTTAAAAGTAAAACGAAAACGATATCAGGGCTGGTGTCGGAGTGACAGAACCAGTGTCAATGGAAAGGCAGAGCACAGTATTAAACCAAAAAAGAAACGTTTTTTGGTGGTAACAGGAACTGAACAACTTGTTGGCTCCATGGAAAATGAAGAATTGAGGAGAGGAGTTGGGAAGGCAGATGTGCAGGCACAGTGAACTGCTCCCAAAGGCTTTCCTATTGGACGCTGGGGAACTCCATCAGTACAGACATCACCCATATATGAAAACTGCCTTCCTGCTTTGTTCCTGGAGATAGGCTTTATTCAAGGACGAGCAAGATCACAAGTCCTCACAACATGGGGCTCCCGAACTATAGGATGTCTTCAACAGAAAAAGACAGAAATAATCAACAGGAAAAGACATGAAAAAGTCAAATAGCAAAAAGGTTTTTGGGTGGTAACTAATCTATTTAATATTTTTCTCCTTTCAGAAGGCAGCCTGAAAATTATTAGAAAAGGGCCCAAGGGCAATGGAATTGGATTCTAATCCCCAAAAAGATTCTGGAGGACACTGGCCAAACCTACTGTCATGTTGGAAGTCTCCTTCTTGACAGTAGTGTGATGTGAATGTATAGACCAAAATCCATGTTACAGCTTTACAAATTTCCTCCATGAAGGCTGATTGAAAGTGTTCTACTAATGCAGCCTTTATGGAGGAAATTCCCAGTCTTATGGGACTTTAGTGGAAAGTTCCATTAGGAAAAGGGAACTACACTTGTCTTGGCCAACAAGGGGCTGTAAGAATACTGGTTCCCTGGTCCCTTCTGAATTTCAGAAGAGTTTGCTATCAGGTAGATCATGGAATACACATCAATAAGAACATAAGATATGCCAGACTGGGTCAGACCAATGGTCCATCAAGCCCAATATCCTGTTTTTGACAGTAGCTAATCCAGGTCACAAGTACCTGTCAAGTTCCCAAAAAGGTAGACAGATTCTATGCTGCTTATCCCATGGGTAAGCAGTGGATTTCCCCAGTCCACTTTGATAATGGTTTATGGACTTTTCTTCCAGGAACTTGTCCAAACCTCTTTTAAACCCAGCTAGGCTAACAGCTCTTACTACATCCTCTGGTAACAAATTCCAGAGTTTGATTATGTGTTGAGTGAAAAAATATTTTCTCCAGTTAGTCTTAAATGTGCTATACTGTATCTTCACTGTGTGTTCCCTAGTCTGTCTACTTTTTGCAGGAGTAAACAATCGATCTAAATTTACCCGTTCTACTCCATTCATTAATTTATAGATCTCTATCATATCTCCCCTCAGCCGTCTCTTTTCTAAGCTAAAGATCCCTAACCTTTCAAGCCTTTCCTCATAGGGGTATCCTTCCATCCCTTTTATCATTTTGGTTACTGTTCTCTGTATTATTTATTTATTTTATTGTAAATTTTTATACCGCGTTTTTCCGACAAATCAAAAGCAGTTTACAGAGAACAAAGTCTGAATATTACAGTAACAAGTATATATTCAGTACAAGGAACGTTTTCTTTTTAACTAGGTACATTAACATATTAGTTATAACAGTGGATGCTTAACATGAAACTAAGAACACTTATTAAATCAAACGCGATCATGCTATGATCACTATTGCAAAGTGGCCCCAACACCCTTATCTCTTGCACCAGATCTGGTGTTCCACTAAGGACTAGGTCCAAAATGGCTTCCCCTATGGTTGGTTCATGAACCAGCTGCTCCAAGAAGCAGACATTTATTTCATCTAGAAACTTTATCTCCCTAGCATGTCCTGCCATGACACTGAGCCAGTCAATACCGGGGTAATTGAAATCACCCATTATTATTACTGTGCAGTAACTTTTGTTAGCTTCCCTGATTTCTTTGAGCATTTCATCATCCATTTGCTCATTCTTGCCAGGTGGTCGACAGTACACCCCCACTGCTATCGCCTCCCCCTTTTTACATGGAATTTCAATCCATAGAGATTCTACAGAAAATTTGGTTCCTCTCTAACATAGAGCGCAATCCCTCCACCAATTTGATCAGCTCTATCATTACGATATAGTTTGTACCTGGGTATCACAGTGTCCCACTGGTTGTCCTCTTTCCACCATGTCTTTGAGATTCCAATCATATCTAACCTCTCATTTAGTGCTATATATTCTAACTCTCCCATCTTACTTTTTTAGACTTCTAGCATTTGCATACAAGCATTTTAGAGACTGTATTTTATTCATATTAATCTGGCTATCGGTAGGCAGGGGTCATTTGGAATCTTTAAGCTCTTCCTGCTCCATACTCAAGGGCATTTGGGCTACTTTACTCTTTATTGGAGCCTCTCTGTTGATGTGCCCTAACTTCATTTTTTTGGTAGTATCCTTCAAGGATACATTGTTCCGAACATCTGATTTGGATAGTGTTCAGTATGACTATTTATGGGGAGCAGAAGGCAGACTAAGGATGCCTTTGTCATCTCAATTACAATTCATTGTGTGATGTGGTGGACTGGTGTAAGGGGTGGTGATGAGGTGGACTGCTGTGGGGGGGTGTTATTGCAGGGGCGGGGGGAGAGAGTGTGAAGTTGTGCCACTGTGTTTGTTTTGTGTGCCAAAATGAAGTGTAAATAGGTGGGTTTTAAGTTGTTTTCAGAACGTTTTGAGGTCATTTATTTCTCTTAGTCTGGGAGCGCATTCCAGAGGGTGGGGGCAATTTGGGAGAATGCTTTGTTGTTGGCCATCTTCCTTGACTTCCTGTAATCAGGAGGTATTGAGATCCTGTTCTTGTTATGGTCTCTTTGAGAGCGAGAGTTGGTTTCCTTTTTAATAAGCGTGGAGAGGTGGGAGGGGGTAATGTCATTGATTAATTTGAAGGTTCTGGTCAGTATTTTGTAATGTATGCGGCTTTGGATGGGGAGCCAAAAAATGAATAAATTACTCTAATGGCAGGAAATGCAATGCCAGACCCAGCTGAACCTTGCCTGGTGTGCTTCAATTCATTCAAATGATCACTACCATTGATTTAATGTTTTTTCGAAGCGGGTCTCAGACTAGGAGCCGCGGCACAAACAACTGCCTTCTCTTACTCCTTTTTTGCATCAATGACCCATTTTTTGTTTTATGTATGTGTATAAATTTCAAGTCAGTCATCAAATCCCAACATGTAGCAAAACGTGACAACGAAGAATGAATAAAATCAGGCTTATCTTGATATTTTTCTCCCGTCCCAACGCCAGACACAGCGCTGCTACATTTCACAAACCCGTGTCGTTTCTTCAGGGGCTCATTAGCCTACTCCAAAAGCTGGTTTTGTTCACATGTGTTCACCGCTTGTACGTTCGCTACCAAGTGTCCAAAGAACGCCGCGCATGGGGAGTCACTGGAGGTCGTAGAGTATTGGGGTTATGTGTTCTGTTGGTTTGATATTCATAGTTATCCTAGCTGCTGTGTGCTAATTGGAATTGTCTCACTGTTTGTTTTGTAATGCCCTGTAGGATGGTGTTGGAGAAGTCAAAGTGGGGGGTGACGATTGCTTGTACTACAGTTTTGAAGTCATGGAGGTGGAGTAGTGGGCAGAGTAAGTTCAGCATTTTGAGTTTATAGAAAATCTTTTTTGTTGTATATTTTATATGGGGTGTCATGTTGAGGGTACGGTCGATGATTACTCCAAGGCTTTTTACCTAGTTTTTAACTAATATGTTTGTGTCTTGTATCTTAATCGATGTTGGGGGGGGGGGGGGTGAAGCTCTGGTTTCTGGTTACGTACATTGTTTCGTCTTTTGAGAGATTAATCTTCAGGATGTGATTTGTGAGCCATTCTGTTATCTCTGCACTCCGCACCGTGCAGAGGGGTTCAACATATTATCCATAATGATGTTCCAAGATCATTTTCCTGGGTGGTGATTCCTAATATGGAACCTTGCATTGTGTAACCATAGTTTGGGTTGTTCTTCCCTCAAGTGCATGACTTTGCACTTGCTCACATTTAATTTCATCTTCCATTTGGATGCCCAGTCTCCCAATTTTTCACAATCCTCTTGGCTTTTAACAATGACAATGAACCCCAGCATTGGACGTAGCTCCTAGACTTATGAAGACTAATTCATTTATGCTGCTTTTCTCAATTGATTCCTTTCTTTGATATCTGTGAACAAAAATTATATCAATGGGATTCATCATCGGCCCCAGACACTGCAACCGCCAACGGGGAGTATCCAGTCCTCTTAAACCCGCCAAGGAGCTTTTTTTTCTGGGATATTTTGCCAGAAGATATATCTGCAGCAAACCACAGCTGGGGAACCTAAGACCTACCTCCGAGACCTGGATCAAGTGAATGCAAGAAAATAAAGACAGTGTAGACCAACCAAAAATCTACCTAAAACACTATCTAGAATTGGGAACCACACAGCAAACTTTAAGAAAAATGAGAAAAATTGGGAAAATTTGAAAAGTGCCAGTCATGACCAGAGATTGTGGTGAGGTAACCTATTTTCTCCATGGAAAGGCAAAAACTGAGGTGGTCTCATACAGCTGCAGCAGGTGGGAAGTGGCATGTGTGCATTGTGAACCTCTCAAAAGCCAGAGAGCCCATTTCCCACACTGGACTCAGTCCTCGGAGAAATTAAATTAGCCTGCACACTCTCTTCTCATCATTACTGACTTTGGACGTAATGCATAATCACTCTCAAAGTGAACGTCTCACCCAAACACTACCAAAGGCGATTTAGTATTTCCACTTACCAAGACGTGGCATGACCCGGAAAATTGCAAAGACCATGAATACTCATGATCAAGGCTCCGCAATATCCATTACTAAAACCAAATTGCTGAGCTGTCAATTCATTCAAAGGCTCAATGATAATTTTTCTCAGCTACTAAAGATCCCAGATTAGAAACAAGGTCAGATCCCTCAACTCTGCAGGCTGGAAACATGGGCTGAAGTGAAATTAGCAGTTTCTGGGGGTGGAGGGAAATTCAGCAGGAGACAAAAGGAAGAAATGCACCTATTTGGTGATCCCCTTTCTCTGCCTCCACAAACCTGCAAAAATCAGTATCCCCAGCGGGGTTTCTTCACACCTGGCTTGGACTTTGTCAAGGGGGAAGGGTACCTAAAGCATGATAGACAGAGGGTGGATGCAGTTTGCAGAACTATTGGGGGAGGTGAAGAGAAAAATAAATCTCTAAATTATACAGTACAATGGCTGGATTCTCATGGAATCGGAGCATAGCAGCAGCTCTGCAACACTTTGCATCTTTTGAGGGCTGGATCTTTATTTCTGTGACTTACCTTTTCTCTGCTTTTTCTTGGCCAAGACACGGCCAGTGGAATACAGATGTGTGTGCTCATTCTCTCTCCCAGTTAGCTCAAAGGTCTAAAACCGTGCTTTCAATGAGCAGGCTGAACTAGTTGTAATTTGCAGTTTCTGGATGTGGGATAGACATGACGACGGCCACTCTCCGCTCTCACACCACCCACTTCTAGAGCTCTCCACACTTCCACTTGTTGTTAGTTCAGACCTGCAAAAGTAAACTCACAAACACGTTGCTGAAAATAGAAATAAATATTGTCACAAACAGTAAATGAAAACCTGAGGTTCATTGAGTCTAACCCCTTCTAACTGCTAAGCAGCTCTTCTTACAATGTAATCCAGTTTACTTATAACATTTTTTTTTATGTGATGAAAACTTCAATAAATAGAGATTCTTAAGAAAGGGACAGCATGGTGTGATACTATTAGCTATCTCCTGCCACAGCATGTCCGGCTAAGAGTCAACATCCTCTCTTTCCAAAATGTGGTACATTTCTAGTTTATTAAGCCTCTGTCGAATCATCGTGACACTTTACTCTCTTCTGAAAAATGAGAGGAGGAAAAGGGTCTCGGAACCATACGAGGTAGGATTGTAGGCATCCAGTAAATAGGCCTCAACTCATCCTCAGCACATCAGCGACCCAGAAAAAAACTCCTTCCCATATATTAATTCTTATTTCCAATTTTATATCAATCAAAAAAACCTGAAATCCCTCAGAGCATGCATGCTGGTGTCAGGACCACAATGTACCATCCAATAGACACTACTTAACTTCTGCGTATCTGTATATCACTGCTGTCAAACTCCCCATTGCCATTCACGATGTCAGCTAGGTGTTTCGCCAATTGCTTCCTCAGGGGGTATGCAATCAGAGATTCAAAGCATACTGTGAGGGAAAACAGGAAATCATATCAGTATATCATAACACACCATTGCCATAATGAAGCTGTGGCAAGTAATGCGTCCCCATACTTATTCCAAAAAAACATACCCCGAATGCTTCCCCTAATCACACCAAAGCAAGCTGTTACCAGCACACGATTCTTCTCATATCCAGCAAGGAATCATCCCTTGGGTTCATCGGTTGTAAGTGTACATGCTGGGATGTGTAAGTGTACATACCGGAGGATGTAGTAAAGGCTGTTAGTGTAGCTGGGTTTAAAAAAGGTTTGGACAAGTTCCTGGAGGAAAGGTCCATAAACCATTATTAAGAAGGGACCCAGGATATCAATGCTTGAACCAATACAAGCATTGTGGAACCTGTGTCCCTTGGGGAAACTGCTAGGTACATATGACCTAGATTGGCCACTGTTGGAAACAGAATACTGGGCTTGATGGACCTTGGTCTGACCTAGTATGGCATATCTTATGTTCTTATGATTGTTGGTTCAGAGTGAAGATGGTGTTGGTTGGGTCTTTGTTTATGTCAAGCTGTAGGGAGAGGATTATGCTATGTGGGATAAATGTAGATGTTAAGGGATCTGGCTGTTGGAGTCATTCTGTTGAATGGTTGTGTGAGGATCGCAATACATGGGATGCAGGTATATACTAGGCGTATTTGGCTTTTGGAGTCATTTTGCTGGATGTGTCCATGAAGGTTTTAAATGGGCCTGTTGAGGTTCAGTTACATCTATGCCGGGTTTTGATGTGCACATTGTATCTACCGACGGCCCTAATTGTTAGCCCAGCTTAGTAAATATACCCCTTTAACTTTCTTTCTTCCATGGGATGTTTTTTTGCCATAGGTAGGTAGAGATACCAAAATCTCTTTTCATTGAAAATGTGGCCATTGGTTTGGTAAATAGAGATGTTTAGGTGGCTTAATAAGGTAACTATATTGCCTTACCCACCGAGTTATAAAACAAACATGGCCGCCACAGCCCCATAATAATGCAACTCTATGTGGTTCATGCAGAGTAAAGGCTCAGAATGATGCTAAGTTTATAACATTTCTACAATGCCGCCTCATTACATGACATTTTCAAACTTCTGTAGCACACCAGGGGAGAAATCATGACCTGAGCCAACTATTAAAATATTCATAACTAAGCTGGAACACAGTTTCCAAAATCTGAAACCTCAAACAGTTAAAAACAAAACATGGAAAATACGTTAAACTTCAGTTTCTCTCTCCCATCATTTCCCACCCTCTTTGGGCAATGAAAGAGCGAGGGATGGATCATGAATGCTGCTGAGAGGGCAGTTCCCCTTATCTTTATAACCCTAAAATAAAAGAAGTTATATTATATGGCAGGCCATGTGGAATAAAAAGGGTAGTAAAGAATAGAATAATATACCAATGGAATATGAACCTTAATCCCCTCCAAGCAATAACTGTAACAGTGCAATGAACCAACCAGACAGAAATAGGGTTTCTGAATATTATGCAGAGTTTGCTATTGAAAAAAGGGATCCGAAGAGGATAACAACATGGCCCAGGTATTGTTTTCTAAAGGATGACTATAGGGTACATGGCCAGAGTCACTCGTCCATGTCGATGAGGTGGTGTCATCCTTCTTGATTTTGTTTTGAAGATAGTCTGCCAATACCTGTGGGCAACTGGATGGGGATCTTCTCCAGGGCTTTAAATATGACGTTGATCATATGTGACAGCAAGAGTTGCATCAGGGATTTTTAAAAAGTTGGTCATCCAATAGCACTAGTCATTTATATTTTACCTAAAAGTCACAAGAATCTGGAAAACCCACCAGGTCGACCTATTATTTCTGCAAACTGTTCATTTGAACCCTTGTCTATTTTTGTAGATAAATTTTATGTGCATGTGTCTTATTTAGCAGCCTTAGCCTTGAAGAAAATGTTCTTCATGTTTAAGGAAGATTTCTATCTTTACGTAACCATCATTGGAGCTTTAATGGCACCAGTTGTAGCCAATCTATATGCAGGACAATTTGAAGAACATTTTTACCTAGTTCACCCTACAAATCACATATAGCCCCATGGCAAAGGTTTATTGATGATGGATTTTTTGATCTGGGTAGACACTGTATTTTCATTGCAGCAGATTTTTCAATGGTTAAAATTTATGTGACCTTCAAAGCAAAAACGGCAGTAGCAAAAGGATCACGGTGATCGGGATCAGAACTGGCCACCATAGAAGTAGCGCTGCCGAGTACAGGAGCACGTGGCAGGTGAAAGACGGCCCAGAGACAAGGATACAAGGGGCCTGCTGCGGGATTGGAGGGGCAGCGGCACCGGAAAGGAGGCAGGCAGAGCGAGTGATCCAGAGATTGGAGCGGCCGTCCAACAGCCTGGTTGGAGACAGAGAGAGTTGCAGAGCCGGCGAGTGCAGCGGGGAGAGAGGGAAAGGAGGAAGTGTGGGCCGGGCAACACGCGGGAGCCGCAGAGCAGAGTGTCCGGTCCCGGGAAGACTGCAGAGGGGAAGCTGAGAAACCCAGACGGCTGCCTGATTGGTGCAAGAAGAGGAGAGCAGCATTGCGCTGTGAGTCAGCGGGGGAGCTGCAGGACATGAAGCAGGCAAGAGAGACCGAGCCAAGAGGGAGCACGGTAGAGCCATAAAGGAAGCCCACAGAGGAAAAAGCCTCAAGGAGGTGTGATAAGGAAGCTTATCATAGCTCAGGTAGGAGCTATAGAAAAGATGATGTGACTCTGAACAAGCAACCTGTCAGTTCTGGTAGAAGCAAGAAAACAGAGTTTTCACATAAAAGACTACCAGTCCCAGAATGCACCAGGTTTCCAGCAGCCATGAGAGGGGCTGAAGTGAGAAAATGTGTGTGCAATCAAGAGAGCTATGAGGTAATCCCTAAGCACTCATCTCAAAGGGCAGGGCCTGATTCAACACAGCTGCGCTGTGTTAGCACATTAGAACAGAATAAGAATAGAGCTTATTCTACAGATAGCAGCTACAGAAAGAGCTTCAGGAAGGGAGACAGCTACAGCAACGGCTACAAGCACCAGCATCACCTGGAGAAGCAGAAGCCAAGCCAAGCGGATAGAGAGAGAAGGAAACTCTCTGGCCATTGGCAGGTTTGGGAGAGTCCAAGGCAGTACCCATACTGGGAGGTATTCCAAGTGCCAGCAGAGTCCATTGGACTGGAGTCAGCCAGAGGAATGGAATGGCAGAGATAGGAATCACCAGTGGCTACCTAGGAGAGAGAAGACTGCACGTGGAAGGGACTTTCAGACCTATGCCAGAAGGTATGTGAGGAAAGATCCAGTGTCCAGGGATCAAGATTGGAAGGCTGGACATCAGAATTGGATTACATATTGGCCAGGCTATACAGAGAGGAATTATGATAGCAGGAGAGGCTCAGGTATGAACACTGATCCAGACCCTATCCAAGGGAATAAGCATTCTCATGATAGTGCCTTAATGAAAGACTCGTCTGTACCAATGTATGATAGTGACCCTATGCTGATTGATGAAGGGGGAGATACAGCAGATGAAACTATTCATTACATGGACTGTTCTCTATCTAAATGCTATTGCTAGCTTTCTGTGAGCAAACACCTCAGCCATCACAAAGAAACCTAACTTTGTTCTTTATTTCCACTGCAAACAGCTCTTAAAGCAGGATTTGGGTTCACACAGTAGCAGCCAGCCACCTAAAGGCTTTCAGCTGGTCAATTGATAGTAATTAAAGCTGCACCTGATTGTGTGTGTGTGAGCAAGGGAGAATCACTGCTGGGATCTGTGTGGAAAATAAGCAGAAGTTAACCTAACAAGCAAAGTTCATTTATTTCTTTGTGCCTTTTTCCTTTGGTAATTATTTGCTAAGAAAACATTAGCTAATTGCCTGACAAGCTGAAGGTTGTTTTCTGATTTGCTTTGTGACTTTATGTTATCCATTTAAACACTGCAAGCAAGTAACCTCATTTATATTGCTACCAAGCATACTTGTGCTGGGTGAATTAAACCCCATCAATAAAAGAAGTATTTTATTGGCCTTACCACTGGTATCACAACTCAATTATTGTCTTCAGCTGTGTTTGGGAGTGAAAGAACTACATTACCCACAATACCTTGCAAGAATCATATGAATATATGCATCGTCAAGATTGTGTAAGTTCTCACCCTAGGCAGCCGTCTGACAGAGGTAACGACGTATTTGCGACGGGAAGACATGAGATGTAAATGGCTGTTCCCCTTTGGATTGCTAATTACAGTGAAGGGAAGGTCGAGACGGGTGCAGACATGTGAGGAAGCCTGGAAAGCCCTTAAAGAGCTGGGCCTAACTAATCTGCCAGAGGGGGTGAAGACGTCTGACGGATCGACAAAGGCCACAGAGATATCTACCGCAAAAAGGAATGCTCTACGCTGGCACAGGGCACCAGTCGGAGGGCGAAGATTGGCGAGGCTGAATCGAGAAAGCGCAGGAGTGCATGCGGAGAAGAACGGAGCAAGTTGAGATTGAGGACTTTAAATGATGATAAAGGAAATGTGCAAGGAGAAGGGGGGGAGAAGGAACAAACGGGGTAGGAGCGGATAGAGGTGGGGAGTAGAGTGGAAGGGAGGATAGGTGTAGAGAGACTGGGGGGAGGCAGGAGGGGAAGACAAGAGGCAGGCTGTGGCCTGATGGGTAGTCACGATTAGGGAAGTCGGTTCTCCCTTTAAGGGAGGGTGGAAGGGGGAGGGCTGTAGGGTGGACGGGGGGAGGGGAAGAGAGGGAAGGGAGGGGTGGAAGGGAGGGGAGGGGTGGAAGGGGGGGGAGGGGGAAGGGGAGGGGGGAGTTAGGGATAGAGGGGGAGAAGAAGGGGTGGGGAACAGCACAGGTGACCTGAAAATTGTTACCTTAAATGTGAAAGGTTTAAATTCACCCTTTAAGAGGCAGAAATTGTATAGGGAACTAAATAGACAGAAAGCCTCACTTGTTCTATTGCAAGAGACACATTTGCTGCAGAGGCACGAGTCTGTAGTAAAGCCTAAGGGATACACTGAGTTAGTGTTTGCCTCTAATATGCGGGAGCGGAAGAAAGGGGGGGTGGCATTGCTGGTAAGTGGGGCACTCAAAGTAGAGATGCACACAATAATTAGAGACAGAGGGGGAAGATACCTAATGGTAGGAAATGAAGATAGGAGATGATTGGTTTTGTGTGATAAATGTGTATGCTCCCACTGGGACGCAAAAGGATTTCTGGGAAGAAGTGGATAAGAAAGTGAATATGTTGGGGGAGGGAGCGAGAATCTGGGGAGGAGACTTTAATATGACTTGGGAGGTGGGAAGAGATTCTACAGGGAGGGGAGAGGGGAAGGGTGCAGACAGGAGACGATATCAGAAATTTGTGAAGGATAACGACTTGATTGATACGTGACGGCTGCTTAACCCGAGCAGGCGCCAGTATTCCTTCTTTTCAGCGGTGCATGGCACATATTCAAGGATAGACACCATCTGGGTAGGGAACGAGATAGCAGGTAGGATTAGAGGAGGAGAGATGGAGCCGATCACATGGTCGGATCATGCACCGGTGATTGTGAGTCTGAGGTGTCGGGGAGAGAATAGGGGGCTGCACTATTGGAAACTGAATGAGACATTACTGGGGGATACTAGGGTAGTACGCAAGCTAGAAGAGTTGATACCAGATTATTTTGTACATAATGACAATGGAGACGTGCAGAAGGGAGTGGTCTGGGATGCGTTTAAGGCGGTGCTGAGGGGCACTTTGATCCAATAGGGGGCGAGAATAAAGAGGGAAGGGAGGAGAAGGAACTCCAACTACGGCAGCAGCTGGTTATGTTAGAAGAGGCGGACGACCTAGATACAAGCGGGAAATATAGGGGGGAGGTTTTGCAGACCAGGGCCAAGCTGGATGCGCTGGAAGCCGAAGGGATTCAATACCGGTTACAAATATTGCGGCAAGAGTTCTTTGAAGGAGGGAATAGAGTGGGAAAGTACATGGCGAGGAGATTAAAGCAGAAGCGGAATATGTCACTGATAACACAGATCAGGGGTAGGGGAGGGGTGGAAAGAGACGAGCAGAAGATTAGAGAAAAATTTGTGGAGTACTATCAGAGGCTGTATGAAGCAAAATTAGATAGGCCAGAGGGTGAGATACGGGAATACTTGGAGGTAGCAGGACTCCCACAATTGGAGGAAGGGGAAAGGGAGGCGTTGGACAGAGAAATACAGGTCGAGGAAGTGGAGTTGGCGATCAAGGGCCTGAAACCAGGGAAGGCCCCAGGGCTGGATGGGCTAACGGCCAGCTTTTATAAAAAAATTCAAGAGAGCGCTGGTGAAGCCCCTGACAAGTTTGTTTAATTTACCCAGGGAGGGGGAGCGGTTAGTGGCAATGATGGGGTGGGCAGGGAACACGCTAATTCACAAAGAGGGGAAGGATCCGCAAAAGTGTGCGTCGTACTGGCCCATCTCATTGATAAACATAGACGCAAAGTTAATGGCCAAAGTATTAGCGGGGAGACTCAACAGAATATTGGGGAAGTTAGTATGTGAGGATCAAGCGGGGTTCATACCAGGGTGGCAGGTGGTGGATAATATCCGGAAAAGTCTAAATGTAATATGGTCAGCGAAACGGGCACTGCTTCTCTCGCTTGACGCAGAGAAAGCGTTTGACCAAGTGTCGTGGAAATTTCTGTTCGCAGTGTTGGATCACATGGGGTTGGGAAAAGGCTTCGTAGACTGGATAAAGGTGTTATATGCGGGACCTAAAGCGTGTGTGAGAGTCAATGGGGGGATTTTTTCCATTAGGGAGGGGAACTAGGCGGGGGTGCCCCCTTTCGCCGCTGCTGTTCACCTTATCCATGGAACCGTTAGCGGGGAACATAAGGAGGGGACTAGACATTACGGGGGTGACAGTGGGGCAGAGGGAATATAAAATGGCCATGTTTGCGGAAGACATCCTACTTATGATCACTAGGCCAAGTGAGACGCTGCCTGCGACTATGAGGGAGTTAGAGGATATGGGGAAATGGCGGGGTTTAGGATTAATTGGAGTAAATCTGAAATCCTAAACTTGACAGTAGGGGTAGAGCTGCAAAGGAACCTACAACATACCTTTCAATTTAGATGGGCTAAAAGATCTATTAGATATTTGGGGTGAGATCTTGAGGATCTCTACAATCTGAATTATAAGGCGGCTTTTGGGCAAGTGGAGGCACAATTGGGGGCATGGAACAGGGGGTACATATATCTTGGCTGGGGAGAATGGCAGTGAGGAAAATGATGCTGCTCCCCCAGTTCCTTTTTTATTTTCAAGTGCTACCTGTAGGGATACCCATAAAGGCGCTAAAAAGACTGCAAAAGCAAGTCGAGGGGTTTATCTGGGGGAACAAGTGACCCAGGGTGGCAGCTAGGACTTTGCAGGTAGCGAGGTTGGAGGGAGGTATGGGGGTTCCCAATTTTAGAAAGTACTATATTGCGGCGCAACTGAGGGCAGTGTACTCATGGCTGAGAGAACAGCATAAGCATTGGGTAGTGATGGAGGAAGCGGGACTAAGACCAGGCGAGTTGGAGAGAATGGTATGGGGAGGGAAGAGTAGTAAAGGGGAAAATCCGATGGTAGGTCATACGCTGGGGCTGTGGCAGCGGCACCGGAAGGGGTTGATAGGGGAGAAGAGGTGGGCGCGTGCGATGTCGCTACTGGTTTGCTGTGAAGAGGGGAGAGGCCCAGATGTATCGGTAGTGCAAAGGTGGGCGCAGCAAGAGTTAAGGCACGTGTCTCAGATAACCTTCGGGGAAGGGGTAAGAGAATTTGAGGGTATACAAGACTTGTATCAGCTGCGGGAAAATGATAGATTCTATTACCTTCAGATTGGATCATATGTCAGGCAGAGAAAGCATTGGCAGGATATTGTAAAGGAACCGGGATGGTTTGAAGGTAGCTGCCTGGGTTCGTTGGGGAGGAAGGGGGTCATCTCTAGAATCTATAAAGGATTAACAGAGAGAGGGGAGGAGAAACTAAGCTATATGAAGGCTTGGGAGAAGGAGCTAGGGGTGTCGTGGGAGCGGATAGCTCAAGGCATAGCAAAAGCATCTATAGCCACGTCCCTGCGAGAGAATGGGTGGAAAGTGCTATCTCATTGGTACTTGACACCAGTGCGGCTGTATAAAGCGGGGGCTTGTGGGTCGGATGAATGTTGGAGGATGTGTGGAGAGAAAGGAACCTGGTTGCATATATGGTGGGCATGCCCGGTAGTACAACAGTATTGGGAGAAATTTGGAGACATTATAGGCTCAAGGGTCAAGCCTGACACCGGAATTATGTGTCTTATTAAAGAGTGACGAGGGAGAAGGAAACTGGAGCATAATGTGGCACTGTATAATAGTGGCAAGATGTGAAATTGCACTACATTGGAAGAATAGGGTAATGCCACCCTTAGAAAATTATGCTCGGCGCATGTCCGAATTGTATCAAATGCATAGGCTAACAGGGCTGAGGAATGGTAAAGTGGAGAAGGTGGAGAGGCAGTGGGTAGGGGTGTGGGAATGGTTTTGCAGGGGGGAATGGAAGACAGGAACGGGGGGGGGGCAGTAGACGGGGGGAGTAAGAGTGCTAACATATGTGTTCATGTGTGTAAGTTCAGGGGTTTTATGCGTAAGGGGCAGTGAGGGAGGGGGTAAAGGGGAAGTTATTAATATGAGAGTGGTTTAGGTAAGAGTTGCTGGCGGAGATACAGGCGGTGCTGTGGAGGGTACTGATAGCAAAACGTAAGGGAAGATAGATCTACATGTATTATGCCTGTGAAAACAAAGTGCTGTACAGATGAAATTATGTAGTGTTGGTTGTGTATGTGCCAAATAAAAATTCAAGGTACAAAAAAAAAAATTATGTGACCTTAATTTAAACTTCACATATAATTTTCATCCACACAAAATTGAGTTTTTGGACTTCGTGATCACTTGGACACATCAAGGTTTCCACTTTTCCATATTTAGAAAAACTGCAGAGAGAAACACTGAGGTTTGATAGCTGTCATTCCCATAAATTACAAAAAAATATTCCAATGGACCAATTGCCATGTTTATGCATAATTTATTCCACTATCCAAGATTTTAAGAGACAATCTAAGGTCATGAGAGAATGGTTTCTAAGGAGAGGTTATCCCAATAACATCCAACAAGCATATCACGAGCTTGATGGACATGTAAGAGAATATTTGCTTTTAACATAGACCAGAGAGACTTCCTCTAAGATGATATGTGCTTTTCCTGTTTGCCAATGATACATCATGTGAGACGTGGTGTTCTTAAAACACAGGCATTTCTTGATTCTCCATCAGCCATTTAGAAAATGCCCAATTTTCACCTTTAAATGTGGAAAAAACATATGGGACTTGGTGGGGCAGCCTCATTAATGGGAACCTGTACCTGTTTCTGTGGAGATCATTCAATACGTGGGCATTATCCTTGTGGGCATTGTTCAATTGGTGCACAGTTTTTCATAGACACCACCATTTGCCTTCTTGGCCACCGCTGCACAGTGAGCAGAGGGTATTATCCACGATGACAAAGATTCTTTTCCTAGGTGGTGATTCCTAATGTGGAACCTTGCATTGTATAAGTGTAGTTTGGATTGTTCTTCCCAAGTGCATAACTTTGCCCTTATCAGCAATAAATTTCTTCTTCCATTTGGATGCAAAGTCTCCAATTTTTCATGGTCCTCTTGCAATTTTTCACAGTCTTCTATTGTTTTAACAATTTTGAATAATTTGCCAGCCGCATGCTCACACATTTGAAGATTTATGGTTTATTGTGCTGCAGGTAGTCAGAAAAAAACTCAGAGGTGGCAATTAAGATAATTTTGAGATGCAAACACAAGTGGACTTTTTCATTAAAGAAAAAAATCAATGGCATTGTAGGCTCAGCTGTCTGTTGCCTATATAAAAGATTTTGATGCCCCTTTATAAACCTTTAGAAAATAAAGCCAAGTGCAAGATAAGATGAGGGTTTGCTTTAAAAGTTGTTTATTTATTTGAAATAGAGCAATGATTTTTAAACAATTTCCTTTATTCTTCTGTTTCTCTATTGTTGTAGAACAAAGTGATCCTCTTTTTAATTCTTTATGGCAAACAAAGTAATGTTCAGGGCAAGGCACAACTGAAGAAGGTCAAAGCAATACATAAACTCAATTTATTTGTGCTTTAAAACAAGATTTCCAAACCAGCTCATCAAAAAATTCCCAAAACTGTTCTCCAACATCCTGCCAAAGAAGAAACCAAGTCTTCAGCTGCTTTCAGAGTAACAAGCAGTCTCTGTTTTGGCAAATGCTCAAGCGTCCCCTGCCAGGGAGAACATTGTGGCTCTCACTGCAGCTGATCCCGTCTACTACAAGCACCTCCCGCCTCATACAGTACATATCTTACATTTCACTCACTGCAGGTCTAGCAGCTCAGAAGAGATGTGTGCTGTCCTCTTAGCTCCAGAAATTAAGAATGCTGAAGCATTCCAAGCTATTTGATGGAGTCAAAGACCTATGTTGAGCAACCTACAATAACCTAGGTCTTTATGCACAAAGGCTTGATGAACCAAACAAAAAAAGCAAGAGTGGCTAAATAGCACTTATTTTATGTTATTTAAAGGTTTCTTTAGCACAGCCCTGCATACATATTCAATGTGATATACAATAAAAGCATTCAGCATAAGTGCATAAGAACTGCCCCACTGGGTCAGACCATGGGTCCATCAAGCCCTGTTTCCAACAGTGGCCAATCCAGGTCACAAGTACTGGGCAGGATCCTAAATGTAGCCAGAGTTCTGCTGCTTATCCCCAGAGATAAACAGTGGTTTTTCACAGCTCTACCTTAACAGTTTATGAACTTTTTCTCCAGGAACCCGTCCAAATCTTTTTTACACCCAGCTATGTTAACTGCTTTTACCACATCCTCCAGAAATGAGTTCCAAAGCTTAATTGTGCATAGAGTGAAAAAGCATAGTTACTCATCTGTAACAGGTGATCTCCAGAACAGCAGGAAAGCGTAGTTACTCACCTGTAACAGGTGTTCTCCAGGAGCAGCAGGAATCAGTCCTCACTTATGGGTGACGTCGGCGCCGACGGAGCCCTCGCGGAGCAATTTTCCCCAGCTTTCAAAGAAAGTCTTTGGGAATTGCAGCGCGCATGCGCGGTCCTCTTCCCGCCCAAGGGTGCCATCTTAGCCAGTCAGATGACATAGCTAAAAAAGACAGCATAAAAATTTGCAAAAAACTAAAGCAGACGATTGCAACTCCAAGGGGAGGAGGGAGGGTTGTGAGGACTGATTCCTGCTGCTCCTGGAGAACACCTGTTACAGGTGAGTAACTACGCTTTCTCCAGGACCAAGCAGGAAGTCAGTTCTCACTTATGGGACTCCCAAGCTTAAGGCTACCGGAGACCCTAAGCACAAAAATGAGCTCCCTCCAGCTCAGCAGCACAGAAGGAAAGAATCTTCGCTGAATTATTACCCACCGGTAGCCCACATCCGGGATGGAGGGTAGGAGTTGCTCAGACCTCAAAGAGATTACGGAGGACTGCCTGTCCGAAAGCACTGTCCCTGCGGGACTCCCTCCCGAGACAGTAATGGACCGCAAAAGTCTGGCTCGAAGACCAAGTAGCGGCCCGGCAGATGTCTGCCAGCGGAACAGAGCGGAGGTAAGCCACTGACGTGGCCTTTGCCCGAACGCAATGAGCAGTGACTCGACCGTCCAAGGAGAGTCCGGCTGCCCCATAAGCCCAAGAGATACAGTCCGCAACCCAGATGGACAGAGTACGCTTGGAGACCGGGAGCCCCAATTTATTGGGGTCAAAAGACACAAAAAGCTGAGCAGCTTTACGGTGCTCCCAAGTACGGTCAAGGTAGAAGTTCAATGCCCTTCTACAGTCCAGGGTATGGAGGACCGTTTCAGCTCGGCTGGAGTGTGGTCTGGGAAAGAAGGTTGGAAGTACCACCTCCTGATTGATATGAAAAGGGGAGACCACTTTTGGAAGAAATTTTGGGTGAGTCCGTAGGACCACCCTATTTTTGTAGAACCGAGTGTAAGGGGGATCAGACACGAGGGCCTGCAATTCACTGACGCGTCTAGCGGAAGTGAGGGCTATCAAGAACAATGTTTTCCAAGAAAGAAAACGGAGAGAACAGGTAGCCATAGGTTCAAAAGGCGGACAGGTGATCCGCTGTAAAACCACATTCAGGTCCCAGTCAGGCGCTGGCGGGCGCAGAGGTGGTTTAAGTAGGAGGAGACCTCGGAGAAACCTCGCTACGAGAGGGTCGCTGGAAAGAGGTCTGCCGTCCACCGGCACATGATGTGCTGAAAGAGCACTGAGGTGAACTTTGACGGAGTTGGACTTAAGTCCCAGATTAGAGAGGTAGAGCAAGTACTGCAAGATCACCGACACCGGGCAGGAGAAGGGATCCTGAGACTGTTGGGTACACCAAACGGAGAAACGACGCCATTTAAGGGCGTAGCATTTTCGGGTAGAAGGTCGTCACGAAGCTAGGACGACCTCCTCCACCTCTGTCGGCAGGAGAAGGGGAGCAAGGACTACCCTCTCAGCAGCCAGGCCATTAGGTTGAGAGACCTGAGGTTGGGGTGTAGCAGAGACCCCTGATCCTGAGTGAGGAGATCCGGTTGTAACCCCAGAGGGAATGGATCCTCCACCGCTAATTGCAGCAGAAGTGGAAACCACGGCTGTCTGGGCCAGCGAGGGGCCACCAGGATCATGAAGGCTTTGTCTCGGAGAACCTTGAAAAGAGTCCAGGAGACTAGCGGGACGGGAGGGAAAGCGTACAGAAGGCTCCCCGACCATGAGAGCAGGAAAGCGTCCGCCGCAACTCGAAGGGGGTGTGGCTGACGAGAGCAGAAGCGAGGAAGTTGCCGGTTGTGAGGACTGGCAAAGAGATCCATCGTGGGGAGGCCCCACTTTAGAAAGAGCTTCTGAACTACCAAGGGATCCAGGCGCCACTCGTGCGGCTGGAGGATCCTGCTGAGTTTGTCCGCCAGGCAATTTTCTTGGCCTGGGAGATAAACTGCCTTGAGAAGAATGCCGTGACTGACGGCCCAAGAGCAGAGCTTCCTTGCTTCCTGACAGAGAAGGAAGGAGCCCGTGCCCCCCTGCTTGTTCACGTAGAACATGGCAACTTGATTGTCCGTCTGGACAAGGACGGACTGGCGAGAGGTCAGGTGGGAGAAGGCCTTGAGAGCCAAGCGGATCGCTCTGAGCTCCAGGAAGTTGATCTGCTGAGCAGACTCCCACGCGTTCCAGAGACCCTGAGTACATGCCCCTTGGCAATGTGCTCCCCAGCCCAGGAGGGATGCATCTGTTGTCAGCACCCGGGCCGGCTGATGTGGCTGAAAAGGCATGCCGAGCACTAGGTTCGGCCGATGAAGCCACCACTGAAGAGACGAGGCCAGCGGCTCGGAAACGCGCACTAGGTCCGCTAGGCCGCCTGTGGCCTGTTGCCACTGCTTGCGGAGACACCATTGAGCAGGCCGCATATTCAGGCGGGCATTGGGGGTCACATGGACGGTGGAAGCCATATGGCCGAGTAGTCTCAGGAAGCGCCTGGCGGAGACCAGGGGCTGGCTGCGAAAACGGTCGGCTAGGTCCATGAGCCGTTGAGCCCTGTCGAGCGGTAGGAACGCTCGTGCCTGAGGAGTGCGCAGCCTTGCGCCGATGAACTCGAGATCCTGTGAGGGGAGCAAAGTGGACTTTGCGAAGTTTATAACAAAGCCCAAGTGCTGCAGAAGAGTCACCGTGCGGCGTGTGGCGTTGGTGACCTCCGGGGCGGACGCTGCTTTGATGAGCCAGTCGTCGAGGTACGGAAAGACATAGAGGCCGTGAAGCCGGAGATGGGCCGCCACCACCGCGAGGCATTTTGTGAAGACCCGCGGTGCGGAGGACAGGCCAAAGGGCAGTACTCTGTACTGGTAATGATTTCCTGCCACCACAAACCTTAGGTATTGGCGGTGGCTTGGGTGGATGAGGATGTGCGTGTAGGCATCCTTTAGATCCAAGGAGCATAGCCAATCTCCCTGCTGGAGGTAGGGCAGAAGGATTCCAAGGGTAAGCATCTTGAACTTCTCCCGCACAAGGAACTTGTTGAGGTTGCGCAAGTCCAGGATGGGTCTGAGGCCTCCAGTCCGCTTTGGTACTAGAAAGTACCTGGAATAAAAGCCTTGACCTCTCAGGTGGTGGGGCACCGGTTCCACCGCCTGCTCCTGCAGAAGACCAGCTAACTCCTGAAGGAGTAGTTCCCTGTGCAGAGGGGGTCGTGGAGGTTCTCCCGGAAAGTAGGAGGGAGGGATCTGGTGGAAGTGGAGAAGATATCCTTCTCTCACGACCTGAAGCACCCAGGCATCTGAGGTGATGCCGGACCACCTGTGGGCGAAGTGAACCAGCCGGACTCCGGTGCTGGGAGGAACCAGCGGGGGGGGGGGAGAGGCTATGCTTAAGGAGTCAAAAGCCCCCACCCTGCTGAGCAGGGGCTGGTGGCGCAGGCTTGGGGGCTTGCTGCCTACGGGACCCGTTACCCCGTCCCTTGGCCTGCTGGCCCTGTTGGGGAGCTGCAGGGGCCTGATAATGGGGGTATTGTTTGTAGGCAGCCGCCTTCCTCGGGTAAAAGGACTTCTTTCCCGAGCCCTTCTTTTTCTGGGAAGGGGCGGAGGTCTTCCTAGAAAGCCTAGTCCTGGTGAGAGTCTCCGTCTCAATTTGTGCAGCCTTATCAGCCATGGGCTTGCCAAAGAGGTTTTCGCCTCGGCAGGGGACATCGACCAACTTGTCCTGCACCCAGGGCTCAAGGTCAGACGACTGAAGCCAAGCCTGTCGGCGGGCACCGATGCCGGCTGCGGCCACTCGAGCCGATGCTTCAAAGCCATCATAGGCTGCTCGGGATATGAATTTTGAGCATTCCCGAATGCCAGTGGACAAGGCCAGGAACCTCCGCAAGGGTTCCTCGGACAAACCAGCGGAGAATCCGGCTAGCTCTTTAGCCAGGTCTCGGAGATACATGCCCATGTATAGCTGGTAGGTCTGGACACGACACGCAAGCATAGAGCCCTGGAAACACTTCTTACCAAGGCCATCCAGGTTACGGGCCTCCCTGCCAGGAGGCACCGAGGAGTGCATCTTCTGGCTCTTAAGACGATGCATGGCCGATTCCACTACCATGGAATGGTGTGGTAGCTGTGCTTTTTGGAAGCCAGGGCTCTTGCGGACTCGATAGATAGAATCGACCCGCTTGCTCAGGACCGGCGAGGTGGCCGGACTCTCCCACATGCGGAAGAGTAGTCGTTCCAGCATGGGAGGAACCGGTACAGTAAAGTGTTCCCTGGCGGGAGAGTCATACTGGAGGGCGTCGAGCTCTTCGGCTCGAGGCTCCTCCTCGGGGTCCGCAGGGAAGGCCAAAGCCTTGGCCATATCCCTGACGAAGTCCGAGAACCGGGCATCCTCCGGGGGGGACTGCTTCCGAGGTTCGGACTCCGGTGAGTCCGAGGGGACACACCGAGTCCGGAAAGAATCAGGCGACTCTTCCTCTTCAGACTCCCAGACCGACTCCGACGAGGACTCGGTGGGGTCGGCCCGGGCAGGGCGCGGCGCCTGCCGCCCCGACGCCGAGGGAGTCGGCGTCCTCGGTCCCGAACGGGAGGCCGAGGGTGACCTCGACCGAGGATCGACTCGAGTTCGCATCGACTCGAGGATCGGCTCGGTCTCCGGGGTCGACTTAGACGTCGACGTCCCGGCGGTTGGGGCAGCGGCGCCAGCGAGCAGTGCCCGCTGCTGGTCCATGAAGGCAGACAGTCTGCTCTCCAAGGCCGTCAACCTGAGTCCGAGCTCAGGTGACCCAGCAGCCCCCGACTCGGGCCCCGACGGCGTCGGGCCCGACGTCGGCTGTCGCGGAGGCGAGTCCAGGAGGACCACAGGACTTACCCGAGTAGGCAGCTCCGACTCCAGGCGAGGTCGCTTCGTGAGGTGCTCCTTCTCCAAGGACCCGGGACGGCTATCGGGGCTATGCGACCTGACCCTCGCGGAGCCAGGAGCGTCCACCGACGCCGCCCTCACGGGTTTCACCTTACGCCGATGGTCCCCGGAGGGAGAACCCCTGTCGGAGGAATTCCGGCGACGGTCCGAGCTGGAACCTTTGGACGCGGAGGCCTCCGACGAGGTCCGGGTACGGCTGGGGTCAGCGAAGATCCTATCCCGCTGATGCCGCCGACTTCTCAACGCTTTGGAGGACATTTTGCCGCAGGGCCCACAGATCATTTCTTCATGATCCGGGCCCAGGCAGCGGAGGCAAAAGTCGTGTGTGTCAGTTAGTGACATATTTCGGTCACACTGACCACACCGCTTGAAACCACTGGCAGCCATCGGGGGAAAAAGGGCCCCAGCGAGGTCAAAGGACCGGGCTGCCAGGGAAAAAACCGAAAACGAAAGCTGACTAAGTCAGAAAAACCGAAAAGAAGAAGAGGACTCGTGACCGGCGTCGCGAGTCCGGGCGGGAAAAAGACCGGCGTCGAACCGAAGGAAAAAAGAATAAATTATGAAGAAATATCAACTTTTTCGCGGGGACACGACGGGTACGTCTGTAGGGCTCCGCGGAAAAAAGAAGACTGGCTAAGATGGCACCCTTGGGCGGGAAGAGGACCGCGCATGCGCGCTGCAATTCCCAAAGGCTTTCTTTGAAAGCTGGGGAAAATTGCTCCGCGAGGGCTCCGTCGGCGCCGACGTCACCCATAAGTGAGGACTGACTTCCTGCTTGGTCCTGGAGAATCAATCTTCACATATAAGTGACACTGGCATTAACTGAGCCCCACGCGGGAACACTCCCCAGCATCCAACAGGAATGCTTTTGGGAGCATCCCTCCATGCATGCGTGCCTGCCTTCCCACTTTCCCAACAGTCCTCCTCAGTCAGGTACAGAGCGAAAAGAAACCCCATCAGAGAAAAACATAAGTTCAGGAAAAACTGTGTATCCACAACTCTGATGGGAGGTGGGTGGATTCTAAAGACAGATCCCTGCTGGTCCTGGAGATCACCTGCTACAGGTGAGCAACTACACTATCTCAAGGAACATGCAGGAATGCAGTCTTCACATATGGGACTCCACAGTCCACGACTACCCAAAAGCAGGGAGGAGACCGGAACTACAAGCAGAGTACAGCAAGGATCCATCAGACTCAGCCCCTTGGGCATACTCCTCCTGGGATAGTCAGGAACAGCTGGCAGGCAAAGTTGTTTTAAACCTGAAAAAGGTGTCTTAAGACAGCTTGTCCGAATTATGCATCTCAACTGAAGTCCTGATCAAGGCAATAATGAGCAGCAAAGGTATGTATAGAAGATCATATGGCTGCCTGGCAAATCTCAGAGATGGACACAGAACAGAGGTTGGCCACCGTAGCAGCCATAGCTCAGGCATTGTGGGCTGTGACATATCCCTGTAAGGAAAGGCCAGCTTGTGTGTCCGCGATCCAGTAGGAAAGGCGATTAGGGTCAAACAACAGAAACAGCTGTGACCCTTAGTCCTTAGTCTTGTCTTACTAATCTCTTATATGGTTTTGAAGGTGTGAATAAACAGGTAAACAAAGGTGAGTCAGTTGATATAGTGTATCTGGACTTTCAGAAAGCCTTTGACAAGGTCCCTCATCAGAGACTACTGGCAAAACTAAAGAGTCATGGGATAGGAGGCAGTGTACTATTGTGGATCAGGAACTGGTTAAAAGATAGAAAGCAGAGGGTAGGGCTAAATGGCCAATTTTCCCAATGGAGAAAGGTGAATAGTGGTGTACCCCAGGGATCTGTCCTGGGTCTGCTGCTTTTTAACATATTCATAAATGACCTAGATCTTGAAGGACTACCAAAAGGGACTGCTACAACTGGAAGTAGATCTACACTTGTGAGTATAATCTTCTGGAATAAACTCTAAATCTTGGGGAAAAGGGACTTCTTGGGGTAAAGCTGATAAATCTGGGTATTTTAGAATTTAGTATTTTTGCTAAGTCAATCAGATCTTAGTACCACCAGTGAGCTTTGTATTTAAATCAAAGCAGGAGTATAGCTTAGCATAGAACATGAAATAAGAATAGACAGACTTTGAAATAAATTTGTTTCCAGAGAGCTGTTTTTACTTAAATCAAATCACAATATAGCTTAGCATACAAGTAGAATACTCTGAGTAGAAAGAAAAATAAACTTGTTTCTGGTGACCTTTACAAAGAGCCCTTCCAATTAGGAGGCAAAAGATCTGTGAAGTTGCCTTAAATAGGTGTTAAAAGCAAGCAACAGATCAAAGGGGCAATTTAAAAGGCCCCTTCTATCAAACCAAGGGCTGTATGAATCACCCAGGAAATTGGTAAGCTTTTACCTTAGAAGCGCAGGAGAGGGCACTATGTAGCAGCCAACTTTTAATAAGTCTTCTTTCCCTCCCTCCCTGACTCCCACCCACTCCTGGGATAATCGGAGCTTTATAGATGCTTAAACCTCTTAAAGGGAAGGAGGAGCCCATATTCACTCTCAGGTGCAGCTGTTTATCCTCATCAGGCATACGTTAAGGAGCTGAGATTAATTAACGTTAAGATGAACAAAGTATATTAAACGTATTGGGCCCAATTCTGCCCTAGATGTCCTGGCCCTTGGTGCACCCGGTTGGAACCAGATGCACAGAGATAAAAAGGATTCTGATCCCATGGGACATGTCTAGCTCTGTGGGATCAGAATCGCATCTAAGCCTGTACAAACAGGCCGGGACCCCGATTCTGGTCAGCCTGCACATACAGGCCTAGTCCAGCTAACTCTGTCAAGGCTCCTGAATGGAGCCATGATGTCATGGCATCCAGTTGCCATGGCACCACGGCTCCATTCAGGAGTCACGATCTCCAGCCGCCGGAACAGGATCTTCATTCCCCATAGCCCAAACTCTGATCTGGCCTCCCAAGGCCAGGGTTGGGCTGCAGGGAATCACCTCTACCCCCTCCTGCCTTTGCTGCACCCCAGGTCTGCCATCCCTTACCGACTAGGGGAACGTATTCCACCTCAGAGGTGGAATAAGTTCCCTGTTCGGCCCGCTGGCCCCGGACATACAGGACCGACATTAGAATCAGCCCTGTATGTCCGAGGCCATTGACCACCTACTGCCCACCCTAAATCCACCCCCGCAATGCCCCTTTCCCTACCCCGTTTAACCTCCCTGTATAACGTACAGGGAAGTTAGTCGGGATCGGCAGAGAGACCAAATAGCATCTCGGAATGACCCCAATTAGGTATAGTTTTATTGGTATAAGTATCCCCAGCAAAACTTAAGGAAACAAACAACTTAATAAATACCTAAACACAACCTTAAAACTAAGATGCAGACAGCAGTCCAGCAGCGAGATGGGGTTTTCCAGTCTTTTGCATTGAGTGTCACATGTATGATTTTCTCCCAGTTGGTGAGGGGTCTTATGAGTGTACTAAATGCAAGGAGCTCTTTGCTATCAGGGAACAAGTCCAATCTCTGGAGGCTAGAATAGCAGACTTGGAGGACATAAGGAAGATAGAGAGGTACATAAACGAGACCTACAGTGATGTAGTACTTCAGTCCCACCTCCAGTCTGGCAGCATCCTTGTTGCCATGAAGGAGAGAATTCACGTGACTGGACAGCATCACCCTGGTGTGGCAGGAAGTGTCCTATAGCTAGGACCTGTCCTCCAGGTGATGTAAAACTCTCTCGCACTGAGGAGGTTTCTCCAGTGCCATGTGCCCACAAGGGAAGGATTAGGACAACCGTTATAGTTGGTGATTCGATCATTAGGCATGTAGATAGCTGGATGGCTGGTGGATGTGAGGATCACCTGGTAACATGCTGGCCTGGTGCAAAGGTAGCAGACCTCATCTGCCACTTAGATAAGGTCTTATATAGTGCTGGGGAAGAGTCTGCTGTCTTGGTACCAATGATATAGCAAAGTATGGTAGGGCTATTCTGGAGGCAAAATTTAGGCTTTTAGGTAGGAAGTTAAAATCCAGAACTTCCAGGGTAGCATTCTCTGAAATGCTTCCCATTCCACCCGCAGGACCCAAAAGGCAGGCAGAGCTCCGAAGTCTTAATATGCGGATGAGATGATGGTGCAAGGAAGAGGGTTTTGGATTTGTTAGGAACTGGGCAACATTCTGGGAAAGGAGAGGCTTTTCTGAAAGGATGGACTCCACCTTAACTGGGATGGAATCAGGCTTCTGGCAATAACCTTTAAAAAGGGATGGAGCAGCTTTTAAACTAGATAATAGGGGAGAGTCGACAGTCGCTCAAGAGTGCATGGTTTGGAACAAAGTATCCTTGAGGGATACTAGCAAAAGACTGAAGTTAGGGCATATCAGCAGAGAGGTTCCAATAAAGACAAAATTAACTCAAATGCCCTTAAGTACAGAGCAGACAGAGCCTAAAGAATTCTTCCTCATAATCCACGATCTAAACAAAACACCAAGCACAGATGACACCCAATACAGCGAAATAAATGCCCAACAACTTACAAACTACTACATGGAAAAATCCAAAAGCATAACAAAAGGCCTACAGACAATGACTCCTAATAAACCAACCAACTCCACTATATGGAACTCATTCTCACTATCTAGCAAAGATCAGATAAGTCAGTATATCAAATCCATCAACACTACAACAGCACATCTTGATCCTTGTCCAGTAAAATGGATTAAATTAGCCCTAACAGAACTAACACCATATATCCAAAATATTGTAAACCAATCCCTTTTCCAAGGTCTAAATTGAATTAACTGATTTTGGTATACCGTTTTTCTACCAGTCAATGCCTAAGGATCTAAAGGAAACCACCATCCGTCCAATCTTAAAGAACAGCTCCCTTGAGAAATGCTGCCCCAGCTCGTACAGACTAATATCAAGTCTTCAATTTTTATCCAAAGTAATAGAAAAATCTGTACAGAGACAACTACAGGACTTCATTGACACAAATAACTTGCTCAATTCCCACCAATATGGATTCCGAGCTTACCATGGAGTAGAAACCCTCCTAACTTCCCTGTTAGATAAAATCATTCAAGGAACTGAGAAACAAAACAAGCCTACATACTCATATTTCTCGACATAACAGCAGCATTCGACTCCATAAATCATCAAATTCTGATCAACTGTCTGAAACATCTTGGGATAGGAGGCACCATAATTTAGTGGTTCAAATCCTACCTATCTAAACGTACACAACAAATTAAATTCAATAATACACTCTCAAAGCCATTCAACCAGACCCAAGGGGTCCCACAGGGCTTTGCTCTATCTGCTTTACTTTATTCAACATATACCTCCAACCAATCTGTAACGTAATCCAAAAGCACAATGTCAACTACCGAATATATGCAGATGACATCATGCTGTTCACAACCTTTAATACACTAAACCCAAACTACAAGAAAATAGTCAACTGCTTCAATGATGTTTCACAATGGCTCAACTCCGTGAACCTATCAATTGATCTATAAAAAGACTGAAGCCCTGATGATCTCAAGGAACAAAACATATTCGCCTCCCCAGCAGCTTCAAGTTAATGGTGCATCTCTCAAAATGAAAAACGAAATTAAATGTCTGGGAGTACTGTTAGACCAAAACCTTAACCTGATAAAACACATCAACATGACAATGTGAACAATATATAACAAGACTCAAATGATTCAAAACCTAAGACCCCTCCTATCGACAAAAGACTTTTGCACTATAGTGCAAGCATTCATTTGCCCACACTTTGATTTTAGTAACATTATTCTACAAGGTCTACCAAAGCAAACCCTGAAACCTCTACAAATAGCACAAAACATGGTGGCCTGCACTATAATGAAAATATCAAGATCTGAACACAACACCAATTCTGTACAAACTACACTGGCTGCCAGTAACACAAAGAATCAAATTCAAGGCCCTACTTACCACATTCAAGAAATAAACAATATTGCACAAACCTACCTTATTTATTTATTTAGACAGATTTGTATGCCACCTTTTCCTTCAATCAAGGTGGTCACGTCACATCACAATTGGAGGGTTACATTTAACATTAGGGTACGTGTAAACATTTAGACAGTACAGTTACTTAACAGTATTTAGACAGTACAATTGAGGTAACATTTAACAAAAAGGTATTCAATAATGTGGTATGATAGGTTTGTGTGTGGGGGTCGGATGGGTGTGTGTTTAGTTGGCGGAGGTAGTAGTGTTACTGTTTGGGTAGGGGATGTTGCCTGAATGTTCATAGGTTTCTACAAATAACAAAGTTTTGAGGTCTTCACGGAAGTCTGTGAGGTCATCTAACACCCTCAGGCTCATTGGTAGGGAATTCCATAGTGTGGATGCCATGGATGCCAGTAGTGATGGTGCTCTTTTTGAATTTGATTGGTTTTATGATAGCCTGCAGGTGTACTGATCATGTTGTCGTTATTGGTTCTTCTTGGTCTATTGCTGATGTCCCTTGTTATAACGTTTTGGAGTACATCTGCTGAGAGATGGTGAATGATTTTGAAGATAATCATGATTGTTTTGTATTTAGCTCTTGCCACCATTGGGAGCCAGTGTAGTTGTTGTAGGACGGGAGTGATGTGCTCGGTCCTTGGAGTGTCTGTAATGATGCGTGCTGTGGTGTTTTGTACCATCTGTAGTGGGTGGAGTGTCTGCTGAGGAAGGCCTTGATATAGTGAGTTTCCATAATCAAGCAGTGGTGTAATGAGTGCTTGACACACTGTGCAGAAGTGGTCTTGATGGAGCATTGGTTTGATTTGTCTGTTTTCAATCGATGACATGCCTTGTTTGCGGTTTTGGTGATGTGGGATTTTATGTTCAGAGCTCTGTCTAGTGTGATGCCCAGATATTTAACTTCTTCTTTGACTACTATGTGTTTGTCTAGGATGCTTATAGTTTGTGGAGGTATGAAGGTGGGGTTCCTAGTGACGAACATTGCCTCAGTTTTGTCGTAGTTGACCATTAAGTTGTTGGCTATGAGCCAGTCATTCATGTCTTCGAGGCATTTTGTTATTGTTGTAGTGTTTAGTGCTAGTAAGTTGATTGGAGCGTACACCATGATGTCGTCAGCGTATATGTAGTAGTGTAGTTTGTGGTGCTTGATGATGTTGCATATTTTATTTTATTTATTTTATTTACATTCTCTTATATACCGCGCTATTCTGCATCACTGCGGTTTACATTGAACAAACTGAAATTACATTGAACAGGGCATTATAACTTGGAGATAACTATTTTACAGGGAACATGGGCTATGGAGGGTTAAGTGGCTTGCCCAAGACCACAAGGAGCACCTGTGGGACTAGAAACCCCAGTCCTTCCGGCCCAAGGTTGCTGTCCTCTAGTGGGATTTGAACCCCCGACCTTCCGGCCTGAAGTACCTTGCCCCAACCACTAGGCCACTCCTCCACTCCACTCTACAGCATATGGGCTGTATGTAGATGTTGAATAGCATTGAAGATAGAGCTGAGCCCCGAGGTATTCCCTGCGTGACGGGGAATTGTAGTGATTTCTTTTGGTCGCATTTGACTTGTTGCGTTCGTCCTTCCAGGTATGATGTAAACCACTTCAGGGTATTCTTGTATAGTCTTATCTGTTGTAAGCGTTGCAATAGCTTAGCATATGACACAGTGTCGAAGGCCACCGAGATGTCCATGAACACTAACAGGAAGCCGTTTTTTATGTTGTCCATGCCTCTTAGGAGATTGTCAAAGAGGGAGATGAGTAGTGTTTTCACGCCGTGTTGGGGCTTAAATCCATGCTGATGTATGTCCAATGGGGCATTGATATCTATATGGTCCTAAAGTTGCCTTTGCACTGCTTTTTCCACGATTTTGGCAAGGAATTGCAGGCTGGAGATGGGATGGTATGATTTTGGTTCGGATGAGCTCAGATTGCTACTTTTAAGTATTGTTCATATCATTGCGTGCTTTACGGGTTTGCAGCATGTATCCTTGTTGGAGTGAATCTTGGATGATTTTTTGAATCTGATGAGAGAGCTGGCTTTTTGTGGCTTTGATCCAAGACACTGGGCATGGGTCTGATGGTGAAGTTGTTGTTTTTAGTCCAGATATAATGTCTTCTACTTGCTGTTTTGTTGGTATGTTGAAGCTCTCCCATGTTTGATGTTGCTTTTTTATCATGAGCTTGTTTGTTTGTGGTGAAGCAGAGTATGTTTGGTTGGTGTTTTTTGACTTCATGTAGTCTGCATATTTTTTGTGGGTCAAGATGGTGGGTACTTTGTTGCGTGTCGTCCATGGTGAGCTTTTGGACAATGCTAAAGAGTTCTCTTGGTCTATTAGTAGATTTCATGATTAGGTTGGTATGGTGTTGTTGTCTCCGCTCATTTATTAGATTGTTATATTCCAGTTGTTTGTCTCTGTATTGTGTTAGGAGGTTGTGTGATTTGTCCCGTCTCCATTTTCTTTCCAGTCTTCTGAGTGTGCGCTTTGCAACTCTGATTTTGTACAAGTACCATGGGACATTGGATCTCTTGCGTGTTTGTGGTTCTTTGATGGCTGGGGCAGATGCTGCGTTGGATATTATTGCATTCCATTCTTCTATGTTAAGGTTCAGGGTGTCGTGTTCCTGTTGAAGTTGTGGGGTGATTTCGTTTATGAATGAGTCTCTGTTAAATGTTTTGAACCGTCTAGTTATTCTTTCATCTTCTTTGCGTTGGGCGGGGTTATTCAGGGTCATGATGAATTCAATTACATGGTGGTCTGACCAAGGGACTGGCGTGATTGTTGGTTTTGTGGTTTTGTTCTGTTCCACTAGTTGTATTGGCATGAAGACCTTATCCAGGCTTGTACCATGTTGGTGTGTTTTAGCATTAATTGTCTGGCAGTATTTTAGTGACTCCATGGCATTTAGGAACATTGCTGTTTCTCTGGTGGGTGCGGATGTTAGGTTGTAGTCTCCTAGTGCAATGAGGCGTTTGTGTCTTCTGCTATTTGCGCATATCATTTCAATTATTGTGGATATAACCTTAATTCAATAATCCAAATACAGCATGATATAAGATGGAGAGAAAATTTGAAGAATCTACTAGTTACTCCAATGGTTGTAAAAAGTGCAAACCAATTAACAAACAGCCTTCTCATTGTACTCACCCATTCTATGGAAAGTCTTACCCAGCTATCTACATGAAATAAAAGACCTAGCCATATTCAGAAAAAGACTCAAAACATTACTATTTACTAAACACTACCCATCCTTGACAGAGAAACAAACCTCAAAGAAATAAGAAAACAATTCAGATGTCCCCAGCACACTTCTCAATGCCCCAAGACCGTTTCGATTAAAGAAAACCCCGACATGGCACTCATAGCCATGATATTCCTAATTGTAAAGAGCTGATCACTCATTTTATCACCCTGAAGGCCTGCATGTGTTGTAAGAAGTTTACTTATGTTCATTGTTCCTGATTAATATTTTCTTGTTCCCTGTAAACCGCCTTAATTGATAAAGCGGTATAGAAAAATAAATAAATAAAGTACCCCTGCCTACTGATAATCAGATTAATATGAATAAAATACAGCCTCTAAAATGTTTGTATGCAAATGCTAGAAGTCTAAAAAATGAGACGGGAAAGTTAGAATATATAGCACTAAATGGGAGGTTAGATATTTATTTAATGTCTTTTTTTTTTATACCGCGCTCTTCAGAAACAGTGTGGTTTACAGTTAACAATTTGTGCACTGCAGATATGAATGGTATCTCAGAGACATGGTGGAAGGACAACCAGTGGGACACCAGGGTACAAATTATATCGCAATAAATAAAACTGGTGGAGGGGTTGCACTCTGTGTTAGAGAGGGCATTAAGTCATACAGGATTAAAGTTTTGTAAGACACAAAATACACTATGGAATCTCTATGGATTGAAATTCTATATAAAAAGGGGAAGGCGACAGCAGTGGAGGTGTAATATCGACCACCTGGCCAGAATGAACAAATGGATGATGAAATACTCAAAGAAATAAGCGAAGCTAACAAAAGTTACAGAACAGTAATAATAATAGGTGATTTCAATTACCCCAGTATCGACTGAGTCAGTGTCACAGCAGGACATGCTAGGGAGATAAAGTTTCTAGATGAAATGACAGCTTCTTGGAGCAGCTGGGTTCATGAACCAACAAGAGGGGAAGCCATTTTGAACCTAGTCTTTAGTGGAACACAAGATCTGGTGCAAGAGAAGGGTGTTGGAGCCACTTGGCAATAGTAATCATAGCATGATCGCGTTTGATATAATAAATGGAAGGACGACGGCAAGGAAATTCACAGTAGTACCTTTTAACTTTCAAATGGGAGACTATGATAAAATGAGGAAACTAGTTAAGAAAAAACTAAAAGGAGCAGTTGCAAAACTTAAAGATTTACATCAAGCATGGGTGTTGTTTAAAAATACTGACTTGGAAGCCCAGACCAGCTGTATTCCACGCTTTAAGAAAAGTGGAAGTCCAAAAAACTTCCAGCATGGTTTAAAGGTGAGGTCAGAGAAGTTGTTGTTGCCAAAAATCATCTTTCAGGAAATGGAAAAAAAAGCTAAATGACGAAAGCTTGGAACAACATAAGCACTGGCGTTAGATGCAAGGCATTGATAAGGCAGGCAAAGAGAGAATTTGTGAAGAAGCTTGCTGTAGAAGCAAAAATGCATAATAAAGACTTTTTCAAGTAATTCATAGAAAAAAAAACCTGTGGGAGTCAGTCAGACCATTAGATGACAGAGGGGTAAAAGAGGCACTAAGATGGGACAAGGCCATAGCGGAGAGACTGAATGAACTTGTTCCTTCAGCCTTTACTGAGAAAGATGTAGGGATGTTACCCATGACTGATTTGGTATTTAAAGGTGATGCCGCAGAAGAACTGAAAGAAATATTGATATATCAGGCAAATCTATTACAACTATTTGCTAAACAGAAGAGTAGCAGATCACCTGGACTGGATGGTATATATCCAAGGGTGTTGAAAGAACTGAAATATGAGATTGCAGACCTACTATTGGTAATTGTGAACTATCATTAAAATCATCTGTAATACCTGAAGATTGGAGGATGGCCAATGTAATGTCAATTTTTAAAAAGGGTTTCAGGGTGATCTGGGAAACTACAGACCGGTGAGCCTCACGTAAGTACCAGGAAAAATGGTAGAAACCATCATAAAGAATAAAATTACTCAGCATGTAGATAGTCATGGCCTAATGGGAGACAGCCAACATGGCTTTAGACAAGGAAGATCTTGTCTTACTAATCTGTTATGTTTTTTTGAAGGTGTGAATAAACAGGTGGACAAAGGTGAGTCGGTTGATATTGTGTATCTGGACTTTCAGAAAGCCTTTGACAAGGTCCCTCATCAGAGACTTTTGGCAAAACTAAAGAGTCATGGGATAGCAGGCAGTGTACTATTGTGGATCAGGAACTGGTTAAAAGATAGAAAGCAGAGGGTAGGGCTAAATGGCCAATTTTCCCAATGGAGAAAGGTGAATAGTGGTGTACCCCAGGGATCTGTGCTGGGTCCGCTGCTTTTTTGACATATTCATAAATGACCTGGAAAGTGGAATAACGAGAGGTTATCAAATTTGCAGATGACACAAAACTATTTAAAGTTGTTAAAACCCAAGAGGATTGTGAAAAATTGCAAGAGGATCTTGATAAATTGGAAGACTGGGCATCAAAATGGCAGATGAAATTTAATGTGGACAAGTGCAAGGTTATGCACCTAGGGAAGAACAACCCAAACTATGGTTACACGGTGCATGACAGACAGAAAAGCTTTCCTGCCAAAAGCATCAAGGGTTCTGGCCTCCCTGCCCAGATGAACCAATGAATGGTTCTTGAAGCTTTTAATTCTCCTCATGGCTGACTCCAATACCATAGAGTGGTGTGGTAGTTGTAGTTTTTGGAAGCCTAGGCAATGAGGAACCCGATGCAGCGTATCTAACCTCTTGCTGATGGCAGGAGTTGAGAGTGGTGCTTCCCACATCCGAAGCATTAAGTTCTGTAGGACCTTATGGATGGGAAAGGTAGCCGCCTCCTTTGGGGCTGAGGGATATTGCAGGATGTCCATCTCCTATGCTCTCAGTTCCGCCTCCGTGGCCACTGAGACTGAGAGAACCGCCGCCATGTCCTTGATAAAATCCTGAAAAGACATGTCCGGGGGGGGGGGGAAGACTGATGCCTCTCATGAGTTGGAGATGGATCCGATGGAATGTTTCAATGGGGCATAGACTCTACTGAGTCCAGTTTGGAATAGACTGGAGAGGACTGAGTAGCTTCTGGCATGGAGGACTGAGCTACTGTCCCAGAGCAAGGCATTGGGGGCTCCATCGAGGATGAGGTTCTGGGGACCTCCTTGAGGCCTTCCGAGGCTTTGGAGGAGGTATCCTCCCACCAGGGCTGTTTGGCCAGTCGGTCTACCTCTGGATCCATGGAAGACGAGTGTCAGTGCCAATGCCGAGTATCAGAGTCTGATGCCGAGGCAGAGAATCGGGATGCCTTCGATGCTGATGCTGAGGTCTTCAACTCCTTATCTGCAGGTGACACTGATTGATGCTTCTTGCTGTTTGGACTTAGAAGAAGTGTGGGAAGCATGCGACGACTTCGATGGCGTGGAGGCCCCCGAGGAGTGTGCCCAGGTGACCAAGTCTGACTGAACAGCTTAACCAGTTGCTGCTCTTGGTTCTTAAGTCCCCATGCCATCATATGTTTACACTAGGCACACGAAGAAATATCGTGGTTGGGACCTAAGCACTTCAGATACCAGCCGTGCTGGTTGGTTGTTGAGATGTACTGTGGCACTTAGGGGTATAAAGATCCTTTCCATGGTGGGCCTCTTGTCCTGCTTTTTCTGTGTTTGACGACTTTGCAGGAAGGGTGCTCTTCTTTGCACTGCAGCATTTAGTACAATTTTTTAAACCATTGTGTGTTTTTTCCATAGTCGAAAGAATGATGGAGGCAAAATCAAATTGGGCAATGGTGGCCCAAACATGAAGGAAAATTATATTTGAAAAAGCAAAAAAGAAAAGAAAAAGGGTACCGGAACGATGCTGTACCACTCCAGAAGTCAGGAAGGCAAGCAGAAAGTACAGAGAAGGCACTGAAAAAGTTAAAGTCATCTCTTCATCACTGGATTATTTATTTAACATTTTTTTTATATACTGCTTTTCAGATTTATCAAAGCGGTTTACAGTGAAACAGAAGAGTGTTTTACATGGAACGGTACAACATCAACTATTTACATTTAACATCTGTCATTATGGATTAGGAGAAGAACCTGATGGCTCCGCGAAAAAAAGACTGAGGAGGACTGTTGGGAAGGTGGGAAGGCAGGCACTCCTACATGGAGGGATGCTTCCAAAAGCATTCCTATTGGATGCTGGGGAGAGCTCCCGCGCAGGGCTCCCTAGATGCCGACATTACCCATATGTAAAGATTGCATTCCTGCTTGTTCCTGGAGATCATATTTTCTCCTATTTGTCTTGAATGTATTACTTTGTAACTTCATGGCATGGCCTCCAGTGTTGGTACTTTTTGGAAGAGTACACAATCTATTCATGTTTACCTGTTCCACTCAGGATTTTTTGGACCTGTATCATAGCTCCCATCAGCTGTTTCTTCTCCAGAGTGAAGAGTCCTAACCTTTTTAGCCCTTCCTTATAGGAGAGTTGTTCTACTCCTGTTATTTTGGTTGCCCTTCTCTGTACATTTCTATTGCTGCTGTAACGTTTTTTTCAAATGCAGAGACCAGAACCAACCAGGAAAAGTTTGATGCTGGATATCGTACTCACCAATGGAAATAACATGTTGAATGTCCGGGTGGGTGCCCACATGAGCAGCAGCAATCATCACAGTGTCTGGTTTGAGATAAAAGCAAAGGCAGCATACAATCACAGCAAAATCAAAGACCTAGATTTCAAAAACACTGACTTCAGTAAAATGGCAAAGTGCCAGAAGGAGGAGTTGGCAGGGTGGTAGGAGATGAAGGAAGAGGAATTGCAGTGGGCTAAACTAAAAGAGGCAATTAAAGGGGCAACAGATATCTACGTAAAGAAAATAAATACTGTAAAAACAAGAGGAAACAGAAACCTGTATGGTTCTCCAAAGAAGTGACTGCACAAATAAAGGCAAAAAACACAGCTTTTACAAAATTCAGAAGATCGCAAACAGAGGAACACAGGGTTACTTCTATTTTATGAGTGTAGGGGAGGGGCTGGTAGGCTGTGTGGGGGTGGTTAAACAGGGGTGGGTGGGATGAGGATGTGGGGGGAGCGGGAAAAGGAGGAAGAAGAAATGCATACTGTATCTGAATGTAACTCACCTTGATCTGTCCCTGGAAAGGTGTGAACTAAATATCACAAATAAATAAAATAAGGTTGAAATCAAGACATAGAAGAAACTTTTATGGATACCAACAGTAGTATGAGCACTTGTTCAGATGTAAACATTTGTAAGCAGGACAAAAAATTCCAAGGCTACCAATATAGTCTCTGTTAAACAAGAGGATAAGAAAATGTAAAAACCAAACAAAGAATGAAACCAAGAAAAAATGGAATACGTAAGAAATATGTAATTATTAAATGCTATTAATCAAAAATAGATAAAACCTGAAAAACGTAACACCAACTATAACAAATCTTGTAACAGTAAATAGAGAGATAAAAGAAAAAAATCAAAAATAATAAAAATTATTTTAAAAATTTATTTCAAAAAAGGTATTTAAAAAAGTAAGAATTATTAAAAATTATTAACTGATCAAGATGTGGGGGGAACCATTGGAATAGAAGGTGATATAGAGATAACCAAGGACTAAAAAGGTAAGACCATAAACGGTGAAACAAAAGGATCATCTGGATAAAAAGGCTTAAAAATCAATAAATAGTAATAACAAAAAGCCATAAAAGATATGTATATATATGAAAGAGATAAACTGTAATAATGCTGAAGGATAGTGGTGATAAAGAAAACAATACAAATATAAAAATAAAAAAAAGATGAAAGACTGATTAAAAAATGGAAAATATGAAAAAAGGGGGGGAAGGGGGAGGGGATAGGAAAGGGAAAGTGGGAGGAAAGCGAAAGGGGAAGGGGGAAGAGGGAGGAAGAGAAGGGGGAGGGAGAAAAAGGGGAGGGAAAGAAGAGAACTAAAAAGGCAAAAAAAATTAAAAATAAGGGGTCTATAAAAAGGCCTATAAAACCAGATAAAAAACAGCAGGGCTACTTGGGCAATATTTATGCCACTGGTCATGAGCTGAGAGATGATTCAATGGGAGTCCAGTGAGGAGAAGGTTGCAATAGTCTAGAAAGGAGGTGACAAAAAGTGGCTAGAAATCTTTGTAGTGTGTTCAGAGAGGAAGGGATGAATTTTGCTGAGCTACAAAGAAAGAAGATGGGTTTTTGCTATATGTTGGGCATATGCAGAGAAACAGAGAGAAAAGTTAAAGATGAGCCCAAAGTTGCACGCCAAAGAAACAGGGATAAGGGTTATCCACAGAAATAGAGAAAAGGGGGAAGAGGGGAGAGGTGGGTTTAGGGGCAAAGATAAGAAGTTTAATCTTGGCTATGTTCGGTTTCAGATGGTAGTGGTACATCTAGGCAGAAACATCAGACAAGGCGGCTGAGATTCGGGCCTGGATTTGAGGAGAGGTTTCTGGTGTAAAGAAGTGAATCTGAGAGTCATCGGTGTAAAGGTACTGAAAACCATGGGAGGAGGTTATGGCACCATGGAAGAGCTTAGACAGAGCAGAGAAGATGTCCCAAGACAGAGATCTGAAGTACACTGACAGAGTGGGACTAGAGCAGAGGAGGATCTACTAGCGCATACACTACAGTATGATGGGAGAGAAAAGCAGAAAACCAAGACATAACAGAGCTCCGAAATCCAAGAGAGGACATGGTATCAAGGGGAAAGTGGTGAACAACAGTATCAAAAGCAGCAGATAGGTCAAGAAGGCCCCCTCTTCAGCTTTGGGAACTGCTAACACCTAATCAGGAGTTAGTGGGCCTGATTACCTGAGAGCAGCTGAGGGCCTGCATAAAAGGCTCCAGTGCCCTGCCCTGTTCAGGCTTTCCTACAGGAGCTGTCCAGATCAACCAACAGTAAGGATTTAAGGGTTTGTTTTATTATATTAAATTGTTAGCTCTCTGACTGGGAGCTCTTAAAAGGGTTTTTGTACATTTTTAAAGCAAGGTTACTTTCTTTTTGGTGCTTTAGTGGGACTTTCCTTGAGCACAGTAGGTGGTTGAACTCCAGTAACCTCCTCAGCTTTGGGAACTGCTAACACCTAATCAGGTGTTAGTTCCCTCCCTACCCACCCCAACTCCCACCCACCCCTAGCGAGTAGCCTTGCTTTATAGGGCACCTCCCCATTTGACAAAGCATAGAGAATTGGACCAGCACATTTTGAATATAATTAAGGAGATTTAACTGCTTTTTCTCTGAAAGGACAGCTGGGAAACCGGCTGGTACTTGGTAGATCTCTCTCTTTTGCTTTAACAGATACCTAAGCTCCACGAACAGAACAATGGCTGGGAAAAATCGTATCGCTAAAGCTGTTGCCCCCGTTACAGCTTCTGCCTCGGTCCAGACAGAGGTCCTAATGCCAGTTGAAGGACCGGTTCCATGTGCGGGGTGCCTGCATGATGAACCTCTGAGGAAACAAGTGGAGGAACTCAGAGAGGAGGTGGCGAGGCTGATGAGCATTCAAGACAGTGAGAAGTACATTGATGAGATGCTTCTTACAGCAACCAAGCTCTCCAGCAGAGGAGAAGATGGGTGCCAACAGAATGTCGATAGTTGGACACAAGTCACCAAGGCCTGCAAAATCACCAATCCAACTTCTCCAGCCCTTGAAATGAAGAATCATTATGCAGCCCTGGAAGTGGAGGAGGTGAAAGCATCCCTGGAAAGGGAAGAACCAGAGCTCAAGAACCCCAAAGTTGCAGAATCAGTGACCACAAGGAAACGAAGGGTAGTGGTGGTTGGAGACTCTCTTCTGAGGGGTACTGAGGCGTCCATCTTCCGAGCAGACTTGATGTCCAGAGAGGTATGCTGTCTGCCTGGTGCCAAAATGCAAGATGTTATGGAGAGTTTGCCGAGACTCATCAAGCCCACTGACTATTACCCAATGTTGCTAATCCATGTTGGAACAAATGATACTGCCAGGTATACCTCGGAACGTATCAAAAGTGACTTCATGGTTCTGGGACAGAGGGTGAAGCAGTTAGGTGTACAGGTGGTGTTCTCTTCAATCCTCCCTGTTGAGGGTAAAGGCCAAGGCAGAGAGGCTCGCATCCTGGAGATGAATGCATGGCTGCGTGGATGGTGTCATCGAGAGCATTTTGGTTTCCTAGACCATGGGATGCTGTTCCAAGGGTTGCAGAGCAGAGATGGCATCCATCTGTCCAAGAAAGGTCAATGCGTCTTCAGTAGTAGACTGGCTAATCTACTGAAGAGGGCTTTAAACTAGATTCGTTGGGGATGGGTGAAGAAAGCCCCCAGGTAAGTGAAAGCCCCCAGGTAGGTGATACATTAAATAACTTTATGGAAATGGGTAACAGGGGTAACATATGGAAAGCAGTGTGTATAAATGCCCGTAGCATGGGAAATAAGATCCCTGATGTTGAAGCTTTGGTGGGAGTGGCTGACTTGGATTTAGTGGCAGTTACAGAAACATGGTTCACAGAAAACCATGATTGGGATGTAACTATACCTGGCTATACTATAGTCAGAAAGGACAGGGTAGGAAATAGGGGAGGAGGAGTGGCACTATATGTAAAAACTACTATTAAAGCTTTGGAATTACAGAGCTTAAAAGGGAGAGGGGAGGCATTGTGGGTTAAACTAGAAAGAGGGAAAGAGAAATCTATTTGCATTGGTGTGATATACAGACCTCCCTCACAAGAGGAAGAGGTGGACAGAGTTAATTGAAGACATGCGCAGCATTGCTAGGAAAGGGGAAGTGCTACTGATAGGAGATTTCAATATGCCAGATGTTGATTGGCACATTCCTGCTGCAGTATCATCTAGAAGTAAGGAGATCCTGGATTCTCTACAGGGAGAACTATTCAGGCAATTGGTAACAGACCCCACACGTGAAGGGGCCATACTGGACTTGGTGCTTACCAATGGTGAAAGTGTTTCTGATTTTGTAGTGGGAGATCATTTTGCATCCAGTGATCACCAGATAGTGAGGTTCAGTATTAGGACTAGGGCTGTTAGAATCCATTCAAAGGCGAGGATCTCAGACTTTAGGAAGACTAAATTTGCGAAGATGGGCCAATACCTCAGGGAGTCGTTAGTTGGATGGGAACAGCTGAGGGATGTAGAAAAACAGTGGGAAAAATTGAAAGGGGATATTTTAAGGGCAACCAACCTTTTTGTCAAAATGGTAAATAAAGGTAAAAGGAAACGGAGACCACTATGGTTTTCGAAAGAAGTAGCTGAAAAAGTGAAGAAAAAAAGAGGGAGGCCTTCATGAAATACAAGAGATCACAGAGAGAGGAAGACAGGCATCTGTATTTGGAAAAACTTAGAGAAGCTAGCAAAGTAGTCAAGAACGCAAAGATTCAAAAGGAGGAGGAAATAGCCAATGCAATAAAATGGGGGGATAAGACATTTTTCACATATATTAGTGAGAAGAGGAAGGGCAAGAGTGGTATTGTCAGACTCAAGGGTGCAGGGGAGGAATATGTAGAAGCTGATAAGGATAAAGTGGAATTGTTTAACAAATATTTTTGTTCTGTGTTCACAGATGAAGAACCAGGAGCAGGACCTCAGAAAACACCCAGAAATAGGAACAGAAGCAAAGGACATCTTGAACAATTTTCAAAAGACAGTTTGTCTACTTTAAGTTGAGATTGTGTTCGTGAGAAAGTGATGGGACCGGATGGGATACACCCGAGAATACTGAGGGAACTTGGGGACGTTCTAACAGCTCCACTGACTGACCTTTTCAATGCCTCGTTGGAGTCGGGAGTTGTGCCAAAGGACTGGAGAGAGGCTCATGTGGTGCCTTTACACAAAAGCGGAAGTAAGGATGTGGTTGAAAACTACAGGCCGGTTAGTTTAACTTCGGTGGTGAGTAAATTATTGGAAACGCTGCTGAAAGAGAAAATAGTGAGGTTTCTGGAGTCCAGCGGATTACAGGATCCAAGGCAGTATGGATTCACCAGAGGCAGGTCTTGTCAGACAAATCTGATTGATTTCTTTGACTGGGTGACCAGGGAGTTGGACCGAGGGAGAGCCCTAGATGTAGTGTATTTTGATTTCAGTAAAGCCTTTGACACTGTTCCTCACAGGCGACTTATAAACAAACTGAGCATCCTAGGGATGGACCCTAAAGTTACTGCTTGGGTTAGAAATTTGTTGGGTGGGAGGCGACAAAGAGTACAAGTAAATGGAGCTCACTCTGAGGAGAAGGATGTTATCAGTGGTGTGCCCCAGGGATCTGTCCTTGGTCCGATTCTTTTTAACATCTTTGTTAGTGATATATCGGAAGGGCTTTCAGGTAAGGTTTGCCTCTTTGTGGATACCAAAATCTGCAATAGAGTAGACACCCAGGAAGGGGTAGATAACATGAGGAGGGATCTAGCTAAGCTTGAAGAATGGTCTAGAATTTGGCAGCTGGGATTTAATGTTAAAAAATGTAAGGTCATGCATTTGGGCTGCAGCAATCCAAGGGAGCAATATAGTATAGGGAGTGAAGTACTTTTGTCCACTAAAGAAGAGCGGGACCTAGGTATGGTTGTGTCTGATCTTAAAGTAGCTAAACAGGTAGAAAAGGCGACGACAAAAGCTAGAAGGATGCTTGGGTGGTGATAATGCCTCTGTATAAGTCTTTGGTGCGACCTCATTTGGAGTATAGTGTGCAATTCTGGAGACCGCACCTTCAAAAGGATGTGAACAGGATGGAGTCGGTGCAGAGGGTGGCTATTAAAATGATTAGTGGTCTTCATTATAAAGCATATGAGGACAGACTGAAGGATCTTAATATGTACACCTTAGAGCAGTGTTTTTCAACCTTTTTTGTGCAAAGGCACACTTTTTTCATGAAAAAAATCACGAGGCACACCACCATTAGAAAATGTTTAAAAAATTTACCTCTGTGCCTATATTGACTATATATAAAGTAATTCTCTTGAATAGGAATCAAACACTCACACCAACCCCCCTCCCCTGCTGGTTCACACCAACCCCCCTCTCCTGCTGGTTCACTCACACCACCCCCCCCCCTGCTGGTTCACTCACCCACCCCCCTGTCACTTACTCACCCCTCCTGCTGGGTCACTCACTCACTTACCCCCCTCCCCTGGTTCACTCACACCATCGCCCCCCCCCCCTTGCTGGTTCACTCACACCACCCCCTCCACTGCTGGTTCAACCACACTCCCCCCCCCGTGCTGGTTCACTCACACACCCACCCCCCCCCCTCTGCCCAAGCCGCTGCTTCTGCTTTGTACAGAGCAGCGGCTGCACTACACTTACATTGAAAAGTAAAGAGAAACTATGTCAGGAGCCCTCCGGTCATCGCAGAGCCCGAGGAAGTGATGTCATGGGGGCGGGCTCCTCACAGGCTGTCTTTCCTTTTCAATTAACTTTATTGCAGCTAAAGTTAATTTGAAAAGGAAAGACAGCCTGTGAGGAGCCCGCCCCCATGACATCACTTCCTCGGTCTCTGCATGATCGGAGGGCTCCTGACACAGTTTCTCTTTACTTTTCAATGTAAGTGTAGTGCAGCCGCTGCTCTGTACAAAGCAGAACCAGCGGCTGTACTGCTATAGGGAATCGCGATCGCGTTCGCGGCCGCGGACTTCGGCACAAAAGCCGGTTTTTTGCTCTGGCCGCTCCCGATCTTGCGGCCAGAGCAAAAAACCGGCTTTTCAATGGCCGGTTTTACAACTGTGCTGGCAGCCGGCCTGGCCATGGAAAAAACCGGCCGGTTGGCAACCCTAATTTGTGAGCCGAGGCCACATGTTACGGATGAAATTGGAATTTTTCCCACGGCACACCAGACAATATCTCACGGCACACTAGTGTGCCGCGGCACAGTGGTTGAAAAACGCTGCCTTAGAGGAAAGGCGGGATAGAGGTGATATGATTGAGATGTTTAAATACCTCCGTGGCATAAATGTTCAGGGAGAGAGCCTCTTTCAATTGAAAGCAAGTTCTGCTATGAGGGGACATGGGATGAGGGTGAAGGGAGATAGATTCAGGAGTGATATGCGGAAATATTTCTTTACGGAAAGAGTAGTGGATCCATCGAATAGTCTCCCAGTGGAGGTGGTAGAGATGAGGACAGTAACTGAATTCAGAAAAGCATGGGACAAACACAGAGCATCTCTACAGGTAAAAAGGGAACTGCTGTAGTTGTTATGGAAGGACAGACTAGATAGGCCATGTGGTCTTTTTCTGTCATCATATTTCTATGTTTCTAGGATGTGGATTGAGAATAGGCCATTGGATGTGGTCAGGAACAGGTCGCTGGACACTTTTGCAAAAGCCATTTCATAGAATTTAGAGCACCAAAGCCAGATTACAGTAGATCAAAGATGGCTTGAGAAAAAAGAAAGTCAAGACAGCAGTGGTGAACTGCCCATTAGAATAATTTGGATGCAACAGGGAGAAGGGAGATGGGCTGATAAACAGGAAGGGCAGGTCTCTCTGCCTCCCCCCCCACCTCCGAAAAATAAAGGGGTTGTCAGTGCCATTTTTTTTTAAAACAGGAGCTGCTACAACTCCTTTAAGCATGACTCTGCTGCTCATAGCACAAAGCAGCGCTTCTTTGGCCACAATCATGGTGGTCAGTTGACCCCAGCCAGCTCTTAAAAAGCTTCTATGTGGTTGCAGCCCCTTTAAATTATAACAGTTTAGTGCTACTCATATCCTGACCCTGCTCAATCTCACCCCCACCTCCAGTGCAGCTCAGATCAAATGTTCAAAGCCCAGTATGTTTCCAAAGGTGACCAAATTTATGTCCCAAGAGACAGCAGATTTCCCTAGTTCACTTTAATAATGGTGTATGGATTTTTCCTCCAGGAAATTATTCAAATCTTTTTAAACACAACTACACTAACAGCTAGCAACAAATTGCAGTGCTTAATTATGCCTGGAGTGAAAAAGTATTTTCCCCAATTAGTCTTAAATATACTATTTTGTAGCTTCATTGCGTGTCTCCTAGTCTTTCTACTCTTTGAAGGAGTAAACAACCAATTCACATTTATTATTAGTTCCATTCCATTTATTGTTTTAGAGACCTCTAATCATATCTCCCCTCAGCTGTCTCTTCTCCAAGCAGAAGAGCCTTTCCTTATAGGGGGTATCCTTCTATCCCCTTTATCATTTTGGTCACCCTTCTTTGTATCTTTTCTAATTTTGCTTTTTTTTTTTTTCTATAAAGATGTAGTGACTAAAACCACACACAATATTCAAGGTGTGGTCGCACTATGGAACTATGCGGAGGCATTATATGACCCTTTGTTTTATTCTGCATTCCTTATAATTCCTTGCATTCTAATAACAACAACATTGGCTCAATGGTACCATAGTTAACTAGCTCACAGCAATATGCTGCGAGACAATCATGGAGATTTTTTTTTTTAAAGTTAGTAGCTAACCCATGCTGTGTTTGCTATAATATAATTGCAGAGAAGCAGGACACAGTACTAGTAGAACAGATTGCATATAGTTTTATGGGATAATGCTTTTATAGACAATCTGAAAAAAGTGCCTATTTTATAATACATAAGTTAGGCTCATTGAGTAACTCTCAGAAGTACATAAATGTCCCCAACACACACACACCTACCGCAATGCAACTGCAACTTTCTAAAATATGCGCACAGTACAGTCCGAAAGTACATGTGCACCTTGCAATTCCACCCCAGCTCTGCCTAAATGCCAGGCCTGGGATTGCCTCTGAAGTTCGTCTAAGAGTACATGTGCTTGGCAGCAAGGAGATTTGTATGTGTGTATTCAGCTGCACACTTGAATACTGCCCATTTCCCATGTGCTTTGCATATTTATTTATTTATTGTTTTTTCTATACCGCGCTATTTATCATCAGCGCGGTTCACATGCAACAAAAATTGTGCAATGCAGAACAGTCTAACATTGGACTTACATTAAACAGGGAGTTTAAAACATGGTGAACAGGTGAACTATATACATATGGAACATGCTTTAGAAAACCACCCCTTCGTCTCCAGGGATCATCAGTTGGCTTTTTTTAAATTATGTTTTCTTAGCTCTAGATTGGTTTTCAGGGGTATGCATTTGTTCTGCTTAGCTTTGGAATTCTATATTGAATGTTTTATACCAATTTTGGGCTTTCGGTGAAGTGGGATGTCTGGGACAATATTATGCCAGTGTATTTTAAATCCTTCCAGACTAGAAACAAACCAAGACATAAAAGTCAAACAAGCCAATGATCAAAAGAAAAGATTTTGTTCAAATAACAGCCACAAACATTCAAAAAATTTACTTTTATTTATTTGAAAACATATTTAATAACCATATCTCCAGCTGATTAAACTGTCCATAAAGTCATATGTTACATAACAGAATCAACCATTCACCATTAAATACTAGGATCAATATCGGAAGTATGTATTACCCTCCTCTCTCTTCCAACCACCAAAACTAAGACATAACATGAACACCCACCTATCCATACCCGATGCCTAGCAAACTGTAAACAACTATTGAATGTCCATCAGAAGCAGCCTGTCCAACCTCCCTTTCTGTTCTAAATGGCAATCTCCCCGCTTATCTTTTGTATCCCATTGTTAGCATCGTGTGTTGTCTCATCCTATTTCTTCCTTTATATTATGTATGTTTGACCTCTGTTTTAATTTTGTAAACTGCTCTGATGGTATATTAAGGGTGGTATATCAACTCCAAATAAGCCATAAACTCATAAAATAAAAAATAAAAATTAAGAATGCTCAAATATCTGGGAATAGTTTATTTTACCATGTTCTAAAAACCGAAATAACTTCCTTCTAACCCAGTCCTCACACATCTGGCCAGTCAGATTTTCAGGATAACCACAAGGAATATACATGAGAGAGAGATCTGCTTACAATGGAGGCAGAGTATGCAAATCTCTCCCAAGCCTATTCATGGTAGCTACCCTGAAAACCTGACTGGTGAGATGTGTTCAATGGACTGGACCGAGAACCCCTGCTCTAACCTACGCTATGAGACCTGTCTTTCTAAGAGTTATGCAGGCTTCCTAGGCAAAGCAGCATACCCAAAATATACTCCAAATGCAAGTTAATGTAAAACTTCCCAGTGTCTCTGAGCTCTGATTCTATTACATCTGTGCCAGTATGTCAGGGTGACATTAGTATCTCCTTGAGAAATAAAAGGAATCTATTCACCATAAAAGGCACTGAAGTACTATAAGGTAAACAGTCCGAGCTGCCTTAGTAAGTGCCCTCAATGGCATCTGATCTTGTACAAGCATAGCTTTTGAAAGGTGCACTTAGTGATCCGATTATAATTATTATAAGTACATTACAGTTTCTATGAAGCAGGTTAATTTCAAGGCATCTAAAGTTAAGCTGTAGCCACTGAAGATAAACAAACATGCTTCAGCTTGAAAAGCTTTAATGGAGAGGTTATTTGACAACATTAGTGATGATGAATCACTACTTACATATCAGGTCCTCTATTAGTATATTAGCTCATAGGATGGCTGCCACACTCACTTTAAAGACTTTACTTGTGCAATGACCACTGTCTGTCCTTGGGAAGCATGCCACCATGCTGGTTTTCCCACTGGCACCATCTCATTTGCAGTACAGAGTTTAATTACGTATGACACATTTCCAAAATATATAGATTAAAAGTAGTCTACAAGAGTTCCTCACATGGTTTGCAGGTTGTCATGCCACAGGAATTGCATGCACATCAACCCTCTACGGACTGCCCTGAACACCACCGCAAGGATCATCCAGAAAGCAAAAAAACATGACCACATCACCCCAGTACTAAAAGAACTGCACATACTACCACTTCAAGCAAGGATCAAATACAAAGCTGCCCTGCTTATACACAAAGCCCTCCATCAACCACAGACCTCCCATCTCCGCTCCCTGCTACCCCAGCCCACCCACAACAGAACGACCCGACAAACCACCACCAACACCCTCACCATCCCCTATCAGCGAACAAAATATAACCAACGGACCTGCAACAGAGCCTATGCACCCTCCCTCTGGAACTCACTACCAATCCAAATCAGAAACACCGCTGATCCAACTGCGTTCCGAAGACAACTAAAAACCATCCTCTTCCTGGAATATCTTGGACCAGATCCAGGCAACCTCCACTGACATCTCACAATCCCGCAACCGAAATCCCAATCTACCCTCTAAGAGACCCATGTCTATTCCCTAAGACTTCTCCACCTGTTTGAATCATCAATGTTGGCCCCCTGGTGAAGGCCCCCCCCCCCTTTTATGTTATATCGCTTTGACCCGGTGAAAAGCGGTATATAAATGCAGTTAAATAAATAAAATTCAACAGCAGCTTAATGACGGGCAGGCCTCCCAGGGTGGAAACTTCTCAGCTGAGGTGCCAGACTAACCAGCCATATGGGCAGCAGCAGTGTGGACAGTGTTGGTCGTAGAGGATCACATTTCTGGGACAATGCATCACCTGTGTGTAAGAAAAGTCTGGTAATCTATTTCTGTATCTTGCCATGTAACCCATGAATAGTCACATCAGGTTGGAAAGCACTTAACAGGCTAGTAGGGAAAAACGTATTTTTATTTATTTATTTAACATTTTTTTATATACCGCCTTTCAAATTCTCAAAGCGGTTTACAGAGAACATAACTTTGTTTACATGAAACTTTTCGGAACTATTTACAATAGCAGTTAACAACTTGTTTACATTAACATTTTAACTATTTACATAAGTGTTTGAACTCTTACAGATGCTTTGTGATTTGGCAATTGTCTAAAAGTTGTCATAGTCCTTGCAATTAACTGACTTGCAAGGTCCTGAAATGCTCAATAGGTGGGTTTTCAAGGATTTTCTGAAGTCGGTAATATCTGTGGTGGCTCCCAGGTGGTGTGGGATGTAGATCTCAAACACTCTATGTAGTGTGTTCTGGGAGGTACCTGTGGATGTCTTGGGGGTTGCCAGGGAGTTTTGGTGCCATGTCCTTCTTGATCTTTTGTCTGGGACTCTTCTGATCAAGCCTTTTAAGCAATCAGCAGATTGATTGTGGAGTATTTTGAATGCTATCGTTATTACCTTGTATTTTAATCATGAACTGATGGGAAGCCAATGGGGGGATTAAAGTATGAGGGTGATGTGGGCTTGTTTATTAGCTCTAGTGATTAGTCAGGCTGCTGCATTTTGGGCCAGTTGCAAGGCTTGCATTGCACCTTTACGTAAGCCGTGAAGAATTAGATTACAATAGTCAAAGTGCAGTGTGATTAGCGCCTGACATACGGAGCGGAAGTGGTTCTGCTCTAGAAGAGGTCGAAGATTTTGCAGAAACTTCATTTTGTAATATACTTTTGTTGTTTTGCTGATGTGAGACTGAAAATTGACCTTCTGGTCAATGTATATTCCCAAGTCTCTCACCTCACTTTTTACAGGGATTGAACTGCTTCCTAGTGGTAGGTTATCAGGGGGGTTGAATATGGGGTCTCTCGTGATTATGAGAGCTTCCGATTTCTTGCAGTTGATTTCCAGATTGCGTTGTAATAACCATTCCATGACTGCTTACAGGCTGAGATGGCAGAGTAGTCTGGTTTCTTCGTATCTAGGATGGAATATATCATTAAGTCATCTGCACATAGGTGGTAGTGTATTTTGTGTTCCTGTAAAATTTTGCATACTGGCTGTATGTACAGGTTAAAGAGGAGAACAGAGAGTGCAGAGCCTTGAGGAAGACCTTGTTTTAGTGGAAAAGGTCTCAAAATATCAGATTTTATCTTAACTTGTGATCTTCTGTCAGATAAGTAAGAGCAGAACCAAGACAGCGGTGTGTCACTTAATCCTATTTCGCTTAGTCTGTCGAGAAGTATAGAGTGGATTATAGAGTCAAATGCAGAAGTTATGTCAACGAAAATGAGGATGAATCCTTTCCTGGTGTCTTCAATTCCTTTTAGTACAGTATTCAGAAGGGATGTTAAATAAAAATAAAATGGGGTGGAAACCTTATTAACAGGTTTTATATACTGCTTTATCACTTCAATCAAAGCAGTTTACATTGTAACTTAAACTTAGTAATGTATGTTGAAGAGGGATATTGATAACTCTCGGAACCCATGTTGTTGAGGGTCATGTGGGAAGGTAGCATCAAACGTGGTCTTGTAGCTGGTGTTGGACCGTCTTTTCGATTAATTTGGATAAAGGTGGGATGCTAGATATGGGACGATACGAGACAGGAGAAGTTGAGTCAGAGGTGTTATTCTTCAGTAATGGTCTTATTGAAGAGATTTTCAGAAGTGGTAGCATGAATCCTTGTGAAAGGGATAAGTTTATTATTTTGCAGTGATGGAGCTAATTCTTGTGCCATTGTCTTTATCCAAAGGGTTGGGCAAGGGTCAAGGGGGGAAGTGGACGTGTTCAAAGTTTTCAGGAGGTTGATGCAAAGGTCTTCAGAGACCGAGTAAAAAGAGGTCCAGATGTTTGGTTGATTTGGTTCAGTTGAAGGTGTGATGGGATGGGGTTTGGAGAGGCTTGTGGACACAATAGCTTGCTTTGGAGAAAGGATGCATAAGTCTCTGGGGTTAGAACATCTATATCTTGGCTTTGCGGGGCTCTTGATAGGTCTCTGACTATGGAGAAAAGCTCTCTGGGACGGTTTAGGGAACTCATGATTATGTTCGTGTGGTGTTGTTTTTTGCAGTTGCAAATTAGTTTGTTGTATTCTCGCTGTTTTGTCATGTATTCCTGTTGAGCTTTGGTTCTCCTCCATCGTCTTTCAAGTCTTCTTAAGGTGGTCTTTGCCTGCTTTATTTCTGGAGAGTACCCTGGGGCTTTGTTTTGCCGCTTGGAAGCTCTTGGGTTTGGCGGCGCAGTGGCAGCTAATGAAAATGTGTTATTCCAGTTCTCAATCAGTGAGGTCTGCAGAGATAGATTCTAGTTTGGGTATTGTTTGATTGAGAAGGGTGTCTTTGTTGAATTCGTTGAAGCATCTGAAGGAGTTTGAGTAGTGCTGTCTGGGGTGTGGGAGATCAAGAGGGGGATTGAATTGTTCTCCTGCTAATGCTGCCATACTTGTGCTTACTGTATTTGCCCTTACTGTTGCCATTGAGTATCCTGTTGTTTGTATCCTCCAGGTCTCTGAAGCACGCGCTTTCTCCGCCTACCCAGGAAGTGACACGGCCACGGACCCCCAGGTAATCCTCGGATCCCCTATAACTATTTAAAGATGCCTCCAGCGGCACCAGTCACTGCTCCTTGGGGTTGCTTCAAGGGTGTTACTTCTCACTGGAACCAACTCTTGGCTATCCTGCTGTGTCTCCTTCCTCTCCTCACTGGTTTATCTTTCCCTGCTCTCTGCCCTCCACCTCTGGTAAGTTTGCAAATTTGTGCATCTGTGTTTTCTCATTTCCCTATTGACCCTGTAAATCCTAGTCAGTTCCTTTACCTTATGTCTGCCATTCCGGTAGTTTGGGGACATCGCCCTTCCCCTTCTCAGGAAATAATGCTGTTCCTTTTCGGACTTTATCAAACTTATGCGTTTGTTCATCTACCTCTCCTCTATTAATTGCTCCTCTCTCCTCTCCGTTACCCACCTCTCTTGGGATTGGCTCTGCAAATTGTCGTTCACTTCGGTCAAAGTCTCTTCTAATACAAGACCTCATTCTTCAACAGTCCCTGGCTGTGCTTTGTCTGAGACCTGGCTAAAGGAGGGTGAATACCCTCTCCTAACCAAATGTCTGTCCCCCCCCCTCTTTCTCCACCCTCTCTGTCTCTCAAGAGGGCCATCACGGAGGTGGCGTTGCCATCCTTTTTCGTTCATCTATACCTATAGTCCAGGTTTCCTCTCCTCTTCTGCATTACCCTGAATCTCTTCTCCTATTTCTTCAGTCCTCCCCTCCTTTTCATATTCTTATTCTTTATTCACCTCCTTCTCTTTCAGGCTTCATTTGGGATGCTCTCCTTCACACTATTACTGACGTCTCCTTGCAGTATCCTCACTTGACTATACTCGGAGATCTGAATATCCACTTTGATTGTCCTACCTCCGCTAAAGATCTATCTTTTATTTCTCTTCTCCATGACCTCTCTCTCCAGCAGCTTGTCTTACGTCCCACCCATGTTGCTGGCCATACTCTTAATCCTTTAATCATTCCACTGTCACCCCCTTTCTCAATCTCATAGCTTTCCATACAGCCTCTCCCCTGGACTGATCACTATTGCTTGTCATTTCTGCTTCTTCCTCCTTCCATACAGTCACCTTCATCTTAGGTTTCTCCGTCCTCTGTCCTCCTCACTGCCTCTCCATGTCGTCGAATCACCCCCTTACCTTGCAGCAGTTTCCTCCCGCCCCTCAGCTTTTTCCAGATACCTTTTCTACTCTCTCTCCGAATGCACAGGTTTCACTCTGGACTTCCACGTTATCCACTACTCTCGACCAGCTTGCCATCTCAGTCTAAACGCCCTATGGCTAGACATCCCTGGTATCATGCAGGCTTACGTCTCTTACGTTGTCATTTAAGAGCAGCTGAGCGTGCTTGGCGTAAGCACCCTACTCCTCTTACTCTGGCAAAATTCCATGAAAATCATCATCATTACCATTCCTCTGTCCATCTAGCTAAACAGACCTGTTTCTCGAATTGCATTACTACGGCCACTAATCCTTTCAGACAGCTTTTTTCTCTGCTTCGAACCCTTACCTCACTTAACACTCATCACTCCTCAGATCCACCCCAGTCTCTACCTTCTCCTTCCAGTCTTGCTTTGTTCTTTGGAACCAAGATCTCAGATCTGCATGCTGCTCTTCCCTCCTGCCGTCTTCCGCTATCCTCCCCTCCTCCTCCATCTCCATCTCCTCCTTCCTCCCCCTCCTCTTCCTTTTCTCACTGCTGGTCATCTTTCTATTCTATTACCTCACCAGAACTCTTAACTCTTATTTCCTCAGTGCGAAAGACCACCTGCCCTCTCGACCCCATCCCATCTACCTGGTTTACTGAAACTTCTCTTGCTCTCTTACCCTACATTCTTGCCATAATTAATACTTCCCTCTCTTCTGGATCCCTCCCTTCCCTCTGAAAACACACATTTGTCCGGCCCATTTTGAAAAAATCCAATCTAGATCCACTTATCCCAGCCAATTATTGCCCCATTTCCAACCTACCTTTCCTCGCAAAACTTCTTGAAAGAATTATCTTTTCCCAATTTTCTCAACACTTACACTCCATAAACTTTTTACATCCCTGACAGTCGGGTTTTCATCAGGGTCACAGCACGGATACAATTCTACTAGCACTTCTTAACGATCTCCATTCCTCACACGACAAAGCACACAATAGCTTGCTTTGGAGAAAGGATGCATAAGTCTCTGGGGTTAGAACATCTATATCTTGGCTTTGCGGGGCTCTTAATAGGTCTCTGACTATGGAGAAAAGCTCTCTGGGACGGTTTAGGGAACTCATGATTATGTTCGTGTGGTGTTGTTTTTTGCAGTTGCAAATTAGTTTGTTGTATTCTCGCTGTTTTGTCATGTATTCCTGTTGAGCTTTGGTTCTCCTCCATCGTCTTTCAAGTCTTCTTAAGGTGGTCTTTGCCTGCTTTATTTCTGGAGAGTACCATGGGGCTTTGTTTTACCGCTTGGAAGTTCTTGGGTTTGGCGGCGCAGTGGCAGCTAATGAAAATGTGTTATTCCAGTTCTCAATCAGTGAGGGGAGGTCTGCAGAGATAGATTCTAGTTTGGGTATTGTTTGATTGAGAAGGGTGTCTTTGTTGAATTCGTTGAAGCATCTGAAGGAGTTTGAGTAGTGCTGTCTGGGGTGTGAGAGATCAAGAGGGGGATTGAATTGTTCTCCTGCTAATGCTGCCATACTTGTGCTTACTGTATTTGCCCTTACTGTTGCCATTGAATATCCTGTTGTTTGTATCCTCCAGGTCTCTGAAACACGCACTTTCTCCGCCTACCCAGGAAGTGACACGGCCACGGACCCCCAGGTAATCCTCGGATCCCCTATAACTATTTAAAGATGCCTATTTAAAGGTGACATTTTGGTGGTGGACTCCCTAAATCTTTCTGCAGCTTTTGATTTAGTTGATCATTCTCTTCTTCTCTCACGTCTCCAGGGAACAGTTTATCGCTGGTTTCATTCTTTCTTATCTTCCCACTCTCTCTGTGGTCTCACTCTCCGGCCCACACCACTCTTCTGCTCCTATCTCCCTTCCCTGTGGTGTCCCACAAGGATCGGTCCTCGCACCCCTTTATTTATTTATTATTTATTTATTACAGTTTCTTATATACCGCGCTATTTAGCATCAGTGCGGTTTACATTATAACTTAACGACCATAACAACAAGCTGTCAGGTTTACATCGAACAGGAGTATAAACATGGAAAAACAGGGTCAACTATATACATAATCTATTTACATTGGAAGGATAGATAAAAGTCAGATAATGCATGTAGGTCTTTTCTAACTAAATTGGGTCAATTCCTGGAGGGTATATCTAGGATCAATTGCTGTCAGGTAAGTGTTGGAGGAACAAGTGGGTTTTGAGGGCCTTCCTGAACTGATATAGGCTGGCTATGGCCCTAATGTCAGGGGGTAGGGCATTCCAGCATTTGGGTACGTAACAGCTGAAAGACCTGTTTGTGGTTGATAAGTTGTACTTTGTCGAAGCCTTTGGTATTGCAAGCAAGTTTACAGCTGTTGATCTTCTGGATCTGTTGGGAGGGACAAAGTGGATAAGATGAGTGAGTGAGGAGGCTGAAATACCTTTGATTGCTTTGAAAGCTAATAGAAGGGTTTTGAAGGTGATTCTCCCATTGATTGGTAGCCAGTGCAGCTGTTTGAGAATGGGGGTCACGTGGTCATATCTGGATGCTCCATAAAGGATCCTAGCTGCGGTGTTCATGGCCAACTGTAAGGGGGTTAATGTGGATTGGGGGAGACCTTGTAAGATGGAATTTGCAAAATCAAAGTGCGGCAGTATCAGCGCTTGATATATGGTTCGGAAGTCATCTGGGTCCAATAGGGAGCGTAGGTGCTTGAGAGAGCGTATTTTGAAGTAGACGGCTTTGACTATGTTGCTTATGTGGCTTTTCAAGTTAAGATGTTGATCCAAAGTAACTCCCAAATATTTTATTGCATCTTTGGTTTGCAAATCAGCTTCATTGACACTGACCTGGGATGGGGGGGGGTAAAGTAGGTGTCTCTGGTGATGAATAGCACCTCCGTTTTTTTATGTTGGATGCGAAGGTTCTGTGTTTGGAGCCAAGTTGAAACTGCGTTGAAGCAGTCTGTGAGGGGGGTCAGGTCCATGTGAGTTGTGGAGAAGGGCATGTATAATAGGATATCGTCTGCATATATCAAACAATTCACGTTGAATGATCTTATGATATTGCAGATGGGCTGCATGTAGATATTGAAAAGTAATGAGGATAACGATGAGCCCTGGGATACTCCTTGCTTTTGATGGAAATGTGTTGACTCCTCTGATCCTGATTTCACATATTGCCATCTGTCGTCAAGGTAAGATTTGCACCATTCTAGTGCACTGTTGCAGACTCCCTTCTCCTTCAGTCTTCCGAGGAGAATTTCGTGACTCACGGAGTCGAACGCCGCGGCAATGTCTAGAAATATGAGCACAAAACCTTGACGGATGTTGTCAATTCCAGTGATGATTTCATTGAAAAGACCAGTGAGTAGTGTCTCTACCCCATGATATTCTCTGAATCCGTGTTGGCAGTTATCTAAGGGGGAGGCAGCATCGATGTGATCTTGAATTTGCCGTTGTGCTTCTTTCTCAATTATTTTGGCCAAGAGGGGGATGCTGGCTATTGGTCGGTAAGAGTCAGTTCTTTGTGGATCAAGCTTGGGGTTCTTCAATAGTGGTCTAATGGAAGTCTGCTTAAGTGAAGTGGGGAAATATGATGTAGTGAAGGATAGTTTCATTATTTTTGCAATGACAGGGCTGAACACATCACGTAGCTCCTTGATCCAAAAAGCTGGACATGGGTCAGTTTGTGCGGTGGAGGTGTTGAGAGATGCTATGGTGTCCTCGATACATTTAGTGGATGGTGTAGAAAATATGTTAAGTGGTGATAGGCCCATTGGTTCTTGATATGGGGCTGCTATCACTTTATTGGTTTGTACAATCTTGGATTGTAGATAATCCGCAAATTCCTGCGGGTGAATTTCGCTGTGCTGTATCGGGGAAGGTTCTTTTGAGAGGGAGTTTACTAGATTGAAAAGATCACGTGGCTTGTTCAGAGACCTCTTTAAGGTGTCAGTGTGATATTGTTTCATTTTGGTAGTGATTGATTCTCGGTGTATTGCAAGGTGGGTTCGGTAAGCGGTCTGATCTTCAGTTGAATGCGATCTGCGCCATCGGCGTTCAAGTTTACGTAGTTGCGTAAGGGATGCTCGCAACTCAGGAGAGAACCAGGGGGCGGAGCATCTTTTTGACCTTGCTGTAATCTTCGGGTTTGGGCGTTGTGAGATGGCAAGCAGGCTAGAGTTCCAGTAAGCGATTAGTTCATCAAGGTCTGGTGTAGTTTTTGTTGATGAGTGCTGGGGTCTCCGCCAGGATGTGTTCCCTATCGAAGGGGCGAAAGCATCTGGTGGTAGTTCGAGAGGATGTGTTCGAAGGTCGGCTTCTGTCTAGTTGGACATTGTTGATGGGTATCTGTATGATGATCAATTTGTGGTCGGACCAGGGTACTTCTATGACTGATATTGGAGGATAGTGGCTTTGGTCAATGACAGGGTGTGGAGCAAATACCATGTCAAGAATGTTCCCCTTTGTGTGTGTGGGTTCACCGATGATTTGTTTGAGACCTAGGTCAACCATTGCCTCAAGGAACGCATTTGCATGGCTTTGTGGTAAGGACGGGAGATTGAAATCGCCCATTAACCAATTTGGTTTATTGGGAGAGAGGGTGTTAGCTGCGAGGTCAATAATAGATGGAAGATCTTCTGGAGAAGTGGATGGTGATCTATATATCAGGTTAAGGGAACATTGTTGATTAGCAATGGAGAGGATGTCTAGGCTGTTTGTGCTGGAAGAGTCTAGAATGTGGAAGTTGAGCTCAGATTTGGAGATTATGAGTACACCTCCTCCTTTTTGTTTTCCCTATGCCGCGTATGTATTGAGAAATTGGGGGGTAGTAGCTGGTGTAGGATGACGTTGTCTTCTGAAGATAGCCATGTTTCTGTGATCATAAGTATTTCCAGGTCATAAAAGGAGATTGTGTCAAGGACCACTGGCCATTTATTGCGAATGGAGCGTGCATTGATGATGGCACATTTTAGGGGTCGGCATCTCAAAGGTTTTTCTTGTTTGGTTGACTTGGATAGCTGGAGTGCCACATGAATCAGGTGGGAGTGGCGCGAGTAGGTGCTACTTCCTGGGTTGGAGTAAGGGGGGCAATTCCATCTTTTTCCATGGCTATTCAGGATTGGGATCCTGCTTTGTGGTGTGTGTAAAGAGCCTGGGAGGTTCCAAGCCAGTGGAAAAGGTAGAAGCTAAGCAAGACAGCGACATGGAGGGCCATTCTGAAGATTCGATTGGGTGTGAGACCCTATATGTAGGTATGAAGTGTGGAAGAGCTCTACTGTGGTATTGGTATGAAGCTTTTATGAGCCCCAAAGTAGTGCTGAGAAATCTTCAGTACAGAGGAGCAGTTATACGAGATTGCAAATAATGGGGGGGGGGGTACGGTTTACATGCTAATATATAATCTATCTTAAAAGAGAGAGGGTGTGATACAGAGATGATACATTTCTCAAGAAAGAAATTAACAGTATATTGATCTTCAATTGACAAATAGCAGTATTAAGGTGGTACAGCATACACTGTGTTTGCTGGCCTATATATAGCGTCTAAAAATACAGGTTATTCATATATATATATTTTATGTGTGTAGGTTATATATATAGGTTACTTTACAAGTTACAAGTGACTTAATGACTTAATGATAGTCCATAGAATTGGATCGTAGTGTTCCAATGTGGGCTTGGTGTCTGGTACATGGATACTGACCGGTGCTGCTGACTGTAGTTGAAGGGATTGCTGATAGCGAGAGCCGTTAGGAGTTGTGTTGGGTGATCCTCCTCTCCTCTCTGTCCTTGGGCGGGTGAACAGATAGCTGGTTTCTTGGTTGTGTCGTAGGGTGCTGTGAGAGGCAGGTTTCGGGTCGCTGGAGCGCTGCTTAGGATATTTCGTGTCGCCTATCGTGCCTCGCCTAAGGGCCACGCCCTTGCCCTCTGCATTCAGCAAACCGGTCTCTCTGCCTTCTTCTATGCTGATGACATCATCATCCTACATCATACTAGTCCTCTTCACCCTGATCTCACTCCTCTGAATTCCTGTATCAAATTGGCTCTCTTCTAACTGCCTTCATCTTAATCTAACCAAAACCTCATGTACTTGGTTCACTTTTGGAAGCCCATGTCCTTCACTTTCTCCCTCCCTTGACAGTTCTACAATTCCTCTGGTCTCTTCTTTCCGATATCTTGGTGTTCTGCTTGACTCTACTCTTTCCTTTAAGGACCATATTTCCCATCGCACAAAAACCTCTTACTTTTTCTTACGCCAAATTCATTCTATTCCTCCCTTTCTTTCTCCTGCTGCCCTGACTACCCTTACCATAGCTACCGTACTCTCTCGTATTGATTATTGTAATTCATTCCTCACAGGTCTTACCCACACTCAGTATATGTTGTTTGCAATTATTAGAGAACACTGCTGCCAGGATTATCACTCATTCTTCTTACCGAGTTCATGTTACAACACTTCTGTATCACTTACATTGGCTACCTATCGAGTTCCTTATTCATTTTAAAATTCTCACTCTAGTTCACCGAGCCATTTACACCCAAACGCCTCAGTATCTCACTGAACTTCTACAGTTCCACACTCCCACTCGTTCCCTCTGTTCAATCCATGTCAATTGCCTTCACCTCCCCTCACACGCCTTCAAACAACCCGGCATTCAGCTTTTTTTCTTCCATGGTTCAGCCCTGTGGAATTCCTTGCCCACCTCACTCTGTCTTGAAACAAACTATCCTGCCTTTAAGTCACAGTTGAAAACTCATCTCTTCACCACAGCTTATAACCTCCCGGCTTCTCAATCCTGACCTGGTTTATTAATGTTTGTCTAAGTTCTTCTCTTATGTATTTTCTTTACACGCTTTATAATTTCCTCTTTCCTGTATAAGATTGTAGTTCTTTTCCTTTTTCCTGGCCTTGTGCCTCTTTCTGATTGTTAACTTATTGTAAACCACCCTGTAGGGCGGTATATCAAATCTAAATAAACTGAAACTGATTGGACCATGGCACCGGGGTTACTTGATATGGTATATGAGAACCAATGAAGTGGAGGATGAAGGGTACAAATACCAGGTCAAGGGTATTTCCTCCATTGTGAGTCTGTGTTGAGATAATCTGGGAGACATCTAATGAGGTTAAGGCTTCAAGGAATGTTGAGGCTTGCACTGACCTTAGGGAGCTCAGATTAAAATTGCCTAAAATTATTGGTAGCCTACCTGTTAGTGTGGCTGGTGGCCATCTCTATTATGCTTGAGAGGTCATGTGTGTTAGGTGAGGGAGCTCTGTATATTAGACATATTATGAGGTCTTTGCTTTCCAGGGTTAAGGAGTTGAGGGTGGAAGTGGAATGACTGCTGATGAGTTTGAGGTTTAATTGTTTAACTGCCAGGATGAGTGAGCCCCCTCCTCTGCGTCCTTGCCTGGTAGATTGGTGTGCATCCATATTGGATGGGGTGAGCTGGTTTAGAAGGATGGTGTCCACATCAGTAAACCATGATTTGGTTATACACATGATCTCTACTTCCTGGTCATGTATGTAACCAGATATGGTGTGAATTTTTGTTACGAATAGAGCAGGTGTTTATTAGGGAGCACTTAATTGTTTGAGACTGTTGCTTGGTTGTTGTGCTTCTCTGAGAGCCTTCATTCGCGTTTATGCAGATGAGATGGGGCAGCCTTTTGTGGGGATTGGAGAAGAGGGGTTGGTTGGCTAGTAGTTGTCTGGGTCTGTAGAGGATTGGAATTGAGTTGTTCCAGCTGTAAGTTGGTCTGTTTGGATTTAATAGGAGAGCCGCAATGAAGGAAAGGATTAGAGTAGCTTGATCCACTTTATGTCTGCTATTCCAAGCCACAGTTCTGTTTGGGTGACAGGTTATGGTTGGAGGTGTAACTACCACAGAAGTTTAACTAATGCAGAAGGATTACTTAGTTAAGCTGTATGCAGTTGTCTGGTGTTTCCTGTGTGGGAGACTGAGTTGTTAGTGCATTCAGTATCGGCAATGGTAAGGTTTTGGCTCTGCTCTGGGGCAATGCAAGTTAGTGGATGTAGTAGTGTGAGCCTTGTAGTTAAGAGTCTTTGCTATCACTGGAGAAATTATAGGTGGTAGAGGTTTCAAGTTGTACGTATGTTTTGGTGTCAATGGAGTTCATCAGTTGTAGGCTAAGCAGAGTATGGTAGATGGTGTTGATCCCACCTTGGTGCCACATCAAAGGGCCCTCTGGTGAGGCCCTCAGGCATGGGCACACCAGATGGCACTTCCTTTTTTAAAGTCTGGCAGCAGCCCCTGATTGGGCTGGGGCTGGAGAGCAGGAGGTGTCTGGCCTCGTGCTCTCCGGCTCTACCCTGATCAGGGGAACGGTGGTGGAAGATGGAGCGGCTCTGCTGCCTTCGCACCAGATGGCGCTTCCTTCTTTGAAGTCCAGCGGTGAGTAAAACCAGAACTGGAAAGCAGGTTAAAAATGAGCCCCAAACTGGAAGACCCCTGATCCAGATGGAGGAACCAACTTTTGATGCCGACAGTCAACATCACTCCACCAAGACCTGACAAACTGCAAAAACCAATTGATCAAGCAGCCAGACTTAACACCAAAATGGCTTACAACAGGAAGAACATTTCTCCTTCAAAGGGGGATACAAGTAACATTCTCAAACATTATAGACCAATAACTTGTTGTCCTACAATCTATAAGCTGTTCACTGCAATAGAGGCAGACAGAATCTATGATCATATCAAATCCAATAACATCCATGGCAATAGAACAAAAGGGCAATAAGAGGGGAGCATATGGAACCAAAGACCAGTTAATATTAATTAAAGACCATCATAGCCAACGCTAAGAAAAGTAGAAATCTCAGTATAATGCGAATTGATTATAAGAAAGTTTTTGACAGCATCCTATACTCTTCAATAAAAACGTGCCTTGAAATGTATGATATATCCTGATTTGATAGAATATATTAAGTTCAACATGACAATGTGACAAACCATGCTGTCTTTGAAGTATGAAGATAGGAATAATGTATTAACATTAAGATCTAGCGAGGAATACTTCAGGGAGATTTCCTGTTGCCACTTCTGTTTTGTATGACGTTTAATCCAATAAGTACTCGCATCGACTCTTTGGGATATGGATTTAGCCTGAATCCTAAAAGAAAGTAACAACCCAGAAGTAACATCCCATTTACAATTTGTAGATTATCTAAAACTGTACAGTTCCAGCAACCAAGAATTAGCAAAGCAACTTTGTGTGGTTAAAAGCTTTTCTGATGACTTCTGGCCTTTACATATGTGCTAAGGCAACTTTTTTTTTAATAGAGGAAGATTGAGCAAAACTGAAAACATCTCTCTGGCTGAAGGCTGTGACAAAGTATCTTGAACAGGAAGGCGTATATAAATACCTCGGAGTAAAGGAAGGCATGACACTCAAGCAGAAATACTACAGGAGACTAAAATGGTTACGGAAAACTGCTTTATTATAGAATAAGATACAAGCCAACAATCAGCTGGCAATTCCTGTACTCTCATACAGTGTTGGCATTGTGGACTGGCCTTCTAAAGGTCTTGAAAAACTGGATTTACAAAGAAAACTCCTCCATTCCCATGAGGCACTTTACGAGAATCCATGTATGTCAAGACTGTACATCCTTGTAGAGTTGAAGGGGGCTAGGCCTCAGAGATCAATTACACATACAGAGCCGCTATCATAGGCCTCTAGGCCTACCTAATAGCAACAAGTGCTGTCATATGAAACTAAACATCCAGAATCTGTCTCCATCATCGGGGGGAGAGGGAGATAAGATGGCATCAGGAAAAGAGCTCTGATGCTGAACCCCCGCACTTACTATCCTCACAGTGCTGTTTTGCTCCCTCTGTGCTGCCATAGCAAGCCAGAAAAAATGCAAGCAAGAGAGCTTAGCCTCAGGCTCTGATCAGCCACCATTAGCTGTGCAGAGGATTTTGGAGTCATGTGGAATCCAGGGACTCTGAGCTGCAGCAGCAGTATCCTCAGTGGGTCTGCGGGCCAAGTGTCTCTGTGGTGTTTTAGCACTGAATTGCAATTGGCGCCACCGTGATCCAGAAGTGTTGGGCCTTCCGTTAGTGTGCTCCCCTCCAGCCCACCAATGAGCATGCCATTAAAGGGAAGTGAAGAGGGACTACAGGTGTCTACCTCAACTGGGGATGATTGGGGGATGGAAGGAGAAGCCAGTACAACGTCCCCCAGAGTGGGGCTGACGCAGATGGGCACCCTTCTGAGTCTGGTAGGAAGCGAAACCTACCATAATAACTTCAGAATTGCTGTGGGAAAAGCATAGTTACTCACCTGTAACAGGTGTGCTCCAGGGACAGCAGGAATCAGTCCTCACTTATGGGTGACGTTTGCACCGACAGTGCCCACGCAGAGCAACTCCCTAGCTTTCAAAGAAAGCCTTTGGGATTGCTGCTACACATGCGTGGTCCTCTTCCCGCCCAAGGGTGCCATCTTGCTCAGTCAGGACCCTTAGCTCGAGCCCTACCAAGCAGATGGCAAGGGGAAGGATAAAAATCCAGCAACTCATCAGGGGAGGTGGGAGGGTAGTGAGGACCGATTCCTGCTGTCCCTGGAGAACACCTGTTACAGGTGAGTAACTACGCTTTCTCCAGGAAAAAGCAGGAAGTCACTCCCCAGCTACAGGCTACTGAATCTGTAACCAAAAATGCCTCTGCGAAGATGTGAGCAGAAACTGATGCCCGAAGGAGCCCAAGTCCTCAGAAACCCGGGGCGAAACTCTCAGTAGCCGTTGAGAAGGGTCGGAGGGCCAGAGTTGCTTATACCCTAAACAGATTACAGAGTACAGCCTGGCCGAAGGCACTGTCCTGGCAGGATTCCCTCTCCAGGCAGTAGCGCAAGGCAAAAGTGTTAGCCGAAGACCAGGTCGCAGCCCAGCAGATATCTGTCAGAAGCACTGAGTGTAGCGAAGCTACCAAAGCCATCTTGGCTCAGACGCCATGTGCGGTGACCTGCCGATGCAGCAGGGTGCCCGCCTTTGCATGAGCAAAGGCAATGCAGTCTGCCAATCAGATGGGGAGCGTGCGTTTTGTGACTGCCTGCCCCAGGCGACTGGGATCGTAAGACACGAAGAGCCGGCCAGACTTGCGATGAGGCTGAGTGCGCTGCAAGAGTCCTCTTGCAGTCGAGTGTATGCTCTCCCCTGCACGGGGATAGAGCCTCCGGCAGAGAGGGCAGCAGCCGACCATCTTCCGCCCAATCCGGGCGCACCGACCACTACTTAAAGATCGCGCCATCGGGCGCGTGCTCTTTCCTGCCACCACCACCATCTACAGCTCTCCCCTGCACGGGGATAGAGCTTCCGGCAGAGAGGGCAGCAGCCGACCATCTTCCGCCCAATCCGGGCGCACCGACCACTACTTAAAGATCGCGCCATTGGGCGCGTGCTCTTTCCTGCCCCCACCACCATCTACAGCTCTCCCCTGCACGGGGATAGAGCCTCCGGCAGAGAGGGCAGCAGCCGACCATCTTCCGCCCAATCCGGGCGCACCGACCACTACTTAAAGATCGCGCCATTGGGCGCGTGCTCTTTCCTGCCCCCACCACCATCTACAGCTCTCCCCTGCACGGGGATAGAGCCTCCGGCAGAGAGGGCAGCAGCCGACCATCTTCCGCCCAATCCGGGCGCACCGACCACTACTTAAAGATCGCGCCATCAGGCGCACCCGCGCCTCACGGGCCCGCGGCTGAGGGCCTCGCCAGAGGGCCCTTTGGCGTGGCCCTTAGGCGGAGACCTGGTGGAGGCCTAAGAACAAGAGATCGAGCAGGCCGCACCGAAGCACCATCCTCCAACAGACCAGCAACCCAATCGGGCCCTCTCCAACGTCAGAAAACAACGATACCAGTGTGCCCGCGCAAGCCGACCCACATTGTCCAATCGAACAGAAAGATAAGTCTATCCCTCAACCAACCAATAGCTAGAGCTCCCCTGAGGTTGAGCTCGCTTATCAACAGCTCCGTACAGATCTGTCAGCACTGCTGTGCTTTATTTTACCCCTGGAACCGAGAACGACCTCCAACTGAACCAACCACAGCAAGTATATAATTAAATGAACTAATCTTTCACCACCAACTGTACTACCCACATTTCATGGACTGTTATCATAACTAATTTATACTGTTGTCAGTACTCACTCATACTACCCCTACCTATACTGCTGTCAGTAATCCCTATTCCCCCCCCCCCCAAGAAACTATTGCCAGTGTCTAAACGGTCTTTGGTGTCTGTATTTATACTGTTGCCAGTATTTATAGCTATACTGTTGCCAGTAATGTTGTCCCTAGGAGATAGATATAACCCTAGCTCTGTTGCCATAGCTAGGGTTACTAGTGGATAGATAGACTATCACTAGTAGATAGATATACTGTTGCCAGTAATATTGTCACTAGGAGATAAATATACTGTTGTCAATTATACTGTTGTCAGTAGCTAAAAACACTGTTGCCTGTAATCATACACTCTGTTGCCATAGCTATACAAACTATCACACACTCTCACATACTACTTATCCACTTCATATATTAATCATAACAAAAAATGAAACTTACACGGATCATACTACATCTTTTATATGTCATAAGTATAACCATAAGCATACTTATCTCTCCTGCAATATGCTACCAACCACAACACCCGCACTACCACCATCCCAGAATGGCCTACCAGTACACCAACCCTCAACATATCAATCAAATATTCATTACTAACCACAAACCATATTCACCCATACATAACCCATTAACAGTTAGGTACACAGATACATGTATAAGAAGATTAATTAACATACAAACAAAATCAGACAACGAAATAAAAAAAACTGAACCCACCCATTCAAGACTTGAAAATAATCCTCATAAATGTAAGATCTGTTAGGAACAAGATTCCAATTATTATAGATCTCATCACTGACGAGAACCCTGACTTCCTCTGCCTAACTGAGACTTGGCTAAGCAACACTGATACTGTTTTAACAAACCAATTAAAAATAAAAGGTTATACCTTATCCATCTGTAACCGCAATCAAAGAAAAGGTGGTGGAGTCTTAATACTATCTAAATCAAGTTTGAATTGTTCCACCTCCATTAGTGAATCTAATGATAACACAGATATACTAATGATAGAAAACAGGAACTTAGCAATTTGCCTCTTTTATAGACCACCTACATCAGATACTCAAAATATTACATCTATACTAGAAACAGCATGCAAAACATCCACAAAGAAACCCCATATAATCCTGGGAGATTTTAACTTAACAACTTGCAATACTAACCAATCTGCAATCATTCTTGAATCTATGGAAGATATGGGCTATCAACAAATTATTAACCAACCAACTCATAATAAAGGAAATACTCTGGATTTAATATTTCTCCCATTGTCCTTTACGATAACACATGAATATTCACCTCCTATAATATCCCAAATCCCATGGTCTGACCACTTTATAATAAAATTCTCTATTAATATACCATCTACTATCTCCTCTCAACAACATAAAAATCATCACGGACCCAAATATAGACCTTTTTCACCTGAAGAATTCCTCAACACAATCATTCCACAATTATCCACAGAATTAAATAACCTTGATGAAGCCACAACTATAAAATCAGCATCTAAACCAATACACAATATACAAAAAAAACATCAAACCAGATCATCAGAAAAATGGTATACAACAGAACTAGCCTTAATCAAAAAAAACCTTCGCAAAATTGAAAAAGAATGGCGAAAAACAAAAACATCTGATCTAAAAGAATTATACTTCACAAATCTCAACTCCTACAGGTCAGCAACAAACAATGCGAAAAAACAATACCATGCGTCGATCCTAAACAAATCTATTAATCGTCCTAGAGAAACTGTTTCAAATAGTAAAATCATTATCTAAGAATCCCATAGATAAACAACAATCAACCTCAATTAACATACAAGATATGGCAGATTACTTTGCTAGCAAACTTAAATCATCTACAATAACTACACCATTCCAAAATATTCCATCCTCTAATAATCACACCTGGAATACTTTTCAACCTATAGATAAGAAACAGCTACTCAATATAATATCGAATATAAACACAACCACATCCATACTCGATCCCTGTCCAGTCCCATGGATTAAACAAACTAAACAAGAACTAGCACCCTTTATCCTAAATATAGTGAATCAATCACTTCTGCAAGGGATATTACCTAAAGAATTAAAACTATCCGCAATCCGTCCCATATTAAAAAACAATACATTAAATATAAATGACCCATCATCTTATCGACCGATCGCCAGCATCCCTTTCCTATCCAAAATCATAGAAAAAACTGTTCAATTACAGTTACAAGATCATATTGATACATTTGCCCCCCTTGACAAACACCAATACGGATTTCGACCTTTTCATGGTGTTGAAACCTTGCTCATTGCACTACTTGACACTCTTAACAAAGGTTTGGACAATCCAAAACAAGCATTCATTTTAGTGTTCTTAGACATTTCAGCTGCTTTTGACAGCATTAATCATACCATACTTATATCAAGACTTAAACAAATAGGTTTATTGAATACTACTTTGAACTGGTTCAAATCATATATATCTGATCATTCACAATATGTTCATCATAACCAATCATCATCATCCCCATTCCTACAAGAAAAAGGTATACCCCAAGGCTCCGCATTATCTGCTTTACTATTTAACATATACCTCCAGCCACTATGTACCATATTAAAAAAATACAAGATTAAATATCATATATACGCGGACGACATCATGCTATTCTCAGAATTTAACATAATCAACCCAAATCACAACAATCTAATAAACTGCCTAATAGAAACTGAAGAATGGCTCCGTTTAAACAACTTATCTATTAACATCAAAAAAACTGAAGTCATGATTGCGACAAAAAACACGAAATATACCCCCCTATCTGACATTAAAATCCTAAACACGACTCTCCCTATCAAAGAAGAAATAAAATATTTAGGAGTCATCATAGACAAAGCTCTCAGTTTCACTTCACACATTAGGAAACTAACAAAAGCAATATATTACAAATTGCGCTCTATACAACAATTAAGACCACTATTACAAGATGAAGACTTTAGAACCGTTACACAAGCCTTAGTCATCCCACATTTTGATTTCTGTAATAGTATACTACATGGCATAACTAAAAAGAACATCAAAATATTGCAAATGGCCCAAAATGTAACAGCAAGAGTTATATTCAAAGCCAAACTATCCGACCACATTACCCCCATATTATACACACTACATTGGCTACCTATATTCAGTAGGATTCAATACAAAATACTATTAACCACTTTTAAATTAATTAATAACTTAGCCCCATCATACTTAACTACTCTTCTTCACAGTCCCCTAGAAACTAGAAAAAGACGGAGAAAAAACCTTAACACACTAGCAGTTCCAGATCTAATAAGAAAATCAAAGCAATCAACTAGTAATAGTGCCTTTTCGTTTGTTGCACCAATACTTTGCAACAATCTTCCAGATCTACTAAGAGAATCTAAAGACCTACTAACATTTAGAAAAGATTTAAAAACACATCTATTTTGTCAACACTACAACAATGGAGAAACAATTATAGTTTCCCAACCACCATAACTGAATCTATAACATTACCCAAATGCATATCTATAATTAGACATCCTCAACTACAAACGATACACATTATAAAATGATTCCTTACACATATATATATAATCAAAGTAACACACGTTACCTGTTATATAGTTTAAATGTATTATAGTTCAATTATTGACATTGTTGTTATCCCTGTTATATCATAATATATTATATACAGTCTTACTGTAACATAATCAATAATCAATTATTGTTTTATATTGTAATTTATATTGTAATTATATTAATCAATATTGTTCTTTTCAACTCACGTTATAATGTAATATTGTTCAAATTGTTCTTAAAGTTCAATGTAACTGTTTAACTGTATAACTTTTGTTGTAATGTAAACCGCTGCTGATCCTTGGAAACAGCGGTATATAAAAACTGTTCAAATAAATAAAATAAATAAAACAGCCGATGCCTGGTCGGCATGGGGCTTCGGAAAGAAGGTCGGTAAGACTATCTCCTGATTGAGATGGAAATCCGAGACAACCTTTGGCAGGAACTTGGGGTGGGTAGAGGACCACTCCATTCCCATAGAACCTGGTGTAAGAGGCATCAGCCATGAGGGCCTGGAGTTCACTGACTCGGCAGGCCGAGGTCAGAGCCACCAGGAAGACCACCTTCTAAGATAGGTGCCGAAGCGAGCACATCACCATCAGCTTGAAAGGCAAACGCGTAAGCTGCATAAGCACTACATTCAGGTCCCACTTTGCCAGGGGAGGCCGGATGGGAGGTTTAGAAAGCAAGAGACCCCGCATAAAGCAGGAGACCAAGGGCTGCTCCATGAGGGGTCTACCCTCAACGGGGAGGTGATTCGCCAAGATGGCGCTCAGGTGCACCCTGACCGAGTTTGACTTGAGTCCTTCCTTCAAGGGGTGAAGGAGGTACTGGAGGACCCATCAGGTAGGACAAGAGAATGGGTCGATCTGGAGCCCAGAGCACCAGACTAAGACGCACCGCCATTTGAAGGCGTAGGCTCATCTCGTCAAGTCTTTTCTTGACGCAAGGAGGACCTCCTCCAGGAGTCCCAGCAGGGCTAGGGATATCCGTTCAGCTGCCAGGCTGGGACAGACAATGAGGCCAGGTTCGGGTGGAACACCCATCCCTCCTCCTGCGTTAGCAAGCCCGGGGCACAGCCCAAGGGAACTGGGAGCTCGGACGAGAGCCGGAGCAAGTAACCGTGGCTGTCAAGGCCATGAGGGAGTGACGAGGATCACCGAAGCTTGCTCCCACTGAGGTTTGTGGAGGGTCCTCACAATGAGAGGAGTGGGGAGGGGGGAGGCGTAAAGAAGCTCGGAGGTCCAACTTAAGAGGAACGCATCTGGGGCCTCCCTGCACGGGTGCGGGATCGTTCCACAGAAGCAGGGGAGCTGTGTGTTTGTCAGGCTTTATCTTTATTCGTTTCTTGATATACCGCACACGCCAAAGACACCAGCGCGGTTTACAACAAGCTTAAAATAAGGGGCATAACATTGCTGCTAGAAAGAGAGGATAGAGGAAATAGAACTCCATTAGTGCAATAGGAAAGGGACAGAGGTAGAGAAAGAGAATAGAAGAGTAGGTCAGAGATAGACAGACTGACAAACTGAGGAAAACGAGACAACCTGTGAGGGGTCCATAGGGTTGGAGGAGGGAAAGCGTAGTTACTCACCTGTAACAGGTGTTCTCCAGGAGCAGCAGGAATCAGTCCTCACATATGGGTGACGTCGGCGCCAACGGAGCCCTCGCGGAGCAATTTTCCCCAGCTTTCACAGAAAGCCTTTGGGAATTGCAGCGCGCATGCGCGGTTGCCTTCCCGCCCAAGGGTGCCATCTTAGCCAGTCTGATGACATAGCTAAAAGACAGCATAAAAATTTGCAAAAAAACTTAAGCAGATGATTGCAACTCCACGGGGAGGAGGGAGGGTTGTGAGGACTGATTCCTGCTGCTCCTGGAGAACACCTGTTACAGGTGAGTAACTACGCTTTCTCCAGGACCAAGCAGGAAGTCAGTCCTCACATATGGGACTCCCAAGCTTAAGGCTACCGGAGACCCTAAGCACAAAAATGAGCTCCCTCTAGCTCGGCAGTACAGGAGGATGGAATCTTCGCTGAATTATTACCCACCGGTAGCCCCCATCCGGGATGGAGGGTAGGAGTTGCTCAAATCTCGAAGAGATTTCGGAGGACTGCCTGTCCGAAAGCACTGTCCCTGCGGGACTCCCTCTCGAGACAGTAATGGACCGCAAAAGTCTGGCTCGAAGACCAAGTAGCGGCCCGGCAGATGTCTGCCAGCGGAACAGAGCGGAGGTAAGCCACTGACGTAGCCTTCGCCCAAACACAATGAGCCGTGACTCGACTTTCTAAGGAGAGTCCGGCTGCCCCATAAGCCCAAGCGATACAGTCAGCAACCCAGATGGACAGGGTACGCTTGGAGACCGGGAGCCCCAATTTATTGGGGTCAAAAGACACAAAAAGCTGAGCAGCTTTACGGTGCTCCCGCGTACGGTCAAGGTAGAAGTTCAATGCCCTTCTACAGTCCAGGGTATGCAGGACTCGTTCAGCTCGGCTGGAGTGAGGCCTGGGAAAGAAGGTTGGAAGTACCACCTCCTGATCGATGTGAAAAGGGGGGACAACTTTTGGAAGAAATTTTGGGTGAGTCCGTAGGACTACCCTATTTTTGTAGAACCGAGTGAAGGGAGGATCAGACACGAGGGCCTGCAATTCACTTACGCGTCTAGCGGAAGTGAGGGCTATCAGGAATAAGGTTTTCCACGAAAGAAAACGCAGAGAACAGGTAGCCATCGGTTCAAAAGGCGGACAGGTGATCCGCTGTAAAACCACATTCAGATCCCAGTCAGGTGCTGGCGGGCGCAGAGGTGGTTTTAGTAGAAGGAGACCTCGGAGAAACCGTGCTACAAGAGGGTCGCTGGAAAGAGGTCTGCCGTCCACCGGCACATGGTGTGCTGAAAGAGCACTGAGGTGAACTTTGACGGAGTTGGACTTAAGTCCCATGTTAGAGAGGTAGAGCAGGTACTGCAAGATCACCGACACCGAGCAGGAGAAGGGATCCTGAGACTGCTGTACACACCAAACGGAAAGGCGACGCCATTTAAGGGCGTAGCATTTGCGGGTAGAAGGTCGCCGAGAAGCTAGGACGACCTCTTCCACCTCCGCGGGCAGGAGAAGGGGAGCAAGGACTACCCTTTCAGCCGCCAGGCCATTAGATTGAGAGATCTGAGGTTGGGGTGTAGCAGAGACCCCTGATCCTGTGTTAGGAGATCCGGTTGAAACCCCAGAGGGAACGGATCCTCTACCGCTAATTGCAACAGGAGTGGGAACCACGGCTGTCTGGGCCAGCGAGGAGCCACCAGGATCATGGACGCTTTGTCCCGGAGAACCTTGAACAGAGTTCGGGAGACCAGCGGGATGGGAGGAAAAGCATAGAGAAGGTTTTCCGACCATGAGAGCAGAAATGCATCTGCCGCTACCCGAAGGGGATGTGGCTGACGCGAGCAGAAGCGAGGAAGTTGCCGGTTGAGAGGACTGGCAAAGAGATCCATCGTGGGGAGGCCCCACTTCAGAAAGAGTTTCTGGACTACCAAGGGATCCAGACGCCACTCGTGCGGCTGGAGTATCCTGCTGAGTTTGTCCGCCAGGCAATTCTCCTGGCCTGGGAGATAAACTGCTTTGAGAAGAATGCCGTGACTGACGGCCCAAGAGCAGAGCTTCTGAGCTTCTCGGCAGAGAAGGAAGGAGCCCGTGCCGCCCTGCTTGTTCACGTAGAACATGGCAACTTGATTGTCCGTCTGGACAAGGACGGACTGGTGAGAAGTCAGGTGGGAGAAAGCCTTGAGCGCCAGACGAATAGCTCTGAGCTCCAGGAAGTTGATCTGTTGAGCAGATTCCCACGCGGTCCAGAGACCTTGAGTACATGCCCCCTGGCAATGAGCTCCCCAGCCCAGGAGGGAAGCATCGGTCGTCAGCACTTGAGTCGGCTGAGGCGACTGAAAAGGCATTCCGAGCACCAGGTTCGGCTGATGAAGCCACCACTGTAGGGAAGAGGCCAGCGGTCTGGAGAGGCGCACTAAGTCGGCTAGCCCGCCGGTTGCTTGTTGCCACTGCTTGCGAAGGCACCATTGAGCCGGCCGCATATTCAGGCGAGCATTGGGGGTCACGTGGACGGTGGAAGCCATATGGCCGAGTAGTCTCAGGAAGCGCCTGGCGGAGACCAGGGACTGGCTGCGAAAACGGCCGGCTAGGTCCATGAGCCGTTGAGCCCTGTCGAGAGGCAGGAAAGCTCGAGCCTGAGGAGTGTGCAGTCTTGCGCCGATGAACTCGAGATCCTGTGAGGGGAGCAAAGTGGACTTTGTGAAGTTTATGACAAAGCCCAAGTACTGCAGAAGAGTCACCGTGCGGTGTGTGGCATTGGTGACTGCCGGAGGGGATGACGCTCTGATGAGCCAGTCGTCGAGGTACGGAAAACATAGAGGCCGTGAAGCCTGAGATAGGCCGCCACCACCGCGAGACATTTTGTGAAGACTCGCGGTGCGGAGGACAGGCCAAAGGGCAGTACTCTGTACTGGTAGTGATTTCCGGCCACCACAAACCTTAGGTATTGGCGGTGGCTTGGGTGGATGAGGAGGTGCGTGTAGGCATCCTTTAGATCCAAGGAGCATAGCCAATCTCCCTGCTGGAGGTAGGGCAGAAGGATTCCAAGGGTAAGCATCTTGAACTTTTCCCGCACAAGGAACTTGTTGAGGTTGCGCAAGTCCAGGATGGGTCTTAGGCCTCCTGTCCTTTTTGGTATTAGGAAATACCTGGAATAAAAGCCTTGACCTCTCAGGTGGTGGGGCACCGGTTCCACAGCCTGGTCCTGAAAAAGACTTGCTAACTCCTGAAGGAGTAAGTCCCTGTGCAGAGGGAGTCGCGGAGGTTCTCCCGGAAAATAAGAGGGAGGGACCTGATGGAAGTGGAGAAGATATCCTTCTCGCACGACTTGAAGCACCCAGGCATCTGAAGTGATGTTGGACCACCTGTGGGCGAAGTGAACCAGCCGGCCTCCGGTGCTGGGAGGGACCAGCTGAGGGGGAGAGGCTATGCTGAGGAAGTCAAAAACCCCCACCCTGCTGAGCAGGGGCTGGTGGTGCAGGCTTGGGGGCTTGCTGCCTACGGGACCCGTTACCCCGTCCCTTGGCCTGCTGACCCTGTTGGGGAGCTGGAGGGGCCTGATATTGGGGGTAGTGTTTGTAGGCAGCCGCCTTTCTCGGGTAAAAGGACTTTTTTCCCGAGCCCTTCTTTTTCTGGGAAGGGGCGGAGGTCTTCCTAGAAAGCCTGGTTCTGGTGAGAGTCTCCGTCTCGATTTGTGCAGCCTTTTCAGCCATGGGCTTGCCAAAGAGGTTCTCACCTCTGCAGGGGACATCGACCAACTTGTCCTGCACCCAAGGCTCAAGGTCAGACGACTGAAGCCAAGCCTGTCGGCGGGCACCGATGCCGGCTGCGGCCACACGAGCCGATGCTTCAAAGCCATCATAGGCTGCTCGGGACATGAATTTGGAGCATTCCCGAATACCAGATGTTAAGGCTAGGAACCTCCGCAAAGGTTCCTCGGACAGTCCAGCAGAGAATCCGGCTAGCTCTTTAGCCAGGTCTCGGAGATACATGCCCATGTATAGCTGGTAGGTCTGGACACGACAAGCCAGCATAGAGCCCTGGAAACACTTCTTACCAAGGCCATCCAGGTTACGGGCCTCCCTGCCAGGGGGCACCGAGGAGTGCATTTTCTGGCTCCTCAGCCGATGCATGGCCGATTCCACTACCATGGAATGGTGTGGTAGCTGTGCTTATTGGAAGCCAGGACTCTTGCGGACTCGATAGATGGAATCGACCCGCTTGCTCAATACCGGCGACGAGGCCGGACTCTCCCACATGCGGAAGAGTAGTCGTTCCAGCATGGGAGGCACCGGTACAGTAAAGTGCTCCCGGGCGGGAGAGTCATACTGAAGGGCGTCGAGCTCTTCGGCTCGAGGCTCCTCCTCGGGATCCGCCGGGAAGGCCAAAGCCTTGGCCATATCCCTGACGAAGTCCGAGAACCGGGCATCCTCCGGAGGGGACTGTTTCCGAGGTTCGGACTCCGGTGAGTCCGAGGGGACACACCGAGTCCGAAAGGAATCAGGTGACTCCTCCTTTTCAGACTCCCAGACTGACTCCGAGGAGGAATCAGTGGGGTCGGCTCGGGCAGGCGGAGGCGTCGGCCGCCCCGACGCCAAGGGAGTCGGCGGCGACGACCTCGGTCCCGAACGGGAGGCCGAGGGTGACCTCGACCGAGGATCGACTCGAGTTCGCATGGACTCGAGGATCGGCTCGGTCTCCGGGGTCGACTTAGACGTCGACGTCCCGGCGGTCGGGGCAGCGGCGCCAGCGAGGCTAGCGATCAGTGCCCGCTGCTGGTCCATGAAGGCAGATAGTCTGCTCTCCAAGGCCGTCAACCTGAGTCCGACCTCAGGTGACCCAGCAGTCCCCGACTCGGGCCCCGACGGCGTCGGGCCCGACGTCGGACCTCTCGGAGGCGAGTCCAGAAGGACCACAGGACTTACCCGAGCAGGCAACTCCGACTCCAGGCGAGGGCGCTTCGGGAGGTGCTCCTTCTCCAAAGACCCGGGACGGCTGTCGGGGCTATGCGACCTGGCCCTCGCGGAGCCAGGAGCGTCCACCGACGCCGCCATCGCGGGTTTTGTCTTCCGTCGATGGTCTCCGGAGGGAGAACCCCTGTCGGAGGAGCTTCGGCGATGTTCAGAGCTGGAGCCTCTGGATGCCGAGGCCTCCGACGAGGTCCGGGTACAGCTGGGGTCAGCGAAGATTCTATCCCGCTGATGCCGCCGACTCCTCAACGCTTTGGAGGACATTTTGCCACAGGCTCCACAGATCATTTCTTCATGATCCGGGCCCAGGCAGCGGAGGCAATTATCGTGTGTGTCAGTGAGTGACATATTTCTGTCACACTGACCACACCGCTTGAAACCACTGGCAGCCATCGGGGGAAAAAGGGCCCCTGCAAGGTCAAAGGACCGGGCTGCCAGTGAAAAACCGAAAACGAAACTGACCAAAATCAGAAAAAACCGAAAAATAAGGGAAGGACTCGCAACGGCGTTGCGAGTCCGGGCAGGAAAACGACCGGCGTCGAACCGAATTGAAAAACGAGTAAAACTCACGAAAATCAACTTTTTTAGCGGGGACACGACGGGTACGTCTGTAGGGCTCCGCGGAAAAAAGAAGACTGGCTAAGATGGCACCCTTGGGCGGGAAGGCGACCGCGCATGCGTGCTGCAATTCCCAAAGGCTTTCTGTGAAAGCTGGGGAAAATTGCTCCGCGAGGGCTCCGTCGGCGCCGACGTCACCCATATGTGAGGACTGACTTCCTGCTTGGTCCTGGAGAAAGGGAAGATCGTAGGCAGTACAAAAAAGGTGGGTCTTCAGACCGGCTTTAAATCTGCGAAAGGATAATTCAAGACGGAGGGCAGGGGGGGAGCGAGTTCCAGAGCCTGGGACCAAGGAAAAAAAAAGGCAGAGGAACAGGTGGATTCGAGGTGAGCAGAGACGGGGGGGGGGGAGAAACATACGGTTAGCATGGATGGAGCGCAGGGAGCGTTGAGGGGCATGAAGACGGACCAAGTTAGAAAGATAGCATGGGACACCAGTATGTATGCCTTATGAACGAAAGTGAGGATTTTAAATTGAATCCGGTAGGAGAAGGGAAGCCAGTGGAGACCAATAAGAAGGGGAGAAAGGTGATCATAACGGGAAGCATTAGTAAGTAGCCGGGCAGCGGAGTTTTGAATAAGCTGTAGCCTTCGGAGTTGGCGTTGGGGGAGACCGGCAAAGCAGACGTTGCAATAATCCAAGCGGAAAAGAGTGAGTGAAAGAAGTAGGGTGGTCAAGGCAGAAACAGGAAGAAAGGGGCGAAGAGCCCGCAACTGCCTGAGAGAGAGAAAAGAACGCTGAACTACAAGAGACAGATGTTCATGGAAGGAGAGGGCTGAATCCAGGATGACCCCGAGGTAGCGCAGGGAGGGGACAACAGGAATGGAAGTGGAAGAGAGCAAAAGGGAAATCGAAGGTATTGGGCCACCGAGGGTGAACCAGATGGCTTGGGTCTTAGAGGGATTGAGGTGAAGAAAGTTAGAGGACATCCAGGAAGCAATGGAGGATAAACAGGAATTGAGAGGGGAGAGATCGAGTGAAAGTGGGCAAGTGTGGTAGAGAAGAAGCATATCATCTGCGTAATAGTAGGCTGAAACACCGGATTGCTGCACTAGAAGAGTGAGGGGAGCAAGGAAGACATTAAACAGAAGAGGGGCCAGAACTGAACCCTGAGGAACCCCACAGGTAAGTGGGTGAGTGGGAGAGGAAGAGGAACCGGCGGTGACAGAGAGGAAGAGGAACTGGCGGTGACAGAGAGGAAGAGGAACCGGCGGTCCCCCACCAATGGAACCAAAGGCCAGCCACCTCCGGGTCCAGCCGCCACTCATAAGGGTGGAGGATCCTGCTGAGTTTGTCCGCAAGGACGTTCTCGTGGCCCAGAAGGTAGACCGCTTGTAGGCTCATCCCCCGATGGAAGGCAAAGGAGCAGAGGAGGACCGCCTGTGCCCCCCCTCCTTGTTGATGTAAAAGTGTACTCACTCAACTGTAACAGGTCTTCTCCAGGGACAGCAGGAATCAGTCCTCACATATGAGTGACGTCGACGGAGCCCTCATGCGGAGCAAATCCCTAGCTTTCGAAGAAAGCCTTTGGGACTGCATCACGTATGCGTGGTCCCCTTCCCGCCCAAGGGTGCCATCTTGCTCAGTCAAATGACATAGCTAAAAAAGACGGCAAAAGGATAAAAACTAATCAAAGGACTGCAACTCCAGGGGAGGAGGGAGGGTCGTGAGGACTGATTCCTGCTGTCCCTGGAGAACACCTGTTACAGGTGAGTAACTACGCTTTCTCCAGGAACAAGCAGGAAGTCAGCCCTCACATATGGGACTCCCTAGCTATAGGCCAACGAGAACCCATAACTGAAAAATAGGCTCCCTCTAGAAGAGCCGCAGCAGCCATGATAGGACTTCAACCGAAAACGTAACACTCCGGTAGCCTGACACCGAAGGGTCGGAGTTGCCTAAACCTCGAACAGATTACGGAGTACAGCCTGGCTGAAAGCACTGTCCCGTTGGGACTCCCTTATCCAAGCAGCAATGGGCTGCAAAAGACTGGCTTGAAATCCAGGTTGCAGCCCGGCAGATGTCTGCCAGCGGAATAGACAGAAGTAAGCCACTGATGTGGCCTTAGGCCTGACCCGGTGGGCCGTAACTCGACCCTGCAACGGAAGATCAGCCACCCTGTATGCCCAGGTGATGCAATCCGCCACCCAGGTGGACAATGTACGCTTGGAGACAGGCATCCCCAGCTTACTGGGGTCATAAGAGACGAAGAGCTGAGGAGCTCTTTGATGACCCCGCATACGCTCCAAGTAGAAGGCCAACGCCCTCTTAACAGTCCAGGGTATGCAGAACTGCTTCTGCCCAGCTGGCATGGGGCCTGGGAAAGAAGGTCGGAAGCACCACCTCCTGGTTGAGGTGGAAAGGGGAGATCACTTTCGGCAGGAACTTGGGGTGCGTGTGAAGCACCACCCTGTTCCAATAGAACCGTGTGAACGGTCTATCGGACACCAGAGCTTGCAGTTCACTCACTCGTCTAGCTGATGTGAGTGCCACCAAGAAAAGCGTCTTCCAAGAAAGGAAGCGAAGATGGCAAGTAGCCATTGGCTCGAAGGGTGGGCGAGTAAGCTGCTGCAAGACTACATTCAGATCCCATTTGGTCACTGGGGGGCGAACCGGGGGTTTCAGCAGAAGCAGACCTCTCAGGAACCTGGACACCAAAGGGTGGACAGAGAGAGGTTGCCCTTCCACTGGAGAGAGTGTTGTGCTGATAAAGCATTACGGTGAACTCGGACCGAGTTTGACTTAAGGCCTAAATCGGAAAGGTGAAGCAGGTACTGCAGCACCACAGCCACCTGGCAGGAGAATAGGTTCTCACTCTGCTGAGTACACCATACCGCAAACCTATGCCACTTAAATGCGTAGGTTTTCCTAGTTGATTGCCTGCTAGAGGCCAGCAGCATATCCTCTATCTTTTTTGGGAGGAGAAGTGGTGCAAGGACTACCCTTTCAGCAGCCATACCATCAGGTTGAGGGACATGAGGTCGGGATGCAGAAGTGAGCCCCGTCCTGCGACAGGAGATTGGGTGGAAATCCCAGAGGAATTGGAATCTCCTCCGCCAGTTGCAGGAGGAGAGGAAACCAAGGCTGTCTCAGCCACCTGGGGGCCCACCAGGATGACCAAGGCCTTGTCCTGAAGGATCTTGAATAAGGTCCGAGCCACCAGAGGCGTGGGAGGCAACTCATATAGGAGGCCCACCGACCAGGATATTGGGAAAGCATCTGCAGCTACCCTGTGTGGGTGCGGCTGTCTGGAACAGAAACTGAGCAACTGGTGATTTTGAGGGCTCACAAACAAATCTATGGATGGTCACCCCCAGCACTGGAAGAGTTGCTGGGCTACATTGGGATCCAGTTGCAACTTGTGTGGCTGGAGAATTCTGCTTAGCTTGTCTGCTAGGAAGTTCTCCCGACTTGGCAAGTAAACCGCCTTGAGGAACATACCCTGACTGACTGTGAAGGAGCATAGGTCCAGGGTTTCCTGACAAAGGATACGAGAGCCTGTGCCACCTTGTTTGTTCACATAGAACATCGCTACTTGGTTGTCTATCTGAATCAAGACAGATTGATGAGCCAGAGTTTGGCAGAAGGTCCAAAGAGCCAGGTGGATCGCTCGAAGCTCTAGGAGATTGATTTGTTGTGTGCTCTCCCACTGAGATCACACACCTTGAGTGCAGACCTGTTGGCAATGCGCACCCCATCCCAACAGGGATGCATCCGTAGTCAGCACTCTCGAGTGCGTGGGAGGCCGAAAAGGCACTCCCTCCAGAAGGTTGTGAGGATGAAGCCACCATTTCAAAGACTGTATCAGGCGATGGGACACCTTGATGTTGTCCCTGAGTCTGCCTGTGGCTTGTGTCCACTGGTCCCTGAGGTACCACTGAGCTGTTCTCATGTGAAGCCGAACATTGGGTGTCACATGCACTGTGGAGGCCATGTGACCAAGAAGGCGCAGAAAGTGCCTTGCTGAGATGTGGGGATCTGCGACTCACTTGCTGCACTAGGGCTACCAGTCTTTGAGCCCTTTCCTCTGGTAGATAAGCCAGAAGGGTGTCTAACCTTGCCTCTATGAACTCCAGTCCTTGAGAAGGAACCAGAGTGGACTTTGTGGAGTTGATCACAAAGCCCAGGTGCTGAAGCAACTGGATACTGCAGGACGTGGCCTATTGGGACTCTAGAGATGACTGGCCTCTGATGAAAGGCTGCCACCACCGCAAGGCACTTTGTGAATACCCTGGGTGCTGAGGCTAGGCCAAAGGGAAGCACTCTGTACTGAAAATGGTTTCCTCCCACTACAAATCTTAGGTATTATCTGTGGTCTGGATGAATCAAGATGTGTGTATACGCATCTTTGAGATCTAAGGAGCATAGCCAGTCTCCCTGGCGGAGGTAAGGCAGCAATATTCCAAGGGAAAGCATCTTGAACTTTTCCCTCACCAGGAACTTGTTTAGGCCTCGCAGGTCGAGGATAGGTCTTAGGCCTCCAGTTCTCTTTGGTATCAGGAAATACCTGGAGTAGAAGCCTGTGCCCTGTAGGTGGTGAGGCACCGGTTCTACCGCCTGACCCTCAAGAAGACCTTTTAACTCCTGCAAGAGGAGGTCCCTGTGAAGAGGGGGTCTGAGTGGTTCCCCTGGTAAGTAAGAGTGAGGCACCTGGCTGAGGTGTAACCGATAGCCCATTTGGACTATCTGGAGAACCCAGGTGTCCATTGTAATAGCCGGCCACCTGTGGGCATACCAGGTCAGCCTTCCTCCTGTGCAGGGCCCTGCGTCCTTTGGGAGAGAGACTATGCTCTGGGAGTCAAAAAAAACCTCCAGGCTGGGCTAGAGCCGGTGCCTGGGGGCCTTTTGGTCACATGGGCCTTGCCCCCGTCCCTTGGTCTGCTGCCCCTGCTGGGGAGGCCTGATATGTGGGGTAGTTTCGGTAAGCTGATCCTTTCCTCGGAAAAAGGGCTTCTTACCCAAGCCCTTCTTCTGAGAAGGGGCAGAAGTCTTCTTCTCGAGTCTTGTCCGGGTCAGGTACTTGGACTCGATCTCGGCAGCCTTCTCAGTCATGGGCTTGCCAAAGAGGTTTTCACCCCCACAAGGGATATCGACCAACTTGTCCTTAACCCATGGCTCCAGGTCTGACGACTGTAGCCATGCCTGGCGTCGTGCACCAATGCCGGCCCCTGCTACCCAGGCCGAAGCCTCGAAGCCGTCATAGGCTGCTTGAGTCAAATTTCGAGTACTCTCGGATCCCAGTGGACAAAACCTGGAAGCGCTGCAAAGGTCCCTTGGAGAGACCAGCTAAGAACCCAGCAATCTCCTTTGCCAGGTCTCAAAGGTACATGCCCATGTACAGCTGGTACGTCTGGATTCAGCTTGACAGCATCGAACCCTGGTAGCACTTTCTGCCGAAAGCATCCATGTTGCGGGCCTCCCGGCCAGGAGGCACCAAGGAGTGTGTCTTCTGGCTCTTGAGCCGGTGCATGGCCGATTCCACAACCATGGAGTTGTGCGGCAGCTGTGCCTTTTGGAACCCAGGGCTCTTGCAAACTCAATAGATGGAATCGATTTGCCTGCTGAGAACCGGCATCGAGGCCGGTGTCTCCCACATTCGGAGCATCAGCCGTTCCAGAATGGGGGGCACCGGTACAGTAAGGGCTTCCTTTGGAGGAAAGTCATACTGGAGGACCTCGAGCTCCTCAGCTCGAGGCTCCTCCTTGGCATCTGCCAGGAATGACAAAGCCTTTGCCTTACCCCGGCCGAAATCCAAGAACTGGGTGTCCTCCGGGGGTGACCGTCTCCGAGGTTCAGATTCCGGGGAGTCTGTCGGGACGTACTTGGTACAGTGGGTGCCCAGGGACTCCTCATCCTCCATCTCCCAACCAGACTCTGAGGAGGAGTCGATTGGCTCCGGCCTCGATGGCTTTGGTCTTGACTGCCCCGACGCTGAGGGAATCGGTGTCGACTACCTCGGTCCCGAATGGGAGTTCGAGGGGGACCTCGGCCGAGGATCGACTCGAGACCTCATTGTCTCGAGGATCGGCTCGGCCTCCGGGGTTGACTTGGATATCGAAGTCCCGGTGGTCGGGGCGGATGGATGTGTGAGACCAGCCATCAGCGCCCACTGCTGGTCCATGAAGAAAGACACGCTGCGCTCCAAGGCCGCCAACCTGAGACCAAGCTCAGGAGGCTCCACAGCCCCCGGCTCGGGTCCCGACGCAAGCTCTCCCGGGGGAGAGTCAATGAGGACAGCGCTTACCTTCCTTGGCATCTCTGGGTCCTTTTGAGGGAGTTTGGCAGGCCTCTCCGACTCCAAGGATCCGGGGTGGTGAGCCGGGCTCCGCGATCGATCCCGCGAGGGACTAGGCCATTCAGAGCTCTCAGACGACACCGCCCTCACAGATTTTTTATATATCCGGTGTTCCCACGAGGGAGACTCCCTTTCAGAAGACACCCAACGCTGCTCGGGATCAGACAGCTCCCGAGAGGTCGAGGCCTCTGACGACGTCTGGGCCCGGGCGGGTGCAGACTCGGGAAAAATCCTGTCATGTTGCTGCTGCCTGCTCCTCAATGCCTTGGAAGACATCTTTTTGCATGGGCCACAGACCACGGGGTCATGGTCGGGCCCGAGGCATCGGAGGCAGCAGTCGTGTGTGTCGGTGAGAGACATTAGTTTTGTGCACCAATCACACTTTTTAAACCCGCTGGCGGCCATCGGGGGAAAAAGGGCCCCTGCAAGGTCAAAGGACCGGGCTGCCAGCTAAAAGGAAAAAAAGAGCGCGAATGTTAGTCACTAAGGACAAAAATGAAAAAATAGACTGGACGATACCGGTGTACCGAGCCCAAGGCGGGAAGGGGAACCGGCGTCGAACCGGCAAGCAGAAAAACACAATTTTTAACTTTTAACACTTTTTTCACGGGGGAACTAGGACGACGTCCATTGGGCTCCGCGGAAAAAAGGAGACTGGGCAAGATGGCATCCTTGGCGAGAGGGGGACCGCGTGATGCAGTCCCAAAGGATTTCTTCGAAAGCTGGGGATTTGCTCCGCATGGGGGCTCAGTCAACATCACCCATATGTGAGGACTGACTTCCTGCTTGTTCCTGGAGAAACATCACTACTCGGTTATTGGTCTGCACGAGCACCGACTCCCTCTCAGATGTTTATGTTTATTAAAACTTTATATACCACCCAATACAGTTAGCATCTGGGCGGTTCACAATACATAAAATTGTTTAAAAAGAGAGGGCTGCGAAAAAGAGCCAGAAAAGGAACGCCATAAAATCAAAGAAGAAAGGGATAGAAACAGAGAGCAGTCGGGGGACAAAGATGGCTAACAGATGGGAAGAGGAACACAGCAACAACAAAGAGGGAGATGTAAAACAAGGGTAGGGATATAGTGTCATAGGCCTAGGGTGGGGCAGGAGGAGAAAGATTAAATGCAGAACAGAAAAGATGGGTTTTCAGGTTGGCTTTGAAGGACGGGTAGGAGGTTTCTAGACGTAGAGAGGGGGGAAGGGAGTTCCAGAGCCTTGGACCAAGAAAAAATAAAGCTGAAAACTGGGTGGATTCTAAGTGTGCTTGGGGAGGTAGAAACATACAGTTAGTATGAATAGAACGTAGAGGTCGATGAGGGGTATGAAGGTGAACCTGGCTGGCAAGATACAGGGGGATACCTGAGTGGATCACCCTGTGTACAAAAATAAGGATTTTAAACTGAACACGAAAGACAACAGGGAGCCAATGGAAATGCATTAACAGAGGGGTGACATGATCGAACCATGAGGCATGGGAGAGGACACGAACAGCAGCATTTTGAACACATTGAAGACGACAAATTTGGGATTGGGGAAGACCAGCAAGACAAACATTACAGAAGTTGAGACGAGACATAACAAGAGAGATGATGAGAGTAGCCATAGAAGAAATGGTAAGAAAAGGACGTACGGCGCGGAGTTGTTTTAAGGTAAAGAAGGAGCGTTGAACAACTGAGGAAATATGTTCTTTAAAGGAAAGGGAGGAATCAAGAATCACACCCAAGTACCACAGGGAGGGGACGGTGGGGATGGGTGAAGAAGAAAACAAGGGAGTGAGGATAGGAGGGGGATTACCAAAGGTGAACCAGATAGCCAAAGTTTTCAAGAGATTAATGTGAAGAAAATTAGTTGAAAGCCAAGAGGCTACAGAAGAGAGACAGGTGCTAAAGGCAGTGATGTCGGGTGCAGCGGAATCGGTGTGATAAAGAAGGAAAATATCGTCCGCGTAGTAATAGGCAGAAACACCGTGCTGCTGAACAAGAAGGGCAAGGGGGGCTAGGAATACATTGAAGAGAAGAGGAGCGAGAACAGAGCCTTGAGGAACACCACAGGGAAGGGGAGTAGAAGGGGAGGACCCCGAACCAGTGTGAACTGAGAAGGTGCGACTGAACAAAAAAGAGTGAAACCAACGAAGAAGCAAGCCGGAAAGACTGGCATCCTGAAGGCGAGATAGTAGAGTGCGGTGATCAACCAGGTCGAAGGCAGCTGAGAGATCTAGAGAGACAGCAAGAGAGAGTAGACCGCGATCGTGAGCAGAGTGCAGATCATTGAGGAGGGAGAGAAGAATAGACTCTGTGCTATGACCTGGATGGAAACCTGATTGACGTCGATGGAGAGTGAGAGAGACCTCAAGGTGAGAGGAAAGCTGAGAAAAGACCAGTTTTTCCAAGAGTTTAGAGAGAAAAGGGAGATTAGAGATAGGACGCCAGCTGGAGGGAGAAGAGGGGTCTAGAGAGCCTTTCTTAAGGATGGGACGGACAGTAGCATGCTTCCACGGGGAAGGAAAAGTGCCAGAAGAGAGACTAGAGTTGAAGAGCGAGAGAATAAGGGGGGACAGTGCAAGGGAAGGTTCCAACAACCAAGAAGAAGGGATGGGATCGGCCGGGCAGGAGGTTTTTCGGGTGGAGTGAAAACCTTAGTGAGAATGTCAGAAGTAGTAGGCTCAAAGGTGGACCAGTGATGTGAGAGGGGAGGAATGGTAGGGAAAGAGGAGGTGGGAGGAATAGGAGAAGGGGGTGCTACCAAAGGGGGAGGAGAGAGAGGGGAAGGATATGCGGAGGGACTGGACTTTAGAAACAAAGTAGGTAGCCAAGGAAGAGGGATCGGGAGTAGAAAGGGAAGGGGGAGGGATAGAGGAAGAATGCGGGGCAGAAAGAGAGCGGAGGACAGAATGTAATTGGCGAGAAGAATTTGAAGAAAGAGTAATGAGATTAGAGAAATAACACTGTTTGGCAGAGTGGAGAAGGGAACGGTAGTGACGATGGGCAGAACGGAAACAAGATAAGGTAGAAGGGTTTGGATGTTTACGCCATAGACGTTCAGCTCGGCGAAGATACCTACTGTGGAGAAATAACCCAGAGTGAAACCAAGGGTGACGGGTAGATCGACGAGAGGGGCGGGGGGATCGTAAAGGAGCAATAGAATCAAGGGCAGTAGAGAGGGTTGTGTACCAAGAGTTAGCCTGAGAGTCAGGGGAGAGAAGATGAAAATCTGGTGGAAACAGAGCGTCAGATGCAGGAAACTGAAGAAGAGTGGTAGGGGTAATATGACGAGATGGAGGGGAAGGAGAGCCTAAGGAGGAGATCGGGGAAGAGGAGGGACAGGGAAGGGAAAAAAGAAGACAGAAGTGATCAGTCCATGGAAGGGGAAGAGAGGATAAGGAAGAGGGAGGAAAAGAAAGGGATCCAGGAAAGATAAGTAGGTCCAGGGAGTGACCGGCGATGTGAGTAGGGAAAGAAACAGGCTGGACATTAGAAAGATCAGATAGAAAAGTCAAAAAATTACGAGCTCGAGGAGTAGAAGGAGAGTCCACATGGATGTTAAAATCGCCTAAGATGGTCCTCGAAGGCCTTCAGGGCCCATCAGACCGCCTGAAGCTCAAGCAAGTTTATTTGTTGTTGGGACTCTTTGGGTGACCATCGGCCCTGAGTGCACAGTGCACTGCAGTGGGCTCCCCACCCCAGCATCCATCATCAGGACGAGCTCGTGCTGTGGGGTTTGGAAGAACAGCCCTCGGAGGAGGTTGCGGTGGTCCTGCCACCAGTCCAGGGACCTGCGAAGGTTGTGGGAGAGCCGAACAGGGTCTCTGAGATGACCTGAGGCCAAGCTCCACTGAACACTGAGGCACCACTGGGCCCATCTGCATGTGCAGTTAGGCGTGGGGGACCACATGGAATGTGGAGGCCATGTGCCCCAGGAGGCACAGCATAGTCCGCACCGTGACCCAAGCACTGCACTGGACCTGAGCTGCCAGGGCTCGAAGGTGGGCTGAAGGTCTGCTGGCAGGATGGTGGTCGCCTGCTGAGTGTCGATATCTGCACCGATAAACGCCAAGGCTGGCACCGGTTCAAGGTGGGTCGGGGTACTTGACCAGCAACCCTAGGTGCTCAAGGAGGAGGATGGTGCACGATGCCAGAGACTGAGCTTCCCTGGCTAAGGGCTCCATGACGAGCCAATCATCGAGGTACGGGAAGACCGGTACGCCCTGCCATCTGGGCGAGGTGGCGGCTACGGAGAGGCACTTTGTGAAGACCCGCAGATGCAAGCCCGAAGGGGAGCACCCTGTATTGGTAGTGTTCCCCTTGCATCCTGAAATGCAGATATTGCCTGTGCTAGGGGTGAATCAAGATGTGGGCGTAAGTGTCCCTGAGATCCAAGGAGCATAGCCAATCGCCCTGCTGGAGGAAGGGCAGCAGAACGCCAAGCAATAGCATTTAGAACTTCTCCCCACTAAGAACTTGTTTAACTTGCTGAGGTCGAGGATAGGCCGCAGACCTCCCATTTTTTTTCAGGATGAGGAAGTATCGGGAATAGAAACCCCGACCTCTGAGGTGCGTCTGTACTCTCTCGACCGCCTGTTGGGCGAGAAGTTTGTCCAACTCCTGCTGTAGATATGTCTGGGTTGTGGGGAGTCGAGAAGGCTCCGCTGGGGAGAAGGGAGGATGAAGCCTATCCAAGCGGAGGCGATACCAGTCTCAGATCACTCGGAGGACCCAGGTGTCCGACGTGACAGATGCCGAGGGGCAAAGAGGGAATGGCGTCTCCCCACCAGCTGCAAAGCTGCTGGAGGTCGAAAGGCTACGCTGCTGGCGTCAAAAGCCCTGAGCGGGCTGGGGTGGTGCCAGGGTTTGAGGCTTGGGGCCTTTAGGCTTGCGGTGGCTGTGGGGTGCCTTTCCCAGCGCTGCTGTGGCTGGCGCGGGAGTGGGTGGGTAACCCCGGTAAGGTAGGCCCTTCCTCAGGAAGAACGGCTTCTTAGCTGGTTGTTTCTTCCGAGGGAGGGAGGAGGTCTTGCGCAAGAGGCGGGTTTGGGTTATGAACTCAGTTTCTATCTCAGCAGCCTTATCCTCCACAGGCTTACCAAAATGCTGCTCGCCAAGGCAAGGGACATCCAGGAGCTTTTCCTGGATCCACTGCTCCAAATCCAAGGACTTGAGCCATGCCTGGCATTGGGCCCCGATGCTGGCTGCCGCCACACTGGCCGAGGATTCAAACCTGTTGTAGGCGGCACGGGAGAGGTATTTCAAGCACTCCGTGACGGACCTCAGGAGGGTCTGTAACCTAAGGAGGGGTTCATCCGTGAGACCCACGGAGAAACCCCCGAGCTCCTTGGCAAGGTTGTGTTGAAATATGCTCCTGTACAATTGGTTAAGCCTGAATACGGCATGTAAGCATGGACCCCTGATAAGTCTTGCGCCCCCTTCCACATCGCTGATTCTACCACCATGGAGGTGTGGGGAAGCTTGGTCTTTCTAAACCCGGGGCTGCGCTGGATCCTGTACATTGCGTAGAGGCACTTACTCACAATGGGCACGGAGACAGGTGTCTCCCACATCTGGAGTAGCAGCCTGGACAGAATGGGAGGAACTGGGACAGTGAGAGACTCCTGAGGCAGGGACTAGTACTGCAAGATATCAAGCTCGAGGCTCCTCCTCGGCCTGGGTAGCCAGTTTGAGGGCCCGTGCCATATCCCCCATGAACACCAAGAAGGTGTCGTCTTTGGGCGGTGAACACCTCTGAAAGGTGGGCAGGAATGGGTCCGAAGGTCCCAGTGGGCACGGGACTCCGGCGAGGTAGCCCCATCTGACTCCCAACCCGAGAGATCCGAGGAGGAATCCGACTTGGGTTGGTCGCCCGGTCCGGAGGCTGAGGCCCGCTTGGAGCTGGAGGCCCTGGAGGATCTTGCCCCGAGGAATGGGAAGGCGAGCGAGACCAGTGCTGAGGACCCTCAGAAGGCGCATGGCTCTCGGGGGTTTCCAGGGCGTGTTTTGGAGTCCCTCTCGAGGGAACCTCGGTCTCTGGGCACGAGCCAGCTATGCTGGGCATGAGCGCCTGCTGGGAGGCTAAGAAGGCAGAAACGCTGTGCTCCAGTGCCAGCATATGGGACTCCCATGTGGGCGTGGGGCCCTGCGACGCCGACACCGGGGTCACTGGATCGGGCATCGAGGAAGAGAGGGGGTCCTCACCGGGACGACTCTTAGGAGACCAGGTGCCATCGCCGAAGGCCTCCGTATCCATAAGAGGTACCTTACAAGAACGCTCCTTGTCCAACTCTCACGAATGTCGAGGGGGCTGAGCTATGGAGCGCTCATGCTTGTCCGGAGCCCCCGACAGCGACTTCGAGGTGCTGTTCTTACGCCGCTCCATTTCAGGGACCCCTGGTCGGAGTGCTGCCTTGAGCGCGGGGCCGAACTGGGGGATCCCACCCGCGAAGAGACAATCGAGGGCACCACCAGGGATTCCAAGGCGGCCTTACAGAAAATGTCATCAGACTTCTGCTTACGACTTAGCAGGGCCTAAGAGGACATTTTCTTACAAAGTGAGCAGAGCTCCGGATCATGGTCAGCTCTGAGGCACCGCAGACAGCAGTCATGGGTATCCGTAAGCGACATGTTCTTGGAGCACCTGTCGCTTATTTTTTTTTTAAAGCTGGTAGCCATCGGGGCAAAAAGGGCTCCCACGAGGTCGAAGAACTGCGTGGCCAGCGGTTGGGGGGGAAAAAAAAGTATGAAGCCCGCAAAAGGAAAACGTGCTATGAAAAAGTCCCCCTTTTGCTCAAAAAGAAAAGGAGCAGGGGAGGGATGGGTAGAGGACCGGTGCAACCGGAAAAATAGTAGACCAGAGGCCGAAAAGAAATGCTTTTTCCAAGGGACCAGGACGTGCATCCCAAGGGTTCAGTGGAAAAAGGAAGACTGAGCAAGATGGCACCCTTGGGCGGGAAGAGGACCACACATGCGTGGCAGCAATCCCAAAAGCTTTCCTTGAAAGCTGGGGAGTTGCTCCGCACAGGCTCCGTCAGTGCCATCACCCATAAGTGAGGACCGACTTCCTCCTTGTTCCTGGAGAACCACTGCAGCTTTAAATTCCTCCTTTCTGACTATGGTAGATTCTTTTAAAAAAAGAGGTAAATGTGGTTAAGAATGTTGCTGCTGAAATCTCGCAATCTCAGAGTGAGCAAGTTGGAAATACAACTGGGAGAACTTCGGGAGCTGAATGCTGCCCAGATTAAAGACAAAGTGTTGTTGGCCAGGAAAAGGGAGCATTTGGAGAATCAGTCTAGAAGGAACAATCTGAGGATGCTGAACTTCCCTAAATCTCCTCTTCTGTCACCTTTGGAGATGGTACGAAAATACTTTCATGAGGTTTTGAAGATCTCTCAAGATGACTTCTGAATCAAGCACAATAACTGACCCTGGGATCTAGTCCCTGGGGATCCGGGTCTGAGCTAGCTCAGCCAGGAGTCATGGACCTTACAGGGTTTTTATACAGCTCCCTGAACGTTACCCTCCTTGTCACCTTTGCCCTCGAATTAGATTAAGGGGTCTCAAACTCAAATTGCTTTGAGGGCCAAATGAGGACTTGTAAAGTAACCCGCGGGCCGCATAAGATGAGGGGCCTCATTTGCATAAATATTTGCATAATGTTACCAAAGCGCAGACGTTAATGATGCACATTTCCCAGAGCTGACATATTCCAGTTAATAAATTCAAAATAGATATTTTTCTACCTTTTGTGCATTTTTTTCAGTTGCAATTGTTCCAGCCACTTCTGGTTTCTTCGTGTCTTCTGCTAACTCTCCATCGTCTGCTGTCCATTTGTCCTTTCTTCTCTCTTCTAGTTTTTTTTCCATTCTCTCTCTACATCTGCTTTAACATACTAATCTTTCTCCTTTTGCTCCTTCCTCATTCCTATTTCATCCACTCAAATTTTACCCCTCCATCCTCAATCACCACTTACTCTCCTAATACCCGGCCAATTGTAGATTTTTTTCCCCTCCCACACAAATTATTTTTCCCCTCTCCATTTCACTCTCCCAGTCCCAGCCCCATCCCATTCTAATCCTCCCCCAACATCAGCTCCCTTCTAGTTCCAGCCCCACCCAGCATCCGCTCCCTTCTAGTCCCCGCATCAGCCCATTTCCAGTCCTATCCTAGCCCCACCATCAGCCCATTTCCTGTCCTAGCTCCCCCAACTAAGCCCATTTCCAGTCCTAGCAACCCCCCCATAGCCCATTACCATTTCTAGCCCCCCCATAGCCCATTACCAGTCCTAAGCCCCCCAACAGCCCACTTCCAGTCCTAACCCTCCCATCACCCCATTTTCATTCTTAGCCCCCCCATAGCCCATTACCAGTCCTAACCCACAAATCAGCCCACCTCCAGCCCTAGCCCCCAACATAGCCCATTACCAGTCCTAACCCCCCCACTGCCATTAGCCCACTTCCAGTCCTAACCCCCCATTACCCCATTTCAGTCTTAGCCGCTCCATAGCTCATTACCAGTCCTAACTCCCCCCATCAGCCCACCTGCAGTCCTTCCTAACCCCCATCAGCCCATTTCCAGTCCTAACCCCCCCCCATCAGCCTAAGTAAATAAAATAAAATAAACTGGCTTCTGAGCTGCAGCCGTGGCAGCGGCAGAACCAGAAGAATCAGCTGTCCCGCGGCCCCTTCTCCTCTGCCCGGAAGAGCCCTGAGTCTGCTCCATCAGCAGCGGGATTTTCAAGCCGCGAAGAGAGTATTCCCTCTCGCGCGGCATTAAGCCTATTCACTTTTCAAGCCGTGCGAGAGGGAAATACTCTCTTCGCGGCTTGAAAAGCCTGCCACTGATGGAGCAGACTCAGGGCTCTTCCGGACAGAGGGGAAGGGGCCGCGGGACAGCTGATTCTGCCGCTGTCACGGCTGCAGCAGCAGAAGCCAGTTTTTTTTAAAAAAATTGACAGTTGATTCTGCCACTGCCACAGCGGCAGCAGAAGCCAGGGTTTTTTTTTTGTTTCCCTCCGTCGCGGGCCGCACAAAGCTCTCTCGCGGGCCGCGTGTTTGAGACCTCGGAATTAGATCATAATTTGATTTTGCATTTATTTTTCAAGAATTTGCAGGAGCAGTTTATGGGATCAAATGTCCATATTTTTCCTGATTTTTTTTTTTTTTTTTTTAAGGATACACAAAGAAGGAGAAAGGAATTCTTGGGGTTCTAGCCAAGAGTCCTGGCTCTGTGGGCAAATGTTTTTATTAAAATTTCCAGGTCATTATAAATATTATATGTTCTTTGAAACTAGGCAGCTTCTAGAGTTTTTGGTAGCTAGGGAGGATGTGGTTAAGCTGTAATGTTTTTTTGATGTCCCATCCAGCTGATGCATAAGACAGTTTTAGTTTATTTGATATATCACCTATGACCAAGGGCATAAGATTCATGCTTTCCTATTTTGAATTATTTCTTAGGGGTGAGAGCTACCGATTGGTGGTCCACACTAATCTTATTTCTTTATTGCCCCCTCCTTTAATGAGTTTTTTTTCTCTTTCCTAATATTTGGTTATTACCTTATTAATGTGATAGTATGTTTTTCCATTCCTTCATGTATGATGCTTGGATGATGTACTTTGAAAGTCATAAATAAAAAATTAAAATAAAAGAAAAAAGAAATAAGAATCTGTCTTTGTGACACTTGGACAGGCATTATGACGACTAGAAGGAATGAGTGAGAATCCACAAGCACACACAGGGAAAGTAGTAACAGAATTTGCAAAACAAGAAGAAAAGAAAACCTCTTCAAAGAATTAGATCCACAAACGAGGAAAAAAAGTGGCAAATGCACAAATACAGTGGGAAATATGGAGTGTTAACTCCAGGAACCTTTTGTCAATCAAGAACAGACACATGAATGGTTAAGGAGGGGTGAACTGAAACAGAGGGATGAGAGATTGACAGTTGCAGTCCAGGATAGATTACAGACAAGATGGTGTACACCGAGCATTGAAAAAAACTGGCAGACATTGTAGTTACTCACTTGTAACAGATGTTCTCCAGGGACAGCAGGAATCGGTCCTCACATATGGGTGACGTTTGCACTGACTGAGCCTGTGCAGATTCACTCCCCAGCTTTCAAAGAAAGCCTCTGGGACTTAGACCACGCATGCACAATCACCTTCCCATCCAAGGGTGCCATCCTACCTCAATATGACGACATAGCTCAATCGAGCAGAAAAAAGAAAAACAACTTCACGGAAAGGAGGTAGGGTTGTGATGACCAAATTCCTGCTATCCCCAGAGAACACCTTTTACAGGTGAGTAACTACACTTTCTCTGGGAACAAGCAGGAAGTCAGTCCTCACATATGGGACTCCCAAGATACAGGCTACCGAAAAAATCTATAGGAGCCACGGGCGACCCAAAACAGTGAACTGTGCAGGGCAGCAAGGAGTGTTGAAAGGCCTAAGTCCAGAGACACAGCTCCAACATCAGTTATGGAATCACCTCACCAGTAGCCTGGACACAACGGGCTGGAGGGAGAGTTGCACTATTCCCCAAAAAGGTGACAAAGTACTGCCTGGCTGAAGATGTCTTCATGCCGTGAGCTTTCCTTCAAGCAATAATGCGCTAGGAAGGTATGGACCAAAGACAAGGTGGTGGCCTGGCAAATGTCCAGCAGAGGGACAGAGCACAGGTGTGCCAAGGCTGCCATGGTGCACACATTATGCGCAGTAACGTGATGCTCCAGGGAGAGTCCAGCCTGCTCACAGGTGAAGGAGATGCAGTCTGCCACCCAGGTATACAGGGCACATTTGGAGACTGCGACCCAGAAGTCTGTTGACATCATAGGAGACGAATAGCTGTGATAAGCGGGATGGGGCTGTGTCCTTTGAAAGTAGAAGGACAGTGTCCTCTTGCAATCCTTGGTGTGTAACGAGGTCTCCACTCGGGATGCATGAGGCCAGGGAAAGAAGGTGGAAGGACCACCTCCTGGTTCATGTGAAAAGCAGACACTACCACCTTAGGCAGGAGTTTCGGGTGGGTCCAGAGAACAACCCTGTTTTTGTGGAACCTGGTGTAGGGGTCATCGGCCACCAACATCTGCAGCTCACAAATTTTTCTAGCTGAAATGAGTGCTACCAGGAACACCACTTTCCACGACAAGAACTTAAGATGGCATGTGGCCAGGGGTTCAAAAAAGGGGGAGCCATCAACTTCCCAAGAACATTTAGATCCCATGCCACTAGCAGTGGGCAGATGGGGGGGGGGCTGCACAAGGAGATGACCCCTCATGAAGCGGCACACCAGGGGTGCAGAGATACAGGCTGGCCGTCAATGAAGTGATGTGCCACTAGAGCGCTGAGGTGCACGCTGAAGTTGGATTTTAGACCAGTCCAGGATAAGTGCAGAAGATAATGCTGAATGTCTGCACCATCTTATTATTAGTAAAGATCAACATAAAGTTTCTATAACAAGGAACTTGAAATTGTTCATATCTTAACATCTTGTCTGGAACAAATATCACCAACGTTACTGCCGCACAGAACAATTTCCAGACAAGACATTAAGATATGAACAATTTCAAGTTCCTTGTTATAGAAAATTTATGTTGATCTTTACTAATAATAAGAAGGTCATTGATGTCAATATACCATTGAGCTTTGTTTAGAGGCTCGTTGGTTATAAGTCTGAGACCTTCGTGAAAAAATAGTCTGAGGGTTTTATCTATAGTTTAGAATGAATGTTTATATTAGCTATTTCTAGTAACTGTTGCCTTTTGATGATTTGAGTGTACTTCATATTACTTGATTATTCACACTCAGTATAAAGACATTAGTTTTTGAATGTCTGCACCAAGCAAGAGAAAGAGTTGAGATACCTGTCTGCACACCAGATGGAGAATCTACACCATTTGAAGGCATACACATGCCGTGTTGAAACCACAGCTGCCTGGGCCAGCAAGGGGCAATGAGGATTATGGAGGACCAGTTTGACTAGATCTTAAGCAATGTCTGGTGAACCAGCTGGGTAGGCGGGTATGCATTCAGCAGACTCCTGGACAAAGGCAGGAGAAAGGCATCCACTGCCACTCTGTTTGGGGCCAGCCTCTGTAAGTAGAAGCATGGCAGCTGTGCATTTTCAAGGCTGGCAAAGAGATCCATCATTTCTCCAATGTCAGAAGATAGAGTTGGCCACTGCTGGATTGAAGCACCACTCAAGGAGCTGAAGAACCCTGCTGAATCGATCTGCAAGCAGGTTGTCCTGGACCGGCAGGTAGATTGCCGGGAGAGTCATGCCATTCTCCATGGTGACGTTCCACAGGTGACCCGCCTCGCAGCAAAGGAGATATGAGCCCGTTCCCCCTGGTTTATTGATGTAAAACATTGCTACTTGGTTGTCTATCTGGAAAAGCACAACCTGGCCCATCAGGTGGGCCTGGAACACCTGAAGGGTGTTCGTCACAGCTTGGAGTTCCAGGAGGTTCATCTGGAGAGCACTTTCTTCCTGAGTCCAGGTGCCCTGCAACTGTAGACCATTGCTGTGAGTTCCCCAGCCGAGCTTGGAGGCATCAGTGGTTAGGACATGTTGTACCAATGGGGCCTGGAATGGTTGGTTGGCCATGAGATTCAGTTGGCCCTGCCACCAGGTGAGAGGGACCACCAGGGGCCAGGTGATCTGTACTAGATTGTCTAGTTGGCCTGTGGCCTGAATCCAGTACAGATCACCAGCTACTAATATGCAAATTCAAGCAAAAGCTGAAAACGTGCAAGCCACTCCTGAATGTGGCAAAGTATGATCTTAAAAATGTACTATTAGAAGTTAAAGACTGCCTGTGAAATCGATTTACTGCTTTGGATATAAATGATAGAGTACCAAATGACATCAAGAAAGAGAAAAGCCTCTGCAAAAGGTGAAAAAGCAAACAACCACCAAATGGGTGACCAAAAAAACAATTAAAATTGTCAGAAACAGAGAAGCTAAAACCAGAGAGGGGAGACAGGTTATCAGGGAAAACAGAAATTTCCAATGTGGAGCAAGACAAGACCAAGAAGTACTACAATAACACATGCAAAGAAATAGAACCACAAATATTAGAGGAAGAAAAAAAATCTGATTTCATAATGCTATGAGAACTAAAGAGAAAATTCCACCCTCGAAATGGAATGCTAAAAAACACTTAAGTATCCATCTTGAATGATGCTTGAAGATCAAGAAAAGGTGAAAAGAATATACAGATTCATTATACCATAAAGATCAAGTGGAATAGGAGCTCTTTCAATCTATACCTTATGAGCAGGATGAAAGAAGAAGTCATAGCAGAACTTTCAAAGAACAAAGCACTGGGCATTGATGGCATCCCCCTTGAAGTATTACAATGATCAGATGCAGCTGTTACAATATTTGCAAGGCTCTACCAGGGAATTTGGAAAACATCATGGCTAACTAATGGAAACGATCTGTGTTCATATCAGTATTAAAGAAAGGTGGCCCCCACTGACTGTGAAAGTATCAGTGAAGACTACAAGCACAAGCAGGATTCAGAAAAACAAACAAGAGACAATCATGGGTGACAGATGGATCCTTGAAAAGATCCTGTAAAACACCACCAAAAGGCTATCTTCATTAATTACAGCAAGGCCTTTGACTGCATAAATCAGGAAAAACTCTAGATCACATTAAGAAGCTTGGGTATACCAGAACACCTGGCAGTTCTTATGCAGAACCTTAATGTTGATCAGGAAGGAACAGTTCAAATGGAACAAAAAGGAACAGAATAGTTTAAAATTGGCAAAGGTACACGGCAAGACAACATACTTTCTTCATACCTGTTCAATTTTTATGTAAAACATGTGTAAAAATTCCCCATTTCAAGTATGACATTACTGAAAAAAATGATTGGCCGACTATTTACAGTTTAGCAGAAAATCTTTACTTCCCTTGGCTACATATGAATTGCTTTCACAGGATTGGCTGTGTTACCACCTGAATGTGTTACACAAGGGGATACTACTTGTTGCTTTTGCATTAGAAGCAGGTAAGTACCTAGTTCCGCATCATTTTTTTTCAGCATATTACAAAAAATATTTTGTAGTTCTGTTAAAAGGAAGCGCTCTAAGGGCTACTTTTGATCTGAGAAACCCTGCTACATGTACTTCCTATGAAAAAGTTATTGGAGGCTTTTAGAAACCAGGGCAGCTTTCTAAGGGGCCTGTACCCTGTGTCCTCAGACTGGCATATCATGTTGGTTACATTAGCTAGATTTTTGTTTTTAGATCACACACAAGACTTGCCTCTTACCTACTGCTTTATTGACTCCTGGAAAGGAGGGGAGGAACGCAGAAGGTGTTTTCAGTCTTTTGGAGTTTACTTTGTCTCTCCCATTTCAAGTTTTGTGAATCACTTGCTAGATCTATGCTTATTCAGAGAAGTTATAATTTTTTAAATTTTGAATAGTCCTATATGCATATGTTTGCATGGAAGAATTCATATTGACAGTATAAAACTTTTAAAAATATTCTGTAGCGGCTATGTGGCAAATCTGAATATTTTTGCATAAAGTTTTACATTCACAAAAGTCAGTTCTTAGGGAAAAGCTTTCACATTATGCTGAAACCGTGACAATTCAAGATGAGGTATATTTTATAAACAGAGTGCCAGATTTTCAAAGGCCTTTACATGAGTATCTTCCCTAGTTCTTACCTGGGATGGCGACGGGCACCTACATGTGTAGTGCCCTTCAAAAATCCCAGATATGTCCCAATTTAGCATAGTTACTCACCTGTAACAGGTGTTCTCCAGGAGCAGCAGGAATCAGTCCTCACATATGGGTGACGTCATCACCGACGGAGCCCTCGTGCGGAGCATTTCCCCAGCTTTCAAAGAAAGCCTTTGGGAATTGTGATACAGCGGACCCTCTTCTGGAGAGAAAAATAGTTTTGAAGTCTGAAAGAAAAAGAAATTGCCTGCAATTTCCAGAGGATTCACCTAGAGGGAGCAGGAGAGTTAGGACAGAGACCACAGAACCACACCCTAGTGGGCAGGACTCATGTTCCAAAAGCTCACATTTAAGAGGAAGCAAGCAAGAGTCAGGAGGAAGCTTATCTGCTAGGAGCTTACCTGCAAGAAGCTCAGCTGCTAAAACCTCGTCTGCTTGGAAAGCTACTACTCAGGGAGCTGTGGAAAGATCACCCTCACCAGTTGGGAGAGACCAAGCGAATGCGTGTTCCAGAGAAGGACCAAAGAGATGCTATGAAGGTACTAGCCCAAGAGTGGGATCTAGGCCGCAAGCAAGCCTGAGTAAAAGGACAGGCTGGGAAAGGAGAACCAGTCCTGTAAGAGAGAGGACAGGCCGAGAAGGCCGAAGCCAAGCCAGACCGGGCCCTGAAGCCCACAAGAGAACAGGCCTCAAAGGCCAGAGGAGGAAAGACTGGGAGAGCAGGAGGAATATACCTGAGAGCACTGACACTGAAGGCAGCAGCCAAGGTAGGCCTCCAGCCTAGGGTTACCAACTTTTTCACCGAGAAAAACCCGACACCTGTGGCTCGCCATGCTCCACCCATTCTCCGCCCCTAGTCCCACCCCTGCCACGCCCCCAGCCCCACCCACAAAAATTACCGAGGATACGTGTAGGCTAACTTCCTTGGTCAGATAATAATTAAACTGGGAACCCCAAAATCCAAACATGAAATGTACAACACTGGAGAAATAAAACTATAAAGTAATTTCCTCTTGCACTAAACAAAAACGCAAAGATGTTATCAATACACACTTCCCAGACCAAACATATTCCAGCTAAAAAATTCAAAATAAAAAGTATTTTTCTACCTTCTGTTTGGGCGTTTTATTTTTCAGTTGCAATTGCTCCAGTCACTTTCTTCTGGTTTCTTCGTGTCTTCTGCGAGCTATCCATTTGTCCTTTCTTCTCTTAGATGTTTTCCATTCTCTATTTCTGCTTTAACATACTGATTGTTTCCCTTTTGCTCTTTCCCCCAATTCTTTCCTTATTCCTTTATCATCCATTTAAATTTCACCCTTCCATTCTCAAGCGCCTCACTCTCACAATACCCAGACCCATCATAGACTTTTCTTCCACACAAAATATTTTTCCCCTCTCCATTCTCATTCCCCATCTATTCTAGTCCTCCCCCAAAATCAGTTCCCTTATAGTTCTAGGACCCACCCAGCATCCACTCCCTTCTAATCCCATTCTCCCATGCCCCACATCAGCCCATTTCCAGTCCTATTCCAGCTCTTCATCAGCCCATTTCCAGTGCTAGCCCTCACATCACAGACCATTTCCAGTCCTAGCCCCCCCCCATCACAGCCCATGTCCAGTCCAAGTCTACCATCACAGCCTATTTCCAGTCCTAGGCCCCCCCCATCACATCCATTTTGCAGTCCGAGTCCCCGAACATCACAGCCCATTTGGCAGTCCTACCCCCCCCACCCACCAACACAGTCCATTTGCAGTCCTAGCCCCCCTAATCACAGCCTATTTCCAGTCCAAGTTCCCCCTCCCTCCACCATAGCCCATTTCCAGTCCAAGTTCCCCCCCCCCCATAGCCCTTTTTCCAGTCCAGGTCCCCCTCCCCATCACAACCCATTTCCAGTCCATGTCCCCCCCATAGCCCTTTTCCAGTCCAGGTCCCCCTCCCCATCACAGCCCATTTCTTTCCAGTCCAATGCCCCCCTTAGCCCTTTTCCAGTCCAGGTCCCCCCCCCTTCACAACCCATTTCCAGTCCAAGTCCCCCTAATCACAGCCTATTTCCAGTCCGTTCCCCTCCCTCCCCCATAGCCCTTTTCCAGTCCAAGTTCCCCCCCCCATAGCCCTTTTCCAGTCCATGTCCCCCTCCCCATCACAACCCATTTCCAGTCCATGTCCCCCCCCCCAGCCCTTTTCCAGTCCAGGTCCCCCTCCCCATCAAAACACATTTCCAGTCCATGTCCCCCCCCCATAGCCCTTTTACAGTCCAGGTAAATCACAGCCCGTTTCTTTCCAGTCCAAGTCCCCCCCCCCCCCCATTGTCCTTTTACGGGCCCGGTCCCCCCCCCCCCCCCATCACATCCCATTTCCAGTCAAATTCCACCCTCCTAGCCCTTTTCCAGTCCAGGCCCCCTCCCCCCATCACAGCCCATGCAGTCCTTGGCCTACCCCCCCCCCCAAACCGCGGCTGTCTGAGGCTTTAGAGGGAGCCGGGGAAGCCCGCGCGAGGCCCCGGCTTCCCTCTGAACAGCTGCCAGCGTGAAGAGCCTTTTCCTTCACGCTGGCGGCTGTTCCTGTGAAGCCGCGAATGCTGGGAAAGGTTAAAGGGCAATTGCCTTTAACCTTTCCCACCAATCGCGGCTTCACAGGAACAGCCGTCAGCATGAAGGTAAAGGCTCTTCACGCTGACGGCTGTTCAGAGGGAGCCGGGGCCTCGCGCGGGCTTCCCCGGCTCCCTCTAAAGCCCTCCGGGGGAGAAAAGCCGTTTTTTTTTGCTCTGGCCGCTCCCGATCTTGCGGCCAGAGCAAAAAACCCGGCTTTTCAAGGGCCGGTTTTGCCTCTGCGCCGGCAGCCGGCCTGGCCATGGAAAAACCGGCCAGGCCGGCTGAAAACCGGCCAGTTGGCAACCCTACTCCAGCCTCACCCCAGAGAACCAAATGGAAACCTAAAGGTAAAGCATTTAACCTTTGTTATTGTGTGCCTGAAGTCAAGCTAAGAGAAGAATCCTGGGAAGGTGGTTCTCCTTATCTAAAACAAGAGCCAAAGCAAAAGTTAAAAGATAGTTTGAGCAAGAAAAGAACTTTTAGAGGAAAACATTATAGAGAGAATGTTTTTAGACCTCTAGAGCAAGAAATGCCATTTTGGTATTCCACCACGCCGAACCGTGGGCCCAAACAAACTGCCAAGCCTTGGGAAGCAGTGAGACGAAATCACATGAAGGACACTTACCTTGATCCCTCAGAGCAGTCAGAGGAGGCCATGCAGGTGGAATCTGTACAGGAGGACATTGATAGTCCTATGGAATGTATATACTGTGCTGGAAGTGATATAGAAGCGTTCCAGAGCTCATTGAGTGAAATGAAGTAATTTGCTATTGGATGTTTTTGACACTGTGAAGTTAACAGTTTTTGGTTATTCCATCTCTTACTTTCAAAATCTGCTGTAAAGACTTGTTTTGCTACGTACCGGAGTGTTTATCCTATGTTATGAACCCTTAGTGCTAAAAGGGGAAAATAAAGCCTTTTTCTTTTTCCTCCACTTTCGTGCAAGACTGTAGTCTCTTTGGGAGTTGGCAAACGAGGCTGGCACAAGGCTCTGGCCCTTGACCCTCGCACCTGGCCAACCCTGATCACAAACATCTTGGTGACCCCCGGTCCCAGCCCTTCGGTGGAACCACTACGCCGCCACCAGGGGGTGCTGTGCGACCGGGGCGCGTCACAGAATGCAGTGCGCATGCGCGGTCCCCTTCCCGCCCAAGGTGCCATCTTGCTCAGTCTGATGACATAGCTAAAAGACAGCAAAAAATCAAAATGAAGTATATGACTGCAACTCCAGGGGAGAGGGGAGGAGGGAGGGTCGCGAGGACTGATTCCTGCTGCTCCTGGAGAACACCTGTTACAGGTGAGTAACTACGCTCTCTCCAGGACCAAGCAGGAAGTCAGTCCTCACATATGGGACTCCCCAGCTCTAGGCTACCATGAACCCAAAGCTGAAAAAATGGCTCCCTCTCGAGAGCCGCAGCATCCGTGACAAGAAGTTTCTTTGAGAACGTACCCCGTACGGTAGCCCAACATGAAGGGCCGGAAGGTAGGAGTTGCCTAAAACGTTAAAGAGATTACGTGGTACCGCCTGGCCGAAAACACTGTCCCACCGGGACTCTCTCTCCAGGCAGTAATGGGCTGCAAAAGTCTGACTTGAAGACCAAGTTGCGGCCTGGCAGATGTCTGCCAACGGAACAGAGTGGATATGAGCTACTGACACGGCTTTCGCCCTGACACGGTGGGCCGTGACCCGACCCTGCAAGGGGAGCTCGGCTGCCCTGTATGCCCAGGCGATGCAATCTGCCACCCACGTGGACAACGTGCGCTTGGAGACAGGTAACCCCATCCTATTAGGGTCAAATGAGACGAAAAGCTGAGCAGCCCTTCGATGCTCCCGCGTACGCTCTATGTAAAAAGACACCGCCTTCTTAGAGTCCAGGGTATGCAAGACTGTTTCAGCCCAGCTGGAATGCGGCCTGGGAAAGAAGGTCGGAAGAACCACCTCCTGGTTGAGGTGGAAAGAGGAGAACACTTTTGGGAGGAACTTGGGATGAGTCCGTAGGACCACCCTGTTCCTATAGAACCACGTGTACAGTCTATCAGAAACCAGAGCTTGTAGCTCGCTCACACATCTGGCGGGTGTAAGAGCCACCAGGAAGAGCGCTTTCCAAGAGAGGAACTGCAAATGGCAAGTAGCCATCGGCTCAAACGGTGGGCGAGTAAGTTGCTGCAAGACCATGTTCAGATCTCACTCAGTCGCCAGTGGACAAACCGGAGGCTTGAGCAGAAGCAGACCTCTGAGAAATCTGGACACCAAGGGGTGAACCAACAGACTGTCCTTCCACCGGTGAGTGGTGTGCTGACAAAGCACTGAGGTGGACCCGAACAGTTAGACTTAAGGCCTAGGTCTGAAAGGTGAAGTAGATACTGCAGTACTACTGGCACAAGGCAAGAGAAAGGATCTTCATTGCACTGAGCACACCACACTGTAAACCTACGCCACTTGAGGGCATAGGACTTTCTGGTGGACTGCCTCCTAGAGGCCAATACCACTTCCTCAACCTCCGTAGGTAGAAATAAGGGAGCTAGCACTACCCTTTCAGCAGCCAGGCCATCAGATTGAGGGCCCTGAGGTTGGGGTGCAGAAGGGAAAGCATAGTTACTCACCTGTAACAGATGATCTCAGGGAACAGCAGGAATTTAGTCTTCACATATAGGTGTCGGTACCGACAGAGCCTGTGCGGGAACGCTCCCCAGCGTCCAATTAGAAAGCTTTTGGGAGCATCCCACAGCGCCTGCGTGCTGCCTTCCCACCTTTCCCAACTGCCTCTCTCCAGTTAAGTTTTAAAACTGAGACAAAGAGAGAGAAGGAAAGAAAAGAGAGATAGAACTCCTAGGGGAGGTGGGTGGGTTGTGAAGACTAAATTCCTGCTGTTCCTGGAGATCACCTGTTACAGGTGAGTAACTATGCTATCTCCAGGAACAAGCAGGAATGTAGTCTTCACATATGAGGACTCCCTAGCTACAGATGCCAGGGAGAGACCCCAGAAGTTGTGTGCCCCTGTGAAATGGCTCCACTTCCCCCCATGGATCTCTGGCATCCTACCGGGAATGGTGGGTAGGAGTTGATTAAGTATAGAACAGGTGTCGTAGAACAGCCTGACCAAACAAGGCATCCTGGTGGGAGTCCTTGTCTAAGCAGTAATGGGTTGTGAAGGTATGAACCGAGGCCCAAGTAGCTGCTTGACAGATGTCGTCGATAGACACAGAGTGTAGATGAGCCATTGAGGCTGCCATGGCTCTCACATTGTGAGTTGTGACATGGCCTTCCAGAAGAAGGTTTTTACTCAGAGGTAAAAGAAATACACTGTGCAATCCAATTGGACAATGTTCTCTTGGAGACTGGAAGTCCCAAATGAGAAGGATCAAAAGCAACAAAGTGTTGAGAGGACTTTCTATGCTGCTGTGTCCGTTGTAAGTAAAAGGCAAGTGCTCTTTTACAGTCCAAAGTATGAAGATTCCTTTCTGCATTTGAAGCATGAGGCCTTGGAAAAAATACAGGCAGGTAAACTGCTTGGTTTAAATGAAAAGGTGAGACCACCTTTGGCATAAAGTGTGGATGAGTCCTAAGGACTACCTTGTCATGATGGAACCTTGTATAAGGAGGATCAGCCACTAATGCTTGCAGTTCACTGATGCGATGTGCTGATGTGATTGCAATGAGAAAGACAACCTTCCAGGAAAGGAATTTCAAGGAGGTAGTAGCTAGAGGTTCAAAAGGCGGCTTCATGAGCTGTCCAAGAACCAGATTTAGGTCCCATGCTACCGGTGGTGGCCTAATGGGAGGCTTAGTTAGAAGAAGGCCCCTCATAAATCTCGCTATGAGAGGATGAGAGGAAATAGGTTGTCCATTTAAAGGCTTGAAAGAAGCTGAAATAGCACTCATATAGACTCGTACTGAGTTAATCTTAAGCCCTGCATTAGATAAATTAAGGAGATACTCCAATAATGATTCCAGAGGTATCGGCAGGGGGTCAAGACCCTTCTGCGAACACCATATGGAAAATCTTTTCCACTTGAAAGCATAAGAGCATCTTGTGGAAGGCTTTCTAGAAGCATAAAGGATATCCTTCATTTGTTGAGACAGGTTAAGATCATGAAGGTTGCCACAAGGTGTCGTGACACAAAGATTGCGCGCCACTATGTAGCGCTATAAAGAAAATAAGACCTGAGTGAAGGGTAATAAAAGGCTTTATTCCCCGTTATAATGCATGGGTTCAAATTAGAGATACGTTGCTTAACAAAATAGTCCTTTGTTTCAAAAGGTGCCAAGGCTCTCTGGCTTGAGAACTGTTACTTCACAGTTATAGCAGGTTTTTCTTAAAGGTAATATTCTTCACAATAAACAACCAAGAAGTATATTTACATTCATTCTTCGTTACAGCAGGCACACTTGGGAGCGTAGGCCGTGCACCAATCGCACTCCATGTCCTCCGGCAAAGATGAGGGAATAGTATGGGGGAAATCCACCTCCATCATATCCTCTTCCTCATTTTGGGTCAAAGGGGTTTCACTATCCCTGTCTATGTTAGCCTGACAATCTTCAGCATGGGAGTTTTGCTTTAGGTAAAGCAGGAACTCTTATGGCTGGTGGTAAATTGGAATACCAATCTTTATTCAGGTTGTTTTTAGAGAGAAGCTTTCTTTGCGGATGGCTTCCAGCAGTGCAGTGCTTAGGGTTAAACCTTACTGTTTCAAACCTTGGCTCATAGAGTAAAAACCTCTGTTGTTTATACAACTGTTTTTCCTTCTGACTGGGTAAAACTGAGCAGTGCTTTTCTGGAGATAAACTCCTTACAGAACCTTCCCCTCTGGTTCTTAGCTTCCTTCTCCTTGTATCATAAAACAGGCAGAGTAAAAGAACTAGGCGTGGCACCGCCTCTTACCTTGGAGCACCTTCTACCAAACTCTCCTTGCCCAATAGGCTTAGTTTGGATTCTATGGCTTCCCACCTCGTGTGGTCTTGTTTCTGTTCCAACTTCCAGCTTGGCCTCTTTCACAGCAAAACAGGTTTGTACCTCTGATAGCTTCTAGGCTTTACTGTTGGTTCAGCTTCTAGTTCAGCTCCGGTTCCAGTTCCTTCCTTTCTCAGCTCCGGCTGTTGTTCCCACTGCTTATTTGTCCATGGCTTTCTTTGCAACTGCTGCCATCTCCATTGCTGTGTCTTTCGGTTCTGCTCCTGCCTTTGCCTCTCCTCCTGCCTTTCCCTCTCCTTCTCCTCCTGCCTTCCAAGAGCGTTCTGCTCTGGTTTATAAAGAGAACCTTTGTTACTGACTTCCTGGTTCTCTGTCAGCTGCAGGTCATTACTGTGATTAGATTCACTAGGATCAGTATGTCTGCTCCCGCTCCCTCTATGTGTGCCAGGAGGTAACTGCACCTCTAGTTCCTCTAAATCAGGATTTCTTTTCATAAAATCAGCTTTATTAGTGCCCGCATCATGACAAGGTCTAGGCCCTCAGCAACCAGGCCCTGAGATGCAGAGAGTGGGGACTGGGATGCCACAACAGCCCGTCCTCCTGAGACAGGAGATCTAGAGCAGATCCTAACTCCAGAGATGGAGCTTGAGAGAGATGTAGGAGCAGAGGGGTACCACACCTGCCATGGCCAATGTGGAGCTATGAGAATCATATGGCCTCTGTCTCTCTGAAGCTTGAATAGGGTTTTGGGAATTAGGGGAATGGGTGGAAAAGCATACAGGAAGTCCTGACCCCAATGGAGGAGGAAAGCATCCCTGGCCTGAGAACCCTGAGCAGGAATTCTGGAACACAATCGGGGAAGTTTGGCATTCAACGGACTTACAAAGAGGTCTATGTCCGGAGTTCCCCAAATTTGAAAAAATTTTGCTACCTGGTCTGCACGAAGAGACCACTCGTGTGGAATGAGAACTTGCCTGAGTCTGTCTGCCCAGGAGTTTTGAATGCCTGGCAGATACACTGCAAGGAGATGAATCTGATGCTCTCTGGCGAGGACCCATAGTCGCAAAGCTTCGTTGCAAAGCGACAGAGAGCCTGTTCCTCCCTGCTTGTTCAGATAGAACATAGCTACTTGATAGTCCCTAATTCAGACGGACAGTCTTGTAGCTCAGCTGGTTGCGGAACACTCAAAGAGCAAGGAAGATTGCTCTGAGCTCCAATAGACTGAAGTGTAGATGGGTCTCCTGTGGAGTCCAGGTGCCTTGGGTAGAGAGATCTTGCAGGTGAGCTCCCCAACCCACCTGTGAGGTATCTGTTGTTAGAGTGACCTGAGGTGGGGGCTGTTGGAAAGGGGACCCCACCAACAGGTTTTGGGTTGACTGCCACCATTGTAGGGACAAAATAAAGCGACTTGAGTTTGCTGTTTTGTCTGATATGCAGCCTGATGCTTGAGTCCACTGAGTGGATAGAGTCCATTGGGCTGCTCTCATATGGAGGCAAGCATAGGGAACCACATGCACGGTAGATGCCATGTGGCCTAGAAATTGTAACATTTCCCGAGCAGTGAGATGAGTTTTTAACACTGCTTGGGAAGCTAACTGCACAATGCGAAGGCAGCGGGGCTGTGGAAGATAGGTCCTTGCTTTTCTGGTATCCAGCATAGCTCCTATAAACTCTAGAGATTGAGTGGGAGTTAGGTTGGATTTTGGGATGTTTATAACCAGGCCCAAATACTGAAGGATACGCATTGTGCAAGATAGGGAAATTCTGGCCTCTGACTCTGATAGGGCTCGAATGAGCCAATCGTCTATCTAGGGGAAGACGAATATTCCTAGAGTGCAAAGAAATGCTGCCACTACAGCCATGCATTTCGTAAACACCCTTGGTGCTCAGGCCAGGCCAAAAGGAAGAACCCTGTACTGGTAGTGCTTCCCCTGAAATAGAAACCGAAGGAATCTTCGGTGAGTTGGATGGATAAGAACATGGGTGTACGCATCCTTGAGATCTAGAGAACAAAGCCAATCCTGACTGAAGGTATGACAGAAGAGTTCCTAGAGAAATCATCTTGAACTTCTCCTTGAACAGGAGTTTGTTCAATTCTCTGAGGTCTAAAATGGGTCTGTGTCCCCCTGTTTTCTTTGGAATAAGGAAATAGGGGGAGTAAAACCCTGTACCCTGTTGGGAAATGGGTACGTCTTCTATTGTCCGTGGACAAGAAGTAAATTAACCTCTTGACCCAACTGATTTTCGAGTGAAGTTTGAGAATTGAACTGTTTTACAACTGTAGGAGGGGGCATGTTGAGGAAATGAAGCTTGTACCTCTCCTTTACAATGGAGAGAGTCCATTCTTCTGCTGTTATCTGCTCCCATCTGGGGGCAAAATGACACAACCTTCCTGGAATGGTGGAGGGCTCTGGCCCTTTGAGGGCCAGGAAGGCCAAGTTCTCTAGATGGGAGTCAAAGCCCCTGTGGAAGCTGAGTCTGCTGGGCCGGTTGAGGCTTAGCAGACTTTGCTTTTCTTTGTTTTGGTGGCTGCTGTCCCTTTCGGGCAGACTGACCTGTAGAATTCCCCTGCTGGGTATAGGAGGGGTAAAACCTCTTCTTTTTAGAGAAGAATGGTTTCTTGTAGGATTTTCTCCTTGCAGGATCAGCTGTAGCCTTGGATAGTCTATCCAAAGTGGTGTTATCAGCATCCAGCTCATTAGCTTTCTCTTGCCAATTTTTGCCAAAGAGATTTTCGCCTGTGCAAGGGATATTCCCCAGTTTGTCCTGTACCCAGAGTTCTAAGTCAGATGCCTGGAGCCAGGCAATCCTGCGAGCACCTATGGGGCAATGGCAGAGGTTCTGCTTATGCACTCAAAACAGTCAAAAGCTGCATGATTAACAAACTTGGAAACATCTTGGGCATGTTTGACAAGTGTAAGATAATCTTGCCTCTTAGCATCAGGAAGAAGAGGGCTCATGAGCTCTAGATCTCCTGTAACCTCCTTAAGGAACATTCCCATATATAAAATGTAGGAACTAATCCTGGCAGAAAGCATAGAGGCCTGGAAGGTTCGACGCCCAAAGACATCCAGAGTCCTACATTCACGTCCTGGCGGATTAGATGCATGTCTTTTTGCACTCTTGATCCTTCTCATAGCTGATTCCACTACCATGGAGTGGTGTGGTAACTGAGTTTTTTGAAATCCAGGACAAGGAGGTACTCGATACATGGTATCAAGCCTACGAGAATGAGGAGAGGTGGTAAGAGGTGTTTCCCACATTCTTAGCATGAGATCATGCAAAATCTCATGAATAGGCAAAGTGGCTGCCTCCTTGGGAGCTTTAGGATATTGTAAAATCTCCAATTCCTTTGCTCTGGGCTCTGTTTCAGGAGCCACTGTGATGGAAAGACCTCTAGCCACCTCCTGAATGAAATCCTGAAAGGATATATCCTCTGGAGGAGACATCCTACGTTTAAGAGAGGAAGGCTCCTCAGAGAGAAGTACTCCGGTACCGACAGAGCTGTCAGAATCCTCAGACATCGGAGGATTCAAAATATCTCCTTGTCCAGGTGCTCTTGCAAAGCACGATACCGATACCGATCGAAGTCGGTACCGGAGGGGTCCGGTACCGGCCTGTCGATACCGGAGGAAACAGCATGACTGTGTCGGTAACACAGTCGCCGATGTCGTCGCTGTCGGTACCGGTATCGGTGCCAGAACCGGTGTCGATACCGGTTGAACTGTCTGAAGTGGTCCCGAAGGCACCGAAGCCGCAAGGAGAGCCGCCAGACTGCGTTCAATAGCCAAGAACCTCTGGTCTATTGACGCTGGCGATGCCTGGGTATCGGTACCGGACGAAGCGGCTGGTACCCCAGAGCATGGCACCAGTAGTTCTGCCGAGGTTGAGGCCTCAAGAACATCCTGGAGCCCTCCTTGCTCCTCTAGCCTTGCTCATTCAACAGTCCGGCATTTCCGTTTACATCTGCGCTGACGATATTCTTTTGGTCCATCACACCTCCTCCTCTTCCCCTGATCTTCTCCCCATCAATCGCTGTCTCTCCTCCGTTGCCGCCTGGTTTGAGTCAAACTTTCTACATGCTAATCCCACCAAATCCTCTGCAATCTTGTTTTCTTTTGGTCTCCCCCCTCCCAGTCTATCACCAGTTATGGCTTCTCACTCCACCTCACTGGCACCGACCCTCCGTTATCTGGGCGTTACCTTAGACTCGTCCCTCTCTTTTCGTGAACATATTTCCTCTGTTGTACGTACTTCTTTCTTCCATCTGCGTCGTATCAGGGCCATGCGGTCACTCCTTCCCCCGTCGTCTGTTGTCACTCTCATCCTGTCTTTAGTGATTACCCGTTTAGACTATTGTAACGCTATCTATGCAGGCCTCCCCTCTTCCCAGCTCCACTGTCTTCAATTAGTTCAGAATGCTGCCGCACGTCTCATCACCTCCTCCCCTGCGCGCTCTCATGTGTCTCCCTGTCTTCTCACCCTTCATATGCTTCCAGTTAAGTTCAGGTTTGTCTTCAAGTTGCTCATCATCACGCATAGGGCTCTCCACTCTAACACTCCCCAGTACCTGGCCGACATCATCCATCTTCAGCCCTCCCCACGTCTTCTTCGATCGGCCCACGGTAATCGTCTCTTTCTTCCTCCCCCTGCCCAGGCCCATTTGGAACTTACCCACCACTCTGCCTTTTTCTTCTTGGGCCCCGCCTTGTGGAATTCACTCCCCCTTTCTCTTCGTACTGAACTGTCTTATCCCCATTTTAAGGCACTCCTCAAAACCCATCTCTTTTGCCAGGCCTTTGACCTTCTTCCCCCTATTGATGCTGCCTTGTCCCCCAGTTGCGCCCCCCCACCCTCCATGATACCCCCTAGACATCCTCCTCCACCTTCATTTCCCCCTCCCCCCCCATCCTCTCGTCCCTCTTTGGGCCTGTTCTGTCCTCCATTTGATTTGACTGTCTCTCTCTGTCCTATTATCAATTGGCGTTCTTTTCCGACTTTGTTTTCAGTAGCCTACCATTTTGTTTTGTACACCGCCCTGACGCTTCGGCCTGGGCGGTTTATCAAGTGATGCGAATAAAGATAAAGATAGTGCTTTGGAAGCCAAAGCCTCCCGCCAGGGCAATTTTGCCGGTACAAGTCCCTCAAGGGCAACGCCAGAGGCATCTTGATGCTTGGAAAGAGATCTACCCTTTGAGGACCGGCCAGATTTATGTTTGGTTACCTGAGATCCATGGGAAGAAGACGAAGCCCTGGGAGACGTCGATGCCATGGATGCTGCATCAGAGGGAAAAAGGGTGCTAAGCTTAGCAGCTCGGTTTTGCCGACCCCTCTTCGACATCATCCCACAGGCAACACACTCTGAGATGGAGTAGTCAGGACCTAAACATTTGAGGCACCACTCGTGAGTGTCGGTGACGGAGATGGTACCGCCACACTTGGAACACTTTTTAAAACCCGAGGCGGGTTTTTCCATTCTGAAGGAAAAGTTGGGCCTAGTGCCCAAAATGGCACGTGGCACCTGACAGAAAAAAGACCGGAAAGTCCAGAAAAAGATTACAAATTTTTTTTTTTCTAGAAAGAACAATTGAACCAGCAGTACCGGTATAGTGTCGAGGAAGGCAGACGTTACCACAAAAAAGAATGAAAAAGATGGGCTAATTTCTGCGGTGACAGGAAAAACGACCTTCTGGCTCCGTGGAAAACGAAGAACTGGAGAGAGGCAGTTGGGAAAGGCGGGAAGGCAGCATGCAGGCGCTGTGGGGGGTGCTCCCAAAAGCTTTCTAATTGGACGCTGGGGAGCGTTCCCGCGCAGGCTCTGTTGGTACTGATGATACCCTTATGTGAAGACTACATTCCTGCATGTTCCTGGAGATCCCTGCTCTTGAGACAGGAGATCGTGTTGCAGCCCTAGAGGGAACGGAGCTTCCACCACCAACTGCAGAAGAAGTGGAAACCACGGCTGCCTCGGCCATCTGGGGGCTACCAGAATCACCGAGGCCTTGTCCTGGAGGATCTTGAACAGAGTTCGGGCCACCAGGGGCGTGGGAGGAAACACATACAGGAGGCCCGTAGACCAAGAGATCAGAAAAGAAAAGCATCTGCTGCCATCCTCAGGGGATGCGGCTGTCTGGAGCAAAACCTGGGCAGCTGACGGTTTAGTGCAGGGGTGGGAAAGTCCGGTCCTGGAGAGCCACAGACCAGTCAGGTTTTCATGATGTCTCTAATGACTATTCATGGACCTATTTCCATACAATGGAAGGCAGTGGATGCAAACAGATCTCATGAATATTCATTAGGGACATCATGAAAACCTGACTGGTCTGCGGCTCTCCAGGACGGGACTTGCCCACCCCTGGTTTAGTGGACTTGCAAAGAGATAAATGGATGGAAGTCCCCAGCGGAGGAAGATCTGATGGACCACCAATGGATTCAACTGCCATTCGTGAGGCTGGAGAATCCTGCTTAGCTTGTCTGCTAGGAAGTTTTCTTGACCAGGTACATAGACTTTTTTGAGAAACACACCCTGCCTGACTGCAAAGGAGCAAAGGGCCAGTGCCTCCTGACATAGGAGCCTGGACCCTGTGCCCCCTTGTTTGTTCATGTAGAACATTGCCACCTGATTGTCCGTCTGAACTAGGACAGGCTGTTGAGAGAGGGCATGACAGAAGGCTTGCAGAGCTAAGCGGATTGCTCGCAGCTCTAAAAGGTTGATTTGCTGTGTGGCCTCCCGAGGGGACCACAGGCCTTGAATGCATGTGCCCTGGCAATGTGCACCCCAGACCCTTAAGGAAGCATCTGTCATCAGCACCCTTGTGTGTGCTGGAGCCTGAAAAGGTACACCCCTGAGAAGGTTTGGCAGATGTAGCCACCACAGTAAGGAGTTCAAAAGTCATCTAGACACCTTTACTCTGTCTCAGAGGTCCCGGTGGCTTGTGTCCACTGATCTCTGAGGCACCATTGAGCAGGCTGCATGTGCAGACGGGCATTCGGGGTCACATGTACAATGGATGCCAGGTGGCCGCTGGAGCAGCAGGAAGTGCCTGGCGGAAACATGAGAATTGATTTGGAACTGGTTGGCCAAGTCCATCAGTCTGTGGGGCCTGTCCTCGGGCAAGTAAGCTCTTGCCTGAAGGGTGTCTAATCTTGCCCCGATAAACTCTAGGTTCTGAGAGGGGAGCAAAGTCGACTTTACGTAGTTTATGACAAAGCCCAGATGCTGAAGAAGAGAGACAGTGCGAAGAGTGGCCTGTCGGGCCTCCTGGAGTGACTGGCCCCTGATTAGCCAGTCATCCAGGGACGGGAAGACAAAAATCCCCTGATTCCTGAGAAAAGCCGCCACCACCGCCAGACATTTGGTGAAAACTCTGGGGGCAGAGGTTAGGCCAAAGGGAAGTACCCTGTACTGAAAATGGTTTCCTCCCACCACAAATCTGAGATATTGCCTGTGGTCTGGATGGATGAGGATGTGAGTATAAGCATCCTTTAGGTCTAAGGAGCATAGCCAGTCTCCCTGCTGGAGGTAGGGCAGCAGTATCCCAAGGGTAAGCATCTTGAACTTTTCCCTCTCCAGAAACTTGTTCAGATTTCACAAGTCTAGGATAGGTCTGAGGCCTCCTGTTCTCTTTGGTACTAGGAAGTACCTGGAGTAGAAGCCTTGCCCTTCCAGGTGGTGTGGCACCGGTTCCACCACCTGTTCCTTTAAAAGACTTGCCAACTCCTGAAGGAGGAGGTCCCTGTGTAGAGGGAATCTTGGAGGCTCCCCTGGATAGTAGGAGGGGGGTAGCTGGTGGAAATGGAGCATATAGCCCTTTTGGACTATGCTCAGTACCCAGGTATCCCCTGTGATGGCTGGCCACCTGTAGGCATACAGGGTCAGCTGACCTCCTTTGCTGAGTGGAGTCCCCGGCGGAGGAGAGGCTATGCTCTGGGAGTCAAAAAAACCCTCCCTGTTGTGCAGGAGCCGGAACTGGAGGCTTGGGGGTTTTCTGCCTACGGGGCCCATGCCCCTGCCCCTTGGCCTGCTGGCCCTATTGGGAAGCTGGAGAGGCCTGATATTGAAGGTAGGTTTTGTAGGCAACACCCTTTCTCGGGAAAAAGGGCTTCTTTCCCGAGCCCTTCTTTTTGTGAGAAGGGGCAGAAGTCTTTCTGGACAGTCTTGTCCTGGTGAGAGGCTTGGTCTCGATTTCTGCAGCCTTCTCAGTCATGGGCTTGCTGAACAGGTTGTCACCTCGGCACAGGACATCGACCAACTTATTCTGTACCCATGACTCCAGGTCCGACAACTGTAGCCAGGCCTGACGGCGTGCACCGATGCCAGCCGGCGGCTACCCGGGCAGAAGCCTCAAAGTCGTCATAGGCTGCTTGAGATATAAACTTCGAGCACTCTCAGGGATCCAAGGCTTTGAATTTCTGCAAGGGTTCCTCGGAGAGGCCAGCCGAGAACCTGGCAATCTCCTTTGCCAGGTCCCGTAAGTACATGCCCATATACAGCTGGTAAGTCTGGACACGGCAAGACAGCATAGAGCCCTGGAAGCACTTTCTAACGAGGGCATCCAGGTTCCGGGCCTCCTGGCCGGGAGGCACCGAGAAGTGCATCTTTTGGCTTTTCAGCCTGTGTATGGCCAATTCCACAACCATGGAGTTGTGCGGTAGCTGCGCCTTTTGGAACCCAGGGCTCTTACGGACTCTATAAATGGAATCGACTCGCTTGCTAAGAACCGGCGCCGAGGCCAGTGCTTCCCACATACGGAAGAGAAGCCATTCCAACATCGGAGGAACCAGTACTGTAAAGGCTTCTTTCGGAGGAAAATCATACTGGAGGGCATAGAGCTCTTCGGCTCCTCCTCGGCATCCACCAGGAATGTTAAAGCCTTGGCCATGTCCCTGACGAAATCCGAGAACCGGGTATCCTCCGGGGGGGGGGGGGGAGGGGGCCTTCTCCGGGGAGTCTGATGGGACGCACCGGGTCCGAAAGGTGTCAGGAGACTCCTCGTCCGTCGTCGTCAAGCGGCTCAGGCCGTGTGGGCCTCGATGCCACCTGCCCCGACACCGAGGGCACCGGCGTCGACGACCTCAGCCCCGCATGGGAGGTCGAGGGGAGACCTTGGTTGAGGATCAACTCGAGACCTGATGGACTCGAGGATCGGCTCGGCCTCTGGGGTCGACTTAGATGTCGAGGTCCCGGTGGTCGGAGCAGATGCACCGGTCAGACCGGCGATCAGTACCTGCTGCTGCTGCTCCATGAAGGCAGCCAGGCTTCTCTCCAGGGCCATCAACCCGAGACCAAGCTCAGGAGACTCCGCAGCCCCTGACTCAAGCCCCGAAAGCATCAGGCCCGACGTCGGTTCTCCCAGAGAGTCAACGAGGACAACCGAAGTTACCTGACTCGGGGACTCCGACTCCAGGCGAGGTAGTTTGGTCGGCCGCTCAGACTCCGAGAGCCTGGGACGGCAGTCAGGGCTTCGAGACCTGGCCCTCGAGGATCCAGATGCCTCCACTGACACCGCCCTCAAGAGCTTCTTCCTTTTGTGCTCCTGGGTGGGAGACCCCCTCTCAGAGGACCCACAACGGTGCTCGGGGTCAGACTCCCGAGATGTTGAGGCCTCTGACGAAGTCCGGGCCCGGCCGGATGCAGACTCCGAAAAAATTCTCTCACGTTGATGCTGATGGCTCCGAAGCGCCTTCGACGACATCTTGCCGCATGGGCGACAGACCAGCAGGTCATAGTCGGGCCAGAAGCATTTTTTGAACCCGCTGGCAGCCATCAGGGGAAAATGGGCCCCTGCAAGGTCAAAAGACAGGGCTGCCAGTGAAAATAACAGAAAAAACGCCAACGCTAGTCACAAAGGACAAAAACTGAAAAAGAAGTACCGGACTCGATACCGGTGTACCGAGCCAAGGTGGGATGGGGAACCGGCGTCAAACCGGATAAAGAGATGCGAAAAATCGCAGAAAAAAAAATCTACTTTTCCCGGGTGACACAAACTACGTCCGTTGGGCTCTGCGGAAAAAGAAAGACTGAGCAAGATGGCACCCTTGGGCGGGAAGGGGACCGCGCAAGCGCGCTGCATTCCCAAAGGCTTTCTTTGAAAGCTGGGGAAATGCTCCGCACGAGGGCTCCGTCGGTGCCGACATCACCCATATGTGAGGACTGACTTCCTGCTTGGTCCTGGAGAATTGATGCTACACGGTTAGCACTCTGTACCTTAAAGATAGGCATGAGAAAACCTCACCTATCATTAAGGTGCTAACCGTATAGCATCGAAAATCTGTGCTACATGGGTACCTCCTGCAGACTCTTGTCTGTGCGGCGACACCTGGATTTTCAATGCCAGGGCTGCATATGACCCAGACATGGAAAATCCAGGTTAGGCGGGAGGTGGGCAGGCTATGCGCCAACATGGCACATTGGGCCTGAATTTCAGTTGGGCGGTGCTGAGGACCTAAGTTACTGTGTCTTTATTTTATTATTTAACTAGGCTTATATACTGCTTTTCTATGAGTCAAAGTGGAGTACATCAACTACTGTATATATATATTTCCCTTGTCCCTGAAGGGCTCACCATCTATGTTTTTGTACTTGAGGTTACATGGAGCACCTGTGGGACTAGAAACCCCAGTCCTTCCGGCCTCAGGTTGCTGTCCTCTAGCAGGATTTGAACCCCTGGCCCTCTGGCCTGAAGTAACTCACCCCAACCACTAGGCCACTCCTCCCCCTTTCTAAGATACTGGCACAAAACCTGCAGTAGTTACACTTATTCTGTCTGCTAGTAATCATAACTACACCAAAGCAAGTATGCACCTACTTGCTCCGTACACGGTTTATTTAGCAATATTTCAATACTGTTACCAGATTACAGGATCTGAGGCAGCAGGGATTCACCAGAGGCAGGTCTTGTCAGACAAATCTGATTGATTTCTTTGACTGGGTGACCAGGGAGGTGGACAGAGGGAGAGCCCTAGATGTGGTGTATTTAGATTTCAGTAAAACCTTTGACACCGTTCCTCACAGGCAACTTATAAACAAACTGAGCACCCTAGGGATGGACCCTAAAGTTACTGCTTGGGTTAGAAATTGGTTGAGTGGGAGGCGGCAAAGAGTACAGGTAAATGGAGCTCACTCTGAGAAGGAGATTACCAGTGGTGTGCCCCAGGGATCTGTTCTTGGTCCGATTCTTTTTATCATCTTTGTTAGTGATATTGCAGGTTAAGGTTTGTCTCTTTGCAGATGATACCAAAATCTGCAATAGAGTAGACACCAAGGAAGGTGTAGATAACATGAGGAGGGATCTAGCTAAGCTTGAAGAATGGTCTAGAATTTGGCAGCTGAGTTTTAATGTTAAAATATGCAAGGTCATGCTTTTGGGCTTCAGCAATCTAAAGGAGCGATATGGTATAGGGAGTGAAGTATTTCTGTCCACAAAAGAGCAGGACGTAGGTGTGATTGTGTCTGATGATCTTATAGTAGTTACAGGTAGAAAGGGCGACGGCAAAAGCTAGAAGGATGCTTGGGTGCATAGGGAGAGGAATGACTAGCATAAGAAAGGAGTGATAGTGCCTCTATTTAAATCTTGGGTGCGGTCTCATTTGAAGTATTGTGTGCAATTCTGGAGACCGCACCTTCAAAAGTATGTAAACAGTCTGGAGTCGGTGCAGAAGGTTGCTACTAAAATGGTTAGTGGTCTTCATTATAAAGCATATGAGGACAGACTTAAGGAGCTTAATATGTATACTTTATACATACTTTAGAGGAAAGGTGGGATAGAGGTGATATGATCGAGATGTTTAAATACCTCCATTGCATAAATGCACAAGAAGAGCGCCTCTTTCTACTGAAAGCAAGCTCTGCTACAAGGGGACTTAGGATGAGGGTGAAAGGGGATAGACTCAGGAGTGGAAATATTTCTTTAAGGAATAAGTGGTTGATGCCTGGAATAATCTCCCAGTGGAGGTGGTAGAGATGAGGACAGTATCTGAATTCAAAGAAGCATGGGACAAACAGAGGATCTCTTAAGGAAAAAAGGGGACTGTTGTAGTGGTTGATATGGAAGTCGAAATGCTAGGCCATGTGGTCTTTTCGACCATCATCCTAAGAATAATTAGAAGTCACAGCAGTGGAATCATAAGGAAATAAAAACATGAATAACTTTACATGGAAAATGGTTGATAACAGCTTAAACAATTTTAACAAGGGAATAACACGTAAATCTTAACATTGCATCAAACAGGGGCTGGGGGAGATTATTATACATGGTGTAAGACAAACGTATGGGGAGCTGGGGTAGGAGACTACGTGACAAGATCCGAAATGTTCCAGGAACAGGTGGGTCTTTAGTTTGTGGCAAAACTCTCCATCAGTTAAAGAGCGCAGGTCTGGGGAGAGGGAGTTCCAGACAATAATGCGTAGAATAAGGTGGCTCTGCTGGAGGTAGACAGGTTGGATTGAGAAACATAGAAACATGATGACAGAAAAAGACCACAAGGCCCATCTAGTCTGTCCTTCCATAACAACAACTACAACAGTCCACTTTCTACCTTTAGAGATCCTCTGTGTTGGTCCCATGCTTTTTTGAATTCAGTTACGACAAGACAATCTCTACCACCTCCACTGGGAATCATTCCACGAGACTGAACTACTCTTTCTGTAAAGAAATATTTCCGCATATCAAGCACTGAATCTATCTCCCTTCTGCATCCCATGTCCCCTCATAGCAGAACTTGCTTCAATTGAAGAGGCTCTCTCCCTGAACATTTAGCACAACTGCTGCACGTATTTAAACATCTCAATCAAGACACCTCTATCCCGCCTTTCCTCTAAGGTGTACATATTAAGATCCAAGTCTGTCCTATGCTTTATAATGAAGCCCATTAATCATTTTAGTAGCAACCCTCTGCACCGACTCCATCCTGTTCACATCCTTTTGAAGGTGCGGTCTCCAGAATTGCACACCATACTCCAAATGAGGTCGCACCAAAGACTTATACAGAGGTATTATCACCTCCTTTTTCTGCTAGCCATTCCCGTATGCACCCAAGCATCCTTCTAGCTTTTGCCGGCCGCTACTACCTGTTTAGCTACTTTAAGATCATCAGACACAACCACGCCTAGGTCCAGAACACTAGTGGACAAAAGTACTTCACCTCCTATACTGTATTGCTCCCTTGGATTGCTGCAGCCCAAATGCATGACCTTACATTTTTTAACATAAATCCCAGCTGCCAAATTCTAGACCATTCTTCAAGCTTAGCTAGATCCCTCCTCATGTTATCTACACCTTCCTGGTTTGCTGTGATACTCTATTAAGATTTTGGTATCATCCGCAAAGAGGCAAACCTTACCCGACAGCCTGGACACAGAGGATCACTAACAAAGATGTTAAAGTGGTGATATGGAAGGGCAGACAGATCCCTGGGGCACCACTGGTTCTATGCTTCTCCTCAGAGTGAGCTCCATTTACTTTACTCTTTGTCGCCTCCCACCCAACCAATTTCTAACCCAAGCAGTAACTTTAGGGTCCATCCCTAGGGTGCTCAGTTTGTTTATAAGTCGCCTGTGAGGAACAGTGTCAAAGGCTTTACTGAAATCTAAATACACCACATCTAGAGCTCTCCCTCGGTCCAACTCCCTGGTCACCCAGTCAAAGAAATCGATCAGACCGCTAGTAGCTTGTGGTGGCCTCTCTCTTAGATCTGTTGGGAGATTCGAGAGAGGTGTTGAAGGATGTTTGAGAGGCCATGAAGGGTTTTGAAGATGGTCAGGGCAACTTCATATTTGACAGTCATTCAACGGGGAGCTGGTGTAGCTGCTTCAGGACTAGGGTGATGTGTGCTCATTGACTGGTACCCAAGATGATTCTGGTGGCTGTGCTCTGTGCAAGTTGTAGGGGGAGTAAGGTGGATTTTGCAAGACCCTGGGGCGAGGAGAGCAGGCACAGAGCAGGTCAAACCTCAGATTATATGTGGACATTCAATGGCACCACAAAACTGATATGTCACAAACATCCAAGATGGACATTTCAAAGAATACGCTGACCATACACTTGAATACTGATCTCATTTTATTTATATTTTACACACACACACACCCCCATATAATGAAAGTCATTTACTCAAGAAAACTGTCCACTCTCCCTATGGGTAAAAGCTGTGCTGATAGTTGTTTGAGATAGTGTGGATGTGGCTGTCAGGATCAATTTCGTACTGACTGCAGCTATTTGCTGCCCTAGGCAACCAACTAGTCTGCCGAAAGCTTAAGCCAGTCCTGCAGCTAATATAATACGAGTAAAAGCGACGAAGCTGCCTCTGAGAAACAGCCAGTGCATCAATGACAGTTTCTAGTTCTCTTTTCTAGTCACTAAATGTCAGCAGCAATGTTGGCGGTGTGCCCAGCATCTAGGAGTTGCCACTCCCCTCCCCTCCGTAGCATGCTGATGGACTCTTCTCATTGCACGAGAGCACAGTACTGCTGCTCCTGCTCGTTCCAATGGCACAGGGAGTCACTGACATCAGCACAATGCTGTCCCTGTGGGGAGCCAGCTATTGTGTGCATTTTACAGTGGCTCGTTTATTTGGTAGTGAATTGCCCATTATTTTATTTATTTATTTTATTTATTTAGACAGATTTTGTATACCGCCTTATCCTTCAATCAAAGCGGTCACAACACAATTGGGGGATACATTTAACACACGGGGATATGAGACACATACACTAATACTTACAGGGAACATGGGCAATGGAGGGTTAAATGGCTTGCCCAAGACCAAAAGGAGCATCTGTGGGACTAGAAACCCCAGTCCTTCCGTCCCAAGGTTGCTGTCCTCTAGTGGGATTTAAACCCCCGACCTTCCGGCCTGAAGTACCTTGCCCCAACCACTAGGCTACTCCTCCCTATTATGCTTTCTCTCCCATGGCAAGGCTACGATTATGCTGCAAATGTAACTGGTACCCAAAGGTAGCCTTCTTCTTACTGAAATTAAACAATGTATGCTTATGGAAATTATTATTTTGTAAACTATTACTGATGCTGGTGCTATTTGCTTGGAATGGGAATTCCTGGCCTTCTGAGTTCCTCTAATCTCCTAGGTGCAGGGATGGATATTTTGACCCTGAACTATTCTTAGACTCTGGGATCCTAGGGGAGGATCCTCAGCCATGCACAGACCACAAAAGACAAAGGAAAACGGGCGGCATCTGGGTGCACTGTGTCTATCAGCTATTTTTAAAGGGGTCAGTTTGGAACAGGACCTATAAAAGTTCTCAAAAATGCACTTATTTGATGAGGGTCCCTAAACTAGTGCTCAACAGCTGCAAGGCCAATGCAAATATGCGTACATGCATGCGACTGTATTTTAGCAATTCTACATATGCATTAATTCTGCAGTGCTCTGCTCAGACTATGCCCCCAGGAAGGACTGCGGGCCTGATACTGCATTAAAGCCGCATAGCCCTGCCGCTGATCCCTTTTCACCTCCGTGGCGACGGAAGCGAAAATCTGAGTTCACCACACAGCTGCCAAGCCTAACCGGGTAGCAGTGATTTTGGAGGCTGCCTGGTTAGCCCTGGCGCCTTAAAGATAGACAAGAGTTTTCCTCACCTATCTCCAAAATCACTGATACCCGCTTAGCACCATTCCGTCCCAATACCAACCGGGTAGCACCGGGGCACGTACGGGACTTAATCAAGGATTTTCAAGGGCACTAGCCGTATAGATGCCTTTGAAAATCCCCGATTAAGGCATTGACACGGTTAACATGGGCTGTTAGCCATGTAAATACCTTTGAAAATCGGGCCCTACGTGTATATCACCATGCAACTAGGTGCTCTTTCAGACTGCATAGCCTTTGCACGCGCAGGACCTAGTTATCTTCCACACGTGAAACATACTTTACACATTAAAATGCTTTATTAAAAGGACTTCAAATGTAATTTAAATTATTTTACATCAGATGTGACAGTATGTCCGCTTTCCAAACACTAATTTTCCACGTGTGAAAAGCAAGAATGATTTCACAAAATAATTGCTTTTGATATATTTATATTGGTCTATTTTACAACTGTTAGCAGAGAGGCTCAGCTAGTACAATATTTTAAAAGCTCGATATTTCTAAATGGTATCAAGTCACCGGGGAACAGGTTTTACAGCCAATAGCACTGAACTCAACCAAAATAAGGCGAGAAGACCAAGACTGTCAGAGTTTGCCCTGTCTAGAAAACCTGACAGGGAGTCTCTTTCAGACCTGTGGGAAGATCTCAACACAATTTCTCCAGCCCATCATATGCAGACACCAAGATATTTAGTAAAACATGTATGAGGTAAAGGGCTTAGCCCCAAACACTGTAGGTCTACTTTTCTGTCAAACACTATTCCTATACTGGAGGTGTAAAGGTATAAGAATTTAGTAGCCATATACATGAACTAGTGTCAGACATCCTGTAGCAGGTTCCAGTCAGCAAAGATTTATTTAACACACCACATGACAGATTTGGCATTAGCTACAGTTGTCAGCCGTTTCAGTAATCTGTGGCAGATTATTCTGCAGTAGTACCAGTGATAGAACAGACTGGAAATGCTGCAGGCAGTCCATTCAAAAGATGCAGAAATGAATGTCCCTGATGCAACATTCAGGACGGAGACTTCCTCAAAAGGAAAAGATTAAAAGGAGATCTCAGCCAGACCTAGAAGGAAAAAATGCTCAGAGTAAGCATGCTTGTACTTAAACTGACAAAGAACACTAAAGATTCCCAAAATATTGCTGGGGGAGAACAGGTGGCACAAGGACTCATTCCATGAAGCTCAGAACATCAGTTAGACAGGCCAAGTCCTCTCCCCGCCTCCTTCCCGAAAGACACCTTTAGATAAATGTTATTACCCAGATTCTGGCCGTCCTTTGTAGCCAAGCTAATGCAATAGTGAAGCAGTAACTGTTCCAGAAGCTCTTTCTCATCCAGAAACTCCAGTTTCTCTATTCTGTGGGGAAGAGTAACAAAAAAAAAGAGAATGAAGAGCTACAGGGAAAGTCTTAGCCAAATGCTTTTCAAAAAATAGGAGACACAAAAGGAACCATTATAGCACACTAAGACCTTCAAGCAGGGGAGAGGAAGCCTGGCACAGTGCGTGCTCCAGACAATGGGTTCCAAAGGCCATGATGAATCCCTCACATATCTGTAACCTTTAGAACCAACTTTTTAACTTCAGGTCCTACAGAATTTTGCTGCTTGTTACCCCTTGGTGCTGGAGTAACCTGACCAGATCACCCAGCATAAAGGGGGCTGCCAATCGTTTTCCAAAATGCTAGGACAAGTGAGGGGAATGGGCCTGTATCTGAAGGACATGTCCTTATTTCATCCTATTATTTAAACATGGCAAAATTAGACCTTACCTGCTAATTATTTTTTCCATGCGTCCATCCAGTCCAGTCTAGAAACGTGGGCTTATGCCTCCCCACCAGCAGATGAAGACTGAGAACCACTAGTTTGATGATGTCACAGTGTAAAGGCCCCTTGCAGCTCTCCATTCACCAGTATTTGTGACAAAGCAGATTCTAGAAGAACATAATTACTAGATACCTACACATTACACATAGGTTATACACTTCTGCTCAGAAACAAGGCCAGAATAGTGGATATATATATATCCATATGGGTACACGCAGGTTACTAAAAACTCTGCAGGCAATTATTAGCCACACCACCCACAGACCCAACAGACAATATACTTACTAACTGTTCCCTCCTGATCAGAATAGAGATTGGAACTGTGCACAGGAACCCACTGTACTATAGACTACACCGTACATCTGCGGTTGCCAAAATAAAATTAGCAATACCATTGCAAAATACATAACCTGACTGCTCCAGACTAATCAAGTCGCCACTGGGCTCAGCTCTTGCTCCTCTAAGCCAGAAATAACCCAGAATCATATCAGGCAGGTTCTGGACTGGAGTGTAGGGACCCAAGTTAATTTCACCTTCCTCATCGCCTCTCCAGTCCAGTCCAGACACGTGGGATTTCCCAAAGCACTACCTAACAATTTATTTATTTATCTATCAGGTCTTTTATACCACTTTATCATTTCAATCAAAGCGGTTTACATTGCAACTTAAACTTGGTAATGTACATTAAACAGGGACATTGATAACGTCAAATGGGAAGGAAACAAGCTTGGCTTGAAAGACTTGTGACCCAAAGCACAACATCCTCTATGCCAGAGCTGTCTAATGTATCTAACACAAAAAGTTAAACTCTGAAAAATGGAATAAAGGACCCTCACTTTTTGACGGAGTGAAATAAACCCAAGAGAGGGAAATTTAAAACCACACTCTTGCTGTTGTCACTCCTTTTTAATCGTAAGTACAGTAAACTGTGAATAGAATACTTATTACTTAGCTTATAAGCTCCTTTCCGCCACCGGAACCATAGTCTACAAAAAAAGTTCTGCCTCGAACTCCGTTTTGCCACAAATGACCAAAATCTACAATCTACGATGTGACACGTTTTGGGTCTGGGAAAACTTTTGACCCTGCATCAGGTATGTAAAAACGTGTGGTCAGTAACTTGAATCTTGAAAGGGCAGAATCATCAATGTTAAAAGAGGTCCAAATCATTAGGCTTAAAAAGAGGTCAGCGTCTGATGTAAATGATGAGCAAGCCGTTAAGGAAAAAGTCTAGCCCAATAGACTTCAAACAAGTTTATTCACCAATCTGGAGGGAAGAACCCTCTGAGATAAGGGAACCCCCTACTCTGATTGGACTGGCTTGAAAACATTTATCCAAATGCCTAAGCAAATAGAAAATTAAATTATGCTGTGCAATTCTAAAGAGGCATTGAGACTCTGCGGGGAGACTGTTTGTAGATTGAAAATCCAACGTTGTTCAAATTTCTGAAGTTTGGAGAGCCGATCCCCACCTCTAGGATCAGGTGGAATATGATCAAGAATGCGCCATCGAAGTTGTTGAAAAGTATGTACATTTTGCAGTCAATGTTCTACTAAAGGTGCTGTTAAATTTTTCAAATGCAAACGGGAAGCATGCTCCCCTAGACGCTTCTTAATGTGTCGAGTGGTACGTCCCACATAATATAGGGTGCAAGGGCATCAACCGCTTATTTTGGAAGCAAGAATGCAATTCAAGAATGGACCAAAAGTGACATATCGCAGAGATAACCCCAGAAATGCCTTTTACAAAGGGAAAGACTGCCGTGATGTTATCCGTTGTCATCTGATGTCCTTGAACTGTCCGGGGGCAACGGATAACATCACGGTGGCCTTTCCCTTTGTAAACAGAATTGCACACAATATTCAAGGTATGGTCGCACCATGGAACAATACAGAGAAATTATAATAGCCTTGGTTTTAGTCTCCATTCCTTCCCTTATGTTTCCTAGCATTCAATTGGGCAGAGGGTTTCAATACATTATCCATGATGGTGCCTAAATCTTTTTCCTGGGGGTGGTGGTTCCTTGCATTGTGTAACCGTAGTTTGGGTTATTCTTTCCTAGGTGCAGAACTTTAACTTGTCCACATTAAACTTCATTTGCCATTTGGACGTCCAGTCTTTCAATTTATCAAGGACCTCTTGCAATTTTTTTTTACAAACCTCTTGTGTTCTAACAACTTTGAGTAATTTTGTCTCATCTGCAAACCTGATCATCTCACTCGTTATTCTCATTTCCAAGTCATTTATAAATGTTAAAAAGCAGTGGGCCCAGCACAGATCCATGGAGTACTCCATTATTCACCTTTCTCCACTGAGAAAATTGGCCATTTAGAAAGCAGAGAGTAAGGCTATCTTTTAACCAGTTCCTGATCCACAATTGTACACTGCATCCTATCCCACGTCTTTAATTTCGACACATGTGTTTCTCATGAGGAACCTTGTCAAAAGCTTTCTGAAAATGCAGATACATTGTCTGCAAATGCCATAGGAAGTACTGGATGTAGTACAAGTATGTGAATTCATACAAAAGAGCTCTCCTCTCTGCCCTTTGGCATGACGCAGCTTCTCCACCTGATATTCAGAGTACTTTTGACCAACTGAACAGTACCCAGGCAAGCAGTCAATCACCAGGAAGTTAGAACTGACTTTGCACAGAAGTTCCCTAGCAGTCCCTGAGGCTACATGTAACTGAAAACAACCGCAAAAGGCAAAGACGGACCATCCTGAAAAAGACTTAGCCTCCTGGCTAAGACATCTCTGCTGTTGATCAGGCCAGAAAACGGCCATAACATCCAAGCATTACTTTAGGCTACCAACATACCCTACAATACTGCAACATACCTGGAATCCTAAGCAACTATAGGGCAATTGCAGCGCTAAGTTCCCACCCCAGGGAACCAGGGAGCAGTCAGAGGTCCTCTTGGTATACATGTCCACTCAGCAGCATACAGACATCCAGAGGAAGGGCTAGCCAGGCTATTCCCCTCTAGGTACCTCTTCTTCCTCTAGGCAGAAGTTACTGTAATAAAACCTTGCTCTTGCACAGCTGAAAATCACATATACCAACTTTCAGAACCAAGCTGTCTTAGTGCAACATAAGACACAGCCCACCTTAGAACATGCAGAGCAACGACATGAGTGTTTAGACTACGGACCAAGGAATTAGCCTATTACCATATTCCCTGGGGGAGAAGCCCGATAAGACTGCCGTCAACGGAGGATTCTAAAGCCGTTTATTAAAGCATGCACTCCAACAGCCAAAAGTGCATGAAGCAACAAAGCCTCAGAGTACAAGGACCACACATCTACCACAGAACCCACAGAAGTTCAGAAACACAATGTAGCCGCAGAGTGACAAATCCTGCTATAGTACTGTTGTTCATAGTCAGAGCCAGGTCCCAAACCAGACAGCCTTAGCTTGGAAGGCAGGTCTCCTGCCCCCAAGCCATGGGCTTGGCTGTCACAGACCATGCTCCTTCAAAAGTAGCAGCCAATTGTCTCTGTCAGAGACAGGGTAACTGCCAAGCACTGTGCTTGGTCATTCTCCAGCACTAACTGACCAGTTGCCATGGAAGCATGCACCATGCAGGCAAAGTCAATGCTCAGCTTGTCAACGCAGAAGAATATCATAGTCTATGCTCTGGGATCTTTCCCTACCCTTTGGAAGCATGCCTTGGTTCTCCCTCTCATTAAGCACCCTTACCTTGATCCTATGGACCCTGCAGACTATCGTCTGGTCTCTAATTTTCCCTTCATCTCTAAGATTCTTGAAAAAGTGGTCTTTTCCCAGCTCTCTGCGCACTTAGACTATTCATTTTCTGCACCCACGGCAATCTGGTTTCCATCCTGGTCACAGTACCGAGTCTATTCTTTTGCCTTTTCTTAATGAGCATCATATCGTGCAAGACCGGGTGATCTCTTTAACTGTCTCCTTGGACCTTTCTGCCGCCTTTGATCTCATAGAAAACTCCTTCCTTCTCTTGTCTCAGGGATGCAGGTCAGTGGGGTACTGTTTTCCGCTGGTTCTATTCCTTTCTTCACTCCTGCTCCTTTTCTGTGATTGCCCCATCTGACACCTCCTCTTCCTTGCCTTTACCCTGTGGCGTCCCCCCAAGGTTCTGTCCTCGCACCTCTACGCCAACATTTTTCTTACCCCTCTTACTCTTCTGGTGTAACAGGCCGGTGTGTCAGCATATTATTATGCTGACATCATTCTCCTTCACCATACCTCCCCCATGTCTCCAGACCTCTCTCCTCTCTCCACCTGCTTATCACACGTCACTAGCTGGATTTCCACTAACCTCCTCCATCTTAATCCCTCTAAAACATCAGCCATGTGGTTTACCCTTGGAACACCTCTCCTGTCCTGGCACCCACCCTTCTCAGCAACCCAATTCCTTTGGTATCTTCCTTCCACTATCTAGGTGTGATACTTGATCGAGAGCTATCTTTTCACGACCACATCTCTGCTCTTACATGCCAGTCTCTCTTTTTCCTCCATCAAATTAGAGCAGTTAGTGACGATCTCTCCCCCTCTGCTCTTACCACTCTTCTCCTTTCATTAGTAATTTCCCACACTGATTATTACAATGGCACTTTTGTCAGCCTTCCCCAACATCAGATACATCAGCTTCAAATGGTGCAACACTGCTACCTGGATCATATCACATACACCAAGTACAGCAACATTACACCTTCTCTAATCCAACTCCATTGGTTACCAGTCCCCCAGTGATTTACCTATAAGCTTCTAATTCTGGCCAACAGAGCGCTCTACACCCATACGCTGCAATATCTACTGACTCCCTGCAGTTCCATCTGGTGCTCCGTAGCCTCTGGTCTATACACATCAACCTGCCTTGAGCTTCCTTCCCCAGCCCGCGCTCACTTAGAGCACACCTGCAATTCCGCATTTTTCTTCCTGGCACCATCCCTCTGGAATTCTCTCCTTCTCCCACTTTGACAGGAACACTCGTACCCCAAATTCAAGGCTCTCCTCAAAACTCACCTTTTCTGCCTAGCTTATGACCTCCCACTGGATCCTCCCAGTTAGCTCCTTCTTTCATTCTCTCCTCTCCTGCCTCTCCTCTACCTGAGTGTGCCTGTTGCTTTCCTATTAAGAATTGTAGTTCTTTTCCGTTTCTCGGCCATCCCTGGCCATTTCTGTATTTCTTGTAAACCACCCTGCTGGTCCGCGAAGGTGTGATATAGCAAAAAACTCAAGATAAAGATATACAGGAGGAGGGGGGGGGGGGGTCCCTTAAATCAGGAGCAGAGAAGCCTGACACTGGGCCTTCAGTTTACATTATTCAGGCATAACATAATGTAAGACTGACAAGTGATAACTCATGTCTTAACTAGGCAAAAAAAGGTACTGAGAATGCCAGGTATCACAATCAGGTCTCACCTGGTGAGGCGACAAAGAAGAATGGAGGCCCCGTAAGAAAGATTAGGTGAACCCTGAGCTACCCCTATACAGATCAGTGTTTCTTTGCACACTCTACAGCATCCCTGTAGAACACCCACCTAGCTGCTCCTCCAACCATTGCCCCCAGAGGGCCATAGCCCAACTAAGAAAGATTTCACCTAAATTCATCCTCTACATGAAGACCATCTAACTTTGAATGGTGCAGCCAACATGTCAACCTAAAGCATAAGCCTAAGTATTCAACACAATACATAAAATGTCCACCTATACTGGGTACAGCGGTGCATCACCCATACACAATCGCCAACCTTGAAGAGTTACCTGAAAGCCTACATGACTACCTGGACCATGTTGGACCCCATCTACCTGCATATGCTATGCCCCACAAAATAAAAACACAAAAAAAAACCCCACACACTGCTGCTACTGCTGCCTGACTAAAATAATATCCAAGAGAGGCTGCTGCTCTTAATTTTAGCCAAGATGCTAGCAATGTAGCATAAGCCACACACACTCCCCTACAGAGCTTTGGCCACCCAAGAAGCTGATACTGAAAATATTTTCTTTTTTGCTATAATACTAGCAACACTATAAAAAGGCACATAAGCCCATTTCCAAGATCCTTTATTCTATTATCATCACTATGATCACTATCATCATTCTGCTATTTTTTTTGTGGTTTTTTTTTTAAATATATGAGAAGAACAAACAGCAGCTAAGCCCCTGAAACAGCCAGTCTAGCCAACCTAGGACCACCACAAGTTCTTCGGGCTGCTTATGAGAGAACAGCTCCGTTTTTTGCAGTAAAAACAATCTCACAGAAAAAGTAGAACACACCTGTCTCCAACCGGATTGCTTCCTTTCCAAACTCCCAGGGCTCCCTGGAAGGGAAACTCAATCGGATTCTCAGTTGCCGTGCCAAAGCTGAGGGCAGACTGAAATAGCAAAATGATGGTGGTCATTCATGCCAAAATCCTCTCAGCCTAGCTTCTCATCCAACCATGGTGGTCCCTTACCATGGTGTTACTCTTTTCCAGCCCCTCCATGCTGCGACACTCTGCTGTCCTCTTTTATCCTATCTCCTGCCCCTCTCCCAGCAACTGGAAAGAGGAAAAGGAAATTGCCTCCAACCAAGTTACTCCACCCATGCTCCTAAATTTCCTGAGGCATGGTGGCCAGGTTAGAGTAAGGAGGGAGGGACCCAGTACCACCAGGTTTTGCACCCCAGGGCTCTACTGCTAGCAATAGCTGACTTATGTCCCAAATTTTCAGTCAACCTCCTTCCCAGTGCAACCTGCACAGGTTTAACCAACCTCCATCTCCTGCAGACTGAGAAATACTGGTGAATGGAGGGCTGCACGGGGCCTTTATACCATGACATCAAACCAGTAGTTCTCAGCCTCCATCTGCTGGTGGGGAGGTATAAATCCATGCGTCTGGACTGGAATGGAGGGATGATGAGGAAGTTTGCTGGAGAATTTTGTTTAAAGAAAAAGCATTTTCTTTCCAAGTAAGCAATACATTTCTGTCTGTTTGGTGGTAATCATAACCAAATGGTGAACAAGCTCTCTTGATGGGTTCTACATATACCCTCTAACTACAGCCAAGAGAACTCATAAGCACATGACAAAAAAGCCATTGCCAACTTGTGAATGCACATCAGGAAAAAGCATAACCGTGCTTTCTCCACCCAGAAAGGGCTTGCCTCAATATGCCTCTGCTCTTTTTTGGTTGGGAAAATTCCATGTGTTAGTGTTTATTTTGATCAAGGTGATCTGCTATGACGGGGAAAGGTTATTTGAGAATTAGGTAATGAATTACTTTAGAAGGTGCCTACAACACTGATGACACATTTAACAAGTAATCTATTGAGAACTTATCAAAATGGTATACTTGAAATCTCATAAGAAACAATACGATGGAGCTAGGTAAGAAAACAGTGGAGCTGTGAATGCCATTACAATGTGGCCTTAGTCTGCCTTCTATCAAAGCACCACCAGCCACGGTTCCTTTCGTGCTTACAAGATCAATTAACATCAGCATGCCAGGGAGAACAACTTAACTTTGGTGACTTGACATTAATGAATGAAAATGCACTTCTCCAGTCTTTGTGAAAGTAGCACCCCAAAGAAATACAGCTCAAGCAACTACAAATGTCTGGCCACTTGTGAGCAAATAATGGAAAAATTCCAAGTATCTTTTTTGATGACTCACTATCAGATTTTACCATAACGCCGCATAGGTGAAACAGTGGATAAAAGGATATTTAGCATGAGCAAGAAGAATGGCCACATAAAGCACAGTTACTAACCTGTAACAGGTGATCTCTGGGAACAGCAGGAATAAGTCTTCACATACGGGTACGTCGGTACCGACGGAGTCTGCACGGGAATGCTTCCCAGCGTCCAAAGAGCTTTTGGAAGCATCCCACCACGCCTGCGTGCTGCCTTCCCGCCTTTCCCAAATGCCTCTCCTCAGTTAAGTTTTAAAGCTGAGACAAAGAGAGAGAGAGGAAAGGAAAGATAGATAGAGATACAACTCCTGGGGAGGTGGGTGGGTTGTGAAGACTTATTCCTGCTGTTCCCAGAGATCACCTGTTACAGGTAAGTAACTGTGCTATCTCCAGGAACAAGCAGGAATGAGTCTTCACATATGGGGACCCCCAAGCTGAGATGCCTGGAGTCCCAGCATGTCATAGGTTGGAACATGCTATCCGCCACAACACCAGGCATCCTGAAGATGGAGGGTAGGAGTTGAAGAAAGAAAGGTGCTGTGGAACAGCTAACCTAGCATAGGATTGCAGACAAGGAGTCCATGTGTGGATAATAATTGTCATCAATGATATTGCAAAGAAAAAATATTGCAATATGGACCTCCCCTAACAGGACTTCAAAGAAGTATGGAGGTTCATGGGATCTACTGGGGAACCCAGTAGAGGAACCTCGAGAAGGACCTCACTGTAAGTGGAGGTAGTAAACCTGTAGGAAAAGCAATGGAGGTCAGAATCCTGAAAGGTAACAGGTAACCCCAGTAGGAAAAACTGGAGTAGTACAAAAACGGTGGGCCTTCAGCGGAAGGCTTTATGATAAAAGCCGAACTCTTTTGGCGGCAGAGTGGCTCACTCTTAGGAACAAAAAGAGAAAGGCTAACCGATTTGGACAAACAGGCCCAGTCCTTGTGGGGAGAAAGGGTATGTGAACCCCTTGTATCCCAAAAGAAAGGACAAACGCCGCAGGCGTTAGAGCCTGTGAAGAGCTGAAGATCCGCAATGTCTCTCCTAACTGAAGTCAGCTGGGAGAGATATTGGAACATGGAGAGCTTCAGAGGTACCGAACCTTAAGATTATGGTAGGTGTTAATTACCACCAAAGTGGTTGTGAGTGTAGGACCCCAAAACATGCTGGATAGCATAAGTATGGGTAAAGCCCATCTGTCAGAATCATATAGCTATATGAGCCTCGACAGTCAGGTAGATAAGCAGAATACATATATACACATATACATATATATACATATATACATATACATATACATATATATATATACACACAGTGTTCCCTCGCCACTTCGCGCTTCATGTTTTGCGGCTTCAGTGCTTCGCGGGTCAGCAGCCACATTGTGGAAAGGAGCGTTGTTTCATGTTGATGCGCGAGAGAGAAGGATCCCTGCATGTCAACCAAAGAGATGAGTTGACTCAGAGTACTGTACATACCACGGGCTTTCATAAAGGCGCATGATTGGTTTCCGGTGTGACATCGACCAATAAGAGTACGAGTGGATTTATCCCTGTGAGTTGATTGTCTGCGCATCATTGCAGCCTCACCTAGCATCTTCTCTTGTTGTATCTCGCCAGTCTTGTCCATGATGTGACTGTCTCGCATACAGTACTGTATTTAGTGTTGTGTTGGCGATAACTTTTTTTATTAATTAAGCCCTTATAATGGCGCCTAAGCGCTGTGCCCCTGCGAAAGCTTCCTCCGGGGCGCCCAAGAGGAAGAAGATGATGACCATCAGCGAAAAAGTGAAACTTTTAGATATGATCAAAGAGGGCAGAAGTTATGCATCTGTGGCACGCCATTACGGGTGAATGAATCTACAGTGCGGTACATCAAGAAAGAGGAAGCAAACATCCGCAAAACTGCTTCAATAACCTTCAACAAAGAAGCAAAACGTGTGATAACTCCGCGTAATAACAGAATTGTGAAAATGGAAGCTGCACTGGCATTGTGGATTGCTGATTGCAGGAAAAAGACAGTGAGTGTGGACACTAATATGATCAGGACAAAGGCCAAAGCTCTCTACGACCAAATCTTGCCCGATGACGACAATGAAGAGGCTGAAGAAGGTGCTGACGAACCTCAAGCCAGTACTAGCACTGCCAGGAGTGATTCGCCTCCTCGCGGACGAGGCTTTTCAGCCAGCAAAGGCTAGTTCGAAAAATTTCAAAAAAGATACGGCCTCAGAAATGTGCTTCTGTATGGTGAGGCTTCCTCTGCTGACAACGATGCTGCTTGTCGTTACGTGGAGGAAAAGTTTCCTAACCTCATCAGTGAGGGAGGCTACCTTCCTGAACAAGTTTTTAACATGGATGAAACAGGCCTTTTTTGGAAGAGGATGCCTTCACGTACATTCCTCTTCAAGGACGAAGTGAAGAGGCCAGGCTTCAAGGCTCACAAAGACCGTGTGACTGTCATCATGGCTGGCAATGCTGCAGGTTTTATGCTTAAGCCAGGCCTTATTTATAAAGCCAAAAAAACCACGGGCATTAAAAACAAAATATGGCTCTGTTGCCCGTGTTCTGGATGCATAACTCCAAGGCCTGGATACGAAAGCTCTGACCCTTGAATGGTTCCTCCATTGCTTCATTCCCCAGGTGAAGCTATATCTGGCTGAAAAGGGCCTCCCCTTTAAGGTCCTTCTCCTGATGGACTGTGCAGGAGGCCATGCAACGGACCTGCAATATGACGGTGTGCAGATAGAGTTTCTGCCCCCGAACACTACATCTCTAATTCAGCCGATGGATCAAGGTGTCATTCGTGCCTTTAAGGCACTCTACACTCGCTCCACGATGGAGGGCCTCATCTCGGCAGTTGACGATGCCAATGACGAATTCACCTTGAAAGCATACTGGCGCAGTTACGACATTGCCTCATGTTTGTCTAATATTCAGCAAGCATTAAAGGACATGAAGAGTGAGACCATAAACTCTAGCTGGAAGAAATTATGGCCGAACGTGGTGCACGACTATCCAGGCTTCACTCCTGAAGAAGTTCATCACTCAGCGGTGGAGAAGGCGGTGAGGCTGGCTCACATCATAAGGAATGAAGGATTTGTCGACATGACAGAAGACGACATCAGCGCCCTTATCGATTGCCACTCGGACCCACTGAGCGATGAAGACCTCCTGAGATGACAAAGTCTGCAAGTGAGGAAGAAAACGAAGAGGAGACGAAGAAGAAACTGAAAAGCGTGGCCTTACCCTGGAGAATCTGCAATAATTGTGCAACATGGCAAGAGCGATGCAACAATTGCACAAGACATTGACGACAATATGGTTTCGAGCTGTCGAGTTCAGCAATCGCGTTGACGGGGTTATGTCCTTGTACAGGGGAATTTTGAAGGAAAAGAAAAAACAAAGACAACTACCCATCACCATGTTTCTCTCCAAGGTAAAGCCCCCGGCTCTACCGTCAGCGCCTCCAGCAGAAGAGTCTCCGAGTCAAGTGAGAGCCTCTCCTCCGCCACCAACACAAGACTCTTCGCCTCTCTCAGAAAGCAATGTTGATTAATGTTTATTACTGTATAAGGTTTTGTAATTAACCCTATTGTAATTAGCACTGACACGTTTAAGTAAATACGTATACAGTACTGTTGTAATTTTTGTCTTAAATGAGTAAAGTATGAATACTGTTTACATATTTAAAACATTCTTGTACAGTACCCGCATACACAAAAATTCCTAGGGGCAAATACTACTTCACGGTTTTTCAGCTTTCGCGGAAGGTTCTGGTCCCCATTAACCGCGAAAAACGAGGGATCACTGTATATATATATATATATATATATATATATATATATAGATATATAGATATATATATATAGATATATAGATATATGAGAATATATCTATAGTGAGATATGAAGGGCATAAAATACACACAAATGATACAGACATCTGTAAGATGTGTGCTATAGGTATGAATATATAGGCCTCTATATGGAAGTCTGCAGTGAAGCAGGCAGCGATATGCCTACAAAAAGGTATTCACATAGGAAAATGTGGAGAGGAAAGATTCATCTAATAACAAGAAGGTGGAACCTACTTGCTAGCCCTAATGGACAACCTACTCAAAGGTCTAGAAGACAAAAGCAAGATGTATATGCTTACATTCATAGATATATCAGCTGCCTTCGACTCAGTGCATCACCCCACACTACTGGAGCAACTTGAGTCCATAGGCATTTCAGGAACCCCACTAAAATGGTTCTCCTCCTACATAACCAACAGAATGCAGCAGGTTCAATTCGACAATGACAAGGCAGCCCCCTTCCCACAAACCCAAGGCATTCCACAAGGATCCGCCCTCTCCTCCCTCCTATTCAACCTATACCTACAACCAGTATGCAAGATTTTCCAGGACCACGAGATCAACTACCATATATACGCAGATGACCTAATGCTTTATACGCAACTCGACGTAAATAACCCAAACCTCAACAAGCTTGAAAAATGCCTATTCGAGCTACAAACCTGGCTTCAACGCAATAACATGTCCATTAATCACAAGAAAACAGAAGCAATGTGTATCTCCAGGAAACTGGGCTTCGACCCACCAGCAACGGTCACCATGAACAATAACAATTACAACATCAAGACAGAGATAAAATATTTAGGAGTGATGCTTGACAGCAACCTAAATATGGACAAACACCTTCAAAATACCAATCGGGCCATTTTCCACAAATTAAGAATATTGCAGCCACTACGTAGCATCCTCGATCATGCAGACTTCAGGTCAGTCGCTCAAGCCCTCATCATGCCACATCTAGACTATTGCAATGCCATACTGCAAGGTCTGCCAAAGAAAACCATAAATATTCTGCAAATGGCACAAAATGTTGCTACCAGAATCATTATGCAAAAAGGCCTCTCTGACCACATTACACCTGTTCTAATTGAGCTACATTGGCTCCCCATTGCGGCCCGCATTCAATATAAAATGATAGTCACTACTTTCAAACTCATCCATAATGTAGCTCCCTCACACCTCAACAGCTTAATCTCCAACCTACCCAACAACAGAAGTAGAAGAACAGTGAACCTCAATACCCTCTGTCTCCCGAAGTGCATCAGAAAGGTTAATACATGTACTAGTAACAGAGCTTTCTCATATATAGCTCCGGCACTCTGGAACCGGCTGCCATGTGAACTTCGTGCAAACTGTGACCTGAAAGACTTCAGAAAAAAGCTTAAGACGCACCTCTTCCAATCGCATTTCAATGTAACCTAGGCCCTGTACCCCACTACCAACTGTCTCCCTTACGTGGGAAAACCACTTTACCCCATGTAATCGCTCAACGAGAAATGCATCAGTCATGTGTAATTATGTATATATTGTATATAAGGTATCCTGTGTGAAGCGTTAACATCAATCAACTGTACTCCGTAACCCTATGTTTGCTGTGTACTACCTCTCCCTCCCCAATCGCAATGTATATATTTCTAATTACTGGCCGGTACAGCCACCCTTACCATGTATAGCAACCGCTGCTGATCGCTGGAAGCAGCGGGATACAAATGTACACTAAATAAAATAAATAAAAAATAAATAAATATAGAGAATAAATTCCCACTGGTTATGGCTACAGGAATGCTAGGTAGTAGAATAACCAGGATGGTTACGTGACAAGCAGAGGATGATATCAGTCTGCAGCCAGCAAGTCCCGAGTATTGTAGAACTCTAGCATGGTAAGCGAACAGAAGACGCATAGGAATGAGATACCATGCTGACCTGCTTAAGGGCAAAAAGGTATCATGCGTTCTTACCATGAGGACGAGCTGGAAGGAGAAAACATATTCCCGATTGGAAATACTATGGACCAAAGCAGGGAATTAGCAACTCCTTAAGCTTTCACGTAAGAGGAGGCCTATGTCCTTTATATTAAAAAGGAGAACTTTTCTAGTCATGGGAGACATGACTGAAAAAGCCTTTTTCAACCATCTAGTATAGCTGTTGGAGAAAAAGCCCCCCATGCTCTCTAGCAAGGGCCCATAGTGGAGAGCTTCTTTGTAGAATTGCAGAGAGCATGAGGCAGGAGAATGAGGAGATAGGTACTGGCTCTCCTGCAGCCAGTTCTATGTCAACTATGCTGCCAAACCCAGGGGAATGGAGATGGCAGAAAGAGAAGACAATCCAACAAGCTTGTAGTGAAAAAAGTTTCAAGACAGAGGACAGCACTGACTTGGAGCCACTACTAAGACCAGACAGAATGTTAGTGGAGGACAAATCTGGTTGCTGGTGGACAAGAACCAGTGGTCCAAACATTAAGGCTCCTGCATTGGCAGCTGCTTGCCAGACAGCAGAAAGAATGGTACTGTTTAAAAACAGAAAAAACAGACAAAGCAAGAGTAGAAAACTCTGGACGTGTCTGATGAACTGCTTCAAAGCAAGATTGAAAAACAGGAGTCAACTCAGAGAAGAGAACTCCGCATTGGAAAAGTAAGAAAACTAGAGAGGCTGAAGAAAAAGCCCTCCAGTGAAGCAATACCACTCTTACAGAGGAAAAACCTGGTAAGAGGGTAAGGAGAATGGAGCTGAAGAAAACTTACAAAGTAGTAAGGTTATAGAAAGGAAAAAGACATGCTGGCACAGGAAACTATCGTTTGATAGTGGATAGACCTCTTTCCCTAGCAGGAAGAAGAGGAGAACCCTGTGACCTAGAAGCATGAACATCCTGACAGCTCACAGAACATAGAAAGAATGGATGTCTTTCGGGAAGAGATCCATATATAGGATTTAGAATGACAGCAGTGGATTGCCTCTATTGAGAAGAAGCAACTGCAGATTCTAATCCCAAGAGTCACAAGCATCTGATGGATTAATCAGAAATCCTGTGGTTGCTGGGTTTGCTGAACCTGGCGAGAGGTTGAACTCTGTAGACCAGGACAATGCTTCCCCTGTTTGGGAACATCTGCATGATGGGCAGATGATGCATAAAACCTTCTTCTCCTATGGGAAGAAAGTTTGGCAGGACATTTCCTACCTACTGGGACAGAAGAAGGTGCAGAACAGCCCCTAGGAACAGGTAAGTCAGTGGACAACTGAGTAACCTGACGTAAAGACTCCTTGTTGAAAAGATTGTCTCCAGTGCAAGGAGTATGTCCCAGTCTGTGCTGTGCCCATTTGTCCAAGTCTGAAGCTTGGAGCCGGGCTCTACGTCGTGCCCCTATAGTTATAGCAGAAGTCCTGCTAACAGACTCAAAAGAGTCTAGGGAAGCACGAGTAAGAAACCAAGAGATATTCTGGAGATGCTTGAGCAGTGAAGAGTAGTCTGCACTCTTGGACTCTGGAAGGGAAGGAGTCAAAAGATGTAATTGCTTTGTGACCTCCTCAAGAGATAGACTCATACTGAAAATATATGAGAGAATTCTTGCAGAAAGCATAGATGTCTGGAAGGTTTGACGTCCAAAGGCATCTAGTGTCTTAGACTCACGACCTGGCGGATAAGAAGAGTGCTTTTTCTTACTCTTTACCCGCCGCATTGCTGATTCCACTACTATGGAATGATGAGGAAGTTGAGTCTTTTGAAACCCTGGAGAGGGGGGCACCTGATATAAAAGATCAGTTGCTCTGGAAGGTGAGGGTACCCTTAAAGGTGTTTCCCACATTCCTAGAAGGAGATCCTGCAAGGAATGATGCAAAGGAAGCATTATGTTCTCCTTTGCTTTGGTAGAAACAGTGCCTTGTGCAGGATCATGTCCTGGGATAGGAATGGCAAGAGATCTTGCTATATCCAGGAGGAAACTCTGAAAAGAGGGTTCCCCAACAGGAATCTCCCTTGGACAGGTTAGATCTGAAGAACTAGCCTGAGCACCGACAGAGCTATCCAAATATATAGGAATAGAAGATCCTGCACAGTGCAGTGTGGAATGCTTAAGGGATGGTCGCCGGTACTGACTGTCAGGAGCAGAGACCGTCATCACCCCATTGTCCATGCCAGGTATCGACTCCAAGCTTGGCATAGAAGGGAGCGATCCTGTTGAAAAAAGCATGGCAGGAGTTGGCCACGATGCTACTGTGGATACCGGTACCGATGCCAATACCGGTACCGATGTCGGAGTCGAGCCCGACAGAGACATCGGAGCAGTCATCGGTGACAGTTCAATCGATACCGAGGTAACCGAAAACCTCCGGCTGCTATCCTCGGTACCGAGGCACTGGTATCGATCGGTGTCGGTACCAAAGCGTATTGGTACCGAGTCTTCCAGACTAGAGAGCGATTCTAAACTCGGCATCGATAAATGAAGCATGGAAGGCACCGACCGTAAGGGTAATGAGGACATCGGCACTGACTTCGGTACCGTGTCTGATACCGGTGAATGAAGGTCAACCAGTGGCAACTCAATGGGCCTCGGGGGAACCGAGAGTTGCAGATCCGAATCATCGGAACCGAGCCTTCGGTACCACCGAGAGCCGGTACCAAGGCGATTCGGTACCCAGTTCTCCAGACTGGAGATCGATTCCAGACTCGGCATCGAAGGAAGCGAGGCTATCGATGCACGTCTGGAGGGTACCGACGTCGGTGGTAGTATCGGTGCTGGTACCGATAATGAAAGGTCAGTCTGGAGTGTATCCACTGGTCCCGAAGGCACCGAGGATGCCAGATGACCATCCCTGGTGAGGAGTGTTTCATCCAACACCAGTGCCGATGTCAGGGTATCGGTACCGCTCGAAGCGGATGCCACCACCGGACACGACCACCGGACACGGCTCAGGTATGTTCTGTGAGGGGTGAACCCCAGGAACAACCTGAAACCCCTGAAAGGCTTTTGAGACCGAAGACTCCCGCCGGGGTTTTGAAGCCAGTAGGCCCTCGAGGGCAAGGCCGGAGCCGTCTACATGCTGTGCATGAGACCTACCATTCGAGGGCTGGCTAGTCTTAACAGACTGTTTGTGGGTTACCTGATCCTGTGTAGAAGAAGGGGACGGTGCCCCGAAGTTGGAGGGAAACCGTGTATCGAGGGAACCTCGATATTGAAAACCTCTTCTCACCAAACTGGTGTCAGGACCCAAGCAGGTTAGACACCGACTTCGAGGGTCTAAAAATAAAGTTGTACCGCCACAGTTTGAACATTTCTTGGAGAAAATGGCTGGTGGTTCCATGAAGGAAAAAGAGGAGGCCTAAAAGGCCTAAGATACTATGAAGAAAAAATATTCCTTGAAAAAGGAAGATTTTACAAGAAAAGAAAAGAAAACACCGGCGGTACCGGTGGCGTCAGGAAGACAGCCGCGACCACAAGAAAACTAAAGAAATAAAAGAAGAATTTTCTGCGGTGACAGGACGACGTCCTGCCGGCTCCGCGGAAAACGAAAACTGAGGAGAGGCAGTTGGGAAAGGCGGGAAGGCAGCAGGCAGGCGTGGTGGGATGCTTCCAAAAGCTCTTTGATTGGACGCTGGGAAGCGTTCCCGCGCAGACTCCGTCGGTACCGACGTACCCATATGTGAAGACTCATTCCTGCTTGTTCCTGGAGATCAGAGCTGTCCACACATCCCCTAGTCACCTCTATTTACTTCTGGGAGCTTTCAAAGATATTTCCTCCAGTTTAAGGAGGGACTAAATTTAGGCCTGGAACTAAAGTCCTAATGTTTTATATATATTTTTTAAGTTTTTTAGGGCAGAAATTTGCACACATTTTTCTAGACAGGGAAATACCTACTTTATGGATCGTAACACTGAGCTAGTACCGAAAGAACATAAGAAATGCCATACTGGGTCAGACCAATGTCTATCAAGCCCAGTATCCTGTTTCCAACAGTGACCAATCCAGGTCGCAAATACCTAGCAGTTTACCAAAAAGACACACAGACTCCATAATGCTTGTATTGGGGCAAATAGTGGATTACCTGGGTCCTTTTTAATGATGGTTTATGAACTTTTCCTCCAGGAACTTGTCCAAACTTTTTTAAACCCAGCTACACTAACAGTTTTTATTACATCCTCCGGTAACAAACTCCAGAGTTTGATTACGCGTTGAGTGAAAAAATATTTTCTCTCTTTAGTCTTAAATGGGTTACCCTGTAGTTTCACAAGCACCTGGCAGATTACGAAAAGGAGAAAGATTCCATGGTGCTTATCCCAGGGATAAAGGAGTGAGATAATGCATGCTGTGTACAGGACGCGCTGGAGACAGAGCAACAGATGATGGCAAGGATGGGTGTTGGGTCAATTCCCAGTCCTAAGACTAATGAACAAGTGAGTCCCTGTGCCAAAATGCATCAAGCTTCCAGAGTCTCGTTACAATCAATCTGCTTCACTTCCGCATCCTAGCAGTGAGATGTAAGCACTCAGTCGCTTTTTTCTTTAACTTCCTCCTAAGAAACCTCCTTCAGTTCCAAAAAGCATTTTTAGTTTTCCCAAATATACTGTATCCTTTCATTTCATTCCTTATAATTATAATGTTTGTATTTGTCCTTTTTGTACATGATGACTTATTGTGTATAAACTTTTGTAACTCACCTCGGCGACTGTGCGGGTTATAAATCTTTTTAAATAAAGAACCTTACAACAATTCCTGAGTACCCTGATTTCAATCATCTTACAGGTTATACATCGCTCGCAGATCCATCTCAGCAGCATCCCAAACGTTTGGAAGGTTTAGGTCATTGATATTTCAGCCTCATGCTACAAAGCATCCTGAGTAAAAGTGGGAAGACTTTGCAGCAGAGGAGATTTTAGTGGTTAGAGCAGGGAACCAGGGAAGCTATGGTTGTGAACTTGAACAAGTCACTTAAGCCTCCATTTTCTCAAGCATAAAAACTTAGTGTGTAAACAAGGAAACGCTTACTGTAACCAAACACAATTCTCCTTGAACTACCGCTGAAAAAGATGCAAGCTAAACCCAAATAAAATAAACCCTTGTCCAACTTTTCTTCCTTTCCTGCTATCCTTCTGGCTGTAGCTGATTAACTCGATTATAATATACTGGTAGAGCTGATAAACCATAATCTACTTTATCAAATGCCTTGACACAGTCATCTTATTTCTTTTGACGGATTCTCTCAGATACTGCTCAAGTAAATGGTGTCTTGTCTACACTGCTGTGTTTTGTGATCTACAGTATCATCTTTGAAGCGCTCTCCCCATACCTTTCATGCCTGAGCTACTCCTAAAGGATTTTGGATTATGTTTCCAATTCTTAAAATCAACAAACAAGGAAGTCAGTACTCGGAAGATGACTGGCTAAAAATGCCCCAGTATTCACTGAACGTATTTCATGGCATTACAATATTAAATTATTTCAGTAATGTAGATCTGCTGTTCCGAGCAGCTAGCAGCTCCTGGCCCGTACATATCGAGATCTTTTTGCTTTATTTTAACCAATTCAAAATCAGATTTGCACCTGCCTTTTAATTACAATTTGTTCTAAATACATATAAGGTTGCAAAATGAAAGGTAAATACCTTCTGACATCATCTTGCGGTAGACTGCTGTACACTTTCATCATGTCCAGGGCAACGGCACTTTCCCATCCATTCAACACAAACCTGTCTCTCTACATAAACAAACAGAGTGTCAGCATCAAGGAGAGACGTGCCGCACATGGAAGGAGCAGAAATACTACACACCATGCTCTCTTAATGACACCGGGAAACCAATCAGTACATTTTGACTTCTCAGACAGATGTAAATATATTGGGGGGGGGGGGGGGACTCCGGGTGTCAAGAGAGACCACATTACTTAACTTTTCTTCCTTTACGCTTCAAGTTCAAACAGAAGTGGGGACGGGACCTAGCACCATGAATCTTCATTTGCAACTACTCAGAGAATCTTACTTCTATTTTCTGCCCCTCTTTTTAAGACAGCCATTACAGTAATGATACTAGGCCAGCAGTCGCACAATCACATTCCCTCAAGAGTATGCAACTGTGGCTCCTGATTCTGTCCAATAGGTGTTGCTGTTGACCAAGGGCCACATTTTCCCTTCCACAGGCTCTATAAATGCTATCTTCACATCATATCCAGCCTTGTCTGAGAAATCACAGCATCATGTACAAACTATTACCGAGTCATTGGGCTGGCCCTAACTCTAAGTGGACAGCTGGGTTCAAAAACCAGAACATAATGGCAGTAAGACACCATATGACCTATTCAGTCTGCTCACCCACACCAACTGCTCAGTTCTACAATCGCTTCCTCTCTCCAAGAGATCCTGTGTTAGTCCCATGCCATGCAAGCAAAAAAAAGACAAAAATAACCCATAACAAAACCTTTTTTTCAGGTACATTCATAGCAGAAATCCTGTGAGAGAGTCAGTTGGACTATTAGATTACAGAGGAATAAATGAGGCACTAAGGGAGGACAAGGCCATAGCAGAGACTAAATGAAATTTTTGCTTTGGTCTTTACCGAAGATATAGAGGAGATACAGGTGGGTAACTATGCTTTTTTGGCATGGTAACCGGTGTTCTCCGGAAACAGCAGGAATCAGTCCTCACATATGGGTGCTGATGGAGCCCACGGGGAGCATTTCCCCAGCTTTCAAAGAAAGCCTTTAGAAATGCTACCACACATGCGTGGTCCCCTTCCCCCCCAAGGGTGCCATCTTGCTCAGTCAGGCAAAAACAAAAGGGCGGCAACTCTAAGGGGAGAAGGGAGGGTTGTGAGGACGGATTACTACTTTTCCCGGAGAACACCTGTTACAAATAAGTAACTACGCTTTCACCAGGAACAAGCAGGAAGTAAGTCCTCATATACTTACTATGTATTCCTTGTCGATTCTGACCAAACTCAGCGTGTAAATAGTTAATCTTTATCTGCATCATTTAAAGCTATTGCAACTTGTAAATAGTTACCCTGTGTGGTCCAAGTTCTAACTCCTGTTATAATGTAAAACTCAAACAGTCTTGACTGCTCTGAGCTCTTGTTGTTGGATGTAAACCGCACTGATAACAAATAGCGCGGTATATAAGAATTGTTAAAATAAATAAATAAATAAAATAAATATATGGGACTCCCTAGCTCCAGGCTGCCGAGGACCGAACCACGACAGTATCAACGGCGACGGGTCGGGTGGCTGCGAGTTGCAGAAGGCAAGTTCCTGCTGAGAGACTGCAAGACCCTAGCGTCCAGCAACACTATCACTCTGGTAACCTAAACACAGAGGGTCAGAGGGCAGGAGCTGCCTATACTCCAAGAATATTACGCAGCACTGCCTGACCAAAGGCACTGTCCCTGCGGGATTCACTTTCCAGGCAGTAGTGTGCTGTAAACGTGTGAATGGATGACAAAATGGCGGATCTGCAAATTTCTGTCACCAGCACAGAGAGGAGGTGGGCCACTGACGTGGCTATTGCCCTCATGCGATGCGCTGTGATCCAGTGCTCCAGGGAGAGGCTTGCCCGCTCATAGGTGACAGCAATGCAGTCCGTCACACAAGAGGCTAGGGTACGCTTGATTAAAGGGAGCCAGTCTGCTGGGGGTCATAGGACACAGAAAGCTGAGGTGCCTTGTGGTGGCCCTGGGTCCCCTGCAGAGAGAAGGACAGGGCCCGTTTACAGTCCAGTGTGTAGAGTATGAGCTCCTCCCTGCCGGCATGAGGTTGCAGGTAGAAGGTGGGGAGCACCACCTCCTGGTTAAGGTGAAACGAGGATACCACCTTTGGGAGGAACTTAGAGTGAATGTGGAGCACTACCCCATTCTTGAAGAACCTGGTGTATGGGGGGGGGGGGGTCCGCCACCAGCATTTGAAGCTCGCTGACTCTGCGAGCTGAAGTCAGGGCCACCAGGAAGGCCACCTTACAGGATAGGTATCTGAGGTGACAGGTGGCCAGTGGTTCAAACGGTGACCTAATCAGCTAGAAGAGCACCATGTTGAGGTCCCATTCTGCCACTGGAGGGCGGACAGGGGGCTTGGAAAGCAGAAGGCCCCATAGGAATCGGAAAACCAGGGTCTGGCTAGATAAGGGCTTTCCCCCTACTGTGTGGTGATGAGCGGCTATGGTGCTCAGATACACCCAGACAGTTAGATTTCAGCCCTACGTATGACAGATGCACTAGGTATTGGAGTACCAGCTGGATGTGGCAGGAGAACGGGTTCTCCTTCCTATCTGCAAACCACAGAGCAAACCTGCGCCACTTAAAGGCATAAGCCCTCCTCGTGGAGGGCTTCCTGGAGGCTAGAAGGATCTCCTCAACCTCCTGTGGTAGGTTGAGCGAGTCAAGGCTACCCTCTCAACAGCCAGACTGTTAGAGTCAATGATCAAACATTGGAGTGCAGAAGGGAGCCCTCCTCCTGAGTCACGAGGTCCGTGATTCGACCCAGGGGTACTGGAAGTGTTGCTGCCAGCGAGAGAAGTAGTGGGAACCATAGTTGCCTGAACCACCTGGGGGTGATCAGTATCATCGAGGCCTTTTCGTTCTGAATTTTGAACAGAGTCTTTGCAACCAAGGGAGTCTGTGGGAATGCATACAGCAGTCCCTTGGACCATGAGATCAGGAATGTGTCTGCTGCCGCTACCCTCTGAGGGTGCAGCTGCCTGGAGCAGAAGCGATTCAGTTGCACTTTGTCCAGATAGGCAAAGAGGTCCATCTCAAGAAAGCACCAAAGACAGAAGAGCTTCTTCGCCACTGCAGGGTTGAGACGCCTCTCGTGAGGGCAAAGGACTCTGCTGAGTCTGTCCGCCAGGTAGTTGTCCTTGCCCGGGAGGAAGACTGCTTGCAGGAGTATGCCATTGCGCACTGCAAAGCAGAGGAGGGCTACAGCCTCCTGGCAATGGGAGTATGAGCCCGTGCCTACCTGCTTGTTTATATAGAACATTGCGATCTAGTTGTCCGTCTGGACCAGCACAGGTCTGTTCTGCAAGAGGGAGCAGAATGCACGTAGGGCGAGGAAAACCGCCCGGAGTTCCAGGAGGTTGATCAGTAGTAGAAACTCCTCCCAGGACCAACAACCTTGAGTGTTGTGAACTCAGTGAGCTTCCCAGTTCTGGAGAGAGGCATCTGTGGTAGGGTACTCTGTGGTGGGGGCACCTGGAAGGGCATTCCTCCCCGGAGGCCACCCAGGTTTTGCCACCAGTTGAGGGATCTCGCCAGCTAGTGGGAGACCCTGACCCAATCCTGGAGATGGCCTGTGGCCTGGGTCCACTGAGAATGCAGGCACCACTGGGCTGTCTGCATGTGCAAGCAGGCTAGTGGTGTGACATGGACCATAGAGGTCATGTGTCCAAGCAGGTGGAGGAGAAGGCGAGCCGGCACCGTTCTACAGTGTGGAACCTCCCCTGCCAGCTGTTTGAGGTATTCTGCCCTGTCCTGAGGGCTCTGGCCCGCACCATGTCCCGCTGAGCACCAATGAACTCTAGATCTTTCACTGGAGAGAGATGTGATTTGGGTAGTTGATGATGAACTCCAGGTGCTGTGGGAGGATGGTACGTTCTGTGCCCTGACTGGCCTCTGCAGCAGTGCCGTTTCTGATGAGCCATTCGTCCAGGTAGGGGAAGACTAATACCCCTTGTAAGCGCAGATGGGCGGCTACCATTCCTAGGCACTTTGTGAACACTCTTGGCAAGAAGGCCAGGCCAAACGGAGGTACCCTGTATTGGTAGTGGCCTCCCCCTACCATGAATCTCAGGTATTGCCGGTGAGATGGGTAGACCAGGATGTGGGTGTAGGCATCCTTTAGGTCCAAGGAGCAAAGCCAGTCTCCCTGGTGGAGGTAGGGCAGCAGTGTGCCAAGGGAGAGCATTTTGAACTTCTCCCTTACCGGGAACTTGTTCAGGTTTCGGATGTCCAGGATGGGCCTGAGACCCCTGGTTCTTTTGGGGACAAGAAAGTACCTTGAGTAGAAGCCCTTGACCCAGAGGTGCTGGGAACAGGCTCTACTACCTTGTCCCTTAGTAGACCTGCTAGCTCTGAGAGCAAGAGAGCCTGGTAAAGGAGAGGTCGCATTGGCTCTCCTGGAAAATGCCCCGGAGAAGGCAGCTGGAAGGTAGGTGGTAACCCTCCTTCACCACCCGGAGCGTCCATTGGTCTGAGGTGACCTCAGGCCACCTGTGGGCGAAGTGTGCCAGGTGTCCCCCTGTGGGCTGGCGAGGGTCTCCCAGGGGAAGGGAGCCCCACTCTGGGAGTCAAAAGCTCCCACCAGGTTGAGCTGGAGCTGGTGTCGGTGGTTTGGGAGCCTTTGGCTTCCTGTGTCCATATCCCTGACCATTGGGCTGGGATCCCTGCTGCTGCTAGCTTGGGAAGGCTTGGTAGTGATGACTCTGATGAAAAGGGCCCTTCTTCCTCAGAAAAGTTGGCCTTTTCCTTGAGGTTTTCTTACGGGGAAGGGTAGAGGTCTTCTTTGACAGCCTCTGCCTGGTTACCACCTTGGCCTCAATCTCGGCCACCTTGTCAGCCATAGGTTTCCCAGGATTCTCCATAGTGCAGGGGACATCCAGCAGCTTTTCCTGGACCCACTGCTCGAGCTCAGAGGTCTGCAGCCAGGCCTGGCACCGAGCACCGATGCCTGTGGCTGCTGCCCGGGCTGCCGCTTTGAACCCATCATAGATGGCCCAAGACAGGAACTTAGAGCAGTCCCGAATGGTGGCCACCAAGGTCTGGAACCATTACAGGGATTCACCGGTGAGCCCTGGTGAAAAGCCAGCGAGCACTTGAATAAGGCTCTTAAGATACATCCCTATGTAGAGCTCATAGATTTGTATCCGGTAGCCCAGCATGGACCCCTGGAAACATTTGCTCCCTAGGGCGTTGAGGGCTCTGGTCTCTCTACCCGGGGATACAGAAAAATAAGTCTTCTGGTTCTTGAGCTTTTGCAATGAAGACTCCACCACCATGGAATTGTGGGGAAGTTGGGCCTTCTGGAAGCCTGGACTCCTCTTGATGCTGTAGATGGTGTTGTGGTGTCGGCTGACCACCAGCACAGAGGCTGGGGTCTCCCACATCCGCAGGAGCAGCCATTCAAGGATGGGTTGCACCGGCACCAACAGAGCTTCCTTTGGCAGAGACACATACTGGAGGATCTCCAGTTCTTTGGTGCACAGGTTCTCCTTGGACTCTGTCGGGACAGAGGGCTTGGGTCATGACCCAGATAAAGTTGTGGAATGCTGTATCCTCAGGTGGGGAATGGCACCGAAGTTCCGGGGGAGACCGCTCTGAGGGGATGTCTCAGTGTCGAGAGGTCTCGGGGGGAGGCCTCAGCATCTGTCTCCCAATCTGACTCCAAGGGCATTGAGGAGTCCAAGACTGGAGCTCCCGTGCTATGAGGCCTGTGTCAAGAAACTGGGATCCCCGACCAGTCTCAGGTCAGACTCACGGACTCTAGCCAGGGAGGACCGGACACTCGAGGATCAGGACCAGGATCTCGATTAGTGCCGAGGGCTAACCCAAGGCCGATAGTGCTCAGGGCCCGGCTTGATGCACGGGGACACCACTGCAGTCGGGGGCCCAGTTGTCAGGGCAGATGATGCGGACGAACCTGATATTACCTGCTGCATGGTCAGGATGGCAGAGATATTCTGTTCCAGGACCACCATTCTGACCTCAATGCCAGAAGACTCCGCGGCTTTCAGCACGGGCACAGAGGGTTTTGGGCCTGTGCTAGTGCTCTGGCGAGTGCATCCTTGATAAGGACTGTGGTCTCGGGAAGCCTCGTGCAGTCACCGCCAGCCGAGGACTCCTTCCTAGAGACTTTAGGGGGCTGCTGCTCAATCACCCGAGTCCCACTGTGGGGCCTTACCGGGTTTCCCCAGTGGAACCTCGACTGGCTTAGAGGATGTTTCCTTTTCTTGCCAGGGTTCGGAACCTTTCCAGAGAAGCTGTCGCTGCCATGGGCCTCCAAAGACGCCTGGGGCCTCATGGGAGGTGCTCGGCTTTGGGCTCAGCGTCGGAGAAGCCAGACCCAAGCCTGATCGTGGAAACATCTTCTCCTGCAACTCTGACCTTTTTTTGTTGGTCTGAGGGATCATGGCCTGACAGGTCGCAGGAGGTACTGTTGTGGTCCAGCCGAGGCAGTGGAAGCAGCAATTGTGGGTGTCTGTGACAGACATAATTTGACTGCAACGATCACACTTTTTAAAGCCACCGGGAGACATGGTGGATCACATCCAGACCGGGTCGACGACCCCCAGGCAAAAAAGGACACGAACGCTGGTAAAGGCAAGCCTGGATGAAAAAATAGAAAGGGAGCCGAAAACAGTGCTGGGAACGGAGGCAGGAAGAGGCACTGGTACGCAAAACAGGAAAGACTCAACTAAGGATAATTTTTAAGGACTTTTTTCTAGGGAAACAGGACATGCGTCCATAGGGCTCCACGGAAAAAAGGAGACTGAGAAAGATGGCACCCTTGGACAGGAAGGGGACCCACGCATGCGTGGTAGCATTCCCAAAGGCTTTCTCTGAAAGCTAGGGAAAATGCTCCATGCGGGCTCCGTTGGCACCAACGTCACCCATATGTGAGGAGTGACTTCCTGCTTGTTCCTAGAGAATGATATTTATATATAATGAATCAGAGGAACAGAAACTATTCTCAGTGAACCTGGAAGATATAATAGGGCAATCTGACAAACTAAAGAGTAGCAAATCATCTGGACCAGATGGCATACATCCTAGGGTGCTGAAAATTCAAAAAATTGTGAACTAATCATTAAAATCACCTACAATAGCTGAAGACTGGTACTGCTACTACTGAGCATTTGTATAGCACTACACGTCATACACAGCGCTGCACAAACATGTAAGAGACAATCCCTGCTCATCAGAGCTTACAATCTAGTCAAGCCAGACAACACAGAAGATGTAGACAGGGATAAAACAAGGGGGAAAGGTAAAGAAACAAGAAGATCAGGTGAGTCAAGATCCAAAAGCAGCAGCAAAGAGCTGAGTTTTCAGCCTGGATTTGAAAAGGGTCAGAGAAAGTGCCTGAAGAGTACCCAGTGTAACATCAATTTTTAAAAAGGGTTCCAAGGGCGAGCCAGGAAACTACAGAACAGTGAGCCTGACATTACCTACCAGGCAGAATGTTAGAAACTGAATATACTGGATAATTAAGATTTGAAGGGACAAAGTCAAATGGATTTAGCAAAGAACGTCTTGCCTTAGCAATCTGCAATATTTTTTTTTTTAACATAAAGGTGACCTGGAGGACAGCGTATTTGGATTTTCAGAAAGACTGACAAGTTCCTTCATGAGAGACTCAAGGAAATTAAGCAGCCATGGGATAGGAGGCAGTGTCCTACTGTAGAATTGGTAACTGGTTAAAAGAAACAATCAATGGTCAATTTTTTTCATTGGAGAAAGGTAAAATAGGGGAGTACCCTATGGATCTGTGCTGGGCCCGTTGCTTTTAACATGTTTATAAATGACCTGGAAATAGAAAATAATGAGTAAGGCAATCAAATTTGCAGATGACAAAATTATTCAAAGTTGCTAAAAATTATAAAAGGATCTTGAGAATTTGATACTGGGCATCTAATTGGCAGATGAAATGATAAGTGACACTTTAGAAACAGCGTCCAGGTGCAATCTCTGACATCTAGGTCAAAACATGCAGGAAAAACACCAGGGACATATGTGTTCCAGCTTGATTTTGTTAACATAGATGCACCCAATGTGGATGCCCGTATATCTACATAGACGACCCTGCTCTAAGACACTAGTTTGCACACCAGGACCTCCATTGACATGGCAACATGAAAACATGAGCCCTCATTACCCATCAGCATTTGTTGTCAACATGGAAAATATAGCGGATTTGAGTACCTCCTTCTCCACACCCTCCAGATGTTTGGCTGGAAAAATGAACACTGTTCCGGTGTACCTTTTTGGGAACCTGACAGGTACTTGTCACTTGGATTGGCCACTGTTGAAAGAGGATACTAGGCTTGATGGATCTTTGGCCTAACCCCATATGGCAAATCTTGTGTTTTCTTTTTATTCTTTGATGCTTTCTTTCAGGACAAATCAAATGTAAAGAGACCAATTTCTTTATACCTTCCTAGTAATTAACTTTCTTGGAATAACTAATACATTTCAAGATTTCTTTTTTTAAAGAAACTCCTACTAAATGATCACTGTATACTTATGTCCTTCTGCTTCTGCTACTACATCCGTTTACTCTTAAGAAAGTATTTTTTAAACTGCATTTTTTTTTTTTATTAAAGGTGACTTTTAGCAATTGTACAAGACATGAGAGAGGTAAGTCCCACTGCAGTCACAAAATCAGAAATATAGAATAGAAGAAAAAACTAGTAGGTAGTTTAAACACCAATTTTTTAAAAGGGTTCCAGGGGCGAGCCAGGAAACTACTGACCAGTGAGCCTGACATTACTGCCAGGCAATAATGGTAGAAACCATTATAAAGAACACAATTACTAAAAATATAGTTATGGTTTAATGGGACAAAGTCAAATGGATTTAGCAAAGGAAGTCTTGCCTTAGAAGCAGGGCCGGCCTGTCCATTTTATTTTTATTTTTTTTATTTACATTCTCTTATATACCGCGCTATTCTGCATCAGTGCGGTTTACATTGAACAAACTGAAATTACATTGAACAGGGCATTATAACTTGGAGATAACTATTTTACAGGGAACATGGGCTATGGAGGGTTAAGTGGCTTGCCCAAGACCACAAGGAGCACCTGTGGGACTAGAAACCCCAGTCCTTCCGGCCCAAGGTTGCTGTCCTCTAGTGAGATTTGAACCCCCGACCTTCCGGCCTGAAGTACCTTGCCCCAACCACTAGGCCACTCCTCCACTCCTTGAGCAAGAATGTTGTTGGCACAGGGCCCCGCGTTTCAGGGGGTTCCGTGCCAACATTCTGCACACTGCTCACCTTCTTTAGCAGCACCCGGCAGTTTTAGACCCCTCCACAGCCCATTTCAAGCGCAAGCCCCCCTCCCCTAAGAGCCTCGCGGCAAGCTTCAACAGCTCCCGGCAGGCTCAGCACAGCTCATTACAGCCGCCGAAGTGAAGAGCGTTGTTCCCATCACTTTGGCAGATGTATTGTAATGAAGATCGCAGGCGTGCTGAGAGCCGGGATACAGGAAGTGTCCATTGACCTCCGGCGCCCCTGTGATCTTCATTACAATACAGCAAGTGAAGGGAACAACGCTCTTCACTTCAGCGGCTGTAACGAGCTATGCTGAGCTTGCCGGGAGCCGCTGAAGCCTGCTGCGGGGCTCTTCGGGGAGGGGGGCTTGGGCTTGAAATGGACTGTGGAGAGGTCTAAAACTAGAAATGGGTTGGGGGGGCTATAATTGGAAATGGGCTGCGGGGGGGGGGGGAGGCTAGGATTGGAAATGGGCTGCGGGGGCTATAAATGGAAATGGTCTGAATGGTGGGGGAGGCTACGATTGGAATTGGGCTGAGTGGGGGCTAGGAATGGAAATGGGCTGATGGGGGAGGCTAGGATTGGAAATGGGCTGAGGGAGGGTGGCTAGGACTGCAAATGAGCTGATGGGGAGGACTAGGACAGCAAATGGGCTTTTGGGGGTGTCAGGATTGGAAATGGACTGATGTAGTTCTTTAATAGGATTGGAAATGCCCGATGGGGGGCTACTTTTAGAAATGGCTGATAGGGGCAGTTTGGACTGGAAATGAGTTGATGGGGGGGGGGGCTCGGACTGGAAATGAGCTGATGGGGAGGCTCAGACTGGAAATGGATTGAGTATGGGGGAGCTTGGACTGGAAATGGGCTGAAGTTCCTCCACACTCGACCCAATTTCCAGTCCAAGCCCCCCCCATCAGCTCACTGGAATAGGATTGGAATTGGTTTATGGGGGGGGGCTAGTATTGGAAATGGCTGATGGGGGGGCTAGCATTGCAAATGAGCTGATGGGGGGAGCTTGGACTGAAAATGGGCTGATGCGGGGGGGGGGGAGAATGCAATTAGAAGGGAGCGGATGCTGAGTGGGGCTGGAACTAGAAGGGAGCTGATTTTGTGGGAGGAATAGAAGGGGAAGGGGCTGGGGGACTGAGGATGGAGGGGGAAAAGATATTTTGTGTGGGAGGGAATAAAAATCTACAAATTGCTGGGTATTGGCAGAGTAAGTGGAGATTGAGAATGGAAGGGTGAAATTTGAGTGGATGATAAAGGAATAAAAAAGAAATTGGGGAAAGAGCAAAAGGGGCAATATCAGTATGTTAAAGCAGATGTAGAAGATAGAATGGAAAAAATCTAGAAGAGAGAAGAAAGGACAAATGGGCAGCAGACAATAGAGAATTAGCAGAAGACAGAAGAGACCAGAAGAAAGTGACTGGAGCAATTGTAATTGAAAAATAAAATGCCCAAACAAAAGGTAGAAAAATACTTTATTTTGAATTTATTAACTGGAATATGTCAGCTCTGGGAAACGTGTATCACTAACGTCTTTGCATTTTTGTTTAGTACAAAAGAAAAATTAATATATAGTGTTGTTGTACATTCCAAGTTTGGCTTTAGGGGTTCCCAATTTAATTATTGTCTTCCGATTTCTAAATTGTGATTCCTTGTTTGGTGATGGTCTATGTTCTTTCTGCATGTGTAACTGAGCTGGGTATTCTATTCTTGTAGTTTCTGTTTGACAGTGCCACTTGTTCTCTTTCCCTAGTAGGAGATGTATTGATTTAATATTTGCAGTGTTGCCTTTTTAATAGGTAGGATTTGGTACTTTGTGAGTCCTGGTAGAGCTGTTATGATACGGCTGGTTTGCTATGGGTTCTAAATGGTCAGTGTTATAGTACTTCTTAATGTGCCTGGCGGTTGGCACTGGAGTATAGTGATGTAGAAATCTGGTAGTCTTTTTTTATCCAGACACTCATTAAGAAGTATGTTAACATGATGTTAATATTTATGCAAATGAGACTTCTTATGCAAATAAGGCCCCGCAATGAGCCTCCGCACATGACCCTGCACCCCCCTTGGGCCGCCCCTGCTCAGGAGTAGTCTAGTGGTTAGAGAAAAACCCTAGTACCCACGAGTGCCAAGTGGGTTTGATTCCCACTGGCACTCCTTGTGACCTCCATTGCCTCAGGTGCAAACTTAGATTGTAAGCCCTCTGGAGACAGGGAAATACCTATGTACCTGAATGTAACTCACCTAGAACTACCATTGGAAAAGTGTGAACTAAATACTAATAAATTAGCAAAAAATTTTAAAACTAAAACTAAATACATTACATGAAAACAGATTAAATATAAATCAGTCCATATGAAGTACCATTTGGTCAATTCCAAATGAATGAACATTAAAAATTAATGATACCCAACATGTTTCACTGCTGCTGCCTGCATCGGGGCTCATTACAACTTTCATATGTGCACAAGACTGCTGGTGTAAACAGACGCCTAAGAAAAAGGCCAGAACAATCTAGGTGTAACGGAGAACAAATGAGAAGGGAGGAAAAAGGGCCTAAATGTTTTTTTTTATATATTTACGGGACATCAAACCACCTCTAACTGAATACAAAGGGCTCCCTGCTCCCCCCTCCCCCCAATTCTAAAAACAGTAAGAAGGAAATTTCTTTATCAATTTACACCTACTAGCACAATGGTTTAACAGTCAGGAACATTTATCTTGGGAGAGAAGGGCACTTTGTCTTATAAAATATCTCAAATTGGACTTCCTACTGTGATTGCAGGAAGGTAAATGTCAGGAAAAACCAGCAGTTAGATGATTAATTGGCAGAGTTCACCAAATGCAACCATAACTAGATTAATAAAATAAAAAACATATTACAAATAAACCAATTTGTGAAATAATATTTGTTTAAAACACTTAGCTGTTCCATTTTTCTTCACTCTACTCTTCTGATTTTACCAATTATAACACCTTGATGCCTCTGACAATGGGCGGTTAATCAGATCAATAAATACGGCATTTAGTTATTTACTTACCAAGGTTTGGCATACTGCAATTTCCAACAGAAATACACACTGATGCAGTTTTCAACATCCAATAAAAGAAGAGACATATAACAATCACAGGCATCACTGAAGCATGAGAACATCAGGGGAAGAAAGGATCTGCACCCGAGACAATGTAATACTAATATACAGAAGGGAAGGGGTCAAAAAGACCTACCTGCTACTGACGGCACAGGTCAAGAAAGGCTTGTCTGAATAACCATGTCTTAACGGCAGTTTGCAAGCCACGTAAAGAGCTTTCTGCACATATATCAAAGGGTACGGAGCTTGATGCAAGCCCCATTTAATACTATGTTTGTTTATTGTGTTTATGTTTATTAAAACTTGTTATACCGCTCAATACCGTAGGCATCTGAGCGGTTTACAATAGATAAAATCAGGCAAGTTAGTTAAAACAAGCGCTTTGGCTGTAGAAAAAGAAGAGGAAGAAGAACGCCATTAGATGTGAGAAAAAGATGAGGAGAGAAAGAGAAGGAAAGCAGAGAACAGAGTGGAAGTTTAAGACAGGGAGAAGCAGTTTCATACATACTATCAAGGAGGGGAGGGAGGGGGAGCAGGGTTTCATGAGAGACATGGAGGAAAAGGAGGTGGGAGGGTAGGCTAGGGAGGAGGATCAAACGCAAGACGAAAAAGGTGGTTTTGAGCTGGGATTTGAATGAGGGGTATGAGTCTTCTGCACGGAGGGAGGGGGGGGGAGCGAGTTCCAAAAGGCTTGGAGCCAGGAAATAGAAAGCAGAGGAGCGGGTTTGTTGTAGCCGAGCATGTGCAGGGGAGGGGAGGACCATGCGATTTACGTGTATAGAACGGAGGAGACGGGGAGAGGTACGAAATTGGATCTGATTTGCCAGGTAAAGGGGGGCGCAGTGTGGATAACTTTGAATGTAAGGATTAGAAGTTTATACTGAGTGCGGAAAGGAGATAGGTAAACCAGTGATGCTGGTAGAGAAGGGGGAGTGACGTGATCGAAACGTGATGCATGGGTCAACAGACGGATAGCGGCGTTCTGGACACGTTGGAGACGGGACAATTGGGACTGGGATAGGCCGGCAAAAGAGACATTACAATAATCGAGACGAGACAGCACAAGGGTGAGCAGGAGAGTGGTGAGGGCAGAAGCAGAGAGAAAGGGACGGGACTGCCCTGAGTTGACGGGAGAGAGAAAAAAGGAGCGCTGTACAATCGCGGAGATATGGTCTTTGAAGGTAAGGTTGGAGTCGAGAATAACGCCTAAGTAGCGGAGTGTTGAGACCAGGGGGATAGGCTGGGAGGATAGGGAAGGAGCACAGGTGGGGGAAGGGCTGCCAAAGGTGAACCAGATTGCAAAGGATTTTGCTGGATTGATATGAAGAAATTGAGAGGAGAGAACCAGGAAACCACAGCAGTGAGACAGCGGTTAAGAGGGGTGATATCAGGAGAGAGCGGGTCAGTATGGTGGAGGAGAATGATGTCGTCTGCATAATTAGTATGCAGAGATGCTGAAAATGTTGGACTAGAAGGGCAAGAGGGGCTAAGAAAATATTGAAGAGAAGTGGGGCAAGAAACAGACCCCTGGGGAACACCACAGGAGAGAGGGGTGGGGGCAGAGGAGGAAGATGCGGAATGACAGAGAAAGAGCGGCAGGATAGGAAGGAATGATGAAACCAACGTAGAACCATACCTGAGAGACCAGCTTCCTGAAGACGGGGAGAGAAGGGTGTGATGATCCACTAGGTCAAAAGCCGCAGATAGATCAAGAGAAACAGCCAAGGTGATGAGACCGCGATCATGAGCAATGTGAAGATCGTTGAGGAGGGAGAGGAGAACAGATTCAGTACTATGGCCAGGGCGGAAACCTGATTGACGGGGATGAAGAGTGAGAGAAAGTTCAAGATGGGAGGAGAGTTGAGAGAGAAGACCAGTTTTTCGAGGAGTTTTGAGAGAAAGGGTAGATTAGAGACGGGACGCCAATTAGAGAGGACAGGAGGGATCAGAAGAGTGTGATTTCAGGATGGGGGCGAAACTAGTGCATGCTTCCAGGTAGTGGGAAAAAAGAAACCGGTGGATAGGCTTGTGTTAAGAAGAGAAAGGATGAATGGGGATAGGGCTAGAGAAGGTTCTAGGAGCCATTGAGAGGGGATAGGGGTCAGCTGGGCAGGTTGTTTTGCGGACAGTAGAGAAGGTCTTATTCAGAACTGCAGGTGTAATGGGGTCAAAAGAGGACCAGGAGTGTGACAATGCAGGAAGTAGGGATGGCGAGGAAGGGGAGGGGGGAAGGGGGGACTCAGAGGGGGGGGGAGGGGGGAAGGGGGGACTCAGAGGGGGGGGGGGAAAGAGGTGGAGGACAGTGGGGAAAAGTTTGGCGGAGATTATTAACTTTGGATACAAAGAAAGAAGCGAGAGAGGATGAATCCGGGGAGGCAGAGATTATGGCAGGAGAGGGGGTAGACGCAGAATGTGTGGCTGTGAGAGAGCGTAGAACTGAGTATAGTTGACGAGATGAATTTGAGGAGGAGGAGGAAATGAGGTCAGCATAATAGTTACGTTTTGCATCGTGGAGAAGAGTACGGTAGTGACTATGGCAGGTATGGAAGTCAGCGAGAGTAACAGGAGATGGGTGCTTCAGCCAAAAACGTTCTGCACTAATAAGAGAAAATATATTTTCATTCAATGTGTAATCAAACTCTGGAATTCGTCACCCAAGGATGTAGTAAAAGCTGTTAGTGTAGCTGGGTTTAAAAAAGATTTGGACAAGTTCCTGAAGGAAAAGTCCATAAACCATTATTAAAGAGGACTGGGGAAACCCACAGCTTACCCCGGGATATAGACCTCTTGGAAGTGGATATGCTCAGAGATTGCGAAGATCCACGAGCCTGTTCCGCCCTGTTTATTCATATACATAGTCACCTGGTTGTCCGGATGAAAATGATTGTTCTATGTACAACAGTTGTAACTACACTGTTGAGTTCTATGTAAACTGCCTTGAACTGTAGAAAGGTGATATATAAAAACGTTAATTAAATAAATGAGGACCTGGCTGCCCCTGAGGTGGTGTTGAAAGACGTGAAAGGCATTTGTGATTGATCTGCAGAGCTGATTCTTGTGCTGTCCAGAGTCCCTGAGGGGAGGAGGAGTTGAGATGAGCTCCCACCTAAGCTTAGATGCATCTGTGATGAGGGTATGTTGAGGTATCTGAAAAGGTGACCCTATAATAAGATTTTCTGTAGTGCACCACCATAGCAGAGACTGGACTAGAGGGTGTGTTATTTGGATCAGATTCCGTAAGTCCCCCTTGGCCTGTGTCCACTGGGAAGCTAAGGTCCACTGTGCATGGCGCATATTTAGCCGTGCATATGGTATGAATGTACCATGGATGCCATGTGACCCAAGAGACGCAGGAAATTGCAAGCTGTGGAATTCGGCTGTAGAGATGTGGGTAGCTAGGCCCACCAGGCGGTTCATGTGGTTTTCTGGAAGGAAGGCCTTGGTTTGCTAAGTGTCCAGCACCAAGCATATGAATTCTTGCCTCCGAGTTGGGATGAGATGGAATTGCTGTAATACTGGGAGGGTTTGCTCGCGTGAATTGCAGAGTTCTCTTGGAGAGTGTCTTGACCAGCCAATCGTCCAAGTAGGGAAAGACAAAGATTCCCAGGTTGCGAAGTTATGCGGCTATGATAGCCATACACTTCGTGAAAACCCTGGGTGCTGATGCGAGGCCAAAAGGGGAGGACCCTGTACCGATAGCAGGTCCCTTGAAATATGAAATGAAGGTATTGCTTGTACTCTGGATGTATGAGTATAGGCCTCCTTCAGATCCAGAGAACAAAGCTAGTCTTGTTCCTGCAGATAGGAGAGTTCCTAGTGAGATCATCATGAACTTTTCTTTTACCAGAACTTGTTCAGGTCCCTGAGGTCGAGTATGGGCCTGTATCCTCCTGACTTCTTCGGTATGAGGAGTAAGGAGAGTAGAAGAGGCACGGTGTCTTTGGGACTTCCTCTATGGTCCCCTGGGACAGAAGCGTGGACACCTCGTCTTGTAGTAGGGCCCTGAGGGGAGGTTGGGTAGAGTAATCCCCTCTAAGAGAGGAAGTGGAAGATGTTGCAAGTTTAACTGATAGTCCCCCCGAATGATTTGCAGGGTCCTCCGTTCTGTAGTGATGAGGTGCCATGCACAGTAGCAGAGCCAGCCTATGTGGAGAGGATTAAGAGTCTGCAGGGGCAAGGTGGCAATGCTCTCCAGAAATGAGTTAAAAGCTAGGTGCCGATGGCACTTGTGAGGGTATTGTTGCTTGATGGCCTCTGACTTCTTTGCTTGGGCCTTGCTGCTTCTGTTAAGGTTGGTACGTAGCAAACAGAGTAGGAGGGATAAAATTTCCTTTTCTTGGGACAGAGACTTTTTTGCTGCAAACGTCTTTGATAGATCAGTAGTCTTTTTGGAGAGTCTCTTCAAAGTGGTATCATCTGTCTCCGGTTCTCCAGCCTTTTCCCTCCAATTTTTCCCAAACAGGTTTTCCCCGTGCATGGGATGTTGCCCAACTTGTCCTGGACCCATTGTTCCAGGTGTGAAGCTTGAAGCCATGCCAATCTATGGGCACCTAATGACTATTGCAGAGGCCTGTTAGTGGATTCAAATGCAGAATGCAGACCTGTTGACAAACTTGGACACATTTTGGCTATGCTTCAAAAGTGTCTGAAAGGCAGGGTTCTTTTCCTCGGGGATAAGAGGGAGGAATCCTTCCCAGTCTTGATTTATTTCTTTAAGGAACATGCCCAAGTAGAGGGTGTAGTTTATCCTACACGCTAGCATGGAAGCCTGGCATGTCCGGCATGCAAAGGCATCGAGGGTTCTCGATTTCCGACCTGGGGGTGTCAAGGAGTGGTTCTTATCACTCTTGATCCTGTGCATCGCCGATTCGACCACCATAGAGAGGTATGGTAATTGTGCCTTCTAGAAGCCAGGGCAGTCCGGTACCCAGTACATGGTGTCCTATTACATAAGAACATAAAATATGCCATACTGGGTCAGACCAAGGTCCATCAAGCCCAGTATCCTGTTTCCAAACAGTGGCCAATCTAGGTCATACGTACCTAGCAGTTTCCCCAAGACACAGGTTCCACAATGCTTGTACTGGGTCAAGCATTGATATCCTGGGTCCCTTCTTAATGGTTTATGGACCTTTCCTCCAGGAACTTGTCCAAACCTTTTTTAAACCCAGCTACACTAACAGCCTTTACTACATCCTCCGGTAATAAATTCCAGAGTTTGATTACACGTTGAGTGGAAAAAATATTTTCTTTTATTTATTTTATTTATTTATTTATCATATTTCTATACCGCGCTCTTTAAAATCAGCACGGTTTACATTTAACAGCCAATTGCACAAAGCAGCGGAGCATGCGGTGTACATTACATATAACAGGTTTTACAACTTGGGTTGAATAGGGGTAACTATATACACTATGTACAACTAATCTGTTCTACTTTTACGGAGCACATGAACACTCACTGAAACTATTCACATATTTATATACAGGTTTTGGCAGTCGCATTCAGAGTGTGAGTATGTTGTCATGCCCTGGGTGTATCGGTGGTGTCCTTGGTGTTGGTGGGGGGTAAGCTTGGTTGTGTTGTTCCATTGGGCAGGGAGTAATTCAGGAGGAACAAATGGTGCTTCAGCGCCTTCCGAAATTGGGTGAGGTCGGGTATTGCTTGGATGGAGGTAGGTAGGGCATACTTTTTATTAGGGTATCTTTTATTAGTCTTAAATAGTTTACCCTGTAGCTTCATTGCATGTCCCCTAGTCTTTCTATATTCTGATAACGTAAACAATTGATCTACGTTTACCCGTTCCACTCCGTTCATTAATTTATAGATTCTATCATATCTCCCCTCAGCCGTCTCTTTTCCAGGTTAAAGAGCCCTAACCTTTTTAGCCAATTCATAGGAGTATCCTTCCATCCCCTTTACCATTTTGGTGGCTCTTCTCTGAACCTTTTCTAATATCGCTATATCCTTTTTAAGATATGGCGACCAGAATTGCACACAATATTCAAGGTGCGGTCTCACCATGGAACGATATAGAGGCATTATAATATCTTTTGTTTTATTTTCATTCCTTTCCTTATGATACCTAGCATTCTATTTGCTCTCTTGGCCGCCGCTACACACTGGGCCGAGGGTTTTAACATGCTATCCACGATGACGCCTAAATCTTTTTCCTGAGTAGTGGTTCCTAATGTGGAACCTTGCATTGTGTAACCATAGTTGGGGTTGTTCTTCCCTAGGTGCATAACTTTGCACATGTCCACATTAAATTTCATCTGCCATTTTGATGCCCAGTCTTCCAATTTATCAAGATCATCTTGCAATTTTCCACAATTCTCTTGGGTTTTAACAACTTTAAATAGTTTTGTGTCATCTGCAAATCTGATAACCTCACTCGTTATTCCCTTTTCCGGGTCATTAATGAATATGTCAAAAAGCAGCCGACCCAGCACAGATCCCTGGGGTATACCACTATTCACCTTTCTCCATTGGGAAAATTGGCCATTTAGCCCTACCTTCTGCTTTCTATCTTTTAACCAGTTCCTGATCCACAATAGTACACTGCCTCCTATCCCATGACTCTTTAGTTTTGCCAAAGGTCTCTGATGAGGGACCTTGCCAAAGGCTTTCTGAAAGTCCAGATACACTATATCAAATACCCCAAACCTCCTTAATTCAATGACACCACATTAAATCCAATATCTATTGTCATTGAAGAAATGTGACCAGTAGCTACCCTGGTAACTATGTTTCCACAAATTCAGTCACCAATTTTTTGTCGGGGATGACCAACCTGAGAGGAGGGAAGGAACCCAACTCCCCGTGTTGGAAGAGCCCTTTTATTCAAGAGAGCCATAGCTCTAGTTTTAAACTAGTGTAACTTGCACACTTAACTGGGTGAAGGCGTCAATTCAACAGACACACCACTTAACTTGAAATAACGGCCATTCCATTCCAGCGAGACTTCAAGAAGGGCGATTCTGTCTATTTTCCACCCTTGTTGGTTCATCACCATCACACGACATGCATGTTTCGGACCTCCTCCAGGCCCTGTATCAAGTGATCCCGTAGATCTTCCTAAGGAAATGGCCAACAAGGGCGGAAAATAGACAGAATCGCCCTTCTTGACATCTCGCTGGAATGGAATGGCCGTTATTTCGAGTTAAGTGGTGTGTCTGTTGAATTGACGCCTTCACCCAGTTAAGTGTGCAAGTTACACTAGTTTAAAACGACAGCTATGGCTCTCTCGAATAAAAGGGCTCTTCCAATACGGGGAGTTGGGTTCCTTCCCTCCTCTCAGGTTGGTCATTCCCGACAAAAAATTGGTGACTGAATTTGTGGAAACATAGTTACCAGGGTAGCTACTGGTTACATTTCTTCAATTACTATAGATATTGGATCAGATACACTATATCAACAGACTCACCTTTGTCCACCTGTTTATTCACACCTTCAAAAAAAACAAACAGATTAGTAAGACAAGATATTCCTTGTCTAAAGCCATGTTGGCTGTCTCCCATTAGGCCATGACTATTTACATGCTGAGCAATTTTGTTCTTTATGATGGTTTCTATCATTTTTCCCGGTACTGATGTCAGGCTCACCTATTAATAGGTGACACTATGAGGTGGGTCTCCCAAGTACATAGCATCAGGTTATGAAGTATCTGATGCAGTGGTAGAATCGTAGCCTCTTTTGGGGCAGTGGGGTAATGGAGTATCTCCAGTTCTTCTGCCCTTTGCTCTGGTTCGGCTGCAAACATTATGGATAAGCCCGCTGCCATTTCCCGGATGAACTCCTAGAATGACATGCCTTCCGGCAGTGACTTCCTTTGGGTACTCGAGATGAAGGTTCTGAGACAACCTCCTGGAACTCGGTGGAGTCAAAAGAGCGATGATCCGAATTGGAGGAATCGGAGTCTGAGTATGGGAAGTATCTGCAGTGTTTATGCTCATACGATCGATGGAGTCAGAACCGATCCTCCAGCTCAGAATTGTGACGATAGTCTGGTGGAGGCACGCAACCTTTGCCAGTACCGGGCCTGGTTCCAGTCATGGTGTCAGGGCTGAAGTACATGGACCGGGGGCATCAGTCATTGGTGTTGGGGCCAATACCGATGTCAAAGACTGCAGCCCTGGAGCTATCAGTGTCGGTGGTACCGATGTTGCCAGGAGTGCTGCCAGAGTTCTCTCTATGGACAGCATGCACTGGTCCAAAGATAGAAGGGGGCTTGGTGCCCCTGTATCAGAGCACACCACCGGGGCTCTCTGGAGGTCGATGCCTCGGGAGCCTGCCGGTTCCCCACAGGGGCTTTGGAGGACCTTCCCAGCAGGGAAGCTTGGCCGGATGGCCGGAGTCAGGGGAAGTCCTCGGACAGTCCTGGTGTTCGGAGCAGGACCTCTCACTCAATTCCCGTGACTTCTCCCTGGATTCTCGGGACTTCACCTGCAATTCCTGGGGCTTTTTAGTCAGGGATCTTGTTTTTTTGTGAGATTCCTTCTTGGATCCTGTTCCATGTTTCGATTTTTTAGATACCTGAGAGGCATGGGAGGATTATGATGTCCTCGATGACGCTGAAGCCAAGGATAACAAGTCCAAGGGAAAGAGTTCTCCATATTTATTGGCGTGGTTCTCAAGACCTCTTTTGGTCATGAGCTGGTAGAGTGAACAGGAGTCTGGTGCATAGAAACATAGAAAAATGATGACAGAAAAAGATCACATGGCCTATCTAGTCTGTCCTTCCATATTAACAATTACAACAGTCCCCTTTTTTCCTTTAGAGATCCTCTGTTTGTCCCATGCTTTTTTGAATTCAGATACTGTCCTCATCTCTACCACCTCCACTGGGAGACTATTCCACGGATCCACCATTCTTTCCATAAAGAAATATTTCCGCATATCACTCCTGAATCTATCCCATGTCCCCTCGTAGCAGAACTTGCTTTCAATTGAAAGAGGCTCTCCCCCCAATGCATTTATGCCATGGAGGTATTTAAACATCTCAATCATATCACCCCTATCCCGCCTTTCCTCTAAGGTGTACATATAAAGATCCTTAAATCTGTCCTCATTTGCTTTATAATGAAGACCAGTAACCATTTTAATAGCCACCCTCTGTACCGACTCCATCCTGTTTATATCCTTTTGAAAGTGTGGTCTCCAGAATTGCACACTATACGCCAAATGAGGTTGCACCAAAGACTTATACAGAGGCACAATCATCTCCTTTTTACTGCTAGCCATTCCTCTCTGTATGCACCCAAGCATCCTTCAGGCTTTTGCCGTCGTCTTTTCTACCTGTTTAGCTACTTCAAGATCATCAGGCACAACCACGCCTAGGTCCCGCTCTTTAGTGGAGAAAGGTACTTCACCCCCTATACTATATTGCTCCTTTGGATTGCTGCAGCCCAAATGCATGACCTTACATTTTTTAATATTAAATCCCAGCTGCCAAATTCTAGACGATTCTTCAAGCTTAGCTAGATCCCTCCTCATGTTATCTACACCTTCCTGGGTGTCTACTCTATTGCAGATTTTGGTATCATCCGCAAAGAGGCAAACCTTACCAGACAGCCCTTCCGCTATATTACTAACAAAGATGTTATGGCCCTTGGCATTTTAAGCACCAGTCATGTCTGTGTGTGACCGAGATGGTGCAGGAGCACTGTACACTTTTCAAAACCGCTTGTTGGTTTTTCCATCGTGGAGATGGAAGGCTCAAGGCCTGAGAGGGCACGATATCCACCAGGAAAAAGAAAAAGAATCAAATTAGAAGCTAAAAAAAGAAAAGAAAAATATTAAGAAAGCAGTACCGGAATTGTATCTGCGATTCCAGTGGAAGTGGAAAGGCAGAAGCGCTTTGAAGAGAAAGTGTAGTTACTCACCTGTAACAGGTGATCTCCGGGAACAGCAGGAATAAGTCTTCACATATGGGTATCGTCACTGTTCCCTCTAAGCTGTGCGCGTGTGCGTGCGCACACACCTCGCCGATTGAGCGCACATACTTTACAACAGAGCGCACAAAAATTATGGTTCTGATTCTGATAGAAAACAACACAGACGTCTTAAAATTTAAAAGTTGTGATTGTAATTACTAGAAATTTTCTGCTTCATTTAGTAATCATCTATTTTCATTTAGTTTTATTAAAATCAATGTGGTGTACATACTGTATTCTGACGTGTAGTCAAATTTTAAAGTATATAACTCCGAGTGTCGTTATGTGGCGCACAAAAATTTAACCTTCCTTCAAAAGCTGCACAGCTGATATTTTATGCGCACACAGCCTACAGAAAATTAGAGGGAACATTGGGTATCGTCGGCACCGACGGAGCCCGCGCGGGAACGCTCCCCAGCGTCCAATAGGAACGCTTTTGGGAGCGTGCATCCACGCATGCGCGCTGCCTTCCCGCCCATCTACCTCCCTCTCTTCAGTTGAGTTTAAAGATGAGACCGAAGGAGAGAAGTAGATAAAAATAGAGAGAGACACTTCCAGTTTGGCAATGAGCTGATCAGACGGGTCACGATCAGCTCCAGGCTACCTGCCCCGCAAAACGGCTATAAAACCTTCTAAAATCTTTTTTCCACCGCTTTTATCGACTCTCCCCTCATGGGGTATTGAGCCTCCAATGATGAAGAGACCTGCGGCCATCCCTGCCTAATCGGGGCAGACAATTATATATAAAAGAAAGCGCGCCGGGGCGCGATTGGGCACTTCCCCCACCACCATCATCAGCTCTTCCCTCACGGGGTATTGAGCCTCCAGCGGTGAAGAGACCTGCGGCTATCCCTGCCCAGTCGGGGCAGACAACTGCACACAAAAGAAAGCGCGCCGGGGCGCGATCGAGCACCTCCCCCACCGCCATCATCAGCTCTTTCCTCACGGGGTATTGTGCCTCCAGCAGTGAAGGGACCTGCGACCATCCCTGACCGATCGGGGCAGGCAACTGCATACAAAAGAAAGCGTGCCGAGGCGTGATCGGGCACTTCCTCCACCGCCATCATCAGCTCTCCCCTCACGGGGTATTGTGCCTCCAGCGGTGAAGAGGCCTGCGGCCATCCCTGCCCGGTCGGGGCAGGCAACGGCACACAAGAGAAAGAGCGCTGAGGCGAGACTGCGACTGACGGGCCCGCGCCTGAGGGCCTCGCCGGAGGGCTTTGTGGCGCGGCCTCTTAGGCGTTGTCCTCTATTTACTGACAATCGCAAACAACGGTGTGTGCTGTGGATCAACCCTGACCAACCTTGCTGAAAAATACCCCTACTTGCTGAGTGGGTCCTGTTTCCATATCTACCAATCCTGACCAAAGGGGGTATTCATCTAGTGTTGGAAGCAGTTTTCCCCCCCCGCTACGAAACCGGATGGCGTTGAAAGCGCCACGAAGGGAGAAGCCGCGAGCTATGGAGGGAAAAATGGTGGAGGGAGCACCAGCTAGCCCGAAATCTGGTGGTACTCCAGACCTGGTCACGGAGGTGAGTGCCGCGGTGGTCCAGGCGCTAGATACCCGGTTCCAAGACCTGGCAGACCAGATACAGACTGTCAGCCAACGTTTTACTGACTTTACCGGGAGGCTGGATCAAGTAGAGACCCGAGTCTCGGATGTGGAGGATACCCAGCACTCCCTGGCAGCTAAAGTGGAGGCCTTGGAGACTCTGGTAAAGCAGCAGGGTGACAAGTTGGACGAACTTGAAAACCGGGGGAGGCGCAAGAACCTGCGCTTCATCGGGATACCGGAGAGTGTGGCGGATGGCGCCCTTTTCGGTTATTTGCAGACTTGGATTGAAAACCTGCTGCAAAACCAGGACGGTGATCCTGTAAAGTTGGAGCGCGTGCATAGACTTAGCCAGCGGAGAGAACAGGCGAGAAGGCCACGAGCGGTTATTGCACGCTTTTTGGATTACCGACAAAAAGAAGCTGTGTTGAAAGCTGCCCGGGGTTGAAAGATGCGACAACAGGATTCGGAACCGATACTTGTGTTCCAAGACTACTCGGCCCTAGTTAGTCAGCAGCGCCGGGCCTTCTCGGGGGTCTGCACACAGTTGCTAAACGAAGGAGTGCGATTCTCGCTGCTGTATCCTGCCCGGCCTCGAGTGGAGGTCCAGGGACAGACCCGCTACCTGACGACACCGGGAGCGGTTGCTGCTCTTCTGGAAACCCTGAATGCCCAGGCTGCTTCGCCCTCGTGAATCTTGGATTGCCAATGGGAATGGCATTTGGATGTCTCGCTGACAGAGAGGGGCTCAAGGGCCTGATGTAGCTCTGGACTATAGCAGCTAGTCTTTCTCTGATTTCAGTGTTGCACTGTTTAATTTCTTGATTTGTTTAAGTTGTGGCCTGTTACATTTGGCCATATTGTGTCAACTGCTCCCTTGTCTAAGCTATTTAGATGGCAACACTGTTAAACTGTTACTATGTTTCAATTATTTTGCTGAGCAACTGTGTGTGTGGTTTACTGCTGTTTGAGCTGGGTGAATGGCATATTTGTATGTGTGGCCAGATGAAGGTCTGTTGCAGGCCCGGAGGAGGGGGTTCATAATATTGACAGCGGTAATTCTTTGTAAAGTCTCATATGTGCTCCCTTCCCTCTTTTTTTTTTTTTTTTCTTATACTGAAGAGAAGTATAGTGCAGGAGGGAGAGCTGTGCCTTGCAAGTCCCTAATCTTTTTATGGCCGAAGGCGAGGAGCCGGGGGAGGTGGGCCATGGATTAGTCGGCTTGCTGCTAGTGGGAGGGAGGGTGATCACACTCACATATCCCGCTGGGAATTAAGCAACATTGGGTGGGCAGCACTGGGGTGCTGGCGCCAGTGGGTGGAGCCCCGGGAGGGGCACGAGGAGACTAATCTCGCAGTTCCTCGGCTGTCACCCTGGGGATTACATCTGTATGAGGGGATGCTGATAGATAGATCGGGTTGAATGGGGTAGAAGAATGTGGAGGGGGGGGGTGTTATGGGTGTAAGCTTGGAATGAGCGGATGAGTGGGTTGTTTATGTTATGCCTATGACATTTTCTGGATGTTTAGTTTAATTTCCTGTGGTGGCCTCTAGAGGCTTGATGGCGCCCCCCTATGCCATTTTGTGAGTAATAATGTGGCAGCCCTACCGAATCAGGGAGTGGGGGTGTGGTATGGGTAGATTTAATATGGTGGCCTTAGATTGTGCTCCAGAGGTGGAATATGGTCATATTGAGTATCGGATGGTGGGGGGGGGGGTGATACGGAGGGGAGGTGTAGGGCTCTAGAATTGGGAACGGAGGGGATGGAAGACCTGGGGGACAAAAGCAAGTGGGGTTATTGGATGGGGGAAGGGGCCTGGTGGTACTAAGTCCCAATACCTAATGGAGTAGGTCAGGGAGTGCTGGGGCCTTAGGGATGAGTGGAGAGGGGGAGTGGTGGGGAGTACTGTGATATCAATCTTGGGGTGGTTAGAAAGAGAGTGGAATTCTAAGATAGTTAGGTTCAATGTTGGATCCGGGGAAGTTTGGGGCAGACCCGATTGCCATAGGGAAGTTGTCCAGCCTGGTGGGTGGACTTAATAGCTTAGGGGTGGGGAAGTGGAGGGGGGGTGGGGGGTGGGACGGGGAGGGAGACGAGGGGGTAGGATAGTGCACACTCCACTGATTACTTGTAGGTGGCTCTGCATTTTTCTTTTGCTGGCTGTTAGGGGGGGGGCTCCAGGCTGGGGGAGCTCCTCTGTTGCGATTAGAGTTTTCTGCATGGCTGGATTTTGACCATGCCTCTGAAGATTATTACCTGGAATGTCTGTGGGTTGGGGAATCCAATAAAGTGATATAAAATCTTGCAGGCCCTAGCCCGACAGCATTGCGATGTTGCCCTTCTACAAGGAACGCACCAGACGGAAGAAGAACATAGTAAACTCCATAGAGGCTGGGTGGGGCAGGTATGGGGGGCTCCTGCGTGAGGGAAGAAAGGAGGAGTAGCAGTCCTGTTCCACAAGCGAGTCCGTTTTGCCCTGGAAAAAACTATTGTTGCGGAGGACGGGCAATTTCTTTTGCTGGCTGGTCGGCTAGAGGGGAAACCAGTGATTATCGGGAATCTTTACGGTCCTAATGTGATGGACCCTAGCTTTTACAACGGCCTGGCCTCCAAAATAGAGCAGCTCCCAGAATATCCGCTGCTTCTTGCCGGGGATTTTAACGGGGTTTTAGATGTGGACCTTGACACTTCTAGAGGAGGGGAGGCGAGAGATAGGATCCTGACGACTCGGATGTTGCAGCGTTTTCGTAGTGGACTGGACTTGGTCGACCCCTGGCGCCTACTGCATCCTTTGGAAAGGGATTTTACCCACCAGTCCCGGGCACACGGCTCCAGTGCTCGAATTGATTATATCTTGGTGTCGGGGATTTGTTTGCTCATACGAGTGAGGTGCAGATTGGCCCACTAGAGATATCTGATCATGCGATGGTCCGAATGGAGCTGCAGTGGGGAATAGACAATGCCCGGGCACGACTTTGGAGACTTCCTCTGGGGCTGTGTCAGGATGTTCGATTCCAGCACTTTTTGAGGCAGCGATGGAGGGAATTTATGAGCGATCATCAGTGCCATAGTGAAGATCCCGAGTTGGTGTGGGAGACGGCAAAAGTAGTGTTACGGAGCGATATCATTGGATTTGCAGCCCGGAAACGTCGGTTAATAGCGGAGCGAATAATTGGTTTAGAGCGACTGGTTAACAGGTTGCGCAAGCTCTGTGCACGTTGTCCGATGCCCGCGAATAAGAAAAAGCTTTGGGAAGCTCAGGTGGATCTCAATGAGCTGATACATCAGAGAGCCAAGAAATCCATTCTTTATTATAGATATCAGCTACATTGCTACGGGAATAAACCGGGGAAGTTGCTAGCCCGTTGTTTGAAGGGTCAACGGGGCTCCTCGTTAGTGGCAGCAGTCCGAGATGATCAGGGACAACTGCAAAGGGAGTCTGCGGCAATCACCCGGGTCTTTTGGGCTTTTTTTCGGGATTTATATAAGGCGCAACCTACATCCACCATGGAGCTGGGGGATTATTTGAAAGAGTTGGACTTGCCGCAGCTTACTGTTGAACAGCGAGAGATGTTAGAGCAGCCTATAACCTCGCATGAGGTGCACTCCGTGATTTTGGCAGCTAGCTGTAACAAAGCGCCTGGACCAGACGGTTTGGGGGCCGAGTTTTATAAACTTCTAGACGAGTCTGTGAGCCCTGTCCTGGCGGAGGTTTTTAATAAGCGAGCGGAACAGGGGGCCTTTCGTTGGGGACGTAATCATGCACATCTTATGCTGATCCCTAAACCGGGTAAAGATCCTTTGCTAGTAGGATCATATCGTCCTATATCCTTGCTTAATTTTGATATCAAACTAAATGCAAAAATTTTGGCAATGCGGCTGGCAGCAGTTTTAGGGCATTTGGTGCATGACTCGCAGGTGGGGTTTGTCAAGGGGCGCTATGCGGTTCGGAACCTGCGTAAGATCTTAGCTTCTTTCGAATGGGTGCATGCTCATCGGTTACCGTCCCTGCTTGTCAGCTTTGATGCGGAAAAGGCCTTTGACAGGGTGGACTGGCAAAGCACAGTTACTTACCTGTAACAGGTGATCTCTGGGAACAGCAGGAATTAGTCCTCACTTATGGGTACGTCGGAACCGACGGAGCCTGCGCGGGAAAGCTCCCCAGCTTCCCAGGAAGGAAGCTTTTGGGGTCTCCCACTGCACATGCGCGCTGCCTTCCCGCCTTCCTGACCAGCTCTCCTCAGTTCGAGTTTATAGCTGAGACAATAGAGAGAGGAAAGGAAGATAGATAGAAGATACAACTCCTAGGGGAGGTGGGTGGGTTGTGAGGACTAATTCCTGCTGTTCCCAGAGATCACCTGTTACAGGTAAGTAACTGTGCTATCTCCAGGAACAAGCAGGAATAAGTCCTCACTTATGGGGACTCCCTAGCTAAGATGCCTGGGAGATCCCCTTCCAAGGGTTCGCCATCTTCGTATGGATCTCAGGCATCCATCCTGGGAAGGTGGGCAGGAGTTGATCAAGTATGGAACAGGTGTTTGAGGACAGCCTGACCAAACAAGGCATCCCGGCGGGAGTCCTTGTCCAAGCAGTAATGGGCTGTGAAGGTATGAACCGAGGCCCATGTGGCGGCTCGACAGATCTGATCTATGGATACAGAGTGAAGATGAGCCATAGAAGTGGCCATGGCTCTCACATTGTGAGCTGTGACATGGCCTTCCAGAGAAATATTTTTACTCTGGTAAGCAAAGGAAATACACTGAGCAATCCAATTGGAAAAAGTGTACGTTTGGAGACTGGAAGTCCCAAATGAGAAGGATCAAAAGCCACGAAAAGCTGGGAAGACTTTCGAAGTGGCTGAGTCCTGTTGAGGTAAAAGGCAAGAGCTCTTTTACAATCTAAAGTATGAAGGTTCCTCTCTGCACTGGATGCATGAGGAGCTGGAAAAAAGACAGGTAGATATACCTCTTGATTAAGATGAAAAGGCGAGACCACTTTGGGCATAAAGTGGGGATTCGTCCTAAGGACCACCTTATCATGATGAAACCTGGTATAAGGTGGATGAGCCACTAAGGCTTGTAGTTCACTGATGCGGCGAGCCGAAGTGACTGCAATAAGGAAAAGGACCTTCCAGGAAAGAAATTTCAAGGAGGTAGAAACCAACGGTTCAAAAGGTGGCTTCATAAGCTGACCCAGAACTAGGTTCAAGTCCCATGCTACCGGAGGAGGTTGGATGGGAGGCTTAGTTAGAGTCAGGCCTCTCATGAACCTTGCAACAAGCGGATGAGAGGAGACAGGTTGTCCATTTATAGGTTTTAAGGATGCTGCAATAGCACTCAAATGGACTCTTACTGAATTCGTCTTAAGGCCTGCATTAGAAAGATGCAGGAGATAGTCTAGTAGAGAATTCAAAGGAAGTGCTAGAGGGTCAAGACCCTGTTGAGCACACCAAATTGAAAAGCGTTTCCATTGGAAAGCATAGGAACGCCTCGTGGAGGGTTTCCTAGAGGCATGAAGGATATCTTTCACTGGTTGAGAAAGATTGAAGTCATGAAGGCTTAGGCCTTCAGTAACCAAGCTCTGAGGTGTAGGGACTTGGGGTTTGGGTGCCACAAAGTCCCTTTCTCCTGAGAGAGAAGGTCTGGCGCAGCTCCCAGGTCCAGGGAGGGTCCCTGAGAGAGATGCAGAAGTAGAGGGAACCACACTTGGCGTGGCCAGCGTGGAGCTATGAGGATCATCGATCCGTGATCCCTCTGGAGTTTGAACAGAGTCTTGGGAAAGGAATGGGTGGAAAGGCATATAGGAATTCCTGACCCCAATGTAGGAGAAAGGCGTCGTTGGCCTGAGCTCTCTGACACGGAGTCCTGGAACAGAACCGGGGAAGTTTGGCATTCCACGGACTTGCAAAGAGGTCTATGTCCGGGGTTCCCCATTCCTGAAAGATTCTGCGTATCTGGTCCATATGTACGGACCATTCGTGTGGAAGCAGAACTCGACTGAGTCTGTCTGCCCGAGAGTTTTGAACCCCTGGAAGATAGACTGTCAGAAGATGAATTTGATGCTCTCTGGCGAAGGCCCATAATCTGAGAGCTTCGTTGCAAAGCGACAGAGAGCCTGTCCCTCCTTGTTTGTTTATGTAGAACATGGCTACCTGATTGTCTGTCTGGACTAGGACGGTCAGGTTGACTAGGAGGGTATGGAAGACTTTGAGGGCAAAGAAGATTGCTCGCAGTTCCAGGAGGTTGATGTGAAGGGTGGTCTCTTGGGGAGACCAAGTACCCTGAGTGGAGAGGTGTTGAAGATGGGCTCCCCACCCTGTTTGGGAGGCATCTGTTGTGAGGGTTGCTTGGGGCAACAAAGGTTGGAAGGGGGTCCCCAACAACAGATTCTTGGTGGACATCCACCATTGGAGGGACCAAAACAGATGCTTTGAGGTGAGTATTTGGTCGGAGAGCGCTCCTGATGCTTGAGTCCACTGAGTGGCCAAGGTCCATTGAGCTGCTCTCATATGAAGACGAGCGTAGGGCACCACGTGTACCGTGGAGGCCATGTGGCCCAGAAGTCGTAGCATTTCTCTGGCTGTCAAGTGACTGCTGGATTGAGCTTGGGAGGCCAAGCACATCAGACGTTGGCCCCGGACTTGAGGTAGGTAGGCCCTTGCAGTGGCGGTGTCCAACTGGGCCCCTATGAATTCCAGAGACTGAGTAGGGGTAAGTTGAGACTTGGGAAGGTTTACCACCAGTCCCAGATACTGCAGAAGGTGCCTGGTGCGGTCCAGGGAAATCTGGGCCTGTGACTGAGATGGAGCTCGGATGAGCCAGTCGTCCAGATATGGGAATACAAAAATTCCCAGACTTCTTAGAAATGCAGCCACCACTGCCATGCATTTGGTGAACACTCTTGGAGCAGAGGCCAGACCGAAGGGAAGTACTCTGTACTGGAAATGTTTTCCCTGAAACAGAAATCTTAGATATTTTCTGTGGGATGGGTGGATGAGTATATGTGTGTACGCATCCTTGAGATCTAGAGAACAAAGCCAATCCTGACTCTGAAGGTATGGAAGGAGAATGCCTAGAGAAAGCATTTTGAATTTCTCCTTGTACAGAAATTTGTTCAATTCTCTCAGATCTAGGATAGGTCTGAATCCCCCTGTCTTCTTTGGTATGAGAAAATAAGGGGAGTAGAATCCTGTCCCTTGTTGAAGAAGAGGAACCTCTTCTATTGCCCCTTGGGCAAGGAGAGAAGAGATTTCCTGACCCAACAGGTCCAGGAGAGATGGGGGAGAATTGAAGTGCCTCACCATGGTATGTGGAGGAAGGTTGGAAAAATGAAGTTTGTAGCCCTCTCTGATGATAGAGAGGGTCCAGTGCTCTGATGTAATTTGCCCCCATCTGGGAGCAAAGTGAGCTAACCTTCCGGGAATGGTGAGGGGCTCTGGTTGTTCTAGAGCCAGAAATGTTAAGTTCTCTAGGGGCAAGTCAAAACCCCTGAGGGGGTTGAGCCTGCTGAGGAGTGGCAGACGCTGCAGGCTTTGACCTTGCCTGTTTAGGTTGCTGACGTTTAGCAGCAAAGCGAGGCTGAGAAGATTGTTGGCCAGTATTTGTGGAAAATCTGGCCTTCTTGTAGTAAGGCCTCTTGAAAGACTTTTTCTTGGCAGGAGTAGAGGTAGACTTAGAAAGTCTATCCAATGTAGCATTTTCTGCGTCCATTTGAGTGGCTTTAATTTGCCAGTCTTTACCAAATAAGTTCTCACCTGTACAGGGCAGATTCCGTAAGCCATCCAGGACCCAGGGTTCTAGGTCAGAGGCCTGGAGCCAAGCAAGTCGTCGGGCTGCAATGGCAATGCCCGAAGCTCTACCGGCACCCTCAAAGGAATCAAAGGCTGCTCTGTTGGAGAACTTAGAAACATCTAGAAGCTGTTTCACTAAAGAAATGAACTCCTCCTTTCTATCTTCAGGGATAAAGGGGGCAAAATGCTTTACCTTTAGGGCAAGTTCCCTTAGAAACATGCCCATATACAGACTGTAAGAATTAATCCTGGCTATAAGCATACTAGCCTGGAAAGGTTTCCTGCCAAAAGAGTCTAGGGTCTTACATTCTCGCCCTGGAGGGGTAGAAGAGTGCCTTTTGGTGCTCTTAATCTTTTTCAGCGCAGACTTCACCACAATGGAATGGTGAGGCAGCTGAGTCTTTTGAAACCCAGGAGGAGGGAGGGACCCGGTACATGGTGTCCAACCTACGAGAGTAAGGAGACAACGTTAGAGGAGCCTCCCATAAGTCCATCAAGTGTTCTTGAAGGATTTCATGGATAGGCAGGGTGACTGCCTCTTTAGGAACCTTAGGGTATCCTAAAATATCCAATTTCTTTGACCTAGGTTCTTTTTCAGAGGATGTGGTAATAGAAAGTCCTTTAGCTAGCTCTATAATGAAGTCTGTGATAAGGAAGCTTATCATAGCTCAGGTAGGAGCTATAGAAAGGATGATGTGACTCTGAACAAGCAACCTGTCAGTTCTGGTAGAAGCAAGAAAATAGAGTTTTCACATAAAAGACTACCAGTCCCAGAATGCACCAGGTTTCCAGCAGCCATGAGAGGGGCTGAAGTGAGAAAATGTGTGTGCAATCAAGAGAGCTATGAGGTAATCCCTAAGCACTCATCTCAAAGGGCAGGGCTTGATTCAACACAGCTGCACTGTGTTAGGGAGCAGCACACATTAGGAAAGAATAAGAATAGAGATTATTCTTCAGATAACAGCTTCAGGGAGAGTTTCAAGAACAGCTTCAGGAAGAGATACAGAGGGGAGAGCTTCAGCAACGGCTACAAGCACCAGTATCACCTGGAGAAACAGAAGCCAAGCCAAGCAGATAGAGAGAGAAGGAAACTCTCTGGAAGGAAGAGAAGAAAGGCCATTGGAAGGTCTGGGAGATTCCAAGGCAGTACTCATACTGGGAGGTATTCCAAAAGCCAGCAGAGTCCATTGGACTGGATTCAGCCAGAGGAATGGAGTGGCAGAGATAGGAATCACCAGTGGCTACCTGGAAGAGAGAAGACTGCATGTGGAAGGGACTTTCAGACCAAGGCCAGAAGGTATGTGAGAGGAGATCCAGTGTCCAGGGATCAAGATTGGAAGGCTGGACATCAGGATTGGGTTACATATTGGCCAGGCTATACAGAGAGGAATAATGATAGCAGGAGAGGCTCAGGTATGAACACTGATCCAGACCCTATCTATAATAGAGAATGGCAGCAAGGGAATAAGCATTCTCATGATAGTGCCTTAATGAAAGACTCGTCTGTGCCAATGTATGATAATGACCCTATGCTGATTGATACAGCAGATGAAAGTACAGTTTATATGGACTGTTCTCTATCTAAATGCTATTACTAGCTTTCTCTGAGCAAACACATCAGCCATCACAAAGAAACCTAACTTTGTTCTTTATTTCCACTGCAAACAGCTCTTAAAGCAGGATTTGGGCTCACACAGTAGCAGCCAGCCAGCTAAAGGCTTTCAGCTGGTCCATTGATAGTAATTAGGGCTGCACCTGATTGTGTGTGTGAGCAAGGGAGAATCACTGCTGAGATCGGCGTGGAAAATAAGCAGAAGTTAACCTAACCAGCAAAGTTTATTCTTTACTTTGTGCCTTTGTATTTGGTAATTATTTGCTAAGAAAACATTAGCTAATTGCCTGACAAGCTGAAGGTTGTTTTGGTTTACTTTGTGACTTTTTGTTATCCATTTAAACACTGCAAGCAAGTAACCTCATTTATAGTGCTATCAAGCATACATGTGCTGGGTGAATTAAACCCCATCAATAAAAGAAGTATTTTATTGATCTTACCACTTGGTTTCACAACTCAAATTATTGTCATCAGCTGTGTTTGGGAGTGAATGAACTACAATACCCACAATACCTTGCAAGAATCATATGAATATATGCATCATCAAGATTGTGTAAGTTCTCACCCTAGGCAGCCGTCTGACAAGTCTTGAAAGGACAAATCCTCTGGTGGAGACATTCTCCTCTTTGGGGAAGAGGGGTCTTCATGAAGAACTAGAGACGGCTCATCAGAGTCCTCAGAGGAGTCAAAATCCTCAGAAGAATCAGAGTATTCTCTATTTGCTTCCAACGCACGATACGCATACCGATCGGTATCGACATCGGGCGTACCGGGTATGGGATCGGTATCAGGTGAAAACCCGGATCCGGCATGCGGAACCGATCTGCGTTTGGAAGTGGATGGTCTCGGTTCCGGTATGGGAGACGATACCGGAACCGGACCCGGTACCGCTGAACGCGGTACCGAGGGCGTCGCAGCTGTAATAAAAGCCAGCATGGCCTGCTGCATGGTCTGAACAGTATTGCTCATAGACGCCACTGCTGCCTGGATGTCGGTACCGGTATGGGCCGGTACCCCAGAGCAGTCTAACAGGTGATCAGTCGAGGCCGTGCCATCGATGTCAACCTGTAACCCCATAGATGGTGCTTTGGAAGTCAGAGCTTCCCGCCGGGGTTGTTTGGCTGGGGCATGGTCCTCAGATTCAAAATTGAGAGCCTCTCGATGCTTTGAAGGAGATTTGCTCTTTGAGGACCTGCCCGAAGAAGGTTTGGTTACCTGAGATCCATCCGGAGAGGAAGACCTGGATGACTGTGATGCTGGATTATCTGAAGCAAACAGCACATGGAATTTGTTGGCCCGGTTCTGCAAACCACGTTTAGACATCTGGGAGCAGGATGGGCAGTCCGGAATGGAGTGGTCAGGTCCCAAACATTTAAGACACCATTCATGGGTGTCTGTGACAGAAATAACAGCACTACACTTGGTACACTTCTTAAAACCAGGGGCTGGTTTCTCCATGAGGAGAATTTGTGTAGGCCTGAGGCCTAACCGAAGTCACCAAGTTGTGCAAGATAAAGATTTTTTTTTTTTTTTTTTAAAGAAAAGAAAAGAGAGACCGGCGGTACCGGTTTCGGTATGGGGAAGGCAGATACGCGGTCTAAAGAAACAAACTAAAACAATAATTTCTTCAGCGGTGACAGGAACACGACCTGCTGGCTCCGCGGAAAAAGAGAAACTGAGGAGAGCTGGTCAGGAAGGCGGGAAGGCAGCGCGCATGTGCAGTGAGAGACCCCAAAAGCTTCCTTCCTGGGAAGCTGGGGAGCTTTCCCGCGCAGGCTCCGTCGGTTCCGACGTACCCATAAGTGAGGACTTATTCCTGCTTGTTCCTGGAGATTACTTACGTCACCTTCTCCCGCGCTACGGATTGGGTGTTCAGTTTTGTAGAATGGTGGAGAGCCTTTACGCCCAGCCGACAGCTGGGGTTTTGTGCAATGGGGTACTCTCTGATGACTTTCCCTTGGAACGGGGTACGTGTCAGGGATGCCCCCTCTCCCCTTTATTGTTTGTCCTGTCACTCGACCCCCTGATACGGACCATCGAAACCTCCTGCGAGATACAGGGAGTACGAATGGGCCTCCAGGTGTTTAAACTCTCCGCCTTTGCGGATGATCTTTTGGTACACCTACTTGCCCCTGATCAGTCGCTACCGAAGTTGTTGGAGGAGTTTATGAGATTTGGTGGCATTGCGGGGCTGCGGATCAACAAAGATAAATCTGAAGCCCTGGATGTATCGGATCAGCTGCGGGGGAGTTGGATGGGAGCCTTTCCACTTAAGTGGGCGATTGATGAATTTATCTATCTCGGCATAGTGCTGACCCGTAATCCCCGGGACCTTTACGTGCGTAACCTTGAGCGAGCAATGCGACGGCTGCAAGTACAGTTGAAAGCCTGGGATCCCCTGCCTCTCTCATTATCAGGGAGGATAGCGGCGGTTAAAATGGTGCTCCTACCGCGGCTGTTGTATTGGTTTCAGACATTGCCTGTTTGGTTATTGCACCGAGATGTGCGCCGCTTCGAAGCCGCTATTAGATGCTTCCTGTGGAAGGGAGGGAAGGCGCGTATTTCTTGGTCATGGATGTTGGGGATGTGGCGTGACGGGGGGATGGGTCTTCCAGATCTTGTAGGGTATGCTCTGGCCTGCCAGGCTCGACATCTTGGAGACTGGTTGGGAGGGACGGATGTGTATACGCCCCGGGCTTTGGAGGAGTGCTTTGTGGCGCCGTTGACGCTGTTGGGAGTCTTACATGGGATGCACCAGGCTCTCCCTAGTCATGTAGTGCGGAGTGAGTTGATTGGTTCGGTTACCAAGACTTGGAAACAACTTAATGTCCACTGGAATACAGCCTGGAAGGTTTCTAGTTGGCTGCCCTTACAGGGCAATGCTGCTTTCACGCCTGGCTCGGATACGGAGACCTTTCGGGACTGGAGTAATCGGGGAATACGGAATGTTGGGCACATAGTGGAGCCGTCAGGGCAGTGCAAATCTTTTTTGACCTTGAGTAGGGAGTATGACTTGCCCACTAAACATTCCTTTGCTTATATGCAGATTGCTCATTATGTGTCCTCTCTGCCGCGAGAGGAGTTACACGTTGACAGGTCAGCCCGAATATTGGAATTTTTTGGGTTTGGGGGGGGGAAAATCCCCCGTCAATCAAGGATCTCAAGAAGCGTTTGGCTCGGCTTAGTACAGGCCATGATTATCGAGGGGTCGAGGTGGCTTGGGAAGTGGAGTTGGGAGAAGCCTTATCCCCCGGGTCAGTCAGTCAGGCTTTAAAAGGGATTGTGAGGCTGACACAGGAAACACGTTGGCGAGAGATACAATTTAAATGTGTAACCAGAGCGCACTTTTCCCCGCGGAGGGCGTTCCGTAGTCGACTGACCACCGATGGCTGCTGCCCTAAATGCGCGGAACCACTAGCGACCTTGTTACATATGTGGTGGGGTTGTAGAGTATTGCGCTCCTATTGGGCCAAGATATGTGCTTTTTTAAATCGATTGCTACAGCGACGGGTGCGCTGGTCCGGGGCCCTTGTGGTGCTGGATCGGCTTGACCCTCCTTGTCCGGTGGTAGAGGGGGAACGCTTGTTGGTGCGCAAGGCCTGTTTGGTGGGGAAGGGTCCCATTCTTCGCCTTTGGAGGGATTGCAGCCCGCCTACCTTTGGTGAGTGGCGTAACTGCTTCCATCAAATGATGTTAATAGAGAGATGGGGGGCGCGGGGCAGTGTCAAACGTTGGACAGCCTTTATGCGTGTATGGGAGCCTTACATTCAACAGTTAAGTGCCAGGTGTCGTAATGAGATCCTACAAGTTGGTAGCTGAGCTATTGGGGGGAGGTGTGGGGTGGTTTTGTTCCCCTGGGGGTTCTATGGTTTGGAGAGTGTGCTGAGGGTGGAGGGGGGCAGGGAGGAGGGTGGCGGGTGATGGGGTTGGGGGAATATAAAGGGGGAAAAATGATCTTCCACCTCTTCTTTTCTGCTCTGTTACTACTCCGAGGGGGGATCAGAGTCCACCCCTCTTGGAGATGTGTATATCTGATGTATTGTATTTGTTGGTGGTTATAAAATAAAGTATATAAAAAAATAGAGAGAGAAAGACAACTCCTAGGGGAGGCAGGTGGGTTGTGAAGACTTATTCCTGCTGTTCCCGGAGATCACGTGTTACAGGTGAGTAACTACGCTATCTTCAGGAACGAGCAGGAATGAGTTTTCACATATGGGGACTCCCCAGCTGAAAGATGCCTAGGGAAGACCCAGCATGTAGCAAATCTATGTAGATGGGCCATGCTTCCCCCAGGGACCTCAGGCATCCTAGTGGATGGAGGGTAGGAGTTGAACTATGAGTGGAAAAGGTGCTGCAGAACAGCTTGACCAAACAAGGCATCCTGGCGGGAGTCCTTGTCCAGACAATAATGGGCAGTGAAAGTATGTACTGAGGCCCAAGTTGCTGCTTTGCAGATTTCATCAATAGCCACGGAACGAAGGTTAGCTGTTGAGGCTGCCATGGCTCTGACATTATGAGCTGTGACAAGGCCTTCAAGAGGTATTCCTTTACTTTGGTATGTGTAGGAAATACAATCTGCAATCCACTTAGAGAGGGTTCTTTTAGTGACAGGAAGTCCTAAATGGCTAGAGTCAAAAGCCACAAAAAACTGAGAAGACTTTCTGTGAAGCTGGGTCCTTTGGAGATAAAAAATGAGAGCTCTTTTACAGTCCAAAGTATGAAGTTTCCTTTCCGCAGAGGAAGAATGAGGTCTGGGAAAGAAAACGGGAAGAAAAACTGACTGGTTTAGATGAAAAGGTGAAACCACCTTTGGAAGAAAATGAGGATGGGTCCTAAGAACCACCTTATCATGATGAAACCTTGAATAAGGCGGATCAGCCATTAAAGCCTGAAGTTCACTAATGCGCCTAGCAGAAGTGATGGCAATTAGGAAAAGAACTTTCCATGAAAGAAACTTTAGATCCGAAGTAGCCAAAGGCTCAAAAGGTGGCTCCATGAGTACACCTAGAACAAGGTTAAGATCCCATGCCACTGGAGGTGGTTTAATGGGAGGTTTCGTTAGAAGTAATCCTCTCATAAATCTGGAAATAAGAGGATGAGAAGAAATTGGTTGTCCATCTATGAGCTTATGAGATGCAGCAATAGCACTAAGATGGACTCTAACAGAATTGGTCTGAAGACCAGAAGCCGATAAATGAAGGAGATACTCTAGAAGAGAGTCTACTGGTACTAAAGAGGGAGTAAGTCCTCTCTGATAACACCAGGAAGAGAACCTTTTCCACTTAAAAGCTTAAGAGTGTCTTGTGGAAGGCTTCCTGGAGGCCAGAAGAATGTCCTTCACTTGTTGAGACAGGTCTAGATCCTGAAAGTCTAGGCCTGGAGTGACTAGGCCTTGAGATGTAGGGACTGGAGACTGGGGTGCAGTAGAGATCCGTTGTCCTGGGACAGAAGATCTGGAGCACTCCCTAACTCCAGAGGGGTGGCTTGAGAGAGACGCAAGAGAAGAGGATACCATGTTTGCCTCGGCCAGGAACGTGCTATGAGGATCATGCGCCTTTTGTCCCTCTGGAGCTTGAATAAGGTTTTGGGGATTAGAGGGATTGGTGGAAATGCATATACCTGACCCCAATGGAGCAGGAATGCATCTCTGGTTTGACAGTTCTATGCTGGAAGTCTGGAACAAAACCGGGGAAGTTTGGCATTCTGTGGACTTGCAAAGAGGTCTATGTCTGGTGTTCCCCAGGCATGAAAAACTCAAGCAAGATGGTAGGAGTGGAGTGACCACTCGTGTGGCAGGAGTACTCGACTGAGTCTGTCTGCCCAAACGTTCTGAATGCCTGGAAGATAGACTGCCAGCAGATGAATCTGATGCTCTCTGGCAAAGGCCCACAGTCGCAGAGCTTCGTTGCATAGTTGCAGAGAGCCTGTTCCGCCTTGTTTGTTGAGGTAAAACATGACTACTTGATTGTCTGTTTGCACCAGAACTGTTTTGTTTATGAGCTGGGTGCAAAAGACTTGAATAGCATTGGAGATGGCTCTGAGTTCTAATAGGTTTATATGAAGAAGAGCCTCCTGTGAGGACCAAAGGCCCTGCGTTGATAGATTGCCCAAGTGGGCTCCCCAACCCATCTTGGAGGCATCTGTTGTTAGGATAGCCTGAGGTGGTGGTTGCTGGAAAGGAGAGCCTATTAAAAGGTTTTCCAGAGATTGCCACCAACGGAGAGACAGAATCAGGCGTGTGGTAACTCTGATTTTGTCTGACAGGCTTCCTGAGGCCTGGGACCATTGGGAAGCTAAGGTCCACTGGGCCGCTCTCATGTGAAGACGAGCGTAAGGTATTACATGGACCGTAGATGCCATGTGACCTAGTAGGCGAAGCATCTGTCGAGCAGTAAGGAAGGTCTGCAGTGCTGCTTGAGATGCTAGCTCGATGATTCGCAGACAGCGTGGTTGGGGCAGGAAAGCCCTTACAAGCTGAATGTCCAAGCGAGCCCCTATAAACTCGAGAGATTGAGATGGGGTGAGCTGGGACTTTGGAAGATTTATCACCCATCCCAAATACTGGAGTATTTGTTTTGCTCGCAATAGGGCCTGATGAGCTTCTTGAGCTGACTGCGCCCGGATGAGCCAATCGTCCAAGTAAGGGAAGACAAAAATCCCCAGGGTCCTCATGAATGCTGCTACTACTGCCATGCATTTTGTGAAGACCCTTGGAGCAGAGGCCAGCCCAAAGGGAAGGACTCTGTATTGGAAATGTCTTCCCTGGACTAGGAACCGGAGGAATTTCCTGTGATCTACATGAATAAGGATATAAATCTAGAGAACATAGCCAATCTTGCCTGTGAAGGTATGGTAGAAGAGAGCTGAGGGAAAGCATTTTGAACTTCTCTCGGACTAGATATTTGTTCAGCTCTCTGAGATCTAGGATTGGCCTTAAACCCCCTGTCTTTTTTGGAATGAGAAAGTAGGGGGAGTAAAACCCTGTACCTTGTTGGCATAAAGGAACCTCTTCTATAGCTCCTTGAGCTAGAAGAGTAGAGACCTCTTGTAGCAAGAGGTCTATGCCTAGAGGTTGAGAGTTGAATTTTTACACTAGTGTGGGTGGTGGCAAGCTGAGGAAACAAAGCTTATACCCCAGACTCACTATGGACAAAGTCCAGGCTTCTGATGTGATTTGTTGCCATCTTTTGACAAAATGGCAGATACAGTCTGGAATATTTATAGGTTCTGGGCCGAACACAGGAAGAATGATTAAGTTCTCTAGCCAAAAGTCAAAAACCCTGAGGAGGCTGAGTCTGTTGAGCCTGCTGAGGTTTGGGTTTTCTTTGTCTCGTCTGTTGCCCTTTCTGGGGAACATATGCATGTTGGGTGGAAGATGGATAGAACTTTTTCTTCTTAGAGAAAAAGGGTTTCTTAAAGGACTTTTTCTTAGCTGGGTTAGCAGAAATTTTTGACAATCTATTTAAGGTAGCATTATCAGTGTCAAGCTGATTAGCTTTAGATTGCCAATCCTTGCCAAAAAGATTCTCTCCAGTGCAAGGAATATTTCCCAGCTTTTCCTGCACCCATTCTTCCAAGTCTGAAGCTTGGAGCCAGGCAATACGTTGTGCTCCAATAGCTATAGCAGAAGTTCTGCTAATACATTCAAAACAGTCAAAGGTAGCACGATTCATGAACTTAGAGACATTCTGAGCATGCTTGACTAGTGATGAATAGTCTGCTCTTTTATCCTCTTGAAGGAAAGGGTTCAAAAGCTCTAAGTTTTTTGTAACCTCCTCAAGAAACATTCCCATGTATAAAATATAGGAACTAATCCTTGCTGAAAGCATGGAGGCCTGAAAACATCTACGCCCAAAGGCATCCAGGGTTCTAGATTCACGACCTGGTGGATTAAGAGGAGTGTCTCTTTGTACTCTTAATCCGTCTCATGGCAAATTCCACCACCATAGAATGGTGTGGTAGCTGAGTCTTCTGAAAACCTGGACAAGGTGGCACTCTATACATAGTGTCAAGGTGTCTAGAACGTGGGGATACTGTTACAGGAGTTTCCCACATCCTTAACATTAGATCATGTAAGATCTGATGTATAGGGAGCATAGCTGCTTCCTTTGGAGCCAAGGGGTATTGCAGCATTCTTAATTCTTCTGCCCTAGGCTCCTTTTCAGGAACCACTGTAATGGCAAGAGCCCTTACCATATCACACACAAAATCGTGAAAAGACATGTCCTCAGGAGGGGACATTCTGCGTTGAGAAGGAGTTGAATCTTGTAAAAGTTCAGCTCTGGTACCGGTGGAGTCATTTGAGTCATCGGAATCGGAAGACTCAAAGGGATGAAGCACCGGGTTCTCCTTCAAAAGATGTCTTCGGTACCGCTCGAGGTCGGTACTGAAGCAAGTCGGTACCTGATCCCCCATGCATGAGAGGGATTCTAAACTCGGCATCGGGGGAAGTAAACCTGCCAAAGCAGGTACCGAGGGTACCGGCACCAGTACCGATAGCGATACCGGTGCCTGTGGAACAGTCTGCAGCGACTTTAGCAGTACCGAAGTAGCCAAAAGATTCGCTAGACTGCGTTCAATGGCAATTATTCTTTTGTCATCACCATTTCCGATGCCAGGGTGTCGGTACTGATCGAAGCGGCCACAACCCCCGAGCATGGAACAGGAATGTCTATGGAGGTCGAAGCCTCAAGAACATCCTGGAGCCCCGATAATGCTTTGGAGCCCGAAGACTCCCGCCGGGGCTGTTTTGCCGGTGCAGGTTCCTTGAGGACAACGCCAGAGGCATTTCGATACTTAGAGGGAGATCTACCTCTCGAGGACCTGCTAGACTTAGATTTATGTTTAGTTACCTGAGATCCCTGGGAAGAAGTAGAAGCCCTGGAGGACACTGATGCTACTGACATCGGGTCCGATGCAAAGAGGGCACAGAGTTGATTTGCTCGATTCTGAAGACTTCTTTTAGTCAGCTTCCTGCAGGAGAGACACTCTGCTGGACAATGGTCAGGACCTAAACATTTAAGACACCAGTCATGGGTGTCTGTGACAGAAATTGTGCTGCCACACTTTGAACATTTCTTGAAACCAGTAGCTGGTTTCTCCATGTTAAAGTAAGAGGCATAGTGGCCAAAATGGCACCAAGCAGGGGAAAACCCCCGACTGAAAACACAAGTTCTATGTGTGTTTTTTTTTTTTTTAAGAAAGAAAGAAAAAAACACCGGTGGTACCGGTGGGCGTCGAACTAAGGCAGGCGCGACCACAAAAAATTAGAAATAAAAGTAGAATTTTCTGCGGTGACAGGGTTCATGTCCTGTCGGCTCCGCGGAAAACGAAGAACTGAAGAGAGGGAGGTAGATGGGCGGGAAGGCAGCACGCATGCATGGATGCACGCTCCAAAAAGTGTTCCTACTGGACGCTGGGGAGCGTTTCCGTGCGGGCTCCGTCGGTGCCGACGATACCCATATGTGAAGACTCATTCCTGCTTGTTCCTGGAGATACTTTTCTCTGCAGTGACAGGATTTTTATCCTGAAGGCTTTGCAGAAAAAGAAGAACCGAGGAAAGGGAGTTGGAAGAGCGGGAAGGCAGCTGCACAGGTGCAGTGGAGTGCTCCCAAAAGATCTCCTATTTGATGCTGGGAAGTGTTCCCAGGCGGGCTCTGTCAGTACCAATGTCACCCATATGTGAAGACTACATTCCTGCTTGTTATCTTTATCTTTATTAAAATTTGATATACCGCTATGGCAGCGCATTAAGCGGTGTACAATAAAATTGATCAACACTACAATCCAGGAAAAAGAACGCCAAATTTAAGACAGGAAAGAGAGTTAAAGGAAAGTGAACAAATTATATTACAACACCAGACAATAACTCATAATAAATCGGACACAACTGAGGTTAACAATGTACAGCAAATCATAACGAATCACAAAGAAATGAATAGTAATCAGACTAGGGCATACAAATACATGGTAGACAGACATAGACAGTACTTGGGTTGGACATACAGACAAGACCAGTCAGGGTAGGTCTTCAGAGGGGAGGTCAAAAGCTTTCTGGAATAGGTAGGTTTTAAGTAGAGATTTAAACTGAGGGTAGGATGGTTCCAGACGTAATGAAGTGGAGTGTATTCCAGAGTGAAGGTCCAAGGAAAAACCAAGCTGAATGCCGCGTTTGTTCCAGACGGGCTTGTGAAGGTGAAGGAAGAGACAAACGGTTTGTTTGAGTGGAACGGAGCAGCCGGTGAGGAGTATACCGTGAGGTGCAGTCTGCGAGTTAACGAGGGGTGCAAGTGTAAATAGCCCGGTGAAGAAGAATCAGAAACTTGTAGTGGAAGCGATATTGGAGAGGGAGCCAGTGCAGTTGAAGCAAAATTGGAGTGATGTGATCATATTTACCGGAGGAAGTGACGAGACGGGCGGCAGTATTCTGGATACGTTGTAAACCGCTGGAGAGAGTACTTAGGAAGGTTAGCCAAGTATACATTGCAATAGTCTAGTCTATTGATTACAAGAGCGATAACAAGCGTAATGAGAGCACTAGAAGGCAGAATAGACCGGACAGCCCTAATCTGTCGTAAAGCAGAAAAGGAACAGCGGGCTACATTAGACAAGTGATCAGAGAACGTTAAGGAAGAGTCGAGAGTTACGCCCAGATACCGAACTGAAGAAGTAAGAGGAATGTTAGTTGAACCGATAGAGGGTGCGAGCGTAGGACAGACACCACTAAGTGAAACCCACATTGCTGAGGATTTTGCTGGGTTGAGATGGAGAAAGTTCTCCGATAGCCAGGAAGCAACGTGGGAAAGACAAAGGTTCAACTGGGTAATATCGGGGGAGAGAGGTGATGTGTGAAACAGAAGAACTATATCATCAGCATACAGGTAAGATGAGATTGAATATTGCTGTATAATCAGGGGCAAGGGAGCAAGAAAAATATTAAACAGAGGGGAGAGGACTGAACCTTGTGGGACACCACACGAGAGGGGAAGGATAGATGAGGATTGATTCTTCGTATGAAATGAGAAAGAGCGGGATAACAGAAAAGAGTGAAACCATGACCAGACGGAACCACGGAGACCAATATCAGAGAGTCGGGAGAGAAGTGTGTGATGATCAACCAAATCGAATGCTGCGGATAAGTCAAGAGATACAAGAAGAGTAATGTCACCATGATCATGAGAGATATGTAATTCATTGAGCAGAGCCAACAGTACGGTCTCAGTGCTGTGACCTTGGCGGAATCCTGCCTGACGGGGGTGAAGAGCATTGACAGCTTCAACATGGGAACTAAGTTGGCTAAAAGCACACCGTTCAAGAAACTTTGCAAGGAATGGCAAGTTAGACACTGGCCGCCAGTGTGAAAGAATGGATGGATCTAATGATGGTTGCTTTAACAGTGGACGGAGAATTGCGGATTTCCAAGAGGATGGGAAGTGTCCAGAGGAAAAGCTGGTGTTGATGATAATAGTGATAACTGGGACTAACTCAAGGGAGGGCTCTGAGAGCCATCTAGAAGGAACAGGGTCAAGAGTGCAAGTAGTTTTCCTTGCAGCGGCAAGGAATTGAAGCACTTCTGCAGTGAGAACAGGTTGAAAGGAGGACCAAGTATGAGAGTAGATAGGATTAGCAAGTGCAGGACTGGACTGTGGAAAGACAGCGAAGAAGGGCAAGGAAGGGTTGGGAGCCACAGCTGGAAGGAGGGGAAGGGGGGAAAGAGGCGGAGGTGGAGATGGTGTGATAAAGGATGAGCGGAGAGATAGCACCTTGTTGGCGAAAAAATCGGCGAGAGATTGGGGGATCAGGGGCAGCAGGAGCAGAGGGCTCGATAGTCCTAGTGGATGACAGTGTCCGCAAGATGGTAAAGAGTTGGCGGGAGGAGCTAGCAGCAGTGGAGGTGTTCCTGGAGATTGGCATCACTTATGTTGAATTAAGATGAATCTACTGTAAATATTATAAAATGGATAAGATTATGAAAGTGCCACAACCAGCATTATTGTAAAATATCAATGTTTTCCCCTAGCAAAGGGTTCCAAGGCTGACTGCTCTGGCTTTTATTCTGTTTAGGAATCACTGGCCAATTCAAGTAGCAACAATGAGCTTTTCTTATAAACTGATGAATACTTAAATTCATATATTGGATAATCTAAGTTCTTATTTTGGGATAAGCTCTTGCTCTACCAGCCAGCATGAAGACTGACATAAGACTGTTATAATGTACTTCAAGCTGTTCCCTGTAAACCGCCTTGACCCGGTGAAAAACGGTATATAAATACAGCTAAAGAAATAAATGTGGTAGGGAGGTTCTGGAGGCTAAATTTAGGCTTTTAGGTAGGAAGTTGAAATCCAGAACTTTCAGGGTAGCGTTCTCCGAAATGCTTCCCGTTCCACGCGCATGACCCAAAAGGCAGGCAGAGCTCCAGAGTCTCAATGCATGGATGAGACAATGGTGCAAGGATGAGGGTTTTGGATTTGTTAGGAACTGGGGAACATTCTGGGGAAAGGAGGGGCTCTTCCGAAGGGATGGGCTTCACCTTAACCGGGATGGAACCAGGCTGCTGGCATTAAACTTTAAAAAGGAGATACAGCAGCTTTTTTTTTTATTTTTTATTTATGAAAATTTTTACAATTAGATCAAGAAAGTTGACAATACACTCTCTTGAAGAAACAGGATGACACATGAAAAGAAAGAGTAGTTACTCACCTGTAACAGGTGTTCTCCAGGAGCAGCAGGAATCAGTCCTCACTTATGGGTGACGTCGGCGCCGACGGAGCCCTCGCGGAGCAATTTTCCCCAGCTTTCGAAGAAAGCCTTTGGGAATTGCAGCGCGCATGCGCAGTCCCCTTCCCGCCCAAGGTGCCATCTTGCTCAGTCTGATGACATAGCGAAAAGACAGCAAAAAAGTTAGCAAAACAATGGATAAGAATGACTGCAACTCCGAGGGGAGGAGGGAGGGTTGTGAGGACTGATTCCTGCTGCTCCTGGAGAACACCTGTTACAGGTGAGTAACTACTCTTTCTCCAGGACCAAGCAGGAAGTCAGTCCTCACTTATGGGACTCCCGAGCTTAAGGCTACCGGAGACCTCAAGCCGAAAAATGAGCTCCCTCCAGCTCAACAGTACAGAAGGAAGGAATCTTCTCTGAATACGAATCCGGCCGGTAGCCCAACACCAGGGCCGGAGGGTAGGAGTTGCCTAGACCTCAAAGAGATTGTGGAGGACTGCCTGTCCGAAAGCACTGTCCCTGCGGGACTCCCTCTCCAGGCAGTAATGAGCCGCAAACGTCTGGCTTGAAGACCAAGTAGCGGCCCGGCAGATGTCTGCCAACGGAACAGAGCGGAGGTGAGCCACTGACGCAGCCTTCGCCCTGACACGGTGAGCCGTGACCTGACTCTCTAAGGAGAGGCCCGGCTGCCCCATAAGCCCAGGCGATACAGTCAGCTACCCAGATGGACAAAGTACGCTTAGAGACAGGTACCCCCAACCGATTGGGGTCAAAAGATACGAAAAGCTGGACAGCCTTTCTATGCTCTCGCGTATGGTCAAGGTAGAAGGATAAGGCTCTTCTACAGTCCAGGGTATGCAGAACAGTTTCAGCTCGGCTGGTATGCGGCCTGGGAAAGAAGGTCGGAAGAACCACCTCTTGATTGATGTGAAAAGGGGAGACCACCTTTGGAAGAAACTTAGGGTGAGTCCGTAAGACCACCCTATTCTTGTAGAACCTAGTGTATGGGGGCTCCGACACTAGGGCCTGTAGTTCACTAACACGCCTAGCGGAGGTAAGGGCTACCAAGAAGAGAGTTTTCCAGGAGAGGAAACGAACAGGGCAGGTAGCCATGGGTTCAAAAGGTGGACAGGTAAGCCTTTGCAAGACCACATTGAGATCCCAGTCAGGAGCTGGAGGGCGTAACGGAGGCTTAAGCAGAAGGCGGCCCCTGAGAAAACGCGCCACCAAGGGGTGCGAGGAAAGAGGCTGGCCCTCCACCGGCAAATGATGTGCAGAGAGAGCACTGAGGTGGACCCTGACAGAGTTGGATTTGAGGCCTAGATCGGAGAGGTGAAGCAAATATTGCAGTACCACCGATACTAAGCAGGCGAAGGGGTCCTCAGAGCGCTGAGAACACCAGACCGAGAAGCGACGCCATTTAAGGGCGTAAGATTTCCGGGTGGAAGGTCGCCGAGATGCCAGGACGACAGCTTCCACCTCCGGAGGAAGTAAGAGCGGAGCTAGGACTACCCTTTCAGCAGCCAGGCCATCAGGTGAAGGGCCCGAAGGTTGGGGTGCAGGAGAGTACCCTGAACCTGGGTCAGGAGATCGGGCTGAAACCCCAGAGGAAGAGGGGTGTCCACCGCTAGCTGTAGGAGTAGAGGGAACCAGGGTTGTCTCGGCCACCTGGGCGCTACCAGGATCACAGAGGCCCTGTCCTGGACAACTTTGAACAGTGTCCAGGACACAAGTGGCGTGGGAGGAAAGGCATACAGTAGGCCCGTGGACCACGAGATGAGGAAAGCATCCGGCGCTACTCTGAGAGGATGCGGGTGCCGGGAGCAGAACCTGGGAAGTTGCCGGTTTAGAGGACTGGCAAAGAGATCCACGGTGGGGAGGCCCCACCGGCGGAAGATCCGCTGGACAACTACGGGGTTCAACCTCCATTCGTGTGGCTGCAGAATCCGGCTCTGTTTGTCGGCCAGGCAATTTTCCTGCCCGGGCAGGTAAACAGCCTTGAGGAGGATGTCGTGGTCGACTGCCCAAGAGCACAGTCTCCGAGCCTCCTGACATAGGAGGAGGGAACCCGTGCCCCCCTGTTTGTTCACGTAGAACATGGCAACCTGATTGTCCGTCTGTACCAGTACAGACCGACGAGAAGTGAGGTGAGAGAAGGACCGCAGAGCTAGGCGGATCGCCCGCAGCTCCAGGAAGTTTATCTGTTGAGCAGCCTCCCAAGGTGTCCAAAGGCCTTGAGTGCATGTTCCCTGGCAATGCGCTCCCCATCCCAGGAGAGAGGCATCTGTCGTTAGCACTTGGGAAGGTGGAGGAGACTGAAAGGCCATGCCGAGTACCAGATTGGGCAGGTGAAGCCACCATTGCAGAGAGGAGACCAGGCTGTGGGAGATCTGTATTAAGTCCGTCAGTCTCCCTGTGGCCCGATGCCATTGAGTGCGAAGGCTCCACTGAGCAGGTTTCATATGCAGACGGGCATTCGGAGTGACATGGACCGTGGAGGCCATATGACCGAGCAGTTGTAGGAGCTGTCTGGCAGAGACCGGTGACGCGCTGTGAAACCTGCCGGCCAGAGCTATGAGCCTGTTGGCCCGTTCCAGAGGCAAGAAGGCACGAGCCTGCCGAGTGTCCAGCCGTGCTCCTATGAATTCGAGATCCTGAGAGGGGAGCAAAGTGGACTTTTCGAAGTTTATGACGAAGCCCAAGTGCTGAAGCAGAGCCACTGTGCGTTGAGTGGCCTGAGTGTCTGCTAGGGAAGACTGCGCCCGGATGAGCCAGTCGTCCAGGTAGGGGAAGACGAAGAGGCCTTGAAGCCTCAGGAAGGCTGCCACCACTGCCAGGCATTTCGTGAACACCCTGGGAGCAGAGGATAGGCCAAAGGGCAGTACGCGGTACTGATAATGATTCCCTGCCACCACAAATCTTAGATATTGCCGGTGGTCCGAGTGAATAAGGATGTGGGTATAAGCATCCTTTAGATCCAAGGAGCATAGCCAATCTCCCTGCTGGAGGTAGGGCAGTAGGATTCCAAGGGTAAGCATCTTGAACTTTTCCCGCTGCAAGAACTTGTTGAGGTTGCGTAAGTCCAGAATGGGTCTGAGGTCTCCTGTTCTCTTTGGAACCAGGAAGTACCTTGAGTAAAACCCGTGACCCCACAGGTGTTAGGGCACTGGCTCCACAGCCTGTTCGTGAAGCAGACTTTGCAGCTCCTGAAGGAGTAAGTTCCTGTGTAGGGGGGGGGGTCTTGGAGGCTCCCCTGGAAAGAAGGGGGGGGCACCTGGTGAAAATGCAAGAGGTAGCCCTTTTGAACCACCTGCAGCACCCAGGAATCGGACGTTATGGCAGACCACCGGTGGGCAAAGTGGGTCAGCCGGCCCCCCGTGCTGAGCGAAGGCCCCTGAGGGGGAGAGGCTATGCTGGCATAGTCAAAAACCCCACCCTGCTGGGCCGGGGCCTGTGTAGCGGGCTTGGGAGCCTTCTGCCTACGGGATCAGTTACCCTGCCCCTTAGGCTGCTGTCCCTGATGGGGGGCTGCTGAGGCCTGATATTGTGGGTGGTGTTGCTTATAAGCAAACACCTTTCTCGGGTAAAAAGGCTTTTTCCCCGAGCCCTTCCTCTTCTGTGAAGGGGCAGAGGTCTTTCTGGATAGGCGAGTCCTGGTGAGAGTCTCGGACTCGAGCTCCGCCGCCTTTTCAGCCATGGGCTTGCCAAAGAGGTTTTCACCTCGGCAAGGGACATCGACCAACGTGTCCTGCACCCATGGCTCGAGGTCGGATGACTGAAGCCAAGCCTGACGGCGAGCCCTGATGCCGGCCCCGGCTACGCGAGCCGATGCTTCGAAGCCATCGTAGGCTGCTCGAGAAATGAACTTCGAACACTCTCGAATCCCTGTGGACAAGGCCTGGAACCGCTGCAATGGTTCCTCGGAGAGACCAGCAGAGAACCCCGCAATTTCTTTTGCCAGGTCTCGAAGATACTTGCCCATATATAGTTGGTATGTCTGGACTCGACAAGCAAGCATAGAGCCCTGGAAGCACTTCCTACCGAGGGCATCTAGGTTTCGTGCTTCCTTACCCGGAGGCACCGAGGAGTGCATCTTTTGACTCTTAAGTCGATGCATGGCCGATTCCACCACCATGGAACCCGGGGCTCTTGCGGACTCGATACATGGAATCGACCCGCTTACTCAGCACCGGCGTCGAGGCCGGGCTCTCCCACATGCGGAAGAGTAGCCGCTCTAACATCGGGGGAACCGGTACAGTAAAGGCCTCCTTCGGGGGAGAGTTGTATTGGAGGGCCTCGAGCTCTTCGGCTCGAGGCTCCTCCTCCGGATCCGCGGGGAAGGTCAAAGCCTTGGCCATATCCCTCACGAAATCGGAGAACCGGGTATCCTCCGGGGGGGGAGGGGGGGGGGAACCGCCTCCGAGGCTCCGACTCGGGTGAGTCGGAGGGGACGCACAGAGTCTGAAAAGAGCCGGGTGACTCGTCCTCCTCCGTGTCCCAGCCTGACTCCTCCGAGGAGGAATCGAGTGGCTCCGTGCGGGCGAGAGCCGGGGATCTCCGCCCCGATGCTGAGGCCGGCGTCGAGGACCTCGGTCCCGAACAGGAGGCCGAGGGAGACCTAGGCCGAGGATCGACTCGAGCTCGTATGGACTCGAGGATCGACTCGGCCTCCGGGGTCGACTTGGGCGTCGACGTCCCGGTGGTCGGGGCAGATGCACTGGCGAGGCCGGTGATCAATGCCTGCTGCTGGTCCATGAAGGCAGCGATACTGCGCTCCAAGGTCGTCAATCTGAGGCCAAACTCAGAAGACCCAGCAGCCCCCGACTTGGGCCCCGACGGCGTCGGGCCCGACGTCGGCTCTTCCGGAGGAGAGTCCAGGAGGACTACAGTACTCACGTGTCCAGGCGACTCCACTTCGAGGCGAGGAAGCTTCGAAGGCCTCTCCGCCTCCGAGGACCGGGGCGGCCGACGGGGCTATGTGACCTGGCCCTCGAGGGACCAGGAGCGTCTTCCGACGCCACCCTCGTGGGCCTCTTCTTCCGACGGTGTTCCGGAGCCACGAGACGACGAGGTCCAGGCCCGACCGGACGCGGGGTCAGAGAAGATTCGTTCCTTTTGTGACTGCCGACTCCTCAACGCCTTCGAGGACATCTTGTTGCACGGACCGCAACTCATTGAGTCATGCTCGGGTCCGAGGCAACGGAGGCAGCAGTCATGCGTGTCGGTAAGAGACATAAGTTTGACACAACGATCACACTTCTTAAACCCACTGGCAGCCATCGGGGGAAAAAGGGCCGCTGCAAGGTCGAAAGACCGTGCTGTCAGGGAAGGAGGAAAAAGTGGCGGGAACGCCAGTTGGAGAGAAAAATAGAAAAAAATTATGTGAACGGACTCGATAGGGAATATCGAGGCCAGGCAGGGAAGAGGACACACGAACCGAGAATAATAACAAGAAAACAAAATAAAGAAATCAACTTTTTCAGCGGTGATAACAAACTACGTCTGTAGGGCTCCGCGGAAAAAAGGAGACTGAGCAAGATGGCACCCTTGGGGGGGAAGGGGACCGTGCATGCGCGCTGCAATTCCCAAAGGCTTTCTTCGAAAGCTGGGGAAAATTGCTCCGCGAGGGCTCCATCGGCACCGACGTCACCCATAAGTGAGGACTGACTTCCTGCTTGGTCCTGGAGAAGTAGTATTTCCTGAAATTGCCTTTCAATTTACTCCCTTGCAGCTTCATGTTAAGCCCTCTAGTTTTACAGCTTCCCCGTCTTTGGAAGAAGTTTGTTTGTTCATTGATTTATAAGCATTGGTGCATGCTGCAATTGTGCCCTGTTTTGAAGATCATCCTATAGTTGCCTTTGTAGAAGCAAGAATATAGTGAACTTTATGAGCCTATCTATGACATGGTCTCCTGAATAGATTAACTCAGAAAAGTCAGGACACTACCGATGTGGTGCCTGTGAGTTTTGCAATTCCACAATAGATGGGGCTTCGTGGATTAATCCGGTTACATGTAAATCCATAGAACATCAAGGATCTACAACTTGTCAATCCACTCATGTTGTGTATTAACTGATTTGTCCATGTCAAAAGATTTATATCGGGTGCACTAGACAGACTTATGGTACCTAGGTTAAGAGAACATAAATCCCATATAAATACCGCCACAAGGACTGCTCCAATTGTGGAACATTGAAAATGGCCACTCTTTTGAACATTTAACATGGCGGGTGTTGGAAATGGCATTATTGTCATCGCAGGGGGAATCAGGAGGCACTATTGAACTTTAGGGAACAGTTTGGGATTTTTTCTTTGGACGCAGTTAAACACAGGGGGCTGAACCAGCAACTAGATTGGCATACTCTGATTTGAAGTGGTGCTCCTACAAGCTGGATAAGGGGGCGGAGTAAAGGCACAATAAGAAAGTGCTGTGGCCATCTTTCTTCTAAAGCCAGAAGAGCTCCAGTATGATCTTGGAAATAACTCCCCTGTCATCTTGAAAGAAAGTTTTATGATGGAGAGGAGAATATCATTCAGATAAGTACTACGCATAGTGCCCTGAAGCAGAACGTAGTTGTAATGGATTCGAAATGCAACAAGTCATGTTGGAAATCGCGTGGCAGATGTTATTTATTTATGTGCTCCTATATACCGCTTTATCTAAAATCAAAGATAACCATTTACATGGAACAAGTAATAATTTACAATTAACAATGGACAAATGGTAATTACACTTACCTGGTAATTGTAGTTCCTTGAGTGACGACAGTTTAGTCCTCTACATCTGGGTAGTGCACCTCCTCCTGCAGCCTGGACCAATCAAATTCTTGTCTGCACTGGATGTAGTATGCTGGCATCTCCCATCAACCCCCAGTGAGCTATTGACAAAGCAGACTCAAAAGAGCAACCATCAAAACCTCATAATAGTCAAACAACAAACGGATAATTTCTGGGGGTTTTTTTTTTTGGTAATTAAAATCTAAACGCCAAACAGGACATACACCATCGGATTCAAAAGGCAAGGGCAAAGTAACCGTTATTGAGGGACTTCCTCCCCTGCCACATGAAGAAAAGGCTATAGGAAGAAGAAGAAACTCACCTGTAAATGCGACTGTTTACGGAATGCGTGCCGGGCTACAACAGATCCCGAGGGCGGGAATGAGGACTAAACTGTCGTCACTCAAGGAACTACAATTACCAGGTAAGTGTAATTACCATTTCCTTATCGTTCCTCCAGTTTAGTCCTCTACATCTGGGATGTAACAGAGCAGTACTAATGGGAGGGACCCTGCCAGCCGGCACGCAAAACCGCCGACCTGAAACAGGCATCCTGCGCTGCAAGAACATCCAGACGATAATGCTTGCTGAAAGTATGAAGCGAGGACCAGGTAGCCGCTTTGCAAATTACCAGCGGCGGAACAAGGCTGTATTCCGCCCATGAAGCCGCTTGAGCCCTGGTCGAGTGAGCTCTCAGGCCAACAGGCGCCGGACGCCCCTGCAACATGTAGGCAGAAACGATGGCCTCCTTAACCCACCTGGAAATGGAGGCTTTCGCCGCCACCTCCCCCTTCCTGGGACCGCCAAACAAGACAAAGAGACGATCCGACTTTCGAAAGGACTCTGAGACTGACAAATAATGACGCAACACCCTCTTTACATCCAAACAACTCAGCCCCGGTCAGACGCCTGCCCTACCTCCGTCCGCAAAACCGGGAGAGACACCGCCTGGTTCACATGAAAAGGAGAGGACACCTTAGGCAAAAAGGAAGGTACTGGCCGAATAACCACGTTCTCCCTAGAAAAACACAGAAAGGGCTCTCTACAAGAGAGAGCTTGTAATTCCGAGATGTGCCTTGCTGAGCAGATAGCCACCAGAAACACCGTCTTAAGGGTGAGATCCTTAAGCATGATACAAGATAAGGGCTCAAAGGGCGCCCTACTGAGCGCTTTCAAAACTAAATTGAGATCCCATGGCGGAACGGAAATCCGACGAGCCGGATGCAACCTGGTAACCGCTTTCAGAAACCGACGGACATCGTCATGCGCACCTAGCGGCCTGCCGAGAACTTTACCCTTATAACAGGCCAAAGCCGCCAACTGTACCTTAAGAGAACTGGCGGCGAGCCCTTTATCGAAGCCATCCTGCAAAAAGCTTAATACCAATGGCACAGAAGCCGTGGACGCCCGGACCTTACGCCTAGAACACCAATCTTCAAAAATGCGCCAACTACGAACATAAGCCAGCGACGTCGAGTGTTTGCGCACCTGAAGTAATGTCGCCACCACCGACCTGGAGTAACCCCTCTTTTTTTAGCCTCGCCCTTTCAATGGCCAAGCCGTAAGCGAGAATCGATCCACTCGCGGCATCAGAAGAGGACCCTGAACGAGGAGATCTGGCGACATCGGAAGACGCCAGGGATCCCCATCCAGCAACCTGATGAGGTCGGCATTCCACGGACGCCGGGGCCAGTCTGGCGCCACCAACAGAACCCGTCTGCGATGTGCCTCGATGCGCTGAACGAGACGACCGATCAGAGCCCACGGTGGAAATACGTAAAGGAGACCAGTCAACGGCCACGGCTGCATCAGGGCGTCGATCCCCTCTGACATGGGCTCTCGCCTTCTGCTGAAGAACCGATTCGCCTTCGCGGACTGAAACGTGGCCATCAAATCCATTACTGGTTCCCCCCAGCAGAGAACCAATTGAACGAATACGTCGGGATGTAGCTCCCACTCCCCTGCATCCACGCGTACCCTGCTGAGAAAATCCGCTGTCACGTTGTCCTTCCTGGCGATGTGCGCTGCCGATATTGCTTGTAAACGTGGCTCCACCCAGGAGAACAGAGTCTCTGCTTCCTCTTCCATGGGCACGCTCCCGGTGCTGCCCTGCCGACTGATGTATGCTACGGTTGCAGCATTGTCCGAGAGTACCCGAACCGCTCGCTGCGACACCTGTGCTTCGAAGCGCTTCAGGGCGAGAAACACCGCTTTCAGCTCCAGACGGTTGATCGACCAACTGCTCTCTTCCGCTGACCACTGCCCTTGAGCAAAGTCCACGCCGCAATGCGCTCCCCATCCGGCAAGGCTGGCATCTGTTAACAGCGGGATCCACTCCGGTTGTTCCAGGGGCATCCCCGCCCTCAAGGAGGCGGGCAGCAACCACCACCGCAGAGCCCGACGGACCTGCAGAGGACAAGGGAGCCATTTGCTCAACAAGTCGGACAGGTTGGACCAGCGGCGAAGCAGGGCCCACTGCAACGGTCTCATATGAAATCTGGCCCAAGGAACCACCTCCAGCGTCGCCGCCATCGTCCCCAGCAGCTGAAGGTACTTCCAAGCCGTCGGTGCTGCCAACTTCCTGAAGCCTCTCACAAGGGACTGAAGCACCCGTGCTCTCTTCTCCGTGAGGAAGACTGAACCTTGCCGAGTATCGAGGATCACTCCCAAATACTCGAGAACTTGAGTCGGTTCCAGGTGACTCTTGAGCGGGTTGACCACCCAACCGAGATTCTGAAGGAAGCCCACTACCTTCTTCGTAGCTGTCTCGCTCTCGGCTTTGGACTTCACCCGAATCAGCCAATCGTCGAGGTACGGATGAACTAAGACACCTTCCTTCCGTAGCGCAGCTGCCACTACTACCATGATCTTGGTGAAAACGCGCGGAGCCGTCGCGAGGCCGAAGGGCAGGGCTTGAAATTGGTAATGCCCCCAAGGAAGGGCAAACCGTAAAAACTTTTGATGTGCTACTCTGATCGGGACATGGAGATAGGCCTCCGTGAGGTTGAGAGATGTCAGGTACTCTCCCCAACGAACGGCCACTATAACTGACCGCAGCGTTTCCATGCGAAAGTGCTGCACCCGGAGACACTGGTTTACCCCTTTGAGGTCCAGAATAGGACGAAGGGACCCATCTTTCTTTGGCACCACGAAATAAATAGAGTAGCGCCCCTGGCCGTATTCCGCTGCCGGAACCGGGACGACGGCGCCCAGCTGTAAAAGCCGGTCCAAGGTCTGACGCATCTGTAGGGACTTCTGCAGACCCCTGCAGGGAGAAATCACAAACGAGTCTAGGATCGGCCGAGCCAGATCTAGCGCATACCCGTCCCGAATGATTTCCAAGACCCACTGGTCGGCAGTTATGTGGGTCCAGGCAGAAAGAAACTCCCGCAGGCGACCACCTATCGAAGGACCTTCTGCCGGGACCCGCCGCCATTCATTGTGGCCTACGAGAGGTCCCAGAAGACGCTGAGGAGAAACCTCTACTTGCACCCCGAAAGCCGCGAAACCCTTGCGCTCGGGAAGCAAATCGCCCTCTTTGGGACCCCGCGACGCGGGGAGAACGAAACCTCCGAAAGTCCCTATACTGGCCCCGGAAGGCCAAGGACGTCTTACCCTGTTTAGGTCTATCCTCCGGCAGCCTACCTCCTTTGGATTCCCCTAAGTCCTTAACCAACTTGTCCAAATCCTCTCCAAATAAGAGCTTCCCCTTGAAAGGGAGTTTGCCAAGACGAGACAGAGGACCCGTCGGCCGCCCAATTCTTTAGCCACAGCAACCTTCGCGCCGCTACTAAAGAGGCCATGTTATTCGACAAGGCTCTAATGAGGTCATAGTGTACATCCGCTAAATAGGCGGAGCCGGATTCCAAACGCTGAAGCTCCCCAACCTCCGCACGCTCTAAAACCGCCGACTGCCGTAGGCGCTGAACCCAGCGGAGACAGGCCCTGGCTACCCAAGCACCACAGATAGAGGCCTGCAAAGAAATGGCATCTGCCTCAAAGGATTACTTCAATAAAGTATCCATCTTCCGATCCTGCGGGTCCTTCAGGGCCGCGCTGCCTTCAACTGGAATGGTAGTCTTTTTAGTGACGGCCGAAACCGCAGCATCAACCTTCGGGGAGCGGAACCTCTCCTTGTCCTTAACAGCCAGGGGATACAACCTGCTCATAAACCGAACTCCCCGATGTCCGGCTTCCGGGCGATCCCACTCGTTCTGAATCATCTGATCTATCACCCTGTGGATGGGAAAAACCACCTGTGATTGACGCACCGCTTGAATAATGGGATCTGCGCCATCCTCTTCCTCAACGGGCTGCTCCGTAGCCAGCCTAAGTGTCTGCAGCGCCTCTGTGATAAGCGCCGTTAACTCCTCTCTGCGAAACACTTGAATAATTCTTGCCTGATCGGGCTCCTGAATCTCGCCCTCTTCCAAGTCATTCACATCCATAGACATATCATACTCAGGGTCATCCTCCTCCTGCCAGCCCGCCACGGAGGACGCAGGTTCTGGAAGCCGAGGTCTCTTAGCTGCTTTCAACGCCAAACCCTCACTCTCCACCAGCGGGGCTCGCGCAGAAGGGGAGGGGACAAGAAGGGAACCAGGCAGCTGCCCCTGCCGCCTATGACAGAACGCCTGGTGCATGAGTAATATGAAGGCCGGAGAAAAATCCTCCATGGGCATTGCCGAAGCGAGCTCCGTGGCAATCCCCGTAGCACTTGAAGGCCCCCCTAGGTGCGCAACAAAGGGATCCGCCATCCAATCCTCACCCTCCGCCCCCGCTACTGCCTTTGGGGGAACGGACGGGGTGGGACCCTCCATCTTCTGCTCTGTTGTGGCCGACAGGGAGGAACAGGCCAAACAGATGCCTGAATCTGCACAAGTGCGCTCCTGGGCACCACAGATGATGCACTGTGCAGCCAGAGACATGTGGAAAGGACCCTGGAAGGAACCCAGGCACCCCTGGGGTCAGAAACAAAACAGGAATGGGCTGCTAGCAGAACACCCCCTGCAAAACCTGCTTTGCAGTGCCCCTTCCAGTATCTAAAACTGAATTCCCCCTTTTCTTCTTTTTTTTTTTGTTGTTTTTGTTTTTAAAACGCGTGAAGGGCCACCCGCGAAAAAGAGAAGGCCCGGTACCGGCAAACAGATCAAAGTAACCGAAAGTAAAAGAAACGAAAGGAAAACAAAGGTAAAGTAAAGTAAAGTAAACCGGGGAAAGTTTCTAGCTCAGAGCAGCTCTCTGCTGGCATGGAAAACAGCAACGGTGTGGAAATCATGCAAAGAAAATGGCCGCGGCTTCCTCACCGCATTTAGGCGGGAACTGCAGGGAAAACGTTGCGGACCAGAGAAAGCTAAGCACGTACCTGTCCGGTGCTGCTTTCGGCCAAACAACTCTCCTCGCCTGGCCAGTCCGAAGCAGAAAGCCTTACCGCGACTACCGGCTCATCGGGCTGCCGAAACAGAAACTGCAGCCTGCCGAAGGAGCCGTTCCCTCCACAACCGCTTGCCGATTCTAGGCAAGCGGTGATGCTGGAGTGCTGCACAGCGATCTCCTCCCCGTACCGTCAGGGGGAGAGAGATCCCAAAGAACAAGGAAGGAATTCGGGAGGAACTTGGCAGGGAAAGAACCCCCCCAACACTAGCACTTCTCCAATCCTCAGTACGGCTTTTTTTTTTTTTTTTTAAAGAGGCAGAACTGCCCAATAAAGAATTTAAAAGAATTCACAATAATGAAAGCCAAAAGAAAATAGACAAAAGAAAAGTAAAGCCCCTAAGCTAACTAGTCTGCCACTGATTAGTCAACTCCAGTGAGCCCAGCACCTAGGCTCACTAGTCCTCCTGCTGCATGAAGACTGGACACACACTGGGGGTTGATGGGAGATGCCAGCATACTACATCCAGTGCAGACAAGAATTTGATTGGTCCAGTCTCCAGGCTGCAGGAGGAGGTGCACTACCCAGATGTAGAGGACTAAACTGGAGGAACAATAAGGAATTAACATTTAAGACATGAAGAACTAGTAGTTATACATGTAGCACTAAATTTCAACTATTTACAAGTCTGTTGGAACAGGAGAAGCATGCTGTGTGTATAAGTGGGCGGTTGGTGGGCAAGGTTATCAATGTCCTTAGGGATTTGTATAATGTAATAAAGCTGTGAGGTTATATTTATTTATTTATTTATTTATTAACAATTCTTATATACCGCACTATTAGACATCAGCGCGGTTTACATTGAACAGAAAACATCCGACAGTTTACACTTGTCTGGTCGTTACATTTAACAGGAAGTATAACTTGGCGAAATAGGGGAAACTAAATACAATGCAGGGATATCTGATAAAGGATATCCTGGTTAACTATATACAACAGTGGTACAAAAGTATATGGAACAACTTGCTATTTACATTGTGAAGTTGGTCTGTTGCGGGGTCTATCTGTTTGACCACTTCTGCTATTCACCTGGGGGTTATGTTCGGAGCTGCCATTGAGATATTTAAGGAAGAGGAAATGCTTTAAAGCCTTTCTGAACTGACTTAGATTAGGTATTGCTCTGATTTGTGCTGGTAAGGTGTTCCATAGAGATGGGGCGCAGAATTGGAAGGCTCTGTTGGCTGTTGATCTAGTGCATCTTGTGGTGTCATTTGGGATAACTAGTGTGTTTAATTCTGCTGTTCTTCGTGGCCTGTTTGGTGCAAGTGGTTGTATGAGGTTGGAGAGAGAGGAAGAGGTGAGCCCCTTAGCCGCTTTGAATGTTAGCATTAAGATCTTGAAACTGATCCTTGCCTGAATGGGGAGCCAGTGTAGCTGTTTTAGAAGGGGTGTTACGTGATCTCTCCTGGATGCCCCGAGGAGTACCCTCGCTGCACTATTCATGGCTAATTGCAGGGGGTTCAGGGTGGCCCGGGGGAGTCCTTGTAGTATGGAGTTTGAGAAGTCGAAATGGGGGAGTATAAGGGCTTGATAAATGGTACGGAAATCATCCGGTTCAAGTAGTATGCGTAGGTGTCTGAGGGATCTGATTTTAATGTATATTGCCTTGACTGTGTTGGCTATGTGATTCTTCATATCAAGGTTTTGGTCCAGCGTTACTCCCAGGTAGCGTATTGCCGGTTTAACTTGGAGTTGGGCATCCTTTACGTTAATACAACTAGGAGGGGTGAAGTTGGTGTTCCTCGAGACGAACAGGACTTCCGTCTTTTTGTGTTGTATTCTCAGGTTTTGTGATAGGAGCCACTCTGATATGGTGTCAAAGCAGTTAGTCAGCGGGGTAAGGTCTAGACAGTCCAATGATATTGGCATATATAGTAGCACATCGTCTGCATATATCATGTAACTGACATTAAAGGATCTGATGATGTCACAGATGGGTTGGATGTATATATTAAACATCAATGCAGATAAAGAGGATCCTTGGGGTACACCTTGACTTTGTTGGAAAGGTTCAGATGTATCCCCGTCGACTCTGACATGCTGCCATCTGTCGGACAGGTAAGATTTGCACCATTCGAGTGCTGTTCCACAGATGCCTTTTTCCCTTAGCCGGCAGATGAGAATTTCATGTATATGTATAATGGGGGAGGGAGGGGGTTGATGTGCAATAGGAAGGACTGGGTAAACATACATTTAAGTTACGGAGTCCTCAAAATGTTCCTTGAATAACAATGTCTTCAGTTTACGGAATGATTGTAGGTCTGATGAGCTTTTTATTTGTTCTGGGAGGGAGTTCCAAAGGCAAGGAGCATAAAATGAGAATGTTTTCTTGCAAGTGGATTTTTTACTTTTTGTTGTATCCCATAGTAGTAAGTGTGTTTCTTGAGCAGCTTCTTCTTGATATGCCCGTGTTAAATGTAAGAGCGATATTAAGTAGCTAGAGGATAGATTGTGGAGTACTTTGAAGGTGTTCAATAATATTTTGAATTTAATTCTGCTTGTTATTGGTAGCCAGTGGAGTGATGTGTTCATGGTTTGGAGTTTAAAATTTATTTTTATTTATTTATTTATTTACAGTTTCTTTTATACAGCGCTATTCGACATCAATGCGGTTTACAGTGAATATCAAAACCACACGTCTCAATTAATTGATCAGTGCTTACAATGAACAGGTAAAATAAACTTGGAAATACATTAAACAGGTTTCTTGAACAGTGAAACATGATATCTATTGTGATAAGGAAGCTTATCATAGCTCAGGAAGGGGCTATAGGAAAGGTGAAGTGACTCTGAACAAGCAACCTGTCAGTTCTGGTAGAAATAAGAAAACAGAATTTTCCCATAAAAAACTACCAGTCCCAGAATGCACCAGGTTTCCAGCAGCCATTAGAGGAGCTGAAGTGGGGAAACGTGTGTTCAATCAGGAGGGCTATGAGGTAATCCCTAAGCACTCATCTCAAAGGGCAGGGCCTGATTCAGCACAGCTGCGCTGTGTTAGGGAGGATCACTCATCTAAGCAGAATAAGAGTAGAGTTTATTCTACAGATGACCATCTTCATGATCACCTTGGATATCCAGAGAATTGTCCTCAGTATCCTGAGAATCAGCTTGAGTTTGATCATCAGTTTCATCTGAAGGATCATCAGAAGCCAAACCGGACGGACAGAGAGGGAAAGAGACCCTTTGGAAGAAGGAAGAGAAACGCCTTTGAGAGGTCTAGAAGAGTCCAAAGCAGTACGTATACTGGGAGGTATTCCAAGGGCCAGCATACACCATTGGACTGGAGAAAGCCAGAGGAATGGTGCTGCAGAGCTAGGAATCTCCAGAGGGTACCTGTGAGGGAGACGGCTGCACGTGGAAGGGACCCTAGGACCTGTGCCAGAAGGTATGTGAAGAGAGATCCAGTGTCCAGGGATCTGGATTGGAAGGCTGGACATAAGAACTGGACTACATACTGGCCAGGCTATATAGAGAGGAACTCTAGCAGCAATGGAAGCTCAGGTATGAACACTGATCTATGCCCTAGCTATAACCTTGAAAGACAGCAGGGAAACAAGTATTCTCCTGAAAATGCTCCATTGAGAGATTCATCTGTGCCAATCCATGATATTGAACCCATGCTTGTTGAACAAGGGGGAATAATAGCAGATGAGGATCCTGTTTATATGGACTGCTCTCTATCTAAACTCCGTTGGTAACTTTCTGTTATAAAGTACAGCAACCATCACAAAGAAATACAAATTTGTTCTTTAATCTACTCAGAAAAGCTCCTGAAGCAGGATTTGACCCACACAGTGGAAGGCAAGCCAGCTAAGGGGTTTCAGCTGGATAACTGCTAGCAATTAAGCTTACCTAATTGCTTGTGAGCTAGGAGAGAATCACTTCTGTATCTATGTGGGAAGTAATCAGAAGTTAAGAACAGTTTGTTTCTTGCTTTGTGGCTTTTCATTTGTTGTTTTCCTGATTTTAACTTTGTTTTTCCAAGTTAACACTGAAAGCAAGTAACCTAATTTATGTGCTACCAAGCATATCTGTGTTGGGAGAAATAACCCCATAAATAAAATATCTTATTGGCTTTACCCAAGAGCACAACTAAATTGTCAGTAGCTGTGTCTGGTGTGAATGAACTACATTGCCCACAATACCTTGCAAATCATATAGAAATATGCACTTGCCAAGAGTGTGAAGATTCTCACCCAGGCAGCCGTCTGACACTATGTACAAAGCAACTAAATGCAGCTGTATGTAGGGTTATGTGAAACTAGGTACATTTCTCTTGGTGAGAGGAGGTGCAAAGTGAGATTACGGATCTACAGATTAAGAATGTGAAGTGCATGGGTTTAAGGTGTTGGCCTGGGGTGTGGTGGTGGGTTGGTATGAGGGGGTATCCAAAACATCGTAGTGCTGCAGAAATAGGTGATGCTTCAGTGCCTTCCTGAACTGGGAGAGGTCACTGATGGTTCTGATGCCTGATGGTAAAGCGTTCCAGTATGATGGTGCAAAGTAGGAAAAGGCTCTGGATCTAGTGGCTTGAGAGCACTTCGTGATTGCCTTCGGTAATACGAGAGAGTTGGAAGCGGTTGATCTCCTTGCTCGATTAGGGGATGTAATTGATATCAGGTCAGTGATAGCAGTCGCAGAGTATTTATTGATCGCTTTATGAGTCATAGTTAGGATCTTGAAAGAGATCCTAGATTGTATAGGCAGCCAATGTAACTGTTTCAGTATTGGAGTGATGTGGGTTCTCTTAGGGGCTCCATGAAGGATTCTTGCAGCTGAGTTCATTGCAAGTTGTAAGGGGTTAATCGTGCTCTTTGGTAGGCCATGTAGTATCGCATTGGCGTAGTCAAGGTGAGGTATTATTAGGGCCTGAAAGACTGATCGGAAGTCATCTGGCTCTAGCAGCTGACGCAGATGACGAAGGGTCCGGATTTTGTGGTAGACAGATTTTATTTATTTACTTTTCTTATATACCGCGCTATTAAAATCAGTGTGGTTTACAATTGAACAGAACATACTGCAAAGTCACATGACAATTGAGTTTACATTGAACAAGGACAAAACAACTTGGAGGTGAACTGGGGTAACTATTTACAGAGGAGGTATTGGAGTATAAAGTTGTGAATGGAGTTATACTGACTGCTTATTTACAATAATATAGGTCGGTTTTCAGCAATGTTAAAACATCAAACATCAAATAGCGGACATAATGGTGGAGCTAATCGTTCTCTTTATGGTGTTGGGCTGTAGGTGGAGTGGAGTGGGATGTGGAGGTATTTGGTTGTTTTCTGGGGTTGGGTTCTGGGTAATGGGTTAGGAAGAGGTGGTGTTTGAGGGCTTTTCTAAAAGATGAAAGGTCTGGGATGGTGCGGATCTCAGTAGAAAGGGCGTTCCAGGCCATGGGTGCGAATATAGAGAAGGCCCTGTTGGCGGTAGCCTTTGTGCACTTTGTTAGTATCTTGGGGACCTCCAGGATGTTTGCTTGGTTAGATCTTCTGATTCTGTTGGTCGGTCGGCTTTGAATGAGTTTGCTGATGGGCGTGTGGTTCTGGTTCCTTAGGGCTTTGAATGTCAGCACTAGGGATTTGTACTGGATTCTGGCTTGAAGCGGAAGCCAGTGAAGGTCTATCATGACTGGAGTTATATGTTCAATTCTCGATATACCTGCAAGTACCCTTGCTGCAGCATTCATTGCAAGGCGGAGAGGTCCCAGCGTAGACTGAGGGAGGCCATGGAGGACGATGTTTGCGAAATCCAGGTGCGGGAGCACCAAGGCTTGGAAGATTGTTCGGTAGTCGTTAAAGTCCAGGAGGGGGCGCAGGTGACGTAGTATCCGGATCTTGTGGTAAATTGCTTTCGTGATGTTCTTCACGTGTGTAGACATATCGAGCCGTTGGTCGAGCGTGATGCCTAGATATCGGATTGTTGGTTTTGCTATCAGCTCAACATTGTTTACTTGTAGAGTGGAGGGTGGGGTGAACTTCTGGTTCTTGGTGAGGAATAAGACATTCGTTTTGCTGTGATTGATCCTTAGGTTCTGTGCTGCAAGCCATTCTGCTACAGCTTCGAAACAACTCGATATTGGTGAAAAATCTGGTTGGTCGATCAGGAATGGGGAGTAGATCAAGACGTCATCTGCATAGACTAGGCACTGGATGTTAAAGGATCGGATCAAGGCACAAATTGGCTGCATATAGATGTTGAACATTAGAGCAGATAGCGACGAGCCCTGGGGTACACCTTGATTGAGCGGGAAAGGATTGGAGGTCGTGGGGCCTGTTCGGACTTGTTGCCATCTGTTAGCCAGGTAGGATTTGCACCATGTTATAGCTGAGCCTTGTATTCCTTTTTCCATAAGTCGGAGTATCAGCGTTTCGTGGTTGACTGAGTCAAAGGTTGCAGCAATGTCCATGAAGATGAGGACAAATCCATGGTGGGTGTTATCTAATCCTGTGACCAGATCATTGAAGAGGGTTGTGAGGATGGTGTCGACACCATGTGCTTCTCTGAAGCCATGTTGAGATGGATCTAGTGGAGCTGCAGTGTCAATATGTTGTTGTATCTGTCGTTGGACTACCTTTTCGATGATTTTGGCGAGCAGGGGGATGCTTGATATTGGGCGAAAAGATTCTACTTTGGAGGGATCAAGTTTGTTGTTCTTTAACAGTGGGCGGATTGAGGTGAATTTCAGGCTCTGTGGGAAGGATCCATCTGGTGGATGAGAGCATTGTCGCAATCTGATAGCCAGGTTTCAGTTATCATTAGGATATCAAGGTTGTGTTGTGATATCAGGTCGTGGACCACTGGCCATTTGGAACGTATGGATCTTGCGTTTATAAGTGCACATCTGAGCGGGTGTTGGGAGTTGTTTTTCCCGCTACGTTGCCGATATGAACCTTCATATTGAGCTGTTGATCGAGCGTAACTCCCAGGTATCTCACTGTGGTCTTGCAGAGGAGTTCTGCGTCACGCACCTTGATGGACATTGGTGGAGTAAATGCAGGGTTCCTGGTGACGAAGTGGACTTCTGTCTTTTTGAAGTTTATCTTAAGCATTTGTGCATTTAGACAGTCTGTGACTGCGTCAAAGCACTTGATTAGTGGGGAGAGGTCCAGGTGTTCTGTTGAGATTGGCATATACATCAAGACGTCGTCAGCATAGACCAGGCAGTTGATGTTAAAAGAGTGGATAAGGTCACAGATAGGCTGCATATAGACGTTGAACAGCAAGGCAGAAAGGGAGGAGCCTTGTGGCACGCCTTTTGTTTGAGGGAAGGGGTCAGAAGTGGAAGATCCAGAACGGACATGTTGCCAACAGTCTCTGAGGTATGAAGCGCACCATGATAGAGCTGATCCGTGAACTCCCTTCTCTCTAAGGCGTGACAGGAGTACTTCATGATCGACTGTGTCAAAGGCAGCGGCAATGTCCATGAAGATTAAAGCAAAACCTTGTCTGATGTTGTCCAGGCCTATGGTTAGAGCGTTAAACAGGGATGTCAATAGTGTTTCAACACCATGTGATTCACAAAATCCGTGTTGGCAGGGATGTAGGGGTGCATTGGTATCTATATGATCTTGCAATTGGCGTTGGGTAATCTTTTCGATGATTTTCGATAGGAGAGGAATGCTGGAGATGGGTCTGTAGGATTCCATCATGGAGGGGTCCAACTTGCTGTTTTTTAGGAGAGGTCTGATGGAAGTCTGCTTCAGGGTTTGAGGGAAAGTTCCTGTAGAGAACGATACACCTATCATTTTAGCTAGAAATGGGCTGAGATCCGCATGCAGTGACTTTATCCAGGTAGCTGGACAGGAGTCAGAAGGTGATGTAGTGGTGTTTATTTTTAAGATAGTGTCTTGAATGACTCTGTCAGTTGGGGTGGAGAAGGATGTAATAGTGTGTTGGGTCTCACTTGAGAGATGGTCAGGTGAGGGTAGAGGGATGGTGTAGGGTGTGTTAGCTGGAATGAGAGGCTTAGAGGTTAGAGCGAGCTGGTTACTTTTGCTTCATAAGTAGTTGGCATATTCCTGAGGGTCTAGGTGGGGCAAGTTACCCTGAGAAAGTTCCTTTGCTAGGGTTTTCACAATGTGGAAGAGCTCGTGAGGTTTGTTCAGGGAGCGCTGTAGTCTACTTGTGTAATATTGTTTCATACTAGAAGATACGGATAAGCGATGTCTTCCTAACTGTGCTATGAATGCATCATGGTTTTCAGCTGTTCTTGATCATCGCCAGCGTCTTTCTAGCTGTCTGAGGAGGAGGAGTGATTTTCGTAGCTCTGAGGAGTACCATGGTGCATTCTTTTTCTTGTGAGGTACCTTGATTGTGGGTAGGAGAGTGGATCACAGCATCTAGGCAAGAGGTCCAGGAATCGACCATGTCTTCAAGGCTTTGTTCAGGAGGGCCAAGTAGGTTCTGTGTCCTCTTTAGGATGTCCTCTCTGTTAAAAGGATGAAAGCGCTTCAGGTGTTCTGGGGTGGGTTCATCTACTGGTAATGTCTTGGAAGAGCTGGAGCATATTGGCATCTGGAATAGTATCAGGAGATGATCAGACCAGGGTACTGAGATTGAATTTAGGTAGGAATTGTGCCAATGGGTAAGGGCTGTTTGTGGTGCAAAGATAAGATCAAGTGTGTTACCTTTGTATGGGTAGGGGTGTCAACCAACTGAACATAGCCTAGTTCATTGAGAGCATCGATAAAGGCATTGGTATGGCTGTCTTGAATGGCTGGGAGGTTAAGGTCGCTTAACACCCAGTTTAAGGTGTGCGGGCTCGTAGAGTTGCAGGCAAGATCAATTACTGTGGCTAAATCATCTGGTGATGAGGAGGGTGTTCTATAGAGTAAATTGATAGTGATCTTCTTATTTGCGATGGTAACAGAGTCAAGGGTCGAAGTGCTGCTTGAGGCTACAAGCTGAAATTTAAGGTCATTTTTAGATAAGATGAGTACCCCTCCACCACGGCGGTCAGTTCTGTGACATGAGTGAACTATGAAATTGGGAGGAACAATCTGGTGAGTCAGAGTCGGATAGCCAGGTCTCAGTGACACATAGGATATCAAGGTTATGGGCTGAGAGAATATCTGTTAATGCTGGCCATTTTTTCCGTATAGATCGTGCATTTATTAGTGCACATTTAAGGTTAGAGGGATGGTGAAGCTGTGTACGCCGAGAAGGGTTGTGCTGCTGTAGGGCAACATAGATAACATGTGGACCAGGCGGGCGCCGTGGCGTTTCAGTTTGATGGTTGGGGAAGCTGGAGGATCTTCTCCATGGTCTATGAAGGATTGGAATAGAGTTGTGGGGCGAAGTAAAGGCTAGGGTGTCATAAGTTAGAGCTATTAACATATAGCAGAGGGAGAGGGTAAAGGGGTATGAGGTTGCACAATGTGGTAACATGGTGAAAATATAGATAGTGGACTAGTGTAATGGTACTAGATGGTATCTGTGCACAGTAAGATATGTTCAAAATATGTAGCTAAACAAAAGGTAAGATAAGTAATCAAATTAATCGGAATGGCTAGAGCAAGACTGGAATAATATCAATTCAGTATAAACTATTCAAACACATTGCTTAGCATTAGGAGACAAAGTATCTGGAAATAGTGTACAATGTTACCGGGTTATTGGCTGTCTCTTGAATTATCTTCTAGCGAGATGGCTTGCTTGAGTATAAGGCATGAATTAAGATTAACGGCCTGATGCTGGGATATCTATGGACTCTGTTTTGTTTTGCATGTTGTGTCCCGCCTAAGGGCCACGCCAAAGGGCCCTCTGGCGAGGCCCTCAGGCGCGGGCCCGCCCGGCGCTCCTTTTTACTGCCCCGGGCTGCCACGATTGGGCAGTGGCAGTGGAAGGAGGGGCTCCGGTGCAGCCTGGATGGTGCTGTGGGCCACGCTGGGCCGCAGAGGGCTGTTCTTCGAGCCGGCGCTCCTTTTTACTGCCCCGGGCTGCCCCGATTGGGCAGCGGCAGTGGAAGGAGGGGCTCCGGTGCGGCCTGGATGGTGCTGTGGGCCATGCTGGGCCGGAGTGACTAGCAGCAGTGTGCTGAGCCATCTGCAATTGGTTTAAAGCTGGTTTTGGAAGACCTGTGAGGTTGCTGTTACAAAAGTCGAGATGTGAGAACACAAAGGTTTGTAGTGTTGTATGGAAATCATATGTTGAGAGAAGGGTTGCAAGTGTTTTATAATTTGGTATAGATTGCTCCAGTGACGTTATTGATGTGAGTGGTCATGTTTAACTGTCGGTCTAAGGTTATTCCCAGGTATCATACTTCATCTTTAATTTTGAGTAATGCTTCTTTTACTCTTAGTGGATGGAGGGGTGAATGACTTATCCTTTGTGACGTACTGAATTTCTGTCTTCTTGTAATTGATGTTTAGCTTGTGAAAGGATAGACAGGTAGTAACATTATCAAAGCAGGTTACTATGTGTGTGTGGTTGGGTTTCTTGCCCAAGAGCTAACAGGAGAGGAGGGGAAGTATGCGTCATAGTTAGAACAGATGTTATTAGCACACTGATGCAAGATCACTTAAATAAGAATAAAATGGACTAGAATGGAGGGAGCTTTTCAGAGCAACCTAGACATATAACCTGACAAACAATTATGGGAATGTATTGTAGTATAGGGGATTGTTTGTGTTACCCATCGGATCCTATATTTAGTTTAGAATTTTGTATCTTAAACCAGGGCTTGACAAACCTTGGATGCCAGGTTGCCATGGAGACTATAAATTGAACCCTGGCACCCGGGATTTTAATGCCCCCTACCCCAGCCATCACCTGATATATTTTAGCCTTCCAGTCACATTGTTTGCACCTCTGAAGGTAGCTTCAGTCATGTGGTGGAGGAAGCTTGATGATCTTGTGGTTTCAAATTTCTGCACCATCTCCTGGGAGAAGGAGCAGAGTGATGATACATTACCAGATAACTTAAAATCAATATTTGAGATAGCAACCCACAAGTTTTTCAAAGAAATGTCTTGAGGTGGTACTAACACTGTCTGTCCCATATCAGATAATTCAACTGGCTTTGGCAGAGGGCCAGGTACTTGGGAAGGGACCATCAACCCAGGAGAAACCTCCAATACAGTAGGAGACCGTTGTGGTTCAGAAAATGCCGAGTCTTTTCTGCAGAGTTAAGAGAAGATCCCTCAGAGGAGAGCTGCAGAGTAGCATTAGTGGCAAAGTTTGTCCAAAGGCCCCACTACTTTGCTCAGGGGCTGTGCAGCAAAGACTAGTTTGGGCAAAGTCTTTGCCTTCCTTTTGCCCATATTGTCACAGCAAATCTTAAAGCAGAGACTCAAAGCCTCCGTCAGTGCTCTATCAGGTCTCCGAAGGGGGATGTCCAGCCCCTTTGGACATGCCCCTTCGGGCCATGGCCCAGAGGACTTGCTGGCTGGTATATGTGCTCCCTCGGGGCCTCACCACGATGTCATCATCACAGGGGGGTTGGCCGCACAAGCGCCTACCGCCAACAGCTCTCACCCGCCAAATTTCTTCCCCATCCCTTGCAGCGCACAGTAAACAGCTTCACCCACACACAATCTCTCCGGTCTTCCCTTTGTGCGGCACTTAACCTATTTGTTTTCTTTGGCATTGGAGACTGAAGTATGACTGCTGGCTTCTGCATGTGGCCATATCTGCTCTCTGCTCTCTGTAATGTTGACTATTAGCTCTCTTTACTTTTATATGCTGGTGTTCTTTTCTATTATAATTCAATTTTTATCTTGCAAACTGATTTCAGAAAGGCAGTATATCAAGATGCATTATAAACAAACATGGAAGGGGAGGGAATGATGGAGAACATAGTAATACAGTAAATGACAGAAGATACAGAACCAGCATGATCCATCTAGTCTACCCAGTAAGGTGCCAGAGTTGTACATGCCGCTCCAGAAAGGTTACCCCTCTCTATTTGGAAGTTATTTACATTTATTTTGATTCCATCCTCTTGCTATGTAGTGATCCTCTGTGTCTGTCCCCACTCTTTTTAAATTCCATCACTGTTTTTGCTCCCACCACCTCCTTCGGAAGGGTATTCACCACCTTTTCTGTGAAAAAGTATTTCCTGATGTTGCTTTTAAGTTTACCTCCTTGTAACTTCATTTCATGTCCTCTACTTGTACAGCTCCCCCATCTTTGAAAAGATTTGTTTGTTCATTAATTCCTTTTATGTATTTAAATATCTGCATCATATCCCCTTTGTCTCTCCTCGCCTCTCCTCTAGGGTATACATATATTGAGGTCTTCAAGTCTTTTCCCATATTCCTTCAGGCACAGGCCCCAAATTATTTTGGTCGCCTTCCACTGAACCATTTCAGATCTTTTAATATTCTTTGTAATGTATGGTCTCCAAAACTGAACACATTACTCCAAGTGAGACATCACCGACGACATTTTTTAAGGGCACTAATACTTCCTTCTACCTGCTGGTTATTCCTTTCTATATACAGCCTAATATCCTTCTGGCTTTTGGCACTATCTTGTCACACTGCTTCGCCACCTTGAGATCCTTAGATACTCTAACTCCGAGGTCCCTCTCTTGGTCTGTACACACCCACCTCTAGTCCCCTATCATGTACAGTTCCTTTGGTTTCTGCATCACTGTGCACTTCTTGGCATTAAATCTCAATTGCCAAGCATTTGACCATTCTTCTAAATTTTAGTAGTGCAGAAAGAGCTCGAAGACCCTTCTCTTTGTACCAATTCTTGAAAACACACCAGATTAGTACATAAGAGAGTAGTTGACCGTTTACGAGCTCACAATAATGTGGTTATGACTTGAGTCGAATACCCTTTCTTCCTTAACCTAGCCCTCTCAACAGTCAGGCCATAACAGAGAATCGAGTGACTTACAACATGAGAATCAGACCTTTGTGAAGACGACAGTAATGTGGAGGCCTATTCAAGTCAGGCCATGCAGCCCCTGTGCGGCCAATCAGAAGCGGGGCATACAGAGGTAGACCCGATTCTGATCCCACGGGGGCTAGACATGCCTGCGGGATCAGAATTGGGTCTATGGCCTGGACGTGCAGGCCGGGCCCTGATATTGATCGGCCTGCACGCCCAGCCACATACCCAGCTACCTCAGCCAGGCTCCTGAATGGAGCCACAGTGCCATGGTGTCCCACTGCTATGGCACCGTGACTCCATTCAGGAGCTGCAATTCCCGGCTACCGACCAAGCTCTTTTTCTCTTCAGCCCAACCCCCGATCTGGCCTTCCAAGGCTTCGGTCTGGCTGCGGGGTACCCCCTGCACCCCCTCACCTGTGTTCCCACATCCCACACCATGATCCCCCTCTGTCCAGGGGGGACTTATTCCACCTTCAAGGTGGAATAAGTCCCCCGTCTAGATTTAAGACCCTGGACATACAGGGCAGACATTTGAATTGGCCCTGTAAGTTCGGAGTCACGGCCCACCCATGCCCCACCATCGCTCTGCCTCCAGAACGCCCCTCCTGTCCCCATATAAACTCACTGTTCGTACAGGGAGGCTATTGCTGGGACCGGCTGGGACCGGCTGGGGAAGGAATAGTGGGAATGGACGTACCAATGGAACAGAATGACCCCTATAATATATGAAGGCAAATAAAGACCATCATGGTCCATCTAGTCTGCCCAGAAAGGTAGCAGGTCTCCATGCCTTTGTTTAGGGGTGTACCCACCACTCCGTGCAGGTCACCACTATTTGTTGAGATAGCAAAGGCAGTTAATTTAGTATACATTTATTTAGTATACATTTGTATACCGCTACTTCCAGCGATCAGCAGCGGTTTGATTACAGATTGGAAATTGTCAAATCATGACAGGAAATTTTTGAGGTATAAACACTTGATGATAGACAGGAAAGCACAGCACACAGAGAACTATTTTACAGGGAACATGGGCTATGGAGGGTTAAGTGGCTTGCCCAAGACCACAAGGAGCACCTGTGGGACTAGAAACCCCAGTCCTTCCGGCCCAAGGTTGCTGTCCTCCAGTGGGATTTGAACCCCCGACCTTCCGGCCCGAAGTACCTTGCCCCAACCACTAGACCACTCCTCCACTCAAGGGGCAAGATTATTTTGATTTTGATTATTTTGATTTTATCCTGTTGCTATAGAGGGATCCCACTGTGTCTGTCCCATACCATTTTGAATTTGCCCCCACCACTTCCATCAGGAGGGCATTCCAAGCATCCACCACCCTTTCAGTGAAAAAGTATTTCCTGACATTACTTTTCAGGTTACCTCTTTGTTATGCCCTCTAGTTTTATAGCTTCGTCGTCTTTGAAAAAGGTTTGTTTGTTCATTAATACTCTTAAGTATTTAAAAAGTCTGTATCATATCTCCCCTGTTCCTCCTCTCCTCTGAGATATACATATTTAGGGTCTTCAAGTCTCTTCTCATATATCTGCTGGCACAGACACCAAATCATTTTGGTTGCCTTCCTCTGAACCATTTCCAATTTTTTTATATCCTTTGTGAGATATGGTCTCCAAAACTGAACACAATATTCCAAGTGAGGACTCCCCAGCGACTTGTACAGTGGCATTAGTACCTTCCCTCCCTCATCATCCTTCAGACCATCCCCTCAGATGCAGCCACCACGGACTGTCCATTGTCAGCTGGACAAGATCTGCATACCATGGCCTCCAAGGCCAGGTTGACACTATTAAGAGCACCATTCCCAAATGTGAATACCTTCTGAATTACTCAGCCAATCAAGGGCCAGGGAGTAAACACATACAGTCTTCCCTTAGACCACTGCTGAGCTAGCGCATCTAGACCCTCTTTACATTCTCTCTTTCCTATGACTGAAAAAAAATGCTGCACTTAAGAGTTTTCTACACCGCCTTATCAGGCAATCAAATCAGTTTATAAACATCATAACATTTACATCAAACTATAATCAACATAAGTAACATGTGCGGTGTAACCATCTGCAATTTGAATACATTCGTTGAACTAGTTACTTATGGGACAGGAGTATTATACATTTAGGGGTAAGGGATAATATCAACATTGTGGATAGAAGGTCAGAATAGTGTAGCAGGTGTCAAGTGCGAAGGTCGCTTATGTTGGATAGGTACCTGAATCAACTTGTTGCGTTCTATAACATTCTGTAAAGAGTAGGATCTTTATGTTTTTTTGGAAGTCAGAGAGGTCACATATATCTTATTCTAGCTGGAAGGGAGTTCCACAGGAACAGAACATAGTAAGAGAAGGCTCTATTGCTTGTTGATTGGTTGGTCTTGAGAAAGTCAGCTGGGAGAACTAGGGAATTTTGAGTGCATCCTCTCCTCTGCCTATTATCTGGTATTGGCTGCGGATGCCATCAGATCCATCATTGGCAGTCCCCAATGCTGCACTATGCTGTGAGATACTGAATCCTTTATCTTTCTTTATTTGTAAGGCTTGATATAACGCCCATGCTTATACGTCAGGGCGGTGTACAATAAAACATAGGCTGCCAGAAAAGAAAAGGAAGAAAGAAACGCCATTAATTGATAGGAAAGGAAAGTTGAAGGGGAAAGGAAGCACAGTTACTTACCTGTAACAGGTGATCTCTGGGAACAGCAGGAATTAGTCCTCACATATGGGTACGTCGGTACCGACGGAGCCTGCGCGGGAAAGCTCCCCAGCTTCCCAGAAGAAAGCTTTTGGGAGCCTCCCACAGCGCATGCGCGCTGCCTTCCCGCCTTTCCTGACCAACTCTCCTCAGTTCGAGTTTAAAGCTGAGACAATAGAGAGAGAGGAAAGGAAACACAGAGAGAGAGAGATAGAACTCCTAGGGGAGGTGGGTGGGTTGTGAGGACTAATTCCTGCTGTTCCCAGAGATCACCTGTTACAGGTAAGTAACTGTGCTATCTCCAGGAACAAGCAGGAATAAGTCCTCACATATGGGGACTCCCTAGCTAAGATGCCCGGGAGATCCCCAAGGGTATGAGACCCTGAAAGGTTCCTCGTCTTCCTATGGATCTCAGGCATCCATTCAGGGAAGGAGGGCAGGAGTTGTTCAAGAATGGAACAGGTGTCTGAGGACAGCCTGACCAAACAGTAATGGGCTGTGAAGGTATGAACGGAGGCCCAGGTGGCTGCTCGACAGATCTGATCGATGGATACAGAATGAAGATGAGCCATAGAGGTGGCCATGGCCCTCACATTGTGAGCTGTGACATGGCCCTCCAGAGAAAGGTTCTTACTCTGGTAAGCAAAAGAAATACACTGAGCAATCCAATTGGACAATGTTCTTTTAGAGACTGGAAGTCCTAAATGAGAAGGATCAAAAGCAACAAAACGTTGGGAGGACTTTCTATGTTGCTGTGTCCTGTGTAAGTAAAAGGCAAGAGCTCTTTTACAATCTAGAGTATGAAGGTTCCTCTCTGCAGAGGATGCATGAGGAGCTGGAAAAAAGACAGGTAAATATACCTCTTGATTAAGATGAAAAGGTGAGACCACTTTAGGCATAAAGTGAGGATTTGTCCTAAGGACTACCTTATCATGATGGAACCTTGTATAAGGTGGATTAGCCACTAAGGCCTGCAGCTCACTAATGCGGCGAGCAGAAGTGATTGCAATAAGGAAAATAGCCTTACAGGAAAGAAATTTCAAGGAGGTAGTGGCTAAGGGTTCAAAAGGTGACTTCATAAGCTGACCAAGAACCACGTTTAAGTCCCATGCCACCGGAGGAGGTCGAATGGGAGGTTTAGTTAGGGTTAGGCCTCTCATGAATCTGGCAATAAGAGGATGAGAGGAAATAGGTTGTCCATTGATAGGCTTAAGGGATGCTGCAATAGCACTTAAATGGACCCTTACGGAATTCGTCTTAAGGCCTGCATTGGAAAGATGCAGGAGATATTCTAATAGAGAATTCAGGGGAAGTGCTAGAGGGTCAAGACCCTTTTGAGCACACCAAATGGAAAATCTCTTCCATTTAAAAGCATAGGAACGCCTAGTGGAAGGTTTCCTGGAAGCATGAAGGATATCCTTCACTTGTTGCGAAAGATTGAAGTCTTGAAGGTCTAGGCCTTCAGTAACCAAGCTCTGAGGTGAAGGGACTTGGGGTATGGATGCCACAAAGTCCCCTCCTCCTGAGACAGAAGGTCTGGAGCAGCTCCCAAGTCCAGGGAGGGGACTTGGGAGAGATGCAGAAGTAGAGGGTACCACACTTGGCGTGGCCAGCGTGGAGCTATGAGGATCATATATCCTTGATCCCTCTGAAGTTTGAACAGAGTCTTGGGGATCAAAGGAATGGGTGGAAAGGCATACAGGAAGTCCTGACCCCAATGAAGGAGGAAGGCATCCTTGGCCTGAACTCCCTGACACGGAATCCTGGAACAGAACCGGGGAAGTTTGGCATTCCACGGACTTGCAAATAGGTCTATGTCCGGGGTACCCCATTCCTGAAAGATTCTGAATACCTGATCCATGTGCAGGGACCATTCATGTGGGAGCAGAACTTGACTGAGTCTGTCCGCCCAAGAGTTTTGAATTCCTGGGAGGTATACTGCCAGGAGATGGATTTGATGCTCTCTGGCGAAGGCCCATAATCAGAGCTTCGTTGCAAAGCGACAGAGAGCCAGTTCCTCCTTGCTTGTTTATGTAAAACATGGCTACCTGATTGTCCGTTTGAATGAGGACTGTCTGGTGGCTGAGGAGGGTATGAAAGACCTTGAGAGCTAGGAACACTGCTCGAAGTTTCAAGTGGTTGATATGAAGAGAGGTCTCTTGTGGGGACCAAGTGCCTTGGGTGGAGAGGTCTTGCAGATGAGCTCCCCAACCTGTTTGGGAGGCATCTGTTGTGAGGATTGCTTGGGGCAACAAGGGTTGGAAGGGGGACCCCAACAACAGATTTTGAGTGGACATCCACCATTGGAGAGACCAAAGGAGACGTTTGGAGTTTGCTATTTGGTCTGAGAGCGCTCCTGACGCTTGAGTCCACTGGGTGGACAAAGTCCATTGAGCTGCTCTCATGTGTAGACGAGCATAGGGTACCACATGTACTGTGGAAGCCATGTGGCCTAGTAGTTGCAGCATCTCCCGGGCAGTGAAGTGGTCCTTTGAATGAATCTGGGAGGCTAACTGCAGAAGACGTTGGCAACGAGCCTGGGGAAGATAGGCTCTTGCAGTAGTGGTGTCCAACCAGGCCCCTATGAATTCTAGGGACTGAGTAGGGATGAGCTGAGACTTTGGGAGATTTACCACAAGTCCCAGATACTGCAGAATGCACCTGGTAGTGTTCAGGGAAATTTGGGCTTCTGACTGGGATGGAGCTCGGATGAGCCAGTCGTCCAGATATGGGAAGACAAAGATTCCCAGAGCGCGCAGAAATGCAGCCACTATTGCCATGCATTTGGTGAACACTCTTGGAGCAGAGGCCAGACCGAAAGGAAGGACTCTGTATTGGTAATGTTTTCCCTGGAACAGAAAACGTAGAAATGTTCTGTGGGATGGATGGATGAGTATATGGGTGTACGCATCCTTGAGATCTAGAGAACAAAGCCAATCCTGACTCTGTAGGTATGGAAGGAGAGTGCCTAAAGAGAGCATCTTGAACCTCTCCTTGTACAGAAATTTGTTCAATTCTCGGAGATCTAGAATAGGTCTGTATCCCCCTGTTTTCTTTGGGATGAGAAAGTAGGGGGAGTAAAAACCTGACCCCTGTTGAAGAAGAGGAACTTCTTCTATGGCCCTCTGGGCCAGAAGGGAGGTTACCTCCTGATCCAGAAGGTCGAGGAGAGATGTGGGAGAATTGAAATGTCTCACCATGGTGTAGGGAGGAAGGTCTGAGAAATGAAGTTTGTAGCCCTCTCTGATGATGGAGAGGGTCCACTGCTCTGATGTGATTTGCTCCCATCTGGGAGCAAAATGAGCTAACCTTCCTGGAATGGTGAGAGGTTCTGGCTGTTGTAGAGCCAGAAAGGTTAAGTTCTCTAGCACTAAGTCAAAACCCCTGAGGGGCTTGGGATTGCTGGGTTGCAGCAGCCCCTGCAGGTTTAGGCCTGGCCTGTTTGGGTTGCTGACGCTTAGTAGCAAATCGACCTGCAGAAGACTGTTGACCAGAAGTGGAAGGAAATCTGCCCTTCTTGTAAAAAGACTTTTTAAAAGATTTTTTCTTGGCTGGAGTGGAGGTAGACTTGTAAAGTCTATCAAGAGCAGCATTTTCTGCATCCATTTGAGTGGCTTTAATTTGCCACTCTTTGCCAAATAGGTTTTCACCTGTACAGGGTAGATTTCCTAAACCATCTTGAACCCAGGGTTCTAGATCAGAAGCCTGGAGCCAAGCAATTCTACGAGCAGCTATAGCAATGCCTGAGGCTCTGCTGGCAACCTCAAAGGAATCAAAGGCTGCCCTGTTGGAAAACTTTGAAATGTCTTGCGTATGCTTAAGCCAAAGAAGGAATTCCTCCCTTTTATCTTCAGGAATAAAAGGGAGAAAGTTGTGCAGCTTTTCTGCAACCTCCTTCAGAAACATACCCATATAAAGGCTGTATGAATTGATTCTGGCAGTAAGCATGCTAGCTTGGAAGATTTTTCTACCAAAAGCATCCAAGGTCCTGCATTCTCTTCCTGGAGGAGTAGAAGAGTGTCTTTTGGTACTCTTTATTCTCTTCATAGCTGACTGCACCACAATAGAATGGTGAGGAAGCTGAGTTTTTTGAAAACCAGGAGAAGGAGGGACACGGTACATAGTGTCCAATCTACGAGAATGAGGAGAAAGGGTGAGAGGAGTCTCCCACAATTCAAGCAAATGTTCTTGGAGAATTTCATGAATTGGCAAGGTGACTGCCTCTCTGGGAACCTTAGAGTATCCCAAAATGTCTAACTTTTTTGCTCTAGGTTCTTTTTCAGAGGTTACTGAAATAGAGAGTCCTTTAGCTACTTCCATGATGAAGTCTTGAAAGGACAAATCCTCTGGAAGAGACATTCTCCTCTTTGGAGAAGAGGGCTCCTCAGGAAGAGTAAGAGATACTTCAGGAGAGTCATCTGATGAATCGGAATCATCAGAAGACTGGAAGTATCGTCTGTTTGCTTCCAGGGATCGATAAGCGTATCGACCAGTATCGACATCGGGCGTACCCGGAACCGGATCGGTATCGGGAAAAGCCCCGGAACCGGGAACCGGTATCCTGGTCGATGTGGAGGCCCTGGGTACCGGTATCGGTTGCGGTACCGGAACCGAGGTCGGTACCGCTTGCTGCGGTACCGTGGGCGTCGCAGCCTTAATGAAAGCCATTATGGCCTGCTGCATGGATTGAACTGTATGATCCATAGACGCCACGACTGCCTGGATGTCGGTACCGGAAGAGTGTGCCGGTACCCCAGAGCAGTCTAACAGGTGATCGGTCGAGGCCGTGCCATCGATGTCAACCTGTAACCCCATAGGAGGAGCTTTGGAAGCCGGAGCTTCCCGCCGGGGTTGTTTGGCTGGGGCAGGGTCCTCAGGGTCAAGCCCGGGGGCATCTCGATACTTGGAGGGAGATTTGCCCTTTGAGGACCTGCCAGAAAAATGTTTGGTTACCTGAGATCCATCAGGAGAGGAAGACCTGGAAGATGTCGATGCTGGAGTATCTGTGGAAAACAGCATATGAAACTTGGCTGCTCGGTTTTGTAAGCCACGTTTAGACATCAGGGAGCAGGACTGGCAATCCGGTATGGAGTGGTCAGGCCCCAAACATTTAAGACACCATTCATGTGTGTCGGTGACTGAGATGGTACCGCTACACTTGGTGCATTTTTTGAAACCAGAAGCTGGTTTCTCCATGTGGGAAAATTTTTTTTTCCAGGCCTAGAGGCCTAAGGGGAGAAAAATTTCACCAAGTAGGGAAAAGAAAATTTTTATTTATTTTTTTTTGAAAAGTAAAAAGAAAAAAGACCGGCGGTACCGGTATGGAGTCGGGGAAGGCAGACACGCGGCCAAAGAAACAAATTAAAATAAGAACTTCTTCAGCGGTGACAGGAACACGACCTGCTGGCTCCGCGGAAAAGAAGAACTGAGGAGAGTTGGTCAGGAAAGGCGGGAAGGCAGCGCGCATGCGCTGTGGGAGGCTCCCAAAAGCTTTCTTCTGGGAAGCTGGGGAGCTTTCCCGCGCAGGCTCCGTCGGTACCGACGTACCCATATGTGAGGACTTATTCCTGCTTGTTCCTGGAGATAGAAAAATAGGAAAGAGAAATAAGCAGGATATCAAACATAACAAGCCAAATAAATGGGGAGGTAGGGAAAGGGAGGAAAGAGTGATGGCTTACTATTTAGACAAGACAGACAACACAACAGCTGGGGACAAGTACATGTCTAGGGGAATGGTAAGGAAACACAAAGAGCAGGAACTAAGCGGATCAGGATCCAAAATCGGCTTTGAAGAGGTAAGTCTTAAAGCCTGGATTTAAATGAGGGCTTGAACCATGAGAAGGCCAACTGAATGGCCCTTGCTTCAAGACGGCTGACGGGCCACACTGCCTTCCTGTGGCTCCAATGGTCCTGAGCCATTCAGTTTTGACAATGGGCTCCCCAGCCCATAAGACTGTTACATAGAAACATAGAAATATGACGACAGAAAAAGACCACATGGCCTATCTAGTCTGTCCTTCCCATAACAACTACAACAGTCCCCTTTTTACCTTTAGAGATCCTCTGTGTTTGTCCCATGCTTTTTTGAATTCAGTTACTGTCCTCATCTCTACCACCTCCACTGGGAGACTATTCCACGGATCCACTACTCTTTCCGTAAAGAAATATTTCCACATATCACTCCTGAATCTATCTCCCTTCACCCTCATCCCATGTCCCCTCGTAGCAGAACTTGCTTTCAATTGAAAGAGGCTCTCTCCCTGAACATTTATGCCACGGAGGTATTTAAACATCTCAATCATATCACCTCTATCCTGCCTTTCCTCTAAGGTGTACATATTAAGATCCTTCAGTCTGTCCTCATATGCTTTATAATGAAGACCACTAATCATTTTAGTAGCCACCCTCTGCACTGACTCCATCCTGTTCACATGCTTTTGAAGGTGCGGTCTCCAGAATTGCACACTATACTCCAAATGAGGTCGCACCAAAGACTTATACAGAGGCATTATCACCTCCTTTTTTCTGCTAGCCATTCCTCTCCGTATGCACCCAAGCATCCTTCTAGCTTTTGCCGTCGCCTTGTCTACCTGTTTAGCCTAGGTCCCGCTCTTCTTTAGTGGACAAAAGTACTTCACCCCGTTGTCCATCATCAGAAGAATCCACATTTGATCGCCTTCTGGTGTCCATTCCTCAGGATCCAGGTGATGGTGGCTGAGGAAGTCGGCCTTTACATCTTCTTTTCCAGTGACGTGAGCCGCTAACAGCATTAGAAGATGCAATTCCACCCATTGAAGAAGTGGCGATGTTTCACTGGCCAAGAGCGCACTGCCTGTGCCCCCCTGACGATTGATGTAAGCTACCGTGGTAGTGTTGTCAGAGAAGACCCACACTGCTCTGAGCCAAATGTGGGGAAGAAAAGCTTCGAGGGCCAGAAAAACTGATGGACCAAGTGCTCTCCTCCTTGGAGCATTGCACTTGTGCCATCTGGGATAGACAATGTGCTCCCCATCCTGACAGACTGGCATTGTGGTCACCACTATCAAGTCCAGAGGTTCCAATGGGATTCCCTTCACTAGCTTGGTCGAGTCGAGCCACCACCGAAGCTCCATCTTGCTGTTTGCAGACAAGATAGTCTCTAAGACAGCGTCCTCTGCGGAAACCAGTGAGTCAGCCCTGGCTCAAGGTACAAGATCAAAGATCGCCACCATAGACCCCAGGATCTGCAGGTAATGCTAAGCCAACGGAGACCACATTTAAGAAAACATGCTGATCTGGATCTTCAGCTTCTTGGCCCCTTCAGATGGCAAGAACATTCGGCCCACCCTTGTCTCGAAGCATGCTCCTAAATAAACCAGATCTTGAGTCAGGTTCAAGTTGATTTTGCTGAAGTTGATAACCCACCCCAACTTTTAGAGAAAGGCTATCACATGTAGCATTTTGACTTTCCTGCACCGATTTTGCTCTGATTAACCTGTCGTTCAGATACGGATGTATCAAAATCCCACTAGAGGACAGCAATCTTGGGCCAGAAGGACTGGGGTTTCTAGTCCCACAGGTGCTCCTTGTGGCCTTGGGCAAGCCACTTAACCCTCCATAGCCCATGTTCCCTGTAAAATAGTTATCTCCAAGTTATAATGCCTTGTTCAATGTAATTTCAGTTTGTTCAATGTAAACCGTACTGATGCAGAATAGCGCGGTATATAAGAGAATGTAAATAAATAAAATAAATAATAACATAAAATCCTTTGTCGCAGCACCACTGCCACCACTATCATCACCTTTGTAAAGGGCCGGACTCTGAATTGGAAATGACCCATAGGCACCACAAATCAAAGGTACATCTGATAGCCTGGCCAAATGAGAATATGCAAGTATGCTTCGGTCAGATCTAAGGTAGTCAAATACTCATCCTGCCTTACAGCCACTATGACCGATCGCAACGTTTCCACATGGAAGTGAGGCACTTGTAACACCTGACTGACATGTTTTAGATCCAACACTGGGCGAAAGGACCTTTCCTTTTTGGGAAAATAAACTGGAGTAGTGGCCTTGCTTTAACTGATCTGATAGCACTTTGACCACAACTTGTAGCTGAACCAGCAGCATTTCTGCTATCGCTCGAGCCTTAGCCCGAGCTTTGCAGGGCAACAACAAAGGTGTTGGAGAGGGGCCTGGCACATTTTAGTGCATAACCACCTCCAGTACCCACTGGTCGGTTGTTTTTTGGACCCAAACGGAGTAAAAGGTTTAAAGCCGTCCTCCCACCGGAATCATTTCTGCCTGGATCCCCCTCATTTCATAGCTGCTTTTTGGCATCACCAGCACCTCTGGAATAACCACCTCTACTTGCTCCTCTACCTCCGCAAAAAGGGCTGACCTCTGAAAGAATAGCGAGTTTTTTGAAATGGCACAAAGCGCACCAATCAAAATCTCCTGAAATCTCTGAACTGCCCTCTAGTAGGAGCAGCCAATCTTCTTGCCTTAGGTTTATCTATCTTCAGGAAGTTTGGAGACCTTAGACTCTCCCAAGTCTTTAACCAACTTGTCTAATGTCTCCCCAAAGAGGAGTTTCCCTTTGAAAGACAGCTTACTAAGCCTTGTTTTGGATGACATCTGCCAACCGCATAACCACAGTAGCCTTCTGGCCAAAACCACAGAAGCCATAGACTTGGCTGAGGCCCTGACCAGATCATACAAAGCATCCACGAGATAAGCAGATCCTGATTCCAGCTTAGCCACCTCCATTACAGTTTCCTGAGGAGCCGGGTCCAGTTCAGGCAAACTCTGAGTACATCTTAAACAAGCTTGCACCACAAACGGACACTTGCAATGCTAAAGCATTGATCTTGAAAGATTGCTTCAAAAAAGCTTCAAGTTTCCTATCTGTGGCGTCCCTTCAAGGTTGCCCCACTTTCAACAGGAACAGCAGTTTTTTTAGTTGCTGCAGAAACCAATGCATCTACTTTAGATAGTTTAAGCAAATCCTTCTCCAAAGGTGGGCAGACTAGATGGGCCATACTGGTCTTTATCTGCTGTCATATACTATGTTACCTACCACCTTATGAGCCAGCCTCCAGCACTTCCCATTCTGCCTCAATCATGTCCCTTATGGCGCCTATGTACAGGAAAGAATGTCTAAGGCTTTCAAATACTCTGCAACAGAGGATCTTCCAGATTCCTCCCCTTCACCGAAGAACCATGAGGAATAATAAGCACTGCTAAAGACTGAGCAATTAGAACTGTCAGTCCTTCCCGATGAAAAACTTATGATAGTGGGATCCTCACCCAGTGGAATCTCACCTTCTTCCAATTCAGTACTAGTGGAATCCCCCCCACAAACCAGAGGGACCCTCAAGAGGATCTTCAGAAGCACCGGAAAGGACCGACCCCTGATCCTCCTACACATCATCCTCTACTCTACTACGCTTAGGTGCCAGCTGCAGAATATCTTTAGCCGGCAAAATAAGCTCCTAGATAAAGCATCTATCCACCATCGTCTGAGGAGAGGCTTGCACCTGACCCTGCCTCAAGCAAAAGACAGACAAACGTCAGGGAAAAAGGCAAAACGGACCCTGAGAGATTGTCTCCCTGCCCCTCTGAACAGATACGCTGGCCCCCCAGAGGGTTCCGTATGGTTCAATTGCAGCCCAGCATGATTTGTCGGTTCTCTCACCTCAGTGGACATTATGTCCACATTTTCCACCAAAACCACGGTTTCCCATTGCTGTGAAGATTGTTGCATTAAGAGCGAATCAATCTCAGAAGTTGATGTTGCCACAGAAAGACTATCCTTAGCACCCTGGATAACATTTTCAGTAGCTCTCCACTCTTCCACATATGCTCTTTAGAATCCCACTGCAGAAAGTTGGCCTCGTCGGCCTGCCTGCTCCATCAACATGAGGAAAAACCACGAAGGAGCCTTCTGATATTAAAAATAATAAAAATTTGCTCCTCTAACCTTTTCAGTGAATGTAGACCAAGCAAAGACCACTCCTGTTACTCGGTACAGCTCGAGAGTTGTGGAAGGTGTGGTGTTCCACTCAAAGCCTTTGTTTTTTTGTTTTTTTTTTAATGAAAATGTGAAGTAAGAGCCAGTCCCACAGAAAAAAATCCATCCAGGTCCCCTCCCAAAAGTTGGGGAGAGGGAACGGAGGACTGCTCCAGAGCTAATACCAATAAACTGAGCCGAAAGAAAGTATTGCTGAAGAAGAGAGACCTGCAACAGTTATACACCCCATGGAGCTCATCTGTAAACTGACTAACATTCCAGGGTCTCCGTAAAACCACAATTCTATACTTTGAAGACGTTTCTCTTAGTATCTTTATTTATTTTTTAAAATTAACTCAGTGGCGTCCAGACAGCACAGAAGCTCATCACCATCTGCTGGAGACTGAGAAATACTGGAGTGTGAAGAATGGCACAGAAACCTTATAATACAGTATGACATCATTAAAATCCTGTGATTCTCAGTCTCCATCTGCTGGTGACAGGGCATAACCCATGCATCTGAACTGGGCTGGAGGACCGATAAAGTAGAACATTTTTTGCAATGATACCTATTTACTAATGTAACATGGTAGCACATTCTAGCAAACCCAGTCCTTAGTCCCTACTCAAGAGGGTCTGCAGTCTATCTACTGTAGCTAAAATTTTAACTCACCTTTATGAATTTTGCAATGCACGTTGTACATTTTGCAAAGAGAGAGCGAGAGACAGGAAAGATAGATAGAGAGATACAACTCCTAGGGGAGGTGGGTGGGTTGTGAAGACTTATTCCTGCTGTTCCCAGAGATCACCTGTTACAGGTAAGTAACTGTGCTATCTCCAGGAACAAGCAGGAATGAGTCTTCACATATGGGGACTCCCTAGCTTTTGATGCCAGGGAGAGACCCCAGAGCTGTGTGTCCCTAAGAAGGGCTGCAGTTCCCCCCATGGATCTCTGGCATACAACCAGGGTTGGTGGGTAGGAGTTGACTAGGTATGGAACAGATGCTTGAGAACAGCCTGACCAAACAAGGCATCCCGGTGGGAGTCCTTGTCCGAACAGTAATGGGCTGTGAAGGTATGAACCGAGGCCCAAGTGGCTGCTCGACAGATGTCGCCGATAGACACAGAATGTAGATGAGCCATTGAGGTTGCCATGGCTCTCACATTGTGAGCTGTGACATGGCCCTCCAGAGAAAGGGTCTTACTCTGATAGGTGAAAGAAATACACCGAGCAATCCAGTTGGACAGTGTTCTTTTGGAAACTGGAAGTCCTAAATGAGAAGGATCAAAAGCAACAAAGAGTTGAGAGGACTTTCTATGTTGCTGTGTTCTTTGTAAGTAGAAGGCTAGAGCTCTTTTACAATCCAAGGTATGAAGATTCCTCTCTGCACTTGATGCATGAGGTCCTGGAAAAAAGACAGGTAGGTATACCTCTTGGTTCAGATGAAAGGGTGAGATCACTTTAGGCATAAAGTGTGGATGAGTCCTAAGGACTACCTTGTCATGATGGAACCTTGTATAAGGTGGATTAGCTACTAGTGCTTGCAACTTACTAATGCGGCGTGCTGAGGTGAATGCAATGAGAAAGATAACCTTCCAAGAAAGAAATTTCAAGGAAGTGGTAGCTAACGGTTCAAAAGGTGGCTTCATGAGCTGCCCAAGAACCAGGTTTAAGTCCCATGCCACCGGTGGTGGTTCAATGGGAGGCTTAGTTAAAAGAAGGCCTCTCATGAATTTTGCTATAAGAGGATGAGAGGAAATAGGCTGTCCATTGAGAGGCTTAAGGGAAGCTGCAATAGCACTCAAATGGACTCTTACTGAATTTGTCTTAAGGCCTGTATTAGATAAATGAAGAAGATACTCCAGTAAAGATTCCAGAGGTATCGCAAGGGGGTTAAGCCCCTTTTCCGAGCACCAAATTGTAAACCTTTTCCACTTAAAAAGGATAAGAACGTCTAGTGGAAGGCTTTCTGGAAGCATGAAGAATATCTTTCACCTGATGAGAAAGATCAAGATTTTGGAGATCTAGGCCTTCAGCAACCAAGCCCTGAGATGGAGAGACTGGGGATTGGGATGCCATAATGTTCCGTCCTCCTGAGATAGGAGATCTGGAGCAGACCCTAACTGCAGGGAGGGAACTTGAGAGAGATGTAGAAGCAGAGGGTACCACACTTGGCGTGGCCAATGAGGTGCTATGAGGATCATGCGACCTCTGTCTCTCTGAAGCTTGAAAAGGGTTTTGGAAATTAGGGGAATGGGTGGAAAGGCATACAGGAAGTCTTGACCCCAATAAAGGAGGAAAGCATCCCTGGCCTGAGCCCCCTGAGCCGGAGTCCTGGAACAGAACCGGAGAGGTTTGGCATTCCACAGACTTGCAAAGAGGTCTATGTCCGAGGTTCCCCAAATTTGAAAAATCCTGGCCACCTGGTCCACATGCAGGGACCACTCGTGTGGAAGCAGAACTCGACTGAGCCTGTCTGCCCAAGAGTTCTGAACGCCTGGAAGATAAACTGCCAGAAGATGAATCTGATGCTCTCTGGCAAGGGCCCACAGTCGCAAAGCTTCATTGCAGAGCGACAGAGAGCCTGTTCCGCCCTGCTTGTTCACGAAGAACATGGCTACCTGATTGTCCGTGTGGATAAGGACTGTCTTGTAGCTGAGCAGGGTGTGGAACACTCGTAGAGCAAGGAAGATTGCTCTGAGCTCCAAGAGATTGATATGTAGACCACTCTCCTGTGGAGTCCAGATGCCCTGGGTGGAGAGGTCTTGCAGATGAGCTCCCCAACCCATTGGAGAAGCATCTGTTGTGAGAGTTGCTTGGGGTAGAGATTGCTGAAAGGGGAACCCCCAGCAACAGGTTTTGAGGGGACTTCCACCACTGGAGGGACAAAATGAGGTGACTTGTGTTTGCTATTTTGTCTGACAGGCAGTCTAATGCCTGGGTCCATTGGGTGGATAAAGTCCACTGAGCTGCCCTCATGTGAAGACGAGCATATGGTACCACATGCACGGTGGATGCCATGTGGCCTAGTAACTAACATTTCTTGAGCAGATAAATGGGGTTTTAACTCTGCTTGAGAAGCTAACTGCACCAAGCGAAGGCAACGGGCCTGTGGGAGATAGGCTCTTGCCCTTGTGGTATCCAGTAACGCCCCTATAAACTCCAGGGACTGAGTAGGGGTTAGATTGGATTTTGGGATGTTTATTACCAGCCCTAAATACTGAAGGATACGCATTGTGCAGGATAGAGAATCTTTGGCCTCTGACTGAGTGGGAGCTCGAATGAGCCAGTCGTCCAAATAAGGGAAGACAAATATTCCCAGAGTGCGCAGAAAGCACAGTTACTTACCTGTAACAGGTGATCTCTGGGAACAGCAGGAATAAGTCTTCACATATGGGTACGTCGGTACCGAAGGAGCCTGCGCGGGAACGCTCCCCAGCGTCCAATCAGAAAGCTTTTGGGAGCATCCCTCAGCACCTGCGTGCTGCCTTCCCGCCTTTCCAACTGTCTCTCCTCAGTTGAGTTTTATAGCTGAGACAAAGAGAGAGAAAGAGGAAAGGAAGATAGATAGAGAGATACAACTCCTAGGGGAGGTGGGTGGGTTGTGAAGACTTATTCCTGCTGTTCCCAGAGATCACCTGTTACAGGTAAGTAACTGTGCTATCTCCAGGAACAAGCAGGAATGAGTCTTCACATATGGGACTCCCAAGCTAAGATGCCTGGAGCCCTAGCATGTTGGGAATTGAAACATGCTACACCTCATATGGCCAGGCATCCTGAGGATGGAGGGTAGGAGTTGAAGAGAGAGAGGAGCTGTAGAAAAAACAGCTAACCTAAAATAGGACTACAGGTAAGGAGTCCTTGTATGCATGATAATCATCATGAAATATATTGAAATGAACAATCACAATATGAACCTCACAATATGAACCTCACCTACTGGATTGCAGGAAGAAGAGAGGCAGATGGAATCTACTGGGGATCCAGTAGAGGAATCTTCAAGGTGACCTCACTGAAGTGAAGGTGAAGGTCAAAAACTGGAAGTGACAGGTGACCCCAGGATTCAACTGGGGTAGTACAAAAACGGTAGGTCTTTAATGGGAAGCTTTATGGAAAAAGCTGAAAACTCTTTTGGCTTCAGAGTTAATCATAGTCAGGAGCAAAAGAGGAAGACTGACCGATTTGGACAACTGGCCTAGTTCTTGGGGGAAGAAGGGGTATGGGAGAAACCCCGTATGCCCAAGAAAGGACAGATGTCTGAGGAGTTAAAAACCTCAGATCTACTGAAGATCCACCATGTCTTTCCTAAGTGATGAGAGGTAGGAAGATATTGGGGTATGGAGCTTCAGGGATACCTGAACCTAGGGTTATGGTAAGAGCTGTCAGCACCACAGCAGTGGTTGTGTGCATAATAGACTAACATACTGTGGAATAGAATGAACATGTGCAAGCCCACTGTCTGGAACATACAGGAAGGAAAAAACCTTAATGAGCACAGACAGTTAGAAAGATAAGTATGTAAATACATAATTACCTATAAGGACGTATCTCGACAAATACACACACAAATATATATATATATATATATTATATATATATATATATATATATATATATATATATAAAAGGGTATATATATATATATACATATGTTTATGGCGAGATGCAGGGGGCATAACATATGCACAGATGGCTGACAGACATATGTATCTAAAGAATGTATATAGACATATGTACATATATGAATATATAGGTCTAAAGATAAATGTCTGCAATTAAGCAGACAGAGATATGTCTATAGGAAGCTTCACATGGAGGATGTGAAGAGGAACAATTCATCTAACAAGGTGGAACCTACTTAAGATATAGAGAATCTGTTCCCTCTGGTTAAGATGGAGCAGGAATGCTATCCAGTGAAATAACCAGGATGGTTACGTGGAAAAACAGAGGATAATATCAGTCTGTAAACAGCAAGTCCTGAGTTCGGTAGAACTCTAACATGGTGAATGGACAGAAAACACAGAGGAGGAGATACCCGGTTGACCCACTTGAGGGACAAGGGGGGGGTATCATGCGTTGTTTAGTTAAATATGTGCTGTCCATGAAGGATTAGGATACCATGAGGACAAGCTGCAAGGAAAAAGAGCATATTTCTTGTAGGAATTGGGTAACTCTTTAGACTGTCAGGTAGAGAAGGCTTATATCCTTTATTAAAAGGAAATAGAAGGGTGTAAAGAACCCTTACAGTCGTGAGGAATGACTGAGGAAGCCTTTTTCAACCATATAGGATAGTAATTAGAGGAAAACTCCCCATGCTCTCTAGCAAGGGCCCATAGTGGAAAGCTTCTCAGTAGGATTGCAGAGAGCATTATGCAGGAGAATTGGGAAATAAAACTGACTGTTGGAGAAAACCAGCTGCCACCTCAACTATGCTGCCAACTCCAGGGATTTGGAGATGGCAGAAAAGAAGCGATAAGGATTACCCAAGATAGATGAGCACTATCTTGGAAGCACTACTAAGGCTAGACAAAAAGTAGTGGAAGACAAGACTGGAACTTGTAGAAAAGTACCAGTAGTCCAATCACTGGAACTCCTGCATGGGCAGCTGCTGAATGGAACAGCAGAGAGAATCTTTCTGTTTTTAACAGAGAGAACAGACAGAACAATAGGAGAAAATCCTGATCATGTCTGATAAGCTGCCCAAATGAAAGAAGGGAAGTTACTCCAGAGAAAAAACTACACTGGAAGGAAAGGAAGACTAGAAAGGCTAAGAAAGCCTTCCAGTGGTATGGTACCACTCTTACAGGGGAAGGCCTGAAAAAGAGGGTAAAGAAAAAATAGGAGCTGAAGGGAGACTTGCCATATGGAAGGAAAAAATTCATGGTGGTACAGAAAAACTATCATGAGATAGTTGGCAAACCTCTCTTCATGGTAGGAAGAGAAGGAAAACCCTGTGATCCATAGACATGAATATCCTGATAGCTCAGCATACCTAAGAGCAAGTGGATGTCCTGGAAACAGGAATCCATGTGTAGAGTTTTAAATGAAAAAACAGTGAAAAAACTTCTACTGAGAAGAAGTGAACTGTAGGCTATAAAGAGATTAATTAGAACCCTATTGAGGGTTAATTTTCCTGGCTTGGGTTTGGACTCTTCAGACCAGGGCGAGGTTTCCCTTGTTTGGGAACATCTGTATGATGGGCAGGAGAAGACCTACCTACTGGGGAAGGAGAAGGCTTAGGATAGCCCTCAGAAACAGGGAAGTCAGTGGAGCAATGAGCAACCTGACGTAAAGACTCCTTATTGAAGAGATTTTCTCCAGTACAAGGAGTATTACCCAGTCTTTGTTGTGCCCATCTGTTCAAGTCTGAAGCTTGGAGCCAGGCTCTACGTTGTGCTCCTATGGCTATAGCAGAGGTTCTGCTAACAGACTCAAAAGAGTCTAGGGAAGCACGAGAAAGAAACCAAGAGATATTTTGGCTATGACTAAGAAGTAAGGAATAGTCTGCAGCCTTGGGCTCTGATAGAAAAGGAGTCAAAAGAGATAATTTCTTTGTGACCTCCTGAAGGGATAGACTCATAAAAAAATATATGAGAGAATCCTTGTTGCCAGCATAGATGTTTGGAAGGTTTGACGTCCAAAGGCATCCAGTGTTCTAGATTCATGACCTGGCGGGTAAGAAGAATGCTTCTTCTTGCTTTTTACCTTCCTCATTGCTGATTCCACTACAATGGAATGATGGGGAAGTTGAGTCTTTTGAAACCCTGGAGAGGGGGGCACCTGATACAGAAGATCAGTTGCTGTAGAAGGTGAGGAAACCCTTAAAGGTGTTTCCCATATTTTCAGAAGAAGATCCTGCAAAGAATGATGTAAAGGAAGCATTATATTTTCCTTTTCTCCAGAAGAGCCTTGTGTAGGATCATAGCTAGGGATAGGAATAGCAAGGAATGTTGCCATGTCAAGGAGAAATTTCTGAAAAGAAGGATCTCCAATGGGAACCATCCCTGGACAGGCTAAACTTGAAGAGCTAGCCTGGGCACCGGAGGATGTATTTGTCCGGTGCAGAAAAGGATCCCTAATGGATGGATACTGGTACTGGCGGTTATAACCTGAGACAGTCAGTACTGCATCGTCCATGCCAGGTATCGACTCCAAACTAGGTATAGAAAGGAGCGATCCTGGTGAAGAAAGCATGGAAGGAGCTGGTCCCGATGATACTGCAGGTACCGGCATCGATACCGATACTGGTAGCTGTGCCGGAATCGAAGGCGATACCGACATCGAAGCAGTCATCGGAGGCTGCTCAAGCAGTACCGAGGTAACCAAAAATCTTTGGTGATTATCCTCGGTACCGCGCATCCGGAATCAGTAAGCGTCGGTTCCGAGACGCGTCGGTACCCAATCTTCCAGACTAGATATCGATTCTAGACTCGGCATCGAAGGAAGCGAGTCTATCGATGCATGTCTAGAAGGTACCGACGTCGGTGGTCGTATCGGCGGTGCTGCCGATACTGGAAAGTCAATCTGGAACGTATCGATCGGTCCCGAAGGTACCGAGAACGCCAGATGACGATCCCTGGTGAGGAGTGAATCGCTCAACACCAGTGCCGATGCCAGGGTATCGGTACCGCTCAAAGCGGATGCCACCACAGAGCATGGCTCAGGTATGTTCTGTGAGGGGTGAGCCCCAGGAACAACCTGAAACCCCTGAAAGGCTTTGGAGACCGAAGACTCCTGCCGGGGTTTTGAAGCCAATAGGGTCTTGAGGGCAAGGCCGGAGCCGTCATCATGCTTGGCATGAGACCTACCACTCAAGGATTGGCTAGTCTTAACAGACTGTTTGTGGGTTACCTGATCCTGTAGAGAAGAAATGGTCGGTGCCCTGACACTGGAAGGGAACTCGGTATCGAGGGAAACTCGAAATGGAAAATCTCTTCTCATAATATTGTAGCCTAATGGCTCCGGAGGAGAAGTGTCAGGACCCAAACAGGTTAGACACCAGTTATTGGAGTCTAAAAAGAAAACTGTATTTCCACAGTTAAGGCACTTCTTAGGAGAAGGCGGCTCCATAATGGAGAGGCCTTACAGGCCCAAAAGTTTAAGACAGAAACTGAGGGAAAAAAACTCCCTGAGTTTGCGAAAAAGAAAAGAAAAAAACACCGGCGGTACCGGTGGAGTCGGGGGAACAGCCGCGACCACAAGAAAACAAAGAATTAAAGAAAAATTTTTCTGCGGTGACAGGAAGATGTCCTGCTGGCTCCGCGGAAAAACAAAAACTGAGGAGAGACAGTTGGAAAGGCGGGAAGGCAGCATGCAGGCGCTGAGGGATGCTCCCAAAAGCTTTGATTGGACGCTGGGGAGCGTTCCCGCGCAGGCTCCGTCGGTACCGACGTACCCATATGTGAAGACTCATTCCTGCTTGTTCCTGGAGATATGCAGCTACCACTGCCATGCATTTCGTGAACACCCTTGGTGCAGAGGCCAGACCGAAAGAAAGCACTCTGTATTGATAGTGCTTCTCTTGAAAAAGGAACCTAAGGAACCTTCTGTGAGTTGGATGGATGAGAACATGGGTGTACGCATCCTTGAGATCTAGAGAACAAAGCCAATCCTGACTCTGAAGGTATGGCAGCAGAGTTCCCAGAGAAATCATTTTGAATTTTTCCTTGACTAGGAATTTGTTCAATTCTCTGAGGTTTAAAATGGGTCTGTAGCCCCCCTGTTTTCTTTGGAATAAGAAAATAGGGGGAGTAGAACCCTGCGTGCCCTGTTGATGAAGAGGCACTTCTTCTATTGCCCCCTGGGCAAGAAGGGTGGCTATCTCCTGACCCAACAGGTTGAGGAGGAAGGTCGGAGAATTGAATTGGTTCACTCTTGTATTAGGGGGCAAGCTTGAAAAATGAAGTTTGTACCCATCCTTTATGATGGAGAGTGTCCAATGCTCTGCTGTAATTTGTCCCCACCTGGGAGCATAATGACATAACCTTCCTGGAATGGTGGGGGGCTCTGGTCCTTCCAGAGCCAGGAAGGCTAAGTTCTCTAGTGGAAAGTCAAAGGCCCTGAGGAGGCTGAGGTTGCTGGGCCTGAGGAGGCCTAGCAGCCTTTGCTTTGCTCTGTTTGGATGTTTGCTGACGTTTGGTAGCAAACTGAGCTGCAGAAGATGCCCGCTGAGTATAAGCAGGATAAAATCTTCCTTTTTTAGAAAAAGGTGCTTTTTTGAACAACCTTTTCATAACAGGAGAAGCCGTAGACTTGGATAGTCTATCCAAGGCGGAATTTTCAGCATCCATCTGATTGGCCTTTGCTTGCCAATCTTTACCAAACAGGTTTTCACCGGTACAAGGGATATTTCCCAATTCATCTTGGACCCAGATCTCCAAATCAGATGCTTGAAGCCAAGCAATTCTACGTGCACCTTTGGCAATAGCCGAGGCTCTGCTTACACATTCAAAAGAGTCAAAAGCTGCATGGTTGGAGAATTTGGAGATATCTTGGGCATGTTTGAGCCAAGTGAGAAAGTCCTGTTATTTATCCTCAGAAATGAAAGGACTTAAAGTCTGCAAATGATCAGTGACCTCTTTTAGGAACATTCCCATGTAAAGACTATAGGAATTATTCCTTGCAGCAAGCATGGAAGCTTGGAAGACTCTACGTCCAAAAGCATCCAGGGTTCTACATTCACGTCCTGGAGGATTAGAGGCATGTCTCTTAGCACTTCTAATCTTTCTCATAGCAGACTCAACCACAATAGAGTGGTGAGGAAGCTGAGTTTTATGGAAACCAGGACAAGGAGGGACACGATACATGGTATCTAACCTGCGAGAATGAGAAGAGGTGGTAAGGTAGCTGCCTCCTTAGGAGTTTTAGGATATTGTAAAATATCTAACTCCTTGGCTCTGGGTTCTGTCTCAGGGGCCACCGTGATGGATAAGCCCCGAGCCACCTCCCTGAGGAAGTCTTGAAAAGACAAGTCTTCTGGAGGAGACATCCTTCGCTTAGGAGAGGACTCCTCCTGTGGAATAAGCATCGCTGCATCGACAGACGCATCAGAATCCTCAGACTCTTCAGAGGAATCGAAGTATCGTCTGTCCGGATGCTCCTGCAAAGCCCGATACCCATACCGACAAGGATCGGTATTGGGAATAACCGGTACCGAGGTATCGGTACCGGAGGGCCTCAAAGGATAGAGTACCAGCATAGCAGACACCGATGCCGATGCCACCGGTACCGGGATCGGTACCGATGTCGGTGCTAGAGCCGGTACCGGTGGAGTAGTCTGTTGCGGTACCAGGGGCGTCGATGCCACAAGGAAAGCCGCCAGACTGCGTTCCATGGACAGAATCCTCTGGTCCATCGACGCCGCCAATGCTTGGAAGTCGGTACCGGTGGAAGCCACCGGTACCCCACAGCATGGCACCAGGTAATCTGTCGAAGCCAAGCCATCGAGATCATTCTGGAACCCCGATGATGATGCTTTGGAGGCCGAAGCCTCCCGCCGGGGTAATTTTGCCGGTGCAGAATCCTCGAGGGCAACACCAGAGGCATCTCAATGCTTAGAGGGAGATCTACCCTTCGAGGACCGGCTGGATTTATGTTTAGTTACCTGAGATCCATGGGAGGAAGAAGCAGCCCTGGAAGACATCGATGCCAGCGAAGCCGCATCAGAGGGAAACGGTACTGAGCTTAGCTGCTCAGTTCTGCCAACCTCTTTTAGACATCATAGTACAGGACATACAATCTGTGATGGAATGGTCAGGACCTAAACATTTTAGACACCAGTCATGGGTGTCGGTGACGGAAATGGTACCGCCACATTTTGTGCACTTCTTAAACCCTGAGGCAGGCTTTTCCATGTTGAGGAAAAACTTTTGGGCCTAAGTCCCAAAACGCAAGTGCACCTGAAGAAAAAAGAAATAGTTGTTTGTTTGTATGTTTTTTTAAAAGAAGAAAAGAAAGACCGGCGGTACCGGTAGAGCGTCGAAGAAGGCAGACGCGATACAAAAGAAATAAAGAAATTCTTCTGCGGTGACAGGAACACGACCTGCTGGCTCCGTGGAAAAAGAAGAACTGGAGAGAGGCAGTTGGGAAAGGCGGGAAGGCAGCACGCAGGCGCTGTGGGATGCTCCCAAAAGCTTTCTGATTGGATGCTGGGGAGCATTCCCGCACAGGCTCCGTCGGTACCGAAGATACCCATATGTGAAGACTCATTCCTGCTTGTTCCTGGAGATGTATCTGTACTCTTGCTCATTTATGCATACACTATATTCAAGTTTCTTCTGAGGATCTTTTCTCCACCCACTTTTTCAGGTAATTGTACACTGAACATGCTTTGACAGTGACCGTCTGCAGTATGTGTGTTAGTATACATGAGCACAGGGCAGTCAACAAGAAAAGATGCATGAAAACGCTCGGATTTCAGTAGTTTTGAAGAAACTTTCTTGTTGGGGTTAAAAGAAAATAGGAGACTGTGTGGTAAATCACAGATGCCTGGAGAGAGATATCCTATGTTCCCAAAGTAGTACTAATTTGGGGTTAACGCCCTTCCTATATAGGACACACTTCTTGCCAGACTTGTAAGATGGATTGCTTGGATTCACCGTGCGGAAGATGTAAATGTAAGAGGCACACACTGTGGCTGTGATTTGGCACCCCCTATTTGGGCTTATAGCAATAAAATTAATGTATTGATGCCAACAGAATTGGTTGCACGTTTAATAGGACACGGCAGTTCTGTAAATCCATAAGAACATAAGATGCCATACTAGGTCAGATCAAGGTGCATCAAACCCAGTATCCCATTTCCAACAGTGATCAATCCAGGTCACAAGCACCTGTCAGGTTCCCGAAAAGGTACACAGGTTCCACAATGCTTGTCTCGGATCATCTTTAATAATCCAAATCTATTTTAAATCCAGTTTTTCCTATGTCCTCTGGTAATGAATTCCAGAGTTTGATTATGTGTTAAATGAAAAAATATTTTCTCCTATTAATCTTAAATGTGCTACACTGTAGCTTCATTGCATGTCCCCTAGTCGTCTACTTTTTGAAGAAGTAAACAACCAATCTATATTTACCCGTTCTACTCCATATCTCCCCTCTGCCATCTCTGCATTGTGTAATTGTAGTTTGGGTTGTTCCTCCCTAAGAGCATAACGTTGCACTTGTCCACATTAAATATAATCTGTCATTTGAACATCCAGTCTTACAATTTATCAAGGTCCTCTTGCAAATTTTCACAATCCTCTTGTGTTTTAGCACTGAATAATTTTGTGTGCCCTGGCTATTAGTCTTCAGATAATATGCTCCATGCAATAAAACTATTAAGTTTTAAATGGAAGGTTTAGTTGTTAGAAAAAAATTATACTATTTAGATTTACAGGGCAAGAGGCTTTACAGGTCAGCTGGCTATTTTTAAAGTGAGAATACCTCTTGGTTTATTTGTGCTCTTCTAGTGAGTTATGGAGAAATTTATTCTTACTTGCTTATTTCCTTTCCATGAGTACTGCTAGACTAGTCCAAATGTGTGGAATTACGCCATCCTGCCAACAAATGGAGATAGAAGCACAACTTTTATTTTTTTAAACGGATCCCATCCCGGGGGAGTTCAGACAATGCACATGACAGTATACAAACTTCAAAACTATGAAGACAACATACTCCAAAAAACAAATGCCAGAAATTGTGATTTAGGAAAATTCTGCCTCATCTGCAGCCAGACAACTAACTCCTTAGAGGAAAAGGAACCAAAAGGTTTAGTTTAGATCAATCATTTGCTTATTACCCTGCCCTTTGATTAGTCAGAGCAGCTTACAATTAAAAGTACATCTTAAAAGAGGAAGCGAAAACCATGAACAATTACAGACAAAGACAATGAAAATAATAATGGTGTGAGGAAAAAGGGACTGATGGGCCAAACACTGAGAACACTGTTGACCCTCCAGTTCTCAGACAGGGGCTTGGTAATCACTTATGGTCCAATGGGCGGTCTCTGAAATGCAGGGGGGGGGGAATCCTCAGTAGCTGCAATCTTCCTGGAAGGGTTCTGGATTGGTCTAACAAGAGTCAAGGAAAGAACATTAAGAGGTAAGAACAAACTTTCTCCTTTATCCTACCAAACCAATGGTTCTCAACCCAGTCTTCAGGATATTCACAAGGGGCATGATATAGATTTGCATACACTGACGTTTGCCATACTTGACAATTACAACGGCTGGCTGGGAATGGAGTTGGAAGAATGGCTTGAATTTATTTTTTTGGAAAGATATTATTTCCTGCCTTTACTGAAAAAGGCTTATTTCAGAATCTTATGATCTTCAGTTTGGGGATCTACAGGGTTCCCAGTTATCTCCTTTTCTCTTTAGGTATTTTTAATCTGTAGCAGCTATTCTTGGAAACTGCGATTTTAAACCATCTTAAACTTGAAATTCTTAATATTAAATTTAAAATAAGCCATCTTATACACACACACACACTTTTGCACTTTGTGACATTTCACGAGCTGACACTGTAGTTTTCAGGATGTTCACGAGTTAGTGGCTATCAGCAGGAAACATGGTCTAGTAGACACCTGCGGATTAACGCTGAGATATTGGAAGCTCTTTGAGTTTTAAGTTGAGGCTGGGAAATGGAGATTCTAATATGGTCAAAGATGAAGTATAAAGTTTGGTAACACAGATCCATTCCTGGTGCTTGAACGACAGTCTGGCACTGGTAATCTGTCAGTCCTGCTTTGCTCTGGCTACATGATGCTGTCTGTGCATGTGCCTTGTTCTCAAACTTTTTGCACAGTGATGCAGTCAGTTATTTAGAGACATTTGGACATCACAGTGCTATGTGGGATCACCAAAAATCTTTGGACTAATTGCAGAGGTCAAAATTTAGCAGCCAGGATGGGAGCTCAGAGTGCTAGCAGGTAACAGGTTTTACCAGTTTTACTCTTCACTGACTTCCAATTCAGCTGCAAACTCCATTTAAGTTGAATTGCACAGCATTTCAGGCCTTTTAAGATACTGGCCAAAAATATCTAAGAGAGCTTTTAACTAAATACGGACCATTATGTGCCCAGTGCTCTAGTCAAGCTTGTACGTAGTCTCTTTCAGTCTGTTAAAATTGTGTTTTTCAGGTATTCTAGAAATTTGGAATTCTTCACCTCAGTTCTACTTCTTCAAATCCTATTTCTGTTATCACCTTCCATCAAAAACATGGTTTAGTGCTTATTTATTTTATTTTATTTAACAGTTTTTATATACCGACTTATCGTTAAATCAAAGCAGTTTACATCAAACTCACATGTTTACAGAGAACTTATGAAGCTTTTAGTTACATTAACTTATGAAGGAGCTAGAGTGGGGAGGAAGGGGGGGGAGACATGCAGGTGAAGCGACAAAGCATAAGAATATATATACAATGACGTAAGTTGAATGGGTTTATCTATTCCAGAGTTAGATGGGGTCAATTGTATTTGCGTTAGGTGAGTTCATTGTATTGATCTGTAAAGAGGAAAGTTTTTAGCTGCTTTCTAAAATCCTTCATGTCAGTGGTGGATCTGAGCTTCACAGGTAGAGAGTTCCAGATCATGGGTGCTGTAAGCGAAAATGATCTCTTGGTGGTTGATTCATTTGCTTTTTTCTATGGAAAAGGGAGTAAAGATGGTGTTTGTTATGCTTTGTCTCCTAGGCCTCTCATTGTGACTATAGCAGAGTATCTCCTCTAGTGCTCCCGCTGACATGCTGTTTCTTAACTTGAATACGGTGAGAGCGGATTTGTATCTTGCATGGGTGGTGATAGGTAGCGCTTGGAGTTTCTGTAGGCACACGGGGTAGGGATGGTGTTTGTTGTGCTTTGTCTCCTAGGCCTCTCATTGTGACTATAGCAGAGTGTCTCCTCTAGTGCTCCCGCTGACATGCTGTTTCTTCTCTTGAATACGGTGAGAACAGATTTGTATCTTGCCCCGGCGGTGATAGGTAGCCAATGGAGTTGGGGTTGAAGGGGCCTTATATGATCATGTTGTCCAAAAGTGTTCACAGTGATAATAGTTTTCCGAACTTATATTTTCAATTGTGTTATGGCTTAGTTTGTTATTTTAAAGTTGTATTTTTGTTTTGTTTTTTTAACTTTTGAAGTTATTTTTGTATAAAATGTGTACATTGCTTTATATGTTCTGTAGAACAAAAACTGGGGTCGATAAATCCTGAAATTAAATTACAATAAATGTTTCATTATGAATATCCTGAAAACTACAGTGTCTGGATATGTGCCGAGCAGTGAGCCAACAGCCCCTGTGCTATACCAGTCCAGATGCATTGGACATACCCAAAGCTCTACTAAGTTGGGCAGGAGCCTCTACCGAAAAAGCGTAGTTACTCACCTGTAACAGGTGTTCTCCAGGAGCAGCAGGAATCAGTCCTCACTTATGGGTGACGTCGGCGCCGACGGAGCCCTCGCGGAGCAATTTTCCCCAGCTTTCAAAGAAAGCCTTTGGGAATTGCAGCGCGCATGCCCGGTCCTCTTCCCGCCCAAGGGTGCCATCTTAGCCAGTCAGATGACATAGCTAAAAAAGACAGCATAAAAATTTGCAAAAAAGTAAAGCAGACGATTGCAACTCCACGGGGAGGTGGGAGGGTTGTGTGGACTGATTCCTGCTGCTCCTGGAGAACACCTGTTACAGGTGAGTAACTACGCTTTCTCCAGGACCAAGCAGGAAGTCAGTCCTCACTTATGGGACTCCCAAGCTTAAGGCTACCGGAGACCCTAAGCACAAAAATGAGCTCCCTCTAGCTCAGCAGCACAGAAGGAAGGATCTTCGCTGAATTATTACCCACCGGTAGCCCACATCCGGGATGGAGGGTAGGAGTTGCTCAGACCTCAAAGAGATTACGGAGGACTGCCTGTCCGAAAGCACTGTCCCTGCGGGACTCCCTCTCGAGACAGTAATGGACCGCAAAAGTCTGGCTCGAAGACCAAGTAGCGGCCCGGCAGATGTCTGCCAGCGGAACAGAGCGGAGGTAAGCCACTGACGTGGCCTTTGCCCGAACGCAATGAGCCGTGACTCGACCGTCCAAGGAGAGTCCGGCTGCCCCATAAGCCCAAGAGATACAGAGTACGCTTGGAGACCGGGAGCCCCAATTTATTGGGGTCAAAAGACACAAAAAGCTGAGCAGCTTTACGGTGCTCCCGTGTACGGTCAAGGTAGAAGTTCAATGCCCTTCTACAGTCCAGGGTATGGAGGACCGTTTCAGCTCGGCTGGAGTGTGGTCTGGGAAAGAAGGTTGGAAGTACCACCTCCTGATTGATATGAAAAGGGGAGACCACTTTTGGAAGAAATTTTGGGTGAGTCCGTAGGACTACCCTATTTTTGTAGAACCGAGTGTAAGGGGGATCAGACACGAGGGCCTGCAATTCACTGACGCGTCTAGCGGAAGTGAGGGCTATCAAGAACAATGTTTTCCAAGAAAGAAAACGGAGAAAATAGGTAGCCATAGGTTCAAAAGGCGGACAGGTGATCCGCTGTAAAACCACATTCAGGTCCCAGTCAGGTGCTGGCGGGCGCAGAGGTGGTTTAAGTAGGAGGAGACCTCGGAGAAACCTCGCCACGAGAGGGTCGCTGGAAAGAGGTCTGCCGTCCACCGGCACATGATGTGCTGAAAGAGCACTGAGGTGAACTTTGACGGAGTTGGACTTAAGTCCCAGATTAGAGAGGTAGAGCAAGTACTGCAAGACCACCGACACCGGGCAGGAGAAGGGATCCTGAGACTGTTGGGTACACCAAACGGAGAAACGACGCCATTTAAGGGCGTAGCATTTTCAGGTAGAAGGTCGTCGCGAAGCTAGGACGACCTCCTCCACCTCTGTCGGCAGGAGAAGGGGAGCAAGGACTACCCTCTCAGCAGCCAGGCCATTAGGTTGAGAGACCTGAGGTTGGGGTGTAGCAGAGACCCCTGATCCTGAGTGAGGAGATCCGGTTGAAACCCCAGAGGGAATGGATCCTCCACCGCTAATTGCAGCAGGAGTGGAAACCACGGCTGTCTGGGCCAGCGAGGGGCCACCAGGATCATGAAGGCTTTGTCTCGGAGAACCTTGAAAAGAGTCCGGGAGACTAGCGGGATGGGAGGGAAAGCGTACAGAAGGCTCCCCGACCATGAGAGCAGGAAAGCGTCCGCCGCAACCCGAAGGGGGTGTGGCTGACGAGAGCAGAAGCGAGGAAGTTGCCGGTTGTGAGGACTGGCAAAGAGATCCAACGTGGGGAGGCCCCACTTTAGAAAGAGCTTCTGAACTACCAAGGGATCCAGACGCCACTCGTGCGGCTGGAGGATCCTGCTGAGTTTGTCCGCCAGGTAATTCTCTTGGCCTGGGAGATAAACTGCCTTGAGGAGAATGCCGTGACTGACGGCCCAAGAGCAGAGCTTCTGTGCCTCCCGGCAGAGGAGGAAGGAGCCCGTGCCCCCCTGCTTGTTCACGTAGAACATGGCAACTTGATTGTCCGTCTGGACAAGGACGGACTGGTGAGAAGTCAGGTGGGAGAAGGCCTTGAGAGCCAGGCGGATCGCCCTGAGCTCCAGGAAGTTGATCTGCTGAGCAGACTCCCACGTGGTCCAGAGGCCCTGAGTACGTGCCCCTTGGCAATGCGCTCCCCAGCCCAGGAGGGATGCATCTGTTGTCAGCACCCGGGCCGGCTGAGGTGACTGGAAAGGCATTCCGAATATCAGGTTCGGCTGCTGAAGCCACCACCGGAGAGACGAGATCAGCGGCTCGGAGACGCGCACTAGGTCTGCTAGGCCGCCCGTGGCTTGTCGCCACTGCTGGCGGAGACACCATTGAGCAGGCCGCATATTCAGGCGGGCATTGGGGGTCACATGGACGGTGGAAGCCATATGGCCGAGTAGTCTCAGGAAGCGCCTGGCGGAGACCAGGGGCTGGCTGCGAAAATGGTCGGCTAGGTCCATGAGCCGTTGAGCCCTGTCGAGCGGTAGGTACGCTCGTGCCTGAGGAGTGTGCAGCCTTGCGCCGATGAACTCGAGATCCTGTGAGGGGAGCAAAGTGGACTTTGCGAAGTTTATAACAAAGCCCAAGTACTGCAGAAGAGTCACCGTGCGGCGCGTGGCGTTGGTGACCTCCAGAGCGGACGCTGCTCTGATGAGCCAGTCGTCGAGGTACGGGAAGACATGGAGGCCGTGAAGCCTGAGATGGGCCGCCACCACCGCGAGACATTTTGTGAAGACCCACGGTGCGGAGGACAGGCCAAAGGGCAGTACCCTGTACTGGTAATGATTCCCTGCCACCACAAACCTTAGGTATTGGCGGTGGCTTGGGTGGATGAGGATGTGCGTGTAGGCATCCTTTAGATCCAAGGAGCATAGCCAATCTCCCTGCCGGAGGTAGGGCAGAAGGATTCCAAGGGTAAGCATCTTGAACTTCTCCCGCACGAGGAACTTGTTGAGGTTGCGCGAGTCCAGGATGGGTCTGAGGCCTCCTGTTCTCTTTGGTATTAGAAAATACCTGGAATAAAAGCCTTGACCTTTCAAGTGGTGGGGCACCGGTTCCACCGCCTGTTCCTGTAGAAGACCTGCTAACTCCTGAAGGAGTAATTCCCTGTGCAGAGGGGGTCGTGGAGGTTCTCCCGGAAAATAGGAGGGAGGGACCTGGTGGAAGTGGAGAAGATAGCCTTCTCGCACGACTTGAAGCACCCAGGCATCTGAGGTGATGCTGGACCACCTGTGGGCGAAGTGAACCAGCCGGCCTCCGGTGCTGGGAGGAACCAGCGGGGGGGAGAGGCTATGCTTAAGGAGTCAAAAACCCCCACCCTGCTGAGCAGGGGCTGGTGGTGCAGGCTTGGGGGCTTGCTGCCTACGGGACCCATTACCCCGTCCCTTGGCCTGCTGGCCCTGTTGGGGAGCTGCAGGGGCCTGATAATGGGGGTATTGTTTGTAGGCAGCCGCCTTCCTCGGGTAAAAGGACTTTTTTCCCGAGCCCTTCTTTTTCTGGGAAGGGGCGGAGGTCTTCCTAGAAAGCCTGGTCCTGGTGAGAGTCTCCGTCTCAATTTGTGCAGCCTTTTCAGCCATGGGCTTGCCAAAGAGGTTTTCGCCTCGGCAGGGGACATCGACCAACTTGTCCTGCACCCAGGGCTCAAGGTCAGACGACTGAAGCCAAGCCTGTCGGCGGGCACCGATGCCGGCTGCGGCCACTCGAGCCGATGCTTCAAAGCCATCATAGGCTGCTCGGGACATGAACTTTGAGCATTCCCGAATGCCAGTGGACAAGGCCAGGAACCTCCGCAAGGGTTCCTCGGACAAACCAGCGGAGAATCCGGCTAGCTCTTTAGCCAGGTCTCGGAGATACATGCCCATGTATAGCTGGTAGGTCTGGACACGACACGCAAGCATAGAGCCCTGGAAACACTTCTTACCCAGGCCATCCAGGTTACGGGCCTCCCTGCCAGGAGGCACCGAGGAGTGCATCTTCTGGCTCTTAAGACGATGCATGGCCGATTCCACTACCATGGAATGGTGTGGTAGCTGTGCTTTTTGGAAGCCAGGGCTGTTGCGGACTCGATAGATAGAATCGACCCGCTTGCTCAGGACCGGCGAGGTGGCCGGACTCTCCCACATGCGGAAGAGTAGTCGTTCCAGCATAGGAGGAACCGGTACAGTAAAGTGTTCCCTTGCGGGAGAGTCATACTGGAGGGCGTCGAGCTCTTCGGCTCGAGGCTCCTCCTCGGGGTCCGCAGGGAAGGCCAAAGCCTTGGCCATATCCCTGACAAAGTCCGAGAACCGGGCGTCCTCCGGGGGGGTACTGCTTCCGAGGTTCGGACTCCGGTGAGTCCGAGGGGACACACCGGAAAGAATCAGGCGACTCTTCCTCTTCAGACTCCCAGACCGACTCCGACGAGGACTCGGTGGGGTCGGCCCGGGCAGGGCGCGGCGCATGCCGCCCCGACGCCGAGGGAGTCGGCGTCGGCGACCTCGGTCCCGAACGGGAGGCCGAGGGTGACCTCGACTGAGGATCGACTCGAGTTCGCATCGACTCGAGGATCGGCTCGGTCTCCGGGGTCGACTTGGACGTCGACGTCCCGGCGGTCGGGGCAGCGACGCCAGCGAAGCCAGCGAGCAGTGCCCGCTGCTGGTCCATGAAGGCAGACAGTCTGCTCTCCAAGGCCGTCAACCTGAGTCCGAGCTCAGGTGACCTAGCAGCCCCCGACTCGGGCCCCGACGGCGTCGGGCCCGACGTCGTCTGTCGCGGAGGCGAGTCCAGGAGGACTACAGGACTTACCCGAGCAGGCAGCTCCGACTCCAGGCGAGGTCGCTTCGTGAGGTGCTCCTTCTCCAAGGACCCGGGGCGGCTATCAGGGCTATGCGACCTGGCCCTCGCGGAGCCAGGAGCGTCCACCGACGCCGCCCTCGCGGGTTTCACCTTACGTCGATGGTCCCCGGAGGGAGAACCCCTGTCGGAGGAACTCCGGCGACGGTCCAAGCTGGAACCTTTGGACGCGGAGGCCTCCGACGAGGTCCGGGTACGGCTGGGGTCAGTGAAGATCCTATCCCGCTGATGCCGCCGACTTCTCAACGCTTTGGAGGACATTTTGCCGCAGGGCCCACAGATCATTTCTTCATGATCTGGGCCCAGGCAGCGGAGGCAAAAGTCGTGTGTGTCAGTTAGTGACATATTTCGGTCACACTGACCACACCGCTTGAAACCACTGGCAGCCATCGGGGGAAAAAGGGCCCCGGCGAGGTCAAAGGACCGGGCTGCCAGGGAAAAACCGAAAACGAAAACTGACTAAGTCAGAAAAACCGAAAAGAAGAAGAGGACTCGTGACCGGCGTCGCGAGTCCGGGCGGGAAAAAGACCGGCGTCGAACCGAAGGAAAAAGAATAAAATTATGAAGAAATATCAACTTTTTCGCGGGGACATGACGGGGACGTTTGTAGGGCTCCGCGGAAAAAAGAAGACTGGCTAAGATGGCACCCTTGGGCGGGAAGAGGACCGCGCATGCGCGCTGCAATTCCCAAAGGCTTTCTTTGAAAGCTGGGGAAAATTGCTCCGCGAGGGCTCCGTCGGCGCCGACGTCACCCATAAGTGAGGACTGACTTCCTGCTTGGTCCTGGAGAAAGTAGAAACTTCCTCAGCATCCACAGCCAACTTGTAATGCTTGACAGAGGAATAACCAAGCAAGTGCTTTACAGGTGTCCTCTGGAGTGACTGCCACCCAGGAGAAGCCAAGTTCTTGCTAAATACACTTACAAATCCTCTAGAACCTCTTTGACCTTCACTGATATGCAGTGAAACATTTTCCTGATCCCCCTATGCACTGCCTAACCCTTGTTCAGCTTGCTAAAGACAAAAAAAGCCTATCAGTTTTCTATTATGGCTTAGTCACTTCGAATCTTCTGGCAATGTCACTATGCTCACATCACCCACCCACTCTTTCTCAAGTCACTTCACTGGCTCCCTATCAGCTTCTGTATCTCATTCCAACTTCTGCTACTGACCTATGTGTGCCTTCATTTGGCTACTCCTCGCCACATTTCCTCTCCTCTCCCTACAACCCTTCTTGGCAACTTCGCTCTTCCAATAGAGCCCTTCTCTTCCACTACCAATTACAGACTTCAATCTTTCCACCTTGTTGCTCCTTATACCTGGAACAAATTACACAAGTTAGTACATCAGGCTTCATCTGTGGTCCTGTTCAAATGCAGGCTAAAAATTCATCTCTTTGAGACTGCTTTTGGATCCTGATCCCCTCAGCCTCCTGTTCACTTCCCAGATTGCATGCCTCCAGCCACCAACCGCTTGCCTCCTCCTCAACCTGAACACAAACTCACACAGATGGCCACCCCTCTGAAGCTGTTCTCTCCATCAGGCTGCCCTGCACACTTACAATCCGGCAGCCAGCCAGCAAGGGATCTAGAGCCAGTGGCTACCCCACACAGCAGGCTGATCTCCTCCTCACCTGTCCAATCAGCCCAGAGACCAGGCTCAGCAGAACCTAGAAACACAAGTAAGCTTTGCCCCCATCCAAGGTATCACCAGCCAAAAACAGAAATAAAGGGCAAAGATCGCATGTGCTACTACTACTTCTAATCATTTCACTCCCAGATCACATGCCTCCAGCCACCAGGACTCCCAGCCGCTCACCTCCTCCTTGACCTGAACACTATCTTGCACTGACGGCCACCGCTTTCCAGCAAGGGATCCAGTCAACAAGGGATCTAGCACCAGCAGCCACTCCACACAACAGGCTGATCTCCTCCTCGCCTGTCCGATCAGCCCAGAGACTAGGCCTAGCAGAACCCAGCGATTCCAGTAAGCTCCACCCCACCCCAAGGCATCATCACCTACCAACATTGCCATTAGAGCCCTCACAGCACAAAGGTGGGCTCTCGCCTAAGGGCTATGCCAAAGATCCTTGGACGTGGCCCTTAGGCAGGAACCAAGTAGGAGCGATTACAACAGTCATATTCTTAATCTGACACACAACCAGACCATCAAGGAATCTCAACTGCAAGCACAATAAGTCTGCCCTCATTCCACAAAAGATCACAAATTAACCTATAGATTCCCATAAGCTCTGTGCAGCTGCCTACAGCCTTGTTCCTTGCACACCATAACAGGCACCACAGTGCTACCCCTCTTTTCAACCATGATATCATCTGCTCTGCTTATAATCATAATATATATTTAGTTTCTAATCATGCTCACAGATTCTTGGTCTCTATTACTACTATTATTACTGATTATTTGTATAGCGCTACGAGGCGTACACCATGCTGAACGAGCACATGTAAAAGACTATCCCTGCTCATCACAGCTTACAATCAACACAACAGTTGAGGACAAGGATACATCTAGGGGTACAGTAAGGAAAAACATAGGAGACTAAATGGATCAGGACCCAAAAGCAGTCTTGAAGGGGTAAGTTTTCAGCCCGGATTTGAAAAGGGCCAGAGATGACTCAGGTAGTTTGTTCCAGGCAAAGGGAGCATTAGGTGAAAGGATCAAAGTTTGGAGTTGGCAGTGAATGAGAAGAGGGCAGACAGAAGTGATCTGCTAGAAGAGCGGAGTTCCCAAGGAGGGGGAATAAGAGATAAGAGAGGAATGGCAGGGATGAGCAGCAGAATGAGTGCACTTATAGGACAACAGAAGAAGTTTTAACTGGATATGAAAATGGATAGGGAGCCAATGAAGCGATTTGAGAAGAGGGGTTATACAAACATATCGAGGCTGAAAGAAGATTAGCCGGGCAGCTGAAAGTTTTGAATAGATTGAAGGGCAGAGAGATGATTCAGAGGGAGACTAGCAAGGAGGTGGTTGAAATAGTCTAGATGGGAGGTGACTAAAGAGTGGATACATGTTTAGTAGTGTGTTTAGAAAGGAAGGGGCAAACTGTTGTGGGCCAGGGACGGTTTCGTTTGGGGAGTGGGACCGAGACACTGCTGTTGGCAATGACTGACCAGGTTTACATGTGGTTTGATCAAAGGGTCTCGGTGCTGCTGGTATCACTGCCGCCTCCTTTTGGAGCGCTATGGTGCTTTGGGATTGGGGCAAAGTATTGGAGTGGATGGACTCATGTCCAACAGGTGTTTCAGGGTTAGGAGGTCGGCAGGCAGTTTTCCTCTTTACTTGGGAATCGGGGGTACCACAGGGAAGGTGGGCTGGAGTTGATCAAGAATGGAACAGGTGTCTGAGGACAGCCTTACCAAACAAGACATCCCGGCGGGAGTCCTTGTCCAAACAGTAATGGGCTGTAAAGGTATGAACCGAGGCCCAGGTGGCTGCTCAACAGATCTGGTCAATGGATACAGAGTTTAGATGAGCCATAGAGGTGGCCATGGCCCTCACATTGTGAGCGGTGACATGGCCCTCCAGAGAAAGGTTCTTACTCTGGTAAGCAAAAGAGATACACTGAGCAATCCAATTGGAGAGTGTTCTTTTGGAGACTGGAAGTCCTAAATGAGAAGGATCAAAAGCAACAAAAAGCTGAGAAGACTTTCGATGTTGCTGTGTCCTGTGGAGGTAAAAGGCAAGAGCTCTTTTACAGTCTAGAGTATGAAGGTTCCTCTCTGCACTGGATGCATGAGGAGCTGGAAAAAAGACAGGTAAATATACCTCTTGATTAAGATGAAAAGGGGAGACCACTTTAGGCATAAAGTGGGGATTGGTCCTAAGGACCACCTTATCATGATGGAACCTTGTATAAGGTGGATTAGCCACTAGAGCTTGCAGTTCACTGATATGGCGAGCTGAGGTGACTGCAATAAGAAAAATAACCTTCCAGGAAAGAAATTTCAAGGAGGTAGTGGCTAAGGGTTCAAAGGGTGGCTTCATAAGCTGACCAAGAACCACGTTTAAGTCCCTTGCCACCGGAGGAGGTCGAATGGGAGGTTTAGTTAAGGTTAAGCCTCTCATGAATCTTGCAATAAGAGGATGAGAGGAAACAGGTTGTCCATTGATGGGCTTAAGTGAAGCTGCAATAGCACTCAAATGGACTCTTACTGAATTCGTTTTGAGTCCTGCATTGGAGAGATGCAGGAGATATTCCAAAAGAGAATTCAACGGGAGTGCTAGAGGGTTTAGACCCTTGTGAGCACACCAAATGGAAAATCTTTTCCATTTAAAAGCGCAAGAACGCCTAGTGGAAGGTTTCCTAGAGGCGTGTAGGATATCCTTCACTTGCTGTGAAAGATTGAAGTCTTGAAGGTCTAGGCCTTCAGTAACCAAGCTCTGAGGTGAAGGGACTTGGGGTTTGGGTGCCACAAAGTCCCCTCCTCCTGAGACAGAAGGTCTGGAGCCGCTCCCAAGTCCAGGGAGGGGGCTTGGGAGAGATGCAGAAGTAGAGGGTACCACACTTGGCGTGGCCAGCGTGGAGCTATGAGAATCATGGACCCTTGATCTCTTTGAAGTTTGAACAGAGTTTTGGGAATCAAAGGAATGGGTGGAAAGGCATACAGGAAGGCCTGACCCCAATGGAGGAAGGCATCCTTGGCCTGAACTCCCCGACACGGAATTCTGGAACAGAACCGGGGAAGTTTGGCATTCCACGGACTTGCAAAGAGGTCTATGTCCGGGGTTCCCCATTTCTGGAAGATTCTGAAAACCTGATCCATGTGCAGGGACCATTCGTGTGGAAGCAGAACTCGACTGAGTGTCTGCCCAAGAGTTTTGGATTCCTGGAAGATATACTGCCAGGAGATGGATTTGATGCTCTCTGGCGAAGGCCCATAATCTTAGAGCTTCGTTGCAAAGCGACAGAGAGCCAGTCCCTCCTTGTTTGTTTATGTAAAACATGGCTACTTTATTGTCCGTGTGAATAAGGACTGTCATGTTGCTGAGGAGGGTATGAAAAACTTTGAGAGCCAGAAAGATTGCTCGAAGTTCCAAGTGGTTGATATGAAGGGTGGTCTCCTGTGGAGACCAAGTGCCCTGAGTAGAGAGATCTTGAAGATGAGCTCCCCAACCTGTTTGGGAGGCATCTGTTGTGAGGGTTGCTTGGGGCAGCAATGGTTGAAAGGGGGCCCCCAACAACAGATTTTGAGTGGATATCCACCATTGGAGAGACCAAAAGAGACGTTTGGAGTTTGCTATTTGGTCTGAGAGAGCTCCTGATGCTTGAGTCCACTGGGTGGATAAAGTCCATTGAGCTGCTCTCATATGTAGGCGAGCATAAGGCACCACATGCAATGTGGAGGCCATGTGGCCTAATAGTTGTAGCATCTCTCTGGCAGTCAAGTGGCTTCTGGACTGAGTCTGAGAGGCTAAGTGCACTAGACGTTGGCAACGGGCCTGAGGCAGATAGGCCCTTGCAGTGGTGGTATCCAACCTGGCCCCTATGAATTCCAGGGATTGAGTAGGGGTGAGTTGGGACTTTGGCAGATTGATCACAAGTCCCAGATATTGTAGAATGCGCCTGGTGCGATCCAGGGAAGTCTGAGCCTCGGACTGAGATGGAGCTCAGATGAGCCAGTCGTCCAGGTATGGGAAGACAAAAATTCCCAGGGCGCGTAGAAATGCAGCTACTATTGCCATGCATTTGGTAAATACCCTTGGAGCAGAGGCTAGACCGAAGGGAAGTACTCTGTATTGGAAATGTTTTCCCTGGAACAGAAACCGTAGGAATTTTCTGTGGGATGGATGGATGAGTATATGTGTGTACGCATCCTTGAGATCTAGAGAACAAAGCCAGTCCTGACTCTGTAGGTATGGAAGGAGAGTACCTAGAGAAAGCATCTTGAATTTCTCCTTGCATAGAAATTTGTTCAATTCTCTGAGATCCAGAATAGGTCTGTACCCCACTGTTTTCTTGGGAATGAGAAAATAAGGGGAGTAAAAACCTGACCCCTGTTGAAGAAGAGGAACCTCTTCTATTGCCTTTTGGGCGAGAAGAGTGGTCACCTCCTTACCCAACAGGTCTAGGGGAGATGGGGGAGAATTGAAACATCTCACCTTGGTATGGGGAGGAAGGTTGGAGAAATGTAGTTTGTAGCCCTCTCTGATGATAGAGAGGGTCCATTGTTCTGAGGTGATTTGCTCCCATCTGGGAGCAAAATGAGTTAACCTTCCTGGAATGGTGAGAGGTTCTGGATGTTTTAGAGTCAGAAAGGTTAAGTTCTCTAGTTTTAAGTCAAAAACCCTGAGGGGGTTGGGACTGCTGGGCTGTAGCAGCACCTGCAGGTTTTGCCCTGGCCTGTTTAGGCTGCAGACGCTTAGGAGTAAAGCGAGCTGCAGAAGATTGTTGGCCAGTATTTGTGGCAAATCTGGCCTTCTTGTAGAAAGGCTTCTTGAAAGATTTTTTCTTGACAGGGGTAGAGGTAGACTTAGAAAGTCTATCTAAAGCAGCATTTTCTGCATCCATTTGAGTGGCTTTGATTTGCCACTGCTTACCAAACAGATTCTCACCTGTACAGGGCAAATTTCCCAACCCATCCTGGACCCAGGGTTCTAGGTCAGAGGCCTGGAGCCAAGCAATTCTGCGAGCCGCTATGGCAATACCTGAGGCTCTGCTAGCACCCTCAAAGGAGTCAAAGGCTGCTCTGTTGGAGAACTTTGAAATATCTTGGGTATGCTTTAGCAAAAGAAGGAACTCCTCTTTTCTATCCTCTGGGATAAAGGGGAGAAAATGGCGTATTTTTAATGCAATTTCCTTCAGAAACATGCCCATATAGAGGCTGTATGAATTGATTCTGCCAATAAGCATACTTGCTTGGAAGATTTTTCTACCAAAAGCATCCAGAGTCCTACATTCTCTTCCTGGAGGAGTAGAAGAGTGTCTTCTTGTACTCTTGATCCTTTTCATAGCTGACTGCACCACGATGGAGTGGTGAGGGAGCTGAGTTTTTTGAAACCCAGGAGAAGGGGGGACACGATACATGGTGTCCAGACGACGAGAATGTGGAGATAGGGTGAGAGGAGTCTCCCATAAGTCCATCATGTGTTCTTGAAGAATTTCATGGATGGGCAAGGTGACTGCCTCTTTGGGAACCTTAGAGTATCCTAAAATGTCTAACTTTTTTGCTCTAGGTTCTTTTTCAGAGGATACTGAAATAGAAAGACCTTTAGCTACTTCAATGATGAAGTCTTGAAAGGATAAATCCTCTGGAGGAGACATTCTCCTTTTTGGAGAAGAGGGCTCCTCAGGTAGAGTAAGGGATACTTCAGCAGAGTCATCTGATGAATCAGAATCATCAGAAGACTCGAAGTATCGTCCGTTTGCTTCCAGGGATCGATAAGCGTATCGACCGGTATCGACATCGGGCGTACCCGGAACCGGATCGTTATCGGGAAAAGCCCCGGAACCGGTATCCTGGTCGATGTGGAAGGCAGCGCGCATGTGCAGTGGGAGGCCCCAAAAGCTTTCCTTCTGGGAAGCTGGGGAGCTTTCCCGCGCGGGCTCCGTCGGTACCGACGTACCCATATGTGAGGACTTATTCCTGCTTGTTCCTGGAGATACTCAGAGAGACACCTCTTGTGTGCTCTGAGTGCATTCAGATAAGAGACAAGATTGTTTAACACCTTCATCTGCTGGAGACAGAGAAAATACTGACTAGGTCCTCTAGGGGCACTCCTATGTCACCCAGAGCCCAACCAATCACAGCTCTGGAGTGTTTTTTCTCTGTCTCCAACATCTGCTGGCAGAGGGACATAACCTGCTTGTCTGGACTGGTCTAGCTATATGAACTGGAAAGGGTTGAGAATATCCTGATTAACCCCCAGTTCCTACCCACCACTAGTCTGTTACTACCTACACCAAGGTAACTAGGAGGAAAGAACACAGAATGAAATGCAGGAAACACAAAAGGGTAGACGAGAGGAAAATGAGGGAAAGGATGGCCTAGACTACAATGCAGTAGCGAGTGTTAATAAACAAAGGAATGGGGAAAAGACAGACCAAAATGTCAGGAGCTTCTCAGGGGAGGCCAAGAGAAATGAAGGGGAGTGGTGATTACTAAGGAAAAGAAGGCACAGCTGCGGGACAGACTAAGGTAAAGAAATAGGTTTTTAGCTGGGGCTTGAAGCAAGCAAAGGAGAGTTGGAAGCGGAGGACAGAGAAGAGAATTCCAGAGAGGGCGCAACAATATGAGAAGAGAAGGAACGTGCTCAGGACGAGCAGACAGAGCATAAATTAAGGACTTCAAGAAAATTCTGGGATGCAGATTGAAAAGCAGGTTGGGGAGTGTAGGTAGATAAGAGCTGTGACAGGAACAGGGGATTGCTGGAGTGCAGAACATGGTACGTGAGTATGAGAACTTTATATTTGATGCTAAAGGATACTGGGGGCTAGTGTTCCGTGAGGAAAAGAGGGGAGACATGGTTGAATTTATGGGCACCATGAAGAGAGTTTGAGGGCAGTGTTTTGAATCAGTTGTACCAAGCCTGTCCCTAACCCTCTTTACCGCCATCCCCCTTCCTACCCCTACCAATCTCTCTCTCTCCCTCCCTCCAGCCAAGGTAACTCCCATTTGAAAATCTTCTGGGTTTGATTAGCAAGAACTATGCCCTGGAGCAGCTTTTTACAAGTCTTCCATGATATGAAGCTCTTCAAGGTTATTTGCACCACTTTTTTGATTAAAGTATTTTAGTGATATTCAGTCATGAAAACTGGATATAAAAGCAAATAAACATTCATCATCAGTAACGGCTGTTTGCAGTCTGACCTGCGAGTCCAAGGATTGGCAGGCTTCAACACCAAGCAGATGGCACTGTCGCCTCTGCAAGTTCTCCACCATGATCTGCCCAAAACGATCCCCCATGTTCACCTGGGAAAGGGCAAGAAAACATGGTTATATCAGAGTTCCAGTTAGTAGCTCTGTCTGCTCAAGAGGCTTCAAGTGAAAGTGATCACCTTTGAGATTCATAGTCAAACCTCATTTCATGGCAGACTGCAAGAAGTACAGCAAGTAATTATGGTCTGTCAACGCCACAATCAATTTTCTTTCTCACTGCCTTGACCAGCAAAGCCATTAGCCACCAGCATCAGTCAGGTTCACAGCAAAAAGGAGCTCACTGGCTGAATTTAAATTAAACTATTCAATATGAATACTTTAAAATATCCCTGCTTTCCCTCCCATTTCTCTTACCTGCTCGTAATTGATGAACATAGCTGTGTGGAGAGTGCTTGCTGCCCATTTTATCAGGCTTGCCGACTGCTCTGGACTCATGTACACCAACACACATTCTGCAACCAGCACAGTTGGCAATCTTAGGGGAAAAGTATAAACAACATTTCTAATAACCGCAGTGCTTTCCATCACCTTTACTTCCTTCTAAGGTCTACATATGATCAGAGGAAAAGAACAAACACTCTCCGAGAGCTACCGGCTGTGTGTGTGCTCTCTCTGCACGGCTTCACTGCCCTGAGGCTATCACATTTAATGCAGTGTCATTGTTATTTACAGCTGTGGTCAACATTATTGGCACCCTTGCATTTTAGGTATATTGTGTACATTATCTCGAGAAATAATTGGAAATATTCCAACTGTATGTCATCATAATATTTTAATAGCATATTCAAAGGTATACAACAACAAAAAAAAGATGTCTGTGCAACTTAGTAATTTCTGGAGGAAAAAAAAAGTATGACCTGGACAGGATTAATGGCACCCTTCATTAATACTTGGTTGTGCAACCCTTGGCAGTGATGACAGCCTCCAAACGTTTCTTGTAGTCATCTATAAGCTTCGTACATCTGTCTGCTGGTAGTTTCTTCCACTCTTCAGCTGTGATTTTTTCCAGCTCATGAATGTTTCCAGGATTCCTTTTACCAAGGCAAATTTCAGCTCTTTCCAAAGGTTCTTGATTGGATTGAGATCAGGACTCATTGCTGGCCAGTTTAAAACAGTACATTTTTTGCTTTTTAATCATTCTTTTGTACATTTGGATGTATGTTTTAGGTCATTTTCCTACTGGAGGACCCATGACCTTCGACCCAGACCTAACTTTCTGACACTAGGTAGCACGTTTTGCTCCAAAATACCTTGGTAATCCTCTGCCTTCATGATTCCTTTAATACGTTCCAGGCCTCCAGTTCCTGAGGCAGCAAAAACAGCCCCACAACATTATGGAACCTCCACCATACTTAACTGTAGGAAGGGTGGTTTCTTTTCCTTATACACTTCATTTCTTCGCCTGTAAATTTATCGCTGCTCTGCATTGCCAAAGAGCTCAAGTTTGGTTTTATCTGTCCACAGAACATTTTCCTAAGATTGTGGTTTCTCAAGGTGGATTTGGGCAAAGATCAGGCATGCCTTTTTGTCTGTCTTTGAACAGTGGGGTCCTCCTTGGCCTGTGCTCATAAAGTCCTCCTTTGTTTAGTGTGTGGCATATAGTGCGGGTTGAAACCACCACTCCAGATTGCTCCAGGTCAGCCTTAAGCTCTTTGGATGTTGTACATGGTGCTTTTGCAACAGTTTGCACTAACCTTTGAAGACTTCTTGGATTAATTTTCCTCTTCCCACCACATCCTGGGAGGTTCCTGACAGTTCTACGAGCAGAAAACTTCTTAACATTGCAAACTGCAGACACAGGAAAACCAACATTTTTTGGAGATGGTCTTGTACTCCTTTGAAGTTTGATAATGGCTTTTCTGATAATCTCAAGCAGCTCTCTTGTGAAAATGAAACAGGGAGTGAATGTGGCCATTTTAAACATTTGAGCCATCATTCAATGATTGATTGATGTGAGTACTGACAACTGATCACAGGTGTGTCTAATTTTACTGCCATGGGAATGTGGTGGTTCTGTTCAAACTGATTTGAATTGAATTGTTTATATGGATGCCAATAATCATATCCTGGCAAAGGTCCCAGTTTTCATACTATTTCCTTTTTTAATTGGTCTAATTTTATTTGATTTTTTTGTGTGTCAAATATGTGTACGTATATAGTCCAAAGCCATTTCACTGGCCACTTTTGTTTTTAGGAGATATTGAACATTAAGGTATTGAAATGCAAGGGTGTCAATGTTGACCACAACTGTACAAGTGGGCGACATCACTGCACTGAAACAGGACAGAAAAGCACTCCCAGAGAACTCTACACTGAGCTAACCATACGATGCCCTTCCCATGTACAGACGTTCCCCTCAGGAAATTCCAAAGCTCAAGTAGCAGCTGAACTCTCAGGGAGGTGGGAGGGACAGCTGTCTACAAAAAAGTACCCATTACAAGCAGGACAATCATGCACAAAAGCAGGTAACTCCCAGCCTCATGGCTGCTCAATTTATAAATAATCCGTCAATTGTACAGGAGTCAGCCTGATCATAAAAATGCAAGAGCTGCTGTTTTCATAGAGACAGGTTGGTCAAAATGTCACGACTGAAAGTGTTGTCTCTGAATACTGCTCTAAGCAATAGTGCGATGTGACCGTATGACAGCATATGCAGAGTAGTTCACAGAAACATGCCAGCAGAAAGAGACCACATGGCCCATTTAGTCTGCTCTTCCATATCAACTACTATATTCCCCTTTTTTCCCCCCCCTTTGGAAATCTTCTGTGTTTGTCCCATGCTTTTTTTGAATTCAGATACCGTCCTCATTTCTACCACCTCCATAAAGATGCATAGAATAGTCTCCCAATGGAGATAGAGACAAATATACCTGAAAAAAAGTATATTTGGAGAGGGGGAAAATCAGAGGTGGAATTGCAGGACTCAGAAGTGGTGGGAAGTGACATTGAAAAAGCAACAATGCTAAATGAATACTTCTGCTCTGTTTTCACTAGAGAAAATCTTGGAGAAGGACCACCTGTGATTGACAAAATACACAAATAGGAATGGAGTAGACAAGTCTGAGACCAGATGGGATACACCCCAGGATACTGAAAGAGCTCAGAGAAGTTCTTGCAGGGCCTTTAAAGGATGTTTTTAATAGATCGTTGGAGACAGGAGAAGTTCCACGGAACTGGAGAAGAGCTAATGTGGTACTTCTCCACAAAAGTGGTAATAAGGAAGTAGTAACAAACTACAGGCCAGTAAGCCTTACCTCTATGGCGGAAAAGGTAATGGAGGCGCTCCTGAAAGGGCGAATAGTGGACTTCCTCGAAACCAACAGGTTGCATGATCTGAGGCAACATGGTTTTACCAAAGGACAATCTTGCCAAACAAATCTGATTGAGTTCTTTAACTGGGTGACCAGAGAACTAGATCAAGGGCATCCAATGGATGTGATCTACCTAGATTTCAGCAAAGCCTTTGACACTGTTCCTCATAGGAGGCTTATCAATAAACTCAACAGCTTGGGGATGGGTCCCAAGATGGTGAACTGGATCAGAAATTGGTTGACTGACAGACAAGAGAGGGTGATGGTAAATAGAACCCACTCGGATGAAAGGAAGGTGATTAGCGGTGTGCCCCAGGGTTCAGTCTTGGGACCGGTACTGTTCAATATATTCGTAAGTGATATTGCCAAAGGGCTGAATGGAAAAGTCTGTCTTTTTGCATATGACACCAAAATTTGCAACAGAGTGGACTCCTTTAAGGGAGTGGAGAACATGAGGAAAGATCTACAAAAGCTGGAAGAATGGTTTAATGCTTGGCAGTTAACATTTAATGTGAAGAAGTGCAGTGTCATGCACTTGGGAAGCAGAAATCCATGGGAACTGTATGTGATAGGGGGAGAGAGATGATGTGCACGGGCCAGGAGAAAGACCTCGGTGTGATTGTTTCTGATGATCTCAAGGTAGCGAAACAGTGTGACAAAGCGGTGGCAAAAGCCAGAAGGATGCTGGGTTGCATACAGAGAGGAATTACCAGCAGAAAGGAAGAGGTACTAATGCCATTGTACAAGTCGCTGGTGAGGCCTCACTTGGAATATTGTGTTCAGTTTTGGAGACCGTATCTCGCAAAGGATATAAAAAGGCTGGAAGCAGTTCAGAGGAAGGCGACCAAAATGATTTGGAGCCTGCATCATAAGACTTATGAGAAGAGACTTGAAGACCTAAATATGTACACTCTGGAGGAAAGGAGACAGGGGAGATGATTCAGACCTTTAAATACTTAGAGTATTAATGGACAAACAAACCTCTTCCAAAGACGGGGAAGCTGTAAAACTAGAGGGCATAACATGAAGTTGCAAGGGGTAAACTGAAAGGCAATGTCAGGAAAGCACAGTTACTCACCTGTAACAGGTGATCTCCGGGAACAGCAGGAATTTAGTCTTCACATATGGTATCGTCGGTACCGACAGAGCCTGCGTGGGAACGCTCCCCAGCATCCAATTAGAAAGCTTTTGGGAGCATCCCACAGCGCCTGCGTGCTGCATTCCCGCCTTTCCCAACTGCCTCTCTCCAGTTGAGTTTAAAGCTGAGACAAAGAGAGAGAGAGGGAAAGGGAAAGAGATAGAGAAATACAACTCCTAGGGGAGGTGGGTGGGTTGTGAAGACTAAATTCCTGCTGTTCCCGGAGATCACCTGTTACAGGTGAGTAACTATGCTATCTCCAGGAACAAGCAGGAAAGTAGTCTTCACATATGGGGACTCCCTAGCTTTAGATGCCAGGGAGACCCCAGAAGTTGTGTGTCCCTTTGAAAGGGCTCCACTTCCCCCCATGGATCTCTGGCATCCAACCAGGGATGGCGGGTAGGAGTTGATTAGGTATTGAACAGGTGTTGGAGAACAGCCTGACCAAACAAGGCATCCCGGCGGGAGTCCTTGTCCAAGCAGTAATGGGCTGTGAAGGTATGAACCGAGGCCCAAGTGGCTGCTCGACAGATGTCGTTGATAGACAAAGAGTGCAGATGAGCCATTGAAGCTGCCAGGGCTCTCACATTGTGAGCTATGACATGGCCCTCCAGAGGAAGATTCTTACTCTGATAGGCAAAGGAAATACACTGTGCAATCCAGCTGGACAGCATTCTCTTGGAGACTGGAAGTCCCAAATGAGAAGAATCAAAAGCAACAAAGTGTTGAGAGGACTTTCTATGTTGCTATGTTCTTTGCAAGTAAAAGGCTAAAGCTCTTTTACAGTCCAAAGTATGAAGATTCCTTTCTGCATTTGATGCATGAGGCCTTGGAAAGAACACAGGCAGGTAGATCGCTTGGTTAAGATGAAAAGGCGAGACTACCTTTGGCATAAAGTGTGGATGAGTCCTAAGGACTACCTTGTCATGATGGAACCCTGTATAAGGTGGATCAGCCACTAGTGCCTGCAACTCACTGATGCGATGTGCTGATGTGATTGCAATGAGAAAGATAACTTTCCAAGAAAGGAATTTCAATGAGATAGTAGCTAAGGGTTCGAAAGGTGGCTTCATGAGCTGACCAAGAACCAGGTTTAAGTCCCATGCCACCGGTGGTGGCCTAATGGGAGGCTTAGTTAGAAGAAGGCCTCTCATAAATCTTGCTATAAGAGGATGGGAGGAAATAGGTTGTCCATTTAGAGGCTTGAAAGCAGCTGCAATAGCATTCAAATGGACTCTTACTGAGTTAGTCTTAAGTCCTGCATTGGATAAATGAAGGAGATACTCCAGCAATGATTCCAGAGGCATCGCAAGGGGGTTAAGACCCTTCTGCGAACACCATATGGTAATCCTCTTCCACTTAAAAGCATAAGAGCGTCTTGTGGAAGGCTTCCTGGAACAAAGGACATCCTTTACTTGCTGAGGGAGATTAAGATCATGAAGATCTAGGCCTTCAGCAACCAAGCTCTGAGATGCAGAGACTGGGAATTGGGATGCCATAACATTCTGTCCTCCTGTGAAAGGGAGATCTGGAGCAGATCCTAACTCCAGGGAGGGAGCTTGAGAGAGATGTAGAAGCAGAGGGTACCACACTTGCCGTGGCCAATGTGGAGCTATGAGAATCATACGCCCTCTGTCTCTCTGAAGCTTGAATAGGGTTTTGGGAATTAAGGGAATGGGTGGAAAGGCATAAAGGAAGTCTTGACCCCAGTGAAGGAGGAAGGCATCCCTGGCCTGAGAATCCTGGGCCGGAATTCTGGAACAGAACCGGGGAAGTTTGGCATTCAACAGACTTGCAAAGAGATCTATGTCCGGGGTTCCCCAAATTTGAAAAATCTTGGCCACCTGGTCTGCATGTAGAGACCATTCGTGTGGAAGCAGAACGCGACTGAGTCTGTCTGCCCAAGAGTTTTGTATGCCTGGAAGATACACTGCCAGGAGATGAATCTGGCGCTCTCTGGCGAGGGCCCATTGTACATTTCCTATTTTATCCTCCAGCTTAGGCTGGTTTTTATGTGACTTTTTACTGTACACCGCCTTGATTGCACTTGAAAGGCGGTTTTATCAAGCTCAACAAACAAACATAGTCGCAAAGCTTCGTTGCAAAGTGACAGAGAGCCTGTTCCTCCCTGCTTGTTCACATAGAACATGGCTACTTGATTGTCCGTATGAATGAGGACTGTCTTGTAGCTGAGCAGGGTGTGGAACACTCGAAGAGCAAGGAAGATTGCTCTGAGCTCTAAGAGACTGATGTGTAGATGAGTCTCCTGTGGAGTCCAAGTGCCTTGGATGGAGAGGTCTTGCAGATGAGCTCCCCAACCCATTGATGAATCATCTGTTGTGAGAGTTGCCTGGGGTAAAGGCTGTTGAAATGGGGACCCCAGCAACAGGTTCTGAGTGGACTGCCACCATTGGAGAGACAAAATAAGACGATTTGTATTTGCTATTTTGTCTGACAGGCACCCTGATGTCTGGGTCCATTAAGTGGATAAAGTCCACTGGGCTGCTCTCATATGGAGGCGAGCATAAGGGACCACATGCACTGTGGATGCCATGTGGCCTAGTAGTTGTAACATTTCCCGGGCAGTGAGATGAGGTTTTAGCACTGCTTGAGAAGCTAACTGCACCATGCGAAGACAACGGGCCTGAGGAAGATAGGCCCTTGCTTTTCTGGTATCCAGCAAAGCTCCTATGAACTCTAGAGACTGAGTAGGAGTTAGACTGTATTTTGGGATGTTTATGACCAGACCCAAATACTGAAGGATACGCATTGTGCAAGATAGGTAAGTCTTGGCCTCTGACTCTGGGCTCGAATGAGCCAGTCGTCTAAGTAGGGGAAGACGAATATCCCTAGAGTACAGAGAAATGCTGCTACCACAGCCATGCACTTCGTGAACACTCTTGGTGCTGAGGTCAGGCCAAAAGGAAGCACCCTGTATTGGTAGTGCTTTCCTTGAAAAAGAAACCGAAGGAATCTACTGTGATTTGGATGGATGAGAACATGAGTGAACGCATCCTTGAGATCTAGAGAACAAAGCCAATCCTGACTCTGAAGGTACAGCAGCAGAGTAGTTCCCAGAGAAATCATCTTGAATTTCTCTTTGAACAGGAATTTGTTCAATTCTCTGAGGTCTAAAATAGGTCTGTGTCCCCCTGTTTTCTTCGGGATGAGGAAATAGGGGGAGTAAAGCGTAGTTACTCACCTGTAACAGGTGTTCTCCAGGAGCAGCAGGAATCAGTCCTCACATATGGGTGACGTCGGCGCCGACGGAGCCCTCGCGGAGCAATTTTCCCCAGCTTTCAAAGAAAGCCTTTGGGAATTGCAGCGCGCATGCGCGGTCCCCTTCCCGCCCAAAGGTGCCATCTTGGCCAGTCTGATGACATAGCGAAAAGACAGCAAAAAATTTGCAAAAACTAAATCATATGACTGCAACTCCACGGGGAGGAGGGAGGGTTGTGAGGACTGATTCCTGCTGCTCCTGGAGAACACCTGTTACAGGTGAGTAACTACGCTTTTTCCAGGACCAAGCAGGAAGTCAGTCCTCACATATGGTAACCCAATAACTGCTAACCCAATAACTTTTCACACCTCTCTCTCATACTATGAAAATTCTTTTAGGCTTTATTCCGTTCATATGTAAATAGCCAATGTGTTGTATTCATTGTAAATAATTTCCCCGGTTATCCAAGTTTTTGTTCCTTGTTCTATGTAAAAAACAGATAACATGTACCTTATCTGATGTTTTCTTGTTCTATGTAAACCGCGCTGATTATAAATAGAGCGGTATATAAAAGATGTTAAATAATAATAATAATAATAATAATGGGACTCCCAAGCTTAAGGCTACCGGAGACCCTAAGCACAAAAATGAGCTCCCTCTAGCTCAGCAGCACAGAAGGAAGGAATCTTCTCTGACTAATCTCCAACCGGTAGCCCAACATCCGGGATGGAGGGTAGGAGTTGCTTAAACCTCGAAGAGATTACGGAGGACTGCCTGTCCGAAAGCACTGTCCCTGCGGGACTCCCTCTCGAGGCAGTAATGGGTTGCAAAAGTCTGGCTCGAAGACCAAGTGGCGGCCCGGCAGATGTCTGCCAATGGAACAGAGCGGAGGTAAGCCACTGACGCAGCCTTCGCCCTAACCCGATGAGCCGTGACTCGACTTTCCAACGAGAGGCCTGCCGCCCCATAAGTCCAAGCGATACAGTCAGCTACCCAGATGGACAGAGTACGCTTGGAGACAGGGAGCCCTAATTTATTAGGGTCGTAAGACAGGAAGAGCTGAACAGTCTTACGGTGCTCCCGCGTACGATCAAGGTAGAAGGTTAACGCCCTCCGACAGTCCAGGGTATGCAAGACCATTTCAGCTCGGCTGGAGTGTGGCCTGGGAAAGAAGGTCGGAAGCACCACCTCCTGATTGATGTGAAAAGGGGAGACCACTTTTGGAAGAAACTTAGGGTGAGTCCGCAGGACTACCCTGTTCTTGTAGAACCTAGTGTAAGGGGGATCAGACACTAGGGCCTGCAGTTCACTAACGCGTCTAGCGGAAGTGAGGGCTACCAGGAATAAGGTTTTCCAAGAAAGAAAACGGAGAGGACAGGTAGCCATGGGTTCAAAAGGCGGACAGGTGATCCGCTGTAAAACCACTTTCAGGTCCCAGTCGGGGGCTGGGGGGCGCAAAGGTGGTTTAAGGAGAAGGAGACCTCGGGAGAACCGTGCCACGAGAGGGTGGCCGGAAAGAGGCCTGCCTTCCACCGGCATATGATGTGCAGAAATAGCACTGAGGTGAACTTTGACCGAGTTGGAGTTAAGTCCAAGATTGGAGAGGGAAAGCAAGTACTGCAAGACCACCGACACCGAGCAGGAGAAGGGGTCTTGAGACTGTTGAGTACACCAGGTGGAGAAGCGACGCCATTTAAGGGCGTAGGATTTCCGGGTAGAGGGTCGCCTGGAAGCTAGCACGACCTCTTCCACCTCCGGAGGCAGCAGGAGGGGAGCAAGGACTACCCTTTCAGCAGCCAGGCCATCAGATGAAGAGATCTGAGGTTGGGGTGTAGGAGAGACCCCTGATCCTGGGTCAGGAGATCGGGTTGAAACCCCAGAGGCAACGGAGTATCTACCGCCAGTTGCATCAGAAGCGGGAACCACGGTTGCCTGGGCCACCGGGGAGCTATCAGGATCATCGAAGCCTTGTCCTGGAGAACCTTGAAAAGTGTTCGAGACACCAGTGGCATGGGAGGAAAGGTATACAGAAGGCCCGTGGACCATGAGAGCAGAAAAGCATCCGCCGCTACTCGGAGGGGATGCGGTTCCCAAGAGCAGAACCGAGGAAGTTGCCTGTTCAGAGGACTGGCAAATAGATCCAGCGTGGGGAGGCCCCACTGGAGAAAGATCCTTTGAACCACCAACGGGTTCAATCGCCACTCGTGTGGTTGGAGGATTCTGCTCAGTTTGTCTGCCAGGTAATTTTCTTGACCTGGGAGGTAGACAGCTTTGAGGAGGATCCCTCGGCTGACGGCCCAAGCGCAGAGCTTTTGCGCTTCCCGACAGAGAAGGAAGGAGCCCGTGCCCCCTGTTTGTTCACGTAGAACATGGCCACTTGATTGTCCGTCTGGACGAGGACGGACTGGCGAGTGGTAAGGTGGGAGAAGGCCCGGAGAGCCAGGCGGATCGCTCTGAGCTCCAGGAAGTTGATCTGCTGGGCAGATTCCCACCGGGTTCAGAGACCCTGAGTACATGTCCCTTGGCAATGTGCTCCCCAACCCAGGAGAGAAGCGTCGGTCGTCAGTACCTGAACAGGCGGAGGAGACTGAAAAGGCATTCCGAGCAATAGGTTGGGCAGATGAAGCCACCACCGTAGAGAAGAGACCAGCGGGCTGGAGATTCGTACTGAGTCCGCTAGTCTCCCCGAGGCCTGACGTCATTGTGAGCGAAGGCACCATTGAGCAGGCCGCATATTCAGGCGGGCATTGGGGGTCACATGGACCGTGGAAGCCATATGGCCGAGCAGTTTCAGAAAGTGCCTGGCCGAGACCCGGGAATGGCTGCGAAAGCGGCTGGCGAGAGCCATGAGCCGTTGTGCCCTGTCGAGCGGCAGAAAGGCTCGCGCTTGAAGCGTGTTTAACCTGGCGCCGATGAACTCGAGATCCTGAGAGGGGAGCAAAGTGGACTTTTCGAAGTTTATGACAAAGCCCAAGTACTGGAGCAGAGTCACAGTACGTTGCGTGGCGTGAGTGGCCTCCGTGGAGGACGGTGCTCTGATGAGCCAGTCGTCTAGGTAAGGGAAGACAAAGAGGCCTTGAAGCCGGAGATAAGCCGCCACCACTGCGAGACATTTTGTGAAGACTCGGGGTGCGGAGGATAGGCCAAAGGGCAGTACCCTGTACTGGCAATGATTGCCTGCCACCACAAACCCTAGGTATTGTCGGTGGTTTGGGTGGATGAGGATGTGAGTGTAGGCATCCTTTAGATCCAAGGAGCATAGCCAATCTCCCTGCCGGAGGTAGGGCAGCAGGATTCCAAGGGTAAGCATCTTGAACATTTCCCTTTCCAGGAACTTGTTGAGGTTCTGCAAGTCCAGGATGGGTCTGAGGCCTCCAGTTCGCTTTGGTATCAGGAAGTACCTGGAATAAAAGCCTTGACCTCTCAGGTGGTGGGGCACCGGTTTCACCGCCTGTTCCTGAAGAAGACTTGCCAACTCTTGAAGGAGTAAGTCCCGGTGAAGAGGGGGTCGCAGAGGCTCCCCTGGAAAGTAGGGTGGAGGTACCTGGTGGAAGTGTAGAAGATAGCCCTCTCGGACTATGTGGAGCACCCAGGTATCTGACGTGATGTTGGACCACCTGTGGGCAAAGTGGACCAGCCGGCCTCCCGTGCTGAGAGAAACCAGCGGAGGGGGAGAGGCTATGCTGAAAGAGTCAAAAAACCCCACCCTGTGGAGCAGGGGCCGGTGGCGCAGGCTTGGGGGCTTGCTGCCTACGGGACCCGTTACCCCGTCCCTTGGCCTGCTGACCCTGTTGGGGAGCTGCGGAGGCCTGATAATGAGGGTAGTGTTTATAGGCAGCCGTCTTCCTCAGGTAAAAGGGCTTTTTCCCCGAGCCCTTCTTCTTCTGGGAAGGGGCAGAGGTTTTCCTGGAGAGCCGAGTCCTGGTTAGAGTCTCTGTCTCGAGTTGTGCAGCCTTCTCGTCCATAGGTTTGCCAAAGAGGTTTTCACCTCTGCAGGGGACATCGACCAACTTGTCCTGCACCCAGGGCTCGAGGTCGGATGACTGAAGCCAAGCCTGTCGGCGGGCCCCGATGCCGGCTGCGGCTACTCGAGCCGATGCCTCAAAGCCATCATAGGCTGCTCGAGAGATAAACTTTGAGCACTCTCGAATACCAGTGGACAAGGCCAGGAACCTCCGCAAAGGTTCCTCGGAGAGACCAGCAGAGAATCCGGCTATTTCCTTAGCCAGGTCCCTGAGATACATGCCCATGTAGAGCTGGTAAGTCTGGACCCGACAAGCAAGCATAGAGCCCTGGAAACACTTCTTACCGATGCCATCCAGGCTGCGGGCTTCCCTGCCGGGAGGCACCGAGGAGTGCATCTTCTGGCTCTTGAGCCTATGCATGGCCGATTCCACCACCATGGAATGGTGCGGCAGCTGTGCTTTTTGGAAGCCAGGGCTCTTGCGGACTCGATATATGGCATCGACCCGCTTGCTTAATACCGGCGACGACACCGGGCTCTCCCACATGCGGAAGAGAAGTCGTTCCAGCATCGGAGGAACCGGTACAGTAAAATGCTCCTTTGCAGGAGAGTCATACTGGAGGGCATCGAGCTCTTCGGCTCGAGGCTCCTCCTCGGGATCCGCAGGGAAGGCCAAGGCCTTGGCCATATCCCTCACGAAGTCCGAGAACCGTGCATCCTCCGGAGGGGACTGTCTCCGAGGTTCGGACTCGGGGGAGTCCGAAGGAATACACCGAGTCCGAAAAGAATCAGGTGACTCTTCCACCTCGGATTCCCAGGCGGACTCCTCGGAGGAGGAGTCGAGCGGCTCTGGCCGGGCGGGCACAGACGCCGTCCGCCCCGACGCCGAGGGAGTCAGTGTCGACGACCGCGGCCCCGAATGGACTCGAGGATCGGCTCGGTCTCCGGGGTCGACTTAGACGTCGACGTCCCGGTGGTCAGGGCAGAAGCGCCAGCGAGGCCAGCGATCAATGCCCGTGCTGGTCCATGAAGGCAGCTAGGCTGCTCTCCAAGGCCGTCAACCTGAGTCCGAACTCAGGAGACCCAGCAGCCCCCGACTCGGGCCCCGACGGCGTCGGGCCCGATGTCGGACCCCTCGGAGGCGAGTCCACGAGGACAACAGGACTTACGTGAGCAGACGAGTCCATCTCCAGACGAGGCTGCTTGGACGGCCGCTCCAGCTCCAAAGACCCGGGACGGCTATCGGGGCTATGCGACCTGGCCCTCGCGGAGCCAGGAGCGTCCACCGACGCCGTCCTCGCGCGGGTTTTCTTCCTCCGATGATGTTCCCGGGAAGGAGACCCCCTCTCAGAGGAGCTCCGACGGTGTTCAGAGCCAGATTCCCTGGACACCAAAGCTTCTGACGAGGTCCGGGTACGGCTGGGGTCAGAGAAGATTCTCTCCCGCTGATGCTGCCGACTCCGCAAAGATTTCGCGGACATCTTGCTACAGGCTCCACAGATCATTTCTTCATGATATGGGCCCAGGCAACGGAGGCAGCAATCATGTGTGTCAGTAAGAGACATAGGTTTCTTACACTGAACACACTTTTTAAAACCACTGGCGGCCATCGGGGGAAAAAGGGCCCCGGCGAGGTCAAACGTTCGTGCCGCCAGGGAAAAGTGAAAAAAGCGTGAATTTGTCACGAAGGACAGAAAAACCGAAAAGAAGGGGAGGCCTCGCAACCGGCGTCGCGAGGCCGGACGGAAAAAGGACCGGCGTCGAACCGAAGAAAATACTAAAATAAAGAAAGAAAATCGACTTTTCAGCGGTGACTTGTAGACAGCGTCTGTAGGGCTCCGCGGAAAAAAGAAGACTGGCCAAGATGGCACCTTTGGGTGGGAAGGGGACCGCGCATGCGCGCTGCAATTCCCAAAGGCTTTCTTTGAAAGCTGGGGAAAATTGCTCCGCGAGGGCTCCGTCGGCGCCGACGTCACCCATATGTGAGGACTGACTTCCTGCTTGGTCCTGGAGAAAAACCTGTACCCTGTTGATGAATGGGTACTTCTTCTATTGCCCCTTGGGCAAGAAGCATAGTGACCTCTTGACCTAACAAGTTGATGAGAGAGGTCTGAGAATTGAACTGTCTTACCATTGTGGGAGGGGGCATGCTCAGAAAGTGAAGCTTGTACCCCTCTTTTATAATGGAAAGTGTCCAAAGTTCTGCTGTTATCTGCCCCCATCTGGGGGCAAAGTAACACAATCTTCCTGGAATGGTGGAAGGCTCTGGACCATTGAGGGCCAGGAAGGCTAGGTTATCTAGATGAAAGTCAAAGGCCTTGTGGAGGCTGAGACTGCTGAGGCGGTTGAGGCTTGGCAGTCTTTGCTTTCCTTTGTTTAGCTGGTTGCTGACCTTTCCGGACAGGCTGACCTGCATAACGTCCCTGCTGGGAATAAGAGGGATAAAACCTCTTCTTCTTAGAGAAGAAAGGTTTCTTGAAAGATTTCTTTCTTTCTTGCAGGATCAGCTGTGGCTTTGGATAACCTATCCAAAGTGGAGTTGTCAGCATCCAACTCATTGGCTTTTTCTTGCCAATTCTTGCCGAATAAGTTCTCACCCGTACAAGGGATATTTCCCAGTTTGTCCTGCACCCAGAGCTCCAAATCGGATGCCTGGAACCAGGCAATTCTACATGCACCAATGGCAATGGCAGAGGTTCTGCTTATGCACTCAAAACAGTCAAAAACTGCACGATTGACAAACTTAGAAACATCCTGGGCATGTTTAACTAGTGTGAGAAAATCCTGCCTCTTGTCCTCAGGAAGAAGAGGGCTTAAAACCTCCAAGTCTCCTGTGACTTCTTTAAGGAACATTCCCATATATAGAATATAGGAACTGATCCTGGCAGAAAGCATGGAAGCCTGGAACGTACGACGTCCAAAGGCATCCAAAGTTCTACACTCACGTCCTGGAGGACTAGAGGCATGCCTCTTTGCACTCCTGATCCTTCTCATAGCTGATTCCACTACAATAGAGTAGTGAGGAAGCTGAGGTTTTTGGAAACCAGGACAAGGAGGGACTCGATACATAGTATCCAGTCTGCGAGAGTGAGGAGAGGTGGTAAGAGGTGTCTCCCACATTCTCAACATGAGATCATGTAGAATCTCATGGATAGGCAGAGTAGCTGCCTCCTTAGGAGCTTTGGGATACTGTAAAATCTCCAACTCCTTAGCCCTGGGCTCTGTTTCAAGAGCCACAGTAATGGACAGACCTCAAGCTACCTCTCTGATGAAATCCTGAAAGGAGATATCTTCTGGAGGAGACATCCTCCATTTAGGAGAGAAAGGCTCCTCCGGGAGAAGTATACCGGTACCGGCAGAGCTGTCAGAATCCTCAGAGTCCTCTGAGGATTTGAAGTACCGTCTGTCTGGATGCTCTTGAAGAGCCCGATACCCGTACCAACCTAAGTCGGTACCGGAGGGAATTGGTACTGGTGTATCGGCACCGGAAGGCATCGCATGACTGGGTGTCAGCAAAGCCAATACCAATGTCGATGCTATCGGTACTGATAACGGTACCGGTTGAACTGTCTGACGCAGTTCCGAGGGTGTCGATGCCACAAGGAGAGCTGCCAGACTGCGTTCAATAGCCAGGAACCTCTGGTCTATCGACGCTGCCGATGCCTGGGTATCGGTACCGGAGAAAACAGCCGGTACCCCAGAGCATGGCACCAGTAGTTCTGCCGAGGTCGAGGCCTCGAGAACATCCTGGAGCCCCGATAATGCTTTGGAAGCCGAAACCTCCCGCCGGGGCAATTTTGCCGGTACAGAACCCTCAAAAGGGCAACGCCAGAGGCATCTCGATGCTTGGAAGGAGATCTACCCTTTGAGGACCGGCTAGACTTATGTTTAGTTACCTGAGATCCATGGGAGGAAGACGAAGCTCTGGAAGACGTCGATGCCACAGAAGCTGCATCGGAGGGAAAAAGGGCGCTGAGCTTAGCAGCTCGGTTTTGTCAACCCCTCTTGGACAGCATGGCACAAGCCATACACTAGGCGATGGAGTGGTCAGGACCTAAACATTTAAGACACCATTCATGGGTGTCGGTGACGGAGATGGTACCGCCACACTTGGTGCACTTCTTGAAACCCGAAGCGGGTTTTTCCATAGTTGAGGAAATTTTGGGCCTAAGGCCCAAAATGGCGCGTGCACCTGGAAGAAAGTTTGGAAAAATATAGAATTTTTTTTTTAACAAAAGAAAGAAAGAAAAGAGAACCGGCGGTACCGGTATAGCTTTGAGGAAGGCAGACGTGACCACAAAAAAGAAAGAATCAGGAAAACATTTTCTGCGGTGACAGAACAACGACCTGCTGGCTCCGCGGAAAACGAAGAACTGGAGAGAGGCAGTTGGTAAAGGCGGGAAGGCAGCACGCAGACGCTGTGGGATGCTCCCAAAAGCTTTCTAATTGGACGCTGGGGAGCGTTCCTGCGCAGGCTCCGTCGGTACCGACGATACCCATATGTGAAGACTACACTCCTGCTTGCTCCTGGCGATGCATGGTGACCTCTTGATCCAACAGGTTGATGAGAGAGGTCTGAGAATTGAACTGTCTTACCATTGTGGGAGGGGGCATGCGGAGGAAGTGAAGCTTGTACCCCTCTCTTATAATGGAAAGAGTCCAATGTTCTGCTGTTATTTGCCCCCATCTGGGGGCAAAGTGGCACAACCTTCCTGGAATGGTGGAAGGTTCTGGTCCATTGAGAGCCAGGAAGGCTAGGTTCTCTAGATGGAAGTCAAAGGCCTTGTGGAGGCTGAGACTGCTGAGACAGTTGAGGCTTAGCAGTCTTTGCTTTCCTTTGTTTAGGTGGTTGCTGACTCTTCCGGACAGGCTGACCTGCAGAACGTCCCTGTCGATAAGAGGGATAAAACCTCTTCTTTTTGGAAAAGAATGGTTTCTTGAAAGATTTCTTCCTTGCAGGATCAGCTGTGGCTTTGGATAATCTATCCAAAGTGGAGTTATCAGCATCCAACTCATTGGCCTTTTCTTGCCAATTTTTGCTGAATAGATTCTCACCTGTACAAGGAATATTGCCCAGTTTGTCCTGCACCCAGAGCTCCAAATCAGATGCCTGGTGCCAGGCAATTCTACGTGCACCTATGGCAATGGCAGAGGTTCTGCTTATGCACTCAAAACAGTCAAAAGCTGCACGATTGACAAATTTAGAAACATCCTGGGCATGTTTAACCAGTGTGAGAAAATCCTGCCTTTTATCTTCAGGAAGAAGAGGGCTCAAAACCTCTAAATCTCCTGTGACTTCCTTAAGGAACATTCCCATATATAAAATATAGGAACTGATCCTGGCAGAAAGCATGGAAGCCTGGAAAGTACGACGTCCAAAGGCATCCAAAGTTCTACACTCACGTCCTGGAGGATTAGAGGCATGCCTCTTTGCACTCCTGATCCTTCTTATAGCTGACTCCACTACAATAGAGTGGTGAGGCAGCTGAGTCTTCTGGAAACCAGGACACGGAGGAACCCGATACATGGTATCCAGTCGACGGGAGTGAGGAGAGGTGGTAAGGGGGGGTTTCCCACATTCTTAACATGAGATCATGTAAGATCTCATGGACAGGCAAGGTAGCTGCCTCCTTAGGAGCTTTGGGATATTGTAGAATCTCCAACTCCTTTGCTCTGGGCTCTGTCTCAGGAGCCACAGTAATGGACAGACCTCGAACCACCTCCCTGATAAAATCCTGAAAGGAGATATCTTCTGGAGGAGACATCCTACGTTTGGGAGAGGAAGGCTCCTCGGGGAGAAGAATTCCGGTACCGACAGAACTGTCAGAATCCTCAGAGTCCTCCGAGCAATGTTCCCTCTAATTTTCTGTAGGCTGTGTGCGCATAAAATATCAGCTGTGCAGCTTTTGAAGGAAGGTTAAATTTTTGTGCGCCACATAATGACACTCGGAGTTCTATACTTTAAAATTTGACTACACGTCAGAATACAGTATGTACACCACATTGATTGCACTAGAAAATATTGTAGAACTTGTGAAAACCATAAATACACAACAACTTTTAAATTTTAAGACATCTGTGTTGTTTTCTATCAGAATCAGAACCAAAATGTTTGTGCGCTCTGTTGTAAAGTATGTGCGCTCACTCGGCGAGATGTGTGCGCGCGCACACGCGCACAGCTTAGAGGGAACAGTGCCTCCGAGGATTCAAAGTACCTTCTGTCCAGATGCTCTTGTAGAGCACGATACCCGTACCGACCGAAGTCGGTGCCGGGGGGAATCGGTACCGGTGTATCGGTACCAGAAGGCATGGCTTGACTGGGTGCCGGCAATGCAGACACTGATGTCTATGCTATCAGTACCGGTACTGATGCCGGCGTCGGAGCCAGTACCGATGCTGGCGCCGGTACCAGCTGAACTGTCTGACGCGGTTCCGAGGGCATCGATGCCGCAAGGAGAGCCGCCAGACTGCGTTCAATAGCCAGGAACCTCTGGTCTATCGACACTGCCGATGCCTGGGTATCGGTACCGGAGAAAACAGCCGGTACCCCAGAGCATGGCACCAGTAGTTCTGCCGATGTTGAGGCCTCGAGAACATCCTGGAGCCCTGATAATGCTTTGGAAGCCGAAGCCTCCTGCCGGGGCAATTTTGCCGGTACAGAACCCTCAAGGGCAACGCCAGAGGCATCTCGATGCTTAGAAGGAGATCTACCCTTTGAGGACCGGCTGCACTTATGTTTACTTACTTGAGATCCATGGGAGGAAGATGAAGCCCTGGAAGACGTCGATGCCACAGAGGCTGCATCGGAGGGAAAAAGGGTGCTAAGCTTAGCAGCCTGGTTTTGTCGACCCCTCTTGGACATCATGGCACAAGCCATACACTCCGAAATGGAGTGGTCAGGACCTAAACATTTAAGACACCACTCATGTGTGTCGGTGACGGAGATAGTACCACCACACTTGGTGCTCTTCTTAAACCCCGAAGCGGGTTTTTCCATAATGGAGGAAATTTTGGGCCTAAGGCCCAAAATGGCGCATGCACCTGAGGAAGAAAAAATTGGAAAACAAGAACCTATATATATATATATATAAAGAAAGAAGAACCGGCTGTACCGGTATAGCGTCGAGGAAGGCAGACGTGACCACAAAAAAGAAGAAGAAGAAAATATTTTCTGCGGTGACAGAACGACCTGCTGGCTCCGTGGAAAACGAAGAACTGGAGAGAGGCAGTTGGGAAAGGCGGGAAGGCAGCACGCAGGCGCTGTGGGATGCTCCCAAAAGCTTTCTAATTGGACGCTGGGGAGCGTTCCCACGCAGGCTCCGTTGGTACCGACGATACCATATGTGAAGACTACATTCCTGCTTCTTCATGGAGATATACCTTTTCACTTTAAGGGTGGTAGATGCTTGGAATGCCTGCCTGATGGAGATGGTGGAAGCAAATACAGTGACAGAATTCAAAATGGCATGGGACAGACACAGTGGATTCCTTTATAGCAAGAGGATGAACTTAAAGCAAACAAATATCTTTTATACTTCAATAAATAGAGAGAGGCCTACCTGCACGGAGAGGCACCTTATTGGGCAGACTAGATGGACCATACTGGTCTTTATCTGCCGTCATATACTATGCTACGATGACTGCACATCAAATATTGTGTTTTAATACCGCTATATCCTTTTAAGAGATGGCGACCAGTATTGCAAAGATACAGAAAAGAGTTACCAAAACCATAATGGGGATGAAGGGATACCCATACAAAAAAAAGCTTATAAGGTTAGGGCAGTTCCGCTTGGAAAAAAGATAGCCAAGGAAAGATATAATAAAAGGTCTATAAAATAATGAATGGAGTGGAATGGGTAAACGATTCGTGGTTTACTCCTTCGAGTAGTAAAAAGACTAGGAGACATGCAATGAAGCTACAATGTAGCACATTCAAGATTAATAGGAGAAAATATTTTTTTTTCACTCAACACATAATGAAACTTGGGAATTCACTGCTGGAAAATGTAGTAAAAGCTGTTAGTGTAGCTGGGTTCAAAAGAGGTTTGAATAAGTTCTTCGAGGAAATGTCCATAAACCATTATTTAAATTGGACTGGGGAAATCCACTGCTTACCCCTGGGATAAGCAGCATGGAATGTACCTGACAGGTACTTGTGACCTGGATTGGCCACTGCTGGAAAGAGGATATTGGCTTGATGGACCTTTGGTATGATCCCCCTATGGCATATTCTTCTTATGTTCTTATGAAAGAAGAAAACGCTTTCTCTGGGGGGATCGCTATACTAGAAACTAGGATAATGTGAGGACACAGAGGAAGACGACGGCCCAGGCCGCTTTCCAAGCCCTTTGGATTCTCTCAATTCCTTGACCAGTTTCTTCAAGTCCTCCACAAGCACTAGATTCCTCTTAAAAACAAAGACGACAAGCTTCTTGGATGGTGGTGCACTTAGTGACAGCTGTCACAAGTGCTTTCACCTTGGGCAAACATAGCCAGGCATTGAAATCCTCCCAAGGAAAAGCGTAAAGATAGCTCATGAACCTGATACCTTTGAAAATGGGGAATAGGGCAGGTCCCATTCTATGCACACCATGCTCTCAGGAACCTCCAGGTAGGAAAACACTAGAGGGTTTCCGAACCTCCTGCAAGAGGGGGTGCACTTGCAGCATCTGCTGCTCCACTAGAAGATCAGACAGCTGCAGGACAGAGGACACTTGCTCCAGTGCCACCACATCTTCCCTCTAAAACAAAACTAATTAACGAGGAGGGAATAATCTTGGTAATCTGGCGTCAAAGGCTTGCTTTCATCACTCAGAATGGAGTAGCAGCATAGTGGTTGGGGCAATCACCTGGGACCAGAAAGACAAGGGTTCAAATCCCACTGTTACTCCTTGTGGTTTTGGACAAATCATTTAACCCTCCACTGCTTAGGAACAGGGAAATGCCTACTGTACCTGAATGTGACTATTACTGGGAAGGTGTCAGACAAAAACTACTAAATAAGTGGAGTCTCCATCAGAACTACCGAAGTTCAAGTCAGGATCCTGATCATAGGAGAGATGGTCCAAGTCCCTGGAATCAAATCTCCATTGGGGCCACTTTTGCAATTGGGCTTTGCCTGCCTTGTGAAGCAGAACACACCTTCAACTGAGAGGAGAGAGAACAGGAAGGGCCAGATGCCTCTAGATCAGAAATGATTCACCCAAAAGACCATGCCTTCTAGAGAAAGGAAAAGAATTCCAGAGAAGACAAACCAGAGACGGAACTCCCTGCTAGTCTGTGCTCCCCCTCCCCCCTCCACCAATGGGAGAGCTGGACTGGTCACTACAGGACCCAGCTGAGAAGTTTCAAGAAGAGGCATGACACAGTAGAGCGAGAGGAGGAATCCAAAGGGCACTGTCCTTTCCTCCAGCCGCCTCCACTGGCACCTGCTGAACTAGTGACAAACGAAAGGGGCCCCCGTCTGCCAACTGTAAGGGGTTAGCAGAAGCCTCCATGCAGGAATTTTAGAGGGTATCCAATGAAGTAATTATCACAGACCAGGTAACATTTCCTCTTAAGATGACATGCACCTGCCTCAAGTAGAGCACCTCCACAGTCCAGAAAATCCTCTGTGGGTTAAGCTGAAGCACCCTAACAATAGTCACGCTCCAAGTACATGAGCCAGAAGCAGACACCATCATGTGCTGTAGACGCACCCAGAAAATAAGCATCAAACCAGCACACACTAATGCCGCACACTGAGAACATGTTTATATTTATTGGATTTGATATACCGCCTTTCATTACAAAAAGCAGAGCGGTGTACAATTGTCAGAAATCACAAGAATGGCCAACGGCCTACAAAAGAAAAGGAAGTTACAATATTGATAGGACAGCAGAGAGTAAGTCATGCATACCAGAAAGAGGAAGAGGACACACTGAAGGACAAGAGATCATAGAGAAGGCGTGGGAAGGTCAAATGCAGAGGAAAATAAGTGGGTTTTCAGGCGTGATTTGAAGGTACGGTAATTTTGTTCAAGTCTGAGGGAAGTAGGCAGTGAGTTCCAGAGTGCGGGTCCAATAAAGAAAAAAGCAGAGGAGAGAGTAGATTGTAGATGGGCCTGGGAGGGGGAGGCGGTTCACATGGAGTGACTGGAGAGTGCGACTAGGTGTGAGAGACTGAATGAGATCAGCTAGATATTGAGGGAGGAGTGGCCTAGTGGTTGGGGCAAGTTATCTCAGGCCGGAAGGTCGGGGGTTCAAATCCCACCAGAGGACAGCAACCTTGGGCCAGAAGGACTGGGGTTTCTAGTCCCTTGTGGTCTTGGGCAAGCCACTTAACCCTCCATTGCCCATGTTCCCTGTAAGTATTAGTGTATGTGTCTCATATCCCTCGTGTTAAATATATCCCCCAATTGTGTTGTGACCACTCTGATTGAAGGATAAGGTGGTATACAACACTGTCTAAATAAATAAATAACCTGGTGCATGAGGGTGAGAAGCTTAAATCTAATACGATGATCTATGGGGCGCCAATGAAGGAGTGGGGTGATGTGATCCAGACGGGAAGAGTGGGTAATGAAGATGAAGGAGTGGGGTGATGTTATCCAGACGGGAAGAGTGGGTAATGAAGATGAAGGAGGAGTGGAGTGATGTGATCCAGACAGGAAGAGTGGGTAATGATGCATGCTGCCGTGTTTTGAATGCGTTGACTGGGATTGAAGAATGCCAGCAAGAGCAGAGCTGCAGAAATCAAGACGTGACGTGCTGAGAGAGAGAGAACAAGAGTGGTGAGAGCTTGTGGAAGGAGGACGCTTTTGTGATACTGGAAATGTGATCATGAAAGGAGAGATCAGAGTCAATGAGAACACCAAGGTACCGAAAACAGGAGACTAGAGGGATAGGGGAGCCGGCAAAGGACGGGGCTAATTGGGGGCACCAAATAGCAAGTGTCTTGGACAGATTCAGGTGTAAGCAGTTGGAGGTGAGCCAGCTGGCAACAGAAAGGAGACAGGAGTTGAGGGGGGAAAGATCCGGAAGAAGAGGGGAGGTGTGGTGAAGCAGGACAAGGTCATCCGCATAGAAGAAAGCTGGTATTCCAAATTGCTGGATCAGAAGAGCGAGGTGTGCCAGAAAACAAAAAAGAGGTGCCAGCACCGAGCCTTGAGAAACACCACAGTGTAAGGGGATAGGGTCAGAAGAAGCGACCGAAGAGGAGTGGGGAACAACAGAATAAGACTGGGAGAAGAGATAGGAGTGAAACCACTGATAGACAGTGCCACGAAGACCAGCGTCACGTAGAAAGGAGAGAAGGAGAGAGTGATCCACAAGGTCAAAAGCTGCTGAGAGATCTAAGGGTACTGACACCGAAATATCACTACGGTCATGTGCAACATGCAATTCGTTGAGGAAAGTGAAGAGGAATGTTTCTATGCTATGGCCGGGACGGAAACCTGATTGACGTGGATGAAGAAAGTTAATAGTGTCCAAGTGATGGGAGAATTGAGTAAAGACTGCCTTTTCAAGTATTTTGAAAAGAAAAGGGAGGTGAGAGACCAGCCGGTAGTGAGCAGGAACAAGATGGTCAAGTGAGGGTTTCTTAAGAATTGGGCATATGAGTGCATGCTTCCAAAGGTGAGGGAAAGTTCCAGTGGAAAGGCTAGTATTAATCATGGTAAGGATGGAAGGAGGGAGAGCAAGAGAGGGGGTAAGAAGCCATGAAGAGGGAACAGGATCAAGGGAGCAGGTGGTCTTGCTTGAAGAGGCGATAGACTTAACATGTACAAAAGTACCAGCGTCAAGTGTTGTAATGAGTTCTCATAGCCAAGCGCTGGCAATGCACGCAGACAGTGTGAGCATGAGGCAAGAAATGGTGGGGGGTGGGGGAACAGCCACACCTAACCAAACATTCCTCCAAATCGTCCTGAACCTGATGGTCGAACCGTCCAGCAGACAAGGTGGGTCAATTTTCGTCAAGCAGAAGCACCTTAAATTTAGTACTCCCCCCAAGGAGCTCCAAGCAACAGTGCTGGGCTCAGTACTAGTCCCCTGCTGCCCAAGACCTGCAAACACAGATCTGAAGACCTTCATTCAAATCTTGGGGGGGGAGGGGGGTGGGAAGAGCCAGGGAAAGAGGAAGGGAAGGGGGGCAATGGAGCTGTGCTAGATGTGGGGTCCTAATCCAACAACCTTGGCTGGTCAACCAGTCCTTAACCATATAAGGATGGAGAACTGAACCCAACACCCCTGATCCACGTGGGCTATTCCCAGAAGAGCACCGGTTTTAAGGGCGACCCTCTGGGAGCCTTCCCTCGTTGTTCAAATGATAAAGTCACTCCAGAGAACAGCTGCTAACGAGCTAAACCAAATATTTTTCACATAACTGGGAGGAAGGGGTGGCTCAGTGGTTGGGACAGGTTACTTCAGGCCGGAGGGCCGGGGGTTCAATTCCCACATGGGGACAAGTAACCTCAGGCCGGAGGGACTGGGGCCTCTAGTCCCATGGCCGCTCCTTGTGGCCTTGGGCAAGCCACTTAACCCTCCATTGCCTCAGGTACACTTAGATTGTGAGCCCTTCGGGGACAAGGGAATAAAAAAAGTACCTGTTAGTATATACATGTAAACTGCTCTGATGCATAAGTAAAGGGCGGTATATCAAATGCCTTAACCATAACCATCAGATTGTTTCACCATCTGCTGGAGACAGAACTACTGGAGTGTGCCCCTAGCTGCATCAGCTATTATAGCAGAATGAGGTCATAAGAAGCTTGTGAATTTTTCTTCTGTCTCCACCTCTGCTAGTAGGGGAGCACAATCTACTTGTCTTGACTGCTCTAGCAGGACAATATGGAAACTCCCTTTCTCTCTCAGCATACAAGCCACAACTGTTCTATCCTCTCGCCTCCCTACGTGGCAGCACGAGACAGATCACATTAAAGCAAATGGCTCCAATTTTCTCCTCCCCATTTCCACTTGAAGCTGGCCAAAAAAGACAGACAACTCAGCTGATTGATTACAGACAGGAGCGAAAGGTAGAGAACAAGCTCAATCTACCTCCTACCTACTGCAGAAAAGCTGCGGGCAGCCAAGAATCAACCTGCATGGATATTAGAAAAAGCTGTGCATGACTGCAGACTCACGCAATGCAAAGGCAGTACAAGGCGGACCAGTCACCTCAAACTGTCCTATTCCAGGGATGACCCTGCATGTAGTCCACTTAAATACATAGAAATTAAACAATTCTAAGCTGTGTTTCTATATTCCCTGTTGTCTCCTTCCACCCCCTACCTACCCTTTCTCCATCTCTACTACAGACCCCTTGGGTTCTATATTAAAAATGAGACACGTTCAGTGTGACAGTTGCTTTGAGTTAATGAGGTTAGCACAATATAAATGCAAAAGTAAATCCTAAATATTCATGAAGCTGGGAGTATGGAAGTATTTTTTTGGAACATGGGGCCAGTGCTTCCATTCCCCCATCTCCCCTCTGATATTGCTAGAACAAAAATTCTAAAAAAAGCAATAAACCTTACTGTGTATCTAGATTAAATTTCTTTAGCTTCTCCTCAAGATCTGGTATGTTCCTCAAGTCTGCTCCAATAATGCAGTATCGGCAGGAGTCTAAACTGTGAGAATCTGCAAAGGACAGAAGTACACAGCTTTAGCAGGGTATTCTCCCCCAAGCAAAAACCTTCATTTGTGATTTTACTCTTTGCACCAGACACTATGCACACTTCCATATGTCCTCTTGGGCAAAGAACAGACCAAGTGCTGGAATACTTTACTCCTAGGGGAATTCTGTGCAGGCCGTGGCTCAGGCCACACAAGCTTTAAGAGCACCCGAGCCTGCCTTGCTGTTTGCTGTCACACAAAAGCACCTCAAAAATAGTCAGGATAGCATAAAATACCACAAAATACAAAAAAAGCTCCCAAACATACCATACAGCTTCTCTCTCTCGGGAAGATCCCGACACATCATCTGTCTTCTCCAGCTCCCAGTCACCCTCCCTGTCTTCCCATCAGTCTCTCTAGCCCCAGCCACTCACCACCTCTTTCCGATCATGGCATTTTAAATACAGCTGCAAGAGCATTTTCCTTCACTCCCGTCACTGCTACGCTTCCAGTGCTGGCATCACCACGTTTTAAAAGGGTCAACAAAAGTGCTTCCTGTTTCTTGCTAGGTACAGGAAGTGCTTCTGTTGACCTTTTTAAAACCACGATGCCAGCATTGGGTGTGTAGCACAGCTTCAGGAGCGAACAGACATTCTGAAATGCTGACCTGCATGACTGGCTGCCCATTGAAATACTGTTACTGTTTACATGCCTGACGCACATAAGTTCGACCTATCAGTAATGGGTTTGGATAATTCTGCTGTTGATTTATGATCCACAGATAGTAGCTTTTTTGGGTGCTGTTCTTTTTTGCTTTACTATTTGGGGTACCTATATGAACTCTTAGCACTTGTAACCTCTTGAGATATTTGATAATGACTGATAGCAGATAAAGTATTAAAAATATATGTTTTTTGGGCTTTTTGCATACCCCGGACATAAGTAATTGTGGATTGACGCGGTTGCAGTTACTCTATTGAGGACCGATGACGACGACCTTTGAGCTGGTCTGGCTTTGAAGCTTGGGCTTTGTTCTTTTGGCTCTTTTGCTGGAAGTATTGTATGCTCAATATTTTTGAGCAGAGAGAGAGAAAAAAAGAAGAGGGGGCAAGAGATTGGGGGGGGGGGGAGGCTTGGGGAGAGACCTGTGATTTACACCTGGGAGAATTCCGAGTTAACATGTACTACTAACACACACAGAATTTTAAAAACTTTTTGCAGAAAATTCCCCCAGGTGTAAATACTTGTACATGTTAAAATTGACATTATCTGGAATTCTGTGGGAAATGCATTTAAAAATCTAAATTGTTTTATACAATTTTATTTTCCTTGCATTCTTTGTAACTTCACACCTGAAGGAATTAAAGCACCAGTATTCAGTATCTGACATCTGCTAACAGTTTATGGTCCTAGTAAGTATTTTTCAGACACAAAATGAGAGAAATCGTTTAGTATACCAGGCCCCTTAGAGTACTGGAGGAATTCAGCAGCCCTGACTAAATTGCATCGATTCAAATTTACATATATTTGCTGGTGTCTGCCAAATTGAAGGCTGTACGTTCATAAGTAGGCCACACAGAGAATTAAATCCAATTGGCTCATGCAGTGGGTTTGTTTCATTTGTTGGAATCAGACTACGTTATAGACAAGATTTTTATTTTAATACAGTTGCTCATGATTCAAAAAGCCAACAACTGCACCATTTTAGCTGGTTCAAGGTACGTGAGACTCCTTATGATTTAAGTATTGAACAGTACAAAAGAGATGCAGTTTCCTCTAAAGACATCCTTCTGTCCCATTTTAAAAGAAGCCCCAAGAAGTGGTTCTTCCCAATGTTTTATTTAAAGCTATAAATCACGTACAGACACAGTTACTCTGCGGAGCAGCTGCTCTTGCTGCAGGTCGCTGTATTGCACATTTTATTCACTTGTGAAAGACAACCAGTTATTTTTTCCCACATTCCTTATGATTAAAGTTTGAATCAAACAGTTTTGCAGGAGCTTAGTGGAGCTATTCGTTTTTTGAACTATCTACCTTTCACGTCTAGAGTGAACAGTGCACCTGATTCCAGTAATATCTAATTTTGCCAAAAGGAAGATGTGCAGGTCTGCTGGATGCCATTCTTTGTTACTTAGGACTGTATGATGTGTGTTATATATTTAGCAAGAATGCAGTGGAAAACAGTGTTCCAAGAATTTCCTCCCTTAATTGTACTTGAGGTAAAACAACATGCTAAACAACCATGATGTACTCCAATATTTAATTATTGGGAAAATGATATGGTTGGTTGAATTTTAGCAGGGATAGCAAAAATATGCCACCTGGATTATGTCCCTTTCTAAGAGCTTACATTTTAAATTCATTAAAGACAAAAGGATAGATACTAATACTCTATTTTCTCAGGCCGCATCTCTGGAACTCTCTCCCAACTTTACTCCAGCTAGAATCCTAGTTTAAGCAGTTTAAGACACTCCTCAAAACACATTTATTTCACCAAGCCTACAATCTCCCACCCCAAACACTCTCCCAGGGTGACCACCGCTTAATGACCCTCCCCTCGCAGCCCTCTCTCTTCCCCTCTATAGCGTGAGTGCTCTAATGGTTCTATTTTAATTTGTAGCTCCTTTCATTTTCTTCTTTTTCAATTGTAAACTGCTTCGATATGCTACCGAGGCAGTATATCAAGTCTTAATAAAATATGTCTGAACTGTGGCAATATATGATAACAAGGTATTGTAGAGCAATAATCTCCAGCCACATAATATGGATACATCACCGCTGTTGGGTGATACACAGATAGTGACACAACCATGACATTTATTAGTGTAAATAAAGCGTAGTTACTCACCTGTAACAGGTGATCTCTGGGAACAGCAGGAATTTAGTCTTCACATATGGGTAACGTCTGTACCGATGGAGCCTGCGCGGGAACGCTCCCCAGCGTCCAGTAGGAAAGCTTTTGGGAGCATCCCACAGCGCCTGCGTGCTGCCTTCCCGCCTTTCCAACTGTCCCTCTCCAGTTGAGTTTATAGCTGAGACAAAGAGAGAGAGAGCAAGAGAGAGATACAACTTCTAGGGGAGGTGGGCGGGCTGTGAATGTTTATGTTTATGTTTATTATATTTGATAAAAACCACCTTTCACTGGAACCAAAGCGGTGTACAATTAAAATTCAATAAAAGAAGGCCAAGGCCAACGAAAAGGAAAAGAAATTTACAATGCTTGACAGGACAGCAGAAAGATCAAGAAGACAGGCCAAAAACATAGATAGGGGGTAGGCCAGGGAAAACCAAAAGGAGGGAGGAGAGGTAATCAGACAAAAGGGGAGGGAACATCGAAGGCTAAGGTGAACAGGTGGGTTTTTAGCTGTTGTTTGAAGTTAGTAAACTGTGGTTCGAGGCGGAGGGAGGGGGGGAAGAGCATTCCAGAGGGCAGGAGCAGCAAAAAAGAAGGTAGAGGAGCGGGTAGGCTGCAGGTGAGCGCGAGAGGGTGGTGGGAGGGTGAGGCGGTTGAGATGAAAAGAGCGGGGAGTGTGTATGGGAGAGTGGAAAAAGAGGAGATCCGTTAAGTATTGGGGAGTGCTAGTATGGAAGGCTTTATGAGTCAGAATCAGAAGCTTGAAAGTGGCCCTAAAAGGGATAGGCAACCAGTGAAGATGGAAGAGTAAAGGAGTTATGTGATCCCGGGAGAAGAGCATGTGACCAGGCGTGCAGCAGTGTTCTGAATCCGACGGAGTCGGGTAAGTTGACATTTTGGGAGACCGATAAAAAGGGAGTTGGCAAAGTCCACCCGAGACATAACTAAAGCCAAAACCAGGGTGACCAGAGCTGAGGGGGAAAGAGAAGGACGAATAGAGCGAATTTGACGAAGAAAGAAAAAAAGACGATTTAGTAACGTGAGAAATATGGGAACGAAAAGACAAGTCGGAATCAAAGTGCACACCAAGGTACCGGAAGGTGGAGACCAAGGGTACAGGAGAGCCAGAGAAAGAAGGAACCAAAGAAGGGGAGGAGTCACCGTGAGAGAACCATATAGCAATAGTTTTAGCAAGATTCAAGTGGAGGCAGTTAGCTGTCAACCAATCTGCGACAGCAGCAAGACAGGAGTCTAGAGCCGAGAGATCAGGGCAGGAGGGGGAAGTGTGGTGGAGCAAGAGAATGTCGTCCGCATAGAAAAAAGTAGAGATACCAAACTGCTGAATCAGGGACGCAAGAGGGGCTAAGAAGAGGTTAAAAAGGAGGGGGGCAAGAACAGAGCCCTGAGGAACCCCACAGGGAAGAGTGTGAGGAGCAGAAGAGGGAGAGGAGGGGGAAGATGAAAGAACTGCACAGGATCTGGAGGAGAGGAAAGAGTGGAACCAATGGAGCACAGTGCTGCAGAGACCTGCATCCCGCAAACGGTGAAGGAGGAGAGAGTGATCAACCAAGTCGAAAGCAGCCGATAGATCTAGAGCAACCGCCACCGAAATGTCACCACGATCATGTGCAACATGCAGTGCATTTGTGAAGGCCAAGAGAATAGTTTCAATGCTGTGGCCCAGACGAAACCCAGATTGACGGGGGTGAAGGAAGTTAGTAGTATCAAGGTGATGGGAAAGCTGAGCAAAGACAAATTTCTCCAAGAGTTTAGATAGAAAAGGAAGATTTGAAACAGGACGATAGTGAGCGGGTACCAAAGGATCAAGCGAGGTGTTTTTAAGAATAGGGCGAATCAGAGCGTGTTTGCAGGATTTCAGGAAAGACCCAGTAGAAAGACTAGAGTTAAACAAAGAGAGGATAAAAGGAAGAAAGCCTAGAGAAGGGGTCAACAACCAGGAGGAAGGAATAGGATCAAGAGGACAGGTGGTTTTCTTAGAGGTGGAGAGGAGGTGGAGAAGTTCAGGGGCTGTGATCGGATCAAATGAAGCCCAGAAGTGAGAGAGGTGGGAGGTAGGAGGAGGGGAGGGAGTGGGGGGCGGGGAGGTAATAGGGGAAGGACAGGAAGGTAGGGATGCCCTCAAGGAAGAGACCTTGTCGCTGAAGAAGGAGGCAAGTTGCGATGGGGGAGGGAGCAAGAGAGCAACAGAAGTGGAAGGAGGATCCTGTAGAGAAGTGAGGGAACGGAGAACAGAATAGAGGTGCCTCGTCTGATTAGGGGCAGTAGAAATCGCAGTTGAGAAGTAAGAGCGCTTGGAAGAGTGTACTTGGGACCGATAGAAGGAATGGTGAGAATGAAAAATGGATAGAGTAGTCGGAGAGGGGGATTTACGCCATAGCCGTTCTGCTCTACGAAGTTGGGTCCGGAGAAGGCGGAGACCAGCGTGGTACCATGGGTGCGAGGTGAAGACTAAATTCCTGCTGTTCCCGGAGATCACCTGTTACAGGTGAGTAACTACACTATCTCCAGGAACAAGCAGGAATGTAGTCTTCACATATGGGGACTCCCTAGCTGCAGATGCCAGGGAGACGGCCCCAGGAAGTTGTTAGGCCTTGTGAAAGGGCCATACTTCCCCCCCCCCCCCCCCCCATGGATCTCTGGCATCCTATCAGGGACGGTGGGTAGGAGATGACTAAGTCTGAAAAAGGTGTTGAAGAACCTGGCCAAACAAGGCATCTCGGCGGGAGTCCTTGTTTAAGCAGCAGTGGGCTGTGAAGGTATGTACCGAAGCCCAAGTAGCTGCTCGACAGATGTCGTCAATAAACACAGAGTGAAGATGAGCCATTGAGGCTGCCATGGCTCTCACATTGTGAGCTGTGACATGGCCTTCAAGAGGAAGGTTCTTACTCTCATAGGCAAAGGATATGCATTGAACAATCCAGTTAGATAGAGTTCTTTTGGATACTGGAAGTCCCAAATGACTAGGATCAAAAGCAACAAAGAGTTGAGAAGATTTTCTATGTTGCTGTGTCCTTTGCAAGTAAAAGGCCAAAGCTCTTTTACAGTCCAAGGTATGAAGGTTCCTTTCTGCACTGGAGGCATGAGGCCTCGGAAAGAAAACAGGAAGGTAAACCGCTTGGTTTAAATGGAAAGGCGATACCACCTTTGGCATACAGTGTGGATGAGTCCTAAGAACTACCTTATCATGATGGAACCTTGTATAAGGAGGATCAGCCACTAACGCTTGCAATTCACTGATGCGACGTGCAGATGTGATTGCAATGAGGAAGATGACTTTCCAAGAAAGGAATTTCAAAGATGTAGTGGCTAATGGTTCAAAGGGCGGTTTCATGAGCTGCCCGAGCACCAGATTTAAGTCCCATGCCACCGGTGATGGCTTAATGGGAGGCTTTGTTAAAAGAAGGCCTCTCATAAATCTTGCTATGAGAGGATGAGAGGAAATAGGTTGTCCACTTAGAGCAGAGGTACTCAAATCCAGTCACGGAGGGCCGCAAACCAGTCAGGTTTTTGGGATATCCCTAATGAATATGTATGAGATAGAGTCAAATACAATGGAGGCAGTGCATGCAAATATATCTCATGCATATTCATTAGGGATATCCCGAAAACCTGACTGGTTTGCAGCCCTCCAGGACTGGATTTGAGTACCTCTGACTTAGAGGCTTGTAAGAAGCTGCAATAGCACTAAAATGGACTCTTACTGAATTTGTCTTGAGACCCGCATTTGACAAATGAAGGAGATACTCCAGTATTGATTCCAGAAGTATCGCAAGAGGGTTAAGACCCTTCTGCGAGCACCATATGGTAAACCTTTTCCACTTAAAGGCATACGAGCGTCTTGTGGAGGGTTTCCTAGAAGCATGAAGGATATCCTTTACCTGTTGGGAAAGGTTAAGATCCTGAAGTTCTAGGCTTTCAGCAACCAGGCCCTGAGATGCAGAGACTGTGGATTTGGATGCCAGAGCATCCCATCCTCCTGGGAGAGAAGATCTGGAGCGGATCCCAACTCCAGAGGCGGAGCTTGAGAGAGATGTAGGAGCAGAGGGTACCACGTTTGCCGTGGCCAACGTGGAGCTATGAGGATCATATGACCTCTGTCTCTCTGAAGCTTGAATAGGGTTTTGGGGATGAGGGGAATGGGTGGGAAGGCATATAGGAAGTCCTGACCCCACTGGAGGAGAAAGGCGTCCCTTGCCTGCCAACATCGAGCCGGAATTCTGGAACAGAACCGGGGAAGTTTGGCATTCAGCGGACTTGCAAAGAGGTCAATGTCCGGGGTTCCCCAAATCTGAAATATTTGGGCAACCTGGTCTGCATGGAGAGACCATTCGTGTGGAAGCCGAACTCAACTGAGTTTGTCTGCCCATGAGTTTTGGATACCTGGAAGATAGACCGCAAGGAGATGAATCTTATCCTCTCTGGCGAGAGCCCATAGTTGCAAAGCTTTGTTGCATAGCGACAGAAAGCCTGTTCCGCCCTGCTTGTTCACATAGAACATAGCTTCCTGATTATCCGTTTGAACTAGGACTGTCTTGTAGCTGAGCTGGGTGTGAAATACTCAAAGAGCAAAGAAGATTGCTCTGAGCTCCAGGAAGTTGATGTGAAGACAGGCCTCCTGTGGAGTCCAGGTACCCCAGGTAGAGAGATTGTGCAGGTGGGCTGTGATGCATCTGTTAGAGTTGCTTGGGATAGGTGTTGCTGGAAAGGAGACCCAACCAGAAGGTTTCTGGGTGATTGCCACCATTGGAGAGACGAAATAAGACGATTTGAGTTTGTTATTTTGTCTGACAGACAGCCTGAGGCCTGTGTCCACTGAGTGGATAAAGTCCACTGGGCTGCTCGCATATGGAGGCGAGCATAAGGAACCACCTGCTGCACGGTGGATGCCATGTGGCCTAGCAATTGTAGCATTTCCCGAGCAGTGAGACAAGGTTTGAGCACTGCTTGGGAATCTAGTTGTACTATGCAAAGACAGCGGGGCTGCGGAAGGAAAGCCCTTGTCTGTCTGGTATCCAGATGAGCTCCTATGAACTCTAGGGACTGAGTGGGAGCAAGATTGGATTTTGGGAGGTTTATGACCAGTCTCAAATACTGAAGGATTTGCATTGTGCGAAACATAGCAGAGCTGGCTTCTGGCACTGTAGGGGCTCGAATAAGCCAGTTGTCTAAGTAAGGGAAGACGAATATTCCCAGAGTGCGGAGAAATGCTGCTACCACAGCCATGCATTTTGTTAACACTCTTGGCACAGAAGTCAGGCCAAAGGGAAGAACCTTGCATTGGTAGTGCTTTCCTTGAAACAGGAAACGGAGGAATCTCCTGTGATTTGGCTGGATGAGAATATGAGTATACACATCCTTGAGATCTAGAGAACAAAGTCAATCCTGACTTTGAAGGTATGGCAGCAGAGTTCCTAGAGAGACCATTTTGAACTTCTCTCGGAACAAATATTTGTTCAATTCTCTGAGGTCTAAAATGGGTCTGTGTCCCCCTGTTTTCTTTGGAATAAGGAAATAGAGGGAGTAGAACCCTGTACCCTGATGAGGAATGGGTACTTCCTCTATCGCTCCTTGAGCAAGGAGCATTGTGACTTCTTGACCTAAGAGACTGTCGAGAGAGGTCTGAGAATTCAACTGTCTTACAATTGTAGGAGGGGGCATGCTGTGAAAATGAAGCTTGTACCCCTCTCGTACAATGGACAGAGTCCAATTTTCTGCTGTTATTTGGTACCATCTGTGGGCAAAATGACATAACCTGCCTGGGATGGTCGAGGGTTCTGGACCGTTCAGAGGCAGGAAGGCAAAGTTCTCTAGAGAGGAGTCAAAGCCCCTGAGGAGGCGGAGCCTGCTGAGGTGGCCGAGGTTTTGCAGCTTTTGGCTTCTTTTGTTGTCCATTTTGGGCAGTCTGACCTGGACGGTGTCCATGCTGGGTATAGGAAGGATAAAACTTCTTTTTTCTTATTGAAAAATGGTTTCTTAGAGGATTTTTTCCTTGCAGGATTGGCTGTAGATTTGGACAATCTATCCAAGGTGATATTGTCATCATCTATCTCATTAGCCTTCTCCTGCCAATTCTTGCCAAAGAGACTTTATCCTGTGCAAGGAATGTTTCCTAATTTATCCTGTACCCAAATTTCCAAGTCAGATGCCTGAAGCCAGGCAACCCGATGTGCACCAATAGCAATAGCAGCTCTGCTTATGCACGCAAAACAGTCAAAGGCTACACGATTTTCAAACTTGGAAACATCCTGAGCATGTTTGACTAGAGTAAGATAGTCTTGCCTTTTGTCATCAGGAAGGAGGGGCTCATAAGCTCCAAGTCTCCTGTGACCTCTTTTAAGGAACATTCCCATATACAAGATATAGGAACTGATCCTAGCTGAGAGCATGGAAGCTTGGAAGAATCGACACCCAAAGGCATCGAGAGTCCTACATTCACGACCTGGAGGACTGGATGCATGTCTCTTAGCACTTTTCATCCTTCTCATGGTTGATTCCACCACCATTGAATGGTGTGGTAATTGAGTTTTTCTGAAAGCCAGGACAAGGTGGAACTCGATATATGGTAGAGTCTTCGAGAATGAGGAGATGTGGTTAAGGGTGTTTCCCACATCCTTAGCATAAGATCACATAACATCTCATGCATAGGCAGAGTAGCTGCCTCTTTGGGAGCCTTAGGGTATTGGAGAATTTCCACTTCCTTTGCCCTAGGCTCTTTTTCAGGAGCTACTATGATGGCAAGGCCTCAGGGCCACATCACGGATAAAGTCCTGAAAGGACATATCCTCTGGCGGAGACATACTGCACTGAGGAGAAAAGGAATCCTCGGGGAGAAGTACTCTTGTATCGGCAGAGTCTTCGGAGTCTTCAGACTGAAAGGATTCAAAATACCTCTGATCCTAGTGATCGTGCAAAGCACGGTACCGGTATCGATTGATGTCAGTATCGGGTTGTTCCAGGACAGATCTGTCGATACCGGAGACAAAGGCATGACTCGGTATGGTTGGCATACTCGCCGATGCTAATGCAGTCAGTGCTGGTTCTGGTACCAGTGTTGGTACGGGTTTCGGTTGAGGTGTCTGAAGCGGTTTCAACGGTACCAAAGCCGTAAGAAGAGCCACTAGACTGCGTTTGATAGCAAGGAATCTCTGGTCTATCAATGCTGCTGATGCTTGGGTGTCGGTACAGGTAGAAGTGGCCGGAGCCCCAGAGCATGGCGCCAGTAGTTCTGCCGAGGTTGAGGCCTCGAGAACATCCTGGAGCCCCGTTAGTGCTTTGGAGGCCGAAGCCTCCCGCCGGGGCAGTTTTGCTGGTGAAAATTCCTCAAGGGCAACGCCAGGGGCATCTCGATACTTAGAAGGAGATCTACCCTTTGAGGACCAGCTAGATTTATGTTTAGTTACCTGAGATCCATGGGAGGAAGATGAGGCCCTGGAGGACGTCAATGCAACAGACGCCACATCTGAGGGAAAAAGGGTGCTAAGTTTAGCAGCTCGGTTCTGCCGGCCCCTTTTTGACATCATTCCACAGGAGTGGCACTCTGAAATAGAGTGGTCAAGACCTAAACATTTGAGACACCAATCATGGGTGTCGGTGACGGAAATAGTACCGCCACATTTAGAACATTTCTTAAAACCTGAAGTAGGTTTTTCCATTTGTAAGGAAAAAAATTGGGCTTAGTGCCCAAAATGGCGCCTAGCACCAAGGAAAAAAGTTTCTAAAGTAAAACACCTCAGAAACTATAATTTTATTTTTATTTTTTTTTAAAGAAAGAAGAACCAACCACCGGTACTGGTATGGCATCGAAGGAAGGCAGATGCGACCACAAAAACAAAGATTAAAGATGAACTTTTTCTGCAGTGACAGGGTATGACCTGTCGGCTGCGCAGAAAATGAAGAACTGGAGAGGGACAGTTGGAAAGGCAGGAAGGCAGCACACAAGCGCTGTGGGATGCTCCCAAAAGCTTTCCTATTGGATGCTGGGGAGCGTTCCCGTGCAGGCTCCGTCGGTACCGACGATACCCATATGTGAAGACTACATTCCTGCTCGTTCCTGGAGATAGTTTTGATGGGAGGGGTCATGTATGCTGTGTGGCTGCACGTTAAGATCCTTGCTTTTTTTTTTTTTTTTTTTATAAGTTTTAACAAATTTTATCAACCATCATCTCTTGTAAAAGAAACTTCAGTACCCACACATTCCAAGATTACAGCAATATAAAACACCCATAACAATCCCCTAGATCAGTGGTTCTCAACCTTTTTTGTACCGTGACCCCTTTTACCATTGGTCAACTTGTGGTGACCCCCAATGATAAAATCAAATGTGTCTCTCTTCCTTTACCGTTAACGCATTGTCACGGTAATCATTTGTTGAATTAATTATAGGCCTTTGCAATATGTTTTTATTTATAAAATTTACTTATTTAAACCACAATAATTAATCACAATAACAAGTAACAATATTTGATTTTGATATTATTAAGATTTTATAGTCAACAGTTTTAGTATGCTTTATTCGAAAAGACTGACAAAGGGCAAAAATGTTAGCATTGTCAAACCTAAAAAGTAGGCCTATGCTATCAGTGCGAAGGTTGTGCTTGCTTCCTTCTTGCCAGATGTGAAATTCTCGGCTCAGTCTTGCGAGAGCACAACGAAGATCATCTTCTGCAGCAAGTCTATTTCGGTATTACTCTTGATAAGCAACAAGCTTGAGAAGCCGGTTTCACACAGATATGTTGTTGGAAACGGAAGAAGTAGACGCAACACAATCTCAGACAGTCCAGGATACAATTGAAATACTTGATCCAGAATTTAATTACTGACATTGAAGAAAAATTATTTTTTGCTGCATTACTGGTAATGAGTTCAATGAACTCTTCTTGTGCAATCTCAGGAACATCCTCAACTTTAACTGTAAATGGACTTCTGGCAGGTGCAAATGGTGTGCCAGGTAAATTTGGAAAATACCCTGAAACTTCTTCTTCCAGCATTTCTAAGTGCTGTTTGACAGAAATTATAATTCCATTTCTTGTGTCAAGCTCAATCTCGTTTTCTTCAAAGAAAGTAGATAAGTTGAGCAACATGTACATTCTATTTTTAGCTAACTTTTTTCTGCCAAAGCCGAAGATTCATTTGAAACGCTTGGATCTTTTCGGACAAATCTAGGCACGTTGTGTTTGGTCCTTGCAGTGATAAATTTAATTCGTTCAATATTGCAAATATGTCAACCAAGTAAGCAATTTTCAGCAGCTTCTTTTTGTCACTGAAAAGTGCTTCAAATTGTGGTTTTGCTTTTTGCTTAAAAAACGTTTTAAGTTCATCGTGAAGATCAAAGATGTGCTTTAAAACCTTTCCTTTTGATAACCATCTCACCTCAGTGTGTAGTAAAAGAACATTATTGGATGCATCCAAATCACAAAGTTTTGTAAACAGTTGACTGTTTACTTAAAGCACTTGCTTTTACGAAATTAACAGCGCTTACTACATTTATCATAACTTCTTGCAGCTCTTGTGGCAGAGTCTTCATTGCTAAAACTTGTCTATGAATCATACAATGAGTTCCGATGGCTTTCAACGACTCATTGATCACCAAATGTTGAAATCCCGACCAACATCCTAGCATAGCTGGAGCTCTGTCTGTGCAAACACCACAAACCTTGTCAATGGGGATATCGTGTTTTTGCAGGAATGAACACAATATTTCAAACATTTGACGAGCAGTTGTTGTCGTTTCAAGCGGCTTGCAAAAAAGGAACTCGTCTTTAAACGTTCCATCATTAATATATCTCACATAAACCAGTAACTGAGAATAGTTTGAAACATCTGTGGATTCATCAAACTGGATACTAAATAGTCCAAGTGGAGCAGATTTCATTTCCTGGATTACTTGGTCAAGGATATCAGCAGACATATCTTCTATTCGTCTACCGACGGTGTCGTTAGACAAGGAAATTGGACTCAATTTCGGTACAAATTCATCTCCAAGCATGACTCGAACAATATCTTTTGTTGCTGTAACAGCATTCCTCGACAATGGTGTGAGCTTTCTTGGCTTTGGCGATTCTGAGAGCCAACATATATGAAGCTTCAACAGCGGCTATGTTTGCTGGTGTAACTTTCCGCCAATATCAAGTCTGCTTTTCTTGATTCCATCAGCTTTGTTCTTAAAATACCAAATATCCTTGCCTACAAAGGTGGGATGCTTACTGTCAAAATGCTGTTTCAGTTTGTTTGGCTTCATGGATTCCACTAATAGAACTTCATTACAAATAACGCATTGTGGTTTCTCAATCCCTGCTGAAAATATGGAGGTGAACCATACCTTAAAAAGTCCTCGCAATATTTTCTTTTCTTGGTATTCTTCTCTCTGTCATTCAATTTCAATGGAGTCGCTGGTGTTATAATATTACACACAAGGCGAAGGCAGATGAGGTCACAGGTGCTAACTTTTATTTAAGAAAATCCCTTACACGCATTCTGGCTGAAAGCCTTCATCGGGGGGTACAATCTGTTAATAACATAAATTGTATATGGAACAAATAAATACATAGGAGATTCAAAATTCATTATTTTGCATGCGATTAGCATACCCACTGTACTGTGCTTTAGCAGAGTAGTTTTGCACACCATTTTCCTGTGCTACCTTTCTACATCAGAAAGCAAGACTAGTTTGAGAAATCTCTAACAAAATGCATAGTGCAATTTGCTGCTTCAAACCCAGAGTCATATTAACTCTGTGTTAATGTTACCAGAGATGAATGCAATGTTAACCCTGCATTAGAACAGGCCTGGATTTTGAAGATGACATGTAGACACATGCATAGGGCACCAAAGTTTCACAGGTGCCTGGGTGCCACCACCATCCGAGATGGTTCAGTGGCACTATAAATTCAGTCTCAGATGGTGGTAGCACCCACGTGTCACACTGGGTCAGATCAAAGGCTCATTAAGCCCAGCAGCATGTTTATGACAGTGGACAATCCTAGTCACAGGTACCCAGCAGGATCCCAAAGAGTAGATCATGCAGGTCTTGACAAATTCTTGGAATTTAGGAACCATCCTAAACAAAATGAAGCAGACTACCGAGACCTATGTCTCAGTGCGCCCCTCCCCCAACCATGAGAATAGATAGCGCAAGATCGGGCCAAACGTCCTCCACCATGTGGCTGAACCAGGCAGAGAGCTGATTGAAAGGGGGGGGGGGGATTCAAATGCCACATTTTTGAAATAGGGTAAAACCAGACTGGCTCAAACTTAAACTAGCTGATAACAGCTGATAACTTGTAATAGCATAGGAGTGGTGCGGAAGCGACTCTCTTTTGTTTTCAGGAAGAGCTGAGAGCAACACTCACCTTCAGATAATCCTCGGTGCAGAACACGTCCTTACGCCTCTCAGGGGCAAAGAAATAAAGACCTCGGGAAAGCGTCTGCTCCCACGTGTAATCCTCGATGCAGTGCAGAACACATCCTTATGCTTCTCGGGCACAGAAATAAAGACCTCGGAAGGCGTCTGCTCCCAGTGTAATCCTTCACCAAGCGGAACATGCCGGCACCGACGCTGTGTCACTGTTGCCAGGGGAAAAGCAACGAGTTCCGGTCTCCTCCTCACAAAAGCTTCTGGGGCGCCTGGGGACACGAGCGAAGACCTTCTCACTAGCAGCCCGCGCGCTCTAAGGCAGGTCTGGCGTAACTGGAGTTCATGGCACAGATACTAGTGAGGCGTGACCCCTGGGAAATCCTAAGGCGACCCCCATGGGGGTCGCGACCCACAGGTTGAGAACCGCTGCCCTAGATTAAACCAGGTAAACTGTCCAGGTTTCCAACCCCCGTAATCATAACAGGTACTTAGCACTAGTCGTAATCCCCACTACCCCACCATCTTACGCGCCTGAGTACTGATCAATTCCATTATCCTGCTACGGATCCCCTAACCCTTCCCCCCCCACACCCGAGCCCCCCCCTACCCGCCTCCCCCCCCTCCTCAGCCCAGCCCCAGCACCCGACATAACCCTCCCCAAGTTTCATCAAACCGCAACCCCCTCTTTCTCCTAATGGCTGTCAACTTTTCCATCAAGGTCAAATTTCGGAGTCGCTTCACAAAGCCCTCCAACGGAGGCAACTCACTCCTTTTCCAAGCCGCAGCCACTTCACACCGGGCCACACATAGACAAGCCAATACCACCTGCCCTCCTTGCCTCCCCCGTCCCTCCCCCCACCAGGATAGCAGGGCAATGTGCGGGGTTAGGACCAACGCCACCCCCAAGTTCGCCTGAATCCAATTCTGCACCTTTCCCCAATACCCCTGGCACCTTTGCACATCCCCACCAAATATGCCAGAAAGAACCCACCTCCCCACACCCTCTCCAACACAGATGGGAGAGCTCTGGGAAAAACCTATGTAACCTCTCCGGTGTGTAATACCACCGTAGTAGCACTTTATAGCTATTTTCGCAGATCTGGGTGGCACAGGGCCCCTTCTTTATCAGGTCCCAGATACATTTCCAATCTTGATCACTAATAGGTTGCCCTAAGTCTCGTTCCCATTCAACCATATAGTTAAATTTCCCCCCACGTTGCTCGTGCACTGCTGCATAAAGAGCCGTGATCAAACCCTTCGAGCCTTCCCTCCCATGCCAAATAGCCTCCACTTCCGAGACCTCCCTCTCCATCCCCTCTCGTCCCAGAGCTCTACGCAAGAATGAAATGGCTTGGGTAAAGGCGAACCTATCTCCCGCTTCTAGCCCATACTCCTTCTGTACCTCCTCAAACCCCTTGACTACCCCCTCCTCCAGCAGTTGAAACCCACAATTAAGACCCTTCCCTCTCCAAATGTCAAATCGGCCCCCCTCCCACCCCGGCTTAAAGGCCCGCCAGCCCCTCCATGGAGTCATCACTGAAAACCACGACCCTCTCTTTTTAGCCACTGGTCCTCGAACCGCATCCCAAATCTTAGCCACATGTCTCATTGCAGGAGTACCCCCCCCTCACATCCCCCTTTCCTTTCCAGGAGCCCATATCCACGCATCCAACCTCCCTCCTTGCACCCTAGAGCTATCCAAACTAACCCAAGGCGCCCCTCCCCCTCCATCCCTCCAATCCATAATGTGCTTTAGCTGCGCTGCCCTATAGTTATCCTTTATATTGGGAACCCCTAACCCCCCCTCCCGTATGCTAGTGCACATGACCCGCCGAGAGACTCGGGGTGGGCGTCTCTTCCAGATATAGCTGAAAATACACCTTTGCAGGCCGTGCAAGGTGCCGTCTGGAATCTCGATCGGCAAGGCATGAAATAAATATAATAGTCGGGGCAAGACATTCATTTTAACAGCAGCTATCCTACCCAACCACGAAGTCTCTAGCCTCATCCATCCCTCTAAGTCAGTGTAAATAGCCCCCAAAAGTTTAGGATAGTTTGCGTCATACAGCTCCACGTACTGCCCCGTCAGCTGAACCCCCAAATACCCCAAGGATTTGCGGACCCATCTTAAGGGAAAGGCCCCCCTCAGGCGCTGCTCTGACTCCACTCCCAACTGCACCTTCATCACTTCGGTTTTATCAATGTTCATCTTGAACCCCGACACCGCCCCAAAACTGTCTACCTCCCGAAGGACCTCCGGCAGTGTCTGCTGCGGGTGGCCCATATACAAAAGAATGTCATCAGCATATAGGGAGACCTTGTGGGATATCCCCCCCTTTCCAAGCCCACAACCCTCGTATTCCTCCGGATCCGTTCAGCCAGGGGTTCGACCACCAAGGCGAACAAGAGAGGGGACAGTGGGCACCCCTGCCTTGTCCCACGCCCCACTGCTAAGTCACCCGAGTATCGCCCATTAACTTTTACTCTCGCCCACGGCTCCCTATATAAACCCCAAATCCATTTCAAAAAATTCGGCCCACACCCCACCCTTTCTAGCACTGCCATCAAAAACCCCCAATGGACTCTGTCGAAAGCCTTTTCGGCATCAATAGACATCAAGATGAGCCCCTCCCCCCATGAGCCGCCTCCCACGTTACCGCTATAGCCCTCTTTATATTATCCGCTGCTTGTCGCCCCTTAATAAAGCCTGTTTGATCCCCATGGACCACCGCCGGCATCCAGCCTGCTAGTCTGTCCGCTAACACTTTAGCTAAGATTTTAACATCAACGTTCAGCAGGGAAATGGGCCTATATGACCTACAACTCAGGGGGTCCTTCCCCGGCTTCAGTAACACAGTTATCCCCGCCCATCAGCATATCTCGCGGCAGTTCCCCCCCCTGCTCCAGCACCCCCTGGAAAACTCTTCCTAATATCCCCCTTATCTCCCCCCAGAACACCTTATAAAAACAACCCGGTAACCCATCTAACCCTGGCCCCTTCCCCCCCGGTAAGCTTCTCACTACCCTTCCAATCTCTTCGTCCGTAATTGGGGTCTCCAACTCCTCCCGTGCCACATCCGATAGTCCCTTGAACGGGATCTCCTCTAGGTACGCCTGAATATCTTCCCCCCTTATCCCCTCCTCCCCCGTATACAGTGCCCCATAGAAGTCCCTAAAGCATTCCCGAATCTTCCCCTCGTCCCGATGTATTTCTCCATCCCCCCTCTAATCTGATAGATCACGGATGCCCCCACCTGCCGCCGCAATCGCCGAGCTAGCAAGCGGCCCGCCTTATCCCCGAATTCATAATGGACCTGCTTTACCTTTCGCAGAGCAAAAGCCACTTGCTCCAATTGCAGCGCTTGCAATTCCGCCCTCACCATCTCCACTATCCGGAGATCTCTCGGCTCCCCACTCTCCCGGTAAATCCCTTCTACCTCCTGCAACCGCTTCCGCAACCCCTCTTCCTTTTCCATTCTCTCCCTCTTCTTCCGGGCCCCCCACATAATAAACCTCCCTCTAACCACCGCCTTCAGCCCCTCCCAAACCACCACATCCCGTACTTCCCCCGTATCATTCAAGATTAAATAATCTTTCACCGCTGCTCTCACATCCTCCACTACCTTACTACACTCCAATAAGCTCTCATTTAATCTCCAGAAAGCCACCCCTCCCCGGGTAGGGCTCCGCACTGCCACTTCCACCGCCGCGTGATCCGTCCATCCCACTGAAATAATGCTCCCGCTCTCTGCCTCCAGCATCCATTGCTTCTCCAACAAAATCATGTCAATCCTACTCCAACTGTTATGAGGCGAGGAGAAAAAGGTATACTCCCGTTGATTAGGGTGGAGAGTCCTCCACACATCTAATAAATTCCATTGCTGCATCAGACCCCTCAACTCCTGTCTATTCTTACCCCCTCCGTCCCCCCCCCTTCGAGTCCCGATCCACCCGCGTTATCATACACAGTTCAATCATGTTTAATGTATTTAACAAATTTGTACCTAGTTAACTAATGTTTCATGTAAAACAGGCCTGTTATTCTGTTCATTTCTCGTTCATTGTAAACCGCACCTGATCTGTGGAAGGAAGCGGTATATAAGCAACTGTTAAATAAAATAAATAAATAAATTACAATCCCCCCCCCCCACCAACAACCGCCCGCCCCCCTCCACTGCCAACAACCTCCCCAGATCTCCCCAAAAGGTCCCTTGGTTACCATTAGGGCCGTACACCGAGACCAACACAATATCCAGGATCCCGAATCTCCCCTTTATCCCAACCACCCGCCCTTCTGTGTCCTTAAAATGCCCCCCTATTTTGGATACCAAACCCTCCCCTCACCAATATAGCTACCCCACCCTTCTTCGCCCCCCCTCTATGGCAAGAGAATTGCTCAGTAAACAATCGGTTCCGCATCCGCCCCACATCCCCCCCCCGTAAATGGGTCTCTTGCACTAACACCACATCCCACTGGTTGCGTTGGGCTTCTCGAAATAACAAGCTGCGTTTAGCAGGAGAGTTCAACCCCTTCACAGTGATAGTCCCTATCCGCAACATTGCAACTCCAACCACCGCCCCTCCCCCATGGGCTGCACACTGGGTCCCCATGGCTGCACACTGGTCCCCCATCCCCCTCCCCCCCCACCCTCCCCCCTTCTCCTCTGACCCCCCTCCCCCATCCCCCCTCCCTCCACCTCACCCCTCTCCTTCCCTTCCGAGATCATCATGTCCTACCCCGGCAAACTACGCCACTCCCCACCCACCAACCCAACATTCAATGTAAAGAGAAGAAGGCAGAAGAAAAAAAGGGAAAAAAAGCAAAGAATATACTGGCCCCACTGTTCCCCCGGTCCTGCAGCTCCTTACAAGCCCCACCCTCCCCCTTTATGGCCCTAGGAGTCCAGTGTCCACAACACCAGGGTGTCCAGGCTCTACCACCCAGATCCCTGCCTTGGTCCAACACAAAGCAACAGTCCACAGGCCTTCAAACAGCTCCCTCCACAGGCGCCTCCTCCTGCTCCTGGGCCATCCGTTTCAGTCTCTTCCCCTTTTCCCCCACTCTCTGCCATTGCAATCTCATGCGCTGTTTCCCAGGCAAAGCCATTTGATGTTCCCGCTGCGTACGGCCTGATGTTTGAGGGAGATTCGCACATTCCAGCTCTTTGAGCACTGTCCAGGCTTCCTCCGCTGTTTTGACTCGCTTAGACACCCCATTTACAGAGAGGAGCAGGCCAAAAGGGAACATCCATCGATACCGCAGATTTTCCCCTCGCAGGTATGTCGTGACCTCCCTCAAGCTTCTCCTCCGTTCCAGAGTGCCCTTGGAGAGGTCATTAAATACTTCAACCTCATGCCCTTCCCAGGCAATCCGGCCATATCGCCTTGCCAGTGACAGTATTTGCTCTTTAACAGGGAACCTGCTCAAGCAAGCAATAATGTCTCTACCCTGTTTCTCTCGACGTGGGCCAAGGCTCCGGTGTGCTCTCTCCACCCCGATGGTTGCAACTGGGGCCTCTCCTTCACCTCCCAGTTGCAAAATATGGCTGCATAAGCGCTGCACCACCGCCACACAGTCCTTATATTGCTCCGTTTCCGGCATTCCTCTAATCCGTAAATTATTTCGCCTGGACCTATCCTCAATCTCTTCCAGCTTTTCTTGCATCTCCTCCTGCAGCTTTTTAACCTTATCTTGCTCGACCACCATTTCCCCACATCTCCTCCTCGTGCTGATCCACGTGGGCCTCGAGGTTTTCCATGCGCTGCCCCATGCAGCTCACCTCTTTCTGTATCGCCGCCAGCGCCTCTTTCAGATCTTTCCTGATCTCCTTCATCGCCCCTTTCATTTCCACCTTGAACACCGTCAACCAAGATTTCAGCGGCATCTCCTCCGTCTCGGCCTGACTCTCCGCCCCCTCCGGGCTCGCCATCTCGTCCCTCTCCTCCGAGTCCGACGAGGCCTCCTGCTGCTCCAGCCGGGCAAAGGCGGATTGGAAGTTCGCTAACTTCTTCCGTGCAGCCATCGCAGACTCCGCTGCCCTCTTCCCTTCCACCTTAGAACCGTGGGGATATCCGAAAATTGCGAAAGTTTGGGGTTTAGACAGGAGCTAGGCAACTAAGCCGCCATCAACTCTGTGACATCACCGGAAGTCCTCAAGATCCTTGCTTCTGATGAGAGAAGACGACACACACACACACTTCTGCTGGTTGCAGGTGCACATTAGAATCCCATTCCAAGAGATGTTTCACACTTTCTCTGAACCTGTTTTCCTCCAGATTCCTGCTCATCTACAACAACTCCCAGCAAAGAGGTCATTCACCGGATCATGCCATCTTTCACACTAAGCAACTTTATTAATCCTTGAACTCCGGTGGCTTCCATTTTCAGCCCTGAAAAAATGTTAACAACCGTACAATTAAAGAGCCTGGTTTTATATAGAGGGGAAGCGCACTTTGATCAGCATCATTACGGAGATCTGTTAAGATAAAGCCTTTCAAGCTGCAGCATTTACAGTCCAGCAGCACAAGGGCACTGTGCGAGAGCACAGCAATAAGAAAGGGGCAGCCAGGCCAGCGGCAGCAACTTCACCAGCTGTAAAAATTAGCTTTGTACCATGAGGCAGCACCAGACACTAAAAGGCAAAACCACCTATATTTCTACTTCTATACAGACATAGCTGCTATGTACTACAAGTTCTCTCACAGCACCCTTCATCTATATAAGACCAGAGTCACTAATATTCTACTAATGTTCCACTGTTAACTGGCTCTTTCTTGTGTTAGGGAGGGGGAAGGCTGAGTTACCCATGTTTCATATGGATGTTCCACTGTTAGCATATCATTACAAAGAACCAGTTATGTTACTTGTAAACCACCTTGATCATTGGAAATGCAGTATATAAGCCTTTCAAATAAATAAATACATGTTATACAAACTTCTCACATTTTAATATAAAATAGGTTTACAACAGTTTTTCCAGAGAAAGCAACAGGTTTCAGGAACTTGTTACATTACATATCTTGAAATGCCAGTAATTGTGCCTATTGTTGGAGAGTGATTTGCTAAAGAAGGTGAAATTAAAATGTTTCACTGTTAATTTTCTTTCCTTTAGTCCTGCCAGACCAGTCTAAATAAGTAGGATATGTCCCCTGGCAGCAGATGGGGGACATGTAAAAAGCTTGAAGCTATCTTCACTCTCCTTACTGAGGACTGCTGCTATTCTATGCTTTCCAGAATACCTGTCAAAACTAAAGACCCAAAGATAAACCAAAAGATAGACAAAAAATTGTTTGAGTTTCCAAAACATCATCAAAACAACCCAATTTAGACAAAAGCATCTCTCTAGCAGAACTAAAAGGAAAAGAAAATTGTAAGTTTAACTTTTACCTTCCCCATCGTTCATACCAGACCATTCCAGTCCAAACATGTGGGATGTACCCAAGCTCCATTCCGACCAAGCAAAAAGGAAGCCTGTGCCAAAGGCAGAAGCTCAACAAAGCAGACACACTTAGAGCAGAATACAATGAAGGAAAGGTCTTTATCCTGCTATTATCTTCTAGAAAAGAAATTCAAACGCTATCTACAAGGACTCCTGTGCCCTCATCAATGGGCAGGTCAGAGCTTTGGTAACCGCAAAACTTCTTGCTGGTACAAGCCAAAGCAATTGACTCCTCTGAAAATTGATGCCTTAGAGGCCACTGCATCATTTCTGGGACCCATCCATGGCCAAAGGTGTTTACTAAATTCTGGAAGGAACTGGGAACTTGCAAGGAAGGCCTATATCTGATTTGAAAATGGTGGCCCTTGCCCTGGCCTCTCGCGCCTAGCCTTCCTACCGTTGCAAATAAACCTGAATTCAGGCAGAAGAGGAATAGTACCTCCCAAAAGCAGACTTACAAAGACAGCACCTTACAAGAAAAAAAATTAGAGTCCTCAAGATTAATTTTAGAGTCCAAGACACCACCTGAAGAGGAGGTCTCGAAATGCTTTCCTCTCCCATGGAAAAATATCCCCTCAGGTAGACAGAAAGCTCCTGACCATCTATTTCCCTTGAAACAAGCCACAACTGGACTCTGGCCTCTACAAAAGATGCTGGTTATGCCTTTGTCCAGTCTACTCTAGAGGAAGAACTAGACTGAATGAATGGAACCCTCAAAGTGAAAAATTGCAGGCTTATGGAAATGTTTGGTCCCAGTGGGTTCACTTAGTCAAGTCCATTATGTGGATCTCCCTCATGCCAACAGATGGTAGTAAACATCAATTCTAAGAAGCTTCCCTATGACAACTGACCCTCTCAATTGAGAAGGTCTTCAAAGAAAAAAGTTTCTGACCAAAGGGAAAGCAAAGGACACCTCCTGCTTGCGTCATCTGCTGCCTGAAGAATTTTCTCCTCCATCTTTCACCAGGTTGACGTAAGGTGTACATGAATAGGTTCTGCTATTATCCAGCAGCTTCCCCGAGCGGGGTAGAGTGCCTGAACAGGAAAGGCAGCCACATTCTCCCGCTCGGAGGCTCCTGCCCAATCGGGGCAGTGGGAGGAACAGAAGAAGCGGCATAAGAGAGCCGTCACCAACAGGCAGGCCCGTGCCAGAGGGCCCTTTGGCGTGACCCTTAGGCAGGGTCCTGGTATGTGAACACCCCCACCTCACAGAGAGCCATCTAAAACAGTCAACATTGTGGACAAACCAACCAAAACTACAAACATCCCACACATCGAAGACCACCGGAATTACCACAGCGAGCAATACTACAAGTAACAACGATGCTCAGCAAACGTATGTAGACAAAGACCTATAGAGTCATCATGATACCGCACACACCACCTATTGGCATACTCATTTGAAGTGTGAGGTATCCTCTGCTATACAAGTCAGCCACTATTGTTAATCCTTGCGATCTCCTATACAAGCTCTCACTGTTGCTTTAGCCATATCTGACTCTTGCTGCACCAGTCATTTCCACACACAAACTCTCTGCCCCACAACTCATCATGGCCATACCCATCCTAACCCTAGCCAGTTTGTACCTCCTCAGCAACGCAATCATCGGCTCCCTCACATTGGCCTATTCCAATCCTACAAGGCAGAGGAAGGAAACATCACGGCAGCACGTGCTGTAAATCAGCAGACCTCTATCAAGACTCTCACCCACACATAATCCACATACCACTCCAACACGCCGCAAAATCCAAAGTAGCGCAGCTCCAAAGCCCACAAAACTTGAAATGTGCCCTCATAAATGCATAATCAGTACACAGGAAATGGCCAGCCATCACCGACCTCATAACGCACCTTGAGCTAGACATCCTACTGGTCACTGAATCATGGCTCACAGACTCAGATTCAGCCCTCATCAACCAGCTCATCCCCCCCTAATTTCTCAATCCACAAGTGCCACAGACCTAACCGCAGAGGAGGTGGAGCATTCATTCTATCAAAATCAGAGCTTCAATATCAACTGATCAACTTCAGTAGCACAACACACCTTGAGATACAATCACCATAACCAACAGCCGCAGCACCATTAACCTAATCTACAGATCACCATCCTCGTCCCCTGAGGACCTCGCAACCATAATCAACCTTGCCTGCAATCCCAAGGACACTCACAGACCAAACTGGATACTGGGAGACTTTAACCTTCCAGCTCTCCAAAATACCCACCCCAGAGCCTTCCTGGAAGCACTCAACGAACTTGGCTACAAGCAGATAGTTGAGACACCCACCTACCGGAAAGGAAACACACTAGACCTCGTATTCATCCCATGACCAGACATAAACCTAAACTATAACTTTGACGTGGATATCACCCCAGTCCCATGGTCTGACCACAACCTACTCAAATTCCAGATGCCTATGCATCAAGACAGCAACCGGCCTAGGAAAGCAGCCGAAAACCCGTCAGCACCCACAGAACGTTTCAGACCATTCAACAAGGAGGCGATCCTCAATGAAGTCCTCCCAAACCTCAAGCTAGATTCACCTAACTTGGATGAAATGATGGACACATGGAATAACAGCCTGAGAGCCGCCGCACACCTACCTGCCTCAAACAAGCCACCTGCAGACAAGACACCAAGAGGTAGGAAATCTGCACGATGGTACTCTGCGGAGTTGTGGACCTCACTACTTCTCCTTAGGAAACAAGAATGAATATGGCAGCGCTCCCAGTCCCTAACTGACCAAGAAGCCTACAACGCCCACCTGAACGTACACCAGGACTCTATATCAGTAAAAATGAAAGAATACCACTCCGAACTCCTGCGCCGATCACTGAACAAACCCCATGCCCTCTTCAACCTAGTAAAGACCCTGACAAAAGAACCTTCACCCATCCAAACTACAATGTTACATCCACAGGAATATGTGGACTACATACTAGCCAAATCCAGAAACATCAGCATAACCACGAAAACAACTCCCAGTAACAACTTATACCAATCACTACCATTCAACTCGCTTACACCACCATCAGCCAGAGGCATTGAGGACATCATTGCAATCATCAATGCCATCACTGCACCAAACGAACCTTGTCCAGCATATTGGATAAGATCTTTGCGCAACGACCTCAGTCCGACTCTAGCCAAGATCATGGAGCAGTCCTCCTCCACAGGAACATTCCCAGCATGCCTCAAACAGACGTCAATAAGACCCCTTCTGAAGAACAACAAGCTGACCCCTCAGAAGGTTGAATCCTATCGATCGATCTCAAGCATCCCGCTTCTAGCCAAGATTATTGAGAAGGTCGTGCAACGACAAATCCAAGAGCACATTGACTCCACTGCCCCTCTCAATCCATGCCAACATGGTTTCAGGGAATCACATGGCATCGAAACACTCCTTGCCACGCTTCTCAACACAATCACAGGAATTAACAACAGACAAGGATATGCCCTGATCTTCTTGGACATTTCCGCAGCTTTCGACTCTGTCAACCATGCGCAACTCCTGACTCGTCTCCAAGAAAAAGGAATTCAAGGCTCAGCGTGGAGCTGGTGCAAATCTTGCCTAATAGAGAGATGGCAGCAGGTGCGTACAGGCTCCATGACCTCCGAGCCTTTTCAACAAAACATGGAGTTCCCCAGGGTTCCTCGCTGTCTGCCCTATTATTCAATATATATATGCAGCCATATGTGTAATCATATGCTCCTTCAACATATCTTGCCTGATCTATGCAGACGACGTTCTACTTTTCACCCCATTCACTATCAACCAACCAGACTTCTCATCACTAGTAAAATGCTTTGATGCCGTTACTGATTGGCTCCACTCACAGAGCCTCAAGATAAACTTCAGCAAGAGAGAAGTACTGTTCATCACGAGAAACCACACCTTCTCCCCACCGGCAACATTAAAGACGAGAGACGCCAAGCTACCAAGTCGATCCACCATCCGCTACCTAGGAGTCACGCTCAACCAGCACCTCGACTTGAAAGCTCACATAGGCAACACCGTCAAGGAAATCTACCACAAGATGAGGACGATTCAACATCTTTGACCCCTGCTACAACCAGACGACTTCCAAACAGTCTTCCAGGCACTAGTAACTCCCCCCACTTTGACTACGCCAATGTGATCCTTCATAGACTCCTTAAGAATACACTAAACCCACTACAGTTAGCAATGAACGCTGCTGCCCGCTTCCTACACGGGGCCGCTATAAGGGACCACATTACGCCAATCCTGAAAGACCTGCACTGGCTACCAATCTACTGCAGACTCACCTACAAAGCAGTTCTATTAACATTCAAGGACAACAATACAACCGCTAGCTCCTTGACGAATCTTATCCACCCCACACCTACAACTACAGCAAGAAGATCCTTCGCCACCAATACACTAATAACCCCCTGCAAAGTAACAAAATGCACTCAGGCAACAAAAAGCAGAGTCTTCATGTTCTACGCACCTACCTGCTGGAACAAGCTCCCAGCAACTATCCGTGCAATCACTGACCTTGCCCAATTCAGAAAGGCACTAAAGCACCACCTTTTTTTCCTACACTACGCCCAGGCCAACAGCACGCCCCCTCCTGACACAACTCTACAATCTAACCGCCTGAAACAGACAACCCAGTAAATAATTCACATCCCTTTACACAGCTCCCAGGGCAAACCATGTCATTACAACTGCATAGTGATTCCCTGTCTGGACTTGTATAGCTTGTATAACATCCTGTCTAGATTGTAAATAGCCTGTATATAGTTACCCTGTTTGGACTCGTATAGCCTGTATACCATCCTGTCTAGATTGTAAATAGCCTGTTCTGAATCCAAGTTGCTCCACCCGTTTGACGTAAGTGCAGAGCAGGCTCTTCCTACTCTGCACAAAACGTTATCTGTAAACCTCACTGATTTTAAAGAGCACGGTATATAAAAGCATTAAAGATGAAATTAGACTTACCTGCTAATTGTTGTTCCTTAAGGAACTCTAGTCCAGTCCCGGAACCATAGAGTTTAGAATCTCCTCCAGCAGCCTTGGAGACTGAAATACATCATCGCTTTGCTGGCACCAGTATAAGTAGGCAAGGACCGCCCCCTCCATCCAGAACCTATTGACAAAGCAAACTGAGCAGAGCAATAAAACAAACAGAGCAAATAGGAATACAACTTAACAATTTCACTTTGTGTTTGTCTTTTCTTGTTTTTCTTTTTTTTTTTTGTAAACCGCATGAAACAGTGCTAGGAACAGGATCCCCACCATGGCCCCACCTGACGCCTGTGGAGACCCCCTACCAACCAAACCTGTACCCACTATCATGCACTTCAGGCTGACGAACCCCAATACTCAGGGTGGGCTCCGGGACTGGACTAGAGTTCCTTAAGGAACAATTAGCAGGTAAGTCTAATTTCATCTTCCTTAGCGTCCCTCTAGTCCAGTCCCAGAACCATAGAGGATGTAACAGAGCAGTAAACATCAACGGGAGGGACCTGCAAGTCCAGCCTGAAGTACCGCCGAACTGAAACGCACATCCCCCTCTGCCTGCACATCCAGCCTATAGTGCTTAACAAAGGAATGCAACGACAACTACGTCGCCGCTCTACAAATGTCCGCGACCGGAACCAAACTGAATTCCGCCCAAGATGCCGCTTGCGCCCTAGTCGAGTGAGCTCGTAGTCCCTCCGGAACCAGCTTCCCCTTCAAAAGATATGCTGAAGCAATCGTTTCCTTCACCCAACAGGAAATAGAGGACTTCGCCGCCACCTCCCCCTTCAGCGGGCCCGCGAAAGCCACAAACAACCTATCCGACTTGCGGAATGGAGCCGTCCTTCTGAGATACCTCTTAAGTACCCGCCAAACATCCAACCGATGCAACTTGCCCTCAGACTGTTCTTTTTGCAGCTCCGAAAATACCGGAAGAGACACCACCTGATTAACATGAAACGCAGAGACCACCTTCGGAAGAAATCCCGGAACCGTACGGAGAACCACCTTATGATCAAAAAAAAGACAGATACGGTTCCTGACAGGAAAGAGCTTGCAGCTCAGAAATCCTCCGCGTGGAACAAATAGCCACTAGGAAGACCGTCTTCAACGTCAGATCCTTCAGGGAGGCCTTGGACAAAGGCTCAAATGGCGCCCCGAGCAAAGCCGCCAACACCAAGTTCAAATCCCATGCCGGCACAAAACAGCGCCTCGGTGGTCGCAAGAGCAACACGGCCCGCAAAAATCGTCTCACATCGGCATGAGTCCCTAACGGCTGCCCCTGCACTTTACCTTGGTAACAGGAAAGAGCCGCCAACTGCACTCGCAAAGAACTCGCTGCGAGACCCTTGTCCACACCATTTTGCAGAAAGGAAAGAATCTGTGACACCGAGGCTCCCAAAGGCCGCAGACCATGCTTCGCACACCAGGCCTCAAAAATGCGCCAAATCCGAATGTATGCCAAAGAAGTTGATGTTCTACATGCCTTTAGCAATGTAGAAATGACCGCTGCGGAATAACCTCGAGCTGTCAGCCGAGCCCTTTCAAGAGCCATGCCGTAAGCGAGAATCGATTCACCTGGGGCATTCGTAACGGGCCCTGCCGCAACAAATCCGCTTGCTGCGGCAGCCGCCATGGCCTGTCCGCCAGTAGTCTCACCAAGGTCTCCTGGGCCAGTTGGGCGCCACCAATAGCACCAACCCGCGATGACGCTTGATCCGTTGCACTACCTGGCCTATGAGCGCCCAAGGCGGAAACACATAGAGAAGACCCCCTTCTGGCCACCGCTGGGCCAGCGCATCGAGCCCCTCCGACATCCGTTCCCAAAGCGCGGTACCTTCGCCGACTCGAAACGCGCCATCAGATCCATCAGCGGAAGCCCCCAGCGGTGCACTAAAAGCGCGAACACGTCCATGTGCAGGACCCACTCTCCGGGGTCCACCCTGCGCCGACTGAGAAAATCTGCCTTGACATTGTCCACTCCGGCCACATGCTGCGCCGAAAGGCCCGCTAGATTTCGTTCGGCCCAACCTAAGAGCCGACTGGCCTCGGCTTCCAGCATCACGCTGCTGGCGCCGCCCTGGCGATTGATGTAGGCCACGGTCGTCGCATTGTCTGACAAGACTCGCACTGCCTTCTGCCGGAAGCTGCCTGAAACGCTCGCAGGGCCAAAAACACCGCTCTCATTTCCAAACGGTTGAAGGACCAACTCTTTTCCTCCTGAGACCACTGACCTTGAGCGAACCGGCCGTCGCAGTGCCCCTCCCCCACCCCAGAAGACTGGCGTCCATCGTCAGCAGCTTCCAGGATGGAGGCTCTAGCGGCAACCCCGCCGACAAACTCTCCGGCTGCAACCACCACAGAAGATCCTGACGCACTTCCTGCGGACATACCAGCTGATGCAACAACGCATCCCGTTGATGAGACCACCGCCGAAGAAGCACACTCTGCAACGGCCGCATATGGGCCCTGGCCCACAGTACCACCTCGATCGTGGCCACCATCGTCCCGAGCAATTGAAGATAGTGCCACACCGATGGCGCTGGTCTCGCTAGAAACCGCCTCACGAGCTCCTGCAACCCCTGAGCTCGCTGGGCTGGAAGAAACACCGATGTCTGCTGCGTCTCAAACCGTGCCCCCAAGTACTCCAGGGACTGCGAGGGAACCAGGTTGCTCTTCGCAAAGTTGACCACCCAGCCCAGGCTTTCCAACATCTCCACCACCTGAGCGGTGGCCGCGGTACTCTCTTCCAGTGACTTTGCTCGAATCAACCAATCGTCCAAGTACGGATGCACTAGCACGCCCTCCTTGCGAAGTGCTGACGCTACTACTACCATGATCTTGGTGAATGTCCGAGGAGCCGTTGCCAGCCCGAACGGCAACGCTTGAAACTGAAAATGCTCCATCGGAACCGCAAAGCGCAAGAACCTTTGGTGCTCCTGCCGAACCAGGATATGAAGATACGCCTCCGTCAGATCCAAAGAGGTCAGGAACTCCCCTGCCCTTACCGCCGCTATGACGGAACGCAGCGTCTCCATACGGAAATGCGGGACCCGGAGACACCGATTCACCCTTTTTAAGTCTAGGATCGGGCAAAAAGTGCCTTCCTTCTTTGGCACCACAAAATAAATGGAGTATCGACCGTACCCGCACTGATCTACGGGCATGGGCACCACCGCCTTGAGCTGTAGCAGACGCTGCAGGGTTTCCGAGACCGCCCGGAACTTTTGCGGAGCCTTGCAAGGAGACTGAACAAAGGAATCTAACACGGGGCGATGGAGCTCCAACGCATAACCCTCTTGAATGACTTTAGGACCCACTGGTCCGACGTAATTTGGACCCAGGCAGGGTAAAACTCCCGCAAACGACCTCCTACCGGGATCACCTCCACCTGAGTCCGCCTTATCTCATTGCGCCTTTTTAATGGCCGAGGATTGGTAAGGGGCAAGACCTCTACCGGCCCCCCAAAACCCTCGGAACCCCTGGGTTCATGTCGGAAATCGTCCTCGCTGCGACTGGAGAAAGCGGGAGGAATGAAACCTACGGAAATCCCTGGAAGGCCCCCGGGGGCCTGCCGAACTCCGCCCCAGCTTAGGCTTATCCTCGGGAAGGCAACCCCCTTTGGACTCGCTGAGATCCTTGACCAACCTTTCTAAATCTTCACCAAACAAAAGCTTACCCCTAAAGGGCAGCTTGCTAAGGCGAGTCTTCGAGGAAGTGTCCGCCGCCCAATTACGCAGCCAGAGGTACCACCGAGCCGCTACCACTGAGGCCAAACTTTTAGCCAAGCCGCGAATGAGATCATAATGGATGTCCGACAAATAAGCGGCCCCCCGACTCCAGGCGCGCTACATCCTCTAACTGCCCTTCCAGGTTGTCCCCCTGCAACCTCTGAGACCACCGCAAACAGCCTCGCACCACCCACGCCCCCGCTATCGAGGCCTGCATCGAGAGGGTGCACACATCGAACACCTGCTTCAACAGCGTATCCAATTTCCTGTCTTGTACACCCTTCAACCGGAATCGTAGTCTTCTTAGTAACCGCCGATACCGCTGCATCCACCTTTGGCGAGCGAAACAGGTCTCTATCTTGATCAGACAACGGGTAAAGCCGAGCCAAGGCCCTAGACCCCTTCAAACGCCGATTCCGGGGAGTCCCACTCTTCCTGAATCATACTCCGAAAAACTCTATGAACGGGAAAAACGTTTTGGGACGTCCGCACTGCTTGCAGTAACGGATCCTCCAAGGACTCCTCCGTCCCCGACCCTTCCGAGGGCATATTCAAGGCCTTAAGAGTTTCCGCAATCAAGGCCGGCAGTTCCTCGCACCGAAACACCCTGACTAGTCTGCTCTGCTGCTCCGAGTCAGGCAGCTCACCCTCCTCCAACTATTCCTCTGAAAACGAGACCCCGGGCTTCCCCCCCCCCCACCAGCCTGCCTCTCTTGGGTGGGGGAGCGCCCTCCACCGCCTGATCCCAAGATCCTCGTTGCTTCTGCTCCTGCAACCCCTGAGGAGAAGTCGCCATCGCGGGTTGCAGCAGCGCAAACGCCTGCTGCATGAGGGCAAAGAAATTTGGCGGGATCGCCAGAGCAGGCCCCCCTAGACCTTGCTGCTGAGATCCAGAAGCCATTTCACCTGAAGCCAACCCTGGCAGGGGCTCCGCGGGATCCAGGAGCGGGGGCAAGACATGTGTTCCCTCGGGCGGCACCGTCTCTCGGTCCCCTGTGGACACCTGCGACGGCCCCTCCATGACCTGTGCCTCACGGGTGCAAGCTCCACACACCCCTGAGTCCAGCACCGCGGTGCGCTTTGCTCCATACACCAAGCACCGGACTTTAGCCGGCATACCCCTGCACCCCCAGAGACAGTGCACCGGAGTAACTGAGGAAAAGCTGCTCAACAAAGCAAAGCTCAGAGCTCAGACTTCTGCCAGCCACGGGACACTCTTTTTTTTGCTTTCGTTCAGGTCACCTAAGGCCCCCTGGCCAGTTTAACCCAGTTTCCTGCAAAAACGAAGCTTCCTGACCCAAAAACCGAAAGGAAACCCCAAAAGAAACTGGAAACCCAAAATGCAGTTTTTCTTTAAAATGGCCGCCACCGCCGTGTTTCCCGCGCGGAGACACGTGACGGGCCGTTCCCGTCAAAAAAAGGCGCGTAGACCCACTAAAGACTCCCGATCGTTGAAAAAGAACAAAATTAAACCAAAATTAATTAAAGCAAATTAAATAAACAAAATGAACGCTTGCCCACTCACCGCACCTGCTCACCGGTGAAGAGAGAGAGGCAATACAGCCGCGTCGGAGCTCAGCCAAACTGCGGCTTCAGCTCCGACGCTTGCACTCTCCTTAGGGCACAGCTGACACTTTGTCCGGCTGCCAATCGCTGGCCTAAAGCCTTCCACCTGCTCCTCACCCTTAATTGCGGGTTCGGGAGCAGGGAGTCTACAAAACGCGCGGGTAAACAGTGCCTGTCCCTTCATAGGCAATCCTGCTCGTTTAGACCACGGGGAAGGGAGGGGGGGGGGGGAAGGAGGAGGGAAGAGAACCAGGAGAGAGATGGAGCCAAAGGAAGGAGCTCTCAGCTATAGCACTGCACCTGCAAAACAAGGAGCACAAACTCAGAATCCCCAATCAAAAAGAAAACCAGCCCTAAAATTTAAAGGGACATAGCAATTCCAGCTCTGCTAATTTGTTTTAACTGAGCCCAGTCCCAGGCTCAGAATCTCCTTCAGTTGCTTGGAGACTGAAAGTACTGGATGGAGGGGGCGGTCCTTGCCTACTTATACTGGTGCCAGCAAAGCGATGATGTATTTCAGTCTCCAAGGCTGCTGGAGGAGATTCTAAACTCTATGGTTCCGGGACTGGACTAGAGGGACGCTAAGGAATAAATAATTAAATAAAATAAATAATAGGGCAAAGGATACTTTGGCAGTTCTCATATTTCAACGTACCAAGAATGTCGGCCCAAACAAAAAATCCACTATACTCTGATGTTGCTGGCTATGTGAACTCTAGGGGAGACTCAGACCTGGCTGAAGATTAGCGTACTTCCCCCAGGTACCAGAGGGCTAGAAAATCTCCCCAGCACATTCCTTCAGTTAATGGGGTTGTATAGTCTGATGTTTCCTAAACTACTTAATCGGAAGCTAGCATCCAGGGCTGACAGATCATTAGATGGCTGACCCAGTTCCTAGCCCAGCTAAGGCTCAGTTGAGTCCCCACACTGGGTCTATTGTCACCTTGTGCCAGACAAAAGAGTCCCCCTCCCCCCTCATCTTACAAGATTCACATCTGAGGAGAGAACTAATAGGGAAAAGAGTCCTACTCCATTTGTCTCAGGAATCTAACAGACAATCTGTGGCAAAACTTGAAGACTGCAAACCACAGAGACTGAATTAACTTGAGATATTTTGTCATGAAGGAGCAAAAAACCGCACCATCCCACTGTGCACAGCTGGTGGGTGCTGATCCTCAAGGAGCCCATAGCAGTTGTTGTTACAATTGGGCTCGATTCAAGACGGGCTCGATTCAAGATAGCATTAAAACTCATTGCTTTATTTTAGCCTTTGGTAAAGGGCTGGATGTGCCTCCAGGATGACTCTGAGCCCTTCCCATCGCTACCTTGTCTCCTTCCCTATTTTTCTGCTTAGTTTCTCTTTTTTTTTTTCTGCTTGTAACTTTTCCACTTTGCTTTTTTGTTTTTGTATTGTAAGCTGCTTAGAAATATCCCTTGTTTCATAAAGTGGTAAATCAAACTTACAAATAAACTAAGCTATTAAGTCAAGGGGTGTGAAGACTTATGCAAGAGACCTTTTGGTTTCTTATTCTTAATTATTTTTTAAATATTTCTATAAATTGTTCTTTCATGCTAGAGAAACATAAAAAATCCTAATGTAAAGCATTTTAAATTGTATTATTTTTATAGACAGCAGAACGTGAACAAGCAGCAAGGGTGTGAAGACTTTTACAAGAAACTATATTAATAGCATAGCCTCTGATACCAGTGCCTTGATAAAGATCCTATCAAAGTAAACAAAGAATCCCAATTTTCCAGGTCTTGCAGCAGATAAAGATATATCGCTCCCTGTAAAATGTGCTCATCACCACACCCCCCCAAGATGGGCCCCATGTCTGAAAATAGCAAGGCTCTTCTATAGAAGAACGCTTTACATGTGCTTCTACAGATGTGGGGGTCTTGCATCATGTGTAATTTAGGGGCAAGAGGAGGAGAAGCAAAGAGCTGAGGAACAGGTATAAAATGGATGAGTTCCTGGAGGAAAAGTCCATAAAGCATTATTAAAGTGGACCAGAGAAAGCCACTGCTCACCCCTGGAACAAGCAACAGGAATCTGGCTACCTTCTGGGATCCTGACAAGTACTTGTGACCTGGATTGGCCGCTGTTAGAAACAAGATATTGCGCTTCATGGACCCTTGGTTTGATCCAGTATGGCATCTCTTATTTTTTTAATTAACTTTACTATGTAACACAGCAAACAGTAACAGAACGAAAGAAAAGAAAAATTCCATTATTAAAAAAGCAAAAATACAATTAGTCATCAAGCCCACATTTAGAGAGGGAGAGAGAACATACTTAAAAAACATACTCATTTTAACAATTAAGGAGCAAACTAAACCCAAATTATATACAACTGCCTGTTTACAGATCAAGGGCTATGGGACTTAAGAAAACCTTCAAGTTGGAGCAAGTCGAGAAAACAATGTTTCCCTTGATGTACCATGAGACACTTACCGAACTAAGAAAAATGTAGTTCCCAGAGCCAAGATACAAGCCTTCAGCTCCAAAACGTTTTACGACGCAATTGAGTGGGCCGTGATACATCAGGGAGAACAGTGATTCTCTGGCCGCAAAACAAATCTTTTTTTTAGAAAAATAAGATTTTAATAGAGAGTTGTTAATCAAGTTCTGAAACAAATGTAACCAACAAAATGGCTCTTGAGGAAATAGTAATTGACAATGACTCTAAAAGGCGATACTTCCAGGTCCAATTCCTCCTCAGCCTCCTTAACACCCTTTTTACCCCAAGGCAAATATTAATCTTTAAATCTTCCAGATTAGCAAACAACAAAACTTCCTTCAAATACTTATGAAACAGAATTACAATGGAAAGAGAATGAGTAATTAGAGAATTCAAACACCTCAAATTTCTAGAACTAGACATTTTCAATAACCTCAAACTGACGGTGGCAATAAAGGCTGTCCTTAATGGAGGTTGAAGAGATTTTTTGGAACATATGAACCTGAGCTTCAAGTTTATCAATGCGCATACATATATTTTCAAATTTAGTTTCATCATGTTCAGTAAGTTTAGTCACCGAGTCCTTAGTAAACTCCTGCAACTGTCTCAGGGTACTGCTCAAAACAGCCTTAGTTCAAGATGCAAGAGTCCATATGTCCCTCAATGATATCTCCCGAGAAGGAGAGACATATGGCAAGCCGCCAGACAAAGGCAGTACTTGCAGAATTTTAGGCATCGATGCCAGCACCGGGACCCGGATTGTGTAGACGTCTATGGCTGCATGCTCCATTGCGGACCAGGAGAGGACTCCAGAATAGAGGAAACCTCCACATCCGCAATCACATCTGAAGCAGACGGTAGAAGATGGGTTACACCCGCAACTGGAGACAGGTCAGAAGGAGAATCAGTACTCACTGAAGCAGATGGGGGCAATGATGCCTCTTCCATATTCCTCCTCAAAAAGATGTTTAATCAAGGGGGCCCTCTACTTTTGATGATTTTACCGCAGACACAGAAGGGAAAGGTCTTTTTCTGCTTTCCCATCGCTCTAGACAAACATCCCTGTTCCTGCTCCATGACGCACCGAAGGGGCACCAAAGGAGCGTAGCCTGCCCCTTTGGGAATGCAACCAAGATGTGCTCACAGCCATGTCCTGCAGAAGGGTTGCAGTTTATTAGGCCCAGAGTAGAGTAGTGCACCAAGTGCTTGCAGGAGCAGAAAGCATAGTTACTCACCAGTAGCAGGTCTTCTCCAGGGACAGCAGGAATCAGTACCTCACAGGGTGCCATCTTACCTCAGTAGATGACATAGCTTAATCAAGCATAAAAAAAAGAAAAAAAAACTCCATGGGGAGGAGGGAGGGTTGTAAGGATAGATTCCTACTGTCCCCGAAGAACACCTGTTAAAGGTGAATAACTACGCTTTCTCCGGGAACAAGCAGGAAGTCAGTCCTCAAATATGGGACTCCTAAGCTACAAGCTATCGAAAAACCTTTAGGAGCCACGGGTGACCCAAAGGCGAACCGTGAAGGGCAGCAAGGGGCGCTGAATGGCCTGAAGTCTGGTGAAGCAGCCTCAACATGGACTATGGAATCACCTCTCCGGTAGCCTGGACATAAAGGGCCAGAGGGAAGCAGTTGCACTATACCCCAACTTGGTGACGAAGTACTGCCTGGCCAAAGGTGGTACCATACCGTGAGCTCTCCTCCAAGCAGTAATGCGCTGCAAAGGTATGGACCAAAGACCAGATAGTGGCCAGGAAGATGTCCAGGGACCGAGCACAAGCAAGCCACAGAGGCTGCCTTGGCGCACACTTTATGTGCAATGACACGATACTCCAGGGAGAGTCCTGCCTGCTCATAGTGGAACAAGATGCAGTCTGCTACCCAGGTAGGCAGGCTACGCTTAGAGAGACTGCAACCCCAAGCGGTGATGGGGCTGTGTCCTCTGAAGGTAGGAGGACAGCACCCTTTTGCAATCCAGGGTGTGTAACTCAGCCTCTGCTCAGGACGCATGAGGCCTAGGAAAGAAGATAGGGAGGACCACCTCTTGGTTCATGTGAAACGCAGACACCATTTTCGACAGCAACTTCAGGTGGGTCTAGAGAACGACCCTGTTTCTATGGAACCTGGTGTAGGCCAACACCTCTAGCTCACTAACCCTTCTGGCAGAAGTGAGCGCTACCAGGAAACTATTTTCCATGTCAAGAACTTGAGATGGCACGTAGCCAGAGGCTCAAAAGGGGGGAGCCATAAGCTGTCTCCAGTTGGTGGGCGGATGGGGGGCCAAGAGAGGAGATGCCCCTTCATGAAGCGACCCACAAGGGGGTGCACAGAGTCAGGCTGGCTTCGAAAAAGTGGTGATGAGCCTCTAGGGCACAGAGGTACACCCTAACGGAGCTGGACTTCAGACCATCCAGGGACAGGTGCAGAAGATATAGCAGTATTTTCTGTACCAAGCAAGAGAAAGGGTTAAGATTCCTGTCGGCGCACCAGAGAATCTATGCCACTTAAAAGCATATACATGCCATGTTAAGTTTTTGTGCGATGCCAGTAGGACGTCCTCCACTTACCAGGAGAGGTGGAGGTATGCTATAGCTAGCCAGTCAGCATCCATGTCTTCAGGGCAAGGGACTGGAGATTGGAATGGAGAAAAGTCCCATCCCCTGTGAGAGCAAGTCCAGGTCCTGGCCCAGAGGTTATTGAGGCTGCTCGGGACAGTTGCAGGAACAGAGGGAACCATGGCTGCCTGGGCCACAGAGGGGCAATGAGAATTATGGAGGACCTGTTTGATTGAACTTTGAGCAAGGTCTTGGGAACCAGAGGATTAGGCGGGTACACATACAACAAACTCTCAGACCAAGACAGGAGAAAGGTGTCCACCACCACTCGTTCTGGAGCCGGCCTCCAGCAACAGAAGTGCAGCAACTGCACATTCTTGGGGCTGGCAAAGAGATCCAACATTGGGGTCCCCCAAAGCCAAAAAAGAGAGTTGGCTACCTCCATGTTGAGGCACTACTCGTGGGGCTGAAGGACTGAGTCAATCTGTGAGCAGATCATCTTATTATTTTTATTTTACATTTCTTAAATACCGCCTTTCATGATATCAAGGTGGTTTACACTGAACAAACTCAAATTACATTGAACAGGGCATTATAAATTGGAGAACTATTTTACAGGGAACATGAGCAATGGAGGGTTAAGTGGCTTGTGGGACTAGAAACCCCAGTCCTTCCGGCCCAAGGTTGCTGTCCTCTAGTGGGATCTGAACCCCCGACCTTCCGGCCCGAGATAACTTGCCCCAACCACTATGCCACTCCTCCCCTCTTGGCCTGATAGGTAGACCGCATGGAGGATCATGCCCCTCTCCATGGCAAAGGTCCACAGGCGAACCGCCTCTCAACAGAGGAGGTACAAGCCCATACCCCCCTGCTTGTTGATGTAAAGCATCGCTACTTCGTTTTCAGTCTGCACAAGCACAACCTGGCCTGCCAGGTGGGCTTGGAACACCTGGAGGGTGTTTGTCACCACTCTGAGTTCCAGGAGGTTGATCTGGAGGGAACTTTCCTCCCAAGTCCATGTGCCCTGCAACTGCAGGCCTTCATAGTGGGCTCCCCAGCTGAGTTTGGAGACATGGTCAGAACGCATTGGATCGATGGGCTCCGGAAGGGAAGACCGGACATGAGGTTCTGTCTGGTTTGCTGCCAGGTGAGAGAGGCTAGCAGGGGCTGGGTGATCCGGTCATGATCCTCCAACACAGTGGGAGTCTCTTCCTGCCGGGTCAGCTTCGAAGGCCGCCTTCGGCATCGCGTCGAGGAGTCAGAGTCTAGGTGCCTGAGGGTCTTACCCCCGCACCGAGATCTGACTTAGACGTAGACATGGACAAAGTCCTGGACCCATGGGGGAGGTCCTCCAAGGAAGACCCCTGGTCCAAGGCTCCACAACATCGGTGCTCAAATCAAGCATGTGCGTGTGCGACGTCGAGTCAGACACAGTTCCCAAGGGCAACAATTTCATAAATAGATGCCAGCCCCGCTGCAGAGGCCTTTGAGCCAAACAGCTCCCCCCACTGCTTTTCACAATTCTTCTGGCTCTTGCTCGACATCTGCAGGCAGAGCGGGCAAGGGAAGTCATCGTGATCCACACCGAGGATACTACCAAAAGCAGAGAGGTTCCACAAAAGAGTAAAGTAGCCCAAATGCCCTCAAGTATGGAGCAGACAGAGCTTAAAGATCCCAAATTACCCATGTCTAAGAATAGCCAAATTAATACGAATAAAATAATTCTCTAAAATGCTTGTAAGCAAATGCTAGAAGTCTAAAAAATAAGATGGGAGAGTTAGAATATATAGCACTAAATGAAAGGTTAGATATGATTGGAATATCAGAGACATGGTGGAAGGAGGACAACCAGTGGGACATTGTGATACCTGGGTACAAACTATATCGTAATGATAGAGCTGATCAAATTGGTGGAGGGGTTGCTCTCTATGTTAGAGAGGGCATTGAGTCAGAAAGGATTAAAGTTTTGCAGGAAACAAAATCTGCTATAGAATCTATATGGATTGAAATTCCATGTAAAAGGGGGAAGGCAATGGCAGTGGGGGGTGTACTATCGAGCACCTGGCCAGAATGACCAAATGGATGATGAAATGCTCAAAGAAATCAAGGAAGCTAACAAAAGTTACAGCGCAGTAATAATAATGGGTGATTTCAACTACCCCGGTATCGACTGGGTCAGTGTCACGTCAGGACATGCTAGGGAGATAAAGTTCCTAGATGAAATAAATGACTGCTTCTTGGAGCAGCTGGTTCATGAACCGACCAGAGGGGAAGCCATATTAGACCTAGTCCTTAGTAGAACACCAGATCTAGTGCAAGAGATAAGGATGTTGGGGCCACTTGGCAACAGTGATCATAGCATGATCACCTTTGATTTAATTAGTGGAGGAGGGATAGTAAGGAAATACAGAGTACTACCTTTTTTACTTTCAAAAGGGAGACTATGATAAAATGAGGAAAACAGTTAAGAAAAAACTAAAAGGAGTAGTTGCAAAGGTTAAAGACTTACATCAGGCTTGGCTGTTGTTGAAAAATACTATCTTGGAAGCCCAGACCAGCTGTATTCCACGCTTTAAGAAAAGTGGAAGGAAGTCCAAAAAACTGCCAGCACGGTTTAAAGGTGAGGTCAGAGAGGCTGTTGTTGCCAAAAAAGCATCTTTCAAGAAATGGAAAAAAGAGCCAAACGACGAAACCTGGAAATAGCACAAGCACTGGCAAGTTAAATGCAAGGCATTAATAAGGCAGGCAAAGGGAGAATTTGAGAAGAAGCTTGCTGCGGAAGCAAAAACGCGAAGTAAAGACCTTTTCAAGTACATTCGTAGCAAAAAACCTGTGAGAGAGTCAGTTGGTCCATTAGATGATAAAGAGCTTAAAGGAGCACTAAGAGGCGACAAGGCGATAGCGGAGAAATGGAATGAATTCTTTGCTTCAGTCTTTACTGAGGAAGATGTAGGGATGTTACCCATGACTGAAGTGGTATTTAAAGGTGCGGAAGAATTGAAGGAAATATCGATACATCGTGAAGATGTATTACAACTATTAGATAAACTGAAGAGTAGCAAATCACCTGGGCCGGATGGTATACATCCAAGGGTGCTGAAAGAACTGAAATATGAGATTGCAGACCTGCTATTAGTAATCTGTGAACTATCATTAAAATCAACTCTAATACCTGAAGATTGGAGGATCGCCAATGTTACACCAATTTTTAAAAAGGGTTCCAGGGGTGATCCGGGAAAACTACAGTCCGGTGAGCCTGACATCAGTACCGGGAAAAATGGAAGAAACCATCATAAAGAATAAAATTACTCAGTATGTAGATAGTCATGACCTAATGGGATCAGCTCCTATTATAAATTACGGTCCACTTTAGTAGGACGTGAATAGATCTCTATTAAAAAATGATACGTCCAAAACTCTCCATATATGTAAGAAATATATATTTTATTAATCCTTTTCACTTATTTTCATTTTTCTCTGTTTTTCAGAATTTTCACACGCTATATATATCATCCACAATAGTCAGAATTCCTCTTCAGTAACTTTCAGTAACGAAATCTATCTATCATAAAATCCGGACCCTCCGTCATTTGCGTCAGTTGCTTGAACCTGATGACTTTCGTTCAGTCTTTCAAGCCTTAATAATGCCCCACTTGGACTACGCCAATGCTATCCTCCATGGCCTACCAAAGAGCACGATTAACCCCTTACAATTGGCCATGAACTCGGCTGCAAGAATCCTTTATGGAGCCTCCAAGAGAACCCACATCACTCCAATACTGAAACAGCTACATTGGCTTCCGATGCAGTCCAGGATCTCTTTCAAGATACTAACCTTGACTCACAAAGCGATTAATAACAACTCCGCATCTTCTATCACCGACCTGATATCAATTACACCCCCTAATCGTGCAAGGAGATCAACTGCCTCTAACTCCCTTGTATTACCTAAGGCAATCACGAAGTGCTCTCAAGCCACTAGATCCAGAGCCTTCTCTTACTTCGCACCATTATGTTGGAATGCCCTACCAACAGACATCAGAACCATCAGTGACCTTTCTCAGTTCAGGAAGGCACTGAAGCACCACCTGTTCTTGCTTCACTACAATGTTTCCGACACCGTCTCACACCAACCCACCTCTACAACCCAGGTCAACACGTTAAACCCATGCGCTCTATAGTCTTAACACGAAGAGCGGCAATCTCACCTTGCTTCCGCTCTCATCAGGAATCATATAGCTGCACTTAGCGGCTTTGTATATAGTTGCCTTCTGTACATAGTTTATTATGTTTCTCTGTTTAAGAAACCTGTTTAATGTAAACCTGTTTAATGTATTGCCCTGTTCATTGTAAGCACTGATCAATTTTGTGAAGTGTAATTTCTGTTCACTGTAAACCGCGCTGATGTCGAATAGCGCGGTATAAAAGAAACTTTAAATAAAATAAATAAATAAAATAAATGTGAAAACGCTAAGTAAAAGACGGAAAAATTCACTTTACCGGGGACAACAGACAGGTAAGATGGCACCCTTGGGTGGGAAGATGACTGTGCATGCGTGGTCTAGCTCCCAAAGACTTTCTTTGAAAGCTGTGGAGTGAATCTGTGCAGGTACCTGCACCCATATGTGAGGGCTGACTTTCTACTTGTTCCTGGAGAATCAGCGGCTGCCCAAGTTATCTCACCCAACATCCTGTGACAGGGGCCGCAATTTTTATCAGGCCCAGCTGACGTCTGGGTAGTGCGCCAAGAGCCCACAGGATCAGAATCAACTGCTGCTGAAGTTCTCTCACCCCGCATATCTTATGTTCTGTAGTTTTGTCCAGAAAAGGATGAGTGCAATACACAAAATCACAGGTGCAGAGTACAGAAATGAATAAGCACTGTCATCTCCTTGTTTAAATTAAGTTTTAGTTAAAGTTATTGGAACACTGATAAACCAATTATTAGTTAATCAAGAAAAGATGAAATTAGGCCTTACCTGCTAATTTTCCTTTCTGTAGTCCCTCCAGTTCAGACAACTGGGTTATGCACACCAGGTGAAGACTGAGAAAGACTTGCTCAGTGCAGTATAAATAGCCTGTAACCACTGATCTGAGCTAGTATTGAAACTTACCAATCAGGAAACAGAAATCCTGTGAGACTCCAGCCCTCACCCTAGTCCTCCACAGGAACCAGAGTCTGAGGTCACCACAAATAGCAAAAGCCTTGCGTCCTGCACCTCTCTACATCCCCAGGAGAAAGAGCTGATAGTGCTCAGGGCAGCCAAGAGCAAGTTAAAGGTCCTATGCCAGGACCAGTGGCCTATTGGGGGGCAGCAAGTGCTCGACGCCTCTCAAGAACCAGACCACATCTGGATGTGCCACTAGGGTCACCCCCTGCAGCCAGCCATGGTAACAAGCCTATGCCACTACCTGGACCCACAGTGAGTCTAACACCAGACCCTTGTACAAGCTGGCCTGCAAGAACCCTAAAATCAAGGGTACTGGTGCCCCGAAGGGCTGGACCTCAAAAAGCTTTGAGATGCAAATATAGCCAATGATGTAGAACAGCACTGCGCCTGCAACAAGGTGGTAATAATTGGCTCAGAACCACCACAGCACCTCAACTGCGCCCACTCAAGACCCAAGCTATAAGCAAGAACCAATCCACCGATGGCATGAATACTGGACCCTGGGTCAGCAGGTCCAGCACCAGTGGTAGCTAAAGCAGCTCATCCACCAGGAGCTGCCCAAGATAGGCATACCAGGGCTAACGGGGCCAATCAGTTGCTATCAGCAGTACCCAGCCCCGATGTGTTTCTCTGCACTGTATCACCCAGCCAAGCAGGGCCATGGGGAATCGCCTCAGACTGAAGAAGTGTGGCACATTGGTGTTCTCCAGCCATGGCATCAAATCCATCACTGGTAACCGCGAGCACTCTACCAGAGACAAACACAGACTCAGAAAGACCATTCCCCTAGATCAAAAGTTTGGTGACTCAAGTAGTCCGCTTGCACATTTGCCATGGAGGCAACATGCAACACCGAGCGGGCCATGAGGTGCAGCTCCACCCACTGCAGGAGCAGGATCGTCTCCACTGGCACCTGGGAGCTCCAGGTGCCTCCCTGGCGACTGATGTAAGCCATAGTGGTGGCACTGTCTGACAGAACACACACCGCTCTGCAATGCACCAGAGGAAGGAAGGCCTCCAGCGCCAGAACCACCACTTCTCTCCAGCTGATTGATGGGCGGCCACTTCTGTTCCTCAGCTGACCAGTGCCCCTGCATCAGCTGAGGAACAGAGCACCAGCTGGAAAGACTCATGTCTGGTCACTACCATCCCAAGCCAGGGCTTCCAGAGGCATCCCTGCTCTCAGATTCCCCAGATCCAGTCATCTGCCAAGTTGCTCCAGACCGAACAGGGCAGGAACAGACATACATCCACAGACTGCTCCAGGAGGTGACCAGCAGGCCAGAAAAAGCGACTGAAGCGCCTACATGTGCAGCCGGGCCTATGGGACCAGCTCCAAGGAGGCCACTATAGAGCCCAGCACTTGCAAATAGTCCCAGGCCTGAGGCTGCAGAGTCCAACAGAGCCCCTGAACCTAGACCTGCAGCTTCTCCACTCAACCCTCTGGGAAAAACACAATCCTCCTGTTTGTGTCGAAATGGGCACCCAGCTATTCCAAGGTCTGCGAGTGTTGTAGGTGACTCTTGAAGTTTACCATTCAGCCTAGCTCTTGCAAATAGTGAATGGCCGTCACACTTGAGCGCTTGCTTTCCTCTCGCATCTTCCCCAGATCATCCAATCAGCCAGATACTAGTGGACCAGCACTCTCTGCTTGCAAAGATGAGCCACCATGACCTTGGTGAAGACATGTGGTACCATGACAAGGCCAAAGAGCAGTGTCAAATTGGAAATGCTCCTTGAGCACAGCAAAACACAAAGTGCTGGTGCTCAGGGTGCACCAGAATGTGCAGATAAGCTTCCATAAGGTCCAAAGAGGTAAGGAATTTGCCTTGGCGGACAGCCACAATCACTGATTACAAGGTCTCCATACAAAACCTGGGCATGCGGAAGGCCTGATTAACCCCTTTTTGATCCAGAAAGGGAGACCAGGACCCTTCCTTCTTCAGGACCAAAAAGTAGATGGAGTACCTCCCGAGGCCCCAATTGGCCTCTGGAACTGGCACCACCGTTTTGAGCTGCAATAAGATTTGACAGTGGCCTGGCAAACTTGAGGATGTAACCTTCGCAAATGACCTCCAAGACCAAGGCATTGGGGGTAATCTGTACCCAGGTGGGGAGGAAGCACCGCAGGCAGCTACCCACAGACTGCAATCCCACCGGAGCCCCAACACTTTAATTGGGGAGGTATGGTTGCAGCCGGGGCAAAGCCTCACCTGTCCCAAAAGCCCCTCCACAAAAGGATGAGCCCCGTTGCAAGAAGCTGGTCCCTCTGAGAGTTCCCCCCCTCCCCCCGTGAGGGCCAGAACCCCTTAAAGCTGCTCCTGTGATCTTGGGCCAGACTGCTCCTACCCACTCAGGCCTTAGCCCTGGGAGCTGGGAACCTTGGAGTCACCTAAGGTCTTCACCAACTTCTCCAAATCCTGCCCAAAAAAGCAACTTGCCCATGAAGGGGAGCTTGGTGAGCTTCATCTTCGAAGCCATGTCCGCCAACCAGTTATGCAGCCAGAGAAGCTAGCACGCTGCCACCACCATGGTCATGATCTTGGCAGACACTCATAAGAAGTTATAAAGCAAGTCCACCGACACCTGCTGCCTCCTGTGGTTCTTGTGATCAGCAGAGACATATGTGGTCCACATAAGCCCCAAAATGGTGCCCTGAAAAACCAGGGCAGAGACCTCAAAAGCTTGTTTAAACAGAGCTTCCATGTGCCTGTCCTGTGAATCCTTCAGGGCTGCGCCCCCTCCACCAGAGTGGTGGTCTCTTGGGTGACCACCACCACCACAGCATTCATCTTCAGGAGTCGCAGCTTTTCCTCGGGCGATGTGGGGTAAAACCTCGCCATGCTATGCCCCACATGAAGGCCGGCAGGAGTACTCCATCCTCATTTATCATAGCCCGAAGAGCCCTGTGAACCGTGAAAGACTGAGAAAGACGGTGTATCTCTTCCATTAGGGGATCCTCCTTCAGTTCCGGAACTGTCACGCCCAGCTCTACAGGTGCCTCTGTAATAAGGGCCGGGAACTCATCCCGGAGGAAGATTCGGATGGCAGAGAGATCATTCCCCCCCCCCCCCCGGGGATTACCCCTTCCTCGAGAGGCTCCTGTCTGGGGGAGAGGGGGGGGTTTGAGCAGTTCCAGGGAGGCCACAGAGCACAAGTTGTGCTCCCCATCCCAGTGTTCCCACCTGGGACGCTACACCTCCCTGGCTCCCTGCTTTAAACAGGAATGTCTGATGAAGCAGGAGCACAAGCGAGGGAGAAAGGGGACTCCCTAATCTCCCTCATGCCAGTAGCCTGAATAGGGCCCTTGCTGCTGTGAAAAATCGCATGAATCCCGAAGCAAAAGGAGGCCCATTTATGATGGCGGTGGTTCCTGCCGAAACCAAAGGACCGCCACCATCCCCTTCAGCCTCCCTTCAGGCAAAGCTGTCACCGACAGCCTCCTTGGACTCTTCCCAGGCCTCACCAAGGTCCTCTCTGCTATTTCCCCCAAAATGCGGGAGTCGCAGCACAGTCTGATGTCTGACAGCTGAGCCCAACTGCTGCTACACAGAGCATACCGGCCTCATTTTATGTGACTGTGGTGTGTTCTGCTCCTCCTTCAGTCAAACTATGAACAACCCAAGAAAACACCGTCCAGGGCCCATAGGACTTACTCGGGGTGCCCCCTCTGCTCATAGGACTGCCACACCAGATCCCCATCAAGGTGTGCCTGTGCAGTCTCTGCCCTCTGCAGCCCTCTCCAAAAGGTAGTGGAGGGGGAAAGGAGGGAGCAAAGCAGAGGGGGCAGCTGAGGGAGACAGGGGGAGGGATCCGGGCCACCAGATTCTGCACCCCTGGCCAAACAGGCCTCAATCAAGGCTCTGCAGTCCACACCACAGGCTATGCACACTACCTGCTGGAGACTGAGAAATACTGGCTCAAATCAGTGGGCACAGGATATTTATTCTGCACTGAGCAAGTCTCTCTCAGTCTCCACCTGCTGGTTGGCATGCATAACCCAGTTATCTGGACTGGACTGAAGGGACATCCTGGAAAGCGTAGCTACTCACCTGTAACAGGAGTTCTCCAGGGACAGCAGGAATCAGTCCTCACATATGGGCGACGACGGCACAGACCGAACCTTCGCAGAAGCATCCCCCCAGCTTTCAAAGAAAGCCTTTGGGAGATGCTACCATGCATGCATGGTCCCCTTCCCACCCAAGGGTGCCATCTTGATCAGTCAGATGACATAGCTAAAAGACAGCAAAAATAAAAGGTTTTATTTATTTTATTTATTATAAATAAATAAAAGATGGCAAAGAAGCAACTCCAAGGGGAGGAGGGAGGGTTGTGAGGACTGATTCCTGCTGTCCCCAGAGAATACTTGTTACAGGTGCGTTACTAAACTTTCTCTGGCAAGAAGCAGGAAGTTAGACCTCCCATATGGGACTCCCCAGTGACAGGCTACTGAAAGCCCATAGCGAAAGGAAAAACACAGTCACCCGCAAGGGGGGCCGCGAGTGGCAGCAATCAAGTCCATAACTACAGACTACAGTAGGACTCTTGTGTCTGATGAAAACAAGCACTCCGGTAGCCTGAACACAGAAGGGTCGGAGGGCAGGAGTTGCCTAAACCCCAAAAAGATTACGGAGCACAGCCTGGCCAAAGGTACTGTCCCGACAGGACTCCCTTTCCAGGTAGTAATAGGCTGCGAAGGTATGGACTGAAGACCAGGTGGCAGCCCAGCAGATGTCCACCATTGGGACGGAGCACAGGTTGGCCACTGAGGCTGCCATGGCCCTGACACAGTGTACCATGACACGGCCTTCCAGCATTGAGTCCTGACTGTTCATAGGTGATGGCAATACAGTCCGCCACCCAGGTAGACCGTGTACATTTGGTCACCGCCTCCCCCAAATGACTGGGGTCGTACAAGACAAATAGCTGGAGCAGCTTTGCGGTGGCCCTAAGTACGTTGGATGTAGAAGGACAAGGCCCTCTTACAGTCCAGAGTGTGAAGGACCGTTTCACCCTTACTGGTGTGAGGGTCTTGGAAAGAAGGTGGGAAGTACCACTTCCTAGTTGAAATGGAAGGATGATACCACCTTCAGAAGGAATTTAGGATGCATATGGAGCACTACCCTATTCTTGTAGAACCTGATATATGGTGCCTCCGCCACTAAGGCCTGAAGCTTGCTAACTCTGCGAGCGGAGATGAGCGCGACCAGGAACGCCACCTTCCACAAGAGGTATCATAGGTGGCAGGAAGCCAGAAGCTCAAAGGACAGTTAAGTGAGCTGCCCCAGTACCACATTGTGGTCCTACTCGGATTGCGACAGGTGGAGAAGGTACTGTAACACCAGTCCCACTAGGAAGGAGAACGGGTCAGTCCCGTGCTCTACACACCAAACTGAAAACCTGCACCATTCAAGAGCCTAAGCTTTCCTAGTGGAAGCCTTACAAGAGGTCAAGCAGGATCTCCTCTACTTCATCCAAGAGGTTGAAAGGGGCTAGGGTCATCCTTTCAGCAGCCACACCATCAGTGACAGGGACCCCAAGTTGGGGTGCAGAAGAGAGCCCCCCTCCTGAGTCAGGAACCCTGGAGATCCCCAATGGGATGGGAGTCTCCACTGGTAATCGGAGGAGTAACAGGAACCACGGTTGCCTGGATCATTGAGGGGCTATCAAGATGAGCGAGGCCTTGTCGCAGAGGGTCCTGAACAGGGTTTTGGCAATCAGCAGCGTGGGAGGGAAGGAGTACATGAGGCCCTCCGAAAACAAGATGAGGAATGCTCTGCCACCACCCTGGAGGAATGGTCCTGCTGGGTGCAGAAATGGGGTAACTGGTAGTTGTCCAGGCTGGCGAACAGGTCCATCACGGGTTCCCCCACAGCTGGAAGAGCCGGTCAGCCACACTGGGGTCCAGCTGCCACTCGTGTGGCTGGTGGACCCTGCTCAATCTATCGGCCAGTAGGTTGTTCTGGCCATCAGTATCCAAAAGCAGCCTCAAAAAGGTGGGTCTTCAGCCTGGACTTGAATAGGGCCAGAGGGGGAACCCACATGCACAGACTTGGGTAGTTTGTTCCAGGCATATGGAGCAGCACGGTGGAATGAATGAAGTCTGGAGTTGGCAGTGGCAGAGAAGGGCATTTGTTACAGACTAAGACATGGTGATTGCACTGGCTCTTGTTTGTGTAAAACGGAGGTGTAATGGGTAAGATACTTGTCTGCCCTAGGCAAGCGTCTAATGCAGTTTAGTAGCTCTTCCTGAGGAAAAAGAAAAGAAGAGAACATAAATGAGAGCACCCATGCCAGCAGAGCCATAAGAATACTGCGACATGGGTTTTATGTTGCCGTAAATTGAAGTTCAATAAAAATAAATTGTGAGAAAAATTAATTTAACTGTAAATACTCACTTATTAGAAGTGATTGACCAGAATGAGTGTCCATAATTGGTTTTGATAAAGGGTGTTTGGATCTGCATGGAAAAATAAAAAGCACACACACTTATTTGGCTAAATGTGTCTAAAACAGGACAGGAAACATGCATTTATTAACAACATATTCTGGATTTATTTAACCATTCCACATCTGCACTATTTCCAATAATAATAATTTAAGAAGTACATCCTACTCTCTGATAAAACCTTCACGTGTTCTATCAGCACAGGACGTGCAGTCATTTCTGAAATAGGGGCTTCACAGCACACTTAGGCCACCAATGTCATATGATAGCGAGTGGTTTTTGGGCTTATTCAAGGTCTTTTCCTATCTTCAGATTTATGCTGGCTAGAAAGTATTATTTCTCACCTGTAAAAGATGTTTTTCCATAGAGAGCAGGATCAATCAGGCATTGCATTTGCCAGCACGGAAGAGCTTTCCTAGAGCACGTGTGGCCTTCCTGCACACAGCTGCCTTCTCAGTAGCTACTACTACTCCTCCTCAACATTTATAAAGCGCTACCAGTCATACGCAGCGCTGTACAGTATAGACATGTAAGAGACAGTCCCTGCTCATCAGAGCTTACAATCTAGTCAAGACAAAACGCACAAACACACAACTACTGTCTGACTTGTGCTAGGATTTATTCCTTGCTGCCCCTTAAGAGGTCGATGGATTCTATATTGCAATTGATCACATTTGCTGAAGAGTTTATAACTAACATTTCTACTCAAGGCTTCAGTTTAATTTGGAGGGTGCTGGTCAAGCTAGAGTCCAGGCTTCCTGGCATCTATGGCAAGGTACTGAAGTTTGGGAGGGAGGTTAATGGTTTTAGTTAACACACCTGTCAGATTCATAATTTAGATATCTGATCCTGAGCCACGAGGCCTCACCCTGTGCCAGACTGGTGACTCACAGTAGTTGGCTGGGGCAGACCAGCAGCAAGAAGATAGCTGTGTTATTTCCCTTTTCCTGTGGTTGTACGCTTACTGTGCAAAGTGACTCTGGTAGTCTTTTTAGAAGATCTGTGTGGAATTTACATATGTAAATAGCAGCCTTTGTAAGTATAAATGCCTTACTGTACATGCTAAAATAGTAATTTTAGAAAGCAATACTTACATGTGCAGATCTACAGTATGCAGGGCCAGCCCGTCCATTGTGTGATAATGTTCGCACAGGGCCCTGCGCGAACACCACTATGGCACACCAGACGGCTTCAGAGGGAGCTCGGTTCCATAGCTCAAGGAGGAATATAACTCTAGGGGAGATGAGAGATTCTGGGCCTGATACATACTGCCATCTATGGAAGACATCTGTTAGAGGTACGAGAGAAACAGGTGCATAGTCCGTCAACAACGAACACCGAGTCAGGTGAAGAGTGGGTGAATACGAAGTTTAGGGCTACTCATTTTGAAATAGTCTATGAGAGTTGTATTATTTACAGTCTGACTATGGATTCATCCAAGTCCCTGTTTGTATAAGGAATCCAACAAAGCAGATTTAACAAGCAGCACTGTAGCAGGGGGCAGAGTCTAAGATGGCAGCACTGCTGGAGTGAGGAGCGTGAGTGTTGTGTTGCTTTTCCTCTAACATTTACCTGATATCTCCCAAGCACAGGGGAAAAGCAGCCTCAGCTGCTGCTGGGCAGCAAAGGTTAGACACCCTCCTCCAGAAGGCCCTGGCATTAAAAAATGCTGTGAAGGAAGGCTCGCTAGCACAAAAGACTGATGGGGAGCTGTCTGCACATGAGCAGCAGACCTCAGGAGTGCAGCTGCAACTGTGAGGTTCTCTGCTTGACTCCAGGCCTTCAGGCGCAAGTCTTCTCACCATTGAGTCCCCCTCTTTGTCTTTGTTTGAGGAGGTAGGTGGCTTTAGCAGGGGCCCCACCATTTGTTCGATGCCCCTGAATGCTGTATCTCAGTCTGCTGAGGGGATAGGTCTTGTACCCAGAGAAGCCGAGATTGCAGTGAACATCACTTCGAAGGTGAAGGGAAATGATCAACTGAGACTGCCCCCTGTTGATGTTGGAAACCAGGTCTCATCGGAGAGTACTCTTCAGTCTATTTCGACAGTTTTGGTGAAGCTTGAAGGTACTGTCTCTAAATATGTCAACGATATTTCATCTTTGGTACAAACAATTGTATCTGTGTCCCTACAACATGAATCTTTAACAAGAGACTCCGAAGAAATTCAGGAATGTCAAAAGAAATATTTGAATCAAAAGCTGTTCTGGACCAACTGCTTAAAGATAAGATGGTTATCCATCAGAAGCTTGAGCAACTGGAGAATAAAATGAGGAGTCTGAATTTGAGGGTTTTACATTTTCCTCACTTACAGAATGTGTCCCCTTTAGAGACATTTAGAAAGTATTTAAGGGAAGTCCATATGATTCTGGAGTCTGCATTACCACCGATCAACAAGGCCTATTTTCTTCCTGGGAAGACTCTATTAGAAGAGACGGATGAGGTTTGTGATAAGGAAGCTTATCATAGCTCAGGTAGGAGCTATAGAAAAGATGATGTGACTCTGAACAAGCAACCTGTCAGTTCTGGTAGAAGTAAGAAAACAGAGTTTTCACATAAAAGACTACCAGTCCCAGAATGCACCAGGTTTCCAGCAGCCATGAGGGAGGCTGAAGTGAGAAAATGTGTGTGCAATCAAGAGAGCTATGAGGTAATCCCTAAGCACTCATCTCAAAGGGCAGGGCCTGATTCAACACAGCTGCGCTGTGTTAGGGAGGAGCACACATTAAGACAGAATAAGAATAGAGCTGATTCTACAGATAACAGCTACAGAAAGAGCTTCAGACACAGATACAGCAACGGCTACAAGCTCAAGCACCAGTATCACCTGGAGAAACAGAAGCCAAGCCAAGCGGATAGAGAAAGAAGGAAACTCTCTGGAAGGAAGAGAAGAAAGCCCATTGGATGGTCTGGGAGAGTCCAAGGCAGTACCCATACTGGGAGGTATTCCAAGTGCCAGCAGAGTCCATTGGACTGGAGTCAGCCAGAGGAATGGAATGGCAGAGATAGGAATCACCAGTGGCTACCTGGAAGAGAGAAGACTGCACGTGGAAAGGACTTTCAGACCAAGGCCAGAAGGTATGTGAGGAAAGATCCAGTGTCCAGGATCAAGATTGGAAGGCTGGACATCATAACTGGATTACATACTGGCCAGGATATACAGAGAGGAATTATGATAGCAGGAGAGGCTCAGGTATGAACACTGATCCAGACCCTATCTATAATAGTGAATGGCAGCAAGGGAATAAGCATTCTCATGATAGTACCTTATTGAAAGACTTGTCTGTGCCAATGTATGATAGTGACCCTATGCTGATTGATGAAGGGGGAGATACAGCAGATGAAACTATTAATTACATGGACGGTTCTCTATCTAAATGCTATTGCTAGCTTTCTGTGAGCAAACACATCAGCCATCACAAAGAAACCTAACTTTGTTTCTTATTTCCACTGCAAACAGCTCTTAAAGCAGGATTTGGGTTCACACAGTAGCAGCCCAGCCAGCTAAAGGGTTTCAGCTGGACAATTGATAGTAATTAAAGCTGCACCTGATTGTGTGTGTGAGCAAGGAAGAATCACTGCAGGATCTGTGTGGAAAATAAGCAGAAGTTAACCTAACAAGCAAAGTTCATTTATTTCTTTGTGCCTTTTTATTTGGTAATTATTTGCTAAGAAAACATTAGCTAATTGCCTGACAAGTTGAAGGTTGTTTTCTGATTTGTGACTTTATGTTATCCATTTAAACACTGCAAGCAAGTAACCTCATTTATATTGCTACCAAGCATATTTGTGCTGGGTGAATTAAACCCCATCAATAAAAGAAGTATTTTTATTGGCCTCACCACTGGTATCACAACTCAATTATTGTCTTCAGCTGTGTTTGGGAGTGAAAGAACTACATTACCCACAATACCTTGCAAGAATCATATGAATATATGCATCGTCAAGATTGTGTAAGTTCTCACCCTAGGCAGCCGTCTGACAGGTTACAGGAGCAGCTAAAAAACAGAACTTAACTGACTTTTTGGAGAACTCTGAACTTGCTGTTCTGTCTAGGACAACACTGTTGGTTAACTTTATATCTGAATCAGATTTATCTAGAGCGCTTTCTCTTTTCTTAAGGAAGTTGATGTGCTTTTTTAAGGTAAAACAGTTAGAATATATCCAGATGCGAGTTGTAATACACAGGAAAGATGCCGCCTTTTTTTATTTTAACAATGAGGCAGGAAGCTATTTTGTTAGGGGCCAGTTTTCAGCATAGGTATCCGTGTAAATGCTTTGTTACCTATTTAAATGTTAAATATATTTTCTCTTTCTTCCAAACAGCTCTGTCTCTTCCTAGATTTAAAGACTATCATAGCCTAGCTTGGCTAGCTTACACTTGAATGCCGTTAGGCTGGGGCTTAGTGGTGGTGACTGCGATAGAGATAGGCACTATGCTAAAGCCTATATCTTCTTACGTGGAAATTTCTTTTCTTTCCTTTACTATCCCATTTTTTTTTTCTCTGCCTCTCACTATTTTTGGGGTCTAATGATAGTGTGTTGAAATTTACTTGTTATTGTTACTGAAAGTATATTTGTTCCTTTTGGACACATTTGTTTCTTGTACAAGTGTATTCTTGTGATTTTTGTTTAAAACTGCATAAAGATAAAATTTTAAAAAAGCATTGTAGGTGCTGATTTCATGAGGAGGTTTCACTTTACTGGTTAGAAACGTACCAGTTTGTTCATAACAGAAAAACAGAATTATGACAGCAGAAAAAAAAAAAAGCCACACGGCCCATCCAGTCTACTTTCCTTTAGAGATCCTGTATTTGTCCCATGCTTTTTTGAATTCAGATACCGTCTTCATCTCTACTACTTATTTAGACAGATTTGTATGCCACCTTTTCTTTCAATCAAGGTGGTCACGTCACAACACAATTGGAGGGTTGATACGTGTAAACATTTAGACAGTACACTTCCACTGGAAGACTATTTCACACAGCTAACACTTTTTCTGTAAAGAAATATTTCCGCATATATTACTTCTATGTCCCCTTGTAGTAGAGCTTGCTTACAATTGAAAGAGGCTCTCCTGGGCATTTATGCCACAGAGGTATTTAAACATCTATCATATCTCCCCTATCCTTCCTGTCCTCCAACATATACATATTAAGAAAGTCTTTAAGTCTGTCCTCATAAGCTTTATAACAAAGAGCACTAACCATTTAAGTAGCCACCTTCTGCACTAACTCCATCCTGGTCATATCCTTTTGAAAATGTGCTCTCCAGAACTACACACAATACTCCAAATGAGGTCGCACCAGACACTTATATAGGGGCACTATTATCTCTTCTTTTCTGCTGGCCTTTCCTCTCACTATGCACCCAGGCATCTTTCAGGCTTTTGCTGTCAATGTTTCTAACTGTTTAGCTGCTTTAAGATCGTCAAACAATCATGCCCAGGTCCCGGTCTTCTTTCATGGAAAAGAAGTACCTCACCCCCCTACACTGTACCGCTCCCTTGGATTTTTGCAGCCCAAGTGCATGACCCTGCATTTTTAGCATTAAATCTCAGCTGCCAAATTCTTGACCATTCCTTCAGCTTAGCTAGATCCCTCCTCATGTTATCTACTCCTTCCTGGGTGTCTATTCTATTGCAGATTTTGGTATCATCCACAAAGAAGCAAACCTTACAAGACAGCCCTTCTGCAATATCGCTAACAATGATGTTAAAAAGAATCTGAGCAAGGACAGATCCCTGTGGCACACTGGTAGCTTCCTTCTCCTCAGATTAGCTCCATTTACCTGTACCCTCTGTCGCCTCCCACTCAACCAATTTCTAACCCAATCAGTCCCTTTAGAATCCATCCCTAGGGTGCTCAGTTTGTTTATAAGTTGCCTATGCGGAATGGTGTCAAAGGCTTTACTGAAATCTAAGTATACTACATCTAGGGCTCTCCCTCAGTCCAACTCCCTGGTCACCCAGTCAAAGAAATTAATCAGATTTGTCTGACAAGACCTGCTTCCAGCTGACTCTGATCCTGCAATCCATTGGACTCCAGAAACCTCACTATTCTCTTTTAGAAGTGTTTCCAATAATTTACTCACCACAAGGTTAGACTAACTTGCCTGTAATTTTCAACGTCATCCTTACTTCTGCTTTTGTATAAAAGGGACCACATGTGCCTTTCTCCAGTCCTTTGGGATCACTCCAAAGAAACATTGAAAAAGGTCAGTCAATGGAGCCGCTAGAACATCCCCATATTCCTTCAATATTCTCTGATGTATCCCATCCAGTCCCAGCTCTTTGTCTACTTTTAGTTTAGCTAGTTCCTCATGAGCACAGTCTTCTGAAAATCATTCAAGATCCCCTTTACTTTTGTTCCTATTTGTGGGTGTTTGCTGAGGCCCTGCTCCTGGCCCTTGTTAAGCAATTCCGCTTTATCCTCATCAGCTTCTTCATATTCCTCCCCTTCACCTTTGATCTGATGATACCATTTTTATACTTTCTTCTCTCACCAACATATCTGAAAAATAACTTACTTCCCCCTCCCCCCATTTTATTGCATTGGCTATTTCTTCTTTTTGTATCTTTGCTTTCCTCTAAGTTCTTCCAAATCTAGATACCAGTCTCTCTCTCTCTGTGATCTCTTGTATTTTGCAAAGACATCCCTTTTTCCCTTCACCTTTTCAGCAACTTCTTTTGAGAACCATAACAGCCTCCTTTCCTTTTACATTTATTTACCTAACAAAAAGATTTGTTGTCCTTAAAGTATCCCCTTTCAGTTTTGCCCAATGCTTTTTATAAGAGCACTAACCATTTATGTAGCCCAGCTGATATCCCATTAACGACTTCTTGTAAATATACCAGATGGAGAACCTCTTCCATATGAAGGTCGAGCTATACCAAGTAGGTGGTTTTGAGCAGCAATATTTCCTAAATAGCTACTGGGAGTTCCAGAGTAGAAGATAAATGCTGCAAGAGCTAACACTATGAGGATGGAATAAAGAAGGTGGTCCTTGATTAGAGTAAGTCATCAGCAATGGGAATATAAGCCTGAAAGAAGGCAGATTTGTAGCCTTCTGATTAGAGAGAACTAGTTCAGACAAGGCCAATAGGGCATTATGAGAATAGTGAAAGGCCTCTGCTGGAATCTGTGCAGGGTCTTTTTCATGAGAGAAAAGGGGAGGAGGGGAGCCACAGATGAGGAGCCTGAATCCAGGTTATAGCTAGCAAGCCCGGGATAGGCATACTGAACAAGAGATAGGTGTAGTTTTACATTCTTGCTGCTGGCAAAGAGGTCTATTTGGGAGGTTCTCCAAGACTGAAAGATACTGTGCCAAGATTATTGGTTCAGAGACATTCAAGATGTTGAGAAACTGCTGAACCTGTCAGCTAAGATTCTGAATGCTGGGGAGATAATAGCCTGGATTTCTATGAAAACTGGCAATGGCGATGTCTCTTCTAAGCAGAGGGGGAGGAACCCTGTCCCCCTCTACCTGTCCATATAAAGACACGGCAACTTGGTTGTCCAAACTAACACTGGACAATCTTGAAGATGATGGCCAAAATACTCAAAAGGCTGAAATTAGATCTTACCTGCTAATTGTTTTTCCTGGAGTCTCTCCACACCAGTCAAGACGTGTAGGTTCTCTCCCTCAACCAGCAGGTGGAGATTGAGCATGTGAGGTTTGTGATGTCACAATAGAAGAGCCCCCTGCACAGACTCCATAAACCAGTATCTTATTGGCAAAGCAGAAACTAAAAGAGCACCATAGTTATTATAGTCAACAACTGAATTTATTTCTTTATTTGTAAATAGCTTAAAGAACAATGTACAGACCAAGATTGAAAAAAGTGTCTTATTGCTCCCTCTCTGTCTACTCATAAACCCCTAGAGAGACTTGTAAACGGCACAGTAAGCACACCCCTTACTACTCAGAGATGTACAGGTCCCACAAACATATGCACTCCTGCAATAATGACTGATGCATGGGAGAGTCCTGGACTGGACTGGACTGGAGGGACTCATGGAAAGAAAATTAGCAGGCAAGGTCTAATTTCACCTTCCTTATCGTCCCCTCTAGTTCAGTCGAGACATGTGGGATATACCAGAGCAGTACTCAACAATGGGTGGGATCTGCGAGCCCAGACCACAAAACTACAGACCTGAACTGTGCGTCCCCATGCGCTTGTACATCAAGACAGTAATGAAGGGATGACCAGGTTAACACCCTACAGATGTTAGCAGGCCAAACCAACCCAAATTCAGCCCAGGTGGTCACCTGTGACCACTGTCCCATTGAAGCAGCTTGCGCTTCAGCAGGTAGGCGGACACAATGGCCTCTCTAATCCAGCAGCCCACTGTAGACTTAGACGTTGCCTCCCCTTGCATAGGCCAAAGAGAACAAGCGCTCAGATTAACAGAAAGGCTCCATCAGCTTGAGTTAACGTCGCAGCACCCTGTAAACATCCAAACTCTGCAATTGCCAATCAACTGACTTCCCCGCAACCACCGGGACGGCTGGCAGCATTAGTGCCTGGCTTAGGTGAAAACACCAAGACGACCTTTGGCAGGAAGGAAGGAACAGGTCTCAACACTACCCTATCCTTGGAAATGCACAGGAAGGGCTCCCTACAGGAGAGAGCCTGCAACTCCGAAATCTGCCTGGCTGAGCAAGTGGCCAACAAGAATACAATCTTCAGGGTGAGATCCTTCATGATGGCCCGTGTCAGCGACTCAAAGGGAGGGTCCGTCAGGGTCATCAGCACTAAATTAAGGTCCCATAGAGAAATGACTAGACAAACCGGAGGACTACCTGTTTTACTGCCTGCAAAAAACACACCACATCAGGGTGAGAACAAGTTAAGCACCAAGAACATATCCCAGTAGCATGTTAGCGAAGTTACTCACCTGTAACAGGTGTTCTCCGGGGACAGCAGGAATCAGCCCTCACATATGGGTGACATCGATGCCGACAGAGCCCGCATGGAGCAAATCACCAGCTTTCAAAGAAAGCCTTTGGGAATTGCTACCACACATGGCGGTCCCCTTCCCGCCTAAGGGTGCCATCTTAACATAAGAACATAAGATATGCCATACTGGGTCAGACCAAGGTCCATCAAGCCCAGTATCCTGTTTCCAACAGTGGCCAATCTAGGTCATACGTACCTAGCAGTTTCACCAAAAGACACAGGGTTCTGCAATGCTTGTACTAGGTCAAGCACTGATATCCTGGGTCCCTTCTTAATAATGGTTTATGGACCTTTCCTCCAGGAACTTGTCCAAACCTTTTTTAAACCCAGCTACACTAACAGCCTTTACTACATCCTCCGATAACAAATTCCAGAGTTTGATTACACGTTGAGTGAAAAAATATTTTTTTTATTAGTCTTAAATAGTTTACCCTGTAGCTTCATTGCATGTCCCCTAGTCTTCCTATATTCTGATAATGTAAACAGTCAATCTACGTTTACCCGTTCCACTCCGTTCATTAATTTATAGACTTCTATCATATCTCCCCTCAGCCGTCTCTTTTCCAGGTTAATGAGCCCTAACCTTTTTAGCCTTTCTTCATAGGAGTATCCTTCCATCCCCTTTACCATTTTGGTGGCTCTTCTCTGAACCTTTTCTAATAACGCTATATCCTTTTTAAGATACGGCGACCAGAATTGCACACAATATTCAAGGTGCGGTCTCACCATGGAACGGTATAGAGAAACATAGAAACATGATGACAGAAAAAGACCACATGGCCTAGGGGTATTATAATATCTTTTGTTTTATTTTCCATTCCTTTCCTTATGATACCTAGCATTCTATTTGCTCTCTTGGCCGCCGCTGCACACTGGGCCGAGGGTTTTAACATGTTATCCACAATGACGCCTAAATCTTTTTCCTGGGTGGTGGTTCCTAATGTGGAACCTTGCATCGTGTAACCATAGTTTGGGTTGTTCTTCCCTAGGTGCATAACCTTGCACTTGTCCACATTAAATTTCATCTGCCATTTTGATGCCCAGTCTTCCAATTTATCAAAATCCTCTTGCAATTTTCCACAATCCTCTTGGGTTTTAACAACTTTAAATAGTTTTGTGTCATCTGCAAATTTGATAACCTCACTCGTTATGCCACTTTCCAGGTCATTTATGAATATGTCAAAAAGCAGCGGACCCAGCACAGATCCCTGGGGTACACCACTATTCACCTTTCTCCATTGGGAAAATTGGCCATTTAGTCCAACCCTCTGCTTTCTATCTTTTAACCAGTTCCTGATCCACAGTAGTACACTGCCTCCTATCCATGACTCTTTAGTTTTGCCAATAGTCTCTGATGAGGAACCTTGTCAAAGGCTTTCTGAAAGTCCAGATACACTATATCAACTGACTCACCTTTGTCCACCTGTTTATTCACTCCTTCAAAAAAACATAACAGATTAGTAAGACAAGATCTTCCTTGTCTAAAGCCATGTTGGCTGTCTCCCATTAGGCCATGACTATCTACATGCTGAGTAATTTTATTCTTTATGATGGTTTCTACCATTTTTCCCGGTACTGACGTGAGGCTCACCGGTCTGTAGTTTCCCGGATCACCCCTTGAACCCTTTTTAAAAATTGGTGTTACATTGGCGATCCGCCAATCTTCAGGTATTAGAGATGATTTTAATGATAGTTCACAGATTACTAATAGCAGGTCTGCAATTTCATATTTCAGTTCTTTCAACACCCTTGGATGTATACCATCCGGCCCAGGTGATTTGCTACTCTTCAGTTTATCTAATAGTTGTAATACATCTTCCCGATGTATCGATATTTCCTTCAACTCTTCCGTACCTTTAAATACCACTTCAGTCATGGGTAATATCCCTACATCTTCCTCAGTAAAGACCGAAGCAAAGAATTCATTCAGTCTCTCCGCTATTGCCTTGTCGCCTCTTAGTGCCCCTTTAACTATCATCTAATGGTCCAACTGACTCTCTCACTGGTTTTTTGCTACGAATGTACTTTAAAAAATCTTTATTTCGTGTTTTTGCTTCCACAGCAAGCTTCTTCTCAAATTCTCTTTTTGCCTTCTTTATCAATGCCTTGCATTTGACCAGCCAGTGCTTGTGCTGTTTACAGGTTTCATAGTTTGGCTCTTTTTTCCATTTCCTGAAAGGTGCTTTCTTGGCAACAACAGCCTCTCTGACCTCACCTTTAAACCATGCTGGCAGTTTTTTGGACTTCCTTCCACTTTTCTTAAAGCGTGGAATACAGCTGGTCTGGGCTTCCAAGATAGTATTTTTCAACACCACCCAAGCTTGATGTAAGTCTTTAACCTTTGCAACTGCTCCTTTTAGTTTTTTTCTTAACTATTTTCCGCATTTTATCATAGTCTCCCTTTTGAAAGTTAAAAGGTAGTACTGTGGATTTCCTTACTATCCCTCCTCCACTAATTAAATCAAAAGTGATCATGCTATGATAACTATTGCCAAGTGGCCCCAACACCCTTATCTCTTGCACTAGATCTGGTGTTCCACTAAGGACTAGGTCCAATATGGCTTCCCCTCTCATTGGTTCATGGACCAGCTGCTCCAAGAAGCAGTCTTATGTCATCTAGGAACTTTATCTCCCTAGCATGTACTGCCGTGACACTGACCCAGTCGATACCGGGGTAATTGAAATCACCCATTATTATTACCGCGCTGTAACTTTTGTTAGCTTCCGTGATTTCTTTGAGCATTTCCATCATGCATTTGTTCATTCTGGCCAGGCGGTCGATAGTACACCCCCACCGACATCGCCTTCCCCTTTTTACATGGAATTTCAATCCATAGAGATTCTACAGCAAATTTTGTTTCCTGAAAAACTTTAATCCTTTCTGACTCAATGCCCTCTCTAACATAGAGCGCAACCCCTCCACCAATTTGATCAGCTCTATCATTACGATATAGTTTGTACCCAGGTATCACAGTGTCCCACTGGTTGTCCTCCTTCCACCATGTCTCTGATATTCCAATCACATCTGACCTCTCATTTAGTGCTATATATTCTAACTCTCCCATCTTATTTTTTAGACTTCTAGCATTTGCATACAAGCATTTTAGAGACTGTATTTTTTTCATATTAATTTGGCTATTGGTAGACATGGGTAATTTGGGATCTTTAAGCTCTGTCTGCTCCATACTCGAGGGAATTTGGGCTAGTTTACTCTTTTTTGGAACCTCTCTGCTTTTGGTAGTATCCTTCAAGGATACATTCTTCCGAACCATCTGCTCTTGGGCGACTGTCAGCTTTCCCCTATTATCTAGTTTAAAAGCTGCTCTATCTCCTTTTTAAAAGTTAAGGCCAGCAGCCTGGTTCCATCCCGGTTAAGGTGAAGCCCATCCCTTCGGAAGAGCCCCTCCTTTCCACAGAATGTACCCCAGTTCCTAACAAATCCAAACCCCTCATCTCTGCACCATTGTCTCATCCACGCATTGAGACTCCGGAGCTCTGCCTGTCTTTTGGGTCCTGCACGTGGAACGGGAAGCATTTCGGAGAATGCTACCCTGGAAGTTCTGGATTTCAACTTCCTACCTAAAAGCCTAAATTTAGCCTCCAGAACCTCCCTACCACATTTTCCTATGTCATTGGTACCGACATGTACCAAGACAGCAGACTCCTCCCCAGCACTATCTAAGACAGGGGTCTCAAACTCAAATTGCTTTGAGGGCCAAATGAGGACTTGTAAAAGTAACCCGGGGGCCGCATAAGACGCGGGGCCTCATTTGCATAAGGGACCTCATTTGCATAAATATTTGCATAATGTTACCATACACTAACTTTTAGTAAACATGCCTCTTTAATGAGTATGGATAAAGAAAGACTAAAAGATTTAGAAACAGGAAGACAATAATTAAACTGGGAACCCCAAAAGCCAAACTTGGAATGTACAACAACACTGTAGAAATAAAACTATAAATTAATTTCCTCTTGTACTAAACAAAGCGCAAACATTAATGATGCACATTTCCCAGAGCTGACATATTCCAGTTAATAAATTCAAAATAATATTTTTCTACGTTTTGTGCATTTTTTTCAGTTGCAATTGTTCCAGCCACTTTCTTCTGGTTTCTTCATGTCTTCTGCTAACTCTCCATCGTCTGCTGTCCATTTGCCCTTTCTTCTCTCCTAGTTTTTTTTTTTTTTTCCATTCTCTCTCTCTACATCTGCTTTAACATACTAATCTTTCTCCTTTTTCTCTTTCCTCATTCCTATTTCATCCACTCAAATTTTACCCCTCCATCCTCAATCCCCACTTACTCTCCCAATACCTGGCCAATTGTAGATTTGTCTTCTCTCCCAGACAAAATATTTTCCCCCTCTCCATTTCACTTTCCCAGCTCCATCCCATTCTAATCCTCCCCCAACATCAGCTCCCTTCTAGTTCCAGCCCCACCCAGCATCCGCTCCCTTCTAGTCCCTGCATCAGCCCATTTCCAATCCTAGCCCCCCATCAGCCCATTTCCAATCCTAGCTCCCTCCCCTCACAGCCCATTTCCATTCCAAGCCCCCCTCCCCATCAGCCATTTGCAGTTCAAGCCCCCCCTTCCACTCAGCCCATTTCCAGTCCTAGCAACCCCCCCCAGCCCATTACCAGTCCTAGACCCCCCATAGCCCATTACCAGTCCTAACCTCCCCATAGCGCACTTCCAGTTTTACCCCCCCATCATCCCATTTTCAGTCTTACCCCCCCTATAGCCCATTACCAGTCCTAGTCCCCCCATAGCCCACTTGCAGTCTTATCCCCCATCACCCCATTTTCAGTCTTACCTCCCCTCATAGGCCATTACCAGTCCTAACCCCCCAATCAGCCCACCTCCAGTCCTAACCCCCCAATCAGCCCACCTCCAGTCCTAACCCCCATCTGCCCATTTCCAGTCCTAGCCCCCACCATAGCCCATTACCAGTCATAACCCCCCCTGCCAATAGCCCACTTCCAGCACTAACCCCCATTACCCCATTTCAGTCAGCCCCTCCATAGCTCATTACCAGTCCTAACTCCCCCCATCAGCCCACCTCCAGTCCTTCCTAACCCCCACCTGCCCATTTCCAGTCCTAGCCCCCACCATAGCCCATTACCAGTCATAACCCCCCCCTGCCAATAGCCCATTTCCAGTCATAACCCCCCCCTGCCAATAGCCCATTTCCAGTCATAACCCCCCCCCTGCCAATAGCCCATTTCCAGTCATAACCCCCTCCCTGCCAATAGCCCATTTCCAGTCCTACACCCCGCCCTGCCAATAGCCCATTTCCAGTCATAACCCCGCCCTGCCCATAGCCCATTTCCAGTCATAACCCGCCCTGCCAATAGCCCATTTCCAGTCCTACACCCCCCCTGCCAATAGCCCATTTCCAGTCATAACCCCCCCCCCTGCCAATAGCCCATTTCCAGTCCTACAACCCCCCCTGCCAATAGCCCATTTCCAGTCCTACCCCCCATCCCCCCGGTGAATAAAAAAAAACACCTGGCTTCTGCTGCTGCAGCAGAAAATCAGCTGTCCCGCGGCCCCTTCCCCTCTGCACGGAGAGCCCTGAATGTGCTTCATCAGCGGGTGCTTTTTAAGCCGCGAAGAGAGTATTTCCCTCTCGCGCGGCTTAAGCCTATTCACTTTTCAAGCCTCGCGAGAGGGGAATACTCTCTTCGCGGCTTGAAAAGCACCCGCTGATGGAGCACACTGAGGGATCTCCGGGCAGAGAGGAAGGGGCCGCAGGACAGCTGATTTTGCTGCTTGAGCAGCAGAAGCCAGTTTAAAAAAAAAAAAAATTGACAGTCGATTCTGCCGCTGCCACGGCGGCAACGGCAGTAGCAGAAGCAGAAGCAAGGCTTTTTTGTTTCCCTCCGTCGCGGGCCGCACAACGTTCTCTCGCGGGCCGCGTGTTTGAGACCCCTGATCTAAGACCTTATCTAGGTGGCGCGTGAGGTCCGCTACCTTCGCACCAGGCAGGCATGTTACCAGGCGATCCTCACGTCCACCAGCCACCCAGCTATCTACATGCCTAATGATTGAATCACCAACTATAACGGCTGTCCTAACCCTTCCCTCATGGGCACATGGCCCTGGAGAAACTTCCTCGGTGCGAGAGGGTTTTACATCACCTGGAGGACAGGTCCTAGTTACAGGATCACTTCCTGCCACACCAGGGTGATGCTCTCCTGTCACGTGACCTCTCCCCTCCATGGCAACAGGTATGCTGCCAGACTGGAGGTGGGACTTCAGGACTATATCCCTGTAGGTCTCGTCTATGTACCTCTCTGTCTGTCTTATGTTTTCCAAGTCTGCTACTTTAGCCTCTAGAGAACGGACTTGTTCCCTGAGAGAAAAGAGCTCCTTGCACCTAGTGCACACGTAAGACCTCTCACCAACTGGGAGAAAATCATACATGTGACACTCAATGCAAAAGACTGGAAAGCCTCCATCCCGCTGCTGGACTGCTGTCTGCATCTTAGTTTTAAAGTTTTTGTTTAGATCTTTAAGTTCTTTACTTACTAAGGGTTGCTATGGATATTTATACCAATAAAACTGTACCTAATACGTTTAATATACCTTGTTCACCTGAAGCTTAATTAATCTCAGGTCCTTAGTGTATGTCTGATTTGGGTAACAAGCTTCTCCTGAGAGCACCTCCTGTCTTTTAAGATGTGTAAGTACCTATAAAGCTACGATTATCCCAGGGGTGGGTGGGTGTGGGGAGGGAGGGAAATAACACTTATTAAAAGAGGGCTGCTACACCGTACCCTGTCCTGTGCTGCTGAGGTAAGCTATATTCTTATTTGATTTAAATTATAGCTCTTCGCTGCTGCTAGGCTCTAATATATTATGAATTTTAAACCACAAGCTCTCTGCTGGGTTCCAAATTTAACCAGAAAGCTCGCTCCTGTGTTTTAAATTTAAACTAAAAATACTTTGCTGATACTAGGCCCTGAGTGACTATTAAATTAAAAAGTATAAGCTCTCTGCTGGGTATGAAATGTAACCAGAAAGTTCTCTTCTGTGTTTTAAATTTAAACTTAAACTGCTGCTACTAGGCCCTGACTGATTTAACAAAAAATAGTGGGTTCACAGATTAAATAGCTTTAATAGAAAGAATTCCCTTCAGAAAATTCCCAGAAGTATATATTCACAATTGCAGATCTCTCTCCAGAAGTAACAGTCCCTTTTTCTAGTCCTTCAAGACATCTTGCTCAGTCAAATGACATGGCTCAAAAGACGGCAAAAACAAAAGGAGATAATAGGACTGCAACTCCAAGGGGAGGAGGGAAGGTTGTGAGGACCGATTTCCTGCTATCCCCGGAGCACGCCTGTTACAGGTGAGTAACTGCTTTCTCTGGGAACAAGCAGGAAGTCAGTCCTCACATATGAGACTCCCCAGCTACAGGCTACCATGAACCAATAGCACAAAACGTCTCCCTCAATGAGAGCAACAAGCAACCGCAATGAAATAGGACCTGCGTACAAGGAAAGTAGCACTCCGGTAGCTTGAACACAGAAGGGTCGGAGGGCAGGAGTTGTCTAGACCCCGAAAAGGTTACAGGGCACAGCCTGGCCGAAGGCACTGTCCCATCGTGACTCCCTATCCAGGCAGTAAGGAGCTGCGAAGGTATGAACCGAAGACCAGGTGGCAGCCTGGCAGATGTCTGCCAGAGGAAAAGAGCACAGGTGAGTCACTGATACCGCCATGGCCTTGACCTTGTGAGCCATGACACGGCCTTCCAGCAGAAGCCTCACCTCCTCATAAGCCCAGGCAATACAGTCCGCCACCCATGTCAACAGCGTATGCTTGGTCACCGCCTCCCCAGTTTACCGGGGTCATAGGAAACAAAAAGCTGAGAGGCTTTCCAGTGGCCTTAAGTCCGTTGAATGTAGAAGGACAGGGCCCTCTTACAGTCCAAGATATGGAGGACCGCCTCTGCCCGACTGGCATACAGTCTAGAAAAGAAGGTAGGGAGGACCACCTCCTGGTTGAAGTGGAACGAGGACACCACCTTCGGAAGGAACTTGGGGTGCACGTGAAGCACCACCCTATTTTTGTAGAACCTGGTATAAGGCTTCTCCGCCACAAGGGCCTGAAGCTCACTCACCCTTCGGAAGGAAGTGAGAACAACCAGGAAAACCACCTTCCAGGAGAGATAACGAAGGTGACACAAGCCATCGGTTCGAAGGGCAGCAGGGTGAGCTGCCCCAACACTACATTGGGATCCCATTCGGTCGGCGGAGGGCAGACCGGGGGCTTAGACAGAAGTAGGCCCTTTAAGAACCGGGACACCACTGGATGAACTGAGAGGGGCTTTCCGTCCACCCGATGGTGGTTTGCCGCTAGGGCACTGAGATGCACTCTGACGGAGTTGGACTTGAGTCCTGTCATAAGAACATAAGATATGCCATACTGGGTCAGACCAAGGTCCATCAAGCCCAGTATTCTGTTTCCAACAGTGGCCAATCTAGGTCATATGTACCTAGCAGTTTCCCCAAGAGACACAAGTTCCACAATGCTTGTACTGGGTCAAGCATTGATATCTTTGGTCACTTCTTAATAGTGGTTTATGGACCTTTCCGCCAGGAACTTGTCCAAACCTTTTTTAAACCCAGCTACACTAACAGCCTTTACTACATCCTCCGGTAACAAATTCCAGAGTTTGATTACACGTTGAGTGAAAAAATATTTTCTTTTATTAGTCTTAAATAGTTTACCCTGTAGCTTCATTGCATGTCCCCTAGTCTTTCTATATTCTGATAAGATAAACAATCGATCTACGTTTACCCGTTCCACTCCGTTCATTAATTTATAGACTTCTATCATATCGCCCCTTAGCTGTCTCTTTTCCAGGTTAAAGAGCCCTAACCTTTTTAGCCTTTCTTCATAGGAGTATCCTTCCATCCCCTTTACCATTTTTGGTGGCTCTTCTCTGTACCTTTTCTAAAATCGCTATATCCTTTTTAAGATACGGCGACCAGAATTGCACACAATATTCAAGGTGCGGTCTCACCATGGAACGATATAGAGGCATTATAATATCTTTTGTTTTATTTTCCATTCCTTTCCTTATCATACCTAGCATTCTATTTGCTCTCTTGGCCGCCGCTGCACACTGGGCCGAGGGTTTTAACACGGTATCCACAATGACGCCTAAATCTTTTTCCTGGGTGGTGGTTCCTAATGTGGAACCTTGCATCGTGTAACAATAGTTTGGGTTGTTCTTCCCTAGGTGCATAACCTTGCAACTTGTCCACATTAAATTTCATCTGCCATTTTGATGCCCAGTCTTCCAATTTATCAAGATCCTCTTGCAATTTTTCACAATCCTCTTGGGTTTTAACAACTTTAAATAGTTTTGTGTCATCTGCAAATTTGATAACCTCACTCGTTTATTCCACTTTCCAGGTCATTTATCAATATGTAAAAAAGCAGCAGAACCAGCACAGATCCCTGGTGTACACCACTATTCACCTTTCTCCATTGGGAAAATTGGCCATTTAGCCCTACCCTCTGCTTTCTATCTTTTAACCAGTTCCTGATCCACAATAGTACACTGCCTCCTATCCCATGACTCTCTAGTTTTGCCAAAAGTCTCTGATGAGGGACCTTGTCAAAGGCTTTCTGAAAGTCCAGATACACAATATCAACTGACTCACCTTTGTCCACCTGTTTATTCACTCCTTCAAAAAAACATAACAGATTAGTAAGACAAGATCTTCCTTGTCTAAAGCCATGTTGGCTGTCTCCCATTAGGTTGTGACTATCTACATGCTGAGTAATTTTATTCTTTATTATGGTTTCTACCATTTTTCCCGTTACTGATGTCAGGCTCACCGATCTGTAGTTTCCCGGATCACCCCTGGAACCTTTTTTAAAAATTGGGGTTACATTGGCGATCCTCCAATCTTCAGGTATTAGAAATGATTTTAATGATAGTTCACAGATTACTGATAGCAGTTCTGCAATCTCATATTTCAGTTCTTTCAACACCCTTGGATGTATACCATCCGGCCCAGGTGATTTGCTACTCTTCAGTTTATCTAATAGTTGTAAGACATCTTCCTGATGTATCGATATTTCCTTCAATTCTTCCGCACCTTTAAATACCACTTCAGTCATGGGTAACATCCCTACATCTTCCTCAGTAAAGACCGAAGCAAAGAATTCATTCCGTCTCTCCGCTATCGCCTTGTCGCCTCTTAGTGCTCCTTTAACCCCTTTATCATCTAATGGACCAACTGACTCTCTCACAGGTTTTTTGCTACGAATGTACTTGAAAAGGTCTTTATTTCGCGTTTTTGCTTCCGCAGCAAGCTTCTTCTCAAATTCTCTCTTTGCCTGCCTTGCATTTGACTTGCCAGTGCCTGTGCTGTCCTGGAGAGGTGGAGAAGATATTGCAACACCACAACCACCGGCAAGAAAAGGGGTCGACCCCCCGTTCAGTGCACCAAAGTGCAAACCTGTGCCACTTAAAAGCGTAAGCCGTCTGGTAGACGCTCTGCATGAAGCCAGCAAAACATCCTCCACATCCTTCGGAAGGAGGTGCGGGGCTAGAGTCACCCTCTCAGCAGCCACGCCATCAGCGAAAGGGAGCTGAGGTTGGGATGCAGAAGAAAGCCCCCCTCCTGGGAAAGGAGCCATGGAGCTGACCCCAAGGGCATGGGGGCCTCCACCGCTAGCTGTAGAAGTGGAAACCACGGTTGCCTGGGCCACAGTGAGGCTATCAGGATGACTGAAGCACTGTCGTGAAGAATATTGAACAGAGTCTTGGCGATCAGAGGTGTCAGGGTTAAAGCATACAGAAGACCCTCCGACCATGAGACTAGGAAGGCATCGGCGGCCACCCTGGCAGGATGCGGCAGCCTTGAGCAGAAGCGGGGCAACTGGTGATTGTCCAGGCTTGCAAACAGGTCCATCACCGGTTCCCCCCAGGTCTGGAAAAGCCCGTTGGCTACTTCCAGGTCCAACTGCCACTCATGCAGCTAGAGCATCCTGCTGAGGAGAATGCCCTGCCGGACTGCATAAGAGCACAGATCCAGGGCTTCCTGACAGAGGGCACGGGACCCCGTTTGTTCACACAGAACATGGCAACCTGGTTGTCCATCTGCACCAGGACAGACTTGTGGCCCAGGCACTGCCAAAACACCTTCAGGGGGAAATGGATTGCACGCAGTTCCAACAGATTGATCTGCTGAGCACCCTCGCCTGGGGATCAAATGCTCTGGGTGCGGTATCCATGGCAATGGGCTCCCCTGCCCAGCCAGGAGGCATCTGTGGTGAGGACCCTGGAGGACCCTCGAGTGGCGAGTTGACTGGAAGGACATCCCCGCCTCCAAGTGACGGGGCAAGAGCCACCAGGTCAGGGTCTCCACCAGGCACCTGGTCACTCTGACTCTGTCCTGGAGATGTCCCGTGGCCTGGGACCATTGCTCCTGAGGCATCACTGCGCAGTTAGCATGTGGAGGCAGGCATCTGGAGTGACATGGACCATGGCGGCTATGTGCCTGAGGAGGCACAGCAGATGCCTTGCTGGCACTGAGGGATGGTGCTGTATGTCTTTGGCTAGCGCCATGAGTCTGCCTGCCCTGTCTACAGGCAGAAAGGCCTTCGACTGAAGGGTGTTGATCCTTGCCCCAATGAATTCCAGCTCTTGTGCCGGGCAAAAGCTGGACAGGGTAGTTGATAACGAAACCCAAGTGTTGAAGGACCTGGGTGGTGCGTGTCTTTGGCCTGCTGCACCTCAGGGGCTGTAGTGCCCCTGATGAACCAGTCGTCGAGATAGGGGAAGACAAAGATCCCCTGAAGCCTCAGAAAGGTGGCAACCACTGCCAGCCACTTTGTGAATACCCTGGAGGCCGAAGGGAAGCACCCTGTATTGGAAATGAATGCCCCCTATCACAAAGCGTAGGTATTGCCTGTGGCTTGGGTGGATTAGGATGTGTATAAGCATCCTTTAAATCTAAGGAGCATAGCCAGTCTCCGTGGCAGAGGTAAGGCAGCAATGTTCCAAGGGAGAGCATCTTGAACTTCTCCCTCACCAGGAATTTGTTGAGGTCGTGCAGGTCGAGGATGGGCCTTAGGCCCCCTGTCCTCTTTGGCACGAGGAAATACCTGGAGAACCACCCCTTGCCCTTGAGGTGGTTGTGCCGCAGGGATCTGTCCTTGGTCCGATTCTGTTTAACATCGTGTTAGTGATATTGCGGAAGGACTGTCGGGGGGGGGGGGGGGGGGGAAGTACTTGTGTCCACAGAAGAGCAGGGAAACCTGGGCATAATTCTGTCTATCTTAAAGTAGCTAAACAGGTAAAAAAGGTGACTGCGAAAGACAGAAGGATGCTTGGGTGTATAGTGAGAGGAATGGCCAGCAGAAAAAGGAGTGATAATGCCTCTGTATAAGTGCAACCTTATTTTGCGTACTTGTGCGCAATTCTGGAGACCACATCTTCCGAAGGATATAGGCAGGTTGGAGTCTGTGCAGAGGGTGGCTACTAAAATGGTTAGTGGTCTTTATTATGAAGCATATGAGGACAGACTTAAAGATCTTAATATGTATACTTTAGAAGAAAGGCGGGATAGGGGGTGATATAACAGACATTTAAATACCTCCGTGGCATAAACGCACAGGAGGGTCTCTTTCAATTGAAGGCAAGTTCTGCTACGAGGGGACATAGGATGAAAGTGAAAGGGGATAGACTCAGGAGTAATATGCAGAAATATTTCTTTACTAAAAGAGTGGTAGATGCACGGAAGTGTCTCCCAATGGAAGTGGTGAACACGAGTTCAGTATTTGAATTCAAAAGAGCATGGGACAAACAGAGGATCTCTAATGGTAAAAAAGGGAACTACTGTAGTTGATATGGAAGGGCAGAGTAGATGGAAACATGACAGCAGAAAGACCACATGGGCTATTTTTCTATGTTTTATATCAAGGTTCTTTAGAACAATTAAACAACTTTTTGTATGGCTAAATAGATGCAATCCACACATAAAAACACTGCCAAAAGCACCAACGTGTTTCGACCTGTTTTTATGCATTATCGCTCAAATTTGAGTAAAAAGGACATATCTGAAGGGCGCTTATCTATAGCGCCCTCAATTATCGGTCCAACAAAAAAAATATGTAACTCTTATAGTTGACAATATTTCATGATTTTTGGATGGAGCACTGTTAAAAAAATATAGGTGTTAAAACTCACTTCAGTGAAACTTTCATAAACGTCAACTACATAAGCGTTAAGCTTGGCTGGATTAGGACAACAATGTTAAAATGCTTCATGACAGAAGATTTAAATAAGGTAACCAGACTGAGTTTGAATCTACTTTTGACTGACTACTTTAGTTGTACTTTGTCAATATTTCCCTTCAGCGATTTACCAATCTATACAGTTTGGGTTGTATTTTCAAGTAAATAGTTAACCCTGTTCAGCTGATGTTGTGTTCTTTAAGTAATGTATGACAGTTCAATTTACAATTTTATTTTTTGAAACTGTTTTTTTAAAGATGTTCTTTAAATTGATGTTTATTAAGAAGGGATGATGACAGTTCTTAGCTTTTTTATATTTCCTTGTTTTCGGGCTACACTCCTGAAGCAGCTCTGTAGCGAAACGCGGCCATGTTGATTGTATCATCAGTAGCTTCAGCTGGGAAGATGTATGTTCTCAAAAAATGTTTTGATATATTGACGATAGATTTTTCAATAAAGTCTAATTTAAAAATTGAAAGGGTTTTTATGACCAATGAGGACAAGTGCCCTAAGACTCAAGAATCCAAATGTGGACTCAAGACAAAACAGGGGTCTTTTTCCCCTTCTAATTTAAAGAACCTTCTCTCAAAACTGCACTTGTTTATGTTTATGCAATTTCTTGTTATACCACCCAGACTGAAGGGCATCAGAGCAGTTTACAATTTGGTGTCATCACTGATGTGAAAGAGATGCCCATTTGGCGAAACTGCCAAGAGATGTGGCAAAAAAGAGAATCCGAAAAGAAGCTCGCCATAGAGAAACTCACAATACAAATTTACAGGTACATTTGAAGCAAGAAGCCAAGGAAGACATCAGTTGGACTTTTGGATCAGGGCTCTTCAACTCTAGTCCTGGAGGGCACCAAATCATTCAGGTTTTCAGGCTACTCCCAATGAATATGCAGGAGAAAAAATTGAATACAATGGGGGCAGTGCATGCAAATATCTCATGCATATTCATTAGAGACAACCTGAAAACCTGTTGACAGGGTATTTAGACTTTCAGAAAGTGTTTGACAAAGTCCAGAGACTCCTGAGGAAATTAAGAAGTCATGGCATAGCAATGTCTTATTATAACAACTGGAAACTGGTTGAGAGAGAGAAAAAAAAGAGTAAGAACATAAGATATGCCATACTGGGTCAGACCAAGGTCCATCAAGCCCAGTATCCTGTTTCCAACAGTGGCCAATCTAGGTCATACGTACCTAGCAGTATCCCCAAGAGACACAGGTTCCACAATGCTTGAGGAAAATAGTTAAGAGGAGGAAAATAGTTAAGAAAAAACTTAAAGGAGCTGTTGCAAAGGTTAAAGACTTACATCAAGCTTGGGTGTTGTTGAAAAATACTATCTTGGCAGCCCAGACCAGCTGTATTCCATGCTTTAAGAAAAGTCAAAGGAAGTCCAAAAAACTGCCAGCATGGTTTAAAAGGTGAGGTCAGAGAGGCTGTTGTTGCCAAAAAAGCATCTTTCAGGAAATGGAAAAAAGAGCCAAACGACGAAACCTGGAAACAGCACAAGCACTGGCAAGTCAAATGCAAGGCATTGATAAAGCAGGCAAAGGGAGAATTTGAGGAGAAGCTTGCTGTGGAAGCAAAAACGCGAAATAAAGATTTTTTCAAGTACATTCGTAGCAAAAAACCTGTGAGAGAGTCAGTTGGTCCATTAGATGATAGAGGAGTTAAAGGGACACTAAGAGGCGACAAGGCAATAGCGGAGAGACCGAATGAATTCTTTGCTTCGGTCTTTACTGAGGAAGATGTAGGGATGTTACCCATGACTGAAGTGGTATTTAAAGGTACGGAAGAATTGAAGGAAATATCGATACATCGGGAAGATGTATTACAACTATTAGATAAACTGAAGAGTAGCAAATCACCTGGGCCGGATGGTATACATCCAAGGGTGTTGAAAGAACTGAAATATGAGATTGCAGACCTGCTATTAGTAATCTGTGAACTATCATTAAAATCATCTCTAATACCTGAAGATTGGAGGATCGCCAAAGTAACACCAATTTTTAAAAAGGGTTCCAGGGGTGATCCGGGAAACTACAGACCGGTGAGCCTCACGTCACTACCGGGAAAAATGGTAGAAACCATCATAAAGAATAAAATTACTCAGCATGTGTAGATAGTCATGGCCTAATGGGAGACAGCCAATATGGCTTTAGACAAGGAAGATCTTGTCTTACTAATCTGTTATGTTTTTTTGAAAGTGTGAATAAACAGGTGGACAAAGGTGAGTCGGTTGATATAGTGTATCTGGACTTTCAGAAAGCCTTTGACAAGGTCCCTCATCAGAGACTTTTGGCAAAACTAAAGAGTCATGGGATAGGAGGCAGTGTACTACTGTGGATCAAGAACTGGTTAAAAGATAGAAAGCAGAGGGTTGGGCTAAATGGCCAATTTTCCCAATGGAGAAAGGTGAATAGTGGTGTACCCCAGGGATCTGTGCTGGGTCCGCTGCTTTTTGACATATTCATAAATGACCTGGAAAGTGGAATAACGAGTGATGTTATCAAATTTGCAGATGACACAAAACTATTTAAAGTTGTTAAAACCCAAGAGGATTGTGGAAAACTGCAAGAGGATCTTGATAAATTAGAAGACTGGGTATCAAAATGGCAGATGAAATTTAATGTGGACAAGTGCAAAGTTATGCACCTAGGGAAGAACAACCCAAACTATGGTTACACAATGCAAGGTTCCACATTAGGAACCACCACCCAGGAAAAAGATTTAGGCGTCATTGTGGATAACATGTTAAAAAACCTCGGCCCAGTGTGCAGCGGCAGCCAAGAGAGCAAATAGAATGCTAGGTATCAGGAAAGGAATGGAAAATAAAACAAAAGATATTATAATGCCTCTATATCGTTCCATGGTGAGACCGCACCTTGAATATTGTGTGCAATTCTGGTCGCCGTATCTTAAAAAGGATATAGAGTTATTAGAAAAGGTTCAGAGAAGAGCCACCAAAATGGTAAAGGGGATGGAAGGATACTCCTATGAAGAAAGGCTAAAAAGGTTACGGCTCTTTAACCTGGAAAAGAGACGGCTGAGGGGAGATTTGATAGAAGTCTATAAATCAATGAACGGAGTGGAACGGGTAAACGTAGAGTGATTGCTTACGTTATCAGAATATAGAAAGACTAAGGGACATGCAATGAAGCTACAGGGTAAACTATTTAAGACTAATAAAAGAAAATATTTTTTCAATCAACGTGTAATCAAACTCTGGAATTTGTTACCGGAGGATGTAGTAAAGACTGTTAGTGTAGCTGGGTTTAAAAAAGGTTTGGACAAGTTCCTGGAGGAAAGGTCCATAAACCATTATTAAGAAGGGACCCAGGATATCAATGCTTGACCCAGTACAAGCATTGCGGAACCTGTGTCTTTTGGGGAAACTGCTAGGTACGTATGACCTAGATTGGCCACTACTGGAAACAGGATACTGGGCTTGATGGACCTTGGTCTGACCCAGTATGGCATATCTTATGTTCTTATCCTGGGTCCCTTTTTAATAATGGTTTATGACTAGGGAAAAAATAGTCAATTTTCTCAATAGAGAAAGGTGAAAAGTGGAGTACCCCTGGGATCTATACTGAGACCGGTACTTTCTAACATATTTGTCTGTAAACCACTTTGACTGAAGATACAGCAGTATATAAAAAGTGTTAAATAAATTTATAAATGATCTCGAAATGGGAAGAAGCAAGATGATTAAATTTCCCAACAACAAATTATTCAAAATTATTTGGCATACTACCACTCAAAATAGTATTCCAGCATGGCAGTTTACAGTATTCCAGTTAAAGCTGTAAACAGAAAGTCCCCAACTTAAGTAAGTGGATCATTCTGCAATCCTATGCGTAGTCGATGTTTACGTAACTCAGAGTCATATTAGTATACACAATAAGAAGCGACAAAATAAATGTTCATATTTTTATTCAAAATCAACAGAAAACATAGTACTTGTGGAGGAATCAACATTGGAGTCAGTTTCTTAGGTACGGATAATGGCACAAGAAGCAGACGATGGCTCCCCTCCAAATACAGTCATTGCTGGTGCTCTGTTCTTCTCTTTTGACAATAAATTGGTGAAGAGAAGTTTGAACAGTTGTCCTTTTCTTCTCTTCGTACACCTCTTTATAATATGAGAAGGCATCGTTAACTATGCATTAAAACCGCAGAAACTGGGATACATCAGGGCCCTGTCTTTCTATAGCTTCATAGGGGTTATTCAACAATTGCACAGCTACAAGCATATCCTTCACCTTAAAACATTTGGGCTGCACTTCCACAGCTCTTCAGTGTCATGCTGCTCATTATCAACTACTTTTGCTACCTCAAGCTAAATTAACTCCTCATTTGATAGCTCTTCATCACGAGACTCTACCAGATCGTCCATATCTTCATCCACCTCACATTGAAGCTTTTCTGCAAGCAAAATTTTTGTAGCCACTTATTCGAAAGAGCAATTAGACATTACCTGCTAATTAGCGCTCCTGGAGGAACTCCAGTCCAATCCCACACCTCTGGGGGTTGTGCTCCCCTTCCAGCAGCTTGGAGACTGAGCATGTCATCTTTTTTATGACACTGGTGTACATATACCGCTGGCACCTCCCACCAGCTTCAGTAACCTATTGACAAAGCAGACTCACAGGAGCAACAAATAAGTAGTCCAATAAATCCAACTCTAACACTAAAAAACAAAGCTCGGAAGGGGCTCACCTCCCCGCCCCCATCTAAGAGGCAGCTTACCTGTGACTCGTCTAGCCTCCAAGGCCAAACAAACAGCAAGAGGCGGACAGCTTGCCCTGTCTGCCCTCACCACCAGCGCCCTGCAAGGTGTTGATGTCAAGAGCCCCGACCACTGTTCCTCAAATCATATCCTGCGGGCCAGGGTTGCACTAGCAGCGTCTCAAGTACCACTCAGGGAGGGATCTGGAGTTCCTCTAGGAATGGTAATTAGCAGGTAAGGTCTAAATCCCCTTTCAAGATCGTCCCTCCAGTCCAGTCCTGCACCTCTGTGATGTAAGAGCAATTCGATCAACGGAAGGGAACCGTGAGCCCAGCCCCAAGAAACTCTCCTCCGAAACAGGCATCTCCCACTGCCTGGACATCCAGGCAATAATGCTTAGCAAAGGTATGCAAGGAGAACCATGTTGCCGCCCTACATATCTCCACCAGCGAAACTAAACTAAGTTCCACCCACAAGGCTGCCTGGTCTCGCGTGGAATGAGCCCGCAACCCCACTGGGGCCGACTTGCCCTTCAAAAATGTACACAAAAGCAATGGCCTCTGATCCACCTAGAAATGGAGGCCTTGGCCGCCACAACTCCTTTGCGCGGCCCCCCCCCCAAAAAAAAAACAGTCAGTCCAATCTGCAGAATGAATCTGTCCTCTTCAAGTATCCCTTCAGCACTCTCCGAACATCCAAGAGACACAAACGTGGGTCCTTGGGCTTCTCCCCCCTTGACCACCAGAGCCAGCAGGGAGACCACCCTTGGGCAAAAAAGGTAGGTACTGGCTGCAGGACCACCTTCCTCCTTTGAAAAGGAAAGGAATGGTGGCTGGCAGGACAGGCCTGCAGCTCCGAAATTCTTCTCGCTGAGAAAATCGCCACCAGAAACACTGTCTTGAGAGTCAAATCCTCCAGGGAAGCCTGATCCAATGGCTCATAGGACTCCCCCGTCAGAGCCGCCAGGACCAAATTAAGGTCCCAGGGTGGGACCCACTGTACTCCATGGAGGCCAGAGGTGCCCCACCACCTTCAGGAAATCGCACCACGTCCGGGTGAGTACCCAGCAATACTCCTTGGACCCTTCCCCGATAACAGGAGATCACTGCTAGCTGCATCGTCAATGAGCTGGCGTCTAAGCCCTTTTTGAAGCCCACCTGCAAGAACACTAAGATGTCTGGAATGATGTGGAAGGGTGACTGCCATCTGTGCACCACCCCTCAAATATGCACCATACCCTGACGGAAGAGAAGGAAGTAGACCTCTTCTGAGCCTTTAGCAAGGTTGAAATTACCGGTCCTGAGTAACCTCTTTTCAACAACCTTGCCCTTTCAAGAGCCATGCCGTAGGCTCGAATCAATCCACCTGAAGCATCTGCACCGGTCCCCGAGTCAAGACATCTTCCCGTGTTGGAAGTCTCCACGGTCGAACCGCTAGAAGCCGCACCAGGTTGGCATACCATGGGCGTTTTGGCTAGTTTGGGGTGATTAGGATGATCAACCCCTGGTGAGCCTTGATTCTCTGAATGACAATGCCTATGAGTGTCTCCGTGGGCCACCTCTGCACCAGGGCGTCTAGGCTCTGACATCTCTCACCTCCTGCTGAAAAAAAAATGACTCATCTTGGCCGAGCCCCACCTGGCCATGAGATCCATGATTGATGTGCCCCATCTGCTCACCATCTGAGAGAAAACCTCCTAGCAGAGCACCCATTCACCATGATCCACCTGGACCTGGCTTAGGTAACCCATTGTCATGTTTTTGATTCCTGCTACATGCGCCACCAACAATGCTTGGAGATGGCCCTCTGCCCACTCCATTAGTCTTTCCGCCTCATCCTCCAAGGAGGTGCTGCCCGGGCTGCCCTGGCAGTTGATGTAGGCTACCGTGGTCACATTGTCCGAGAAGACCCGGACTGCCTTCCCCTGCAACCACGCCTCAAAGCTCTGGAGCACTAGGGCCACCACCTGCAACTCCAGTTTGTTAGACCCAAAGGGCTTCCTGAGGGCTCTAGCAACCCTGGGCAAAGTGTCCTTCGCAATGGGCCTCCCCAGCCGGAAAGGTTGGCATCAGTGGTATCCATTGAGGAGACTCAAGGGGCATGCCCTCACCAGGTTTTCTGGGCACAGCCACCACCTTAGCGCTCATCTGGTTGCTGGCGGGCAAGGGAGTCTCCTTGACAATGGATGACACTGGTGGGACCAGCGACTGAGCAGAGCCTGTTGCAAGGGTCTCATGTGGGCTCTTGCCCACGGGACCAGCTCGAGTGTTGACATCATGGTCCTGAGCACCTGGAGATGGTGGCGCCTTCGGCCTGGCACTCACTAAGAACTGGTGCACCAAGTACCACAATTCCTGTGCTCGGCATCCTGCTAGGAAGATCTTCCCCCTCCAGGTGTTGAAGCACGCTCCCAGGTACTCAATCGCCTTTGATGGTACTAAACTGCTCATGGCCAAGTTGATCACCCAGCCAAGACTCCACAGAAGCTCCACCACTCTGGTTGGTGCCCATTTACTCTCCTCTTTGGACTTTGCCCGAACCAACCAATCGTTGAGGTACATGTGTACCAGAACTTCCGCTTGCGGAGTGCCACCGCCACTACTACCATGATCTTGGTGAAAGTGGAGGGGGCCATCACCAGGCTGAACAGCAATGCTCAAAATTGAAAGTGGCCCATCGGCACCGCGAAACGGAGGAACTGTTGATGTACCGGGCGAATGGGACTGTGCAAGTATCCCTCCATGAGGTCGAGAGATGTTTACTCCTCCCTGCGGACCGCTACTCTAATGAACTGCAGAGTCTCCATATAAAAAAGTGGTACCCGTAGATATCAATTCACGCACTTGAGATCTAGGATTAGCAGAAAAGAGTTCTCCTTTGACACCACGAAGTAGATGGAGTATTGACTGCAGCCGTATTGGTCTTCGGGCACTGGAACTACCACCCCTAAAAGTAGGAGTGTCCTTTACTGCTGCGGACTTGGCTTGAGACCCACAGGGAGACTGAACGAAGGACTAGCTCATTGGGCATGCCAGGTTGAGGGCACAGCCTTCCTGGATGACCTCCACTGGTCAGACGTGATCTGGGCCCAGGCAGGTTAAACTCCCACAGCTGACCTCCAATGGGCTGCACCCCACCTGGGACCTCCCCCCCCCTCCCTCGCTTCACTGCATTTTCCTAGGTCCCGAGAGAGGAGGAGGAGCCGAAACCTCTACCAGCTCCTCAAAACCCCTGACCCTTTGGAGGGGGAAACATCCCCTCTGATAGGGCACAAAGCAGGCCATCTGAAACCGCCTGAACTCCCATGGTTGGTTCTGCACTGGAAAGGGGTTACGACCCTGCTTCAGTTTATCCTCAGGGAGGCGACCACCACCCTTGAATTCTACCAACTTGTCTAGCTCCTTCCTGAACAGCAGCTTCCTCTTGAAAGAGAGCTTGCCAAGTCAGGCTTTGGAGGAACCATCTGCTGCACAATTTCAGATCCAGAGGTAGCGGCGAGCTGCCACCATGGAGGCCATGCTCTTTGAAAAGGCCCCTGATAAGATCATAGTGGGAGTCTGCGAGGTAGGCCGCTCCTGATTCAATGAGGGGGCCCAACTGTGAATCCAACCACTACCTACTACTACTACTGAGCATTTGTATAGCGCTACAAGTTGTACGTGGCGCTGCACAGACTTGTAAGAGACAGTCCCTGCTCATCAGAGCTTACAATCTAGTCAAGATAACAGGTGGTGTAGAGAGGGATAAAACAAGGGGGAAAGGTAAAGAAACAAGGAGATCAGGTGAGTCAAGATCCAAAAGCAGCAGTGAAGAAGTGAGTTTTCAGCCTGGATTTGAAAAGGGTAAGAGAAGGTGCCTGGCGTACAGACACAGGTAGTTTGTTCCATGTGTAAGGTGCAGCAAGATGAAAGGAGCAAAGTCTGGAGTTAGCAATAGAAGAAAAGGGCAAGCTGTACCTTGGCACTACCTCACCTGTGCCAAGGTACAGTTGCGATTACAATGGGTAAAGCGCAAGGCACCTCCACCAGCCAAACTGAACTGGACCTGCCTAAGGGATCCGGCACTCAGACGAAAATTATCAAATCACCCTATCCAACAAATTTGTAGCACTTGAACCATCAGATGTTGATGCAGAAGAAAAGCAGATATCTGAATCCATTCTGCAATGCACCACCCCTCTGTGCCCACCCATCTGTCGGACACAGCCATGTATTTGAGAAAAGTGCCTGGATCCGGTGGATAAACTGAAGTCTGTGTGTGATTCGTTTCAAACAGTATCTGCAACTGAACAAAGAGGTCAGACAGGAGATGAAGGCAGAACGAGAAGCCTACTGGAATAGTGTTGCAGCCAAACTGGAAGCAGCAGCATCCATGCACGAGTACCGGACTCTATCAGACCTTTAGGAGACTGAGTGTAAAACCAAGTCGACCAATGACAACATCAAGAAAGTAGACAGCATCTTCGTGAGCTCCCCTAGTGAACACCTGCAATGGTAGAAAGAATTCTTCCAACAGCTATATATCCACGATCTGCCCCAGGGGCAACCACAGAGCCACCACCCATCGACCTGCCGGAGAATTCATTCCTTGACAGTGAGCCAACAGTCGAAGTGAAGTGTACAACATCATTGAAAACTGGAAAGATGCCCGATATGGACCAAGTCATTGACGAAATGATAAAAACTGTGGAGACATCCTGCTGCAATGGCTTCACATCCTTCTAACACTCATCTGGCTCAAGGAACGAGTTCCATCAGCATGGAAGAAAGCCATCATCGTGCCAATCCTAAAAGAAAGGCGATAGCCGGGAATGTAAGAACTATTGTGGCACTGTGCCTCTTTTCAATCGTTGGCAAGATGTTCATGAACATCATACAATCAAGGCTGCAGGAACATCACGAACAGACCAGCTGAGAAGAGCAAGCAGGATTTAGGCCATATCAAGGTTAGACCAAGCAAATATTCACCATTCGTCAACTGGTGAAAGAAAGGATCAGGTATAGAAAGCAAAAGTATAATTGAATAGAATATCCTGTTCTATGTAAGCTCAATGTGCCATTACATTGTAGTTTGTTTGTTTTTTACTGTAAACCGCACTGATTATAATAGCGCGGTATATAAGAAATATAAATAAATAAATAATAATTATAGCTTACCTGCTAATTAGCATTCCTGAAAGAACTCCTGTCCGGTCCTGGAATTCTGGGTTGTGCACCTTTTCCAGCAGCTTGGAGACTGAGCACGTCATCCTTATGAAAACCTCCACCTATATATACTATTGGCATCTCCCACCACTCCTGTAACCTATTTACAAAGCAAACTCGCAGGAGCAACAAATAAGAAGTTAAACAATATAAACTCTAAACCTAACCTCCCCTCCCCACCCGGAGGAACTTCCCACCTCCCCCGTATGCAAAGACGACCTACCTGTGAGTCTTCCAGCCACAGCATCCACACGGAAGAGAGGCAGAAAGAGCGGCAGATAGACCACCGATCTGTTCCTGCATCCACTACGCCCCCAAACAAGAGAGCACCCAGATCTCCCCGCTGGGATCGACAGCCTTAAACTTCCAAAACCGTACGGAGGGGGGGGGGGGGAATCCGGGACTGGACTGGAGTTCCTTCAGGAATGCTAATTAGCAGGTAAGCTCTAATTATACTTTCTTTAGCGTTCCTCCAGTCCAGTCCCGGAATTGTAACAGAGCAGTACCATCAATGGGAAGGACCCACGAGACCGGCCCTGAGGACTGCCCCCCCCCCCCCAAAAGGGGATCCCCTGCCGCCTGGACATCCAGCTGGTAATGCTTAGAAAAGATATGCAGTAAGGACCACATCACTGCCCTGCAGATTTCCGCTAGTGGCACCAAGCTAGCTTCTGCCCAGAAAGCTGCCAAACCCCTCGTGGAATGTGCCCGCAGGCCTGCTGGCACAGTCCTACCTCTCAACACATAAGCTGACGCAATGGCTTCTTTGATCCAAAGGAAATAGAGGCCTTGGCCGCCACCACCCCCTTTCGCAGCCCCCCAAACAAGACAAACAAGCAATCTGATCTATGGAACTGCTCCATCCTCCTCAGATACTGCCTCAAGACTCTGCAGACAACCAAACGACACAGGCGAGAGTCTGGTTTCCTCGCCCACGCTAGGCAGCGTCAGAACGAAGACTGACAGGTTTGTGTGGAATTCCGACACTACCTTGGGTAAGAATGAAGGAACTGGTCGAATCACCACCATGTCCTTGGAGAAGTGAAGAAACGGAGGCAGACAGGAGAGGGCCTGTAGCTCCGAAATTCTTTTAGTGGAGCAAGTCGCCACTAGAAAGACTGTCTTCATTCTCACGCCCATTAGAGAGGCCCGAGCCAAAGGCTCAAAGGGCTCCCTTGTGAGCGATTCCAGAACCAAGTTAAGATCCCAGGGAGGAACCACCGCTCTATGTGGGGGGATGCAGATGCTTCACTGCTTTCAGAAAACTGACTACATCTGGATGTGCTCCTAGTAAGCCCCCTTGAACCCTTCTGCGATAGAGATGGCTGCCAGGTGGACCCTCAAAGAATTAGCAGCTAAACCTTTTTCAAATTCAGTCTGCAAAAATGCTAAAATGTCCGAAGGAATGCAGAGGTCGGATGGCACTGCCTTGCTGAGCACCATTCCTCAAATATACACCATACCCTGACGTAGGAAAGGGAGGTGATCTCTTCCGGGCTTTCAGCATGGTTGCAATCACCGAGCCTGAGTAGCCCCCTCTTTAGCAACCTCGCTCTTTCAAGAGCCATGCCGTAAGCGAGAACCGACCCACCTGAGGCATTTGAATTGGACCCTGCGTCAGCAGGTCCTCCCACTCTGGGAGCCGCATCAGATCAGCATACCACAGATGCCGCGGCCAATCTGGAGTGATGAGGATGACCAACCCCTAGATAACTCTGCCCATCAAGACCCACAGTGGAAACACAGACAGGGGCCCTTCTGAGGGCCAACTCTAGACCAGAGCGTCCAGGCCTTCCAACATCCTTTCTCTCTTCCTGCTGAAGAAATGACCCACCTTGGCTGAGTTCCATCACACCATGGGATCCATGACAGGGGTGCCCCAGCTGTCTACTAGCTGCGAGAAGATCTCTGGGCAAAGTTCCAACCTGACGGAATCCACTTGAATGTGACTTAGGTAGTCTGCCGTCACGATGTCGACCCCAGCCATGAGCGCTGCTGATGCCGCTTGAAGGTGAGTTTCCGCCCACCCCACTTCCAAGGAGGCGCTGCCTGTACCTCCTTGGCGACTGACATAAGCCACCATGGTTGCGTTGTCCGAGAACACTCTGACCACTTTTCCCTGCAGCCATGGGATGAAGCTCTTCAGCGCAAAAGTCACTCCCCTCATTTCAAGTTTGTTGATGGACCAAAGGGCCTCCTGCGGACTCCAGCGCCCCTGGGCAAGGTGCCCCTCGCAGTTTGCTCCCCATCTGGACAGATTTGCAACAGTGGTTAGAGGAATCCACCGAGGAGTCTCGAGAGGCATTCCCACCACCAAGTTCCTGGGACAGAGTCACCACATGAACGCCCTTTCTGGTCTGCACCAGGCAGGGAAGCCTCATCAAAAGTGGCTGGCTCTGATGGGACCATCGACGGAGCACAGCCCTCTGCAACAGCCACATATGGGCCCTTGCCCATAGTACCAAGTCGAGAGTTGCCGCCATTGTCCCGAATACCTGTAAGTAATGCCAGGCCAAGGGTTTCTTCATCTGCAGGAACTGCCAAACCAACCATCGCAGGTCCTGAGCCCACCGGTCCGGGGAGGTACACCTTGCCCCCACGAGTATCGAAGTGCACTCCCAGGTACTCGATCTCTTGGGACGGATGCAAGTTGCTCTTGACTAGGTTGACTACCCAACCAAGTCTGCGCAGGAAATCCATCACTCTGGATGTTGCCTGTTCCCTCTCCGCCTTGGACTTTGTCCTGATCAGCCAATCGTCGAGATACGGGAGTACGAGTATTCCCTCCTTTCAGAGTGTTGCTGCCACAACCATCATGATCTTGGTGAAGGTGCGAAGAGCCATAGCCAGACCGAACGGTAGGGCCTGGAACTGAAAATGTCTCCATGGAACTGGAACTGTGAATCGGAGAAATTGTTGATGGGCCAGTCAGATGGGAATGTGAAGGTACGCCTCTGTCACGTTGAAGGAAGTCAAGAACTCTCCTTCTCTGACCGCTACTATGATGGAGCGCAACGTTTCTATGTCAAAACGGGGAACCCGAAGACAACGATTTATGTGTTTGAGATAGAGGATGGGTCGGAAGGACCCCTCCTTTTTTGGCACCACAAAACAGATTGAGTAATGACTGCAGCTGTACTGGTTTCTGGGAATGGGAACTACCGCTTCTAATTGCAGAAGCCACATCGGTGTCTCCTTTACAGCCGTGGCCTTGGCAGGAGCCCTGTAGGGGGACAGGACAAAAGACTAACACCCTGGGCGCACAGAGTCGAGGGTGTAGCCCTCCCGAATGACTTCCAGCACCCATTGGTCAGATGTGATTAGGCTCAGGCAGGGAAAAACTCCCGCAACTGACCTCCCATGGGCAGCATCCCCACCTGAGGCTCCCTCGCTTCAATGTTTTCTCTTCGGACCCAAGGAGGAAGAACTGAAGCCCCTCCCTGCTCCTCGAAAGCCCCAAAACCCCTGCCCCTCCATGGGAAACCAACCCTTCTGAAAGTGCACTGAACGAGGATTCTGAAGTCTCCTAAACTCCAGCGGCTGCAAACGAGCCGGATGGGTACTGCGAGATTGTTTCTGTTTATCCTCCGGGAGATGCCCCTCCTTTGGGCTCCCATAGGTCCTTTACCAATTTCTCCAGCTCCTTCCCGAACAGCAGCTTCCCCTTAAAAGGCAATCTGCTTAAACAACCCTTAGAGGAGCTGTCGGCCGCCCAATTTCTGAGCCAGAGACAGCAGCGGGCTGCTACTAGAGGCCATGCTCTTAGAGAGACCCCTAATAAGGTCATAGTGGGCATCTGTGAGATAAGCCGCTCCCGATTTGAGTCGTGCTGCCTTGCCCGCTGAGTCCTCCACCAGGTCCCCTGGATGCTACATCAGTTGGGCCCAGCGGACAAGGCCCTAGCCACCCAGGCCCCACAGACAGAAGTCTGCAACACAAGGGCGTTGATATCAAAGGCTTGCTTCAGCAAAGTATCCAATTTCCTGTCTTGGGAATCCTTAAAGGTTGCACTGCCTTCAACTGGGATAGTTGTCTTCTTGGTCACCACGGAGACCACCGCATCCACCTTCGAAGACCGAAGGAGCTCTCGCTCCTGATCCAGCAAGGGGTAGAGACAAGCCATGATACGTGAATCTCAGCCCAGCTTTCAGCAATTCCCACTCATCGTGGATCATCTGCTTGACCATTTGATGGACCGGAAAAACTTTCTGCGTCTTCTGAACCACTTGAAGTAAAGGGTCCTCCAGTGCCTGCTCCTCCACATGCTCTGTAGGCAAACTGAGCACCTTCAAGGACTCGCCAATAAACGCTGGGAGCTCCTCCCAGCGAGAGACACTGAATCCGCATCTGTTCTTCCTGCTCCAGAATCTCTCCTCCTTCCAACTCTTCCTCCTCTTCCGTCCAGAACCATGTCTAGGTCTGTTCCTTCCAGAACATCGGACAGAGAAGACTGGTCTCCCCAAACTTCTGAGCCTCTTGCTCTTAGGTGGGTCCATCCCCGTCTCCAAGGCCTTTGCCCATCATGCAGGAGTCGAGCTGGGCCTTTGCTGGAGTAGGCAATATGCCTTATATAAGAGAAGAATGAACTCTAGTAAAAAGCCTCCCCAGCCCCACCCCCACTCCTTGCTGAGAGGTGGAGGGCCTAGGACAAAGCTGGGGGGATTGGGCTGCATTTCTGGTAAGGGAAAGCAGAAGCCCGAAGCTCCTCCTTCCAGATGTGGGGTGATCCCTAATTCCTGTGACGAGGTGGAGCCCCTTTCTGGATCCTGAGCAGCCTGTAATTCCTGCTTCACTGAAGCTGCTTCCTGGGTGCAGCAGAGGCACACCCCTTTATCTGAGACTGTTGCCTTTCGGGTGCCTCAAACCAGGCACTTTTGGTGCCCCGGCATCGTGCCCCATCTTACCAGCACTCCCTGGGGCCTCAAGGTAAAGTGAGAAGGTCCCCCCCAGCAAATACCCCCAAAGGCTGAAAAGGAGACTCCACCAAGGCTCTAAGGGTTTGACTTCCTTGCCCCTATCCTTTTTTTTTTTTTTTTTAAATTAGCCTGACTGCGGACACGAACTACCAGATCGCGGCATCGTGGTCTGACCCCAGAAGGCAGAACAAGCAGAAAAGACACGCTTCCTCCTCCTCTTACTGGGACTTCCGCATCTGACTGCAAACACTGCTGCACATCCACTAGGCTGCTCTCACCACGCGGTCTGGCATGCAGCATGCAGGCTGGCAGGCAAGAAGTCCGTGTTCCTTTGCTAGGCCGCTCCAGCGCTCAGCCGCACCAGATGGCTTCAGCGACAGAGCGGCTCAGTGGACTGCTGCAGGAACCAAATCTCCTGACGCCGAACAAGGGAGGCACTATGCTGGACCACCGCTCCTGCGCTCAGCCACACTGATGGGCTTCGACAACAGGACAGCTCTGACGCGGTCTGAAGCCCCTCCCCTGTCCTCTGTGCGGGACGCTACTGCCTTCCGAATCTAGTCTCCTGGCTCTTCACCCATGTGCAGATTCGGGAGCCAACCACCAGACAGTTCTTGTCCGGAGAGCAGAAGGGAGAGAGGAGGGGGGCTCGGGGCTATTCCTTCCCCCCCCCTCCCCCTCAGGAACCAGTCCACAGAACAAAAGGAATCAAAACAAATGAATGTCAATTGAAAACCCAAGGTAACTCAAAATCAAATTAAAATTAAATCAAAACCTAGCACTCCTTAGTTGCTTCTCCAGCGAGCCCAGAGTCCTGGCTCACTGCTAACTCCAGCTGCTTGGAGACAGAGCATAATGGAGCTAGTGGGAGGTGCCAGCAGTATATATAGGTGGAGGTCATCAAAAGGATGACGTGCTCAGTCTTCAAGCTGCTGGAAGAGGTGCACAACCCAGAATTCTGGGACTGGACTGGAGGAACTCTAAGGAACCATTATAGTCTTCGCTGAGTTCAAATCTGCATTTGAATGTGTTCACTGGCCCGCCCTCTGGAGGGCACTAGGGAACAAACATGTGCCACTGAAGATCATCCAACTTCTCCGAGCATCATACATTGGCTCAATCAGCAGTGTGCGGATCCAAAATGAACTATCCAAGAATTTCCTATCCAAACTGAAGTCCACCAGGGAGATGTTGCATCAGCCCTGCTTTTCAATACTGTGACCACCACAATAATGAGGAAAACATTCAAAGGACAGATGTGAGGTCCAGTATGGTGTGAACAACTTTCTGATTAACTTGATTTTCGCAGATGATAGTGTTATATTTACTAACATGGATACAGAGGCCACCGACCTTCTTTTCCATATTGCCCAATCTTACGGACTAAGAATCAATGCGGACAAGACCAAAGTTATGACCACAGATGGATCATAGGCCTTTGTTCACCTCAATGGAATTCAAACCGAGCAGATCCAAGAACCAAATACCTGGGATCACTGGTACAGGAGATGGCGGCATCCACCACTGAAGTCCTCAGCAGGATTGGTCAGGCAACAGTAGCATTCGCCTCACTCAAATGGTGCCTCTGGAAGAAGGCCAATATCTCCACCAAGACCAAAATTTGTCTCTTCTGAATGCCGATCCTGCCAATTTTCCTGTATGGATCAGAAACATGGACTCTGTTCAAAGCAAACTTGAACAAATTCGAAGTCTTTCAAATGTGATGCCAGAGACAGATTTTGGGAGGCTCTCTTCATGACTGTCTCATTTCTATGGCAATTCGGACAAGGTACGACCATCAATCCTCCATCAAAGAACAAATCCAAAAACACAGATTGCGCTGGTTTGGCCATGTTTGCAGAATGAACATCAGTCGGTTGCCATACAAAGTCCTCTGGTGAGAGCGACCTGTCCACTGGAGGGTTCAAAGAGCAGCACCAAAGAAAACATGGCTCAAACACATCGAGGAAGATCTAAGAAACCAACAACTGAGCATCAATGAAGCCAGAAATTTTGACACTGATCGCCAAGGTTGGAAACGTACTGTGAACACCACACGGAATCCAGTGGCACCTACAGTAGCTTATTGGCCGAGAGTACGACCTTCTCTCCAAATGCCAGCTAAGGATTAAAGAAGAAAAAGAAGTAGAATATGATGAGAGCTAAGTTAACAGTAGCTTAACTACTGGCAGGATCTCCCAAGATGGACAGGTCTCAGTTGAGGTGATAGACTAAGACAAATCAACCATCTGGGCAGCAGCATGGGACTGCGTTGGCAGCAAAGGAGGATCATATTTCTGTGAAAACGGCAACACTAGAATTACCTGTGTAGAAGAAAGGCATGGCTATCTACTTCCATATCTTGCCACGAAAACCCAATGGAAGTCATAAAAAACAAACTGTGGAAGATAAGACCCCAGCTCAGAAGGCACTCAACTGGCTACTGGGGAAGAGCTGAAGACTTTTCAGAGAAAAGCCAGCATTTATGATGTGGTTGGAACAAAGCCCTCAGGATAGCTGATGTAGCTGCACATGAAATGAGAGTCACAAGCTGCAAAGACTCCTTACATATTGGGACATGAAAAATACGAAGCATGAACCAAGAGAGGTAGGAGGTGGTCAAGAATGAAATGGAATGTGTACAACGCGATCTGTTCGGTGTCAGCGAACTGAAACAGACTGGCATTGGGCACTTTGCATCCGATGATCACATGGGTCTACTATGCTGGAAATGAAAGACAGAAGAAACGGTGCTGCATTTATAACCAAAGAAACTTGCAAGAACTGTAATGAAATACAATGCAATCAGTGAACGCTTAATTTCTATTTGTCTATGAGGAATGCCTATCAACACACCTATAATTCAGGTATATGCCCCAACAACAGCTGAAGAGGATGAAGTTGATGAGTTCTATGAACAAGTACAAGCTGAAATTGACAGAACATGCAAATAGGATACTCTAATAGTCATGGGTGACTGGAATGCAAATGTTGGCAACAAAGAAGGTGGCAGTGTGGTTGGAAAATATGGATTTGGTGACAAAGCAGGAGAAAAAAAACCTGATACAATTCTGCAAGACCAACAATCTATTCTCCCTGAGGGAGTGGAGAAAATGAGGAAAAATTTACAAAAGCTGGAAAAACAAATCTTAACTGCCAAGCCTTAGACCAATGTGAAGAAGGGCAGTGTCATGCACTTGGGAAGCAGAAATCCAAGGGAATTGTATGTGATAGGGGGGGGGGGGAGAGGTTAGTGTGCACAGACCAGAAGAACCACGGAGTGATTGTTTCTGAGGATCTCAAGGTGGCGAAACAGTGCGACAAGGCAATGACAAAAGCCATAAGGATGCTGGGTTGCAAACAAAGACGCATTACCAGCAGAAAGGAAGTATTAATGCCTTTGTGCAAGCCGCTGCTGAGGCCTCACTTGGAATATTGTGTTCAGTTTTGGAGCCCATATCTCACAAAGGATATAAAAAGGCTGGAAGCAGTTCAGAGGAAGGCGACCAAAATGATTTGGAGCCTGTGTCAGAAGACTTATGAGAAGAGACTTGAAGATCTAAATATGTACACTCTGGAGAAGAGGAGGGACAGGGGAGATATGATTCAGACCTTTAAATACTTAAGAGTATTAATGAACAAACAAACCTCTTCCAAAGATGGGGAAGCTGTAAAACCAGAAGGCATAACAGGAAGCTCATGGCAGACTCACCTCTTCTGTGCTGCCTTCGACCTGCCCACTCCCTCCTCCCCCCTCCAGCCCCTCCTTAGTCTTCTGAGTGGTTTGTCTTCCCCCGTTTGTCCATTCTCAGAATTTCAAGCTTGTCTCTCGCCTTTGATTCTATCCCTTTCCTGTCACATCAATGGAGTTCTGTCTTTTTCCTGCAGTCAATTTATATTGTAAACCGTCCTGATGCCGCAGTGTGGGCGGTATATAAAGAAATGAATAAAGATAAAGCTGCAAGGGGGTAAACTGAAAGGCAATGTCAGTTAATACTTTTTCACTGAAAGGGTGGTGGATGCTTGGAATGCCCTCCCGATGGAAGTGGTGGGGGCAAATACAGTGACAGAATTCAAAATGGCATGAGACAGACACAGTGGATCCCTTTATAGCAACAGGATAGAAATCAAAAACATAACTATATTATATCTGAACAAACAGGGGTGACCTACATAGAGTAGTGGGTTCACCCCTAAACAGAGGCATGGGGATGGGTGACCTGAACGGAGCAGTAGGTGCACCTACTCTTGCCGCCTTGTTGGGCAGACTAGATGGACCATACTGTTCTTTATCTGCAGTCATATACTATATTATATTACTATTCATCTCGAACACCTTCAAGAAACACAAGCAGCGACTGTACAAATGGACTTCACCCAATGGATTGTACAAAAATCAAATTGTCTACATCTGTGGAAGTCAATGATGGAAACGCTCTAGAACATCAAAGACAAAACCTGGAGCTGACTGTGGTACAGATCACCAACTTAGCATGCAAACTCATGCTAAGGTTGAAAAAGAGCAAGCCACTCATGAAAGTAGCAAGATATGACCTTGAGAATATACCACCGGAATTTAAAGACTGCCTGCCAAATAGATTTGCTGCTTTACATACAAAATGACAGAGCTCCAGAAGAGTTATGGGATGACATCAAGAAGGTTGTGTTGGAAGAAAAGTGAGACGTCTCTACAAAAGGTGATAAAAGCAAAAATGGCCAAAATGGATGATCAAAGAAACTCAGAAAATTGCTTAAAAATGCTGAGAAGCTAAAGCCAGAGGAGAAAGAGAGGCAATTGCAGAACTCAGATTTCCAATGTATGGCAAGACAAGAAGTACTACAATGACACCTGCAAGGAAATCAAATCAGAAACTATTAGAGGAAGAACAAGATCGGCTTTACTAAAGCTATGAAAGTTAAAAGAATTCCAACCTCAAATTGGAATGCTACAAGATGCTCAAGTATCCATGTTGAATGATGCTGAGAAGATCAAGAAAAGTAAGAAAGAATATACAGAGCCATATCATAAAGATCAAGTGGACCAACAGCCATTTCAATCTGTACCTTGTGATGAAAGAAGTCAACGCAGCATTAAAAGCCTTATCAAAGAAAGCACTGGGCATTGATTGCTCTAATACTTCAAGGGGAAGGCAATCAGATGCAGCTATTACCATAATTACAAGGCTCTGCCAGAGAATTTGGAAGACATCATTGCCAACAGACTGGAAAAGATCTGTTTTATACCAATACTAAAGACTATACCAACTGACTGTGGAAATTATCGCACAATCGCTCTGATCCCACATGTCAACAAGATTCTACTCAAGATTATTCAACAGAGACTACCTACAACCATACCTGGAATGAGAACTGCCTGAAATGCAAACAGGGTTCAGGAAAGGGCAAGGAACGAGAGACATTGCGGATGCGAGATGGATCCTTGAAAAGACAAAAGAATACCAAAAGGATATCTGTATGTGTTTTAATCGACTACAGCAATGCTTTTCACTGTGTAATCCATGAGAAACTCTGGGCCACATTAAGAAGCATAGGTATACCACAACACCTAATAGTTCTCTTGCACAACCTTTACATAGATCAAGAAGCAACAGTTTGAACGGAACAAGGAGAAACAGAATGGTTTAAAATCAGCAAAGGTATACAAGGCAAGGCTGCATACTGCCCCCTACCTGTTTAATTTATATGCAAAATAAATCATTAGAAAAATAGGACTGTATGAAGACAACCAAGATATGAAGATTGGTGGAAGGCTCATCAACAACCTTCGCTATGCTGATGATACCACATTGCTGGCTGAAAGTGGAGACAATCTGAAACATTTGCTTCTCAAGATCAAGCAACAGTCTTAAAACGGGCCTGCACCTTAATGTAAAGAAAACAAAGATCCTGATAACTGGCAAAATCAATAAGTTTATCGATGGAGAAGAAATTGAAATAGAGGACAACTTTAACCTACTTGAATCAACTATCAATAAAGAAGAAAACAAGCAGTCAAGAAATCTGACGACGCATTGCTCTTGGCAGAATGGTTTTGATGGACCTAGACAAGATTTTCAAGAGTTGAGATGTCTCTCTCCATACAAAGATTCGACTTGTTCAAGCCATAGTATTTTCATCATCATATAGATGTGAAAGGACAAAGAGACAGGAAGAAAATAGATACCTTTGAATTATGGTGCCGGCGATAAATATTGTGTATACCATGGATTTCCCGAAAAACAAACCGTCAGTACTAGAGATCAAACCTAAGTTTTCTTCAGAAGCTCAGACAAGACGTCAACATTCATACTTTGGATACATCATGCAAAGAGAGGCATCATGTTTGGCAAGGTAGAAGGTCAACGCAAAAGAGGAAGGCCAGCATTGAGATGGATTGATACAACAATAGCAGCTATGGGTGTCACTCTATCAACAATGAACTGCCTGACTGAAGACCAAACACAGTTTAGGACAACTATCAAGAGGGTCGCCATGAGTCGAAACCCACTCGATGGCACTTAACAACTCCTCCCCAATTCCAGCAATGCAGATGGAAGGAGTTGAAAAAAAAATAATGTTCAACTTAGTGCTCTGAATATGTTTGTTTCTATATTTTACATCCGTTATCTTTATATTTTGCACAATACAAGAGAAATGTATCATTCATAGGATGGATGGATGGATGGGGGGGGGGACAGGGTAAAGCGTAATCACCTGTAGCATGTGTTCTCCAGGGACAGCTGGAATCAGTTCTCACATATGAGTGATGTCTGTGCGACTGAGTCCTCACGGAAGCATCTCCCCAGCTTTCAAAGAAAGCCTTTGGGAGATGCCACTATGCATGTGTGGTGCCCTTCCTGCCCAAGGGTGCCATCTTGCTCAATCAGATGACATAGCTAAAAAGAAAAATGACAAAGAAGCAAATCCAAGGGAATGAGGGAGAGTTGTGAGGACTGATTCATGCTGTCTCCGAAGAACATCTTTTACAGGTGAGTAACTACGATTTCTCTGGAAACAAGCAGAAGTCAGTCCTCACATATGACCTAGACTCTGAAGACCTGCTAAGGTAGACTGAAAACCAGGTGGAGGCTCGGCAAATGTCCAACATCAGGATGGAATGCAGGTTTGCTACAGAGGCCGCCATGGCCCCAACACTGTGTGCTGTGACCCGGCCATCCAGCGTGAGCCCAGCTTGCTCTTAGGCGAGGGCGATGCAGTCCACCACCCAAGTATTTATTTATTTATTTATTGCTTTTATATACCGCGCTATTTAAAATCAGTGCAGTTCAATGTTCCCTCTAATTTTCTGTAGGCTGTGTGCGCATAAAATATCAGCCGTGCGGCATTTGAAGGAAGGTTAAATTTTTTGTGCGCTACATAACGACACTTGGAATTATATACTTTAAAATTTGACTACACATTAGAATACAGTATGTACACCACATTGATGTTAATCAAATTAAATGAAAATAGACGATTACTAAATGAAGCGGAAAATTTCTAGTAATTACAATCACAAATGTGGTATTTCAGTTAATTTTTATTGAAAGCCATTGTTATTCCATGTAAATAATTTATGTATGGAAGAAGAGTTCGGTGTCCTACATGGAGTGGTGGGTTCACCCCTAAACAAAGACATGGGGAGAGGTGGCCTGCACAGAGCAACAGGTGCACCTACTCTTGCCATCTTGCTGGGCAGACTAGATGGACCATGCTGGCCTTTATCTGCCGTCACTTACTATGTTCTCAAAATTTCTCTCTTCGATCTTTCAAATGTACCCAGTCTGAATAAATTTTATCAAGGTCTACTGATCCGCCATCTTGAAGATGACTCTTAACACGCATCAACATTTCCAAATGTTCGAAATGTAAGCGATTCCTTATTTTGGTTTTTAAACTGTTCATCAAGCTGAAATCACGCTCACAATCTGCACTAGAAGCCAAAAATGTTCCACCAATATCCACAATTTTGCTTAATCTGCAAAGTGAGCATTCTGAAACACCAAAGTCACCATATCTGTAAAACTGTTTATCAGTTTGCTTTTGATTTTTTCTGCGACTAAAAACTTGAAGTCATTGTACTGCTGAATAACAATATGTTCCTCCATAAGAAATTGTTTATACTTTAAGCAGAGTGATCGGACGTTTTCAATTCCAAATTCATAATCACACTGTGCTATTGCTGTCAAGTCAAAGCAGACCATTCCTCAATTTCATTTTCAGGAAATCTTTCCCCTAAATGCAAGGTTGTGATTAATGACAAAATGGAAGCGCACCTCTGTGTTCCAATATGCAATTGAAACCAATCTGTGTCATTTTCCATTCCTTTCCTTATCATACCTAGGATTCTATTTGCTCTCTTGGCCGCCGCTGCACACTGGGCCGAGGGTTTTTAACATGGTATCCACAATGACGCCTAAATCTTTTTCCTGGGTGGTGGTTCCTAATGTGGAACCTTGCATCGTGTAACCATAGTTTGGGTTGTTCTTCCCTAGGTGCATAACCTTGCACTTCTCCACATTAAATTTCATCTGCCATTTTGATGCCCAGTCTTCCAATTTATCAAGATCCTCTTGCAATTTTTCACAATCCTCTTGGGTTTTAACAATTTTAAATAGTTTTGTGTCATCTGCAAATTTGATAACCTCACTCGTTATTCCACTTTCCAGGTCATTTATGAATATGTCAAAAAGCAGCAGACCCAGCACAGATCCCTGGGGTACACCACTATTCACCTTTCTCCATTGGGAAAATTGGCCATTTAGCCCTACCCTCTGCTTTCTATCTTTTAACCAGTTCCTGATCCACAATAGTACACTGCCTCCTATCCCATGACTCTTTAGTTTTGCCAAAAGTCTCTGATGAGGGACCGTGTCAAAGGCTTTCTGAAAGTCCAGATACACAATATCAACCGACTCACCTTTGTCCACCTGATTATTCACTCCTTCAAAAAAACATAACAGATTAGTAAGACAAGATCTTCCTTGTCTAAAGCCATGTTGGCTGTCTCTCATTAGGCCATGATTATCTACATGCTGAGTAATTTTATTCTTAAGGCACCTAGTTTTGAAAATCAGTATTAAGCTCCTAACTTCCTTTCCTTCCCTAAATTTGCCCCCATTGCCACCCACTTTTTATGCTCCTAACTTTAGGAGTTTAGTGAAGTTTTAAGAAAATATTTAGGCACTCAGCCCTAGTACATTTTCAAAGAGACCAATTTCGGAGCATAACTCTCAAAGTTAGGAGCATAAATCCTTTGAATATTAAGCTCTTGGATTTCAGAAACTGCACCATCCTCTGCTTTAGCAGCATTTCCATTAATTTATTCACTACAGAGGTCAGACTAACTGGCCCATAGTTACCAATCTCTTCCTTACTTCTGTCTCTATGGACAGGAGCCACATTTGCCTATCTCTAGTTCTCTGGGATTACTCCTGACTCTAAAGAAGCATTGAAAAGGTCAGACAGCGGAGCTGACGGCACATCCTTCAATACCCAGGGATGAATTTGGTCCGGCCCATTGCTTTGTCCATTTTAAGTTTAGCTAGCTTACCATCTTCTGAAAATAGTTTTGAGTTCTACTTCATTTCCATTTCTATTTGTGTTTTCGTAGGTCCCATTTTCAGCCCTTCATCTATGAGAAATATTTATCAAGCAATTCTGCTTTATCTTCATCAGCCTCTACACATTCCTCCCCTTCATCATTAAGTCTCACAATTCCACCTTTGCACTTCCTCCTGTCACCAACATACCTGAAAAAAGTCTTGTCCCCATGTTTTACCATACTGGCTATTTTTAATTACATTAGCATCTTTGCTTTCCCGACTACTTTACCAGCTTCCCCAGATACTGCTGTTTGTCTTCCTTTTTCTGTGCTTATAATTTATTAAGGTTAACCTCTTTATCCCTACCTTTTCAGCTACTTCGTTTGCAAATCCTATCAGCCTCCTTTTCCTCTTACTTTTTCTTTCCTAACAAAAAGATTCATTGTAAACTAAGCAAATGAAGGTTCTCAGCAGAAATCCTGAAAAGACCGCGAAGGAGAGTCCCCCCTCGAGCCCCCTTCCTGCTCAGTACCAAAGTCTTCAGGAAACAGCCACAAATCTCCCACACAGCTGCTAGGCCTTCCTCAACCAAGCAGCCCGCAGCCGTGTGCTCAAAAACACCTACAGAGGCCTTCTGCCTAACCCGGCACCTCCCAGCTCCCGAAATTAGCAATCCAGACTGGCAACCCTACCTGCACTGTCTCTGCCATTGCCTCCGTTCTGCGAAAGGGGCTGCGATGCTGCCTGTCTGCCCTGCGTTCAGCCGTGCTCCCCAGCTTCGGTGACGAGGGCCTGGAATCGCTTCCTCCGGCTCAATGCAGACCACACAGATGACCAGGGCAGGGAATGTGAAGCCACGTGGCTGGCTGGTGGTGCCTCAGACAGCCTCCTCTGCCCCCTCCTCCTAGTCCTAGGCTCCTTACTGCCCTCCTATTGGTCGAGGTCGGACTCATGGCTCATGTCACGTGTGAGAGGAGAAGAGGACTCAGAAGTGATGTAGATCGCCGGCGCAGCCACAGCGCTGCATGGTCTTTAAAACATCCAAGATTTGAAATGAAATGAAGTGAAAAAAGCCAAAGCAGATCCTTGTGCGCTCTGTTTTAATTTGTGTGCGCTCGCTCGGAGAGGTGTGTGCGCGCGCACACGCGCACAGCTTAGAGGGAACAGTGGTGCAGTTTACATACAACAGATTTATGCATAACCGGTATGCTGTTATGTAGACAGTATTCACTTGTTCACTGCTTCCCCCAGCCGACTGGGGTCATAGGAAACAAAACGCTGAGAAGCTTTGCAGAGGCCCTGTATACAATGAATGTAGAAGAACAGGGTCCTCTGACAGTCCAAGGTGTGAAGGATGTTCTTCGCCCTGCTGGAGTGAGGTCTTGGGAAGGTGGTGGGTAGCACCTCCTGGTTGAGGTGCAAGACGACACCACCCTTCGGAAGGAATGTGGAGTGCGTGCATAGCATGACCCTGTTCTTGTAGAATCTGGTATATAGCGCCTCTGCCACTAGGGCTTGGAGCTCGCTGACCCTGCGAGCAGAGGTCTCTCAGGTACATGCCCATATACAGCTGGTAGGCCTGGATCTGGCCGATGAGCATCGAGTCCTGGTAGCACTTTCTGTCAAAGGCATCCAAGATGCAGGCCTCCCTACCTGGGGGCACCGAGAAGTGCATCTTCAGCCAATGCATGGCAGACTCCACCATCATGGAGTTATGCAGTAGTTGTGTCTTCTAGAAGCCTGGGCTCCAGCAGACCCGATACATCAAGTCGAGCCGCTGCCGACGATGGGCACCAATGCCGGTCTTTCCCACAGGTGGAGCATGAGCTGTTCCAGGATAGATGGAATGGGCACCGAGAGGGATTCCCTTGGTGGTGGCTCGGATTGGAGGATCTCTAATTCCTCTGTCCTAGGGTCTTCCTCTGATTTCATTTGGTATGCTGGGGCCTTTGACATGTCCTGCATGAAGTTGAGGAACACCATGTCCTCGGGTGGGGACCAACGCCAGGGTTAGGAAGGTGGCGAGTGAGGGAATGTAGCGGTGACGACAGGTGTCCGGGGACTCCCCGTCTTTGGTCTCCCATTCCGAGTAGTCTGTCAAAGACTCGAGTGATGGGTGGCTGGCGGGCTCTGGGCCCGAGCCCTGCCTGTGATCCTCAGAAGCCCCGTGACTGGTGCCATGTGTGCTAGCTAGGGAAGACCTCTGTCCTGTAGAGCAGGATCCAGATCTAGATCTCGACCGAGGATAGACTCAAGACCGTATGGTCTAGAGGATTGGCTCAGCCTCTGGGGACATCCTTGACATTGAGAGCCCGGTGGTCTGGGCAGAGAAACAGGCTGTGCTGGACAGCAGTGCCCGCTGTTGGTCCATGAAGGTAGACCGGCTGTGCTCCAGGGCTGCCAATCTGGTTTCTAGTCCAGAAGGCTCCACAGGTACTGGTGCAGGCACAGAGGAACTCTGGCCCGGCGACGATTCCTCCGAGGGGGAGTCCTCAACAAGGATAGCCTTGGGCATCTGAGGCTAATACAGATGATTCCTTCCAGGTGACCTTGGTGGACTGCTCCCTGCGGGACCTGGCTTGGGACTTATCCGATCTGCCGGAACCGTCCAAGGACAATACCTTCAAAGGGTTTCTTCTTGTGTACCCTCAAGGAAGGCCCCCCTTTCTGAAGGTCCGCGGCGTTGACTAGGGTCCCCCGCGGCATTGACTAGGGTCCACAAGGGCACCATGGGAGTCTGTGGCTTCAGAAGGGGTCTTGGCCTTTGGAGGAACTGAGGACTCTAAGAAAAAAAAAAAAAAAAAAAAGTCATCGTGCTACTGCTGTCGGCTCTTGAGAGCCTTGGTAGACATATTTTTACAAAGACCACAGAATGCGGGGTCATGGCCCGGCCCTAGGCAGCAGTCATGTGTATCGGTAAGAGACATGATTTTTGTACTCTAAACATACTTCTTAAAGCCACTGGTAGCCATGGGGGGAAAAAAGTACCCCAGCAAGGTTGAAGGCCCGCGGTGCTGCCAGCTGGAAAAAAGGTACAAAGCCGTCAAGAAGGACAAATATATACAGACCCGAGACTCTATGCTAGAGCAGTGGGCTAGGTTGGCAGAAAGAGTACCCGTGTACAACCCGAGAAAAGCATATGAAACTTAGATACAAAAAACAAAAAAAAACACTTTTTATGGGAAAAGCAGATGTCTGAAGGGCTTTGGGGAAAAAAAGGAGACTGAGCAAGATGGCACCCTTGGGCGGAAAGATCACCACGCATGCACAGTGGCATCTCCCAAAGGCTTTCTTTGAAAGTGGAGAGAAGCTTCCGCGAGGGCTCCATCGGCAATGACATCACCCATATTTGAGGGCTGACTTCCCGTTTGTTCCCAGAGAATGGCTCCTCTTCATTCCCCCATGCCTTACTGGTCAAACCTGGACCTAAGATGTGCCTTCATCATGAAGGCAGATGTGGGGTGGAGGATAAATGCACAGATGTGCCTGCAAAAGAAATCTGGTAACCTTAACTAGGGGACACACCATGAAGCTACAAAGAGACGGCTGAGCGGAGCTATGACAGAGTCTATAAATGAATGAATGCAGTAGAACAGGTAAACTTAGATTATTTGTTTATGCCATCAAAAAGTAAAAAAAACTAGGAACATGCAATGAAGCTAGAGTGTAACCTATTTAAGACTAATAAAAGAAAATATTTTTTCACTCAACGCGTAATCAAACTCTGGAATTCGTTACTGGAGGATGTACTAAAAGCTGTCAGTGTAGCTGGGTTTATAAAGGTTTGGACAAGTTCCTGGAGGAAGAGTCCATAAATCATTATTGAAGATGGCCCAGGTAATCTGCTGCTTGCCCTAATACAAGCACTGTGGAATCTGTGTGTCTTTTTGGGAAAACTGCTAGGTCTTGTGATCTGGATTGGCCACTGTTGGAAAGAGGATACTGGGCTTGATGGACCTTGGTCTGACCCAGTATGGCAGTTCTTATATTCTTATTTTCGTCTCTCAACGTATAATTAAGCTTTGTTGCAACTACCTATTAGGTTGTCATGGCAAGATGGATTTTAAAATGGGTCTATACCTTAACACGAAGATGACAAAAGATCCTGACAAGTGGCAAATTCAATTTTATCCTTGATGAGGAAGTTATCTACTATTTCTATTTCTGGTATATATCTGAAGGGGGCTCCTAGAGTCAGTAATGGGTGGAGTTCAAAATTAAGTTGCTTTGCTCTGTAACAATTTACCATATGAAGAGTGCTCCGCTATGGTTCAACACCTCTTATGTACCCCGCCCACCCCCCAACCAGACACATTTGATTTTTCATTTTGGTAGTATTGACCTCTGACAAAGAAAAAACACATTTTGTTAACAAAAAGTCACACACACTATTTTTCTAGAAAGGCCCTTAAAGCAACGAACAAGGGATGCAGAATTCACAAGATATCTGCCTTAGGTATTTGGCGATCATATTTACAAATAATGTCTACATAAGTCACATACTTACTTAATATTGTGTATCTTCCTGGAAGCTATCATGGGAAAATCAACTTCGAAAAATTTTCTTGGGAGACGGTTCGCATCCTATAAATAAAGATTTCCTGGTGAGGCAGGTTACAGTTTCCAATTGCAGACACAAAATTAGAGAGCAATCTGTTATATACAAAATAAGTGAAGAAAAATGTAGGGGAAAAAAAACCACTTACCCATGCCAGAAATGATATTTAAGGGTGATGCATCAGAGGAACGGAGACAAATCTTTTAAAATCCGGAAGATGTAATACAGATAACTGATAAAAACTAAAGAGTAACAAATCACGGAGATCAGACAGTATACATGCCAGGGTGCTCAAAGAACAAATATGAGATTGCAGACCTGCAAATTTGCGACCTAGCATTAAAATCATCTGTAGCACCCAAAGATTGGAGAGTGGCCAATGTAACACAATTTTTTAAACAGGGTTCCAGGGGTGATCCAGTTAACTACAGACCAATGAGCCCGACATCAGCACCAGGCAAAATGGTAGAAACCATTATAAAAACACAAAATTACTTAACATGTAAATAGTCATGGTTTTATGACAGAAAGTCAATGTAGATTTATTTATTTAGGCAGATTTGTATAGCACCTTAGCCAAGGAAAGTCTTGCCTTACTTATCTCCTATATGGTTTTGAAGGTGTGAATAAACAGGTAGATAAAAGGTGAGCCAGATGATATATATAGTGTGTGTATCTCTATTTTCAGAAAACCTTTGACAAATGTTTCTCAGGAGAGACTTTTGGGGAAATTACTAAGTCATGTGATAGGAGACAGTGTACTATTGTAGATTAGGAACAGGTTGAAAGATAGAAAACAGAGTAGGGCTAAAAGGACAATTTTCTAAATGGAGAAAGGGGAATAGTGTGTTTTAACAATTTTGAATAATTTTGTGTCATCTGCAATTTTGATTACCTCCCGCTATTTCCATTTTCAGCTTATTTATAAATATGTTAACAAGCAGTGGGTCCAAGGATCTGTGCTGGGCCTGCTGCTTGTTAACATATTAGCAAATGACCTGGAAATGTGAATAGCGAGTGAGGTGATCCAATTTGCAGATGACAAAATTATTCAAAAGTTGTTAAAACACAAGAGGACTGCAAAAAATTACAAGAGGATCTTGATAAATTGGGAGACTGGGCATCCAAATGGCAGATGAAATTTAATGTTGACAAGTGAAAGTTATGCACTTAGGGAAGAAGAACCACCCACACTATGGTTACACGATGCAAGGTTCCACATTAGGAACCACCACCCATGAAAAGGACCTGGGCATCATCGTGGATAGTACATTGAAACCACCTGCCCAGCATGCAGCTATGGCCAAGAAAGCAAATAGGAATGATAAGGAAAGTAATGGAGAATAAAATCAAGAATCCCTGTAAAATAGTTATCTCCAAGTTATAACGCCCTGTTCAATGTAAACCATCTTGATATCATGAAAGGCGATATAAGAAATGTTAAATAAGTAAATAAAAATGCCTCTGAATCGTTCATGGTGCGACTGCACCTTGAATATTGCGTGCAATTCTGGTTGCAACATCTTAAAAAGGATATAGCAGAATTAGAAAAGGTACAGAGAAGAGGTGCAACAATTAAGGGGTTAGAAGGATATCCCTACGAGGAAAGGCTTAAAAGATTAGGGCTTTTCAACTTGGAAAAGAGATGGCTGAGGGGAGATATGATATAGGTCTATAAAATAATGAGTGGAGTGGAATGGATAAATGTAGATCGGTTGTTTATTCCTTCAAAAAAGTAGAAAAGCTAGGAGACACACAATGAAGCTACATTGTAGCAAATTTAAGACTAATCACAGAAAATATTTTTTTCACTCAATGCACAATAAAACTCTGGAATTCGTTACTGGAGGATGTAGCCAAAACTATTAGTGTAGCTTGGTTTAAGATGGATTTTTCCTCTAGGAACCTGTCCAAACCTATCAACCATTATTAAAGAGGATTGGGGAAATCCACTGCTTACTCATGGGACAAGCAGCGTGGAATCTGTCTACCTTCTGGGAACCTGACAGGTATAGTGACCCGGATTGGCCACTGTTGGAAACAGGATACTGGGTATGATGGACCCTTGGTCTGAACTAGTATGGGCCATCTTTCTTATTTATTTAATTTAGCTGGCTAATATTATATACCGCAAATCTTAAGTGGGGACGTCTTCACAATTATATGCGATTCCATTCCTGCTGGCAAAGCGCCCAAGTAAAGGCATTCTGTTCTGTAGCGGCACATTTTATATCTCCTCATGAAAACACCTGCATCCCAGCTATGGCAGTCTAGAATTAAAAGGCAAATCTGGAGAAGCAGGTGTAAAATATTTTCTTGGAAAAACAGGATGCAAGTATACTTCCTGACCACTGGATGTCGCTATTGCACCAGGCTAGTACAGCTAAAGAACCAGAGTTCTTCAGTCAGATTACTGTACAGTGCCTTGTGAAAGTATTCAGCCCCTTAGTGTTTGTCCTGTTTTGTCGCATTACAACCTTGAATTAAAATGGAGGTTTGGGGGTTAGCATCATGTGATTTACACAACACGCCTACCACTTTCAAGGTGCTAAATCCTTTATTGTGACACAATTAGTAAGACAAACAGAAATCATGAGTGAGCATAGGTATCCCCCCCCCCAAAGTTAATACATTGTAGAGCCACCTTTTGCTGCAATTACAGCTGCAAGTCTTTTGGAGTATGTCTCTATTAGCTTAGCACATCTGGACACTGGGATTTTCACCCATTCCTCAATGCAAAACTGCTACAACTCCTTCAAGTTAGATGGGTTGCGTTGGTGTACAGCAATCTTCAAATCACGCCACAGATTCTCAATTAGATTGAGCTTTGGGCTTTGACTAGGCCATTGCAAGACATGTAAACGTTTCCCTTTAAACCACTTCAGTGTAGATGTAGCAGTATGTTTAGGGTCATTCTCCTGCTGGAAGATGAACCTTCGTCCCAGTTTCAAGTCTCTGGCAGACTGAAACAGGTTTTCCTCAAGAATTGCCCTATATTTAGTGCCATCCATCGTTCCTTCAGTCCTGACCCGTTTTCATGTCCCTGCTGATGAAAACCATCCGCACAGCATGACGCCGCCTTTACCATGTTTCACTGTGGGATGCCCCTGCTGATGAAAACCATGCGCACAGCATGATACCGCCTTTACCATGTTTCACTGTGGGAAGCTGTTTCATGGGGTGATGGAAATGTTGGGTTTGCGTCACATATGGCATTTGCCACGATGGCCAAAAAGTTCAATTTTCATCTCAACTGACCAGACAACCTTCTTCCAATGTGTATGTGGGGTCCAGCAGATGCGGGGGCCCATAGATAGAGCTACAAGCCACTACGCAGTCCAACCTAGCTGCACATTCTACAGAAAGAGCTTCCTGCTCACCAGCGTCCTTCCAGATCTCCTTCTCATGACCATCCAGCACGTGTAGCAGCTAACAAATACAGCAGTGCTCTGCAGCCCACTCATTCAGAACCACCAGATCCAGCTCAACATACAAGGAGATGAGTGAGCAGACAAACTAACCATTCTGCTATTTCAGCACAAAGTCTTGCCCTCGGAGAAACCTCCTCCTCACCATCTGCCTCATTATACTAGCTATGCTCCTAATAATGCCCTATACCTCACCCAAACTACAGTACTATCCCAGTGATCGCATTTGATTTAATTAGTGGAGGAGGGATGGTAAGGAAATCCACAGTACTACCTTTTAACTTTCAAAAGGGAGACTATGATAAAATGAGGAAAATAGTTAAGAAAAAACTAAAAGGAGCAGTTGCAAAGGTTAAAGACTTACATCAAGCTTGGGTGTTGTTGAAAAATACTATCTTGGAAGCCCAGAACAGCTGTATTCCACGCTTTAAGAAAAGTGGAAGGAAGTTCAAAAAACTGCCAGCATGGTTTAAAGGTGAGGTCAGAGAGGCTGTTGCCAAAAAAGCATCTTTCAGGAAAGAGAAAAAAGAGCCAAACGACGAAAACTGGAAACAGCACAAGCACTGGCAAGTTAAATGCAAGGCATTGATAAGGCAGGCAAAGGGAGAATGTGAGAGGAAGCTTGCTGCGGAAGCAAAAACACGTAATAAAGACTTTTTCAAGTACATTCGTAGCAAAAAACCTGCAAGTCAGTCAGTTGGTCCATTAGATGATAGAGGGGCTAAAGGGGCACTAAGAGGCGACAAGGCGATAGCGGAGAGACTGAATGAATTCTTTGCTTCGGTCTTTACTGAGGAAGATGTAGGGATATTACCCATGACTGAAGTGGTATTTAAAGGTGCGGAAGAATTGAAGGAAATATCGATACAACTATTTGATAAACTGAAGAGTAGCAAATCACCTGGACCGGATGATATACATCCAAGGGTGTTGAAAGAACTGAAATATGAGATTGCAGACCTGCTATTAGTAATCTGTGAACTATCATTAAACTCATCTGTAATACCTGAAGATTGGAGGATGGCAAACGTAACGCCAATTTTTAAAAAGGGTTCCAGGGGTGATCCAGAAAACTACAGACCAGTGAGCCTGACGTCAGTACCGGTCAAAATGGTAGAAACCATCATAAAGAACAAAATTGCTAACATGTAGATAGTAATGGCTTAATGGGAGACAGCCAACATGGCTTCAGACAAGGAAGATCTTGTCTTACTAATGTTATGTTTTTTTGAAGGTGTGAATAAACAGGTAGACAAAGGTGAGTCGGTTGATATAGTGCAGGCATGTCCAACAGGTAGATCGCGATCTACCTGTAGATCGAAGGGGTCAGAGGAAAATCGCCAGCCCCACTTGGCTCCATCTCTCCAGCAGCTCGCCCTGTCGCTAGGAGAGAGCTCATGCAGGCAGGTCGTCTGCCGAGGGCTTGCCGCCGCTGCTGATCCTTTGCCTGTCTTTTTCCCCTGCCTGAGGGAATCTTGCCTGCGGGTGTATTGGGGTGCTTGTTGTTTTCGTGCCAGTAGTTTGTGGGTACCCCAGGGGGCCAACGCCCGCACTCTGCGACGAGACGCCACAGGCCCGGCATCATATCTGGTCTCCTGCCTCTCAGAATCACCCATTCCTGTCCCCGCCCCAACACCCCTTAGAAGTGTGTTATATACCAGGCGATATCCATTTGCCCGGGCTTTACCTGAATACACTTACCGTATTAGTTGTGTCGTGTGCCGGTTGTTGGTCGCTTTATAGTTCGCTTTCAAACTTTTTCGGGCAGACACAACAAAGTGTCAAGAACTTTGTGATTTTGGCAGGCTTTTCCAATTGTGTTCTAACTTGTCTATGCCTTGCCTTCAAACTGGTTCAAACCACTGTGACTTTTGCTTGCCTCTGCAATTTTATTTTGCCTAGCCTTTGCGTTGATTCTACACAATGTGCAGAATTTATTAAATCGTGTGTGGTGGTATTTGAACTTGTTTGGCGGTATTTGATTTTATCTGGTTTGCTGGACAGGTGTTTGAGTTTTTTTGATGATTGGTGGTATTTGATTATTGGTGCCAGTATGATGAATTCTTCTTTTTACTTTTAGAACTGCATGCGTGGTTCTGGCATCTCCAGTCCTTGCATTGCACATCATCCAGAGGTCTTCAGTTCCTGTTGATCTTTAATACTTTGGGACAGTGACAGCCACCCCAGTATAACGAAGATGAGTGTTCCAAAGAGTTAAACCTACCACTCATGATGAATGGGAAATGGACTACATCATGGTGAAAGACAAGTGTTGTCTAATTTGTAACGCCCCAATATCCTTGCCCAAAAAGGGTAATCTGGAACGTCATTATAAAGCTCATGCATAGCAATAAGTTTGATGCTGATTTTCCACCCAAAAGTGAAATTTGTAAACTGAAGCTCAAAGAACTTAAATCAAAATTGGCTACTCAGCAACAGGTCGATGGTGAAGCCAAGGTCACATTCGGTCAATGCAACCATAGCATCCTTCAAGGTCAGCAACCTGATCGCAAAGAAATGCAAACCTTTCACTGAAGGGGAATTTGTAAAAGATTGTTTTCTTGAAGCAGCTGACAATCTTTTTGAAGGATTTAAAAATAAGAAAGATCATAGCTGCTATTCAAGATGTACAATTGTCAAGAAACTCCGCCGTGCGGCGAATAGAAAAGATGTGTGGAAACACAACTGAACAATTGTTGGAGGATGTTTCAAATTGTGCTGATTTCTCTCTCCAACTGGATGAATCTACAGCCATAAGAGAGATAGCCCAGTTACTAGTCTTTATCCGGATGGTTTTTGAAGACTTCAGTGTTAAAGAAGAACTACTTGGAATGATTTCTTTAAAAGGGAGAACTATCGGTCAGGAAATATTCAGTTCTTTCCATTCTTTTGTGACAAAGCACAGTTACTTACCTGTAACAGGTGATCTCTGGGAACATCAGGAATAAGTCTTCACATATGGGTACGTCGGTACCAACGGAGTCTGCGCGGGAACGCTTCCCAGCGTCCAATCAGAACGCTTTTGGGAGCATCCCAACACGCCTGCGTGCTGCCTTCCCGCCTTTCCCAACTGCCTCTCCTCAGTTAAAGTTTTAAAGCTGAGACCAAGAGAGGGAGTGAAAGAAAGGGAAAGATAGAGATAGAGAAATGCAACTCCTAGGGGAGGTGGGTGGGTTGTGAAGACTTATTCCTGCTGTTCCCAGAGATCACCTGTTACAGGTAAGTAACTGTGCTATCTCCAGGAACAAGCAGGAATGAGTCTTCACATATGGGGACTCCCCAAGCTAAGATGCCCGGAGGGAGTCCTAGCATGTTGCGAATCTAGAATGAGCCATGCTATTGCTCAGACCCTCAGGCATCCTGGGATGGAGGGTAGGAATTGAGATACAGAAAGGTGCTGTGGGACAGCTGGACTAGAACAGGACTTCTATAGAGGAAGACCCCGTATAGATGACATTTAGTAGTAAAAATATTGAGTGCAATATTCTAATATGGACTTCCCTTGGTGGTATGGTAAAATGTCTATTGAGGTTCATATGGATCTGTTAGAAGAGCCAGTAGAAGATCCTCAAGGAGTACCTCACTGTGAAGTAGTGGTAATAAACTGTAGGAAAAACAAGTGGAGGTCAGAACCCATGAGGGTGAGAAATAGCCCCAGGGGAAACTGGGGTAGTACCAAGAGGTAGGGCTTCAGCCGGAAACGCAGAAGGTACTATTAGACAAAGCTTAAGCTCTTTTGGCCGAAGAACAGTACAATTCTAGGACCAAAAGAAAAAATAAGTCTGACCGATTTGGACTGACAATAGAAATAGTCCATGTAGGAGGGAAGGGGTATGGAAGACCCCTGTACCCTAAACAAAGTAAGGACAGACCTATGAAGCGTTATAGCTTTAGATTAACTGAAGATCCGTGATGTCTTTCCAAAATGAGGTCAATTAGGAAAGAAAAAAGGTACATGGAGAGCTTCAGAGGTACCTAAACCTGAAAGGTTATGGTATGAAAAACAAAACATTTGCTAATTAGCACAGGGAGTGGTTGTATGCGTAGAACCCTAAGCATGCTGGCAAAGCATTGATAGGGCTAGTGCCCATCTGTCAGAGTCATATGGGAATATATAGATATATGAACCTAAACAGACAGATGTATCCTTTAGGTAGATATGTATTGTCACCAGTAACCTCCCCAGAGCCAGGGGCATGTAGGGTAGGTCATCCTGGGAAATCCTAACTCAGGAAGTAGGGTACTGCACTTGGTCATGCACTGCCTTCTGGAAGTTGTAGTCCCTCTTACTCTCTAAGCCAGGAATAATTGTAGTCGAGTGGTTTCAGGCAAAATGACAAGGTTTTTATTTCCCCTTCCGGGCGGATTAATTGCAAATGAAACTTAGGACAAAATAGCCATACTTCTGGCATAAAGAAAACATTTCAGGAACTTATAACACAAAAACAGCTTCTTTGGCTTTCAGCTTCAAATAGGCAGTGCTCAATACAAACTCAAAAGTGACAGTCCCTTTTTCATACAAAGGAAACACTTTGCTTCTTTACTGCTGTTCAGACAGCCTTGTTAATAGCCAGGTCAGCAAAGTGATACGATATGATCAGCTAGTGATAGCGTGCAGTCCATTTGCTCATCTGTTGTATCTTCACTAACAGAACCTGTCTGCATTTCCTCCAGATCACTCTCAGCTGGGTAAGTTTGTATACAGTTATACGGCATTTCAACAATCACTCGCTCTCTATTTCCCAGAGGCCTCTCTTCACAGCACTCTAAAGAGCAGGGTTGAGAATTACCGTATATACACAGGAGTTAGCATAGGGAGAGTCCAGCAGATCTTGGCAATCACAAGGAAAACTTTTATACCTAGTTTTCTCTCTGTACAATTTGTGCAGCCTACCTTTTGGCTTTTGCAAGGAAGACCTTCTCAGCACTGCTGGGTCAGCAAGGGTTCCAAACACTGGATGTGTTTTCCTGCCTTTTAGCTTCTCCTTTTCCTCAGACATACAAATGTCCTCTGGCCAGCACCTCTCTCTCTCAGGAGTTTCTGAGTGCTCCCAAACTAGCCTCTAAGGCAGTCTCTCCCTCTGGCTGCCTTCACGATAGGACCCCCGTCGTGGGCTGCTCCCACCTGACTTTTGGGCACGGGCTCTTTGAGTCTTTGTTGCTCTGGCTTCCTGTGCTGTGTCTCCCGTTTCTCTCACAGCTGCTGCTGCTCTCTCAGCTGTTCTCCTTCCCGTCCTCGTCTCTCCCTTCCTCGTCTCCTTCCGGCTGAATTCTAGTGAGTACTTTTTATATCCCTGCTTCTTAGGGCTTAGCAGCGCCCCTCCCCCAACCAGGTGTTTTCCCTTAACTTCTGAACACGGGGATACGTTGCAGCTTAGGCGTGTTTGCTCCTCTGGTAACTTACTTTGTTTATGTTTCCCTTGGCAACCCTGGGCCATGTGCTCTGCCTGCCTGTCAGTTTCTGAAGCAAACTCTTCTGCTTCACTCAGCTCCATAGCCTCGGAAGGGTCTTCTACATGACAGTATCTACATACTTATCTATCTCGACAGATTATATCTATCCAGATATATATTTCTAAATATCTATCTATCTATCTATCTATCTATCGAGAGTGAGTGAGTGAGTGAGTGTGAGTGAGTGAGTGAGAGTGAGAGAGATAGATAGATACATGGGCAGAAGATACACAGATATATATATAAATATGTAGAAAAATAGACGCATGTCTCCATGTAAGTAGATGTAGACATGGCTATATAACTTGGACCCCATAGGAATATGGGGAGAGAGAGAAGAATTCATCTAATAGCAAGAAGGGTGATACCTGCTTGAATAGATGTATAGAGAATCTTCCTTCCCTGGTTATGATTGACAGAGTCAGAGGAATGGTCTCCCTGACAAGGAGGAGTCTAGATTCGTTTAAGAATTCGAGCTCTTGAATAACCAGGATGGCCTACGTGGAAAATGCAGAGGATAACATCAGTCTGCAGGCAGCAAGTCCAGATCTCTCTAGAACTCCAGTAGGGTAAATGGATAGAGGATGCCAATGGAATAAGATACCATATTGACCCGCCTATGAGGGCAAGATGGGTATCATGCGTCCTTCAGTTGAACATGAGCGTCCCCTGAAGTACTGGGAAGGAAGCCTATAAGGACGAGCTGCAACTAAAAGAAAACTCTCTGGTGAGAAGTCCAAAGAAGATGTGGACCAAACCAGGGAAATAGCCATTCTTTAGGTTTTCACGTGATGTAAGGCCTGTGTCTTTTGTTTCGAAAAGAGATTTTAGATGAGATGGTAAGGGTAGGGAACACTTACCAGTCATGGGAGCATGACTGGGTGAACCCCTCCTAACCATCTGGGATTATCTGCTAGACAAGATACTAATGCTCTCTAGCAAGGGCCCATAGTGCAAAGCTACTCTGTAGAGTTGCAGAGAGCATGTTGCAGGTTAATTAGAAGAAAAAACTGGCTGCTCAAAGCCAGTAGATAAACTATTCTGCCAAAAACAAGGGAATTGGAGATTAAGAATAGAAGTCAAACCAACATGCCTGTGATAATAGGGTTTCCAAAAAAAGGTTGATAACCTGTTTTGGGTTTAGTACCCAGGCCGGAAGGATTGCTAGTGGAGAACAAACCCTGGTTGTGTGGTGAACAGAACCAGTGGTTTAACCACTAGGAACTGCTGCATTTGCAGCAATTACCAGGGCAGCGGAAAAATCTCTTTTTTTTTTTTTTGAGATTGGAAAAAGAAACAGATATAAGAAGGAGTGGTAAGACTTCCTTATTGTCTGATAGCTGCCCTAAAGTAAGAATGTGAAGGGGGAGACAACTCTGGAAAGGAAACCCCTTCCTGGAATAGGTAGAGAACCATAGGGGCTTACCAGTGTAATAGAACCACTCTTACAAACCGAATGTTGTAGTAAGAGGGCAGGCAAGACAAAGTTGAAGGAGACTGACAATGTAGTAAGTCTCTGAAAGGTAAGATGATACATGCTAGTACAGGGAAACTGTCTTATTGATAGTTGTTACACCTCTTTTCCCCAATAGGAGGAAGAGAAACCTGTTAACTATAGTCATGATCATCATAAAAACTCTTAGAGCAAAAAGAAAGGATGTCTCGTGAAAAGAGATCCATGAGAATTTAAAATGAAGTTAGTGTAGATGCTTCAAGTGAAAAGAAGCAGACTACAAACTCCAACCCCCAAACAGGAAATGTAATGATAATCTATCAGAAACCCTGCGACTGCTGGGTTTGCTGAACCTGTTGAGGTTGTGGTTTCCCTGTCTGGGAACATCTGTATGATGGGTAGAAGATGGATAAAACTTTTTTCCCTTAGGGGAACAAAGTTTGTTAGGAAATTTCCTACCAACTGGGAAAGAGGAAGGCGTAGACAAGCCTCTGAAAACAGGAATGTCAGTGGCTAACTGAGCAGCTTGGAGTAAAGACTCCTTGTTAAAGAGATTTTCTCCAGTGCAAGGAGTATTTCCCAGTCTTTCTTGTGCCCATTTGTCCAAGTCTGAAACTTGGAGCCAGGCTTTATGTCGTGCCCCTATAGCTATAGCAGAGGTTCTGCTAACAGACTCAAAGGAGTCTAGGGAAGCACGAGTAAGGAACCTAGAGATATTCTGAGCATGACTAACCAATAAGGAATAGTCTGCTCTTTTGGGCTCTTGAAGAAAAGGGGTCAAAAGTAGTAATTTCTTTGTGACTTTTTCAAGAGACAATCCCATATAGAAAATATATGAGAGAATTCTTGCTGAAAACATGGATGCCTGGAAGGTTTGGCGTCCAAAGGCATCTAAAGTCTTAGACTCACGACCTGGCGGATAAGAAGAGTGCTTTTTAGTACTCTTAACACGCCTCATTGCTGATTCTACAACAATGGAATGATGAGGAAGTTGAGTCTTTTGAAAACCTGGAGAAGGGGGCACCTTATATAGAAGATCAGTTGCCCTAGAAGGTGGGGGTACCGTTAAAGGAGTTTCCCACATTCGAAAGAGGAGATCCTGCAAGGTCTGATGCACAGGAAGCATGTCGTCCTCCTTTGGACTCCAGGGAATAAACAGAGATTCTGTATTCCCTGGTGCAGGACCTTGACCAGGTATAGAAATGGCAAGTGACTTTGCCATATCAAGCAGGAATGCTTGAAAAGAAAAATCCCCAGAGGGAAGTCCTCTAGAAAGAGGAGTACATGCTAGATCTGTTGAAAAACTAGCATTGGCACCCAGGGATCTATCCAAATTCATTGGAATAGAAGACCCTAAGGGGTGGAGCATCGGACTGTCCTTACAGGATGGTCGCCGGTACCGCAGGAGGTCGGGACCACCAACAGTTGGTAGCGCATCGTCCATGCTAGGGATCGATTCCAAACTTGGTACCGAGGGAAGCGAGCCTGTTGAAACAAGCATGGAAGGTACCGACAGCGATGGTAATGTGGATAACAGTACCGACTCCGGTACCGTATCCGATACGGATAGATGAAGACCAGTCGGTGACAGCTCTAACGGTACCAAAGAAACCGAGAGAGCCCGACATGGATCATCGGAACCGTGCCTTCGATACCGTCCGGTGTCGGTACCAAGGCGAGTCGGTACCCAGTCCTCCAGACTGGAGATCGATTCCAGATGCGGCATCGAAGGAAGCGAGTCTATCGATGCACATCTGGAGGGTACTGACCTCGTTACCAGTACCGGTACCGGGATCGATACCGATACTGGAAGATCGGTCTGCAGCGTTTCCAATGGGCCCGCAGGTACCGAAGACGCCAGACTAAGATCTTTGGTGAGGAGTATTTCATCCAACACCATTGCCGATGCCGGGGTATCGGTACCGCTCGAAGCGGATGCCACCACCGAGCATGGCTCAGGTATGTTCGGAGAGGGGTGAACCTCAGGAACAACCTGAAACCCCACTAAGGATTTGGAGTCCGAAGACTCCCACCGGGGTTTTAAAGCCAGTGTGTCCTCGAGGGTAAGGCCAGAAGCATCTCTATGCTGTGCATGAGATCTACCACTCGAGGACTGGCTAGTCTTAACAGACTGTTTTTGGGTCACCTGATCCTGCGAAGAAGAAAGGGTGGTCGGTGCCCTGAAGTTGAGTAGGGACCGCGTATCGAGATGAACTCGATGCTGAAGACTTCTTCCGACGATACTGTTGCAGGAGGGACACTCCAGCGGATAGTGGTCAGGACCCAAGCAGGGTAGACACCAATTATGAGTATCTAAAATCAATTTTGTACCGCCACAGTGAACATTTCTTAGGGATAGTGGCTGGCGCTTCCATGAAGGAAAGTGATTAGGCCTAGTAGGCCGAAAAAAACGTCAGGCACTAAGAAGGAAAAAAGTATTCCGTAAAAAGGAAAATTTACAAGAAAAAAGAAAAGAAACACCGGCGGTACCGGTGGCGTCGGGGAAGGCAGATGCGACCACAAGAAAATCAAAAAATAAAAGACGAATTTTCTGCGGAAAAACAAAAACTGAGGAAAGGCAGTTGGGAAAGGCGGGAAGGCAGCACACAGGCGTGTTGGGATGCTCCCAAAAGCGTTCTGATTGGACGCTGGGGAGTGTTCCCGCGCAGACTCCGTCGGTACCGATGTACTCATGTGAAGACTCATTCCTGCTTGTTCCTGGAGATAGTGTAATCTTCCTTTGCAAAGACTTGTTTCCATCACTACTGATGGAGCAAGAGCAATGACAGGTGAGGTTAACGGTTTCATAGCCCTTTGTAGACAGCATGACGACTTCCCAGGTTTCCTCTCTTACCACTGCATCATTCACCAGCACGTTTTGGCAAGCAAGAGATTCAATACAAAGACTGTCATGGACATCACTTTCAAAATTGTAAATTCAGTTTGTGGAAGATCACTTCAAAGATGGCTTTTCAACCTTACTCTTGATAAAGGGGCAGCAGAAATCATTTTGCACACAGATGTAAGGTGGCTAAGTAGGCACAACTTTCTGCAAAGATTTCGTGATTTGCTGAATGAAATAAGAAGTTTTTTGAAGGAGAGGGGAGATGACCAAGCAGAGTTGTAAGATGAGGAGTGGTTATGTGATCTGGCATTTCTTGCTGACTTTTTTTTTTTTTTTTGTTTATTTAAATTTTCCCAAATGCAAGAAAATATGATAAGCAAATATCCACTCATTAAGATACATTTAAGAACAAAAACACCATAACCCTATAACACATCAAGGAGAGAAAACTGCATTACTACCCCGAGGGGAACAAGCAAATTACAGAAGAAAATAAGAGTTTCTTTCAACTCCAAAACAGAGAGCTAAAATATAAAGCTGTCCCACCTAAACACCCTCCAACCCACCAGCACCCTCCCTGTCATTTAAAAACTGACAAAGAGAGGCTACATCAATATAAACATAATCATGACCTTCATAAGTTACCAAGCAGCGACAAGGGAACTTCAAAAAAAAAAGAAGCCCCCAAGGCGATCACTCTAGATCTAAGCTCGAGGAACTGCTTCCGGCGAGCCTGAGTAACCTTGCCCACATCTGGAAATACCTGCAGTTTATACCCACAGAACAACGTTTCTTTGTACTTGAAATAAGCACCTATAATTTTCAGTTTAAGTGATTCAGACCCGAAGGTCACCACCAAAGTACATCTCTTGGGGATGACATCAAGTGAATCTTGCAAAAACTCTGTAAGATTAGAGCCTACCGAATCAACCAAGGAAGGAAGTTCCCTGGCCTGGTCCGAGGCCCCAACCTTAGGAAAAAAAGAATACATCTGCACAATGTCTACAGAGTCACCTAAGTGCAAAATTTCAGACAAATACTTTTTTAATAAAATCTCAGGAGAAAGCAGATGAGTAGAGGGGAAATTGAGAAAACGAAGGTTCCTAGCACGCTGGTGATTTTCCAACAATTCCAATCGGTAAGAAATAGAGGAAATATCTTTCAGATAACCCAAATGGGAATCCTTATACAATTGGAGTTGGGAGTCCACCAGAGATAAGGAGCCTGCAAGATTAGTAATTTGATCATCAATTACATTGACCTTTTTAACAACATCATGTGAAAAGTTACATAGTGCGGTAACAGTGGTAGAAAGACGTGTTTCAATATTCAAAAGCATTGACCAGATATCAGAAAAAGAGTCACCTCACTTTTAACTGGAAGGGAATCAATGGTGGATGCAGCAGGGCTTACAGGTACTAACACCGAAGAGACAACTGATGAAAGTACCTTTGCAAGAGTAGACGAGGAGGTAGGCAGAGGGAAAGGAGGTGGTGTCCGAAGAACAGGGCTCAAAGACGCCCCATCCAAAGACTGGCTAGCAAGCGGAAGGGCAGTTACATGCCTGTCCATGGGACCAGACACCTTACCACTCTCTCCTGACGATGTCTTGGCTGCTGGTTTCGCCTTACGTTTCCCCATGGGCAGGCCAAACTGCTGGTGCTTCTAAATTCACCAAGACGCACCAAAGGAGCACATAAGGAGCAGAGTATGCCCCTTGTACCGCGCCCCTTAGAATGCGACCACGCAGGCCGCGAACACGCAGCCGCGTGTAAACCAGCCGGGCTTTGTAGGGCTCGTGGGTGGGTCCTCCACTCCCGAGGGCAGCCACACTCTGCCTGCAGATGACACAGCAGGCACCGGACTCCAACCAGGCACTTGCTCCGCGGTGGAAAACGAACCGCGGCAGCTCTCCCAACAAGGCAGGTCTCTCCGCATTTCTTGCTGACTTTACAGGCGAGCTAAGTGATATGAACCTTGAACTACAAGGTAAAGACAAATGCACTGGCAAGATGAGTACAGTTTCATCCTACAAGAGCAAATTTGAGCTAATGACTGACCTTGCAAACACTTGATCATTTTCCTAATACGCAGGACCATCTGGGACAATATCCAAATTTTGTTTTTCAGAACGAGAAGTATGTGACAGAAATCTGTTCGGCTATCCAGGAATTTGAAAATAGATTCTGTGACTTCCAAAAAATTAGAACAGTTGTGGGGTACTTATCATACCCATTCAAAGTAGATGGGGACATTAAAGAAACTGCAGCTGCTATCAGTAAAAATTACTCATTGAACAAGCCATCTCTTGAAAACGAAATATTAACCCTTAAAAATGACATTTTTCTCAAGACCCGTGCTGAGCAAGAATCGTTTTGGAAGCTAGTGCCTAGAGACAAATTTCCCAACTTGAGAAGATGCAGTGAAACTGTACACTCCTGTTTCGGTTCAACTTATGTGTGTAAATCTGCATTTTCCCATCTGAAAATGACAGAGTACACACCGTTCCAACATGACAGATGAACATCTCCAGGATTCCCTGAGACTGACCCTCACACAATATTCACCCAACTTCAAAAAGCTGATGGATGAAATGCACGCTCAGACGTCTCACTAACGAGCAAGAGCGAAATATTAAAGATTGTGCAAGATCAGCCTGGATCGATAGTCAACCTAAAAATTTAACACAAATTACTCAATAAAACTTTAAGAAAAAATGTACTTTCCATTTCCCCTCGCAGTTCTTACTAGATCTTCGTCTCTCTGGTTTTGTTTTTGCTTAATTTGCTTAACAGCTGATCAGATCCAAGTAAATGACTGAAGGTTCATTAAAAATGGGGGGGGGGGGAATCCTCCAACTTTATTGGGTTAAAATTTAATTTGAAACTAATTTGAAACTTAATTTTCATGGTGGTAGATCACCGGCACTTTTGGCCGGAAAAAGTAGATCATGACCTGTTCGAAGTTGGACATGCCTGATATAGTGTATCTGGACTTTCAGAAAGCCTTTGACAAGGTCCCTTATCAGAGACTTTTGGCAAAACTAAAGAGTCATGGGATAGGAGGCAGTGAACTATTGTGGATTAGGAACTGGTTAAAAGATAGAAAGCAGAGGGTAGGGCTAAATGGCCAATTTTCCCAATGGAGAAAGGTGAATAGTGGAATACCCCAGGGATCTGTGCTGGGTCCACTGCTTTTTGACATATTCATAAATGACCTGGAAAAGGGAATAACGAGTGAGGTTATCAAATTTTCAGATGACACAAAACCATTTAAAGTTGTTAAAACCCAAGAGGATTGTGGAAAATTACAAAAGGATCTTGATAAATTGGAAGACTGGGCACCAAAATGGCAGATGAAATTTAATGTGGACAAGTGCAAAGTTATGCCCCTAGGGAACAACAACCCAAACTATGGTTACATGATGCAAGGTTCCACATTAGGAACCACCACCCAGGAAAAAGATTTAGGCGTCATTGGGGATAACATGTTAAAACCCTCGGCCCAGTGTGCAGCGGCGGCCAAGAGAGCAAATAGAATGCTAGGTATCATAAGGAAAGGAATGGAAAATAAAACAAAGGATATTATAATGCCTCTATATAGTTCCATAGTGAGACCGCAACTTGAATAGTGTGTGCAATTCTGGTCGCTGTATCTTAACACTAGAAGCCCCAAAGTGCGTCAATTGATGCAAATGCATCTTTGAAGTTGTATACCGGCGCCACTGCTAGAACCATGGTCAGTCATGTTCCATGACTTTGTTAGCAAAGTCAAGATGTTCAAATATGTGCATCGAAAATTAATGACAAATGCACCACCTAGTGGAAAAAAGAATTTATACCTAGAAGCCCCAAAGTACGTCAATTGACGCACTCAATTGTCTTGGATGCGTCAATTGATGTACTTTGTGGGCTTCTAGGTATAAATTAATGTTCCCACTAGGTGGCGCATCTCAAACACTGTTTACAGTTTTACTCTGACATTACAAACAATAAACACATGATGATGTCATGTAATGACGTCACCTACTGCACGTATTTAACAAATAAGTAACTTCACATTAATTCACATCTGCATTTCATGCTAAACGCAGTCGTCGTGATAATGCGTCAATTGATGCACTTTGGGGTTTCTAGGTAAAATTCCTTTTGGGGCTTCTAGTGTTAAAAAGGATGTAGCATTATTAGAAAAGGTTCAGAGAAGAGCCACCAAAATGGTAAAGGGGATGGAAGGATACCCCTATGAAGAAAGGCTAAAAAGGTTAGGGCTCTTTAACCTGGAAAAGAGATGGCTGAGAGGAGATATGATAGAAGTCTATAAATTAATGAACTGAGTGGAACGGGTAAACGTAGATCGATTGTTTACATTATCAGACTATAGAAAGACTAGGGGACATGCAATGAAGCTACACAGTAAACTATTTAAGACAAATAAGAGAAAATATTTTTTCACTCAATGTGTAATCAAACTCTGGAATTTGTTGCCGGAGGATGTAGTAAAGGCTGTTAGTGTAGCTGGGTTTAAAAAAAGGGTTGGACAAGTTCCTGGAGGAAAGGTCCATAAACCATTATTAAAAAAGGGACCCAGGATATCAATGCTTGACCCAATACAAGCATTGTGAAACCTGTGTCTTTTGGGCAAACTGCTAGGTACTGTAATGAAGAAGCCCCTACTGAGCCCATGGAGATAGGGATAGTAGAAGATTCCACCTTAGAATCTGACAGGCAGTCTGAGCACATGGCTCAATGTTTACAAGAAGAAAGTAAAGTAAACAGAGAAAGTCAGGATCCGAATGGACACGCCCAAGCTGTGAGGTATCACCAAGCTTAGGGGTTAATGAGAAACACCTGTTCAAGGGCAGAGCTAAGCCCTGAGAAACAGGACTATAATAACTGGTCATTAGCTTTAAAAGGGAGACCGAGAGAAACACAGAGGCAAGGAAGAGAGAGACCGGGTGAAGGTCCCAGTCAGAGACCAGGTCAAGAGAGAGCTGTAGCAAGAGCCAAGGAAGCCAAAGCCCGAGAACCTGAAGGAAGCAGCACAAGAGAGGTACCGTTCATGAAAGGCAGGAGAAAGGAGAGACCTCCTGGGAGGCAGGCTTGGAAACGCTCGGAGGCTCCAGAGAGAGAGAGAGACGATGGCAGGAAAATACTTATAGGTCTGAGGCAGAAGCCAGCAAGCTAAGAGGAAAGAAAACACAGCCGGTGTTTGAAAACCTGCCTGAGCCAAGAGAGCAGAGAATTCCTCCCTCCTTAAAGCCAGAAGGTAGGCTTCAAAGTTTTCCCAGCTATGAATCTAGTTTAAAAGTATTTCCTTGTTGTTGCCAAGAAATAGGAAACAGCCCAGGAAGCAACTCCAGAGTACAGGGTAGTTTCAAGCCCTGCTGTTTAGAATGGTATAAAGGGAGGATCCCTGAATGCCTAGAAGAAGGTTACTTTAAAACCCACGATAGCAGCTTACAGCCACACCCAGCTAATGCTGAGCTGGAAGAGATGCAGATAGACTCTGATGTTTATGATGTAGCTGATATACAGATGGATTGCACCCTATGTATAGCTGATCATATTGAATCCCTGTGCTGAGCATTACTATATGAGTGCTGATAAAGCGGCAAAGAAAAGGGGGACATTTTCCTTTGCTATCAGAAGCTGTTTGCTTTTGTTTTTGTGACAAGCACTGCAAGTTTGGAAGCCTGAGAATGAAGAGGCACATTTACCTTAGTTCTTGTATGCATTCCTCCTACCAAATATATGGAAAGTTGTCCTAATTTCATCTGCACTTAAGTTCTGTTGGGAGGGGAAATAAAAACCTTGTCATTTTTGCCTTTAACACTCGACTGCAACTCCTTCTTGAATCAGAGGGTAGAAAGGGGACTACCATTCCCCCAAGGCATTGCAGGAGCAAATGCAGTGTCATACTCCCTGAAGATAGAATATCAAGGCAGACCAACACTACTCGCCCTAGGCAGTAGGCTGGCCTGATGACAGTACGTATGACCTAGATTGGCCACTGGATACTGGGCTTGATGGACCTTGGTCTGACCCAGTATGGCATATCTTATGTAATCTGCAGTCACAGCCCAGTCTGCAGCAAATCCATCCCACAAAAGCCCTACCACCCAAGAAACTATTCCAGGCTGGTTCATATCTCACCTCAGAACCAAAAGGGAGGGAGGAGTGGCTCAGTGGTTGGGACAGGCTACCTCAGGCCGGAAGGCCAGGGGTTCAATTCCCGCATGGGGACTTCAGGCCGGAGGGACTGGGGTCTCTAGTCCCATGGCCACTCCTTGTGGCCTTGGGCAAGCAACTTAACCCTCCATTGCCCCAGGTACACTTAGATTGTAAGGCCTTCGGGGACAAGGGAATAAAAAGTACCTGTTGGTATACATGTAACCTGCACCGATTCTAAAGAGCGCGGTATTAAAAACAAAAAACACACAAATCTGAAAACATGTCACGCAACCATCAAAACTCACACCCTTCCTTAAATGCACTCTAACAGTCGCTTAGCAAGGAACAAGAATCAGCTACTAAACGACTACATCCTGGACAATAACCTGACATTCTTTGTATAACAGAATCCTGGTTCCCCACCTTGGATATTATTCTAATCAACCAGCTCAGACCACTGGAATATGACATTTCCAACTGCTCTCGCTCCAGCAGCACAGCTGGTGGCGTATGCTTTCCAGCAAGAAGCAGCCTACATTTTAAGCTTACCGAATCATTCACCACAGCTGGTCTGGACCTACTATTGCTAAATAGTTGTCACTCATCGTAGATACATCAAACAAGAATGGGTTCATGATCCAAACAGACTCCATGCTCAAATCATTAATATCCAAGTAACAACCCACAAAATTTGTACTTAAGATTTCCAAATGGTTCTTGACTTATTTCTGTAGGCAATGTTTTACCATCTCATTCCGTGTTGAAAACTGTGATAATTAATAATGTAAATTTAAATCTAACACCTTTAATTATTCAGAGATCCAGTCCCATATCCCCATTGTTTGGTTCCCATACCCCAGTTAAGAACCCCTGCGCTAGTGGATTGGAAGTGGTAAAAAAAAAAAAAAAAAAAAAAAAAAAAATACATGAAACAATAGGACCAAATGGTCTGTTCTTTCAATAGGGAAAGGTAAATTGTGGGTTATCCCAGGGATCTCTAACAAGATCATTTATGTCTAACATATTTATAAATGATCTGGGAAAGGGAATGAGATGATTAAATTGAAACAATTTGCATCATTTGAAAATTTAATTTACTTTATCCACTGCTCATTACAAAAATAAAGCAGATTGTGAGGAATGGCAGATGGAATTTATGCAGACAAATACAAAATGATGCACACAGGGAAGAGTAATCCTAACTATAGGTATAATTGCCAACACTATTGGCAACCTTGCATTTTAGGTATGTTGCGTACAATATCTTGAGAAAAAATTGGAAATATTCCAACCATATGTCATAATAATATTTTAATACTAAGTTCAAAAGGTATACAACAAAAATAAAATGAGAGATGTCTATGCAACTTAAGACGGAGTAATTTCCAATGAAAAAAAAAAATGACCTGGACAGGGTTAATGGCACCCCACCCGTCACTAAATATTTGGATGCACAACCCTTGGCAGCGATGTCAGCCTCCAAACATTTCTTGTAGCCATCTATAAGTTTCATACATCTGTCTGCTGGTAGTTTCTCCAACTCTTCAACTGCGATCTGTTCTAGCTCATGAATGTTTCCAGGATTCCTTTTACCAACAGCAGAGTTCAGCTCTTTCCAAAGGTTCTTGATTGGATTGAGATCAGGACTGGCTGGCCCGTTTAAAAACAGGCAAAACAAATCCCACCCCAGTAGCACTAAAGCACAGCAACCAAAAAACCCCGGGTCATGTGCACATAAAATATAACTAACAACCAACTTTAAAAAATTCCTATCAGAGAAGAAACTTATACTCCCAAATACAAAGTGACGTCAACGTTCTGCCTGAACAGCCACCCTAATATATTTCTAACAATCCTACCGAATCTGCAAAAACGTTTTAGAAAGATTTTTTAAACAAATTTAAAAAAAAACTGAGAGAGAAGGCCTCAGTAGTTCTCTCATAGTCTTTCTACATGGCAGAAAGCTGCCCAAAGGGGATACAGCTGCTCACCATTACCAGCCAGAAACACACTCCAATATCTTTATGAATTATATTTCATACACTTAATAAAATGAGTTAACTCCAACAAAATAGAGCGTTTTCGCAAAAGAGAGTGAACACCGCCACTCTACCATCACTTGACAGTACAGGTTCTTCTGAAAAAGAAAACAGCAAACGGCCACAAACGGGTGACCGTGGGTAATGGTCCTGCCTGAAGAACCGACCGCTGCAAGTCAAAGAACTGAGCATTTGTTTGTGGCCATTTGTTGCCTCCTGCAGTTGAGTTTGTTGTTTTCCATTGCAGGAGAACTGGCACTGTGCAGTTTAAAAAAAACTATTCTTTTGTATTTTTGGATGTGTTTTGGGCATTGTCCTGCTCGAGGACTCATGATCTTCAACCCAGACCTAGCTTTCAGACTCTAGGTGGCACAGTTTGCTCCAAAGTACCTTGGCAGTCCTCTGACTTCATGATTCCTTTAATACGTTCCAGGCCTCCAATTCCTGAGGCAGCAAAAACAGCCCAATAACATTATGGAACTCCCACCATATTTAACTGTAGGAAGAGTGTTTTTTCCTTATAAGCCTCATGTCTTTGCCTGTAAATGTATCGCTGGTCTGTATTGCCAAAGAGCTCAGGTTCTGTGGATAGACGAAACCAAACATTTAACCAGAAAGACTGTGGTTTCTCAAGGTGGATTTGGGCAAAGGTCAGGTGTGCCTTTTTATGTCTGTCTTTGAGCAGTGAGGTCTTCCTTGGCCTTCACCCATGAAGTCCTTCTTAATATTTAGTTTAATGCACGGCGTATGGTGCAGGTTGAAACCACCACTCCAGATTGCTCCAGGTCAGCCTTAAGCTCTTTAGATGTTGTATGTGGTGTTTTTCCAACAGTTTGCACTAACCTTCAAAGACTTCTTAGATTCATTTTCCTCTTCCCACCACATCCTGGGAAGTTCTTGATAGTTTAATGAGCAAAAAAAGTCTTAACATTGCAAATTGTAGACACAGGAATCCCAAGGTCTTTGAAGACAGCCTTGTAACTCTTTGGAGTTTAATGTTTTGTGATAATGGCTTTTCTGATGGTCTCATGCAGCTCTCATCTTCACCATTGTGAAAATGGAACAGGGAATGAATGTGGTCATTTTAAACATTAGCGCCATCGTTCATTGGTTGATTTAAGTCATGTGAGTTCTGACAATTGATAACAGGTGGGTCTAATTTTACTGCAATAGGAATGTGGTCCTTCTATTCAAACAAATTTGAATTATTTATAAGAATGCCAATAATCATGTCCTATAATAATAGAAAATGACCAAAGTTGTGTCTAAAAATTCCCACAAGTGTGATAACAACCAAGACCCAAACTGTGGCTCGCTTACGTGAACACGAATGAAGATTACATACGGCCACTACATCTGCTCCTATGGTTGAACACTGTTTACAGTTTCATCACACATGTCAATATGCATATAGTTACCCTGTATATAGTTACCTTGTATTGTTCCAAGTTTTATATCCTGTTATAATGTAAGCACAAAACAGTTCCGACCGAATTGTGTAATCTTGGTTAAATGTAAACCGCACTGATAATAAATAGCACGGTATATAAGAGATGTTAAATAAATAAATAAATAACTACATTTGATCAGGTACAATGGTGTGTAATTAAGTCTGTACCAAAATTATGGTGTGGGGATTATCGTGAGGCTGCTTTAAACTATCATGAACAACTTTTGGATTATTTTATTAAAATACTATGCAACCTAATGGTTTAAATCGTCAGATTGACTGCAGACATTGATATGAACTCTCTCTTTAAGACTTTTATTGGGGGTGGGATTTACTCTACACTTTCTTTGAAGACGACGTCACAACCATTTTTTTTATTTTTTTTTTACTAAAGCCTCTGAGCTCCAGATGTCTGGAGGACAATCTACGTTTATTCAGATAAGTACTGCCTGTATGCCCTGAAGCAGAACCACATGAGATAATGGTTTGAAGTGCATTGGCTAGATAAATGCAAGATTAGCACTTTAATACATAATGTATGATCACTTAGAATATAATAAAATGGACTAGGAGGAGGATGTTTAACAGCTACCTCATTTTATTGTCAGGCACAAAAATATGGAGCTTACAGTTTTGATTCTTGGTTGTTTTTACACTAGTGGAAATCATCATGTCTTGGCAATGCCACAGTTTTTATACTATATTTATTTTAGTGTTTTCTATACCACCATATCGATAAATCATAGCTGTCTACATTTAAAAAAATGTTTAATTGGTCTTGTTTTATTTGATTGTTTTGTGTCAAATGTGTGTGAATATACAGTCCAAAGCCATTTCACTGTCCACTTTTTTTTTTTTTTTTTTGAGATATTGGCGATTAAGTGGTTGAACTGCAAGGGTGCCAATAATGCTGACCCCAACTGTACATGATTTTGGGTTCCATATTAGGAATAAGCAACAGGAACAGGACCTTGTAGTCACTGTAGGCAAATAGAAAGCCAAGAATTACTTGGAAATGAATAGAGAAAAAGAGACAGATTAATTTGCCTCCCTATAGCGCCACAGTATGTGTGCGGTTCTGGTCACCCCATCTCAAAATATACCTATAGCAAAAGCAGAAAAGGAATGGGGCATTTATAAAGAAAGATGCACAGCCCAAACCTGGTGAACGAATGAAGATATGAGCAAGGTCTATAAAAGCATGGGCAGCACGGTCAGGTAAATAGGGAATGGTAGCAGTAAAATGACGAGACGTGTCACAGAAAGTCATTTTTCACCTGAAGTACAAAGCAAGCTGTAGAAGACACGGTGAAGGCAGTCTGACAAGCTCCAGGAGGAGAGTTCATAAACGTATTAGCCATATAGATCTGGAGAAAGCCATTGCTTACCGTTGATTATGAAGAAAGATCTACTCCTTGGTATCCTGTTAGGACTTGTGATCTGGGGCTTGGCCAATACCAGGAGGCTGGGTTCAATGGACCTTTGCTATGATCCAGCACAATTTTAACTGTACACTACCTTAATGTTTTATATAGCAAAACACTTTAACAGATAAATTTAAAAAAAGGATATTGTCTTTATGAACTTAATGACATCGCCATGTAGTCATCCCACAGTTAAACTTAAGCTCAGCTTCCCTTACCTTTAGTCTCCAGAATGTAGTATCAAGACCAGCACCAAAGTTTATTATTTGACAATTGCACCCTGTCTTCTCTAAAAAAGCATCCAGAAGCTGATTAACTGCTTGTACACGAGCATAGTATCCTGCAAAATGAGATTTAATGGCAAAGATGTTACTCCATTTCTTTGCTCTTCTGGGATTGTAATTATTTTGACAATTAAAGGCTGCATCTCACAACGTTTTACCTCTACATCTTCTCTGGAAGAAAGCATTGCTTTTTCACCATCAGGGGCCTGATTTTATCGAGGTCATAAAAAAGCCTTACAAAGCAAAACTCATATTCCTGTATCCTGCTCCTCCAACCTCCCTATCACTGCTATCAAATGATCCTTGGGCTTAATGGCTTTTATCCCTCCCTATGCAGAGCTCAGTCACCTGCCTTGCATATCTGGTCAAAACAACATGCAAAGAACTATATTAAATAATAATTTCAGCAATATCTGACAGCCATGTGATGCAGAAGATCCCTCGCGCTCTAGTCCACACCAGACATATGGGATACTTTACAGACAGAAATGTCAGTTTGATTCTCAATATACTCAGTTTCAAAATTCAGAAATTCTTCACATTTTTTTCTTTGTAGCAGTGCTTCTCAACTCAGTCCTTGGGTCAGCAAAACAGTTTTGGTCTTCAGGATATCCATAATATTTACTAGGTACAGCATATGTTTGTTCAAATAAAAATATCTAAACAATAAGAATTTACAGCATAATCTGATATAATAAAGCCACCTGTGTCCCATCACAAGCCCTCAGCTATAAGCACACTGGAACAAGGGTCTTTGACTCCTTTTTAAACACAATGAAATTCCTTTCGTGCCACTAGATCTGACCCGCTTCCAGTCCTCTGACTGAGAGGTAACCCACTACATTTCAGAACTAGTCCCCAAATCCAGATAAGAATGTTAAGCAAGTTCATTTTGGTAAACCATGAAATGCATGCTTATCTGCATTTGGGGACTAGTTCTGAAATTCAGTGCATTATGGAACTGGGTTACCTGTCAGTCAGAGGACTGGAAGCAAGTTAGATCTAATGGCACAAAAGGAATTTCACTGTGTTTAAAAAGGTGCTGTTGTTCGTGTGCTTATAGCTGAGGGTTTGTGATGGGACACAGGTTGCTTTATCGTATCAGATTATGCTGTAAGTTCTTACTGTTCAAATGTTTTTATTTGTTGGGAACACTTTTCATATCTGCAGTATAAAAACATGAATAAATAAAATAAAGACTATGCATAAGATTGTATGGAGATGGTATGCAAGCACCTCTCATATGCTTATTCATGAGGGATATCCTGAAAACCTGACCCGTTTGCAGCCCTCGAGGACTGGAAATTAATACCACTGCATTATGGTCTCCCTTGAGGCAGTTTCTCCAAATGGGTTAGTTTTGCGCATACCATGACAATCATGAACTTCACTTCGAAGCCAGGGTATGTGGGGTATGATCTCAGTCTCTCAAATTTACCGAGAATGCTTGGCGCAGTATTTGCATGGTGCCAAAGAGAGCCTCCTTCTGGAGTTCAGAAGACACAACATGTATAGGTAATTTATCAAGCCTGTGGCAACTCTTAGTGTACACCAGTGGTTAAGCTGGTCCTGATGTACCACCCTAGGCAGTCTGGATTTCAGGATATCCACCACGAATACACACAAGATAGATTTGTATGCAATTGAGACCATGCATGGAAATCTGTTTCGTGCATATTCATTGTAAGTATCCTAAAAGCCAGACTGGCTAGGGTGGTACACTAGGACCGGCTTGAAAAACATGGTGTACACCTGGCTTTCTTCAGGAAACCAGCAGCCGTGGCCTCGATTACTAGTCATCATTCTAGGCCGAGAAAGCAATCACACAAGGGCCTTTCACTTTGTCATCACAGCCTCTATCCATATTCTTCCCAAGCTGGCTCTCATCAGGGATCAATCAAGCATAATCTTTGTATGTTTTACTTTCTTCTATATAAGATGTCATGTATAGCAACCTCCTCCTCTGATCACAAAACCAGGGTGTAGGATCTTTTTTTTTTATACCATGTACTAACATACCAATAGATAAAAGAAAATAGTACATATAGTTTTTTGTGTTACTATATCCCATAACGTTTCCCAGTTAAATATGGGAAAATCAGGCTTAGCTCTCTCAACAAACACTGTTACTATTTCCAGCACTTGTGGCCCAGCCAGCCAACAAGTTTAAGGGCCCCTCTTACTAAAGCCCACTAAGGATTCGCAAACACACACCAGTTATTTGCAAAGCCTCCATGTTAGCTGTTGGGGGTGTGACCAGTGTGTTCCCAGAAGCTAACATGTGCCAAGCAAATAAGGTGCATGCTCCTAGTTGACTCCCATAGGAGTAGTTAGACCTACCCACGTGTTGCCATTGAGTGTGTAGCAATAGCCAGAGCTATCACAGTAATGTGCTTTTCATGTCTGTGCTCCACCCATTCCCCTTCCCATGACAGACAGACAATTAACAAGCGTTTTAGTGTGCGGCTGTGGACCTGCTCACGCATTAGTGGTCCTGATGCCCTCTTGCCACATTTTAAAACCCTCACTAGGCAGCTAGCGAGCCTCAGTGACTTAAGGCCCCTTTTCCTATCACAATGTAGGCTTGCAGCAGGAAGGAACCACTAAGCCAGCTCTCACATCTGCTTCTTTGTGCTGCTTGCAGAATGACTTACCTCTGTTAATCTCTGGTGCTTTCCTTTCTTTAACCTGTCTGACAAAATGTTGAATGTAAGGATCCTGCCAATAGCCAACACTTACTGCATATCTACAAAAAAAAAAAAAAAAAAGCAATTAGTAGCAAATCCATCATTTTACTGGGCAGGGAAGCATATCGCGCTGAGGTGTCCATTATCAGGGGCAGCCAGAAGTGCTAAAGGTTTCAGGGCCTGATTCATCAAGATCTTTTCCTACAGACATGGGAGGGAAAACCCCTGGAGGAGATCGTTTTAAGAGGCATTTCTACACTACATGCAGAAAAAGCCTCTGCCAACATTTCTCTGCACACTACATATGCATAAGCTTGTTCAACATAGTTGGAAGTAATCCTGGAGGTGTGGTTTGGGCATTTATGCACATAATTTTATAAAATATACAGACAAGCACGTGAAATAAAATGTCAAAATTTGCATAAGCCTCAGGACAGGTGTAAATAAAGTGCATGCCATTCCCATTTGGTAATTTTAAAATGGAAAGTATGTCCATTATAACATTACCCTCAGGAAAGCAAGAGACAGTACACTATTTAAAAAAAAAAAAGATAGACAACATATGCAGTTAAATGCCTTTATCAGGGATGGCTTAACTATTAGACAACTATGCAATCACTTAGGGCGGCAGCTAGCATCTGCAATTAAGGCACTTAAGCTCAAAGGCCAAAATATATTTGCTCGCAGGAAGGGTAAATATTTTGCAAAAATTGATGTATTTTCTTTCTCTCTTTATAGGGCAATTCCCTAATTAGTTACACAAAGGGAGTTCGATAGCTAGTTCAGAACATACTAAAACGCGGTTAACTGCTTCTTCTCTGAAAGGACAGCTGAGAAACAGGTTAGTACTTTGGTAGGCCTCTCTCTTTTGCTTCAACAGATAGCAAAGCTCCACCCACAGAACAATGGCTGGGAAAAGTATCGCCAAAGCCGTTACAGCTTCTGTCACTGTCCAGACAGAGATCCGAATGCCAGTTGAAGGACTGGTTCCATGTGCAGGGTGCCTGCATGCTGAGGCTCTCAGGAAACAAGTGGTGGAACTCAAAGAAGAGGTGACGAGACTGAGGAGCATTCAAGACCGTGAGAAGTATATTGATGAGATACTTCTTGAAACATCCACAACCTCTCCAGCAGAGGTGAAGATGGCAGCTTACAGAATGACAAAGGTTGGAAATGAGTCAACAGAACTTGGAGAATCACTAATCCAACTCCTCCAGCCCTTGAGCTGAAGAACCAGTACGCAAGCCCTAGAAGTGGAGGAGGTGGAAGCAGCCCGGGAAAGGAAAGAACCAGAGCTCAAGCACTCCAAAGTTGCAGAATCAGTGACCACAAGGAAGCAAAGGGTAGTGGTGGTTGGTGATCCTCTTCTGAGGGATACTGAAGTGTCCATCTGCCAACCAAACTTGATGCCCAGAGAGGTATGCTGTCTGCCAGGTGCCAAAATCTGAGATGTTACGGAGAGTTTGCCAAGACTCATCAAGCCCACTATTACCTGATGTTGCTCATCCATGGTCGGCACAAATGATACTACCAGGTATTCCTCCGAGCATATCAAGTGCGACTTTGTGGCTCTGAGACAGAGGGTGAAGCAGATAGGGGCGCAGGTGGTGTTCTCTTCAATCCTCCCTATTAAGGGTAAAAGCCAAGGCAGAGAAGCTTGCATCCTGGAGATAGATGCAAGGATGGTGTCATCAAAAGCGTTTTGCTTTCCTGGACCATGGGATGCTGTTCCAAGGGTTGCAGAGCAGAGATATCTCCAAGTTATAATGCCCTGTTCAATGTAATTTCAGTTTGTTCAATGTAAACCGCCTTGATATCATGAAAGGCGGTATATAAGAAATGTTAAATAAAAAAATAAAATCTATATTTTGAAAAAGTAGTCAAGAAAGCAAAGGTTCAAAGAGGAGGAAATAGCCAATGCAATAAAATAGAGGACTAAGACATTTTCAGATATGTTAGTGAGAAGAGGAAGGGCCAAAACTGGTATTGTCAGACTCAAGAGTGAAGGGGAGGAATATGTAGAAGCTGATGAGGATAAAGTCAAATTGCTTAACAATTATTTTTGTTTGGTGTTCACAGATGAAGAACCAGGAGCAGGACCGCAGAAAACACCCACAAAACAGAAACAGAAGTAAGGGGCATCTTGAACAATTTTTAGAAGACCGTGTTCGTGAGGAACTAGCTAAACTAAAAGTAGACAAAGCGATGGGACTGGATGTGATATAGCCGAAAATACTGAGGGAACTTGAGGACGTTCTAGCAACTCCACTGACTGACCTTTTCAATGCATCTTTGGAGTTGGGAGTGGTGCCAGAGGACTAGAGAGAGGCACATGTGGTCCCTTTATACAAAAGCAGAAGTAAGGTTATGGTTGAAAACTACAGACCGGTTAGTTTAACTTTGGTAGAGAGTAAATTATTAGAAGCGCTGCTGAAAGAGAAAATAGTGAGGCTTCTGGAGTCCAGCGGATTACAGGATCCGAGGCAGCATGGAGTCACCAGAGGCAGGTCCTGTCAGACAAATCTGATTGATTTCTTTGATTGGGTGACCGGGCAGTTGGACAGAGGGAGAACCCTAGATGTGGTGTATTTAGATTTCAGTAAAGCCTTTGACACCACTCCACACAGGCAACTTATAAACAAACTGAGCACCATAGGAATGGACCCTAAAGTTACTGCTTGGGTTAGAAACTTGTTGAGTAGGAGGCGAAAAAGGGTACAGGTAAATGGAGCTCACTCTGAGGAGGAGGTGGTTACCAATGGTGTGCACAGGGATCTGTCCTTGGTCCGATTCTTTTAAACATCTTTGTTAGTGATATTGCAGAAGGGCTGTTAGGTAAGGTTTGTCTCTTTACGGATGATACCAAAATGTGCAGTAGACTAGACACCCAGGAAGTTGTAGATAGCAAGAGGGGATGGGGTGGATCTATCTAAGCTTGAATAATGGTCTAGAATTTGACAGCAGAGATTTAATGCTAAAAAATGCAAGGTCATGTAATTGGGCTGCAGCAATCCAAGGGAGCGATACAGTATAGGGCAGCGATGGCGAACCTATGGCACGCGTGCCAGCTGTGGCACGCGAAGGCCTTGCAGCTGGCACGCGGGAAGGTCCGCAATCAAGATATGCGGCATTAAAAAAAAAAGAAAAAAAAAAGCTGCCGCTGCCGGGGCCGCCGCAGCAGAATCGAGTGTGCCGCAGGGCCCCACCGCCCAGCAGAGCCTGCCCTCCGTCCCCGGTATCACCTCTCTCAGCTGCCTCCAGTCACACGCGCCGGCTTTCAGAGCGCGAGGGGAGTTTCTCCCTCGCTGCTCTGTTAAGCCCGCGGGGGTTGAAGGGAAGTTCCCATCAGCCCCCGCGGGCTTAACAGAGCAGCGAGGGAGAAACTCTTCCCTCGCGCTCTGAAAGCCGGCGCGTGTGACTGGAGGCAGCTGAGAGAGGTGATACCGGGGACGGAGGGCAGGCTCTGCTGGGCGGGGGGGGGGGGGCCCCCGCGGCACACTCGATTCTGCCGCGGCGGCCCCGGCCCCGGCAGCAGCAGCTTTCTTTGTAAAAAAAATTTCACTGGGGGGGGGGGGGTTAGGGGTGGTGGTGGGGGGGGTGGGGGTGGTAATGGCTGGGGGGGGGTTAGGACTGGTGATGGGCTGGGTGGGGTTAGGAGTGGTAATGGCTGTGGGCTGTTGGGGGGTTAGGACTGGTGATGGGCTGGGGGGGCTAGGACAGGAAATGGGCTGATGGGGGGGTTAGGAGTGGTGGATGGGCTGGGGGGTTTGGAGTGGTAATGGCTGTGGGCTGTTGGGGGGTTAGGACTGGTGATGGGCTGGGGGGTTAGGAGTGGTAATGGCTGTGGGCTGTTGGGTGGGGTAAGGACTGGTACTGGCTATGGGGGCTAGGACAGGAAATGGGCTGATGGGGGGTTAGGAGTGGTGATGGGCTGGGGGAGGTTAGGAGTGGTGATGGGCTATGGGGGGGCTATGGGCTCTGGGGGAGCTAAGTCTATATGGGCTGATGGGATTAGGACTGGAAAGTGGGTTGATGGGGGCTTAGGACTGGTAATGGGCTATGGGGGGCTAGGACAGGAAATGGGCTGATGGGGAGGGGGTTAGGACTTGAGGTGGGCTGTTGGGTGGGGTTAGGACTGGAAATGGGCTGATGGGGGGTTAACACTGGAGGTGGTCTGATGGGGTTAGGACTGGTAATGGGCTATGGGGGGGGGTTTAGGACTGATAATGGGCTATGGGGGGGCTGGGACAAGAAATGGGCTGATGGGGAGGGGTTAGGACTTGAGGTGGGCTGATGGGGTTAGGACTGGTAATGGGCTGTGGGCTGATATGGGGGTTAGGACTGGCAATGGGCTATGGGGGGGGCTAAGACTGGTAATGGGCTGTTGGCTGATGGGGGCTGTCTGGTAATGGGCTATGGGGGGTTAGGACTGATAATGGACTATGGGGGGGGGGGGGCTAGGACCGGAAATGGGCTGTTGGGGCGGGGTAAGGAATTGAGGTGGGCTGAGGGGTTTAGGACTGGTAATGGACTTTGGGCTTAGGAGGGGGTTTAGTACTGGCAATGGGAGATTGGGGGCTGACTGGAAATGGGTTGATGGGGGTTAGGACTGGAAGTGGGTTGATGGGGGGTTAGGACTGGAAGTGGGCTGATGGGGGTTAGGACTGGTAATGGGTTATATAGGGGGGGCTTAAACTGAAAATGGGGTGATGGGGGGTTAGGACTGGAAGTGGGTTGATGAGGGGGGCTAGGACTGGAAATGGGTTGGGGGGCTGCTAGGACTGGAAATGGGCTGATGCAGGGACTAGAAGGGAATGGATGCTGGGTGAGGCTGGAACTAGATGGGAGCTGGTGTGGTGGGAGGAGTAGAATGGGATGGGGCTGGGAGAGTAAAAATGGAGAGGGGAAAAATATTTGTGTGGTGGGAGGGATAAAAAATCTACAATTGGCCAGGTATTGGGAGAGTAAGTGGGGATTGAGGATGGAGGGGTAAATTTTGAGTAGATGAAATAGGAATGAGGAAAGAGCAAAAGGAGAAAGATTAGTATGTTAAAGCAGATGTAGAGAGAGAATGGAACAAAAAAACCCAAGAAGACGACAGAAGAAAGGGACAAATGGACAGCAGATGGAGAGTTAGCAGAAGACACGAAGAAACCAGAAGAAAGTGGCTGGAACAATTGCAACTGAAAAAAAATGCACAAAAGGTAGAAAAATATCTCTTTATTTTGAATTTATTAACTGGAATATGTCAGCTCTGGGAAATGTGCATCATTAATTTTTGCGCTTTGTTTAGTACAAGAGGAAATTAATTTATAGTTTTATTTCTACAGTGTTGTTGTATATTCCAAGTTTGGCTTTTGGGGTTCCCAGTTTAATTATTGTCTTCCTGTTTCTAAATTGTGATTCCTTGTTTGGTGATGGTCTGTTCTGCATGTGTAAACTGAGCTGAGGTATTCTGTTTATATAATTCCTATTTGACATTGCCACTTGTTCTTTCCCCAGTAGGTCATGTATTGTTGTTCTCTGAAATGTATTGGTTTAATATTTGCAGTGTTGCCTTTTGATAGTTAGGGTATGGTGCTTTGTGAGTCCTGGTAGTGCTGTTACGATACGGCGGGTTTGCTATGGGTTCTAAATGGGCAGCGTTTGTAGTAGTTCCTAATGTGCCTGGCGGTTGGTACTGGATTATAGTAATGTAGAAACCTTTTAGTCTTTCTTTATCCATATACTCATTAAGAGGCATGTTTACTAAAAGTTAGTGTATGGTAACATTATGCAAATATTTATGCAAATGAGGTACCTTATGCAAATGAGGCTTTAATTGACGTGCTGGCACTTTGAGGAAATTCTTTGGTTTTGTGCGGCAGTTTGGGCACTCGGGCTCAAAAAGGTTAGCCATCACTGGTATAGGGGGTGAAGAACCTCTGTCCATAAAAGTAGAGTGGGACCTAGGTATGATTGTGTCTGATGCTCTTAAAGTAGCTAAACAGGGAGACGAGGTGATGGTGAAAGCTAGAAGGATGCTTGGGTGTATAGGAGGGGATTGGCCAGCAGAAGAAAGGAGGTGATAGTGTCTCTGTATAATCTTTTTTGATTGTGTCAGAAATAGACACATTGCACCAAAGTCGGGCAAAAAAATTGGCGGCCTAAAAAAATTAAAAGTTTAACATAGCATAGCTCCTGAAATAACAATGAACATGAAATGTGAGGCATAGTATCTCGTGGTACTGTTGTTTTTGTGTTTATAATTTCAAGCTCTTAGCCCTTTTCATTAATTTGCAAATTAAGTGTAAAGTTGATAATTTTTGCAAAAAGGCTAAAAATAGGGTATTTTTAACTCCCTTTTACACAAAAGTATCTTCTAGAAACATTTTCAAACTACTACCATTAGAAAGAGCATGTTTTAAACTCCCTAAAAAAGTTAATTTGATTAACGCTGGCATACAGTGCTCTAAAGAGGACCAAAGTCAGCGGACATTGCCATGGCAACAGCGTATATTTCATCATATTATTATTGTTAATTTTTTGGATCATACTTGTTTTAACATTTTTATATTGAAAAATTATCAATATTGTATTGCGTTGGTCCATGGTGACATTGTCACTACCAGTTCAGGAACATGAACTGGCAACCCCATTGCCACAGAGGTCACACCCGATAGCTGTGCAATACCAGCCACGGGTGGGTTTCTTAATCTAGGTTCCCAAGCCTTTAATTTGGTTTCTTATTTGAGGTTCCAAAGCCTTCAGTAGGTGTCTAGCTGGTTCCCAAGCCAATGATTGGGCATCTTATCCTAGGTTCCCAAGCCTAAATTGTGTATCTTATTGCTGTTTCCTTTATTGACCAACTTTTTGGGGCCAAAGTCAACAATTGAACTTTTGTTGACCTAATGGATATATCATTCTTTGCTTTCATTTCTTTAATAAGCTCAGTGTAATCGCTACATAGACTGCATTCTGCAGATAGACTAGATTGTTCAATGTTGTCAGCCACTCCAGCAGCAGACATTATTTTTTTTGTTAGCACGTTCTGTAAAAGAAAAAAAGGGGACTGTTGTAGTGGTTGATATGGAAGGGCAGACTAGATAGAAACATGATGGCAGAAAAAGACCACATGGCCTATCTCTGAAACAAAGTTTAATATTTAAAAGCATGATGGCCAATTAAGTGTTTTAATGGGTCCTTTTTGTAAAGGGAGCTGTTATGATCATGATTGTTTTTTTATTTATTGAACATTTCTATACTGCGTTTTCCACAGATCAAGCGCAGTTTACAAACAACAACAAATTGAGTAGACTAAACAGATACATACTCGGATACATTCAACGTTGTATAACTATGTACAGTAGTGTAAGGTATCAAACTATATTTACAAGCCTAGTAGAGAACAGTGTAGTACAGAAAACTAAGAACTATATACAGCTCGGTGTGTGAGGTGAAGAAGCAATGTGCATGGTTAGTCTTGGGAGGATGGGGGAGTTGTGTCAGAAGTATTTGCGTTGATCTTGTGTGCCAAAGTGGAGTGTGAATAGATATGTCTTAAGTTTCTTTCTGAAAGTTTGAAGCTCATTTAATTCTGTAAGGTTGTAGGGGAGAGCATTCCATAGGTTAGGGGCAGTGCAGGAGAATGCTTTATTGTTATATCAATGGATTTCAAAAAAATAACAAACAAGTTAATTTTTGTTCTGTTTTGGGAGCCTGAAAATTACTTGGGGGAAGTATTGCAAGACATATACCAGCATGATGACAAAGTCCTTCAAAACCACTGATCATTCGTATAACGCTACAAGGCATACAGCACATAGCCCTGTACAGAGGCATGTTAGAGATGGTTCCTGCTTATCAAGACGAAGCGCAACAGCCGGGAGTAGGATGTGTCTGAATGGGGAACACCAAGGCCACACACCGCTGGAGAGCACATCTGTGCACTCGCTCAGACCCGCCCCCTCTGACGTGGACACGGATGCTCAAGGGCCCGCCCCTGCCCTAGGTTTCCTTACTGTGCAGTGCAGAGATGCTGGACGGACTATAGCGAAGGGGATAGGGCGCATTACCGAGAGCTCGTGCGCATGCGCTAGGGTAAATCCGCAGGCGCGTGAGCGTAGCGCGCACACTTGGAACGCGATGGAATACGGGGCAGCGGATTCACAGAATCATCTCGCCACCGCGATTACCGAAACCTCGGGAACAAATAGAGGCCTGCCAGCGGGACCGAGCTCCGGCGAAGCGACGCCCGTGTCTGAGACGTTACCCGGCCTAAGCCTCAGCTCACCTCTTACAGGTGGACGCATCGTCGCAGGTCGCTCGCACTGCCTCATCGGTCGCCTCCGTGTGCGCGCAGCGAGAATCCCTGGCGGCCATCGCGACTCCAATATCACGCCAGGGCGACGGCGGCGGCGCCCACACCAGCAACCGGCAAGCTCCCAGACCAGAAAACCCGCCCCTCAATGCTTGATGATCGCTATCTCCCCGCCCATTGGTCATGACGTTAGCCTTTGATTGGTAATTCCTGGGAAACCTCCCATAATTTGCCTTTCCTATTGGTTGGAGGACAGGAACTTCCCGGTTCAGGGCTGGTCGGACACACCCCCTGACCCTGTTGAAAACAGGAAGAACTGCGCACGCGTATTCTCTCTCTCATTAGTACACACGGTGTTACATGGAGCAGGCCTCATCCTTCCGTGGATTCAGCGAAGGTTCATCGGTACAGGAGGAGCTCAGCCGCCCACACTCAAGGGAAGAGAATCCCTCCCCTTGGAGGACAGGCTGCCAGTTTTATTCATGGGCTGCCAAAGGTGGTCGTCGAGGGAGGCAGCAAAGAGCAGGGCATATCAAAGTTAAACAACAGCAAGGTAGGGGCGGCCAACTCCGTTCCTACTGCACCACAATCCAGCCTGGTTTGCAGGATGTCCCTAATGAATATTCATAAAATTACTATTTCTTACACACCAGGACCACAAACGCTTCTCTCAAAAATTATATAATAATGAAAAAAAACACCCTTACCATAGAACAAATCCAAACCAACTCATATTCAATAGAAAGAACTTCTTTGCAGGTGGATAAACACAACAAATATACCATGGGTAGAAGAAAAAGCCTCAAATAACTTATCGTCCCTCACTGTGGCTACTCAGAGCCATAGGAAAAAAACAGCTCCACATCATGGGCTTAAAAAAACTCCTCCCACCACACCAACCAAATTAAAAAAAATATTTTATTACTATAATACACAATTCTTAAAATCTCTTAAGAAAGCATCTAAAGCAGAAGGTACCCCAAGGTACCTTGAGGGCAACAGCAGCTGTGGTGCACCAGGACCAGAGTTGACCACCCCTGGTGTAAGGCATAAAGTTTGCCTAGGCACCAACACATTGAACCACCTCTAGGTCCAGCCCTGATAAGAACCTTCGTTTGTAGATAGAGATATGATTTTGGTCATCTCACACAACTTATCTGCAGGGTCTGACCTGGTTGATCATTCAGTACTCCTGACCTGGCAACAAGACTTGGGGGTATGTTTAATATTCATTAATGTTGTCAACCTTTAGTAAAGTGTGTTAAGTGTCACTGTGCCCATAGAAATAAAAGTGTTGTGGGGTCATTTAATGTTTGTTAATATTTGTTAACATGGCCCCTTGGTGATTGTACAAGAGGCACTCAGTTAGTTTAAACCTTGTCTAAAATAAATATTTTCAGGGTTTTTTGAAGAATACTTCCTCTGTGTGGAACAAGGTTATCTGCAGAGTACCATAGGCAGTTGTTCTTTCATTTAATGTATTAAGGGCCCAATATTCACTTGGGCAGGCTATGTGCCACATAGCTGTACCCACTGACCCTTAACCTCAGATATTCAATGTCAGGATCATATGCAGCCCCAGGATTGAATATCCGGGGATCACTGCACACACCAGTTAGCTCCTGCACCTAAAAGGTGAGGTTTTTTCTCACCTATCTTTTAGGCACAGGTCACTAACAGGGCAGCATGCAACATCGCCGCTATCCGGTTAGCGAAGGTCTCCACCCTGGAATGCCCCGATTCTAACCACATAGCTTCGGGGCATGTAGTGGGGTTAGAAGAGGACATTCAATGGCACTAATCATGTAAGAGCCGTTGAATATTTATTTATTTATTTATTTACATTCTCTTATATACCGCGCTATTCTGCATCAGTGCGGTTTACATTGAACAAACTGAAATTACATTGAACAGGGCATTATAACTTGGAGATAACTATTTTACAGGGAACATGGGCTATGGAGGGTTAAGTGGCTTGCCCAAGACCACAAGGAGCACCTGTGGGACTAGAAACCCCAGTCCTTCCGGCCCAAGGTTGCTGTCCTCTAGTGGGATTTGAACCCCCGACCTTCCGGCCTGAAGTACCTTGTCCCAACCACTAGGCCACTCCTCCACTCCAATTTAAGGCATTTACACGGTTTACTGGTCTATCCCCCCTGCCCTTCCATATCAACTACAATAGTGCCCGTTTTACCTTTAGAGATCCTGTGTTTGTCCAATGCTTTTTTGGAATCCAGATACTGTCCACTGGGAGACTATCACTCTCATCCTATGTCCCCTTGTAGCAGAACTTGCATTCAACTAAAAGAGACCCTTCAGTGCATTTATGCCACGGAAGTATTTAAATGGCATAAGAACATAAGATATGCCATACTGGGTCAGACCAAGATCCATCAAGCCCAGTATCCTGTTTCCAACAGTGGCCAATCTAGGTCACAAGTACCTAGCAATTTCCCCAAAAGACACAGGTTCCAAAATGCTTGTATCATATAGCCCCTATCCCGCCTTTCCTCTAAAGTATACATATTAAGATCTTTAAGTCTGTCCTCATGCTTCATAATGAAGACCAGTAACCATTTTAATAGCCACCCTCTGCACTGACTCCATCCTGTTTATATCCTTTTGACGGTGCGGTCTCCAGAATTGCACACAATACTCCAAATGAGGTTGTACCAGAGACTTATACAGAGGAATTATCACCTCCTTTTTTCTGCTGACCATTCCTCTCCCTATGCACCCAAACATCCTTCTGGCTTTTGCAGTCACCTTTTCTACCTGTTTAGTTACTTTAAGATTGTCAGACACAATTACGCCCAGGTCCCGCTCTTCTTTTGTGGATAGAAGTACCTCATACCCTACACTATAGAGCTCCTTTGGATTTTTATAGCCCAAATGCATGACCATGCATTTTTTAGCATTAAATTTCAAATGCCAAATTCTAGACCATTCTTCAAGCATAGCTAGATCCCTCCTCAAGTTATCGACTCCTTCCTGGGTTTCTGCACTATTGCATATTTTGGTACCCGACAGTCCTTCCACACTATCACTAAAAAAAGATGTTAAACAGAATCGGACCAAGGACAGATCCTTGCTGCACACCACTGGTAACCACCTCCTTCGCAAAGTGAGCTCCATTTACCTGTACCCTTTGTCGCCTCCCATTCAACCAATTTCTAACCCAATCAGTCACTTTAGAGTCCATCCCGAGGGTGCTCAGTTTGTTTATAAGTCGCCTGTGCGGAACGGTGTCAAAGGCTTTACTGAAATCTAAATACACCACATCTAGGGCTCTCCCTTGGTCCCTGGTCACCCAATCAAAGAAATCAATCAGATTTTCTGACAAGACCTGCCTCTGGTGAATCCATGCTGCCTCGGATCCTGCAATCCATTGGACTCCAGAAACCTCACTATTCTCTCCTCTAGTAGCCTTTCCCATAATTTACTAACCACAGAGGTTAGATTAACCAGTTTGTAGTTCTCAATGTCATCCTTACGTCCGCTTTTATGAAAAGAGACTACATATGCCTCTCTCCAGTCCTCTGGCACCACGCCCGACTCCAAAGAGACATTGAAAAGGTCAGACAGTGGAGCCACTAGAACGTCCCCAAGTTCCCTTAGTATTCTTGGATGTATCTCATCCAGACCCATGGTTTTGTCTACTCTTACTTTAGCTAGTTCCTCACAAACACAGTCTTCTGAAAATTGTATGAGATCCCCGTCGCTTCTGTTCCTATTTTTTGTTGTTTTCTGAGTTCCTGCTCCTGGCCTGTCACCTGTGAACACAGAACAGAAATATTTGTTAAGCAATGCTGTTTTTTCTTCATCAGCTTCTACATATTTCTCCCCTTCACCCTTGAGTCTGACAATACCACTTTTGCCCTTCCTCCTCTCACTAACATATCTGAAAAATATCTTATCCCCACATATTATTGAATTGGCTTTTCTTCTTCTTTTTGTACCTTTGTTTTCCTGACTGTTAGGCATCTATATTTGGAAAAACTTAGAGAAGCTATCTTCCTCTCTCTGTGATCTCTTGTATTTCATTCATGTTTATTAAATAATTTCTAAAATTATAATCAGACAAAAAAATTCTCCTATTATGAGAAGCAGCAGCCTTCTTAATTAAGATGCATATGCTCTATTAAAACAAAGCTTTTTAAACATCTTTCTATATGATAAAGTATTCTGTTCCTGATGCAGTGATACAGGTATAGAATTTCTCAGCCTAGGGGTACAGATAGTGAAATCCCTGTTTCAGGTACAAGCCAAACAACCTTCTCTTAAAGAAGGAAGAAATATTAAGTCTTATTCACTAGAGTACAAACTACACTGGGGTATTTACCAACTCATTGTCTAAACACTGTCAAATCATTTTAGGTAGTAAATATAAACACTTAGGGGCAGGTTTAAGATTTTAACGTGTGTTAATTAATATGCAATAAGCATCCGCAGCCTTATTTTTCTATGGGCCCAGTTGCACTCAATGCGCATTGATTTCTTTAATGTGCATTAACTTTTAGTTAACATGCCCCTTAAATTTACCACATTCCTGTACAGGGAGCCGATGTGAATTCTGAAAAAAGGTGATATATGATCAATTTTTCATAACCTGAATATTAAACACGCTGCTGCAGTCACAATTATTTGAAACACATTAAAATATTTGGCTGGTAAACGCACATATAATGAATTACAACAATGCAGATGTGGCAGAAGTACTCGTACTAAACAATTCTTGTGTTAAATATGCCCGAGGTCTATAATAAACTATATACATCTTTCCAATAACCACATCAGTCTGCTCCTGAAAGGACAGAGTGGAATCCACTGCAATTCCCAGATATTTCACCTCTTGTTTAACAGGAATAAAAACATCACCCAATTATAGTGTCACAGGAAACGTTGCTACTTTATCCCTTGAAACTATCAGGGCCTCTGTTTTATTGAAATTAATATATAAATCATTTGCAGATAACCAATATTTAATTTCTGGGAAAACTTGTTTCAAATATGTAGTTTCTATCCTTCTAGTATCATCCAGCAGTAAAACATACAATAAGATATCATCTGCATAGATTTTATAAGCAAGCAATGCACAGTTTATCCAACAACCAACAACATGGAACAAGATACAAATAGAGCAGTGGATAATGATGATTCCTGGGGGGAGGGGCTCCTGATCGTAAACTGAACCAGTAAGATTTGCTAGAGTCTATATGCCATACACTGCCATCCTTCACAATAGGAGGCAAACCAGCAATATACCATCACCCTAATTCCCATTCATAAAAGTAATTTCAATAAAATAGAATGATTCACACTGTCAACAGCTACAGTTAAATCAAACAACAACATTAAGCAAACATTCCTTATCGTAGCTCCAGTCTAGTCCCGTACCATAGAGTTGTGTACCTCCTCCCGCAGCTAGGAGACTGAGCATGTCACTCTTTTAGTTACCCGCAGGGGTAGGGAACCCTGGTCCTGGAGAGCCGCAGACCAGTCAGGTTTTCGGGATATCCCTAATGAATATGCATTAGAGATATCCTGCCAACCTGACTGGTTTGTGGCCCTCCAGGGCTGGATTTGGAGACCCCTGCCTTACACCTCTGTCATTTAAGATTGTGAGTGGGCAAGGTGTAGATGTCCAAGACATCAAAAAGGTTAGATAGAATGTGTCACATTCCTCCTCACCACCACCAAAATATTGTCTATTAGACAACTTTTTGGTGGTGGTGAGAATCGAGGAGGAATGTGACACATTCTATATACCCTTTCGATGTCTAGGACATCTGCACCTTGCCCACTCACAATCTTAAATGACAGAGGTGTAAGGCAGGGGTCTCCAAATCCAGCCCTGGAGGGCCACAAACCAGTCACGTTGGCAGGATATCTCTAATGCATATATATCTCATGCATATTCATTAGGGATATCCCGAAAACCTGACTGGTCTGCGGCTCTCCAGGACCAGGGTTCCCTACCCCTGCCCTAGTATAAGTAGTCCCGGGTCCGCCCCCTTGAACCAGTTTTGCTCAGTCTTCGTGCAGCGGAAGGAGGTTGTGAGCCCAGTGGTCTGGGACTCACTAGAACAACAAATAAGAGCTTTCATATTAGTTTGAGAAAAAAAAAAGAGAAAGGGTTCTGCCCCTTTAAATTGGCGATTTCATTTGGACCTCTCTAGTTTGCTGGTACTTAGCTTGAGAGCTACCCCCCTTCTCCCCCCTCTCTCTGGTGTGCAGACCTTCCAGGGGAGTGTGCGGGGGGATTGAGCAGGGGCCCTCTGTCTTCGTTTCCCCCAGGGCGGGAAAGGAGACGTTGAGGACGCGGCCACGGGCGCGCACCACGGTCGCTGTCAGAGAGCAGTGAAATCGGCAGCAGGGGAGAAGCGCCTGGCTACGATCAGAAGACGGCTCCGGGTAAGAGAGACTGCGACGAGGTGGTTGGAGCAGTGCCGGTAGTTGAAGCGGTGTTTTTTTGAGCGGGGCTGTGTGCAGAGTGCACTGCTCATGCGCGATCTGCAGGACAGGCCCGGACTACGTGGCAAAGCGTGGGAGCCGCGGATTAGTCGGGAAGCTCTCTGGGGACCCTAGTTGTTTTAAATTTTAAGTCGGGAGAGAGCTCGACTGCGATAAAAAAAAAAAAGAAACAAAGGGTGTTCAGAAGAGAGGAGCTGTCGGCCTTAATTGCCGAAACGCTGAAGACCTTAAATGTCCCTGTCTTGGATTCTGCAGAGGACACTGCGCTGGAAGATCCTCTTTTGCAGGCCGTCAGAAAGTCCCAGAGATCGTTTCCCATTCATAGGATTTTTAAAGGAGATGATTCAGGAGGAATGGGATGCTCTGGAAGCCGGTGTTAGAGGAGCTAGGGTTATGGCTAGGCTTTATCCTCTGGTGCAACCGGATAAAGATATGTTTAAGCCGTCGAAGGTGGACGCAGCGGTGTCGGCGGTGATTAAGAGGACTACTATTCTGGTGGAAGGAAGTGCAGCGCTTAAGGATGCACAGGATAGGAGATTAGATTCTTTGTTGAAACAGGTGTTTGAGGTGAATGCCCTGTCCTTGCAGGCCTCGATTTGTGGGGCCTGGGTAGCACGGGCGTGTCTGTGGTGGTCCCAGCAGTGGGACTCATTCGGTCGAAGTTGCGGAAGAGGCAGCCCACACTGAGTCAGGGACAGCGTACCTGGTAGATAGTCAGTATGATTTGATTAGAGGGCTAGCTAAGAGCATGGCTTCAGTAGTGGCGGCCAGGAGGTACCTGTGGCTGAGGAATTGGGCAGCGGATGGGGCCTCCAAAGCACGGTTAGCTAAGCTTCCCTTCAGAGGTAAGCTTCTTTTTGGAGAGGAGTTAAAGTTGGTTAAGGATTTAGGGGAGTCGAAAGGAGGGTGGTTGCTGGAAGATAAGCTGAAGCAGAGTCGGATGGGGGGTCCGTCCAAGAGTCAGCGGAGGGAGTTCAGGTGTTTGACCCTCCAGGTTTGCTCCGGCGCAGAGAGGAAGTTTTTCCTATAGGGCGCAAGGCTTTCGGGGGTTCAGAGGGGCAGGCAGAGGATTTGCAGCCTCTTCGGCCCCGGGCGCCAAAAAGCCGCAATGAAGTGAGGGGGGCCCAGGCGGTGACGGTACTGGTAGGTGGATGGTTGCGAGGTTTCCTTCCTGCCTGGGCCCAAATGACTGTGGATCAGTGGGTGTTGGAGATCATGCAAAAGGGCTATGCGCTCGAGTTCCAACACCCGGTGACAGACGCGGTTGTGCGGTCCCCATGCAGAACAATGTCCAAGCGAGAGGCGGTTCGCCAGACGTTGGAAAGGCTGATAGAGCTGGACACGGTAGTACCGGTGCCACCGGACGAACAAGGCAGAGGTCGGTACTCGATTTATTTTGTGGTGCCAAAAAAGGAGGGTACCATGTGTCCTATTCTAGATCTAAAGCAGGTGAACAGGTGTCTCCGTGTGTCGCATTTTTGCATGGAGACCTTGCGGTCGGTTATCGTAGCGGTGCGACAGGGAGAGTATCTAATGTCGGACTTGTCAGAGGCTTACCTGCACATTCCAATCCGAAGGGAGCACCAGCGGTTCCTTCGCTTTGCAGTACCTATGGGGCATTTCCAATTCCAGGCGATGCCTTTTGGCCTTGCAACAGCACCGAGAACATTCACCAAGATTATGGTGGTGGTGGTGGCGGCAGCGTTGCGAAGGGAGGGAGTGTTGGTGACCCGTATCTAGATGACTGGTTAATTCGGGCAAAGTCGCGGGAGGAGAGTCAGCGGGCGACGGCTCGAGTGATGTCATTCTTGCAGAGCCTGGGTTGGGTAGTCAATGTGACAAAGAGCAAGTTGACGCCGGCCCAGGAGTTGGAGTATTTGGGGGCTCGTTTCGACACGCGCAGGGGAAGAGTTTTCCTGCCGTGTCAGCGGGTCCAGAAATTGAGAAGCTTGATTTGGGAGTTCCGAGGGCTCAAAGCGCCGTTGGCTTGGCGGTACCTGCAGCTGCTGGGAACGATGGCAGCCACGATAGAGGTAGTGCCATGGGCCAGAGCTCATATGAGACCCCTGCAGAGGGCGTTGCTCCGGAGGTGGTCTCATCAGTCCGATCCACTGTCCAAGCCGTTGGTGTGTCCAAGGGAGTCTCGACGGTTGCTGCATTGGTGGTTGCAGCCGGGGGGCCTGGAGAAGGGCATGCCCTTGGAGGCGCCGGAATGGAAGCCCTTGACGACAGATGCGAGTCTGTTCGGTTGGGGAGCGCACTTCGAAGGGCAGTTTGTCCAGGGGCAGTGGTCCGAGCTGGAGAAGGAGTGGTCCATCAACAGGTTGGAGTTAAGAGCAGTGTTTTTGGCGCTTCAGGCCTTGCAAGGGTTACTGCAGGGATAGGCGGTCAGAGTGTTCTCCGACAATGCCACGGCTGTGGCTTACATAAATCGGCAGGGCGGAACCGGCAGTGTGCGCTTGGAAGTGGAGGCGGACGGATTGCTGGAATGGGCCGAGCACCACCTGGAGGCGTTGTCGGCGGCACATGTAGCAGGAGTAGACAATGTGACGGCGGACTTCCTGAGCCGCGTGCGAGTGGATCCGGGAGAATGGAGCTTGCATCAGGATGTGTTCGAGACGCTGGTGCGACGTTGGGGTCGGCCAGTGATGGATCTCATGGCAACGTTCGAGTCGGCAAAGGTCAACAGGTTTTACAGCAGAAAAAGAAAACGGATGTCAGAGGGACTAGATGCTCTGATTCAGGGCTGGCCGGAGGACGGTCTGCTGTATGTGTTTCCGCCGTGGGTGCTCATCGGCAGAGTTCTTCAGCGCATAGAGCGGCACAGGGGACTGGTCCTGCTGATAGCACTGGACTGGCCAAGAAGATCGTGGTATGCCGACTTAATGCGTCTGCTGGTGGAACCGCCATGGAAGCTCCCGGACAGACGGGATCTGCTGGTGCAGGGGCCGTTGAACATGCCTCAGGTGCATCAGTTTTCACTTACGGCCTGGCTCTTGAGAGGGCAAGGTTGATGGCTAGAGGTTATTCGTCAGCGGTGATTGCTACCTTGAGGTCGAGGCGTCGGTCCACGTCTTTGGCATATATAAGAGTGTGGAGGTTGTTTGAAGCGTGGTGTGAAGAGCGAGCGTTGTGATCCACGGTAGCGCACGTGTTGTCCTTTTTGCAGGATGGATTGGAAAAGGGCTTAGCAGCATCTTCCCTCCGGGTACAGTTGGCGGCGCTTGCCTGTTACCGAGGAAACGTGCAAGGGAAGATACTGGGAGCGCATCGAGATGTGAAGAGATTTTTGAAGGCAGCTTCTTTGTTGAGACCTCCTTGTAGAAGAGTAGTTCCAGGGTGGGATCTCAATGTAGTTTTGGAGGCGCTGGTAAGGAAGCCTTTTGAGCCGTTGGCACAGGCGACCTTGAAGGATCTCCCACTGGAGGTGGTGTTTTTGGTGGCTATTACTTTGGCAAGGCGAATCTCGGAGTTGCAGGCCTTGTCGTGTAGAGAGCCGTTCTTGTCCTTTTCTAAAGAAAAAGTGGTGCTTCGAATGGTGCTGTCCTTTCTGCCTAAGGTAGTCTCCGCCTTCCATGTGAATCAGGTGGTAGCTTTGCCCGTCTTTCCCCAATTCGCAGACAGAGGACCGGAGGGCAATTTGCATAGATTAGACGTCGGAAGAGCCCTAAAGGCATATTTGCAGCGGACAGAGTCGTTGCGCAGGTCTGATAGGTTGTTTGTCCTGTTTGGGCGCTCGCATCAGGGAGAGCCGGCGTCAAAGGCTTCTATTGCTAGATGGATTAAGGAAGCCATTGCGTCCGCTTATCTGCTGAAGGGCAGGCCGGTGCCACAGGGGCTGAGAGCGCACTCTACGAGATCCCAGGCAGCGTCCTGGGCGGAGTGTGGCTTGGTTCCTGTGCCAGAGATTTGCAGGGCGGCTACTTGGTCGTCGTTGCATTCCTTTGTCAAGCATTATCGGATTGATGTGCAGGCGGAGGGGGATGCGCGGTTTGGATAGGCAGTGCTTCAGGCTGGTCTAGCAGGTCCCTCCCGTTGGCTATATTCACTGCTCTGCTACATCTCTATGGTACGGGACTAGGCTGGAGCTACGATAAGGAAGGTTAAATTAGACTTACCTGCTAATTGTAGTTCCTGGAGTAGATCCAGTCTAGTCCCGCTTCCCACCCAAAGGACTACTGCCAGGTGATAGCCTGAGCACAGGGGGAGAGATGCGGACAGTTGTGGAAAGGAATTTGCATAGCATTTGGCAGGTTAGATGCTGTTGGGTCACCAGTTTCTCTGTCGGGTGTAAAGCCTCTCTAGGGGAGGGGGTGTGGGAGAACGGGCGGCCTCTGCTGTTCCAGCAAGGATTTATTATGGCATATCTTTAGAACGTTAAGGTTCCTTTGTTGGTTTCTTGTTTTTTGCTCTGGTGAGACGGCTTTGACAATAGCATACTGGTTCAAGGGGGCGGACCCAGGACTACTTATACTAGGGTCACTAAAAGAGTGACATGCTCAGTCTCCTAGCTGCGGGAGGAGGTACACAACTCTATGGTACGGGACTAGACTGGATCTACTCCAGGAACTACAATTAGCAGGTAAGTCTAATTTAACCTTAGACTGTTTCTAACCCTCTCAACAAATCATCTACCAAAGATCCAAGTAAAGTCTCAGTGCTATGATTTCTTTGAAAGCCCCACTGACTTCTACTTAAAATATCCCGCTGCTGGTTAAATCATCTAATTGCCTTCTCACAATCTGTTGCATTACCTTTCCTAAAAAAAATTACATTTGAAATTGGTCTATAATGAACACAATCTTCAGGAGATAAATGCACTTTTTTCAAAATGGGTCTAATTGATATCTTTTTTAAAGCAGTGGAAACCACTCTCTCCTTAAAGGAAGTATTCACTAAATTACATAAAAATGATGCAATATCCTTCCAAACTAGTTGCAAGTTGACACCTTATTTTATTTAGCTGCATTTATATCCCGCTTTTCACTGGGTCAAAGCGGTTGGGGGATACATTTAACACGAGGGGATATGAGACACATACACTAATATTTACAGGGAACATGGGCAATGTAGGGTTAAGTGGCTTGCCCAAGACCACAAGGAGCACCTGTGGGACTAGAAACCCCAGTCCTTCCGGCCCAAGGTTGCTGTCCTCTAGTGGGATTTGAACTACCGGCCTGTAGTACCTTGCCCCAACCACTAGGCCACTCCTCCCCTTTTCTAACAAACACAGAATTGTTCATCTTCCGAATTATACAACAAATCTCTTCCAAATTAGTCAATTCAAACTCAACCCAGGAACATAAAATCAAAAGTGCTTGGTTCAGTTTCTGTAATGGAATCTTTACAGTTCAATACCTCCAATATCATGGAAGGAGCTTGTAATTTATAATTCTCTTGAAAGAAATTAGCAAAACTATCAGCAGAGGGCAGCCAGTCCTCAATTTTGTATGTCAGAATTTGCACTAAACATACCAAAATAAAATTCTACAGTTCTGTTCAGGGAGGCCTTGGCTTTCTTTGCATAATACTCCTTTATTGCATTAAGAAGAACAGTTTTACCTACTCCTGCCATATTGCTGGGCAGACTAGATGGACCATACTGGTCTTTATCTGCCGTCATTTACTATGTTACATGTTTTCATTTGTCCCATAAATAACATCTGATGCTCCACAGAACAATTCTTTTGTCAGTTTCGCTCACATCTCCTTAATTTTCACTTTTCCTATCTGAGGTAAACCAAGGCATTCTAGCTTTCATTTTCTGGTGTTTTTCTTCTAAACACATCTCAGATTTCAATATCACATCATTATCTACTGTCAAATTCCATTTATCCATTTACATCAGCTAAATCATGTGATGCTAACTGTATTTCAAAAGCCTCCTGGTAAATATCCACTGTTGCAATTTAAAGAATTCACCAGCTTGCAACCTAGATGCATTAACCTGTAACAAATTCTATTAAAGCATGATCTTTGTCCAAGGCACACAATATACTGTAGGGTGCCCTACTTTCATCACAAAAAGTAGTATTGATAGAGAAGTCACTTGCTGGAAATTAAAAGAACCTATTAAAATATTAAGGGCCCGATATTCCTTTGCCTGGATCTTCAAAGCGCTATGCACCGACGGGCACATAGTCCTCCCCGCCGACCTCCAAACCGATAATTCAATGCCATGGCGACGGCATTGAATATCTGATGATCACTGCCAAAGCTAACCATGCAGCAGCGATATTGGCTGCTGCCCTGTTAGTGATAGGTGAGGGAAACCCTCTCGTCTTTAAGACTCCGCTAACCGGGCAGCGGCCAATATCACTGCTGTATGGTTAGCGCTGTTCCACCCCGGAACGTCCCCAACATGCCTCGATGCTTCCCGGATAGGATCGGGGCACGTGGGGACTTTCCACGGCACTAACCATGTAAGAGCCACTGAATATCCCCATCTAAGGCATTTACACGGTTTACTGGGCCCTAAAATCTAAGCCAGAAGATTCTGAACACTCCGGTGCAAAATCACCAAAAATCAAAAACTTAGCAAGATTGTTAGAAGTTGCAACTAACTATTCTATCAGCTGTGATCCGTTGCATCTAGTCAAGCAAGACTGGGTACAAGAACACATTTTCAATTTGGGGGGATTGTACAGTACCGAGATATCTGAAAGATAAAATGGGAGGCAAGTGCACAATGTCTTAAAGAACAAGAGTAAAATTTTAAAACATAACCAATGTTCAGAGATGAGTAATGGGATCACATGATCAAAATGTCTCGACTGGGAGGTAAACTTAACTGCCGTATTCTGGAAAGTTTGGAGGTGTTTCAAGTTGACATAGGTAAGTCCATTGTAAAGGGAATTACAATAATCTCTAATCTACAACAATCTAACCTGAATCAGAATTGTTAGAGCTTCCTTGCTCAAAAAGGGTCTAATGGATCTAATATTTATTTAACAGGTTTTATATACCGCTTTATCATTTCAAAGTGGTTTACATTGAAACTTAAGCTTGGTAATGTACATTAAACAGGGACATAGATAACTTGGATTTTTCTGAGGCAATGGAGGGTTAAGTGACTTGCTCAAGGCCACAAGGAGTGCTAGTGGGAATCGAATGCTGGTCTCTGGATACCCAAGCCAGGGTTCTCTAGGCTACTCCTCCACTCATATCTCAGTGAGTAAAACAACCCTTTACCACATATATTATGTGCTGGTCAAACATGAGATGCAAATCAAGATGACAGCCTAGGACCTTAATGGCAGGGTTTAAAGAAAGTAGTTGCCCTAAAATGACAGGAGCAAGCAGGGTACTAATGGACTGGCAGTAAGCCACATGGCTTGTGATTGTATGTCTGATTCAATTTCAAATGTTTACTTTCAAGCCCAGAGGCAACTGCATCCAGATGTTTATTCAGATAGGACAGATCAGGTTTTAAAGGATTAATATAAGATACTAGCTATATGTTGTCAGCAAAGATTGTATGAGGCTAAGGGTTTGGGAAATACGTTGAATAAAAAAGGGTCCAAAGTGGACCCCTGCAGAACCCCACATTTTAAAGAATAACAGAGTGAATTAGTAGAATTTGAAGAAACATAAAAATCTCTGTTGTCACGGAATGATTTGAACCAAGAGAGTACTCTCTTAGACCCAAATAATTAAGTGAAGGATAAGATTGTGGTCCACCAGATCAAAGGCCATTGCCAGCTCCAGAAATACAAATATAGCTATATCGGCCTCATCACAGTTTTCCTGCACCTCACTAATCAGAGCTACTAGGAGGGTCTCTGCGCTGTGATGTTCTCTGAATCCAGATAAACGGGGGATTCATGGTATTGTTTTTCTTCAAAAACTTCCCCAATTGACAAAAAAATAGCTTTCAGTCAATTTGGAAATGAATGGCAAATCTGAAACAGGTTTATAATTATTAGAAACTGCAGAATTTAAAGCTTTATTGTTCTTAAGCGGAATTACAGTAGTTTTCCAGGAGGCCGGAGCCACACTGGCACGTAAGCTATTATTGATCATACTACATATTAGAGGACTTAGTCCCAGTGCTGGGACTTCCACTAGTTTTGATGGAAGGTTAAAACTGGTCCATGCCCTGGCTCAGAGAAACCAGCCAAATCATCACTGGTTAGGAAAGTATTTTTAAAATCAGACACCTGAGATAGGAGATAATGTACTACTGTGGATCAGGAACTGGTTAAAAGATAGAAAGCAGAGAGTAGGGCTAAATGCCCATTTTTTTCAATGGAGAAAGGTGAATAGTGGAGTACCTCAGGGATCTGTGGTGGGTCCACTGTTTTTTAACATATTCAAAAATGACCTTGAAATGGGAACAACGAGTGAGGTGATCAGATTTGCAGATGACACAAAATTATCCAAAGTTGTTAAAATTGCAACAGAACCTTGATAAACTGGAAGACTGGATGTCCAAATGGTGGATGAAATTTAATCTGGACAAGTGCAAAGTTATGCACCTAGGAAAGAACAACCCAAACTATGGTTACACGATACAAGGTTCCACATTAGGAACCACCATCCAGGAAAAAGATTTAGGAGTCATTGTGGATAACAAGTTTAAACCCTCCACCCAGTGTGCAGCAGCAGTCAAGAGAGCAAATAGAATGCTAGGTATCATAAGGAAAGGAATGAAGAATAAAACCAAGGATATTTTAATGCCTTTGTATCATTCCATGGTGCAACTGCTCCTTGTATATTGTGTGAATTCTGGTCACCATATCTTAAAAATGATATAGTAGAATTAAAAAAGGTACAAAGAAGAGCCACGAAAATGGTAAAGGGGATGGAAGGATACTCCTATGAAGAGAGGCTAAAAAGGTTAGGGCTCTTCAACCTGGAAAAGAGATGGCTGAGGGGAGATATGAAGAGGTCTATAAATTAATGAATGGAGTGAAACAGGTAAACGTAGATTGGTTGTTTACTATATCAAAAAGTAGAAAGACTAGAGGACAGCAATGAAGCTACAATGTAACCCATTTAAGACTAATGAAAGAAATATTTTTTTCACTCAATGCTTAATGAAACTCTGGAATTTGTTATTGGAGTATGTAGTAAAAGCTGTTAGTGTAGCTAGGTATAAAAGGTTTGGACAAGTTCCAGGAGGAAAGGTCCATAAACCATTATTAAAAGGGACCAGGATATCAATGTTAAACTAGTAAAGATGTATATACTAAATCATGAATCATCTTACAAAATTTAAGCAGTCATAAAGTTTGCACAAGATAATAACTTGAATATGTATATTGACATCAAACATAGCATGTAGAATTGCCTCATTGTAAATAACCTCACTGTAACTTCACCTGTCTGTATTTAATTGTATATAGTTCTTTCTCCCAGTTACATTTCCATGTTACTACCCTGCCCTGTAGTCAAGTTGTTGAATGTAAACCGCACTGATAATAAATGCTTGACCCAATACAAGCATTGTGGAACCTGTGTCTTTTGGGGATACTGCTAGGTACGTATGACCTAGATTGGCCACTTTTGGAAACAGGATACTGGGCTTGATGGACCTTGGTCTGACCCAGTATGGCATATCTTATATCTCAAATGTTCCTTTATCTGGAGTTTGCTCTGCCCTGGATCTTCCTGTCCTTTATGCTGCCCTGCCATGTGATTCCTCTTCTCGAGACACTTCCATTTCCGCATCAGTTGCAACTTCTCTTACTGATCTACAAGTGCAATCACTCTGCGGCTCCTCTCTTGTCTTTCCCTACACCCCTCTTCGGGACCTCGGCTCCTCCGGCTGATCCCCTCTCTCATGCACCCTGCAACACAGAGTTGCCAAGTTACCCAATTCCAGGAGTGAGGTGTTTTTGCCAGTTCTGATTTCCGGTTTGCGCTGCAGTGCGAATATGAATGGGAATGAGGTTGCCAGGAACCGAGGACTGGCTTCAAACCTCGCTGCTGGAGGCCAGGAACGTGGTGACTGTGGCAGACGAGCTGAATCCGTGGTAGTATCGCAGTGCAAACGAAGACGCCGCTCTTCCATCCTCGTCTGTTGCGTCGAGCGCCCCGCCCCCTCCAGGGTCACGTGCAGGCCCCGCCCCCTCCAGGGTCACGTGCAGGCCCCGCCCCTTCCAGAGTCACGAGCCGCCGTGCCCCGCCCCCTCCAGGGTCACGTGTCGCCCCGCGCCATGCCCCGCCCTCTCCAGAGTCACGTGCCTCCCCGCGCCCTTTCCCGCCCCCTCAAGGGTCACGTGTCGCCCCGCGCCATGCCCCGCCCTCTCCAGGGTCACGTGTCTCCCCCGCGCCCTGACCCGCCCCCGGCAGGGTCACGTACCGGCCCGGGGAGCCGCTGTCACTTCCTGCGGCTCGGGCTGTGCTGGTGGGAGCTGCTCTGCCAGCCTCGGTGCCCGCCATGAAGAAGCAGTTCAACCGCATGCGGCAGCTGGCGAGCCAGACGGTGGGCAGGCAAGTGACCGCTTCCCCTCCCCGCATAGTCGCCTCTGCCTCCTGCGCGTCTCCGAGGCGCGCTGCTGGATAGGGCTCTTTGGCGTGAGGCGAGGCCTGCTTTTGCCTTCTTGGGAGCCTCGCCACAGCCTGGGAAGGAAACGGGCAGCTACAGGCAACTCCAGTAAGCTTGGAGCTTGCACTTGGGATTTGTGGGCGAGCAGACTTGATGCTCTAGAGAGGTGCTCGTGCCCCCGGTGCCGTCTGGGTGCGTTGCCGGGTACTCCGGGGCCAGCTCTTCTGTGGCAGGGTTTCCTTGTTAAGAATCACTGTTCTCTCTTACAAATACTGCTGTCTTTCTTACATGATGAGCTGCTTTCACTGACTTGAAACGTTTTTTTTGCTTTTTTTGTTATAGATTAAAATATGATACTATCTCTTTGCCTTTTAAAATAACTGCTATAAAATAGCTACTGTTGATGCTCCAGGCAGGCAAGCATGAGTCTTGGCTGCTGTAGAGATTTCTGGCTGCAGCTGAATATTCTTGTCCGCTTTGGGTAAAGTAAAAAGGCACTTTTGTGCATTGCACACTTCAGTGGGAGGAAAGTCGCCTCTGATTTCCTCCTTCCCCACCGGAACTTCTACTATTCTGAAAGCAGGAGAGTCTATCTGAAACAAACCATGTTTTGGTGAAATAGCTGGCAGGGGAAGGAGGAGGATTGCCACAATTTAAGTTCACTTGCTGCTTATTTTGATGGCCCCACTAGCTGCATTAATGCTGTATTGATCCACAGGCCAGTCCCTGCCTGGTGGAGTTGATTGTGTAGTCAAGACAAGGGGCATCAGGAAATCTATTTACTATAGCAAGCAAGGTGATAAATACTAGGCTGTAATTAAAAGCAACTTCCAAGAGCCAATTCTTGGGATCTGAATAAGGCCTCATCATGGATAAGATGTACCTGGTCAAACACATCTCCAGGCCTACAAAACACCAGGCTAAAATGCAGGGAGTCTGAGGTTGGCACTGGTGTGGAAGGTGCTTGCTTCACCAACTAAAAGGAAGATAAGAGAGGAGAGGTAATGAGGTAGCTACAGGGTGATATGATCTAGAAACTTGAACTGTACAGTATGTAAAAGCTGAGAAACCAATGACTCGAAATCAGGATTATAGTGGAAAAAGATGAGTTCAGCAGTTGAATTGTGCGAGAATGGATGAGGGAGTTTGGCGAGGAATGATCTGTGTCTAGAGTCTACAGAGAAGGAAAGATCCCAAGGTTGTGAGCTGATGGAAATGGCAGAAAGACAATGTTATACACAGAGCTGGGGGAGGAGAGAAGTGGGTATGGCAGGAAAGATTAGGCCTGTCTTGATCATGTTAAATTTGGCATGGTGGTGGTGGTGATATTGGACAGAGTGACTGAGATTTGACATTTGATTCTTGGTGAAATTTGTTATACAGAGAGGTAGGTCTGGGAGTCCTTGCCATAAAGATGGTACTGAAAGCCATGGGGAAATCCAAGTACCAGTTCTAAGGCATACTGTCTGAAAATGGAAAAAATGAGGAGGGGGATAGATAAGAGCAGAACCATGACAGAACAAGAATCCCTAAATCCATATGATGAGAGCATTGTGAATAAATGAGTTATCTAGTGTACTGAACACCATCAAGGATGAGGTTTGAGGGAAGAAGTCTGGTGTTGACTATGAAGACATCATTAGAGACTTTGACAGGAGTGGTCTCTGTAGAATATAGAGGACAAAACCCTGTATTGGGAGAGAATAGTTTGAGATACAAGAAATTCATGATGGTAGAAGGGTGGTGGCATATGTTTGAAAGGGAGGAAGGAGATGGTACCATGGTTAATAGGGCAGGTATGGCCCAGAAAGTTTTGGGGCGTGATGGTGGTAGGAGCAATTATGATGAAAGAGAGAGACATTTTTTGAACAGTGATCTTACCAAAGAACACTTTTTTTTATAAGCTCTGTGTGATTTTCACATCCAAAAACACCTATTCAGATGTGCCAATTACATCCACGTCCCAAGGAACACTCTAGAAAGGCCCAAATTTACATGTCTGGTGCAGTCATGCCTGTGCCACATGTGTGCATGGTGTAAGCATGTCTGGGGTGGACTGTAAAAGATACACATGTGCGGGCCGATTTTTGAATGGTACCACACGTCTGTATCCGCTTCTGGCCATGTCCATATCGAGACCTGCTCCTGGGAATGGTGGTACACGTCTGTATCCGCTTCCGGCCATATCCATATCCAGACCTGCTCCTGGGTATGAATAGCCATTTGAAAAGTGCTAGCTTTGGTCAATAAGCAACAGTTGGAGGAGAGGGGGAATGCCTCTGACCCTCGCAAAAAAGAAGACAGGTAAAATATATAGGCCTTCTGGTGAGCTGCCGTGCCCGTGTCTCTTGCACAATGGCAGGTGGGGAGTGTATTTGGTGATGCATTCTAGAATACCTCTGCGGACACGTCTGTTGCTGATTTTGTAAATGTTTTCTGCAACTGCCCTTTGACCTGAACTTATCTGGTGGTGGTCTGCATGTCCCATCACTATCGCCTTTCATTTTGGTGGGAATGTTTCTTTTTGGGCAGAGTGACTGGTAGAAAGCATTTACATGTGCCCACCTTCTCTGCTGCCCCTTGCACGTGCCAGAGGGCTCCTAAACGGCCTTTCTAACATGCCACTTAAAACCTTTAAACAAGGTGATTAAAACCTGCAGAGTAAGTCAGAAGTGTATCACCTGTGTTGCTCTTTATCTCTGGAGTTAATAATGTGTTTACAGTGGCAGAAGTTCAAATGAAAGGCGTCCAGAGCAAGAGGGATCCATTTCAGAAATGCAAGAATGGCCATAAGTGGGTCCCCTCCTTCCCTGGGTCCCCCCCTGTAACACAGGACGTACTTGGGTGGCATTTGTGATAGTGTGGTTGGTACTTCGCAGAAACATGGAGTGTCCTGACTCTTCCTGCCATTGCTCTATTAAATCACATCCCCAGAAGTTTGACACAATACCATCTTTATATGATGCCTTTTAGTGCTGGGCTGGAAAAAAGGTTTCAAGAGGTTTGCATAAGTTTCTGAAGGAAAAGTCCATCAATTATTAGCTGGGTAGCTCATTTTCACATATGGAGGAGGCTTTGTATAAAACTGTGGCTATAAACACCCCTAAGGGTGCACGCGGCATGTGCTGCGTGTGGACCTTTCTTGGGGCTTAGTTTCTGCAGAGCAGGGTGCAGTTGCGTAATGTGAGCACATTTACAGCTGCTCCAGAGCGTTGATATTTGTATGCTGATGTGCCTGCTTCGGGGTGATCATATCGGTGCTTGTGTGGCTTTATGAAATAATCTTCTATGTAAGAAGTCCAGAAAGGTGCTTATGTTATGAAGCCCTCTTATAAAATGGGGCACCTCACTGTATTCCAAAATAGCACTGTAAGGTTGATGTAATAGTTAATATGGTAATAAATCAAAACCCAGACTGAGAGAAGTCATTTTTTAGAACATTGCTTAAAATGTGTGGCAGCTGATGGGGTGGAAGTGACATGCTGTTCTCTTAATGAATTGTTTTAGTGGATACTGACAGGAATCAACCTAGCTCCTAAGCCAGGGTAAGCTGGCTACGTTGTTGCTCTTTGACTGCTAGTGCAGTGTGCCAGGGAGAGATGAGAGGTGTTGTGCACAGGAAACTACGTATCATAAGGCTGGTGGTGGTCCGATTGTACTGTATCCACCTGCTTGCATTGTTTGTACTTGGGAACATTTTTCTGCACACATACAAGCGATGGTACAAAGCAGCTGTTCTGTACTATCAGTATTGCTGTTTGAGTCCTTTTATCACTTTTTTCCCCCCTTTGGGCTTTTAAGGATGGGAATGTCTCAAGTGATCAACTTACTTATTCACAAATTCTATTATTCTGATTTTTTAGTGTGTTTGGTGCAGTCGTGATAAGCATTTGCTTAGCTTGCAGCAGATGAGATCTGCTTACCTCACTGTTACTGTTATTTACTATTGTTTTCTATATATGCATTAGACCCTTGAAGATTTTGTATTTGCTAAGTTGGCTGTAAACTGTGCTGTCTACTGTTCTGTGTTGCACTTGCCACTCATCTTTAGATTTAAATCCACTACACCTTTTACCATGCCCAGTAACTTGGTATTTTCCATTGTATTTCCTTTTGTTTTAGTTTTTCTAAAGAATTGTATTTCTTTGCCCACAGTGCTAGTGGATTCTTGCCCATTCCTTCAGTTTGAAATGCTTACCCAGGTTTAAGGATCGAGGCAGATTAGTTGAATTACAAAAGCAAAATCTGTCCTTTTTTTACATATTTGGATTCACTGATGCTATTAAGAATGGCAGGAGGCTGATAGAGTAGCTCAATATGTGTGATACATTCTCAGCATATACTGGTTCTTATAAATTACCAGTTAGTTGGGCATGGAGGTGATTTTCTTGGTTTAGCATTCATGCAGCCTATCTATGATTCTTAAGAACATAAGATGAACCATGTTATCAGGACAATGTCTATTAGGCCCAGCATTCTTTCTCTGGCAGTGGCCAATCTAGGTCACAAGTAGCGAAAAGATAACTTTTTCCACCTCAATCCTAAGAAATCTGCTGCACTCTGGTTCTCTTTCAATCATAGGTCCCCTACTCTGGCTTTATCTGTTTCTGACTGCACCATTCTGTTGGTAGATTCTGTCCATTATTCAGGCATTTACACTTGACTTAAATATATCCTTCCATGCTCACATCTCCTCAGTTTGTTTTTGTTTTTATTTTTCTTTATCCGATTGGAGGTATCTGTCATTTTTCTTTCACTCCCTTCTTGACCACGTTACTTATCACTTTTTTGTCATTTCTAAAATAGACAGTGTTACAGTAGTCTATCTTAGCCGTTCCAACAGCAACTCCACCATCTACAATTAATCCAAAACACTGCTGTTCACATTCTTGCACATGCCTCCTGCTTTGAACATATTTCCCCATTATTAATCAATTACCATTGGCTTCCTGTAATATTCCGTGCTCAATATAAATTACCTACATTAGTCTATTGTGCATTACATTCCTGTTTGCCCAGTTACCTTGCTGACCTTCTACTGCCTCATTTCACGCACCATACCCTCTGCAGCCTTCATGCCAACCGCTTACACCTGTGATCTGCCTCCCAAGCTCATCTGGCTTCCACACACTCCTCCGCTTCTTATTTCATTGCACCTGCCTCTTGGAATTCCCTCCCATTCTCCCTCATATTTGAGCTTTTATATAAGAACTTGAAGAGATGGATCTTTAGTAGGGTCTTGAATACTGCTTTTGACCTGCCAGTCTTCTTTCTACTCCCCTCCTCCCCCTTCTTTGATTGTATATACTGTCCTATCAATAAGATGAAGCTGTTTCAGACTCTTTAACATTAACTTTTTAGAAATGTTTTAATTTTGTAAACCGGCTTGTTGCTACACAAAGGGCTATATAGCAAATGTAAATAAACATAAACATGATCTGTGATAGTTGATTTCAAGGAATATGTGATGATTTTGCAAGATCCCAGGCAACATGGTTTTACCGAAGGACGGTCTTGCCAAACCAATCTGATTGAGTTCTTTGATTGGGTGACCAAGGAACTAGATCTGGGGCATGCAATGGATGTCATCTATCTGGATTTCAGCAAAGCCTTTGATACTGTTCCTCATAGGAGGCTTGTCAATAAACTCAGTAGCTTGGGATGGGTCCCAAGATAGTAAACTGGATTAGAAATTGGTTGACTGACAGACAACAGAGGGTGATGGTACATGGAGCTCACTCGGATGAGAGGAAGGTGATTAGCGGGGTGCCTCAGGGTTCGGTCCTGGGCCCGGCACTGTTCAATGTATTTGTGAGTGATATTGCTGAAGGACTGAATGGAAAGGTCTGTCTTTGCAGATGACACACAAATTTGCAACAGAGTGGACTCCCCAGAGGGAGTGGATAACATGAGGAAAGATCTACAAAAGCTGGAAGACTGGTCTAATGCTTGGCAACTACGATTTAATGTGAAAAAGTGCAGTGTCATGCACTTGGGTAGCAGAAATCCAAGGGAAAAGTACACAATAGGGGGTGAGAGGTTGGTATGCACGGTTCAGGAGAAAGACCTTGGTGTGATTATCTCTGATGATCTCAAGGTGGCAAAACAGTGCGACAAGGCGGTGGCAAAAGCCAGGAGGATGTTGGGCTGCATTCAAAGAGGGATTACCAGCAGAAAGGAAGAGGTACTTATGCCACTGTACAGGTCACTGGTGAGGCCTCACTTGGAATACTGTGTTCAGTTTTGGAGGCCATATCTTGCAAGAGATGTAAAAAGACTGGAAACTGTTCAGAGAAAGGCGACCAAAATGATTTGGAGCCTGCGTCAGAAGCCTTATGAGAAGAGACTTGAAGACCTAAATATGTACACTTTGGAGGAGAGGAGGGACAGGGGAGATATGATTCAGACCTTTAAATACTTAAAGAGAAATGATGAACAAACAAATCTCTTCCAAAGACGGGGAAGCTGTAAAACTAGAGGGCATAACATGAAGCTGCAAGGTGGTAAATTGAAAGGCAATGTCAGGAAATATTTCTTCACTGAAAGGGTGGTGGATGCTTGGAATGCCCTCCCGATGGAAGTGGTGAGGGCAAACACGGTGATGGAATTCAAAACGGCATGGGACAAACACGGTGGATCCCTTTACAGCAACAGGATAAAAGCAAAACAAACAGTACCATCTAACTTCTGAACTATCTAGCATCTGAACAAATAAGGGTGTCCTACATGGAGTGGTGGGTTCACCCCTAAACAGAAACAAAAACATGGGGAGGGGTGGCCTGCACAGAGCGACAGGTGCACCTACTCTTGCCATCTTGCTGGGCAGACTAGATGGACCATGCTGGTCTTTATCTGCCATCACTTACTATGTTTTCTCAAGCCTGTCTTCCAGGAACCTGTCTGAACCTTTTTTGAATTCTTCTAGTTGTCTTGGCCATTTCTTCTGGAAACAGATTCCACAGTCATTGTGTTGTGTGAGAAAATGCTGTTTTCAGTCTGCTGGTTGTTAGTTTTCTGGAGTGTTCCTTTTTTTTAACCTTTCAAAAAAACATTAAACCATTCTGCTTTTTCTCATGATTTTATAAATTTCTAGTATATCTGTTCCCATAGCTGAAGAGCCCCCAACCTGTTTCCCTTGTTTTTTTCCCTTTACAAAAAAAAGAAAATATCACTTCATCACCTTTCTCTGAATCCTTTTCTCTAGTTTCACTATATCTTGAGGTGGGGATAATCTAGGTGCAATGGCACTATTGACTTGTACAGAGAGATAATGATATGCTCCATTTTGTTCGCTGTTCCATCTGGAATAGTTCCTAACATTCTATTTGCTTTTTTTTGCAGCAGTGGCTCACATCAGATTTAAAATTTATTTATAGGAGTTCCTTAGTGTCTCTTCAGTCCAGTCCCTCTCCACTGGATTGTGCCCCTCTTCCAGCAGCTTGTAGACTGAGCACGTCCATCTTTTGATGACCCTGGGGTATAAGTAGACCTGGCACCCCCCCTACAGCTACTGGGGAAAAGCATTCCATAAATCTCCAGGAACAAGCAGGAATGAGTCTTCACATATGGGTATCGTCGGTACCGACGGAGCCTGCGCAGGAACGCTCCCCAGCGTCCAAAAGGAAAGCTTTTGGGAGCATCCCACAGCACCTGCACGCTGCCTTCCCGCCTTTCCTAACCGCCTCTCTCCAGTTCTTCTTTTCCGCGGAGCCAGCAGGTCGTGTTCCTGTCACCGCTGAAGAATTTCTTTTTAATTTCTTTGGTCGCACGTCTGCCTTCTCGACGCTGGACCAGTACCGCCGGTCTTTTCTTTCTTTAATCTAAAAAAAAAACTACTGTTTTTTCTCACTTCAGTGCATTTTCTTCTTTGGCCTTAGGCCTAGGACATTTTTCCTCATGGAAAAGCCTGCCTCTGGGTTTAAAAAATGCACGAAGTGCAGCGGCACTGTTTCTGTCACAGACACCCATGAATGGTGTCTAAAATGTTTAGGTCCTGACCACTCCATTGCGGATTGTGAGTCCTGTTCTATGATGTCTAAAAGAGGTCTACAGAATTGAGCAGCTAAGCTCAGTACCCTGTTTCCCTCGGATGCAGCTTCGGTTGCATCGACGTCTTCCAGGGCTGCTGCTTCCTCACATGGATCTCGGGTAACCAAACTTAAATCCAGCCGGTCCTCGAAGGGTAGATCTCCCTCTAAGTATCGATGCCTCCGGGCTTGCCCTCGAGGAATCCGCACCGGAAAAATTACCCCGGTGGGAGGCTCCGGCTTCCAAAGCTTTATCTATTGGGTCACAGGTTGACATCGATGGCTCGGCCTCGACCGATCACCTGTTGCCATGTTCTGGGGTACCGGTGGTTCCCACTGGTACTGACATCCAGACATTGTTTGCATCAATGGATCAGAATATTCTGACCATGCAGCGTGCCATCACGGCATTCATACAAGCTGCGACGCCTTTGGTACCGCAACAAACTCCGTTGCCGGTACCAGCACCGGTACCAACTGCATCGACATCCACTTTGGTGTCGACTGCAGCGGTACACTGTTCTGTGATGCCCATCGGTACCGAACCGGTACCAAGCACTCCCAATGTCGATACCCCCCGGTACGCGTATCAGGCTCTGCAGGAGCATCCAGACAGGAGATACTTCGATTCCTCTGAAGACTCTGATGAATCAGAGGTCTCTGTCAAAGCATCGGTGATTCATCCTCAGGAGCCCTCTTCTCCAAAAAGGAGAATGTCTCCTCCAGAAGACTTGTCTTTTCAAGACTTCATTAGGGAAGTGGCCAGGGGTCTTTCCATCTCAGTGGCTCCTGAGACAGAGCCTAGAGCCAAGAAATTAGTTTTTTTACAATATCCTAAGGCTCCTAAAGAGGCAGCCACTTTACCAATACATGAGATTCTTTATGATCACATGTTGGGCATATGGGAGACTCCTCTCACCACTTCCCCTCCATTCTCGCAGGTTGGACACCATGTATCATGTTCCTCCTTGTCCTGGCTTTCATAAGACTCAGCTTCCTCACCACATTGTGGTGGAGTCTGCTATGAAGAAGATAGAGTACAAAAAGGCACTCTTCTGCTCCTCCAGGAAGAGAATGCAGAACCTTAGATGCCTTTGGCAGGAGAATTTTCCAGGCCAGTATGCTTGTTGCCAGAATCAACTCCTATAGTCGCTATATGGGGATGTTTCTAAAAGAAGTTAGAGATCACCTGCAAACTTTTATCTCCTTTTTATTTCAGAAGATAAAAGGGAAGAGTTCCTTACCTGGCTCAAACATGCCCAGGATATTTCCAAGTTTTCCAACCGTGCAGCCTTTGACTCTTTTGAAGGTGCCAGCAGAGCCTCGGCCATTGCCATAGGTGCACGCAGAGTTGCTTGGTTACAAGCTTCTGATTTGGAACCTTGGGTTCAAGATGGACTAGGAAACCTTCCTTGTACAGGTGAAAACCTGTTTTGGCAAAGATTGGCAAGCAAAGGCCACCCAAATGGATGCTGAAAATTCTGCTTTAGATAGACTTTCAAAGTCTACTTATGCTCCTTTTAAGAAAAGGTTGTTCAAAAAAGGATTTTTTTCCCAAAAAAGGGAAATATTATTCTGCTTATGGTAAGCAGTCATCTACTGCAGGTCGTTTTGCTACAAAGAGAACAACAACCGAAACAGGCCAAGCCTAAGGCTGCTAGGACTGCTATGGCCCAACAGCCTCAGCCTCCTCAGGGCCTTTGACTTACAACTAGAGAGCTTAGCCTTTCTGGCTCTAGAACATCCAGAGCCTCTCACCATCCCAGGAAGGTTGGCTTACTTTGCTCCCAGATGGGAACAAATCACAGCAGAGCAATGGACCCTCTCCATCATAAGGGAGAGGTACAAGCTTCATTTCTTAAACCTTCCTCCTCACGCCATGGTGAGACAGTTCAATTCTCAGACATCTCTCCTCGACCTTCTGGGTCAGGAGATTACTACCCTTCTTGCCCAAGGGGCAATAGAAGAAGTACCCCTTCTTCAACAGGGCTCAGGGTTCTACTCCCCCTACTTTCTTATCCCAAAGAAAACAGGGGGCTACAGACCCATTTTAAATCTCAGAGAATTGAACAAGTTTCTATGCAAGGAGAAATTCAAGATGTTTTCTTTCGGTACTCTCCTTCCATACCTTCAGAGTCAGGATTGGCTTTGCTCTCTAGACCTCAAGGATGCGTACACCCATGTCCTCATCCATCCAACACACAGAAGGTTCCTTCTGTTCCTTTATCAAGGGAAGCACTACCAATACAGAGTGCTTCCTTTCGGTCTGGTCTCTGCACCAAGGGTGTTCACAAAATGCATGGCAGTAGTAGCTGCATTTCTACGCACTCTAGGGATATTCGTATTCCCATATCTGGACGACTGGCTCATCCGAGCTCCATCCCAGTCAGAGGCTCAGACTTCTCTAATCTGCACAAGCCGTATCCTTCAGTATCTGGGACTTGTAATAAACTTTCCAAAATCCCATCTCACCCCTACTCAGTCTCTAGAGTTCATAGGGGCCTTGCTGGATACCACAAATGCAAGAGCCTATCTTCCCCAGGCCCGTTGCCTACGCTTGGTGCAGTTAGCCTCACAAATTCAGTTAAAATCCCATTTAACTGCTCGAGAGATGTTGCACAGTGGATGCCATGTGGCCCAACAGTTGTATATGGTTCCTTACGCTCGCCTTCACATGAGAGCAGCTCAGTGGACTCTGTCCACCCAATGGACCCAGGCATCAGGTTGCCTGTCAGACAAAATAGCAACCTCCAGTCGCCTCTTTTGGTCCCTCCACTGGTGGAAGTCCACTCAAAATCTGTTGCTGGGGTCCCCCTTTCAACAGGTGTTACCCCAAGCAACCCTTACAACAGATGCCTCTCCAAGAGGTTGGGGAGGTCATCTTCAAGATCTCTCCACTCAAGGCATCTGGTCTCTAGAGGAGACATCTATATATATCAACCTCTTAGAGCTCAGAGCAATTTTTCTAGCTCTCAGTCTTCCACACGCTGCTCGGCTACAAGACAGTCCTCATCCACACAGACAACCAGGTAGCCATGTTATACGTGAACAAGCAGGGCGGGACTGGCTCTGAGATTGTGGGCCTTCGCCAGAGAGCATCAGATTCATCTCATGGCAGTGTATCTTCCAGGGGTTCAAAACTCTTGGGCAGACAGACTCAGTCGAGTTCTGCTTCCACACGAATGGTCCCTCCATGGGGACCAAATAGCCAGGATCTTCCGAATTTGGAGAACCCCGGACATAGACCTCTTTGCAAGTCCATGGAATGCCAAACTTCCCCGGTTCTGTTCCAGGATTCCGTGTCAGGGAGTTCAGGCCAGGGATGCCTTCCTCCTTCATTGGGGGCAAGACTTCCTCTATGCCTTTCCACCCATTCCCCTAATTCCCAAGACACTGTTCAAACTTCAGAGAGACAAGGGGTCTATGATCCTCATAGCACCACATTGGCCACACCAAGTGTGGTACCCTCTACTTCTGCATCTCTCCCAAGCTCCCTCCCTGGACTTGGGATCTGCTCCAGACCTCTTGTCCCAGGAGGAGGGAACGTTGTGGCACCCAGATCCCCAGTCTCTTCACCTCAGAGCCTGGTTGCTGAAGGCCTAGACCTTCAAGATTTGCATCTTTCTCAGCAAGTGAAGGATATCCTTCATGCTTCCAGAAAGCCTTCCACTAGACGTTCCTATGCTTTTAAATGGAAAAGGTTCTCTATTTGGTGTGCAAAGAAGGGTCTTAACCCTCTTGCAATACCTCTGAATTCTTTAATAGAGTATTTGCTGCATGTATCCCATGCAGGCCTTAAAACAAATTCAGTAAGAGTCCATTTGAGTGCTATTGCAGCATCCCTTAAAGCTCTCAATGGACAGCCTATTTCCTCTCATCCTCTTATTGCAAGATTCATGAGAGGCCTTCTTTTGACTAAACCTCCCATCAGACCACCTCCAGTGGCATGGGACTTGAATCTGGTTCTTGGCCAGTTTATGCAGCCACCTTTTGAACCCTTAGACACTACCTCCTTGAAATTTCTTTTCTGGAAGGTTATTTTTCTCATTGCAGTCACTTCAGCTCGCCGCATCAGTGAGCTGCAAGCCTTGGTGGCTAATCCTCCTTATACAAGGTTCCATCTTGACAAGGTAGTCCTCAGGACTAATACACACTTTATGCCTAAAGTGGTCTCACCTTTTCATCTGAACCAGGAGGTTTATTTACCTGTCTTTTTTTCCAGGACCTCATGCTTCAAGTGCAGAGAGGAATCTTCATACCCTGGATTGTAAAAGAGCTCTTGCTTTTTACTTACAAAGGACACAGCAACATAGAAAGTCCTCAACTCTTTGTTGCTTTTGATTCCTCTCATTTAGGACTTCCAGTCTCTAAGAGAAATCTGTCCAATTGGATTGCACAGTGTATTTCTTTCGACTACCAGAGTAAACCTTTCTCTGGAGGGCCATGGCACAGCTCACAATGTGAGGGCCATGGCACAGCTCACAATGTGAGGGCCATGGCACAGCTCACAATGTGAGGGCCATGGCACAGCTCACAATGTGAGGGCCATGGCACAGCTCACAATGTGAGGGTCATGGCACAGCTCACAATGTGAGGGCCATGGCAGCCTCTATGGCTCATCTAAATTCTGTGTCCATCGACCAGATCTGTCGAGCGGCCACCTGGGCCTCGGTTCATACCTTCACAGCCCATTACTTCTTGGACAAGGACTCCCGCCGGGATGCCTTGTTTGGTCAGGCTGTTCTCAAACACCTGTTCCATACCTAACCAACTCCTACCCTCCATCCCTGGCTGGATGCCTGAGATTCATGGGTGGAGGTAGAGCCCTTCCCAGGGACTCACAACCTGGGTGATCTCCCAGGCATCTCTAGCTGGGGAGTCCCCATATGTGAAGCATCCTGCAAATGGCCCAAAATGTTGCTGCTAGAGTCATCATGGAAAAGAAAGTCACAGATCACATAACCCCAGTACTAATGGAACTGCACTGGCTCCCAGTAGCCGCCCGTATCATCTACAAACTGCTCATCACAACATTTAAACTCATCCATAACATCGCACCATCTTACCTCAATAACCTAATCACTATTCAACCATGCAACAGGAGCAGGGAGAACCATGAATCTCAACACCCTATGTATACCGACTAGCATAAGATCTGTCAAGGCCGAAACAAGCAATAGGGCGTTCACATACACAGCACCAATCCATTGGAACCAACTCCCACATGAGTTGAGACTCATAAACAACCTGAGTGAATTTAGACGAAAGCTTAAAACCCACTTGTTTCAAACCCACTACAACTTGAGCTAACTGCTAATCATGTATAGATTGTACTTTTTGGCAAGTAATTCTGTATAAATTGTATATATGGGCCCCCCCCACGCTATTGTAATCAAATGTATACCCAGATCTGTGTGCTCAAATCAAATGTATATTGCACCCAACTGATTCTCCCGTGTTATGTAAATCATTGACTAATCAAAAATGTAAATCTGAAAGATCTCAATGTGCTGTACAAAGCATTATGATTCTGTAGAGTAAACCGCTGCTGATCGTAGGAAGCAGCGGTATACAAATGTTTACTAAATAAATTACTAAATAAATAAGACTCATTCCTGCTTGTTCCTGGAGATAGCACAGTTACTTACTTGTAACAGGTGATCTCTGGGAACAGCAGGAATAAGTCTTCACCACCCACCCACCTCCCCTAGGAGTTGTATCTCTCTATCTTTCCGTTCCTCACTCTCTTTGTCTCAGCTTTAAAACTCGAACTAGAGAGAGGCGGTTAGGAAAGGCGGGAAGGCAGCGCGCAGGCGCTGTGGGATGCTCCCAAAAGCTTTCTTACTGGACGCTGGGGAGCGTTCCCACGCAGGCTCCTTCGGTACCGATGATACCCATATGTGAAGACTTATTCCTGCTATTCCCAGAGATCACCTGTTACAGGTAAGTAACTGTGCTATCTCCAGGAACAAGCAGGAATACGTCATCACATATGGGTACGTCGGCACCGACGGAGCCCGCGCGGGAAAGCTCCCCAGCTTTTCAGATTAAAAGCTTTTGGGGCCTCCCACTGCACATGCGCGCTGCCTTCCCGCCTTCCTGACCAGCTCTTGTCAGTTTCTTTTTTTCCGCGGAGCCAGCAGGTCATGTTCCTGTCACCGCTGAAGAAATTGTTGATTTTATTGTTTTCTTTAGACCGCGTACCTGCCTTCCCCATTCTGAAACCGGTACTGCCGGTCTCTCTTTCTTTCTTTTAAAAAAAAAAAAAAAAAAAAGATTTCTTTTCTTCAGCACAGCTTGGTACTTTGTTAGGCCTTCAGGCCTACACAAATTCTCCTCATGGAGAAGCCAGTTCCTGGTTTTAAAAAGTGTACCAAGTGCAGTGCTGTCATTCCTCTTACAGACACCCATGAATGGTGTCTTAAATGTTTAGGACCTGACCATTCCATACCGGACTGCCCATCCTGCTCCCAGATGTCGAAACGTGGATTGCAGAACCGGGCCAACAAGTTCCATGTGCTGTTTCCTTCAGAAGCATCACAATCATCCAGGTCTTCCTCTCCGGATGGATCTCAGGTAACCAAAACTCCAGTGGGCAAATCCTCTAAAAGCAAATCTCTTTCTAAAGATCGAGAGGCTCTCAATTCTGAGTTCGAGGATTCTGCCCAGGCCAAAAAACCCCGGCGGGAGGCTCCGGCCTCCAAAGCAATCATGGGGTCACAGGTTGACATCGATGGCGCGGCCTCGACAGATCACCTGTTGTACTGCTCTGGGGTACCGGCCCATACCGGTACCGACATCCAGGCAGCAGTGGCGTCTATGGGCAATACTGTCCAAGTCATGCAGCAGGCCATTCTGGCTTTTATTAATGCTGCTACGCCCTCGGTACCGCAGCCAGCGGTACCGGGTCCAGTTCCGGTAATGGCTTCCATACCGGAACCGAGGCCATCGTCTTCCAAACGCAGATCGGTTCCACATGCCGGATCCGGGCTTTTGCCCGGTACCGATCCCATACCTGGTACGCCCGATGTCGATACCGAACGGTATGCGTATCGTGCGTTGGAAGCACATAGAGGATACTCTGCTTCTTCAGAGGATTTTAACTCCTCTGATGATTCTGATGAGTTCTCCCTTGATCTTCCTGAGGAGCCTTCTTCTCCTAACAGGAGAATGTCTCCACCAGAGGATTTGTCCTTTCAGGACTTCATCATAGAAATGGCTAAAGGTCTTTCTATTGCTTCATCCTCTGAAAAGGAACCCAGATCAAAGAAACTGGATATTTTAGGATACTCTAAGTCTCCTAAAGAGGCAGTCACCCTGCCTATCCATGAAATCCTTCAAGAACACTTGATGGACTTATGGGAGGCTCCTCTAACATTGTCTCCTTCTTCTCGCAGGTTGGACACCATGTACCGTGTCCCCCCTTCTCCTGGTTTCCAAAAAACCCAGTTGCCTCACCATTCTATTGTGGTGAAGTCTGCAATGAAGAAGATAAAGAGTACCAAAAGGCACTCTTCTACTCCTCCAGGGCGAGAATGTAAGACTCTAGACTCTTTTGGCAGGAAAATTTTCCAGGCTACTATGCTTATAGCCAGGATTAATTCCTATAGTCTTTACATGGGCATGTTTCTCAGTGAAATCGCTCTAAATGTTCGGCATTTTGCCCCCTTTATCCCTGAGGATAAGAGGGAGCAGTTCATTTCCTTAGTGAAACACCTTTTGGATATTTCAAAGTTCTCCAACAGGGCAGCTTTTGATTCCTTTGAGGGTGCTGGTAGGGCTTCGGGCATTGCTATAGCAGCCCGACGTCTTGCTTGGCTCCAGGCTTCTGATCTAGAACCTTGGGTCCTAGATGGCTTACGAAATCTGCCCTGTACAGGTGAGAACTTATTTGGTGAGGAGTGGCAAATTAAGGCCACTCAAATGGATGCAGAAAATGCCACCTTAGATAGACTTTCTAAGTCTACCTCCACTCCTGCCAAGAAGAAGTCTTTTAAGAGGCCTTATTACAAGAAGTCCAGATTTTCTACAAATACTGGCCAACAATCCTCTCAGCCTCGTTTTGCTGCTAAACGTCAGCAACCTAAACAGGCAAGGTCAAAGCCTGCGGCGTCTGCTACGCCTCAGCAGGCTCCACCCCCTCAGTGGTTTTTGACTTGCCACTAGAGAACTTAACTTTTCTGGCTCTAGAAACAACCAGAGCCCCTCACCATACCCGGAAGGTTAGCTCACTTTGCTCCCAGATGGGAGCAAATTACATCAGAGCAATGGACCCTCTCTATCATCAGAGAGGGTTACAAACTCCATTTTTCCGACCTTCCTCCTTATACTATGGTGAGGCAGTTCAATTCTCCCCCATCTCTCCTGGCCCTCTTGGGTCAGGAAGTCTCCTCCCTCCTTGCCCAGGGGGCAATAGAGGAGGTCCCTCTTCTTCAACAGGGGACGGGATTCTACTCCCCTTATTTTCTAATACCAAAGAAGACAGAGGGCTTCAGACCAATTCTGGATCTGAGAGAATTGAACAAATTTCTTTTCAAGGAGAAATTCAAAATGCTTTCTCTGGGCATTCTCCTTCCATACCTTCAGAGTCAGGATTGGCTTTGTTCTCTAGACCTAAAGGATGCGTATACACACATACTCATCCACCCATCCCACAGAAAATACCTTCGATTTCTGTTTCAGGGAAAACATTTCCAGTACAGAGTACTCCCCTTCGGTCTAGCCTCTGCTCCAAGAGTGTTCACCAAATGCATGGCAGTCGTAGCTGCCTTTCTAAGAGGCCTGGGAATTTTCATATTCCCATACCTGGACGACTGGCTCATCCGAGCTCCCTCTCAGTCCCAGGCCCAAATTTCCCTGGACCGCACAAGGCGTCTTCTGCAGTATCTGGGACTGGTAGTAAACCTTCCCAAGTCTCAACTAATCCCTACTCAGTCTCTCGAGTTCATAGGGGCCCAGTTAGACACCATCACTGCAAGGGCCTACCTGCCTCAGGTCAGGGCCCAACGCCTGCTGAGTTTGGCCTCCCAAGCTCAGTCCAGCAGTCATTTGACAGCCCGGGAAATGCTGCGACTTCTGGGCCACATGGCCTCCACGGTACATGTGGTGCCCTACGCTCGTCTGCATATGAGAGCAGCTCAATGGACCTTGGCCACCCAGTGGACTCAAGCATCTGGAGCGCTCTCCGACCAAATACTCACCTCAAGCCGTCTATTTTGGTCCCTCCAATGGTGGACATCCACCAAGAATCTGTTGTTAGGGGCCCCCTTCCAACCTTTGTTGCCCCAAGCAACCCTCACAACAGATGCCTCCCAAACAGGGTGGGGAGCTCATCTTCAGAACCTCTCCACTCAGGGCACTTGGTCTCCACAGGAGGCCACCCTTCATATCAACCTCCTGGAACTGCGAGCGATTTACCTTGCCCTCAAGGTCTTCTATACCCTCCTTGTCAACCTGACTGTCCTAGTTCAGACAGACAATCAGGTAGCCATGTTCTATATAAACAAACAAGGAGGGACAGGCTCTCTGTCGCTTTGCAACGAAGCTCTCAGAATATGGGCCTTCGCCAGAGAGCATCAAATTCACCTTCTTGCAGTGTATCTTCCAGGAGTTCAAAACTCTCGTGCAGACAGACTCAGTCGAGTTCTGCTTCCACACGAATGGTCCCTACATATGGACCAGATACGCAGAATCTTTCAGGAATGGGGGACCCCGGACATAGACCTCTTTGCAAGTCCGTGGAATGCCAAACTTCCCCGGTTCTGTTCCAGAACTCAGTGTCAGGGAGCTCAGGCCCACGATGCCTTCCTCCTGCATTGGGGTCAGGAATTCCTCTATGCCTTTCCACCCATTCCTCTAATATCCAAGACTCTGTTCAAGCTCCAGAGGGATCACGGGACTATGATCCTCATAGCTCCCCGCTGGCCACGCCAGGTGTGGTTCCCTCTACTTCTGCATCTCTCCCAGGGATCCTCCCTGGACCTGGGAGCTGCGCCAGACCTTCTGTCTCAGGAGGAGGGGACTTTGTGGCACCCAAACCCCAAATCCCTACATCTCAGAGCTTGGTTACTGAAGGCCTAAGTCTTCAAGACTTTAATCTTTCTCAACCTGTGACAGATATCCTTCATGCCTCTAGGAAACCTTCCACGAGGCGTTCTTATGCTTTCAAATGGAAACGTTTTTCCATTTGGTGTGCTCAGCAGGGTCTTGACCCTCTAGCACTTCCTTTGAATTCCCTCTTGGACTATCTCCTGCATCTTTCAAATGCAGGCCTTAAGACGAATTCAGTAAGGGTCCATTTGAGTGCTATTGCAGCATCCTTAAAACCTATAAATGGACAACCTGTCTCCTCTCATCCTCTTGTTGCACGTTTCATGAGAGGCCTGACTCTAACTAAACCTCCCATCCGACCTCCTCCGGTAGCATGGGATTTGAACCTCGTTCTAGGTCAGCTTATGAAGCCACCTTTTGAGCCTTTGGACTCTACCTCCTTCAAATTTCTTTCCTGGAAGGTTGTTTTCCTTATTGCAGTCACTTCGGCTCGCCGCATCAGTGAACTGCAGGCTTTAGTGGCTCATCCACCTTATACTAGGTTTCATCATGATAAGGTGGTCCTTAGGACGAATCCCCACTTTATGCCCAAAGTGGTCTCGCCTTTTCATCTTAATCACCTGTCTTTTTCCCGGCTCCTCATGCATCCAGTGCAGAGAGGAACCTTCATACTCTGGATTGTAAAAGAGCTCTTGCCTTTTACCTCAACAGGACTCAACCACATCGAAAGTCTTCCCAACTTTTCGTGGCTTTTGATCCTTCTCATTTGGGACTTCCAGTCACCAAGCGTACACTTTCCAATTGGATCGCCCAGTGTATTTCTTTTGCTTACCAGAGTAAGAACATTTCTATGGAGGGCCATGTCACAGCTCACAATGTGAGGGCCATGGCCACTTCTATGGCTCATCTTTACTCTGTGTCCATAGATCAGATCTGTCGAGCAGCCACTTGGGCCTCGGTTCATACCTTCACAGCCCATTACTGCTTGGACAAGGACTCCCGCCGGGATGCCTTGTTTGGTCAGGCTGTCCTCAAACACCTGTTCCATACTTAAACAACTCCGGCCCACCTTCCCTGGATGGATGCCTGAGATCCATGCGAAGATGGTTTACCCTTGGAGGGGGATCTCCCAGGCATCTTAGCTAGGGAGTCCCCATATGTGATGACGTATTCCTGCTTGTTCCTGGAGATAGCACAGTTACTTACCTGTAACAGGTGATCTCTGGGAACAGCAGGAATTAGTCATCACAACCCACCCACCTCCCCTAGGAGTTGTATCTCTATCTATCTTCCTGTCCTCTCTCTCTATTGTCTCAGCTTTAAACTCGAACTGACGAGAGCTGGTCAGGAAGGCGGGAAGGCAGCGCGCATGTGCAGTGGGAGGCCCCAAAAGCTTTTAATCTGAAAAGCTGGGGAGCTTTCCCGCGCGGGCTCCGTCGGTGCCGACGTACCCATATGTGATGACTAATTCCTGCTGTTCCCAGAGATCACCTGTTACAGGTAAGTAACTGTGCTTTCTCCTGTCACAACCCTAAATGCGTTAGACCTACTGGAAGTCTTATGCACAAGCTCCAGCCCTGGCTCAGTAAGCATCTGGGTCTGGGATGAACGTAACGGAGGGGACAGAACCAGTTTAGTAGCATCCGCAATTAACTAGGGTGCTTATCTTGCAGCACCCAGAACACAATCGCTAACAATATGAACTGCCCATGTTCAACTCTTATTAGCCACAATGACTCCAAGACCTTTAACTTGGGTGGTTGACTCCTAACTCACAGAATTTTGCAATTGTAGGTGTGATTTGTTTGCTTATGTCCCTCACTTTACAGTTTTGCACATGGACTCCAAAGCTGGCTAATGGCTTGGATCTTCTGGGCTCGGCATCTGTCTGTGTTCTCTGGTATTCTCTCGGTAATTTGCACTGAGATGTTGTAGCACCTTCTATTCCTAGATATTCACGTGCACCTTGCTGCTGAAGCTCTTCTGTCAGAGGAGGATTTTCAGTTGCATTAGAGACTTGTCCTGATGTTACCTGAGAAGCTTTCTCTACTTGGACTTGTTCTGTCAAGTGATGATCAAAGGAACTTTAATAATAAAAATCTTCCATAATTTGTAGCTGCACCTTTTGGCATAAAAGCTAAAGCCATAGTCTGAGGTTTGAGCTCTTGGTGGGACAGAGTAAATATGGGTTTAGCCAGTGGAAGGCTTGTCTAATTAATCTGTTGCGTTTGTTTTTTTGTTTTTTTTTGAAGGCCTGAATAAACGTGGATAAAGGCGAACAGTTCGATATAGCATATGGATTTACAGACAGGCTGTTTAGGAAATCAAAAAGCCATGGGCTAGTAGGCAATGTCCTATTGTGGATAGGGGACTGGTTGAGAAATAGAAAACAGAGTAGGGCTAAATGAAGGGAAGTGAATAGTGGCGTATCCCAGGGATCTGGACTGGGGCCAGCATTTTTAACACACTTGTAAATGGGTCAACAAATGCAGTCATCACTTTTTTTGTAGTTAAATGGCATCCAAGTGGGAGTGATCATAAAATGGCAGATGAAATTTTATAGTGAGCATGTGCAAAGCGATGCACATAGAGACAAATAATCCTATTACTTATTTGTAAAGGATAAGGATCAACTAAAGGCCCTTGGATTTGGCCAGGAATAGGCCACTGGAGAATTCGGCAATGGTGATTTTTCTGTAGAACGTAGAAACTGATGGTAAATAAAAACTGTGGCCTATCCAGTCTATAGAGGACAAAAGCCAGATTGCAGCAGATCCAGAATTGCTCATTGCTCAAAGGAAAAAGTCAAGACTGCGGCAGTGACCATGTGCTTGAGCTGATAATTAGAAGGGCAGGTAGGGTCCAGTGAAGACTGTGTGCTCGAAAAAGTGTAACCAGCAGGAGCAGTTGCAGTGGAATGTGATAGGTTGAGGATGAGACAGATGGAAAGGACAACAGCCAGGGGCGAGAGAGAGCCAGTGGGATCAGAGGAGCAGGTACTGAGTTTAAAGATGTGCAATTTCCTCCTCGGTGATCTTAGAAAAGGAAGGAAGCATGGCAGGGGTTGAAAGAAAGATTTGAGAATGAAGCGGGGGAAGGGGAGAGTGACCACTCAAATTTTATGAATGCAAGAATTTGAAATATATGAAGTCAGTGTGGGCATAGGATTTTAGCATTAATTATCCTGCTCGATCAGCCCAAATGAGTGAGTTTTGCTCCCCAGCCATCAGGTGGAGACAAACTTGAGCAACTTTAAGTGATGATATCACTGGTATATCCTCTGGGGCAGTACTGAGAGAAGCCGGTATTGTCTGCCTCCAGCAGATGGGAAGAAATGTGGATTTGTGCAGCAGTGCAGATAGTCTGGGCCAGGGGAACTAGGCCTATGATCTTGTGGCCTATGTGGTTGAGACCAGTAGGCCCAACATTTGCCTGGAGCTCAGATAGGCCCCTGTGTCAAGCTGACAGCTTGCCTTGTGTCCAGTGCTGCTTCCCATGGGCTCTCAGCATTTTGAGGGCTGAAGAGCAGACATGATGCCCCCCCACCCCCACAGGCCCCCTGATAGGGAGCTGGTAAGTTATTCCAGGGCTGGTGCAAGGATATGAGGTAAACTGGGCTATCCCTCCTTCCTGCTGCCCCACCCCTCTCTGAGACCTGTAGTGGGCAACATAGAACTTACCCCAACTCTCTGGCGCTGCATTGGTGTTCCTGCTCTATAATCTGCTGCTTCTGCCGCCAGTGATGCAGACTTCCTTCCTCAGAGGGTGCAGAAATGGCAGATGCTGTGTCTCTCTATTGTTAGAGTTTGGGTAGGCCCTGCATTGCCATCTAAATGGCATTGCTGCTGCCACTGGAGATATCAGAGAGGGCAGCAATGACAGCAGTGGGCACCTTGGGGGAAAACTGGGGCTCTAGGCAGCTGCACCAGCCCTGCCCCCTTCCTCCTTGCTGTCCTCTGAATGAATGCATACGGCTTCTTTTTCAAATTGAATTCAGTGGGCTGTGTTTGGCTTTCTTGCTGCTTGCAGTAAAGCAGCATTTTAATGTGTTTTCTCCATCAGGTGGCCTCTCTCAAGCCTACAAGGGCATCTGGGGCAGCACGGCTTGGATTTTCCCCGGCCATTCTGCCAGATACTAGGATTCCCTCTTCAGGCTTCCTTTTTTGCCATGACCATCGCAGTTGGTTTTGGCAAGGTGTTTTTCTTTGCCTTGTGGAATCTTGCCACTGTGTCTATTGCCATACCTATTGGGTGAGCTTCCATGGCTGGGTCACTTTGCCTCATGTATTAGATGGTGACCTGTCAGGTGCCTCTCATTTATTTTTATTTTTTGGCACTTTCAGGTCTCCTCCCACAGGGGGCCAAATGCCAATTCTAATGCCTCTTCCAGTTCTTCCATCTTTAGAAATGTAGAAATATGACGACAGAAAGACCACGTGGCCTATCTAGTCTGCCCTTCCATATCAACCACTATAACAGTTCTTCTTTTTTTTTTTCCTTTAGAGATCCTCTGTGTTTGTCCCATGCTTCCTTGAATTCAGATACTGTCCTCATCTCTACCACCTCCACTGGGAGACTATTCCACGGATTCACCACTCTTTCTGTAAAGAAATATTTCCGCATATCACTTCTGAATCTATCCCCTTTCACCCTCATCCTATTTCGATTGAAAGCAAACCCTGCTACGAGGGGACAGAGGCTCTCCTGTGCATTTATGCCATGTCGTCTCAATCATATCATCCCTATCCTGCCTTTCCTCTAAGGTGTACATATTAAGATCCTTAAGTCTGTCCTCATATGCTTTATAATGAAGACCACTAACCATTTTAGTAGCCTCCCTCTGTACTGACCTCATCCTGTTTGTATCCTTTTGAAGGTGCAGTCTCCAGAATTGCACACAATACTCCAAATGAGGTTGCACCAAAGACTTCTACGGAGGCACTATCACCTCCTTTCTTCTGCTGGTCATTCCTCTCCCTATGCCCTCAGGCATCTTTCTAGCTTTTGCTGTTGCCTTTTCTACCTGTTTAGCTACTTTAAGATCATCAGACACAATCACGCCAGGGTCCCGCTCTTCTTTGGTGGACAAAAGTACTTCACCCCCTATACTATATTGCTCCCTTGGATTGCTGAAGCCCAAATACATGACCTTGCATTTTTTAAGAGTAAATTTCAGCTACCAAATTCTAGACCATTCTTCAAGCTTAGCTAGATCCCTCCTCATGTTATCTACCTCTTCCTGGGTGTCTACTCTATTTCAGATTTTGGTATCATCTGCAGAAAGGCAAACCTTACCCAACAGCCCTTCCACTATATCAATAACAAAGATGTTAAAAAAAAAAATCGGACCAAGGACAGATCCCTGGGGCACACCACTGGTAACCTCCTCCTCCTCAGTGAGCTCCATTTACCCTTTGTTGCCTCCCACTCAACCAATTTCTAACCCAAGCAGTAGATTTAGGGTCCATCCCTAGGGTGCTCAGTTTGTTTATATGTTGTCTGTGGAACAGTGTCAAAGGCTTTACTGAAATCTAAATACACCACATCTAGGGGTCTCCCTGGGTCTAACTCCCTGGTCACCCAGTCAGATCAATCAGATTTGTCTGAGACTTGCCTCTGGTGAATCTATGCTGCCTCGGATCCTGTAATCCACTGGATTCCAGAAACCTCACTGTTTTCTATGTCAGCAGCGCTTCCAATAATGTACTCGCCGCCGAAGTTAAACTAACCGGCCTGTAGTTTTCAACCACATCCTTATTTCTGCTTTTCTGTAAAGGGACCACGTGTGCCTCTCTCCAGTCTTTTGGCAGCACTCCCGACTCAGAGGCATTGAAAATGTCAGTCAGTGGAGCTGCTAGAACGTTCCCTCAATATTCTAGGGTATATCCCATCCGGACCCATCGCTTTGTCTATTTTAAATTTAGCTAGTTTCTCATGAACAGTTTTCTGAAAATTGTTCAAGATGCCCCTTGCTTCTTTTCCTGTTGGTGTTTTCTGAGGTGGTGGTCCTGGTTCTTCATCTGAACACAGAACGGAAGTATTTGTCAAGCAATTCAGCTTTATCCTCATCTTCTATATATTCCTCCCCTTCACCCTTAGGTCTGACAATACCACTTTTGCCCTTCCTCTTCTCACTAAAATGTCTTTCCCCCCCCCCCCCCCCCCATTTTATTGCATTGGCTATTTCCTCCTCTTTTTGAATCTTTGCTTTCCTGACTACTTTGAGAGCTTCTCTAAGTTTTTTTCCAAATATAGATGCCTGTCTTCCTCTCTGTGATCTCTTGTATTTCATGAAGGCCTCCCTCTTTTTCTTCACCTTTTCGGCTATTTCTTTCAAAAACCATAGCGGTCTCTTTCCTTTTACCTTTTATTTACCAGCTTAACAAATCGGTTGGTTGCCCTTAAAATATCCCTTTCAGTTTTGCCCACTCTTTCTACATCCCCCAGCTGTTCCCATCCCGCTAACGACTCCCTGAGGTATGTCCCATCTTGGCAAAGTTGGCTGCATGGTCTCTGGAGGGGGAATGTGGTGAGGAGACTCCTAGCCAACAGTCGTCCTGGGGTCCCCTGAGGTTCCAGTCCCTTTTTTGACTGGATTTGAACAGCAGCTGCTGAAACACTCATCGGCTGTTTAGGCCTTACTACAGTACAGCCCTACTTAGTACAGCCCTATCTGCATGGTTCTGAGATCCAGATTTCCCCTATGGGGGACCCTGTGCCCCAAACACTTTTGTTCCTGATGGCAAGGAGGTCAAAAGCCTCTTCACCATTCCTTCCATAGCCCAGCCTTATCCGCTATGAGGGGTTGTTTGGTATGCAGAAGAGAGGACGATATCTATCTCGATAGATAGATATAATAAATTTGGGAGTTTTTTTTCCAGAAGGTGAGCTCCCCTCAATGGAAGCCAAGGATCCTTTGGTGATCTGTCCTGTCACAAGGAGGACACTCCTGTTCTGATTCGGAATGCTATGATGGCTCTGGGTATTGATGAACCTGCCCCCATACAAGCTTGCAAGAAAAACTCTGTTTAAGGGGTAATCTGGCATCCTTCCTTCTGGCTTCTTTTCTCTGTCAGATCATGAGCTGCTGCATAAGCCATCCCCGTCAGACCCTGAGGTCCTCTCTTGACTTACCCTCTGCCCCTGGGCAAGTTGGATCAGTTCTTTAGGCTCCCTTGCGGGATGCCCTTGTCACGATCGTGACAAAGCACACCACCATCCCACTAGAAGAGGTGCAGCGCTCAGGGAGCCTCATGATAGGAGGGTAGAGGCCTTATAGCTTCTGCTGAGTGGTGCTGTGGGCAGGCTTCATAGCCTCAGCCCTTTTTACTCTGGGTCCAGCAGCTTCCAGACAGGCCAGAGGGCGTGAGGTTAGAATATGGGGCTGTGTATGTGACTGATGCTCTCTTAACTTCATCTGGATCTCCTCCAAGTCCATGCCAGCCAAGGTAGTGGTTATATGGTGGCTTTGGCTCCACAATTGGTTACCTGGCACTCTTCAAGTTATGCCTGAGCAAGCTTCCTTTCAAGGGCAGATTGCTCTTTGGAGAGAATCTGGAAAAGTTAGAGGACCCGGGTGAGGTGCCTTCCCTCCAAAGGTTCCCAGAATACAGACCCAGAAGTGCTAGGAATGCATCTTGCAGAGGCTGTGGGGGGAGCATGGCAAAGTCGTTGGACAACTAGGAGTCTTGGTGAGACCTACTCTTCTTATGGTTCTAAAGCCAAGAAGGGTCAGTCCAATCAGAACTTGTGGCACTCTCAAAACTTGGCTATGGCATCTTCCAGAGCCAGTAAGCCCTTGGATTAAGATCTGTTGGATTTTGTCTGAGGTATAGCCAGTTGAGGTCAGCTCTAGCTGTTTCTTTTGGAGAGACGCGTATCATGTCATATACCACTGGCCTAGGTCCTCAGGGTTACACACTGGAGTTTGCAGAGCTTCAACAGGATATCTTTTGTGGAGGCTCATTGCAACTTCCACTCAAATGTGTGGCGATTGAGGAAACTCTTCACTGCCTTCTGCAGTTGCAGGCTATCCTTATGCAGAGCAGGACTGGGGCATTTATTCCATCTAGTTTATGGTACCTAAAGAGGCTTTTTCTAGCCTATTCTAGACCCGAAGACTCCTTGTTAAACTTGGAGTTCTTCATTTTTTCAAATGGAGAGCATCAGGTTGGTCATTGCATCAATCTGGCAAGGAGAGGTCCTAACTTCCTAGACTTTGTTCTCTGGGAGAAACACAAGCAATTTCTTTGCTTTTGCATCATGGGTTATTTCCAGAGCTGAGCTCTGGCCTGGCCTGGCCTGGCCATGGCTTCTTGCAGTTTCTCAAAAGTCATGATGGCAGCAGTTCTGGGTTCATCTGTATCTGGATGATTGGCTGATTTGGTCAGATTCTGGGAGAAGTCCAGGGACTATGCAGCTTTGGTAATTGGCTAGAGAGGCAGGGTTGGTGGTCAACTAACCCAAGAACAGCCTGATTACTCCAAATCCTGGGAAGAGTCTCATGGCTCTGGTTAACATTATCCTGTTTTGCATGTTCCTACTGCAGAAGAGGTGGCTCAAGCTGCAGAATTGACTCAGGGGTTCTGTGCTCTTTCAGCCCCACTCACCTCCCAGGCCTGGGACTATAACATCTGTGGTCCATAACGTCAACCCTAAAGCTGGTCCCTTGGGCCAGGGTGCACATTTTGCTGCCTCCACAGGTATTTTCTGTCTTGCTGTTCTCGGGTGTTTGTTCAGAACCTTCCTTAGGAGATCAAGGAGCAGCTTGTGTAGTGGTTACCATCTCATCTGATGGACAGGATGCCCTTGGAAGCACCAGAGTGGATGATAATCGGTACTGATCAGTTTGAAGGGCTGGGGAGCACATAAGAACATAAGAGATGCCATACTGGGTCGATAAAGGGTCCTCAAGTCCAGTATCCAGGCCACAAGTACTTGTCAGGTTCCCAAAAGGCATACAGATTCCATGCAGCTTGTCCAGTGCGTAAGCAATGGATTTCACCAGTCATCTTTAAAAATGGTTTATGGACTTTTTCTCCAGGAACTCATCCAAACTTTTTTTTTAAAATCCAGCTACACTAACAGCTTTTACTACATCCTCTGGTAATGAATTCCAGAAATTGATTACTCCATTGAGTCAAAAAAGATTTCCTCCGATTAGTCTTAAATGAGCTTCATTGAGTGTCCCCCTCCCCCCCCTCAGTTTTCATTATGTGCTTTTGCTTCCACGGCAAGCTTCTTTTCAAATTTTCTCTTTGCCAGCCTTATCAGTGCTTTGCACTTTAATTTACCAGTACTTATGCTATTTCCTGTTTTCATCATTTTGGCTCTTCCCTTTTTTTTCTTTTTTTTTAATGTTTTCTGAAAGATTCTCTTAGCTATAGCAGCCTCTCTGACCTTACTCTGTCAGTTTGCTCTGGTCTCTTTAGGAGGCCTCCTGGTCAACCAGCTGGTTAGAGGCCAGAACAATCCGCCTGGCTCTTCTGAAGACCCAGCCCGTTTTACAGGATAAAGTGGTCCACGTGTTCTCGGACAATGCAACAGCCGTGGCGAACATCAACAAACAAGGCGAGGTTCACAGTACCAGTGGTGGAGCTGTGCCTTTGGGCAGAGGGGTATCTAATTGCCCTATCCACAGCCCACACAGTAGGTATTGCTGCCACTGCAGGTCCTGGTGAGGTGGAGGGGGCTCACCTAGGGCACCTCCAATCCTTGCACTGGCCCTTTTCACACCATTGGATAGTTTCCTTTTTCCAGCACCACCTGTGTTGGTTAACGCATTGTGCTGCTTTCCTGTACCCTACAGGGATCGTCTTATAAAAATTCTTCTCCAAAACATCTGCTTCTGCTTTAACTATGCTGATTTGTCTCCACCCTTGGTTCCCTGTAGAATTGGTTTGGGTTCTGCCTAAATTTGTTTTGTATTGTTTTCTTCTTCTTTTATGCTTTTGCTGTTACTTTCAATTTTGTTGTGGGAGGATGTGCATTTAAGGTCTGCTTCTGTTAGTGCAGCATGAGGTTTGGGATTTTTTGGTATCCTTGATCCTTTTAGAGGAACTTGTCTCTCGGTAATGCCTCTGTGCAATGTGACCATTTATTTTTCTCCTGTTCGCAGCGTGTTGTAATGTGAAAGGTAAATGTGCTCTGCAGATGGGCTCTCTACATGCCATGGTGGCTTCAGCTCTTGTTAAGGATGTTGTATAACTAAATCTGCAGAGGTCTGCCCTTTGCTGATGTGAGGGGGGATCATCAGGACCAGTCACCCTTTTTTTTTTCCCCACCCATTAAAAGGAACTTCCATTCTCCCCCCCCCCCCATTACTCCTTTATCCACTTTCCCCGATTACACTATAAATGGGCTCCTCCCTGTGAAGATTCTGGATTTTTGTATAAACTCTGGGTAGGATCAATTTCTTAACCCTTCCTTTTGAAGAGTGTGGGGAAAATAGTAGAAAGTTGTATTGTCACAGCACTAGGATATACGTGTGGATATGCTTCTCTAATAATTTTATCTTTGTTAGCATCATTGAATGAACTTCTGATTAAGAATGTAAATATCATTTTGCAAGGAGGCTGGGAACAGGGTGATATGCCCATGTGCTGTCCAAGAGCAGTTCCAGCCTGTCCTATGGTTTCTTGCGTCAGCATTAGAAATATTAAGGGCCCCAATTTCAGCCACAATGGCTAGGGTTGCTAAAGGGTTAACTGTCGCCACTAAAGACCCAGTTCCTTATCGTCACTCCAGTCCAGTCCCTTTACGGTTGTGCAACCCTTCCAGCAGCTTGGAGACTGAGCCCATCCTTTTTGAGGATGGTGCGGTATAAATACCACTGGCACCACCCACAGATCCCAGTATTCTCAGCCTCCAAGCAGCTGGAAGGTTCCATAAGCCAAGAGCTTACTGGAGACTTCTGTTTAATTTCCCTGTTAATTTTTAATTTTATTTAGCTTTACTTTCTTGCGTTTGATTTGGGTATCCCCATTAGCTTTACTGCACCTTTTCCGCCAAACCAATGCGGTTCCGGTCGATACTCTACTTATTTTGTGGTACCAAAGAAGGAAGGTTCCCATCGCCCGATCCTGGATCTAAAGCAAGTCAATCGCTGTCTCAGTGCCTCATTTCCGGATGGAAACCCTAAGGTCAGTCATCGAGGCCGTAAGGAGTGGGGAGTTCCTGACTTCATTGGATTTGATGGAAGCCTATTTACATATCCCGGTCAGAAAGCCCCATCAACAGTTCCTGAGATTCGTGGTGCCAAGAGGTCATTTTCAATTCCAGGCTCTGCTCTTCGGTCTAGCTACTGCTCCTCGGACTTTCACCAAGGTGATCGTGGTGGTGGCTGTGGCCCTGCGAAGAGAGGGAATACTGGTACATCCCTATCTGGACGATTGGCTGATACGGGCAAAGTCAAAAGAGGAAAGTTGCTCGGCCACTGCCAGCGTGGTAGAAGTTCTGGAAGAGTTAGGGTGGGTCATCAATCGGGCAAAGAGCAGGTTGATGCCCTCCCAGGAGCTCGAGTATCTCAGAGCGAGGTTCGACACCAGCAGAGGCAGGGTGTTTCTGTCCAAGACTAGGTCAAGGGACCTAAGGATTCTAGTCACGCTATTTCTGAGCAGGCGAAGCCCTACGGCGTGGCATTACCTTCAATTGCTGGGAACCATGGCTGCAGCAATAGAGGTAGTACCGTGGGCCAGGGCTCACATGCGGCCCCTGCAGCGGGCCCTGTTGCGTCGTTGGTCCCATCAACATCACCCTTTGTCCATGCGGCTGCCCTGCGCTCCTCGAACCAAGAAGGCCCTCCAGTGGTGGCGGTGCCCAAGGAATCTGGATTGCGGGATGCCTCTCGAACCCCCGCAGTGGTTACTGCTGACGACGGATGCCAGTCTAACAGGCTGGGGAGCTAATTGCGAGGACCAGTTCGTCCAGGGTCGCTGGACATTGTTGGAGTCACAATGGTCCATCAACAGACTGGAATTACGGGCGGTAGCCCTTGCACTCAGGGCACTCGAGTCCTTAGTTCTACGAAGAGCAATTTGCGTCCTCTCCGACAGTGTCACCGCGGTGGCTTACATCAACCGCCAGGGCGGCACAAACAGTTCTGCCTTGGAGAAGGAAGCGGACGGCCCTATTCCAGTGGGCTGAGGTCCGGTTGGAGGCTCTTTCAGCTCAGCACGTGGCCGGCACGGACAACATTACGGCCGATTACCTCAGCAGGTTCAAGATAGACCATGGGGAGTGGGAGCTGGAGCAGGTGGTCTTTGACCAGATAGTAGCCCTTTGGGGTCCACCAGTCATGGATCTCATGGCACGGTATGCTTCCGCCAAGGTAAGCCGATTTTTCAGTCGAAGGAAGGAAAGGATGTCCGAAGGCTTAGATGCTCTGGCCCAGAGGTGGCCTTCAGAGGGTCTCCTTTATGTGTTCCCCCCCCATGGGCTCTCATCGGAAAGGTTCTTCAGCGGGTGGAGGCTCACCAAGGTTTGGTAATCCTCATAGCTCCAGATTGGCCTCGCCACCCCTGGTATGCGGACCTGGTGAGGTTGATTGCTGACCGGCCTTGGCGGCTTCCCTGCAGAAGGGATCTGCTGAGTCAGGGTCTGGTTCGGATGCCTCCCGTGGATCGATTCTCGCTTATGGCCTGGCTATTGAAAGGGCGCGGCTCCGGAAGCGGGGTTATTCAGGATCAGTAATCTCAACTTTGAGCGCTAGAAAGCGCTCGACCTGTCTTTCCTATGTAAGAGTTTGGCGCATCTTCGAAGCATGGTGTGCGGAGCACCGGAGGAAACCTCTTTCAGCCTCTGTTCCGGAGGTCCTGGAGTTCTTGCAAGCGGGTTTTGACAAAGGCCTAGCGCACAGTTCCTTACAAGTCCAGTTGGCAGCCATCTCTTGCTATAGAGGTAAGGTCCGCGGACGTGACCAGGTTCCTAAGAGCGGTTAGGAGTCTACGTCCCCAGCAAAGATCGGTCATTCCTCCCTTGGGATCTGTAAACGGGGGCGCTGGGCGTGAATGTCCACAGTCTTGGCAAAGGCAAAATACTATTATGACTTGCAAAGGATTGTGGGGAATGTAGTCCATTCATACCAGAATCAGCCGTTCACAAAATAATGAGTTGTGTTGCTCGAGTGTAAGCAAAGACAAATATATTTTATTCAAGGGGTTAATTCTCCCACACAGATTTACTTGGTAACACAAAAGGATACTTGCTTTCAGTATTGTACTTAGGAAAAACAAATCATGATATAAGCAACTGAACTTCTTAAGCAATCAATCAAACAATAAAGACCTTGATGGGAAACAGAAAAGGTCTTTTTAAGGGCTCCTGCTAATACCTTTTAGCAGTGCTCCAAAAGCAAAAACAAAACCCAAAAGTAACCAAAAACTGTTCTTTTTCAAGGATAACTTTCTTTTAGTTTCACACACAAACAGTAGTTTCCTTTCAGAGCTCAAGTGCAACTGTGCCTGGCTTAATTACCAATAATTAACCAGCTGCAAACCCCTTTGCTGGTTCACTTTCTCTAAGTGGCTCAAATCCTACCCTAAAGCTTTCTTGTAAACTTTTCTGGGTAGATAAAAGAAAGTTATTTCCTTTTGATGGTGGTTGTATTTGTGAAAGTATTTTACCACAGCAGCTTAGACAGAGAGCAATCCATGTATTCATTCTGATCATTTAAAATATCTCCTCCTTCAACTATCATAGAATCAATATCATGGTCTGGCTCAGAGGAATTCCTTAATGAAGCACTCTCAGGATAATATCTGTTTCCCTGCTGTCTCCCAGATGAAGAGCTACGGCATAGATCAGAGTTCATACCTGAGCTTCCTTTACTGTTAGGTTTCCTCTCCAGATATCCTGGCCAATAAGTAGTCCAGCTTTTATGTCCAGCCTTCCAATCAAGATCCCTGGACACTGGGTCTCTCTTCACATACCTTCTTGCATTGGTCTTAGGGCCCCTTCCAAATGCAGCCATCTCCCTCATAGGTGCCGTCCGGGAATTCCTGGCTCTGTAACCCCACTCCTCTGGCTTCCTCCACTCTAATGGAGTATGCTTGCCTCTGGAAGGACTCCCAACACACGTGCTGCTGTGAGCTCCTCCTTTAGACCTCCAAGATGTTTTCCTCTTCTTCCTTCCACGCTGCTGCTGCTTCTTGCTCTCTCTGTCCTTGAGCTCTGGGTTCCTCAACTGCATCTGTGTTTCCCTGTTAACTTGTTTAGAGGGATACTCCACCCTAGCACAGCTCAGCTGTGCTGAATCAAGCCCTGCCCTTGGAGATGAGTGATTGGGGATTACCTCATAGCTCTCTTGATTGAACACACGTTTCCCCACTTCAGCTCTTCTAGAGGCTGTTTGAAACCTGATGCATTCTGGGACTGGTAGTCTTTTATGAAAACATTCTGTTTTAGTATTTCTACCAGCTAAGACAGGTTGCTTGTTCAGAGCCAATTCACCTCTATTACAGCTCCTTCCTGAACTATGATAAGCTTCCTTATCACAGATCTCAACCTGGTATTAAATGTCTTGACCAGGGAACCTTTCGAGCCGGCAAAGGAAGCCTCTCTAAAGGATTTGACACTGAAGACTGTTTTTCTGGTCGCTATTTGCTCGGCCAGACATGTCTCCGAACTTCAAGCGCTGTCCTCCCAGCCCCCCTTTCTTTCATTCTTCAAGGATAAGGTGATCTTACGGACAGTACCTTCTTTCTTGCCCAAGGTCATCTCCCCCTTCCATGTGAACCAGACAGTTACGCTTCCATCGTTTTCGGCGGAGGTGCAAGAGGGGAAGGACAGGAAGCTGCGCCTTCTGGACGTTCAGAGAGCCTTGAAGCGTTACCTCTCTCGCACAGTGCCTTTTCGAAAGTTCGAACGTCCATTCAGTTTGGAGGGCCGCACAAGGGGGAGGCGGCGGCCAAGGCTTCCATCTCCAGGTGGATCAGGGAAGCTATTGCTTCTGCCTATATCCTTAAGGGGAAGCAGATTCCAGGGGGGCTGCGCGCTCATTCAACTCGGGCGCAGGCTACCTCTTGGGCGGAATATAGCTTAGTTCTACCGCTGGACATTTATAGGGCGGCTACGTGGTCCTCGCTGCATACCTTTACTAGACACTACAGACTGGATGTTCAGAGTTCAGCTGACTCTCGGTTTGGGGACGCGCTACTTCGGTCCGGGATAGTGGATCCCACCCAAGCTTGAACTGCTCTGTTACATCCCAGAAATAAAGGGACTGGACTGGAGTGACGATAAGGAAGAAGTAATTAGGCCTTGCCTGCTAATTAGTGTTCCTGAAGGAACGACAGTCCAGTCCCTCATCCCACCCGGTTTCTTCGATTGGCGTAATGTCCTAGTGGATATGTGAGGATAAGCGGACCGAATTCAGGGCCAAAACAAAGTGGAAGGGCCCCTTGGTGCAGGTCCGGCGGGCCGGGGTGAAGGAAGGCTCGGTCAGGCTCAGGTAAACCTTCTCCTTCTCTCTACCCTTTTTCCTCATTGCCTTTTTTTTTTTTTTTTTTAAAGTGGGAGTTAGTTGTGGTGGTGGTTTTATATAGGCTATTAATTGATTTTTCGTTAAGTCTGCTTTTTCATTAGATTACTGGGATCTGTGGGTGGTGCTAGTGGTATTTATACTGCACCATCCTCAAAAAGGATGGGCTCAGCCTCCAAGCTGCTGGAAGGGTTGCGCAACCCAGAAGTAAAGGGACTGGACTGTCGTTCCTTCAGGAACACTAATTAGCAAGTAAGGCCTAATTACTTCATAGTCTGTGCCAGGGCCACATGAGCCTAGTGGTTAGGACAGTAGCCTGGGACCAGGGTTAAAATCCCACTACTAATCATTTGTATAGTGCTACAAGGCATACACATATGCTGTGCATATAAATGGTAAGACACAGTCCCTGCTCATCAGAGCTTACAATCTAATCAGGATAAAACAAGTGAAATTGGGGATTAGACTACGGTAAGATACACAAGTAGTGCACAAGAGTGAGGCGCGTCAGTAAACAAAAGTGGCATCAAAGAGGTAGGTTTTTTTGCCTGGATTTGAATAGGGCTAGAGAGAGGGCCTGATGCAACTCATTGACCTGGATGTGGAAACTGATAGCCACTGAAGTGACTTGAAGGGCTACATGAGCACAGTGGCACTGGCAGAAGATAAACCACACAGCCGAGTTTTGAATAAATTGAAGGGAAGCAAGGTGATTCAGAGTGAGACTAGCGAGGAGTAGGGTACAACAGTCAAGGCAGGAAGTGATTAGTGAATGGATGACAGCCCTGAACAAATGGATGATGGAATACTCAGAAATCAGAGAAGCTAACAAAAGTTAAAACACACAGTAATAATAATGGGTGATCTCAATTACCCCGGTATCAACTGAGTCAGTGTCACGGCAGGACATGCTAGAGAGAGTTTCTAGATGAAATGAAATAAATAACTGCTTCTTGGAGCAGCTGGTTCATGAACGGATAAGAGGGGAAGCCATTTTGGACCTAGTCCTTAGTGGAACACAAGATCTGTTGCAAGAGAAGTGTTTGGGCCACTTGGCAATAGTGATCATAGCATGATTGCATTTGATTTAATAAATGGAGGAGGGAGGTAAGGAAATTCACAGTACTACCTTTGAACTTTCAAAAGGGAGACTATAATAAAATTAGGAAAATAGCTAAGAAAAAACTAAATGGAGCAGTTGCCAAAGGTTAAAGATTTACATCAAGCTTGGGTGTTTAAAAATGCTATCTTGGAGGCCCAGACCAGTTGTATTCCATGCTTTAAGAAAAGTGGAAGGAAGTCCAAAAAACTGAGCATGGTTTAAAGGTTAGGTCACAGAGGCTATTGCTGCCAAAAAAGCATCTTTCAGGAAATGGAACAAGGAGCCAAATGATGAAAACTGGAAGCCAACACAAGCACTGGCAAGTTAGATGCAAAGCATTGATAAGGCAGGCAAAGAGAGAATTTTGAGAAGAGGCTTGCTGTGGAAGCAAAAATGCATAATAAAGACTTTTTTCAAGTACATGCGTAGCAAAAAACCTGTGAGTCAGTTGGACCATTAGATGATAAGAGGGGTAAAAGGGGCACTAAGAGGGGACAAGGCCAAAGCGGAGAGACTGAATTCTTTGCTTCAGTCCTTATGTAACCCATGACTGAAATTTATTTTATTTAGACAGATTTGTATACCACCTTATCCTACAATCAGTGGTCACATCACAATTGGAGGGTTACAATTAACATGAGGGTACTTAACAACATTATACAATGAACTGGTATGTCTAGTTGGGATGAGTGAGTATCGAGTTGGTGGAGGTAGTTGCATTACCATTCGGGTGGAGACTATTGTCTCTGTTCAGAAGTTTCTGTGAAGAGCAGGGTTTTAAGGGCCTTGCGGAAGTCTATGATGTCATTCAAGGCCCTCAGGCCCGTTGGGAGTTCCAAAGTGTGGATGCCAGTAGCGAAAGAGCTTTTCTTGAGGTGGTTTAGTCTTGTGATATTCTGCAGGTGTGACGATCATGTCATTATTAGTCCTCCTTGGTCTATTGCTGATATCCCTTGTTATGATAACTTGGAGTGCATCTGCCGAGAGATGGTGAATGATTTTAAAGATGATCAGGACTGTTTTGAATTTTTGCTCTGGCCATCATTGGGAGCCAGTGCAGTTGCTGTAAGACGGGGGTGATGTGCTCAGTTCTTGGAGTGTCCGTAATGATGCGTGCTGCAGTGTTTTGCACCATTTGGAGTGGGTGTAAGGTCTGCTGAGGGAGGCCTTGGTATAGTGAGTTTCCGTAATCAAGTAGAGGTGTGATGAGTGCTTGGCACACTGTGGAAGTGGTCCTGGTGGAGTAGTGGCTTGAGCTTTCTGATGGTCCTTAAACGTTGATAGACCTTGTTTGCGGTTTTGGTGATGTGGGATTTCATGTTCAGAGCTCTGTCCATTGTGATGCCCAGGTACTTAGCTTCATCTTTGACTGTTATTGGTTTGTCTAGAATGCTGATAGTTTGTGGTGGAATGAAGGTGGGGTTCCTGGTGATGAACATTGCCTCAGTTTTATCGTAGTTGACTGGCTATTGGCTGTGCGCCAGGCATTCATGTCTTCAAGGCATCTGGTTATTGTGTCAAGAGCTAGTAGGTTGATTGGAGCATACACCATGATGTCGTCAGCATAGAGGTGATAGTGAAGTTTGTGGCATTTGATGTTGCATATGGGTTGGATATAAATATTTAAACAGCATTGATGACGGGGCTGAACCTTGTGGTATTCCCTGTGTGACGGGGAACTGCATTGATTTCTTTCGGACGCATTTGACTTGTTGCGTTCAATCTTCCAAGTAGGAAGTAAACCACTTAAGAGTATTCTTGCATACTCCTATCTGCTGCAGGCGTTGCAGTAACTTGGTGTGGGACACGGTGTCAAAGGCTGTTGTGATGTCCATGAACACTAGCAGGAATCTGTTCTTTATGCTATCTATGCCTCTTAGTAGATTGTCAAAGAGGGAGGTGAGTAGTGTTTCCACATTGTGCTGGGGTTTAAAGCCATGCTGGTGGATGTCCAGTGGGGCATTCATGTCAATGTGGTCCTGAAGTTGCCTTTGCACTGTTTTTTTTTTTTCAATGATTTTGGCAAGGAATGGTAGGCTGGAGATGGGACGGTATGATTTTGGTTCAGAGGGGCTTAGCGCGCTGCTTTTAAGTATTGGTCGTATCATGGCTTGCTTCAGGGATTGTGGCATGTATCCTTGTTGGAGTGAATCCTTGATTTCGTGAATGTGATGGGAGAGCTGGCTTCTTGTAGCTTTGAGCCAGGACACTGGGTATGGGTCTGATGGTGATGGTGAGGTGGTTGTGTTGAGTCCATTCATTATGTCCTCTACTTGATGTGTTGATGGTATGCTGAAGTCCTCCCAGGTTTGATGCGGCTCTTCCATTGCATGGTCATCTGTCTGCGATGTCAGGGGGCATGTCTGGATGGTGTGTTTCGATTTCATGTAGTCCGCAAATTCTTGTGGCTCAAGATGGTAAGTACAGTGCTGCGTGGTGTCCTTTGAGAGCTTTTGGACAATGCTAAAGAGTTCTCTTGGTCTGTTAACAGATTTCATGATTAGGTTGGTGTGGTGCTGCTGTTTGCGCTCATTTATCAGATTGTTATATTCCAGTTGCTTGGCTCTGTATTGAGTCAGGGAGTTATGCAACTTGTTCCACCTTCATTTTCTCTTCAGTTTCGGAGAGTGTGCTTTGCATCCCTGATATCGCTTGAGTACCAGGGGGTGTTGGATCTCCTGCACGCTTGTGGTATGGTATTTAAAGGAGATGATGCAGAAAAATTGAAAGAAATATTGATACACCAGGAAGATGTATTACAACTATTTAATAAACTGAAGAGTAACAAATCACCTAGACCGGATGATATACATCCAAGGGTGTTGAAAGAACTGAAATATGAGATTGCTGACTACTATTAGTAATCTGTGAACTATCATTAAAATCATCTGCATTACCTGAAGATTGGAGGATGGCCAATGTAACACCAATTTTTAAAAAGGGTTCCAGGAGTGATCCGGGAAACTACAGACCAATGAGCCTGCTGTCAGTACCTAGAAAAATCGTAGAAACCATCATAAAGAACAAAATTACTGAACATGTAGATAGTCATAGCTTAATGGGAGACAGCTAACTTGGCTTTAGCCAAGGAAGGTCTTGTCTTACTAATCTGTTAAGTTTTTTTGAAGGTGTGAATAAATAGGTAGACAAAGGTGAGTCAGTTGATGTATCTGGATTTTCAGAAAGCCTTTTGACAAGGTCCCTCCTGAGAGACGTTTGGCAAAACTAAAAAGTCATGGGATATGAGGCAGTGTACTATTGTGGATCAGGAACTGGTTAAAAGATAGAAAGCGGAGGGTAGGGCTAAATGGCCAATTTTCTCAATGGAGAAAGTGAATAGTGGAGTACCCCAGGGATCTGTGCTGGGTCTGCTGCTTTTTAACATATGCATGAATGACCAGGAAATGGGAATAACGAGCAAGGTTATCAAATTTGTAGATGACACAAGTTGTTAAAAGCCATGAGGATTGTTCAAAATTGCAAGAGGATCTTGATAAATTGGAAGTCTAGGTATCCAAATGGCAGTTAAAATTAATGTGGACAAGTGCAAAGTTATGCACCTAGGGAAAAAACCCCCAAACTATTGTTACATGATGCAAAGTTCCACATTAGGAACCACCACCCAGGAAAAAGATTTAGGCGTCATCGTGGATAACATGTTTAAACCCTCGGCCCAGTGTGCAGCGGTGGCCAAGAGAGCAAATAGAATGTTAGTATCATAAGGAAAGAAATGGAGAATATAACAAAGGATATTATGATTCCTCTGTAACATTCTATGGTGCGACCGCACCTTGAATATTGTGTTCAGTTCTGGTCGCCGTATCTTAATAACATAGTAGATGACGGCAGATAAAGACCAGCATGGTCCATCTAGTCTGCCCAGCAAGATGGCAAGAGTAGGTGCAGGCCACACCGCCCCATGTCTTTGTTTAGGGGTGAACCCACCACTCCATATAGGACACCCCTATTTGTTGAGACGTTAGATGGTTCAGAAGTTATGTTTCCGTTTTATTTTGTTTTTATCCTGTTGCTGTAAAGGGATCCACTGTGTTTGTCCTATGCCGTTTTGAATTCCGTCACCGTGTTTGCCCCCACCACTTCCATCGGGAGGGCACTCCAAGCATCTACCACCCTTTCAATGAAAATTATTTCCTGACATTGCCTTTCAATTTACCACCTTGCAGCTTCATGTTATGCCATCTAGTTTTACAGCTTCCCCGTCTTTGGAAGAGGTTTGTTTTGTTCATCATTTCTCTTTAGTATTTAAAGGTCTGAATCAATCTCCCCTGTCCCTCCTCTCCTCCAAAGTGTACATATTTAGGTCTTCAAGTCTCTTCTCATAAGGCTTCTGACGTAGGCTCCAAATCATTTTGGTCGCCTTCCTCTGAACAGTTTCCAGTCTTTTTACATCTTTTGCAAGATATGGTCTCCAAAACTGAACATAGTATTCCAAGTGAGGCCTCACCAGTGACTCATACAGTGGCATAAGTACCTCTTCCTTTCTGCTGGTAATCCCCTCTTTGTATGCATCCCAACATCCTCCTGGCTTTTGCCACCGCCTTGTCGCGCTGTTTTGCCACCTTGAGATCATCAGAGATAATCACACCAAGGTCTTTCTCCTGAACCGTGCACACTAACCTCTTGCCCCCTATCGCGTACATTTCCCTTGGATTTCTGCTACCAAAGTGCATGACATTGCACTTTTCTGCATTAAATCATAGTTGCCAAGCATTAGACCATTCTTCCAGCTTTTGTAGATCTTTCCTCATGTTAACCACTCCCTCAGGGGAGTCCACTCTTTTTGTGTCATCTGCAAAAAGACAGACTTTTCCATTCAATCCTTCAGCAATATCGCTCTGATACATTGAACAGTGTTGGGCCCTGGATCGAACCCTGGGGCACCCCGCTAATCACCTTCCTTTCGTCTGAGTGAGCTCCATGTACCATCGCATTCTGTCTGTCAGTCAACCAATTTCTAATCCAGTTTACCATCTTGGGACCCATCCCCAAGCTACTGAGTTTATTGGCCAGCCTCCTATGAGGAACAGTATCAAAGGCTTTGCTGAAATCCTGGTAGATGACATCCATTGCATGCCCCTGATCTAGTTCCTTGGTCACCCATTCAAAGAACTCAATCAGATTTGTTTGGCAAGATTGTCCTTCAGTAAAACCATGTTGCCTCGGATCTTGCAACCTGTTGGTTTTGAGAAAGTTCACTATTCGCTCTTTCAGGAGCGCCTCCATTACTTTTCCCGCCACTGAGGTAAGGCTCACGGGCCTGTAGTTTGTCACTTCTTCCCTGTCACCACTTTTGTGTAGAGGTACGACATCAGCCATTCTCCAGTCCTGAGGAACCTCTCCTGTTTCCAAGGATCTGTTGAAGACATCCTTTAACGGTCCTGCAAGAACCTCTCTGAGCTCTTTCAGTATCCTGGGATGTATCCCATCTGGTCCCATGGCTTTGTCCACTTCAGTTTAGCAAGTTGTTCTAACACCTCATCTTCTGTGAATGGTGTGGTATCTACTTCATTGCCATTTTTATATTTGGGAGTCACAGCTAGTCCATCTCCAGGATTTTCTTTAGTAAAAACAGAGCAGAAGTATTTTGTTTAGCAATTTCGCTTTTTCAGTGTCACTTTCTACAATGTCACTTTCCACAAGTCCTTTCCTAGCACTTCTGAGTCCTGCAATTCCAACTCTGATCTTCTTCCTTTCCCAAATATTCCTGAAGAAAGTTTTGTCACCGCCCTTAACGTCTTTAGCCATCTTTTCCTCTGCCTTTGATTTTGCTTTCCTTATTTCTCTTTTTGACTCTTTGAATTTGATCCTGTATTCATTTCTGTGTTCTGTTTGCAAGCTTTTGAATTTTGCGAAAGCTGTGTTTTGCCTTTATTTGAGCAGGCACTTCTTTGGAAAACCAAATAGGTTTCCTTCTCTTGTTTTTTATTTATTTACTTTTCTTACATAGTTATCTGTTGCCCATTGCAATTCCACTTCCCTTATCTCCTTCCACTCCATCTCCTCCTTTAGGTACTCGTCCATTTTATTGAAGTCAGTGTTTTTGAAGTTTAGGACTTTGAGCTTGCTGTGATTGGCCTGTGATCTGATGCAGCTGTTACCATACTCACAATGCTCTGCCAAGAAATATGGAAGACAACATCATGGCCAACTGACTGGAAAAGATCTGTGTTTATACCAATACTAAAGAAAGGTGATTCAACTGACTGGAAATTATCGCACAATCGCTCTGATCTCACATGCCAGCAAGATTCTACTGAAGATTATTCAAGAGACTACAACCATACCTGGGACAAGAACTACCTGAAGTGCAAGCAGGGTTCAGGAAAGGGCGAGGAACAAGAGACGACATTACAGATGTGAGATGGATCCTTGAAAAGACTAAAGAATGCCAAAAGGATATCTATTTGTGCTTTATAGACTATAGCAAGGCTTTTGACTGTGTAAACCATGAGAAACTCTGGGCCACATTAAGAAACATGGGTATACCAGAACACCTGATCATTCTCTTGCGCAGTCTGTACATTGATCAAGAAGCAACAGTTTGAACGGAACAAGGAGAAACAGAATGGTTTAAAATAAGCAAAGGTGTAAGACAAGGCTGCATACTTTCCCCCTACCTGTTTAATTTATATGCAGAACAAATCAGAGAAGCAGGATTGTATGAAGCAAACAGAGGTGTGAAGATTGGTGGAAGACTCATCAACAACCTTCGCTATGCTGATGATACCACATTACTGGCTGAAAGTGAAGATGATTTGAAACATTTGCTTCTCACAATCAAAGAACATAGTCTCCAAATGGGCCTGCACCTTAATGTAAAGAAGACAAAGATCATGACAACTGGCATAATCAACAGGTTCATCGTTGAAGGAGAAGAAATTGAAATTGTGAACAACTTTAACCTACTTGGATCAACTATCAATAAAGAAGCAACGAGCAGTCAAGGAATCAGACGACGCATTGCTCTTGGCAGAATGGCTATGAAAGACCTAGATAAGATTCTCAAGAGCAGAGATGTCTGTCTCCATACAAAGATTCGACTTGTTCAGGCCATGGTATTTCAATAACATCATATGGATGTGAAAGCTGGACAGTTTAAAAAGACAGATAGGAAGAAAATTGATGCCTTTGAAATATGGTGCTGGCGGCGAATACTGTGTATACCATGGACTGCCCGAAGAACAAACCAGTCGGTACTAGAGGAGATCAAACCTAAGCTTTCTTTAGAAGCTCAGATGACAAGACTTCGACTTTCATACTTTGGACATATCATGCGAAGAGAGAGATCATTAGAGAAAGACATTATGCTTGGCAAGATAGAAGGTCAACGCAAAAGAGGAAGGCCAGCAATGAGATGGATCGATACAATAACAGCAGCTACAGGTACCAGTCTGTCAACAATGAGCCGCCTGACTGAAGACCGAACACAATTTAGAATAGCTGTCCAGAGGGTCGCCATGAGTCGACTCCGACTCGACGGCACTTAACAACAACAAAAGTGAGCTTGATGGCTTTTCTTATGTTCTTATGAGGTACACCACCTGAAAGACTAGGGGACATACAGTGAAGTTGCAGGGTAACCTATTTAAGACTAAAAAGAGAAAATATTTTTTCACTCGTGTAATCAAACTCTGGAATTTGCTACCGGAGGATGTAGTAAAAAGGGTTAGTGTAGCCAGGTTTAAAAGGTTTTGACAAGTTCCTGGAGGAAAGGTCCATAAGCCATTAAAGTGTACCTGGAATATCCACTTCTTGCCCCAATGCAAACATTGTGGAGTCTGTCTTTTTTGGGGGAACTGCTAGGTACTTGTGACCTAGATTGGCCACTGTTGGAAACAGGTTACTGAGCTTGATGGCTTTTCTTATGTTCTTATGAGGTACACCACCTGAAAGTGGATGGCAGAGGAGGATGCATCAGAACATACACTAAAAGTGTGCTGGGAACTTGAGCCTTGGGCAAGTCACTAAACCCTCCATTGCCTCAGGTACAAACTTAGATTATAAGCCCTCTGGGGACAGGGAAATACACTTGGGTATTGTGGGCAACTCGCCTTAAACCACTACTGAAAAGCCGTGAGCTACATATTAATAAAATATCCAAATCGGCCGGATAGCAGAGAGGTTTACCAGACTGTGGCAATATTCAGCTTCTGTGGTGAAAGTCAGGCTGTCCGTTAATGATAACCTGGCAGCAGCTGAATATCACCACTACTCGGTTATCGCTGGATGCTGCCCCTGGAACACTCTGATACTCGCTCAGCAGCACTAATGCAGGCTAGTATCTGTCACTGCGATTTGTTTTTGTTTTTAAGGTTACTCTCCACACGACTTATTATTTAATCTTCCCATTTACTCTTTTAATTTTTAGAACAAGGTTATACGGGCAGGCCAAAAAGTGCCTGTTCCAAACCAAAATTATAAGGACACCTATGTGTCTCTTCTAAGTACTAGCATAGATGCTGCCAAAATCATGCTTAGAATGACACCACAGCCCTTGTTTAGCATAAGATGCGTGCATATCTTATAAAGTAGGCATGTATGTTGCGACTCTAGCAGCACTTTGCCCAGAGTCCCCCTCTTTCTCTGGGAACAAGCAAGAATCCAGTCCTCGCATATAGGTGACATTGGCACCAATGGAGCCCACGCAGTAACCTCTTCTCAGCTTTCAGAGAGCCTTTGGGAGATCCGCCATACATGTGTGGTCACTTTCCTGCCCATGGGTACTATCTTGCCTTAGTCGTCTTTTTTTTCTGCGGAACCCATCAGACATTTGTCTTCACCCTGGAAAAGGTTGATAATTTATTATCTCCAGGAACAAGCAGGAATAAGTCCTCACATATGGGTACGTCGGTACCGACGGAGCCCGTGCGGGAAAGCTCCCCAGCTTCTTAGAATAGAAGCTTTTGGGACCTCCCACTGCACATGCGCACTGCCTTCCCGCTTTCCTGAACAGATCTCCTCTTTTTCTATTTTTCCGCGGAGCCAGCTGGTCGTGTTCCTGTCAGCGCTGAAGATTTTGTTATTTTTTTTGTTTATTTAGACCGAGTTCCTTCCTTCCGCATTCCGATACCGGTTTCGGCGTTATTTTCTTTCTTTCTTTAAAAAATTATAATTCTTTTTTCTTATTTTTTAGCTTTTTGGTCACTTCAGAGAGGCCTCTCGGCCTACTCAATTTCTCCTCATGGAGAAGCCAGCCCCTGGATTTAAGAAGTGTACCAAATGTAATGCTGTTATTTCAGTCACAGACACACATGAATGGTGTCTGAAATGTTTGGGGGCCTGAACCATTCCATAAACCTGACTGCCCATCTTGCTCCCACATGTCTAAACGAGGGCTTCAGAACCGGGCCAAAAAATTCCATTTGCTGATAGCTTCAGAGAATACAGCAACACAGACATCCAGGTCTTCTTCTCAGGATGGAACTCAGGTAACCAAACCATCTGTGGTCAAGTCCTCAAATAGCAAATCTCCTTCAAAGCATCGAGAGGCTCTTAGCTTAGAACTTGAGGACCCTGCCCCAGCCAAACAACCCCGGCGGGAAGTCCAACTTCCAAAAACGCCAATTCAGGGGTCTCAGGTTGATATCGATGCTACGGCCTCGACAGATCACCTGATAGACTGCTCTGGGGTACCGGGTCACTCCGGTACCGACATCCAGGAAGCTATGGCGTCCATGGGCGATACTGTACAGTCCATGCAGCAGGCCGTCATGGCTTTCATTAAAGCTGCAACGCCATCGGTTCCGCTTTCAGCGGTTCCGGGCCCGATACCGGTATCGTCCGCCATGCCGGTATCGAGGCCGTCCACCTCTAAACTCAAGTCGGTACCGTATGGGCTTTCGCTCCATACCGGTTCCATACCCGATACGCCCGATATCGATACCGATCGGTACGCGTATCGTGCGTTAGAGGAAAGCACCGATTCCTCTGAGGATTTTTCACTCCTCTGATGATTCTGCTGAGTTTTCACTCAACTTACCTGAGGAGCCCTCTTCTCCTAAAAGGAGAATGTCCCCTCCAGAGGATTTGTCCTTCCAGGACTTTGTTTTAGATATGGCTACAGCCCTTTCTATTACCACATCCTCTGAAAAGGAACCCAGATCCAAAAAACTGGATATTTTGGGATACTCAAAGGCCCCTAAGGAGGCAGTTACCCTGCCTATCCATGAAATCCTTCAAGAACAACTGATGGATTTCTGGGAAAATCCTTTGACTTTGTCTCCTTATTCCCGTAGGTTGGACACCATGTATAGGGTCCCTCCTTCTCCTGGTTTCCAAAAGACTCAATTGCCCCACCACTCTATTGTGGTGAAGTCTGCAATGAAGAAGATTAGGAGTACCAAAAGGCACTCTTCCACCCCTCCAGGACGGGAATGTAAGACTTTGGACTCTTTTGGTAGGAAAATTTTCCAGGCTAGTATGCTTATAGCCAGGATTAATTCCTACAGTCTCTATATGGGCATGTTCCTGGAGGAACTTGCCAAAAAGGTGCGGCATTTTGCCCCCTTTATCCCTGAGGATAAAAGCAGGGATTCCTTTCCCTAATGAAACAACTCTTAGAGGTTTCTAAGTTCTCTAATCGGGCAGCATATGATTCCTTTGAGGGAGCCAGTAGGGCTTCGGGCATTGCTATTGCAGCCCGACGTCTTGCTTGGCTCCAGGCCTCTGATCTGGAACCTTGGGTTCTAGATGGCTTACGGAATCTGCCCTGTACAGGTGAGAACTTATTTGGGGAAGAGTGGCAAATCAAAGCCACCAGATGGATGCTGAAAATGCCACCTTGGAAAGACTTTCAAAGTCCACTTCAATTCCTACTAAGAAAAAGTCTTTTACAAGGCCTTACTATAAGAAGGCCAGAGTTGCTTCAAATACTGGCCAGCAGTCTTCTCAACCTCGCTATACTGCTAAGCGTCAGCAATCCAAACAAGCACGAGCTAAGCCTGCAGCAGCTACTGTAGCTCAGCAGGCTCCAACCCCTCAGGGGTTTTGACTTGCTCCTAGGGAACTTGCCACTTCTGGTTCTAACACAACCAGAACCTCTCACCATACCCGGAAGGTTGGTTCACTTTGCTCCCAGATGGGAACAAATCACAACAGAACAATGGACCCTCTCTATCATTCGAGAGGGTTACAAACTTCATTTCTCCAGCCTTCCTCCCCATCATATGGTGAGACCATTCAATTCTCCCCCATCTCTCCTAACCCTGTTGGGTCAAGAGGTTTCCTCTCTTCTTGCCCAAGGGGCCATAGAAGAGGTTCCTCTTCCTCAACAAGGGTCCGGTTTCTACTCCCCTTATTTTCTCATTCCAAAGAAGACAGGGGGATTCAGACCAATCCTAGATCTGAGAGAATTGAACAAATTTCTCTTCAAGGAGAAATTCAAAATGCTGTCTCTCGGCATTCTCCTTCCTTACCTCCAGGGTCAGGACTGGCTTTGTTCTCTAGACCTACAGGATGCGTATACACATATACTCATCCATCCATCCCACAGAAAGTATCTTCGCTTTCTGTTTCAGGGAAAACATTTCCAATACAGAGTACTCCCCTTCGGTCTAGCCTCTGCTCCAAGAGTATTCACAAAATGCATGGCAGTCGTAGCCGCATTTCTAAGAGGCATGGGAATCTTTTTCTTCCCATATCTGGACGACTGGCTCATCCGAGCTCCAACTCAGTCACAGGCCCAGATTTCCCTGGACCACACAAGGAGCCTTTTGCAGTATCTGGGACTGGTAGTAAACCTTCCCAAGTCCCAACTCATCCCTACTCAATCTCTAGAATTCATAGGGGCCCAGTTGGACACCATCACTGCAAGGGCCTACCTTCCACATGTTCGAGGCCAGCGCCTCCTGAGTTTGGCCTCCCAAGCTCAGTCCAGCACTCACTTGACAGCCAGGGAAATGCTACGCCTACTGGGTCATATGGCCTCCACAGTGCATGTGGTGCCCTATGCTCGTCTTCATATGAGAGCAGCTCAATGGACCCTGGCCACTCAGTGGACTCAGGCGTCAGGAGCGCTCTCAGACCAAATACAAACCTCCGATCGTCTGTTTTGGTCCCTCCACTGGTGGACTTCCACCAAGAATCTGTTGTTGGGGGCTCCATTTCAACCATTGCTACCCCAAGCAACCCTCACAACAGATGCCTCCCAAACAGGGTGGGGAGCCCATCTGCAAACTCTCTCCACTCAGGGCACTTGGTCTCTACAAGAGACCACCCTTCATATCAATCTTCTGGAACTGCGAGCAATTTACCTTGCCCTCAAGGTCTTCCACTCCCTCCTAGCCAACCTCACTGTCCTAGTTCAGACGGACAATCAGGTGGCCATGGTTGTCATTAACAAACAAGGAGGGACGGGCTCTCTGTCGCTTTGCAACGAAGCTCTAAGACTAGGGCCCTCGCCAGAGAGCATCAGATTCACCTGCTAGCAGTGTATCTCCCAGGAGTTCAAAACTCTCGGGCAGACAGGCTCAGTCGAGTTCTGCTGCCACACGAATGGTCCCTACATTTGGACCAAATAAACCGAATCTTTCAGGAATGGGGGACCCCGGACATAGACCTCTTTGCAAGTCCGTGGAATGCCAAACTTCCCCGGTTCTGTTCCAGAACTCCGTGTCAGGGAGCTCAGGCTACGGACGCCTTTCTCCTGAATTGGAGTCAGGCATTCCTATATGCCTTTCCACCCATTCCTTTGATTCCCAAGACTCTGTTCAAACTCCAGAGGGATCATGGAACTATGATCCTCATAGCTCCACGCTTGGCCACGCCAAGTGTGGTTCCCTCTACTTCTACAGCTCTCCCAGGGATCCTACTTGGATCTGGGAGCTGCGCCAGACCTCCTGTCTCAGGAGGAGGGGACTTTGTGGCACCCAAACCCCAAATCCCTTCACCTCAGTGCTTGGTTACTGAAGGCTTAAGCCTTCAAGACTTTCATCTTTCCCAACCAGTGAAAGATATCCTTTCTGCCTCTAGGAAACCCTCTACCAGGCGTTCCTATGCTTTCAAATGGAAACGTTTTTTCCATTTGGTGTGCTCAGCAGGGTCTTGACCCTCTGGCACTTCCTTTGAATTCTCTTCTTGATTATCTCCTGCATCTATCCAATGCAGGCCTCAAGACGAATTCGGTAAGAGTCCATTTAAGTGCTATTGCAGCATCCTTGCAACATATAAATGGACAACTATCTCCTCTCATCCTCTTGTTGCAAGATTCATGAGAGGCCTGACTCTCACTAAACCTCCCATCAGACCACCCCCGGTCGCATGGGATTTGAATCTAGTGCTCGGTCAACTTATGAAGCCACCTTTTGAGCCAATGTTTTCCACCTCCTTGAAATTTCTTTCCTGGAAGGTCATCTTCCTCATTGCAGTCACTTCGGCTCGCCGCATCAGTGAGCTGCAGGCTTTAGTGGCTAATCCACCTTACACAAGATTTCATCATGATAAGGTGGTCCTTAGGACGAATCCCCACTTTATGCCTAAAGTGGTCTCGCCTTTTCATCTTAATCAAGAGGTATATCTACCTGTCTTTTTTCCAGCTCCTCATGCATCCAATGCAGAGAGGAACCTTCATACTCTGGATTGTAAAAGAGCTCTCGCTTTTTACCTTAATAGGACTCAGCCACATCGAAAGTCTTCTCAACTTTTTGTGGCCTTTGATCCTTCCCATTTGGGACTTCCAGTCTCCAGCGTACACTTTCCAATTGGATTGCTCAGTGTATTTCTTTTGCTTACCAGAGCAAAAACATTTCTCTGGAAGGCCATGTCACTGCTCACAATGTGAGGGCCATGGCAACTTCTATGGCTCATCTGCACTCTGTTTCCATAGATCAGATCTGTCGAGCCGCTACCTGGGCCTCGGTTCATACCTTCACAGCCCATTACTGTTTGGACAAGGACTCCCGCCGGGATGCCTTGTTTGGCCAGGCTGTCCTCAAGCACCTGTTCCATTCCCTAAACAACTCCTGCCCACCTTCCCAGAATGGATGCCTGAGATCCATACGAAGATGGCGAACCTTTACAGGGGATCCCATGCATCTAAGCTAGGGAGTCCCCATATGTGAGGACTTATTCCTGCTTGTTCCTGGAGATAGCACAGTTACTTACCTGTAACAGGTGATCTCTGGGAACAGCAGGAATTAGTCCTCACAACCCACCCACCTCCCCTAGGAGTTGTATCTTTTATCTATCTATCTTCCTGTCCTCTCTCTGTTGACTCAGCTATAAACTCGAAACTGAGGAGAGCTGTTCAGGAAGGCGGGAAGGCAGTGCGCATGTGCAGTGGGAGGTCCCAAAAGCTTCTATTCTAAGAAGCTGGGGAGCTTTCCCGCACGGGCTCCGTCGGTACCGACGTACCCATATGTGAGGACTAATTCCTGCTGTTCCCAGAGATCACCTGTTACAGGTAAGTAACTGTGCTTTCCTTCTCCGCTACACAAACCAGTGCTGCCATGGCGCCACGTTTTTTTCTTTGGGGGGGTTTCCTTTGTGTGTTTTTTCTCTTGGTGTGCAGGAATCCTCATGCCCTCCCTGGCTGGGACTCTAGAATTTGACCTTGCAGGTGCCATCTTCCCTGCTATGTCCTTGGCAAGTGGTTTTAAGCAGTGCAGCTGCTGTGAACACATCATGTCCCACACGGATCCGCATGAATGCTGCCTAGGTGCCTCAGTGCTGACCATGATGATGCCTCCTGTGGGCTCTGATTGCAGATGACAAGCAAGGGGCGTAGGTATTGTAAGAAGCAGCAAGAGATCATGTTTGGTGAGACTTCCGTCTTTTCTCTGGTGTTACTCATCGAATGGCGGAGGCAGCCCCCAATGTCCCACATTATGGCCATGCCTTATCTGAGCCACAGGGCATTGGGCTGGTGATTGTCCTCTGAGGACCAGCCTCCAAAGAGCCAAACGTACTCGGTGGCATTGTTGGACGATTATGCTGGAACCGCAGGTAAGACCCATGGTCACCAGCATTGGAGTCCCCGATGTGATGCCGAGAGCGATGGCCGGGAGTGACTCCTTTGACAACGGGAGATTGACCCTGGTATCATGAGCCCATCTTTGTTGAGCATACCCTTTTGACTGTGCCGGCATTGGACCTGAGATCCTCTGTGCCCACACCTGTGGCTATGGGAGCCTTCTGGCCTTGAGGACAGGATGGTGGCCCTGGAGCAAAGTCTTGCTGCTGCCTTGGCGCAGCAGTGGGGGCTGATGCCCAGTTCCTCTGGGTCATCGGTCCTGACCACAGCCCCTTCACCGCGAGGGTGTTGCCGGATGTTGTAGAGCTGGTCCTAGAGTGCCATCTGTGTAGAGAGAATTCTTGGCACCAATCTTGGTCCCGTTTGGGACAGAGAACTTCCCCTGCCAGTGCCTCTGGGTCAGGGCGCAGGGGCCCTGGGACCCTAGTGGCACCAGTGACCTGGCATGGTCCCAGTGCCTGGAGGGTCCTCGAGGTTGATTCAGACTTGACTCAGAGTGAGAGACCAATGAGTCCCCGATACCCGTCTCCTTAGGACCTCTCTTCCCCCCCCCCCCGGAGGACCGCTGCAGCCCAAGGGTCTCTTCTTCTTGAACTTTGTAAGGGACACGGCAAAAGCCCTGGCCTTTACCATGGAGTGGTGCATAGAGGAGTCTCTGGTGGAGGACCTCCAATATCTTGAAGGACTAGAAAAAGGGACTGCTACTTCTGGAGAGAGATCTGCAATTGTGAATATATACTTCTGGGAATTTTCTGAAAGGACGACTTTGTATTAAAGCTAATTAATCTGTGAACCAGTGTTTTGTTAAATCAGTCAGAGCCTAGTAGCAGCAGTTTAAATTTAAAACACAGAAGAGAACTTTCTGGTTATATTTCATACCCAGCAGAGATCTTGTAGTTTAAATTTAGTCGTCACTCAGGACCTAGTATCAGCAAAGTACTTTTAGTTCAAATTTAAAACACAGAAGAGAGCTTGTTTAAATTTCATAATAAGTCAGAGCCTAGCAGCAGCAAAGAGCTGTAATTTAAAACAAATCAGAATATAACTTAGCATAAAAGGCAAAACCGGGTCAGTACTGTCAGCAGCAAATAGTCTTCTAGAGACCTTTACAAAGAGGCCTTCTACCTAGGGTGCAAGAGACCTGTGAAACATTTTCAATAGGTGTTAACACCAGGTGGCAGGTCAAAAGGCCATTTTGAAAGGCTCCTTCTATCCAAGCAAAGACTGTTAATCACACGGGAAGTTGGTCACAGCTTACCTCAGAAGCACAGGACAGGGTACTGTGTAACAGCCCTCTTTTAATAAGTGTTTAAAGGTGAGGTCATAGAGGCGGTTGTTGCCAAAAAAGCATCTTTCAGGAAATGGAAGAAAGAGCCAAACGATGAAACCTGGAAATAGCACAAGCACTGGCAAGTCAAATGCAAGACATAAGGCAGGCAAAGGGAGAATTTGAGAAGAAGCTTGCTGCTGAAGCAAAAACGCGAAATAAAGACTTTCAAGTACATTCGTAGCAAAAAAACCTGTGAGAGAGTCAGTTGGCCCATTAGGTGATAGAGGGGCTAAAGGGGCACTAAGAGGCGACAAGGCGATAGCGGAGAGACTGAATTCTTTGCTTCGGTCTTTACTGAGGAAGATGTAGGGATGTTACCCATGACTGATGTGGTATTTAAAGGTGCGGAAGAATTGAAGGAAATATCGATACATCGGGAAGATGTATTACAACTATTAAATAAACTGAAGAGTAGCAAATCACCTGTGCCGGATGGTATACATCCAAGGGTGTTGAAAGAACTGAAATGTGAGCTTGCAGACCTGCTATTAGTAATCTGTGAACTATCATTAAAATAATCTCTAATACATTGACGATCCTCCAATCTTCAGGTAACACCAATTTTTAAAAAGGGTTCCAGACCGGTAAGCCTGACGTCAGTACCGGGAAAAATGGTAGAAACCATCATAAAGAACAAAATTACTCAGCATGTAGACCAGGGGTCTCAAACTCAAATTGCTTTGAGGGCCAAATGAGGACTTGTAGAGTAACCCGGGGGCCGCACAAGACGCAGGCCTCATTTGCATAAGGGCATCATTTGCATAAGGGCATCATTTGCATAAATATTTGCATAATGTTACCATACACTAACTTTTAGTAAACATGCCTCTTAATGAGTGTATGGATAAAGAAAGACTAAAAGATTTCTACATTACTATAAACCAGTGCCAACCGCCAGGCACATTAGGAACTACTAGAAACACTGCGCATTTAGAACCCATAGCAAACCTGCCGTGTCCTAACAGCACTACCAGGACTCACAAAGCACCATACCCTAACTATCAAAAGGCAACACTGCAAATATTAAATCAACACATTTCAGAGAATAACAATACATGACCTACTCGGGAAAGAGAACAAGTGGCAATGTCAAATAGGAATTACATAAACAGAATACCTCAGCTCAGTTACACATGCAGAACATACACCATCACCAAACAAGGAATCACAATTTAGAAACAGGAAGACAATTAAACTGGGAACCCCAAAAGCCAAACTTAGAATGTACAACACTGTAGAAATAAAACTATACATTGATTTCCTCTTGTATTAAATAAAGTGCAGACGTTAAAGATGCACATTTCCAAGAGCTGACATATTTCAGTTAATAAATTCAAAATAAAGAGATATTTTTCTACCTTTTGTGCATTTTTTTTTCAGTTGCAATTGTTCCAGTCACTTTCTTCTGGTTTCTTTGTGTCTTCTGCTAACTCTCCATCGTCTGCTGTCCATTTGTCCTTTCTTCTTTCCTATTTTTTTTCCATTCTCTCTACATCTGCTTTAACATACTAATCATTCTCCTTTTGCTCTTTCCTCATTCCTTTTCATCCACTCAAATTTTACCCCTCCATCCTCAATCCCCACTTACTCTCCCAATACCCGGCCAATTGTAGATTTTTCTTCCCTCCCACACAAAATATATTTCCCCTCTCCATTTCACTCTCCCAGCCCCATCCCATTCTAATCGTCCCCCAACATCAACTCCCTTCTAGCTCCTGCCCAACCCAGCATCCGCTCCCTTCTAGTCCCCGCATCATCAGCCCATTTCCAGTCCTAGCTCCCTCCCCTCACAGCCCATTTCCTTTCCAAGCCCCCCTCCCCATCAGCCCATTTCCATTCCAAGCCCCCTTCCACTCAGCCCATTACCATTCCAAGACCCTGTCCCCATCAGCTATTTGCAGTTCAAGCTCCCCCTTCTACTTGGCCCATTTCCAGTCATAGCAACCCCCCCCCAGTCCATTACCAGTTCTAGCCCCCCCCTAGCCCATTATCGGTCCTAAGCCCCCCAACAGCCCACTTCCAGGCCTAAAACCTTCCATCGCCCCATCTTCATTCTTTGCCCCCCCTTTACACCATTTTATGTCTTTGGCCCCCAGTCTGAACTACTCCAGTCCTAACCCCCATCTGTCAATTACCATTCCTTACCCCCCTCACCCCATTTTCAGTACTACCCCCCCCCCCAGCCCACATCAAGTCCTGCTCCCCCCCCACATCAAGTCCTGCTCCCCCCCCACATCAAGTCCTGCTCCCCCCCCACATCAAGTCCTGCTCCCCCCCCAGCCACACATCAAGTCCTGCTCCCTCCCCCCCCCCCCCGGGAAAATTAAACTTAAAAAAAGCCCCGGCTTCTGCTGCTGCTGCCGCCGCTGCCGTGGCCGGCAAAAGCAGCAATATCGCAAGTCCCGCGGGCTCCCCCCCCCCCCGGCAGATCCCTTCCTGCTTGCCTGCCAGTTCTCCGCTTCGGCTTTCAGTGCCGCGGAGGGGGAGCTTCTCCCTCGTGTCTCTGTTAAGGCCGCTGGGGCAGATGGGAAATTTCCCATCTGCCCCGGCGAGCTTAACAGAGTCGCGAGGGAGAAGTTCTCCCTTCGCGGCTCTGAAAGCCGAAGCGGAGAACTGGCAGCATTGGCAGGCAAGCAGGAAGGGATCTGCCGGGTGGGGGGGAGCCCGCGGGACTTGCGATATTGCTGCTATTGCCGGCCACGGCAGCGGCGGCAGCAGCAGCAGAAGCCGGGTTTTTTTTTTTCCCCCCAATGCTTCGCGGGCCGCGCAAGGGTCTCTCGCGGGCCGCATGCGGCCCGCGGGCCGCGTGTTTGAGACCCCTGATGTAGACAGTGTGATAAGGAAGCTTATCATAGCTCAGGTAGGAGCTATAGAAAAGATGATGTGACTCTGAACAAGCAACCTGTCAGTTCTGGTAGAAGCAAGAAAACAGAGTTTTCACATAAAAGACTACCAGTCCCAGAATGCACCAGGTTTCCAGCAGCCATGAGAGGGGCTGAAGTGAGAAAACGTGTGTGCAATCAAGAGAGCTATGAGGTAATCCCTAAGCACTCATCTCAAAGGGCAGGGCCTGATTCAACACAGCTGCGCTGTGTTAGGAGCACACATTAGGACAGAATAAGAATAGAGCTTATTCTACAGATAACAGCTACAGAAAAAGCTTCAGACACAGATACAGCAACGGCTACAAGCTCAAGCACCAGCATCACCTGGAGAAACAGAAGCCAAGCCAAGCGGATAGAGAAAGAAGGAAACTCTCTGGAAGGAAGAGAAGAAAGCCCATTGGATGGTCTGGGAGAGTCCAAGGCAGTACCCATACTGGGAGGTATTCCAAGTGCCAGCAGAGTCCATTGGACTGGAGTCAGCCAGAGGAATGGAATGGCAGAGATAGGAATCACCAGTGGCTACCTGGAAGAGAGAAGACTGCACGTGGAAAGGACTTTCAGACCTATGCCAGAAGGTATGTGAGAGAGGATCCAGTGTCCAGGGATCAAGATTGGAAGGCTGGACATAAGAATTGGATTACATACTGGCCAGGCTATACAGAGAGGAATTATGATAGCAGGAGAGGCTCAGATATGAACACTGATTCAGACCCTATCTATAATAGTGAATGGCAGCAAGGGAATAAGCATTCTCATGATAGTGCCTTATGGAAAGACTCGTCTGTGCCAATGTATGATAGTGACCCTATGCTGATTGATGAAGGGGGAGATACAGCAGATGAAACTATTCATTACATGGACTGTTCTCTATCTAAATGCTATTGCTAGCTTTCTGTGAGCAAACACCTCAGCCATCACAAAGAAACCTAACTTTGTTCTTTATTTCCACTGCAAACAGCTCTTAAAGCAGGATTTGGGTTCACACAGTAGCAGCCAGCCAGCTAAAGGGTTTCAGCTGGTCAATTGATAGTAATTAAAGCTGCACCTGATTGTGTGAGCAAGGGAGAATCACTGCTGGGATCTGCGTGGAAAATAAGCAGAAGTTAACCTAACAAGCAAAGTTTATTCATTTCTTTGTGCCTTTTTATTTGGTAATTATTTGCTAAGAAAACATTAGCTAATTGCCTGACAAGCTGAAGGTTGTTTTCTGATTTTGCTTTGTGACTTTGTTATCCATTTAAACACTGCAAGCAAGTAACCTCATTTATATTGCTACCAAGCATATTTGTGCTGGGTGAATTAAACCCCATCAATAAAAGAAGTATTTTATTGGCCTTACCACTGGTTTCACAACTCAATTATTGTCTTCAGCTGTGTTTGGAGTGAAAGAACTACATTACCCACAATACCTTGCAAGAATCATATGAATATATGCATTGTCAAGATTGTGTAAGTTCTCACCCTAGGCAGCCGTCTGACAACAGTCATGGCCTAATGGGAGACACCCAACATGGCTTTAGACAAGGAAGATCTTGTCTTACTAATCTGTGTTTTGTTTTTTGTTTTTTAAGGTTAAAACCCAAGAGAATTGTGGAAAATTGCTAGAGGATCTTGATAAATTGGAAGACTGGGCATCAAAATGGCAGATGAAATTTAATGTGGACAAGTGCAAAGTTATGCACCTAGGGAAGAACAACCCAAACTATGGTTACACGATGCAAGATTCTACATTAGGAACCACCACCCAGGAAAAAGATTTAGGCGTCATTGTGGCTAACATGTTAAAACCATCGGCCCAGTGTGCAGCGGCGGCTAAGAGAGCAAATAGAATGCTAGGTATCATAAGGAAAGGAATGGAAAATAAAACAAAAGATATTAAAATGCCTCTTATCGTTCCATGGTGAGACCGCACCTTGAATATTGTGTGCAATTCTGGTCGCCGTATCTTAAAAAGGATATAACGTTATTAGAAAAGGTTCATAGAAGAGCCTCCTAAATGGGATGGAAGGATATTCCTATGAAGAAAGGCTAAAAAGGTTAGGGCTCTTTAACCTGGAAAAGAGACGGCTGAGGGGAGATATGATAGTCTATAAATGAATGAACGGAGTGGAACGGGTAAATGTAGATCGATTGTTCGTTATCAGAATATAGAAAGACTAGGACATGCAATGAAGCTACAGAGTAAACTAAGACTAATAAAAGAAAATATTTTTTCACTCAACGTGTAATCAAACTCTAGAATTTGTTACCGGAGGATGTAGTAAAGGCTGTTAGTGTAGCTGGGTTTAAAAAAGGTTTGGACAAGTTCCTGCAGGAAAGGTCCATAAGCCATTATTAAGAAGGGACCCAGGATATCAATGCTTGACCCAGTACAAGCATTGTGGAACCTGTGTCCTTTTTGGGGAAACTGCTAGGTACGTATGACCTAGATTGGCCACTGTTGGAAACAGAATACTGGGCTTGATGGACCTTGGTCTGACCCAGTATGGCGCATCTTTATGTTCTTATCCTACTGTACAAGGCCCCTCCAAAGGAGGTGCTCATAGTACCTCTTCCCCCCCCCCCCCCACCTCATCTTGGAACAGCTTCTCTTCTGCATGTGGGAGTCCCTGGCCTCGATGCCTATCGTAAGCTGGTGCCTCCAATTCCATGTATAGAGTCCTCAAGAACTCTGAGTTCACCAGTCTGTAGTTTCCCGGATCACTCCTGGAACCCTTTTTAAAAATTGGCGTTACGTTCGCCAGTCTTCAGGTATTACAGATGATTTTAATGAAAATTCACAGATTACTAATAGCAGGTCTGCAATCTCATATTTCAGTTCTTTCAACACCCTTGGATGTATACCATCTGGCCCAGGTGATTTGCTACTCTTCAGTTTATCTAAAAGTTGTAATACATCTTCCTGATGTATCGATATTTCCTTCAATTCTTCCGCACCTCTAAATACCACTTCAGTCATGGGTAACATCCCTACATCTCCCTCAGTAAAGACCCAAGTAAAACAGCCTCTCTGACCTCACTTTTGAACCATGCTGGCAGTTTTTTGGACTTCCTTCCACTTTTCTTAAAGCATGGAATACAGCTGCTCTGGGCTTCCAAGATAGTATTTTTCAAAAACACCCAAGCTTGATGTAAGTCTTTAACCTTTGCAGCTGCTCCTTTTAGTTTTTTCTTAACTATTTTCCTCATTGTATCATAGTCTCCCTTTCGAAAGTTAAAAGGTAGTACTGTGGATTTCCTTACTATCCCTCCTCCACTAATTAAATCAAAGGCGATCATGCTATGATCACTATTTCCAAGTGGCCCCAACACCCTTATCTCTTGTACTAGATCTGGTGTTCCACTAAGGACCTTCTAATATGGCTTCCCCTCTGGTCGGTTCATGAACCAGCTGCTCCAAGAAGCAGTCATTTATTTCATCTAGAAACTTTATCTCCCTAGCATGTCCTGCCGTGACACTGACCCAGTCGATACCGGGGTAATAGAAATCACCCATTATTATTACTGCGCTGTAATTTTTGTTAGCTTCCTTGATTTCTTTGAGCATTTCATCATCCATTTGTTCATTCTGGCCAGGCGGTCGATAGTACACCCCCACTGCCATTGCCTTCCCCTTTTTACATGGAATTTCAACCACTAGGCCACTCCTCCCTGATATTTATATATAGATATAGGTGTAGAGAGATGTAGATAGAGATATATACTTGTCTTTCTCTTGTATTTCCTGAAGGCCTCCCTTCTTTTACTTCACCTTCTCACTACTTTTGAGAACCATAGCTGCCACTTTTTTTTCTTTTTATTTACCTTTCTAACAAAAACGTTTTACCTTTTTAAAACATCCCCTTTCAATTTGTTCATTGCTTTTCTACATCCCCAGCTGTTCCCATCCCACTAATGACTCTTTGAGGTACTAGCCCATCTTGGCAAAGTTGATTTTTCCTAAAGTCTAATACCCTCACTTTTGAATGAATTTTATCAGCCCTAGTCCTAATACTGAACCGCTCCATCTGGTGATTACTGGATGTGAGATGATCATCTGCTGTGACTTCGGAAACACTTTCTCCATTGGTAAACACAAAGTCCAGTATGGCCCTTCATGTGTTCTGTTACCAGTTGCCAGCATAGCTCTCCCTATAGAGAATCCAGGATCTCCTTACTTCTAGATAACATCACAGCAGGGATGTGCCAATCAACATCTGGTATATTGAAATCGCCTACCAGTATCACTTCCCCTTTCATGCAATACTGCGTATGTCTTCAATTAAATGCCGATCCACTTCTCCCTGTGAGGGAGATCTGTATATCGCCCCAGTGCAAATGGTTTTCCCTTTCCTTCTTTCTAGTGTAACCCACAGTGCCCCATCACTCCCTTTTAGGCCCTGTAATTCTCTAGCTTTAATATTTTTTACATATAGTACCACTCCTCCTCCCCTCCTACCTTATCCTTCCTGAATAAAGTATAGCCTGGTATAATTACATCCGTCATAGTCCATGAACCATGTCTCCGTAACGGCCACTAAATCCAAGTCAGCCTCTTCCATTAAAACCTCAACATCTGGGATCTTATTTTCCATGTTATGAGCGTTCATACACACTGCTTTCCAGATGTTGCCCCTTTTTGCCTATTTCTACAGAAGTATTTAATTCATTTATCTGGTGGTTCTTTTCACCCATCCTCAATGTATCTAGTTTAAAGCCCTCTTCAGTAGGTTAGCAGTCTGCTGCTGAAGACATGTCTACCCTTCTTGGACAGTGGGAGCTCAGCCACCTCCACCACAAAAGCGGCATCCCTGCTTCGTGGGTGCCGCTGCCGGGTCCCTCCACCCCCCCCCCCCCCCCGGCACTCCTGCCCAATCGGGGCAGTGGGAGCTCAGCCACCTCCACCACAAAAGCGGCGTCCCTGCAGGGCGCGCCCGCGCCTGAGGGCCTCACCAGAGGGCCCTTTGGCGTGGCCCTTAGGCGCGGCACAGAGGCGCACAAGAATTAGAAACAAAGCCAATAAGAAAATCTTGGGAAACAAACCAGAACATTGTGGAAATCCAAAATCAAACGTCGAAAGCCGCCACACCCAGCAATAGAATTCACCAACCAGCATTGCAGCGGAAAAACGACACCTACAACTGCACCGAAAAGGACCCCCCCCCCACTCCAAGAACACAGAACAGAATCTCAATGCAGCCTAAAACATCAAACTAATCTCACACCATGCCACCCTTCCTAACCCCCATCTACCTCCTAACTCCCATCCTGACCCTCTACCCCTCCCCCACAGACATTCTCAACAACCTCTCCTGCCCAGACGTCACAACTCAACCCACAAGCATCTACCACCCTGCACAAAACCACTCCCGCACACAACTTATGCCAGCCCACACCACAAAACCCCCAAACTACCACCACCTCTCCATCTCACTAATAAACGCACGCTCAGTCAGGAACAAATATCACATGCTCCAAGACCTGATCACAACCAAGAAAATCGATGTCCTATGTGTGACAGAAACCTGGCTAACAGATAGTGACACAGTATTTATTTATTTATTTAACTATTTCTTTTATACCGCCCCTTCCAGAGATCAAGGGCGGTTTACATATAACAGGTTAACAGTCTTGTACACATTTGTATACATTTTTTTACATAGAACAATAGAAACTATTTACATTGAACAATAAAATTTAACTTAGTGGGTATTAAAGCAGAACAAAACATCAAACTTTTTTACAAATGTATATTTACAGTGTGTGGTGTGTAGTGCGGGTATTTGTGTAGGTGCTGGAATTTAGTTCCTTTTATGTCTTCTTTGGGGCGTGTGTGAGGGTGGGCAGGCATGCGGTTATGGTGTTGGGATTAAGGGAGTTTGTGTAATTGTTTCCACGTTTGTAGTGGGGCTGGCTTTGGGGGAGTAGGGGATTTCAAAATGTTCAGTGAACAGGTAAGTCTTTAATTCTTTTCTGAATTGGATGAGGTCTTTTATGGTGCGAAGTTCAATAGGGAGGTCGTTCCAGAGTGTAGGAGCAGTGAATGAGAATGCTCTGGAGCTAGTGGTTTTCTTAGTCTTCCGGATGGCTTTTGGTATGATAAGGGAGTGGGCTGTGTTTTGTCTGTGGGCCCTTGTCGATGTTGGAGAGTGGCAGTAATGTGGATAGGTGTGAGGGGGTTATGTCATTTATGAGTTTATAGGTTGTTAGGATAATTTTATATTTAATTCGACTGTTTATAGGGAGCCAGTGGAGTTCTAGCAGTATTGGGGTTACGTGATCTGTTAAGCGAGCTTTAGCAATTACTTTTGCACAGATGTTTTGAGCTCTTTGTAGGAGGTATGTGCTTTTTTTGAGGGAGGCCTATAAGGAGACTATTGCAATAGTCGAAATGAGGGGTGATCAGGGTACTTACTACAGATCTAAAGTCTTGTGTTTCGAGGAGTGGTCTTAGGTGTTGAATAGTTTTGAGTTTGTAGAAAATAGTTTTTACTGTTTTATGTGTGGTATCATGGTGAGAGTGTGGTCTATTATTACTCCTAAGTATTTTACCTGTTTTTTAACAGGTATGGAGGTTTTGTTGATTGTGATTGTTTCTGGGTAAGTGTTTTCAGTCATAGATGACCTCGTTACAAACATTGCCTCAGTTTTTTTGAGGTTGATGCTGAGGTGGTTAGATTCCATCCAGGAGGAGGTCTCTGCCATGCATTTGGATAGTGAGTCATATGTAGGGTTTTTAATGGTTATGGGGATAGCTAGCATGATGTCATCGGCATAAATAAAATGGTTAATCTTGTGTTTTTTAAATATGTTTATCGGTTGGAGGTACAGGTTAAATAGGAGGGCTGAAAGGGCCGATCCTTGGTGTATTCCCTGTCCTTGTGGGAATGTTTCTGATGCTTGTTGGTCAATTTGGACTCGTATTAATCTATGTGAGATGTAGGATTTGAACCAGTTAAGGACCGTCCCGCCTATTCCTATGTTCTCTAATCTGTTGATCAGTGTCGGGTGATTGATGTTATCGAAGGCGGCTGAGATATCTATAAATAGGAGTAAGAAGCCATGGTGTTTGTCATCTGTGCCCCTGATGAGAAAGTCCATTAGTGTGATTAGGAGGGTTTCTACTCCGTGGGATGGGCGGAAGCCAAATTGGTGTGAGTCAAGTGGTTTGTGCTCATCAATGTGTTCTTGTAACTGAATTTGGATTGTTTTCTCTATTATTTTGGCAATGAATGGAATGCTGGCTATGGGTCTGTATGAGTTCGGGTCTTTTGAGTCAAGCTTATTATTCTTTATTATTGGTCGGAGTGTTGTGAGTTTTAGGGCATCGGGCATGATGCCTTGTGAAAGGGATTGGTTAACTATATCTTGTATGTTTACCGCCAGTTCATTTTTTGCACACTTAATCCATGATACAGGGCATGGGTCGAGTGGGGAGGTGGTGGTGTTTATCATTGTTATAATTTTGAGGAGTTGCTTTTGTTCTACCAACTGGAAATTTGTCCATATGTGAGTGGTTGTTGTGTTTGATAATAATGGAGTCGGGGTAGTGGTCTTGTCTTTTAGTTTTTCTGCAAAATGTTCTGCTAGTGATTGTATATTCATCGCTTGTTGTTTAGGTTCGGTGTTATTAGTTTTGGTTAGTGTTCTTACTATCGCGAATAACTCCCTAGGGCGGTTGATGGATGAGTTTATTACTTTGGAGTGGTAGTCTCTTTTTGATTTGTTGATTGTGTTTTTGTATTCTATAAGTAGGAGCATGTATTGGGATTTGTTTTCCTCAGATTTAAGTTTTCTCCATCTCTTTTCTAGTCCTCCTCAGTTGTTTTTTTTAGTTGTGTCAGCTCTTTGGTGAACCATTTTTCTGTCTTTTTTGTTTGTTTATGTAAGACTCGTGTGGGGAGCGCTGCTTTTTGAATCGTTAGATTCCAATGAGCTATGGTTGAGTTGATGTCTGAGACATGAACCAACTAACACCAAAAGGATACAACTTCCAACACTGTTCCCGAACATACGCCAAAGGAGGAGGCGTAGCCATCATTGCAAAGGCTGACCTCCACCTCAGAATACATACTTCAGAAACCTCCAATGAAGCATACTCACCCTCACCAACAAACACCTCTCAATATGCCTGATCTACCGTGCACCCACCACAAACACCGACCTACCGAGGATACTACACCTCATCTCCGAAAGCATCAGCTCCACGAAAGAGCAAATAATCCTAGGAGACTTCAACCTCCCATCACTCCAGGACAAACAAGCAGATACCTTCATCAGTGCCATGACAGCGATGAGCCTGACACAGATCATACAAGAACCAACACACGAAAAAGGAAACACACTGGACCTCCTATTTCTAAACTCCCAAACCGCCACTTCATACGGAAACCCAGAGATCTCACCTGTACCGTGGTCAGACCACTAACTCATCAACATCTCCCACGCCTACCAACATAAAAATAACAGAGAAAACGAACAACGCACAAGGAGATTTATTATCAAAGAAGACTTCCTAGCACAAACTCTGCCTAAACTCCAAACAGACTCCAACAACCTTGATGAACTAATCTACAACTGGAATACCACAATCTCCTCAGCATCCAGCGCGACAATAAACAAAACTAACACCAGACCCACCACCTCCAAAGCCCGATGGTTCACCCCCAGCCTCCGGAAACTGAAAACCAGACTCAGAAGAACAGAAAGAAAATGGAGGAAAACCAAAAATGAGAAGGACAAAACAATATATCTCTACGAACTCGATGCATACCATTCAGAAACCGACAAAGCGAAAAAAGCCTACCACTCAAAAGTCATGATTACAGCCCTAAACAAACCTCGAACTCTTTCAGATTGTCAAAAAATTGACAAAAACACCTAGTAACTCTGACCAAAAACCAAATATCCCACCAGAGCTATTAGCCCGATAATACAAACAGCTTCAACCACAAAACCCACACCAGAACGCCGAGACAACCAAGACGAACCCCTGCACCAACAAACAGAGACTGGAATACGTTCGATGCAACAACAAAAGAAGAAATAGCATCCACCATCTCCTGCCTAAACACCACCACCTCCCCGCTAGACCCCTGCCCCACTGACTGGATAAAGAAATCCAAAGAAGACCTGAGCGCACCATTAACCCATATCAATGAATCCTTCACTCAAGGACACATGCCTGACATCCTCAAGACCACAATCATTCAACCAACCCTAAAAAAGCACAACCTAGATCCCCTAGACCCCACCTCCTACAGACCAATAGCAAGCCTCCCGTTCGCTGCCAAGATAATCGAGAAGGTAGTCCAGCGCCAGCTTCAAGAACATTTAGACATCAACAACATACTAGACCCTCAGCAACACGGTTTCCGCCCACTACATGGAGTCGAGACCCTCATGACCACACTGATGAACACCCTCATCATAGGAACACAGGAAAAACACTCCGGATACGCCATGATCTTCCTAGATATATCAGCAGCCTTCGACACCATCTCCCACGGCATCCTCATACACAGACTCCAAACAATTGGGATCAAAGATACTGTACTTCGATGGTTCCAGTCCTACCTAACTAACCGACAGCAATTGATCCGCACCAGCCCCTCAACCTCGCCCCCCTTCCAGCAACATCAAGGAGTACCCCAAGGATCCACACTATCAGCCATGCTCTTCAACATCTACCTCCGGCTACTCTGCTCAGTCATACGTACCCACAACATCAACTTCCACATATATGCTGATGATATAATGCTATATGCCCCAATTACAACCACGCACCCAACAAATGAACAGCTATCAGCCTTCTTCATTGATGTAGCCAACTGGCTACAAGAGAACAACCTGTCCATTAACATAAAGAAAACTGAAGCTCTTATAGTGACAAGACCCAGACTTTAAACCACCCACACACCTCAACATGGGAACCATGCAAATTCAAATACAGCCTCAATAACCTAATCACTATTCAACCTAGCAACAGGAGCAGGAGAACTATGAATCTCAACACCCTATATATCCCGACCAGCATAAGATCTGTCAAGGCCGAAACAAGCAATAGGGCGTTCACATACTCAGCGCCAATCCAATGGAACCAACTACCGCATGAATTAAGGCTCACAAACAACCTGAACGAATTTAGACGAAAACTGAAAACCTATCTGTTTCAAACCCACTACAACTTGATCTAACTGCAATACCCTACCTCAACCAGATCTCCTCTGCCGCACTCGGCAGCATATAATCTAATAGTATATAGTCATGTATAACTTGTACACCTTGGCAACTAATTCTGTACAAATTGTATATATGGGGCCCCCCCAATCTACTGAAATCAAATGTATACCTTGATCTGTGTGCTTTAATCAAATGTGTATCGTATCCAAATGCTTGTCCCGTGTTACGTAATCATTGACTTTTCAAAATGTAAAACTGAAATCTCAATGTACCGTACAATACATTATGATTCTGTAAAGTAAACCGCTGCTGATCGTAGGAAGCAGCGGTATTCAAGTGTTTACTAAATAAATAAATAAATAAAATAAATAAATAAGAGATCTGGGCATCATCATTGACCAAGCTCTAACCTTCAAGCAACAAATCGCTAAGACCACCGGAATGATATTCCACAAAGCTAAAACAGTACAACGTCTCCGACCTCTCCTCGACTCTCAAGACTTCAGGACAGTAATGCAAGCTATGACACTCCCACACCTGGACTACTGCAACATAATCTACTATGGACTACCTGCCACACAAACCAACCCCCTCCGAACTGCCTTGAACACCTCAGCGAGAATTATTCAGAATGCAAAGAAACGAGACCACATCACCCCAATTCTGAGGGACCTACACATACTTCCCCTCGAAGCAAGAATTTAAATACAAAGCTATTCTACTCGCCCACAAGACCATCCACCAAGCACCCAGCTCTGCACCCTACTGCCTCGTCCAGCCCACAGCAAAACAACCAGACAGACCTCCAGCAACTCCATCACCATCCCTCACAAAAGAACCAAATGCACACAGCGGACCTGCAACAGGGCCTTCAAACTTTATGCTCCATCCCTCTGGAACTCTCTACCGAACCACATCGGAAACAATAGCGATCTCCTGTCATTCAAAAAAACTGCTAAAAACCATCCTATTCCAAGAACATCTCAAAACAGAAGCTCCATCCCACAAATAACCACCCCCCCCCTCAAGAACTTATGATCAAAAACTGTTACTATGTCTATGTCCCTCCTCTATCAAATCATCCATGTTGCTCTCCTGGTGACGGCCCTACTCTATAACTGATTAACCCCCCCCCCTTTTATTTGTTACACCGCTTTGACCCGGTGAAAAGCGGGATATAAATAGTTAAATATAAATAAAATGGACGCCATCTCTGCTCTGCAGCCCTTGGAACATCATCCTATGGTCCAGGAAACCAAAACATGACAATCGCATGCTAAATTTAAAAATAAAAGGACTATATGTGATGTAAAAATTGAAGACAAATGTATTAAACTAGAAATGCATGTCCTATATAATTTTGAAGGAATATGAAAGAGTTAATATGGTGGTTCAATTCATGAGCCCAGAGAGGCTGTCCTGCTCCCCTCCGTGTGCTGTCACACTGCCAATTCCAGCGGTAGTGTTGGGGGGGGGGCACTGCTTAGCTCAGTGGCAGGCAATGTGCTTCAGCACACATGGCCTGCCGCTTCTGACCCCCCACCCTGACATAATTTCAGGGGTTCAGCAGCAGCAGGTCATGTGTGATGGCATGTTGCTGAGCCTAGCCATCCCCCCCACCCTCTGCTGCCATAATAAGCAGCAGCATGGCGTGGTTCAGCGAGGAAGGAGGGCAGCACCACTTGGCATATGGCAGGATGGCAGGCCATGTATGCCAAAGCAAATGGCCTGCTGCCCACAAAGATGTGCTGCCCTACGTTGCCGCCTAGTCCACCTAGTAGAAGGGCTGTCCCTGCTTGGAGGGAAGTTCAGGTCCTGTCCTGCTACTCTCCTTAGCCCTTTCCTTTCCTTTTCTTAGATCTCTGCACCTTGTCTGCTGCTGTGGGAAAAAATGCAGGCTACAAAGTTGTAGTCTGTATAGCGCCTTTAATTGGTCCCAGGTTCCAGGATCTGGGATTTGTACAGTTGCATGATGTGTTCAAAGACCTCGTAGAACAATGCATTGAACATCCTGTAAGATTTGGCACTTGGTCAGTACCAATAGCTGCAAACTGTGTGCACCAATTCGCTGGCTGAGTGTCCATCGGCCCTCCTGAGGAAGCAGCTGTTCTCTGAATCATGTTGGGCATTGTTTATCTGCTATCATTTGTTCTCCAGGACCAAGCAGGAAGTCAGTCCTCACTTAAGGGTGACGTCGGCGCCGACGGAGCCCTCGCGGAGCAATTTTCCCCAGCTTTCAAAGAAAGCCTTTGGGAATTGCAGCGCGCATGCGCGGTCCCCTTCCCGCCCAAGGGTGCCATCTTAGCCAGTCTTCTTTTTTCCACGGAGCCCTACAGACGTACCCGTCGTGTCCCCGCGAAAAAGTTGATTTTTCTTCATAATTCTTTTTTCCATTCGGTTCGACGCCGGTCTTTTTCCCGCCCGGACTCGCGACGCCGGTCACGAGTCCTCTTCTTATTTTCGGTTTTTCTGACTTAGTCAGTTTTCGTTTCGGTTTTTCTCTGGCAGCCCGGTCCTTTGACCTCGCCGGGGCCCTTTTTCCCCCGATGGCTGCCAGTGGTTTCAAGCGGTGTGGTCAGTGTGACCGAAATATGTCACTAACTGACACACACGACAATTGCCTCCGCTGCCTGGGCCCGGATCATGAAGAAATGATCTGTGGGCCTTGTGGCAAACTATCCTCCAAAGCGTTGAGAAGTCGGCGGCATCAGCGGGATAGAATCTTCGCTGACCCCAGCCGTACCCGGACCTCGTCGGAGGCCTCCGCGTCCAGGGGTTCCAGCTCAGACCGTCGCCGGAGTTCCTCCGACAGGGGTTCTCCCTCCGGGGACCATCGACGGAAGGTGAAACCCGCGAGGGCGTCGTCAGTGGACGCTCCTGGCTCCGCGAGGGCCAGGTCGCATAGCCCCGATAGCCGCCCCGGGTCCTTGGAGAAGGAGCACCTCATGAAGCGACCTCGCCTGGAGTCGGAGCTGCCTGCTCGGGTAAGTCCCGTGGTCCTTCTGGACTCGCCTCCGCGACAGCCGACGTCGGGGCCCGAGTCGGGGGCTGCTGGGTCACCTGAGCTCGGACTCAGTTTGACGGCCTTGGAGAGCAGACTGTCTGCCTTCATGGACCAGCAGCGGGCACTGCTCGCTGGCTTCGCTGGCGCCGCTGCCCCGACCGCCGGGACATCGACGTCTAAGTCGACCCCGGAGACCGAGCCGATCCTCGAGTCGATGCGAACTCGAGTCGATCCTCGGTCGAGGTCGCCCTCGGCCTCCCGTTCGGGACCGAGGTCGCCGACGCCGACTCCCTCGGCGTCGGGGCGGCAGGCGCCGCGCCCTGCCCTGGGCCGACCCCACCGAGTCCTCGTCGGAGTCGGTCTGGGAGTCTGAAGAGGAAGAGTCCGCCTGATTCTTTTCGGACTCGGTGTGTCCCCTCGGACTCACCTGAGTCCGAACCTCGGAAAGCAGTCCCCCCCGGAGGATGCCCGGTTCTCGGACTTCGTCAGGGATATGGCCAAGGCTTTGGCCTTCCCTGCGGACCCCGAGGAGGAGCCTCGAGCCGAAGAGCTCGACGCCCTCCAGTATGACTCTCCCGCCAGGGAACACTTTACTGTACCGGTTCCTCCCATGCTGGAACGACTACTCTTCCGCATGTGGGAGAGGTCCGGCCACCTCGCCGGTCCTGAGCAAGCGGGTCGATTCTATCTATCGAGTCCGCAAGAGCCCTGGCTTCCAAAAAGCACAGCTACCACACCATTCCATGGTAGTGGAATCGGCCATGCATCGTCTTAAGAGCCAGAAGATGCACTCCTCGGTGCCTCCTGGCAGGGAGGCCCGTAACCTGGATGGCCTTGGTAAGAAGTGTTTCCAGGGCTCTATGCTCGCATGTCGTGTCCAGACCTACCAGCTATACATGCCCATGTATCTCCGAGACCTGGCTAAAGAGCTAGCCGGCTTCTCCGCTGGTTTGTCCGAGGAACCCTTGCGGAGGTTCCTGGCCTTGTCCACTGGCATTCGGGAATGCTCAAAATTCATGTCCCGAGCAGCCTATGATGGCTTTGAAGCATCGGCTCGAGTAGCTGCAGCCGGCATCGGTGCCCGCCGACAGGCTTGGCTTCAGTCGTCTGACCTTGAGCCCTGGGTGCAGGACAAGTTGGTCGATGTCCCTTGCCGAGGCGAAAACCTCTTTGGCAAGCCCATGGCTGATAAGGCTGCACAAATTGAGACGGAGACTCTCACCAGGACTAGGCTTTCTAGGAAGACCTCCGCCCCTTCCCAGAAAAGAAGGGCTCGGGAAAGAAGTCCTTTTACCCGAGGAAGGCGGCTGCCTACAAACAATACCCCAACTATCAGGCCCCTGCAGCTCCCCAACAGGGCCAGCAGGCCAAGGGACGGGGTAACGGGTCCCGTAGGCAGCAAGCCCCCAAGCCTGCACCACCAGCCCCTGCTCCGCAGGGTGGGGGTTTTTGACTCCTTAAGCATAGCCTCTTCCTCCCAGCACCGGAGGCCGGCTGGTTCACTTCGCCCACAGGTGGTCCAGCATCACCTCAGATGCCTGGGTGCTTCAAGTCGTGCGAGAAGGCTATCTTCTCCACTTCCACCAGGTCCCTCCCTCCTATTTTCCGGGAGAACCTCCACGACCCCCTCTGCACAGGGAATTACTCCTTCAGGAGTTAGCAGGTCTTCTACAGGAACAGGCGGTGGAACCGGTGCCCCACCACCTGAAAGGTCAAGGCTTTTATTCCAGGTATTTTCTAATACCAAAAAGAACAGGAGGCCTCAGACCCATCCTGGACTTGCGCAACCTCAACAAGTTCCTCGTGCGGGAGAAGTTCAAGATGCTTACCCTTGGAATCCTTCTGCCCTACCTCCAGCAGGGAGATTGGCTATGCTCCTTGGATCTAAAGGATGCCTACACGCACATCCTCATCCACCCAAGCCACCGCCAATACCTAAGGTTTGTGGTGGCAGGAAATCATTACCAGTACAGAGTACTACCCTTTGGCCTGTCCTCCGCACCGCGAGTCTTCACAAAATGTCTCGCGGTGGTGGCGGCCCATCTCCGGCTTCACGGCCTCTGTCTTTCCGTACCTCGACGACTGGCTCATCAGAGCAGCGTCCGCTCTGGAGGTCACCAACGCCACGCGCCGCACGGTGACTCTTCTGCAGTACTTGGGCTTTGTTATAAACCTCGCAAAGTCCACTTTGCTCCCCTCACAGGATCTCGAGTTCATCGGCGCAAGGCTGCACACTCCTCAGGCACGAGCGTTCCTACCGCTCGACAGGGCTCAACAGCTCATGGACCTAGCCGACCGTTTTCGCAGCCAGCCCCTGGTCTCCGCCAGGCGCTTCCTGAGACTACTCGGCCATATGGCTTCCACCGTCCATGTGACCCCCAATGCCCGCCTGAATATGCGGCCTGCTTAATGGTGTCTCCGCCAGCAGTGGCGACAAGCCACAGGCGGCCTAGCAGACCTAGTGCGCATCTCCGAGCCACTGATCTCGTCTCTCCGGTGGTGGCTTCAGCGGCCGAACCTGATACTCGGCATGCCTTTCCAGTCACCTCAGCCGCCCGGGTGCTGACAACAGATGCATCCCTCCTGGGCTGGGGAGCGCATTGCCAAGGGGCACGTACTCAGGGCCTCTGGACCACGTGGGAGTCTGCTCAGCAGATCAGCTTCCTGGAGCTCAGGGCGATCCGCCTGGCTCTCAAGGCCTTCTCCCACCTGACTTCTCACCAGTCCGTCCTTGTCCAGACGGACAATCAAGTTGCCATGTTCTATGTGAACAAGCAGGGGGGCACGGGCTCCTTCCTCCTCTGCCGGGAGGCACAGAAGCTCTGCTCTTGGGCCGTCAGTCACGGCGTTCTCCTCAAGGCGGTTTATCTCCCAGGCCAAGAGAATTGCCTGGCGGACAAACTCAGCAGGATCCTCCAGCCGCACGAGTGGCGTCTGGATCCCTTGATAGTTCAGAAGCTCTTTCTAAAGTGGGGCCTCCCCACGGTGGATCTCTTTGCCAGTCCTCACAACCGGCAACTTCCTCGCTTCTGCTCTCGTCAGCCACACCCCCTTCGGGTTGCGGCGGACGCTTTTCTACTCTCATGGTCGGGAAGCCTTCTGTACGCTTTCCCTCCCATCCCGCTAGTCTCTCGGACTCTTTTCAAGGTTCTCCGAGACAAAGCCTTCATGATCCTGGTGGCCCCTCGCTGGCCCAGACAGCCGTGGTTTCCGCTCCTGCTGCAATTAGCGGTGGAGGATCCATTTCCTCTGGGGTTGCAACCGGATCTCCTCAACTCAGGATCAGGGGTCTCTGCTACACCCCAACCTCAGGTCTCTCAACCTAATGGCCTGGCTGCTGAGAGGGTAGTCCTTGCTCCCCTTCTCCTGCCGGCAGAGGTGGAGGAGGTCGTCCTAGCTTCGCGACGACCTTCTACCCGCAAATGCTACGCCCTTAAATGGCGTCGTATTTCCGGTTTGAGTACCCGACAGTCTCCGGATCCCTTCTCCTGCCCGGTGTCGGTGGTCTTGCAGTACTTGCTATACCTCTCTAATCTGGGACTTAAGTCCAACTCCGTCAAAGTTCACCTTAGTGCTCTTTCAGCACATCATGTGCTGGTGGACGGCAGACCTCTCTCCAACGACCCTCTCGTAGCGAGGTTTCTCCGAGGTCTCCTTCTACTTAAACCACCTCTGCGCCTGCCAGCACCTGACTGGGACCTGAATGTGGTTTTACAGCGGATCTACGGTCCGCCTTTTGAACCTATGGCTACCTGTTCTCTCCGTTTTCTTTCTTGGAAAACACTGTTCTTGATAGCCCTCACTTCCGCTAGACGCGTAAGTGAATTGCAGGCCCTCGTGTCTGATCCCCCTTACACTCGGTTCTACAAAAATAGGGTAGTCCTACGGACTCACCCAAAATTTCTTCCAAAAGTGGTCTCCCCTTTTCACATCAATCAGGAGGTGGTACTTCCAACCTTCTTTCCCAGACCACACTCCAGCCGAGCTGAAACGGTCCTCCATACCCTGGACTGTAGAAGGGCTTTGAACTTCTACCTTGACCGTACGCGGGAGCACCGTAAAGCTGCTCAGCTTTTTGTGTCTTTTGACCCCAATAAATTGGGGCTCCCGGTCTCCAAGCGTACTCTGTTCATCTGGGTTGCGGACTGTATCTCTTGGGCTTATGGGGCAGCCGGACTCTCCTTGGAAGGTCGAGTCACGGCTCATTGCGTTCGGGCAAAGGCTACGTCAGTGGCTTACCTCCGCTCTGTTCCGCTGGCAGACATCTGCCGGGCCGCTACTTGGTCTTCGAGCCAGACTTTTTGCGGTCCATTACTGTCTCGAGAGGGAGTCCCGCAGGGACAGTGCTTTCGGACAGGCAGTCCTCCGTAATCTCTTCGAGGTCTGAGCAACTCCTACCCTCCATCCCGGATGTGGGCTACCGGTGGGTAATAATTCAGCGAAGATTCTTTCCTTCTGTGCCGCTGAGCTAGAGGGAGCTCATTTTTGTGCTTAGGGTCTCCGGTAGCCTTGAGCTTGGGAGTCCCATAAGTGAGGACTGACTTCCTGCTTGGTCCTGGAGAAAGCGTAGTTACTCACCTGTAACAGGTGTTCTCCAGGAGCAGCAGGAATCAGTCCTCACAACCCTCCCTCCCTCCCCGTGGAGTTGCAATCATCTGCTTTAGTTTTTTGCAAATTTTTATGCTGTCTTTTTTAGCTATGTCATCTGACTGGCTAAGATGGCACCCTTGGGCGGGAAGGGGACCGCGCATGCGCGCTGCAATTCCCAAAGGCTTTCTTTGAAAGCTGGGGAAAATTGCTCCGCGAGGGCTCCGTCGGCGCCGACGTCACCCTTAAGTGAGGACTGATTCCTGCTGCTCGTGGAGAACACCTGTTACAGGTGAGTAACTACGCTTTTGTGTTCTGTTGGCTGCTGTTAACAGGATTAGAATATGCTTTTTATCCTACCAGGACAGCAAGCGGGAGTGTGATCCCTGAGTTGGGGGAGGAGTGGTTAAGTACTACCTGCCTGTCTACAGTTTAAAAAAAAAAATTAGGATCTCCTTTTCTGATCTGCTTGTGGGCGAGGTTTGCAAATCTGAGCAGAGCAGAAATATCGGGTAGAGGGCTGTACTGTCCTCAAGGTATGATAACTGATGAAAGGCTTGCCTGCAGTGGATGCCATGCACAAGCTTTTTGGTTTTTCTTATAGAACATTTAGGGGCTAACTTTTTTTTTTTTTTTTGAAAGGTGTCTGGGGTTGTATGGCATGGAGCAGAAGTCTAGTGGTTAGAGCACTGGCTTGGGTAACCAAGACACAAGGGTTTGATTCCCACTAACACTCCTTGTGGCCTTGGGCAAGTCACTTAACCCTCCATTGCCTTAGAAGAAAGGCCTGGCGATTTATTTTGAGTCACACTGCTAAGAAAACACAGGAGCTGCTGGGTCGCCAGGAGTTGGCACTGATTCGAAGGCACACATTGCATTTGCAACAGGCTTTCACATGCAGAGATGGTATATGTGTGGATAAACGTTATATGCATGCAAGCTGCATGACTGTTTCGGACCTCAGCAGAGGCATTCCCTGGGGGAGGAGGGGTTGGGGAGAGGTCAATGTATTATGTGTATACCTCATAAAATACTCAAGTGCTTAAAACCAGGAAATTTATGGCTGCCAAAGAGCAGTTATGCAGTATAGTTTCGGTGGGGTAATTTTAAGAAAGGGAAAATACGTGAATACCGCCACATTCTAACGGAAAGTAACTTATGCACATAACCTGCTGCCCAGGTGGGTGATGTGTTTTATCAAATTACCTTCCTAATGTGTGAGAAAATCCTTGTTCAGAAAAGAAGGAAACTGCCCTCTTCAAAAGGAAATGCATGGGATGCTGTGGAAGGTTTAACTTTTATTTTTTTCATTAACCAACAGGTTTTATTTTTGTGATTTTTGGATGTTCATTCTTGGGATCTCGCAATCTGGGGCTAAAAAATCTGCCTACTAATAACTTTGGCCCTGATTTATTGAAAGGGATTAATGTGATTAGCAGACTTGCTAACTGTAAATCCTAATGGCCGCTGCTGAACCTTTGACACGGTTAGTTCGAGCCCCAGCATTGACTGTCTGGTTTGCCCAGGTTGTCGTGAAGCTAACCAGGCTGTGGCGATTATTGAGCCACTGCTCCAGTTATTGCAGTGTGGTGAAAGTCAAGTGTAGCACACGCTGGCCTAACATTTGCTGTTGAAACTAACTGGGCAGTGGCTCAATATCACTGCTGCCCAGTTAGTTTCAGATATGGCCAGCCTTGAATATCCAGATCAGCGGCTGCCACTGAATATCGAGCCCTTTATTTCTATAGCATGACTGGATGTGCGCAGTGCTGCACAGTGATAAGTATTATCCCCCTACTCCAAAGAGCTTACATGAGGCAGTGGGAGATAAAGTGGCTTGTTGAAGCCACTCGAAGTGTCTGTGGCAAAAGCAGGCGTTGATGACTACTCTGGTTAGATACCGCTGCCAGTGTGAGACTTGCTCGGATCCTTTGCTAGGTGGCCACCAGGACTTGACACATTGCTCTTGTGTCACATGAGATGCTTTTGTGAGCAGTTCATCACTGTATGGTTTAGAAGACTCAAGTCACTGCAAAGCGAATAGTGAGAGAAGCCCCACATCATCTCTCACAAGAGCAGATGTTTGGCAGAACTAGAAATACTGCCGCACAGCTGTTGCCTAGTTCTTGTTCCTTTATAAATGGCTGTACTCATTACGACTTAGAAGAAAAGGGAAAGTGTTCGTGCTCACTAGAAGTGACTGCAGCAGGATATATACATAATTACTTTAGTAATCCTCCGTAGACTGGCTGGCGGTGATACTGTTTGATAATGTTTGGTTGGCTGGATTTCTTTCACATTTCATATCCTGTTTCATGCTGCTTTTAGAGAGGTTTCAGTGTAGCAAACACTGTGTTCAGCTCCAGCGCACAGCATTCTAACACACACACTAAAACGCTTCTTTATTCCCAACATAGTAAACTACTGGCATGTAAATTTCTCTCTCTTTCTTAATGGTGTCAGAATGCGCGGCGCCTTCTGACACCATTAAGAAAGAGAGAGAGACGCGGGCAGCAGCACTAGCAGATTCTCCTGATGAACCTCCCTAAAGGAGAGAAACGCTAAAAAGGGCGCCATAGGAAGGCGTTGAGAACATATACATCGAATTCAGGCTTAACGCCGGAAGATAAGCTCATTGGAGCCAAGATAAGCTTATTATTTTAATATTTTATACACATTAGATAGAGATGATTTGGTGATAGCGGTGCAACATTTTTCACGGTTTGAGAAAACAAGATGATAAACAAAAAGAGGAAAAAAAAGTATTCCATCAAGTAGTCACAGATGTAAATGAGGCACAAGTAGTCATTGATGCAAATGAGGCACAAGGGGTTGCCCACTGAGACTGTGGTGCAGAGTGCCGTCAGAGTCTGAGACTACAACTTGCCTTAAGACAAAAGATTTTAATAAGCTATTGCCACAGTTCCATTGACATATTGACGTTCAAGTTACAATAGAGTATCCCTTGATTTATTTAGTTTAATACTCTGAGCAGACCACTTAAGATTCGTTTTAATAATATGCAGCAGTTTGCAGTGATGGGGGAAGAGAGGTTAAAATAATAAAAAAAAAAACCACAAGGCAGACCCTTGACTCATTTTTTACTCCTGCTTTTTGCTCCTCCAACCCCCCACGATCGCATTAATGGCTCAAATGAGACTCTGTGCACCTCTAAGCTGAGAGACAGCAGTGATGCCCACTTCTCCTGCCTCCATGCTGCTATCTTAAAAATGATGAGCCCTTACCCTCATGGGAGAGCAGTTGAAATGGAGTTAGCAGTACTCCAAAGCCATTTAAAACTATATATGGTTCAGTAACTAGGTTTCACAGTAAAATTTACAATAAAGAAAATTACAATATACATGAATTCCAACGAAGCAGCCCAGCAAGGATAGGGGTGTGGCAGCACTGGGAGTTTGTGGGCAAGTCATGCCTCATGGAATTATTTCCTACCCTTGAGTGTGTGTGTGTCTGGATGATTGTATACCCATCTGTGTTTTGATGCTGTGTGTCTGACCTGCAGATTAGATTAGAGAAGAGGAGAGGGATGACTTACAAAACATAGAAATTGCTCCTTTTATCAGAGTTTCTTTACTGCAGAAGCTGAAACTACTTTTCCCATAGAAATGCAGTGGGCCATTTTTGGGGGGAGCTTATACCTCTGAAACTCCAAGTCTAATCTGACCCATTTTAACACTTGATGTGCCTTTCCCCAGGTTGGACCCATTCATTAAATGTTCAATAAGTTTGTTTTTTTGTGCTCACATTCATCCTTGACTCCTAATGTATAATGTTTCCAGCACGTGTTGAGTTCATTTCCTCAGCCTCCCCGTCCTCTCGTTGCTTATACTCCATTTTCAGAGATCTGTCGTGTCTTCCCACTCCCTCTCTCCTCCTGGTTTCCACTGCCCCCTCCCCTTCAGCATTCGCTCGATTCTTCTTGGATAAGGTACAGTCTCTTCAGTCCTCCTTTCCTACCTGTCCTGATCATCTTTCTCATGCCTCTGTATCAATGTTCCCTCTAATTTTCTGTAGGCTGTGTGCGCATAAAATATCAGCTGTGCAGCTTTTGAAGGAAGGTTAAATTTTTGTGCGCCACATAACGACACTCGGAGTTATATACTTTAAAATTTGACTACACGTCAGAATACAGTATGTACATCACATTGATTGCACTAGAAAATATTGTAGAACTTGTGAAAACCATAAATACGCAACAACTTTTCAATTTTAAGAACGTCTGTTTTCTATCAGAATCAGAACCGTAATTTTTGTGCGCTCTGTTGTAAAGTATGTGCGCTCCCTTGGCGAGGTGTGTGTGCGCGCGCACACGCGCACAGCTTAGAGGGAACAGTGCCCTGTATCTCCTCCATTGCCCCCATCCTCTCCATCCCCTGCACACGTGCATTCCTGGTCCTCCTTTAGCCTGATCACACCATCCAAATTAGTGACTTTTATCAGCTGCCTGTAAGACCACCTGCTCTCTTGATCCATCCTCTTGACTTGGTTCCTTGAACCCTCATTTGGTCTAATTCCCCCCCCCCCCCTCTCTCTTATCTATGCTAAATGCCAGCCTGACTTCAGGCCATTTCCCTGCCCTTTGGAAGTACTCCCTTGTCTGTCGTATCCTTAAGAAACCATCCCTTAGGACTTCTGGTGACATCAGGGAGCATAGTGGCAGCTTTCTGAGGGAGCTCCGGGGCGCTGGTGGAATAAAGCTAAAATACAAGCGACCCTACCCTAACTGAAGAGCACGTAATTGGAGCTAAACACCCCCGATACCAGAGTGGATGTCTGTGAAAAAGCGGCTGTCGGCTTACTGCTTCTCGTAAGCCGCGGCAGAGGAGCGGGGGGAGGAAGGCCATGCGGACAACATGGCGGATGATGGGGCTGAGAGTTCCGATTCTGATGGGGACTCCGATGGTGGACCAGACTCGTTGGGGAGCCTGAAGGAGTGGCTCACAGCTTTCAAAGAGGAGCTGAAGGCTGAGATGGGCTCCTTTAAGAAAGATTTGAAGGAGACGTTGGCCACGCTAAAACAGGATATGAAGGAACTAGGGGCCCGAGTGGAGGCTACGGAGGAGCGGCTGGAGCACCAGGTGGAGATGGCAAATGATCTGCGGGTCGGTTGGGCGGAGCTGCGACAGGCCCAGGACCTGCTTCAGGCGAAAACAGAAGACCTAGAAGACAGGTCTAGAAGGAGTAATGTGCGGGTGCGGGGCCTTCCGGAGGAGCAGCGCTTCCAGGACTGTGAGGCGACACTGACGCGGCTGTTTGCCGCTATCTTGCAGGAGGCAGACCCCGAAGGAGAGTGGGAGGGAAAGCCGATGCCCATGGACAGAGCTCATCGGAGTTTGGGCCCCTCCAGGGAGAAAAAACCCCGCGACGTGATAGCGTGCATGAGCTCATATAAACTGAAGGAGAGGCTCCTCACCACGGTGCGGAAGCTCGGCCCGTACAAGTGGGAAGGGGCAAAGATCAAGCTATACCATGACCTCTCGGCGGGCACGCTGCAACGGAGGTGGGAGCTGAGAGGGGTCACATCGTTGCTGCGTAGAGAAGGCTGGTGCTATAAATGGCTTTATCCATTTGGGCTGCTGGTGACGGTAAAGGGCAGCACCCGCCAAATCCAGAGTGCTGATGGAGCCTGGCAGATTCTGCGGGATTTGGGAGTGGAGAATATTCCGGAGGCACAACTGAGAGGCCCGCCAAAGGAGCAACGCCCCTCTGTATGGAGTGCAGGGACGAAGTGGCAGAGAGTGGAAAGTAAGAGTCGGCGGTTGACCAGGCTCTCCAGAGGCAAAGAACAGGTGCCGGCGGCAGAGGAGACTGGAGACTGAGCAGAGATGATGGACCTGGCCCAGCCGGGAGGACTTTGGACAGCTATGGACTGGCATGGTGGTAATTCACAAATACACCACGGGACATTTATTGTCTAATAAGTGATTTAGGGTGGAGGAGGAATGGCACTATAGCTGTATATATGGCTATGTATAGAAGGGGTGGGGGGGTTAGGGCAGGTGGGGGGGGACATGTTAGGTGTGTGAAGGGGTAGAAGGGGGTAAAGGAGGGGGGTGGTAAGGGGAAAGGGCAGATGGAGGGAGGGGCATAGAAGGGGTGGATATCTGGGGGGAGATGGGGATGGTCAATAGGCAGGGAAGGAAGGGGGGGTAGGGAGGGTTGTGGAAGCGCCCAGGGAGTGTCACTGGGGGGTCAGGGAAACTCCGGAGGGAGTGGTAATGCAGGGGGGGAGGGGGTGGGGGGGGAGTGGACAGCGGGGTTTCGATGGTAATGGAGGGGGAGGGTTCGGGGTACATGAAAGGTCCCAATGGGGAGGATAGGATCTATTAACACCAAGGGTCTGAATAACCCCCGGAAGCGGCAGCAGCTGTATAGAGGCCACAAGGCTAGACTGGGAGGTGGTGCTGGTGCAGGAGACCCACTTGCGGAGGAAAAATGAGGGGTTGATGCGGAATGCGAAATACCCGCAACAGTACTTTGGGGGCATGAGGGGGATGGAAGCGAGCAAGAAGGGGGGGGTGGCGGTTTTGATATGTCGGGACAGTACCTTTAGGGTAAGCAGGGTGGAGAGGGATGAAGAGGGTCGGGTGCTACTTTTGGGTGGGGAATGGCAGGGTGAACAGGTTACTCTGGTAAACATTTATGCCCCGAATGAGCGGCAGGTGCAATTTTGGAGAGGGGTGCAGGATTTGCTAACCAGGCATGTGCAAGGGAGGCTTATTCTTGGGGGGCGATTTCAATTTGGCTCTTCACCCCAGATGGGACCGCCAAGCGGTGGGGGGCGATGGGAAGAATAACATTCGAAGGATACTGATGAGCATTATGGAAACCTACCAGCTGTGCGATGTGTGGAGGCAACAGCATGAGGGGAGTAGAGAATACACTTTCTACTCTGCACCCCATGATAGCTACAGCCGGATCGATTATATTCTGATGGCTGCTGGGTGGGGCCCTAGGATCCAGGAAGCGGCCATAGGGAATATCACGTGGTCTGACCACGCCCCAACGTGGGTGGGTGTCGGGTGCCCTAGAGATGGGGGGGGGGAGTGAGATTTTGGAGGCTCAATGAAAGTTTGCTAAGGAGAGAGGAGGTAGTGAAGGATGTCAAGGAATGTCTGAGGGAGTACTGGAACCTTAATGATACGGCGGACGTGGGGGAGGTGGGAATGTGGGAGGGTATGAAGGCGGTAGTGAGGGGGCTGCTAGTGATGTGGTCCTCTAGATTTAAGAAGCAGCGGTTGGCAAGGGAGGAGGAATTGCAAACAGAGATAAAGCAGGCGGCCGAGAGATACCAAGGCCGGGGGAACAAGCGTGACTTTAAGCGCCTCAATCAGCTGAGGATGAAGCTTCATAAATTGCAAGTGGATGAGATTGGGTTCCAGATGGCTAGGCTGAAACAGTGTTATGAATGGGGGGATAGAGCCGGGAAACTGTTGGCCAATAAATTACGGAAGCGGGAGGCCCAGACCACTATAGTGGGGTTGGTGGGGGACAGAGGGGAGCAGCTGCGGTCGGAGAAGCAAATTGGGGAACGTTTCTACCAATTTTATAGGGACCTATACAGGAAAAAGGAGGGGGGACACTGGGGTCAGGGGAGGAATATTTAAAGGGTATTGAGCTGCAGAGCCTGGGGGAGGGGGATGTCCAGGACTTGGAGGCAGATATTACCCGGGAGGAAGTGGCCCTGGCCCTGCGGGCGCTGCCGGTTGGAAAGCCCCGGGCTTAGATGGCCTGACGGGGGCCTTCTATAAAACCTTTCGGGAGGAATTATTGGATAGGTTGGTCCAGGTGGCGAACGGGGTGCAGCAGGAGAGGGGGCACCTTTCGGCAGATATGCTTACAGCAGGGATAACAGTACTGCCCAAGGGGGGGTAGGGATCCGCTGCAGTGCGGGTCCTACCGGCCCATCTCCCTGATCAATGTGGATGTTAAAATTATCGCCAAAGTGTTGGCTAACAGGTTAGCTCCAAAGATGCCAGGGCTGATAGGGATAGACCAAACCGGATTCATAATGGGGCGGCAGGCCTCTGATAATATAAAGAGGGTGTTGGAAGCTGTGTGGGGGGCGCACGATCAAGGGGTAGAGGCCATGCTGTTGTCAATTGACGCTGAGAATGACAGGGTGAATTGGGACTTTTTGTTTCAAGCCATGCAGCAGATGGGAATAGGCCCTAAATTTATGAGGTGGGTACAAGCGCTGTATAGGGGCCCTAAAGCGAGGGTTAAAATCAATGGGCGGTATACTGAGGCTCTGGAGCTGGAAAGGGGGACCCGCCAGGGGTGCCCGCTGTCCCCGCTCCTCTTTGCCATTGCTATCGAACCTTTGGCGCGAGCAATCAGGAAGTGGGGGGGGGGGGTGCGGGGGCTACAGAGGGGGGGCGGTCACCATAAAATATCCCTCTTCGCTGACGATGTTCTCATGGTGGTGACGCAGCCTGAAGAGTCCCTACCAGAGACCTTGCGACAGCTAGGAAGGTACGGGGAGGTATCGGGGTTCAAGGTGAACCCGGACAAGACTGAGGCCCTGAATATTAATATGTCCCAGCCACGGTTGGAAAGGTTGCAGCGGGTTTACCCGTTCAAGTGGGCAGAGAGCCATCCGATACCTGGGGGTCAACATCACTCCTCAGCCACGAGGGATGTATGAGGCTAATTACGGTAAACTGTGGAAGGAGATAGATCAGGATTTGCAGAGGTGGATGAGTTATGAAGTCTCCTGGCTGGGAAGGATAGCATCGGTTAAAATGAATGTCCTCCCACGAGTGCTGTACTACTTCCAGGCTCTGCCGGTGGCCAGTCCGGGAGCACATCTGCGTCGCTTACAGCGGCAAGTGAATCAATATATCTGGCGGAGACGTCCGCCTAGGATAGCACGAGCAGTGATGTACAGGAAGAGGGAGGAGGGGGGATTGGGGTGCCCAACATGCAGGCCTATTATTGGGCTGCCCAGGCCCGCCATGTGATGGACTGGCGTGAAGGGGGGAAGCGGAAGAATTATGTGGAGATGGAGAAGGATAGTGGTGGGGGGCGGTCCCTAGCAGGGCTCCCCTGGATGGGGAGGGGGAAGGGGGGCGGCGGTGCGGGCTAATCCGTATGTGTGCCATGTGCTACACGAGTGGGACAAGCTCAGAGGGGGGGCTGGGGAAGGCGGGGGCGCGTGCTTTTCGTTGAGGGAATTTTGCCATACGGAGGAGTTCAGTCCCTCTCTTGCCCACCTTCGGTATCCCCCCCCCTTCCCTCCCGGTGCGGAAGTGTTTTTACCAGTTTATAGATGGGGGAGAGTGGGTCCCATTTGCGAAATTACAAGAGCTGTATGGGCTGCGGGAAGGGGATCGTTTTTACTATGGGCAAGTGGTGAATTTCTTACGGCGGAAATTAGGGAAAGAGGGCCTCGAGTGGAACTATACCCCGTTAGAGGTGGTTTAGTATGGGAAGAAGACATCCCCGGGGCTAACCTCGGCGCTGTATAAGGCCATTCAGGGGCCACTGGGGGGGAAGCATAGATACATGCGGGAGTGGGAGGGGGACCTGGGGATAGAGCTAGAGGAGGGGCAATGGAAGAATGTCTTTGACCAGATGAGGCTATTGCCATTGTCGATAGCTATCCGGGAGAATTGGTTGCAAGGTGGTTATGCGGTGGTATTATACTCCAGCCCGTCTGCATCGGATGTTTCCTAGGGTGTCCAATATGTGTTGGGAGTGTGGGGAGGTGGGCACGTTCTTTCACATATGGTGGAAGTGCCCGCGGATACAGCAGTACTGGGGGGCGATCCGGGATTGGATAAGGGAGTTGGTGGGGCGGGAGGTGCCACTCGATCCAAGTGGGTATTTAATGGGGTGGTGGAGCGAAGGGGGACCGTCCCAAGATAAAAGGCAGGTAATGGCGTACCTGAATGCGGCCCCTTGTGAGCTGGCCTATCGCTGGAGGCAGCGGGACGCACCGCAGGTGGAGCAGTGTGTGGAGCGCCTCAGGCAAGTGTACTTAAAAACTGACTGCAGCACGAAGGCAACAGGTTGATAGATTTGAGAAGCAGTGGGATAAGGTGTTGCTTTACCTACGGAACGATACCCTGCAATAGAAGGGGGGGGGAGGGGGGACCCGGGGGGATGGGGGGGGGGTCTGGGGGGGAGGGGGGTCTGGAGGGGTGGGGGGGTCAGTGGGGGGCGATAAGGGGGGAGATTGGGGGGAGGGGGGATAGGAGGTAGGAGGTGGTGGGTCTGGGGGGGGAGGTGAGGGGAGGGGAGGAAAGTAGCTGGAGGGAGAGGGGTTGGGAGACGAAAAGGGGTGGGGGTGGGTTATTGCCATGGAGACTGGCAGGAGCAGCCGATGGCTCCTACTCCTATATACACAATTCCCCACACGGGGGGAGAAGGCTGGTTGTATTTGCCTGGTTTATGTTGGCAGAGGCACCCTAAGCCCTACTGGGAAGGGCGTGGAGGGGAGCAACTTGTTTGCTGGGATTTAAAAGGGGTGTGGTATGCTGCTGTTCTCTGTTGTAATGTTGCGTATGCGGGGGGGGGGAAGCTATTGTAAGAGGATAGTTTTTGTATGTCTAGTTGGTGCACTGATACAACGTATGTATGTGTTTTTGCAATGGAATTGTTGCCAATAAAAAGTTAAATACAAAAAAAAAAAAATCCCTTGACCCTGCTCTCCCTGCCAACTAGCGCCCGGTGTCCAATCTCCCTTTTCTGTCTAAGGTTCTTGAACACCTTGTCTTCTCTCAGCTTTCCTCACAACGTCTCGCCATTAATGCACTTCATTCTGTGTCCCGTCAAGTTTCCGGGAAGGCCATAGTGTTGAAATCCATTCTCCTCTCTGTGCTAAATGAAATACACACTGCACATGAACAAAAGTGATTTCACTGTGGTAGTTTCTTTTGACCTGTCTTCCACTTTTGACCTTGTTGACCTCCACACTCGCCTGTCTTGCCTGTCTGGCTTTGGCATTGCTGGCACTCCCCTCAAATGGTTCTGATCTTTTTTGACTACTCAATCTTTTTTTTGTTCTCTCCGGCACCTCATTCTTCTCTGCAGTCCCCCTGTCCTGTGGTGTTCCCCAAGGTTCGGTCTTGTCTCCCCTCCTGTTTAATGCCTTTCTAGCACCCCTCTGTCGTCTGGTTCAGCAGTTGTGTGTCTCAGCATAGTAATATGCTGATGACAATCTTCCCTTATACCATACCCCTTCAGCTGCCCCATCCTCTCTACCCTAAACTCCTCTCTAGCCCAGATCCATTCCTGGCTCACCACTAATTTTCTTCACATTAACCCTGCAAAATCCTCAGCTACCTGGATAACCTTTGACTCTCACCCCCCAACACTGGCTTCTGTCGTGGCTTCCACTGATTTCCCCTTGGTGTCTTCCTTTAGGTATCTAAGGGTTATCCTGGACTCAGACATGTCATTTACTGAGTACATCTCCTCTGTCTCACACCACTGCTTCTTCCACCTTTGGCCAGATACGCTCTGTCCGTCCATTCCTCTCCCCCTGAGGGCTTTTTCCACACTACTCATAACTTTAGTCATCTCCCGGATTGAGTATTGCAATGTAGTTTTAGCTGGTCTTCCTCAGTGTCATCTCCACAGGTTACAGCTTCTCCAGAACACCGCTGCATATATCCCCACTCATTCTTCCGTTTTGATCATGTTTCCCCTCTTCTTGCACGTCTGCATTTACTTCCCATTCACTACCGCATCCAGTATAAACTCCTAATGGCTCATAAGGTCATTCACAAACCCCCCCCCCCCGTTATCTTGCAGACCTCTTTCACTTCCACCCCCCTCCCCCCCCCCCCCCCCAAGCTCCTGCATTCCATTCACATGCACCCTCTTGTCCTTCCCTCTGTATCCCAGGCACGCTTGGAGCGCACCCGCCACGCTGCTTTCTTTTTTTTGGCCCTTGCCTTATGGAACTCTCTCCCTCTTGCCCTCTGGTCTGAGTTGTCATTCCCTAGGTTTAAGGTGGCCCTGAAGACTTGCTTTTTTCAAATGGCCTTCTCCACCTCTTCTCAATTATCCTCCCCTCCGCATTAGTTAGTTTCTTGGGAACCTTCTTTTAGCCTGTTTGTCTAGACCCCTCTTGGTGTCCTGCTCTCTTTCTCTCTTCCCTCCTGTTCTTTCACTGTCATCTTTTTTTTTCCTTTAATTTAATTGGCGTTCTTTTCCTTTCTATCTTTGCAGCCGCATGTGCGTGTTGTGTGTTTGTGTTTTTTATTGTAAACTGCTTTTATACTTCAGCCCTAGAAGCATATCAAGTAATGCTATAAATAAATACAATTGTGAATGTGAATAGTCTGAAAGGACAGTTGATGCCTTCTGCTTGCTTGGTGCATGGTCGAAGCAACAGGTTTCTATAGCTCTTAGTGCATATCATTCTGTTTAGTTAGTTGATTAAAAGCTTATCTGTACCATACTGGGGCATGGAGGAGTAGCCTAGTGGTTAGAGCCACTGGCTTGGGAACCAAGAGACCAGGGTTTGATTCCCACAGGCACTCCTTGTGGCCTTGGTCAAGTCACTTAAACTTCCATTACCTCAGAAGAAAGGTCTGGCAATCTACTTCTGATCACGCTGCCAAGAAAACCCAGGAGCTGCTGTGTCACCAGGCATCAGCACTGATTGGAAGGTGCACATTGCATTGCATAGCATACCATACTGGCCAATGTCATTCAAGGTGGTTTTACACATTTAGCTTAAAAATACAGCGGTGTGCAAAAGTTTGTAAATTTGACGTTTTTTAAACTTCGTTACCTTATATCTTAATTTATTTTTCCTCCCAGTGGCGCTTTCTGTGTATCTCATAAGTGATTGATTTGGCTATTAGGGCCAACTTTTAGTATTGGTTTGGCCCTTATTTTCTGAGTTTATTCCCCATAGTTGTCCTGCTGATAGATTTTCTGTGAAACTCGCGTATTGTACATCGTTGGCCAACGATTATATTGTAAGTATGCTTTAAAATATGGATGCACGCCAGGTTTCCTTCAAATTAGTGTTCCTTATCGGCACTCCAGTTTAGTCCTCCACCTCTGGATTGTGTACCTCCTTCGCAGCTTGGAGACTGGGCATGTCAAAAACTGTGACATCACTGGATGTAGCATGCTGGTATCTCCGCATCAGCTCCAGTGTGTCCAGTCTCCATGCAGCAGGACGACGTAGTGAGCCTAGGTGCTGGGCTCACTTGAGAGGCAGATAAGGAGGATAGTCAGACTTCAGTTTTCATTTCTGGTTTTCATTGCCTTCATAATAATTTTTACTTTCCTTCAGGCTAATTACTTTATAATTTATCATTTAATATAATTTAATTTGTTTTACCTAGAGTTTTTAGGGATTGTCCCTTTAAAATAGCCAGCTCTCACCTAGCCTTTCTTTTTGAGTTCACTCCCCGTGCTTATTGCCAGCTGAGGATCTCTCCCCCAGGACTGTACGGGGGAGAGCTCTGAGATCTCTGCCTACACATTCGTTTGTGGACGTGCTGGCAGTTTTTTTTTCTTTGCAGCAGGAGCAGTTTCAGGAGGTATTTGCTGCAGCTGGCAGGGCAGGGTGCGCCGCTTCTGCAGCTCGTGACAGAGCCGGGCAGCATCGTGGCTTGGAGGCTGTTCTCTACAGTGGGGCAGCACCGTCATTTATTTATAAATTTTTTTTGGCACCGCAGGTAAGGCCCTTGGGCTTGGAGGAGGAGCTCGAAGCGGTATTCGCAATGGAAGGTTTTGGCGCCAATTTGGCCTGTCGGGGTTTGACGGCATTTTACCCACACGGCTGAGGCCTTGGGGCTGAAGTTGCAGCGGCCTGCTGGAGAGGGGGAGATGCCGTGTCATATAGATAAGCGATCATTTAATTGTTTAATTCCCCTCTCCCTATGCTAAATTTCAGGGGTTCCTTCGGTTTTTAGCAGGGGCAGGGGATGCTTATCTTTCTGTTTGGAGGTTTCGTTTCGTATTGGTTCCCGCGCTTTTGCAGGCGCAGGGTTGACTATGCTTTTACTTTCTTTTCTTGTCACAGTGACAGTCTCGGTGCTGTGGGAACCGCCGGAGCTGACGGTCGGATTAGTTCCACATGGCATTGAATGGCATTTTACCTTTTTTTTCTTTTTTCTTTTTTTTTTTTAATGATGTAGGTTCAAACTAACTCCTTTGAAGGAGCATGTTAAACCTCCTGAAGAAAGTTTGTTTTCTCCGTGCCAGAACCTAATGTCAAAATTTTGAGCTTCTAGACTCTGGGATTATGTTCGACATTGGGGATGCTTGTATGAATGTATAATGCTGATCTTATTGATATAAATGGTGCTTTCTGCGCGTGCAGTAGCATATAGCTGGTGCTGGTTTTATAAGCTGCCCGTGTCAATTTAGCATGGTGCTATGTTTTCCGTTGGTACGAGGGATCAGATGTAATCTCGTTTCCTTTGGTTTCGGAGACTTACTCTGGTTTAAATTTGCCCTTTTAGTTACTGTTTATCTACTGCTTACTTCATCATGGGTACATTTGGGCAATGTTACTAGCTCGGCTGGTGATCTGGGCGCTCTGAAGGTAGCTGTCATCAAAGTGCCCTGGCTTATTTTATTTTATTGCAAAAAAAAAAAAAAGCGGGCGCAAAGCAGATTACATCGGCTCGCATGCTACAGCACTGGGCTTAGAAAGGTACTAGATTGGGCAGCAGGAAGGCTATACTCCCTTAGGGAAGCATAATCGCCTGGTCAATTGGGACATTGCAAACTGTTTGGGGGGGTCTTCGGTCCTCTCTATTTTGTTTCAGCAAATTGGATTGCAATTGATTTTATTTGCTTCATCTCTGGTGACGGCCTGTATTTGGGCTCTGTCCTGCAAGTTCGGGTTCTTCCCGATCCCAGAGGGGGGCCTGGGGAGTGGTTCCAACCCTCCTCGCCATACTGTCCATATGGGTATGGCTTCGGCGGTCACTGTGACTAAGAGAGAGGACAGCCGATGGCTTGTATGCGTCGCGTCTCGTCTTGTCAAACTTTTAGATACATTGGCGGAAGATTCGGGGTGGAGTCCGGAGGTGGTTGCCTCCCAGAGGACAAGCCTAGACGAGGGGCTTCTAGTCCGGCGCGGAGAGGCCAGCTCAGTGTATCTGGAGCTTTCATTCTTCTCTCTTAGGAGGATTCCAGGGAGGGAAGGTACTCTTCGGGGATCCAGGGGTTCCTGGATTTTGGAGGGCTGACAGTCTTTGCGGCGGATTCTTCAGAGGCCAGTCAAACAATAATAAAGTGAGGCCAGACAGGAAGACCGCCTATTGGGGGGGGGGGGGCGGCTTCGGGAGTTCTTTTCTACCTGGATCTAATAACGTCCGACCTCTGGATGCTGGAGTTAATTCAAGTTGGTTAGGTTCTAAGACCTGTATGCAAATCCTAGCTTTTTTGTGCATTCATCCTGCAAGGATCGACAGGAAACCTTAGCAGTTCATCGAACTCTGCTTCGGCTCTTGCCTTAGGTACAGTAACGCCCGGACTACAGCACAGGCCGGTATGTTTTCGGGATGCCTGAGAAGGATGGAGAACTTCGTAGGAGGCGAATTACCCCCTTTAGAGCGAGGATAGATCGAAGTACGCATTTCCGGATGGAAACCTTGCAGTCCGTCTGTGGCAGTTTGCTATGGGGAGTTTTTGGCACCTCTTATTTATTTTATTTTTTTTATTTTATTTAGTATACATTTTGTATACCGCTACTTCTAGCGATCAGCAGCGGTTTGATTACAGATTGGAAATTGTCAAATCATGACAGGAAATTTTTGAGGTATAAACACATTGATTAGACAGGAAAGCACAGCACACAGAACTATTTTACAGGGAACATGGGCTATGGAGGGCTAAGTGGCTTGCCCAAGACCACAAGGAGCACCTGTGGGACTAGAAACCCAAGTCCTTCCAGCCCAAGGTTGCTGTCCTCTAGTGGGATTTGAACCCCCGACCTTCTGGCCTGAAGTACCTTGCCCCAACCACTAGGCCACTCCTCCACTCTTGTTTGCACGGGGGCGTATCTGTTCATTCCTATCAGGTCGACTCGTCAAGACTCCTTGAAGTACGCAGCATTTCCAGTATCGTACATTGCCTTTCACCCTACCGATGGCTCCATGCACTTTTACCAAGCTCCTGGTGGGAGTGATGGTGGAGTGGCGTAAGGAGGACACCTTCGTACGCTCTTAGCTCGACAATTGGTTGATTCAAGTGAAGTCCGAAGTCCAGAGTCGGCAGGTTACGGTTATGGTGCTGCAATCCCTACAGGAGCTCGGCTGGGGTGTCACTCCAGCTGAGAGTCAGTTAGTTCCAACTCAGAATATTGAAATAACTAGGAGTACGATTCGACACCCGGAAAGGGATTATGGTCTCCTTTTTTTTGCCGGAGCGGTGAGCTCAAGCTTTTTGTCAGATCGTGTGCATGTTTCTTTCCACTCCGGCGCGGTCAGCCTGGGCCTGGTTTCTCTTGCGGCCATTGCAGTGGGTACTACTGCGCCGATCTTACCAGAACGATCCAGTGAACAAGTGTTGTCCTTGTCCATTCCGGGTCAGGAACTCCATGCAGTGGTGTCTGGTCCCGAAGTTTCTGGAAACGGGACTACCCTTGGAACAGCCGTGGTGGCTCCCAGTGGTGTCAGACGCCATTATAGCAGGGGGAGAGCCCAGGGCAGGGATCTCTCCATGCAGGGCACATAGTGCGGGAGAGCCAATGGTCGATCAACCGTCTTGAGTTGCGGGCGGTGGCTGGTGCGCCAAGCGCTAGAGACCGCCGTAGGGGACTGGGCGGTTCGTGTGCATTCAGAAAATGTCACGTCATCAACTGGCAAGGCAGAGCGGAAGGTGTGGCCATGGTAGAGGAAGCAGGAGAATTCTTTGCATAGTTAGAACCTCGACTGCTAGCAATTCAGCAGCGCACTTCATTGCACATAGAACAATGTGGCGGCGGACTTTCGCAGCAAGTCCAGGTGGATGTCAGAGTGGGAGCTTCATCCAGAAGGTTGTTGCACGTATAGTTCGTGGATGGGGGACACAGCTATATACCTCATTGCCACCTCTCAGTCGACCCAAAGACACAAGCATTTTTAATGGTCAGCCCCCATTGAGAGAGGGATGTCGGGGGGAGATAGAGGGCACGATTTAACAATTCCAGAGCGCATCGGGTTGCGTTTTTTTTTTTTTGGGTTTTTTTGTTCTTTTTTATTTATTTTTTTTTCTTTTTTATGTTTTGTTTTGTTCTTATTGTTTTTTTTTTTTTTTTCTTTTTTTGTTTTTTTTTTTTTTGGTTTTGTTTTTTTTTTTTGCTCTTTTTTTTTTTTTGTTTTGTTTCTCTTTTTTTTTTTTTTTTTTTCTTTTGTTTTGTTTTCGTTTTTCGTTTTTTTTGATTTTTTTGTTTGTTTTTTTTGCTTTTTTTAGTTTTTTGTTTGCCTTTCTTTTGTTTTTTTTTTTTTTTGTTTTTGGTTTGTTTGTTGTGTTTTTTTTTTTGTTCGTCTTTTGTTTTATTTTTCTTTTTTGTTTCTGTTTTTTTGGTTGTTTTTTTTTTTTTTTTTTTTTTATTTTTTGTTTTTATTTTTTCTTTTTTTTTTTTATTTTGTTTTGTTGTTTTGTTTTTTTTTTTGTGGGTCTGTTGTGTTTTATGTTTGTTTTTTTTGTTTTTTTTTTTTTTGTTTTTTTTTTTTTGCTTTTTGCCTGTTTTGTTTTTCTTCTATTTTTTTTTGGGGTCGGGTATTACCTCTGCGAGGTTCCGCTACGTGGGTTTCTCAATAGGGCTCAACAGGTGGATTTCAGCACATTGAGACTCATCAGAAAAGACTGCTTTGGTGGTCTGGGATGGGAAGTCCGCCACCGGATAAGAGGAAGAAATCCCAGCTGGGGCGGAAGGTTCAAAGGAAAGCTATGGAGTGGGACGAGGCCGTTGCAGGATGATCCTGCTCCTGCAGGGCTGCTTCGCATTCCTCAGGTAGATTTGGTTCTCACTTAGTTTCGGCCATTGTACCATGGGAAAAGTGTGTAAACAAAAAAAAAAAAAAAAAAAAAAAAAAAAAAAAAAAAAAAAACGGCGAGTCCACGTTTCTCTGAATTGGGCCACCAAGATATGTCGTATATTTGAGGACTATATGTTCGCAGCAAACAACGTTCTGTGCTGTTTTGGTCTTAAGCCTGTAGTGTTGAGGTCTTCTGGCTAAGATTTATTTATTTATTTAATTTATTCATATTTCTATACAGAATTCTTCCAAAGTTCGAGTTCGTTGCGATGGAGTTTGAGAACGGGGGGGCGCTGGCGGGCCAGCTCCTGAAGAGGTCAGCTCGGCGAGAGTTAGCGGGGCCGTAAACGGCAAAGGTTCAAGGTGCGTGACTCGTTTTTTTTTTTTTTTGGGTCTCACAGTGATGTGGGGTGGTCCTTAAAGTGGTGTTCTAGGCTCTGGCGGCTCGTCTCGTTTAGACTCTTAGGGTCCACCAATTAGGATCTCACAATCTCGGTATTAGGAGGCTTTGGGTTCTGGTTGTCCATTGGAACCGCTTACCCAGGGGCTTCTTTTAAGGACTTATTTTATTTTTATTTAAACATTAAGTGCTTTTGTTTAGTAGTCTTTTGCCTCAGCTTACACGGGGTCTCAGAACTGCAAGCGTTATCCCGTCTAAGGTGCGTGTCGGTTTTGTCACTTTCTAAGGCAGGCAAACGTGGTATATGCCTGGTCACAGTTTCTGGGGGTTCTGCGGTTGGCCCGCACAGTAGTTTTCCCCATTGCATTGGAAACCAAGCGGTGGGGTGGTTGCGTACCATAGGATGGAGGGCGACCTGGCACCAGTATCCTTCGGTGGTTAGATACAACGTAAGGGTTTGTCGACAACTGTTTTAAAGGTCACCACCCCCCCCCAGCCATGGGCCTTTCTTATACAGAGGTCCGAACGATTTTCCGTGCTATTTGGTGTGGCTGCTTAAAGGGAAAAAGCGGCCGGCCACACAGTTTGTTTCCAGATGGGCGTCCAAGAAATTAGTGTTTTGTGCAGCAGATATTGTTGGCAAGATCGTCGGATGCCAGGAACGGACTTGCAAGCCCGTTGTTTCTGGGGTGGCTGGTGACGTCCCCCTGGGTGGGCAACATGGGTTGTTTTCGCAATTTGTGGGAGTCTCCTTCTGCCAGAAGCGAGGACACCTGGTTTCTCTTCATGCCTTCAGTAGGCCACTACCGCTTGGGGCTTGGTTTTTTTTTTCGGACTGCAAAAATTGATGTCTGACTTCAGGGTTGGCGGTGTTTCCGGTTTCCGGCGTGAACAAGGTCCCTCCTAATGATGACTAACTCTCTGATACATCCGCAGAGGTGGTATTTTTTGAGGACTAAACTGGAGAGTACCGATATAAGGCAATTAGAAATTACACTTACCTGGTAATTGTAGTTCCTGAAGGAACTCCAGTTTAGTCCTCGGTCCCACCCGAGAGGTGATCAGGTCAGTGGTTCTTGTCAGGTGGGGAGGAGCTTCAGTTTCGAGGTATGGAGAGCTCCCTTTCGTCTCTGAATCGCAGTGAGTATGGGCCAATGATCGTTTTTTTTTTTTTTCTTTCTTCTATTACATTCACTTTAGAGGTGGAACAGGGAAAAATGTAAGAATAAGAGCAACGTGAATGTGCAAAAAAAAAAAAAACCCAAAAAAGGAAAAAAAGAAAAGAAAATGTCATTGAGGTTGCCAGGATTGGTGATTTTAGTTCTCTTAATGGGTTTGTTTCAGTTTAAAGTTAAATTGTAGTTACTTGTTGCTTTTTGAGTCTGCTTTGTTAAGAGTACACTGGGGCTGATGGGAGATACCAGAAGGCTACATCCAGTGATGTCACGTCTTTGACTTGCCCAGTCTCCAAGCTGCAGGAGGAGGTTCACTACCCAGAGGTGGAGGACTAAACTGGAGTTCCTTCAGGAACTACAATTACCAGGTAAGTGTAATTTCTATTATGTGGCCTTGAAAAAGGCCGTTTTTGTGTCAGTGATGGTTCAGTATTTGATGGGCCACTCTTTGTTCTTGATCACCTGACTGCACCTTGTCGGCATTGAATGAACCAGTCTGACAAGGTGATCGTTGGTTGACAGTGCGGTTCCAAGCTGCAATGAGTGGCTCAATCAGCTCACGCTTTGATGTCGGATGCCTCTTGGATATTTCCAAGGCCACCTTGTGCCACAGGTTCTCGAATGGATTCAGATCTGGAGACTGGGCAGGCCAGTCCATTGACTTGATGTTCTGCTGCTTCCAGCTGATCACTTTGTCTGGAGCGATGGCAGGGGTGTATTGTCGTCTTGGAACAGGAACTGGCCAGGAAACAGCTGGTGTGCTGATGGCACCATGCACTTTTGCAGTATGGTGATGTACTTGGCCCTGTTGACCATTCCATCGACGATGTGAAGACATCCAACGCCACTGGCAGCCAAGCAGCCCCAGACCATGACCTTCAAAGGATGCTCAAACAGGCAGAAGGTGCTTTCATCGCTGAATAGCACCTTTTCCCATATTTGTCGACCAGGTTGAGTGCTTTCTTGCCCACATGATCTGGTTACGCCTTTGTATGTCATCAGTGGCTTATTCCGTGCCTTGCAGCCCTGGAGACCAAACTGCAGGCACTGGCGACGAACTGTTGATGAGCTGACACTGACCTCACTCTTGTCTGAGCACTCTCGTAGTAGTTGAGGCAAGGTCAGTGAAATGCATCGTAGTGTGTGGTCCTGGGGTGGTGGTGATGTACATGGACGACCTGAACGAGGCTTGTCCACCACTGAACCCGTTTCTTCTGTGCAATCTTAACAGCAGTGGTCTGACTGCAGCCAACTTTCTTGGCTATCTGACAGCTTGGAAATCCTTCCTCGCTCATAAAGGGGACACGAACACGCTCCTCCAATGTCAGGGCCCGAGTCATCTTCATGGTCGATCCAGAAAGCATATGAAATTCAAAAATTCCGAGCGTTTTTATAGCTGCACTGTTGACTTAAATATCTGCATTGTGATTGGTTAGTGAAACCAGCCTCCTGATTGGTCAGAAATAACATGTGCATATTGGATAATTTCAATCCAGTTTTGACACAGGATCCACAAAAATTGCAGTGTCTGTAAAGTATTTAAATTGGAAGCAAGGAATGCAAAAAGGTCAACTCTAATAGCCAAATGTATCCCTTTTAACGTGGTAGAAAGATGAATATGCTGGGCTAACGCAAAATTTTAAAAAAAAAAAGTTAGTACGAAAAACACAACTCACAAGTGATTCCAGACTGTTGCACACCACTGTACATGTTGATACTTCAGAGCAACTGACTCCTAAGACGAGCAGAAGCCATGCAACCAATTATATATGATTCTGACCCCGAGGAAAGGCATATTGGGGCCATCTCACACAAGTGCCCTCATGCCCATAGCTATTTAAGGCAGTATAAAGGACTGTGGAATCGGAGCCTTGAAAACACCATGTCCTCTGGGGTGCGGGCTAGGGCATGACTTTCTGTGAGCATTTATTACACACCACTACTGGCAGAGTTGCAACTAGAGTTGATGTGCATGAAGATAAAAGGGGCTTGGTTTCAGTGTCAGCTGGTGGCAGAGCTAGACTTCTCTTTTTTATAGAAACATGACGGCAGAAAGACCACATGGCCTATCTAGTCTGTCCTTCCATATCAACCACTACAACAGATCCTCTGTGTTTCTCCCATGCTATTTTGAATTCAGATACTGTCCTTATGTCTACCACATCCACTGGGAGACTATTCCACGGATCCCCCACTCTTTCCGTAAAGAAATATTTCCTCATATTACTCCTAAGTCTATCCCCTTTCAATCTCATCCTATGTCCCCTCGGAGCAGAATTTGCCTTTAATTCAATGAGACCCTCCTGTGCATGTATGCCACAGAGGTATTTAAATGTCTCTATCATATCGCCTCTATCCTGCCTTTCCTCTAATGTATACCTATTAAGATCTTTGTCTGTCCTCCATATGCTTTATAATGAAGACCACTAACCATTTTAGTAGCCACCCTCTGCACAGACTCTAACCTGCCTATATTCTTTTGAAGGTGGGATCTGCAGAATTGCACACAATACTCCAAATGAGGTTGCACCAGAGGCTTATACAGAGGCATTATTGCCTCCTTCTGCTGGCCATTCCTCTCCCTACCACCCAAGTATCCTTCTGGCTTTTGCCGTTGCCTTTTCTACCTGTTTAGCTACTTTAAGATTGTGAGGTACAATTACGCCGAAGTCCTGCTCTTCTTTTGTGGACAGAGTACTGCTCCTTTGAATTTTTGCAGCCTAAATTAATGACCCTGCATTTATTTTTAGCATTAAATTTCCGCTCCAAATTCTAGACCATTGTTCAAGTTTAGCTGGATCTCTGGGGGGTAGATGAGAGGATCTCACGCCAGTATCTATTGCACTTCTCCTGACTGGCATTTTCCTCCCATTTTGCCTTGTTTGCTCTGGTTGCCATTGCAATACTTGTTCTTTGCTTGGGCCATGGAGGTCACAATGCTCATTCTTTCTTTAGGTGGGTCAGAAGGGGGGGGAGGGTGGTTTGGCAAGCAGTGTTCCATTTATTCAGGCTAGCTTTACTGACCAACACGTGTTCGGTTTAATCAGCTTTAGTAATGACCTTTAAGGGAAAAAGTAATGTGCTCTGTCTTTCTGTTGGGCGCTGAGATGCGAGTGCTAGTTATCTGGTGATAGGTGCATGAATCATACTGTGAGATGACCTCTGTGTCTTGGAGGGCGATTCTCTGGAATGTCAGTGTGTGTGTGTGACTTCAGCAGACAGCTGCTTGTATGCAGAGGAACTGGTTCTCCCTCTAACAGGGTTTCTACTCTGTCAAACCAGATAAAACATCTCCTCTTCAACGGTGCTGAATCCTTTAAGAAAATAAGGAACATCACTACCCTTACTGCTTCTGGCCCCAAAATGGAGGCGTCCAAAGGCAGTAAATGGTACAGGGTCAACTGGTCACAAGGCACGTGTGTCAAAAATGTAACTCCTTATCGTCTCTCCGGGCCAGTCCAGGGTACGTTAAGGTTGTCAATCCCCTTCAGCAGCTGAGGACTGAAAAACTCCGTTTTGCTGACAGCCTAAGCCACTCCCCCTGGTGATAGTGCTCCAGTCTTTCAGTCCTCAGCAGCTGAATAGGACGCTTAGCTGGCTTCTCCCTGGTGTAGAAGAGATTAGTTTTTGTTGTTTTCAGTGAATTCAGTAGCAGATTGGCTCTAGCAGGGCTGTTCTCTACTTTATTTTCCAGTGCTCTGATTAAAGTCTTTTTGAAAAGAAAAAAAAAAAAAGTGGACGTCCCGATGCTGCCGATTTCAGAGTGGCAGTAGAAAGCAGGGCCTGTTTTTTTTAGGGACTCTGTCTGCTATACCGGAGGATTGGTTCTGGGAGCCCCAGGTGACCATCCTCTCGGTATCCGCCGTGATTTTCGGCTCCTGCTAGCAGCAGGCGGCCCGGAACACGAGGTTCAGCGGCTCCAGTCAGGTGGGTGCCCTTCTTCCCGCGGCTCTGCTGCAGCGTCGGAGTGTTTCTGAAGGCAGGCTGTGCTTTAGCGCTTTCAGCGGCAGACAGCACATTGTTGTTTTTTTTTAGTCGGCTCAGAGCCGTTTGATTTTTGCTGTGCCGTGCTTCTCCCGGGTTGTAACCTGGAATGGAGGATAAATCTTCTGCGGAGTCAGAAAAGACTCCTCTCTCCTCAGAAAAGGCGGGAGCGGCGGCCATCTTAGCAGAGCAGCCTGTTTCTCCCGCGGGGCACCATAAGCCGGGAAAACGTAAGGCCAAAACGCATAGAGATTCTGCGGCTGCAATTAAGACCCCGCAGACTCTGCAGAGCGCTCAGGAGGGTTTTTCAACTTTATTTTCTCCCGACTTTATTTTGGCCATGCATAAGGCTTTTCTCTTAAAAACCTCGCAAGCAGGCACTGCTGTTTCCGGTGCTAATGTGTTAGAGGCTCCTCTCCCTGCGGGGGATGTTGTAGACCCGGGGGAAGGTTCTTCCCAGTCCTTGTTAAAGACTGAGTCGTGTTTATTGCCTAAAGGGGGGCAGAGTGTGCAGCCGCAAGAGTTTGAGGACGGAGAGGTTCTCTCGGAAGCATGCTTGGACCCTTGGCTGACAGAGCTGGAGGAGGGTGAGTTAGCGCCTGGCGAAGATCCTAATCTTTTTCGGGTTTTTGCAAGGAGGAGCTGGGAGCACTTATTTCACAGTCCTTAGCGGCTCTTAATATTTCTATGCCCACTGTTTCTCAGGAGCCCTTGGAAGATCCGTTATTACAGGGCTTTAAAGCAGAGCAACACTGTTTCCCAGTACACCGCGTCATTAAGCAAATGATTGAGTCGGAATGGGAATGCCCAGAGGCTACGCTACGGGGTAGTCACGCCTTGGGTCGCCTGTACCCGGTTCCACAAGAGGAAAGGGAATTGTTAAATGCCCAAGGTAGATGCCTTGGTGTCTGTGGTGACAAGGAAGACCACGATTCCTGTGGAAGGCGGAGCAGCTCTTAAAGTTCTCCAGGATCGTAAGCTTGAGGTGCTCTTGAAACAGGCCTTCGATGCCAATGCTCTGTCGTTGCAGGTTTCTATTTGTGGAGCGTACGTCTCCAGAGCTTCCATCCGTTGGCTGCAGGGCAAGGTTCCGACGGATGCAGGGGCAGGTCCTTCCACGGAGGGAGCTAAGTTGGAGTCCGCGGCAGCTTACTTGGCGGATGCCTTCTATGATTTGGTAAGAATTTCCGCTAAGTCCATGGCCTCGCTAATTGCGGCCAGACGTTTTCTTTGGTTGCGAAGCTGGGCGGCTGATGCCTTGTCTAAATCTCGCCTAAGTAAGCTCCCCTATAAGGGTAAGCGCCTCTTTGGGGAGGCCTTGGAGAAGATTGTCAAGGATCTCGGTGACTTCAAAGGGGGTCGGTTGCCGGAGGATCGGCCGAAGGCTTCTAAGGGAGGTGTAGTGCAGCGGGGGTCAGGTAGGGATTCTCGGAGATTCCGCGGTGCTCGGTTTGCTCCCTACCCCAGGGGCCGTTTCGCATCTCGTGGTCCGTCCTTTCGCGGTGCCAGAGGTTTTGGCAGAGGCTATTTCTCGGCCCAGCAATCCTCCGCTAAGAAGCCACAATGAAGGTCGGCTGGTCCAGCCAGAGATTCCTGTAGGCAGTCGCTTGCGGGATTTTCTTTCCGCCTGGACCGCCATAACGACAGACAAGTGGGTTCTGGACATTATTCGAGATGGCTATGCGCTGGAGTTTGCTTACCCCTTAGAGGAGGCCTTCATGATATCCCCTTGTGGTCTGGGACCCAAGGCAAGGGCCATTGCCGAGACGTTAGAGCGCTTGTTGTTCCTACAGGCCGTGGTTCCCGTTCCTCCCGCCCAGTGCGGATTCGGTCGATACTCAATTTATTTCGTAGTCCCCAAGAAAGAGGGATCCTTTCAGCCCATTCTCGATCTCAAGCACGTGAATCAAGCGTTACGGGTTCCGCATTTTTGGATGGAGACGTTGCGCTCCGTCATTCGGGCGGTTCGCCCCGGGGAGTTCCTCTCGGCAATAGATCTCACGGAAGCTTATCTGCACATTCCGATTCGAGAGGCGCATCAGCAGTTTTTGCGCTTTGCGGTTCCCATGGGTCATTTCCAGTTCCGGGCCTTGCCTTTCGGTCTGGCGACGGCGTCGCGCACCTTCACGAAGGTCATGGTGGTGGCGGCGGCATTAAGGAAAGAGGGGCTCAGAGTGCATCCGTATCTGGACGACTGGTTGATCCGAGTGGATTCGTTAACGGACTCGGTCGTGGCGACAGCTCGGGTAGTCCAGCTCTTGGAGCAGCTCGGTTGGGTTATCAACCAAGCAAAGAGCCAGTTATCTCCGGTGCAGCAGCTACCTTACCTCGGGGCTTTCTTCGACACAGATCGGGGATCGGTATTCCTGCCCGAAAGCAGGGTACTGAAGTTGGTAGGACAGATTCGCGCGTTCTTGCGACTCCAGGCGCTGACGGCATGGGCCTACTTGCAGCTTTTGGGTTCCATGGCGGCGGCCCTGGACCTCGTGCCATGGGCCAGAGCGCATATGAGACCGCTTCAACAAGCCTTGCTCTCCAGGTGGTCTCCGCAACATCATCCTCTTTCGCAGCGGTTGGTCTGTCCGGAGGTGGTGCGCCACAGTCTGCTTTGGTGGCTGGAGGTTCGGCATCTTCAAGCGGGGGTTCCCTTGTGGGAGCTGCATTGGGTGCTGGTGACTACGGACACCAGCCTGTCCGGCTGGGGAGCGCACTGTCAGTCCCGTGTGGCACAAGGGGTCTGGTCCCCGGACGAGAGCTTGTGGTCGATCAATCGTTTGGAGCTCCGGGCGGTGTGTTTGGCACTGCTGCATTTCCAAAGCTTGCTCGAGGGCACAGCGGTTCAGGTGTTCTCCGACAATGTGACGACGGTTTCGTACATCAATCGCCAATGAGGCACAAGCAGTGTGCTCTTATTGGAGGAGAGTCAGGAGTTGATGCTGTGGGCGGAGACTCATCTCGTAGCCTTGTCAGCGGCGCATGTGGCAGGCAAAGACAATGTGCAGGCCGATTATCTCAGCCGCAACGTTCTCGATCCCGGGGAGTGGGAGCTGAATGCTGTGGTGTTTCACAACCTTATTCGCTGGGGACAGCCGGTAATGGATCTGATGGTGACTTGCGGCAATGCAAAAGCGTTGCGGTTTTTCAGCAGACGCAGGGAGCACATGTCGGAGGGCTTGGATGCCTTAGTACAACCTTGGCCGTCGGACGCCCTTCTCTGTGTTTCCTCCGTGGCCAATGCTCGGTCGGGTCATCCAGCATATCTCGAATCACGGAGGTCCAGTGGTTCTCATTGCTCCGGATTGGCCTCGCCGCCCTTGGTATGCGGATCTGATTCGGCTATTGATAGATGCTCCCTGGCGTCTGCCCGATCGTCTCAATCTCTTGAGCCAGGGTCCCGTGTTGATGCCGCAGGTGGATCGCTTCTTGCTTACGGCTTGGCTCTTGAAGGGGACCGCTTGAGGCGTAAGGGCTACTCGGAATCGGTGGTTTCCACGTTGTTACAGTCTAAAATCTTCGACTTCCCTGGCGTACGCGCGCGTTTGGAGAGTTTTTGAGACTTGGTGCGGTCCATGTAGCATTAGCCCTAGAGAGGCTACCTTACCGCAACTCTTGTTTCTTCAACACGGTCTTGAGAAAGGCTTGGCCCTTAATACACTGAAGGTGCATTTGGCAGCCTTATCTTGTTTTCGGGGTGCCGTGCAGCGACAGAGGATTTCGACACATGTGGCTGTGCTGCGGTTTTTTCGAGCGGCCAAGATTATTCGCCCCCCCGGTGCGCCCTGTGGTGCCTCCTTGGTATTTGAACTTAGTTCTGGAGGCTTTGACGCGTCCTCCCTTTGAAGCAGGTTCCCCGGGTAGTTTACGGGAACTTTCCTGGAAGACAGCGTTCTTGGTGGCGTTGTGTTCTGCTAGGAGGATTTCGGATCTGCAGGCTCTCTTGTCGAGAGCCTTACCTTCAATTTTTGCCGGAGAAGGTGTTACTGCGGCCGGTGCCTTCGTTTCTACCTAAGGTAGTTTCGGCTTTTCATGTTAATCAGTCTGGCGTTGCCGGTTTTTCCGCATCGGTCAGGTTCGCGGGCGAATCGAACACTCAAGAAGTTGGATTTGGCGCGTGTGTTGAAGCATCTCGCGGCTACTGCGTCTTTTCGTAAATCGGATCGCTTGTTTGTCTTGTTTGCAGGGCCACGGAAGGGTAACGCGGCATCGAAGGCTTCAATTGCCAGATGGGTGAAGCAGGCCATAGCAGCGGCTTATGAATCTGGCGGTCAGACACCGCCCGTGGGGCTCAGAGCACACTCTACTCGAGCTCAGGCTACGTCTTGGGCTGAGTACGCCTTAGTTCCGCTAGTGGATATCTGTAGAGCTGCTACTTGGTCTTCCCTGCATACGTTTGCAAGGCACTATAGGTTGGACGTGCTCGCAAGGCAAGATGCCAATGTAGGGGCTTCGGCGATTGTCGCGGGTCTAGCGGGTCCCTCCCAGATTTAGGTACTGCTTTGTTACTACCCTAATGTACCCTGGACTGGCCCGGAGAGACGATAAGGAAGGAGAAATTAGGTCTTACCTGCTAATTTTCTTTCCTTGAGTTCTCTCCGGGCCAGTCCAGGGCCCACCCAGTATTCGCCTCAATATTCTTTGTTTCTTCCGGGAGCTCGGTTTCTCTGGGGGGTAAGACATGATTTCCACAATACCAATTCTCTCAGAGGACATGGTTTACTTTTTGAGGGCTCCCGCCAGTTTCTTCGCGATGTTTTCTTCGGGTGTTTGTTGAAAAAAAAAAAAAAAAGGTTGATAATTGCTTGGTTAAAATTTAAAAAAAAAGAATAAAAAAAACAAAAAACAATTTGCCTGTGGGGGATGGAGCAGGGCTGTCTCCTTTTACGGAGGGGGTCCGTCCCTGGAAAATATAGCAGATGTTCAGTGTTATTTTTATTCTTTCGTTTCTGTGTTTCTGCAGCTAGGTCAGTTGAGCTGCTTTGTCAGGAGGAGACTGGAGCACTGTCACCAGGGGGAGTGGCTTAGGCTGTCAGCAAAACCTGGAGTTTTTCAGTCCTCAGCTGCTGAAGGGGATTGACAACCCTAACGTACCCTGGACTGGCCCGGAGAGAACTCAAAGACAATTAGCAGGTAAGACCTAATTTTTCCCTCCTTCATTCTGGAGTAACTTGTAGCTTTCTCACTGCAGAATCAACTCATTTTGAGCTCCTCCCTGAGCTCGTGTGTTTGCATTGGTCTGAGGAATTCTGGCACTCGTACTACTTCCCCCAGGCCAGAACATCACCTCTACTGTGCATCCTAGTCTAATTGGCCCCAGTGGACCTAGAGGAAAGGGAGATCCCAATCTGGAAACCCCAAACTGCAGCTTGGACCATGGGGTTGGCCTTAGGCTAGGGAGGTAGATCTGCTGAATTGAGATACAACTTTCGATCTAATACTGCTCATACTGTCCAGATGTGAGGAAGGTGTTTTACCTTTCTGTTGGACTCTGTAGGACTCTATCAGCCATTAAAATGGGTAACATGGCAGCCACCCGTGTTTTTACTTAGTCATTGAAATTCAGTGTAATTCATAATTTTTCATTCTGCCCTCGCCCATTCTAAGCATATTTTCTGACTACTTTTTTTGCGATTTATGGTTTTCTGTATATAGACAAATGGTTTTACTGTGAACTGAGCAGCCTTTCAGCACTGAAATCTAAAGCTGGAAACCAGAGTGGTTAAAAGTGATGTATTTGGCTGATGCTGTAATTTTGTTTCAGATGTGACCTGCAAAGTGATACTCCGTCCCTAGGGAACTTCTCTATCTACCTGATGCCACCATCTTTGCTCTGGCTGACTGTTCTATGTTGCTGAGCAGTGCAGGAGTTTAATAGCAGGTCAGGTTGAGGGTGCTGTGGGAAGATGGCGGCTCTTATCTGCCAGACTTTGGGTGCATGTGGACTAGCTTCCAGAGGAGTCGTGCCATGTGGTCCCTGGCTGGGGACTGTTGTGGGAAGGGAAGGGAGTGGCTAGAAAATGGAGCTAAATGCTGTTTCTTTTAAGTGAAGTTAATGGGGCTGTAGCTCAGCAGAGGCTAGTTTCTGTTTAACTCCCAAGGGACTGGGAGGAGTTAGAACTGCTGCACAGTACTTGGTTCTCTACCTTTGTTGTTTGGGGTGTATATCCCTTTGCTAGACACTCTGCATTTGAGGCATTAGTAATAACTCCTGAAAACGTCGCCCTCTCCCTCTGCAGGAGCTGGACATCGGTGTGGTGGTGGTTCTCTACTACTTGTGAAAGTATTTTGTCACTTTTTCCCCAATTTCACTGCTCCTCTGTTAGCATATGGCCATCTCCCCTCTTGTATCAAGTCTGTCTTCTGGCCCCTGGTATATCATAGGGCTGGGGTTGGCCAGTAAATGCAATTTTTATGTGCCGCCTGATTTGGACTCCAAGTGGTCCAGTGGCAGTTTCCTAGCTCATGTTAGGAAGTTTTGCTGGGACTTTCTCAGTGTAAGAAGCTTTGAAAGAGGGAGTGAGGGATTCCTGTGCTTCCAAGATGAACTTTTAACGCTGCTGCTCTGGAGGGGTTTATTACTTTGTGGTCTCTGTTCACTCTTACTGAGCACCATTTTAAAGAAACTCGGTGAAGGTGGTGTACAGCAAGTATAACCTGGACATGGGCAGTGTACAATTACAGCAGTTAAATGCATTCTCCAGGACCAAGCAGGAAGTCGGTCCTCACATATGGGTGACGTCGGCGCCGACGGAGCCCTCGCGGAGCAATTTTCCCCAGCTTTCAAAGAAAGCCTTTGGGAATTGCAGTGCGCATGCGCGGTCCCCTTCCCGCCCAAAGGTGCCATCTTGGCCAGTCTTTTTTCCGCGGAGCCTTACAGACGCTGTCTACAAGTCACCACTGAAAAGTTGATTTTCTTTCTTTATTTTAGTATTTTCTTCGGTTTGACGCCGGTCCTTTTTCCGTCCGGCCTTGCGACGCCAGTTGCGAGGCCTCCCCTTCTTTTCGGTTTTTTCTGTCCTTCGTGACAAATTCACGCGCTTTTCACTTTTCCCTGGCGGCACGAACGTTTGACCTCGCAGGGGCCCTTTTTCCCCCGATGGCCGCCAGTGGTTTTAAAAAGTGTGTTCAGTGTAAGAAACTAATGTCTCTTACTGACACACATGATTGCTGCCTCCGTTGCCTGGGCCCAGATCATGAAGAAATGATCTGTGGGGCCTGTAGCAAGATGTCCGCGAAATCTTTGCGGAGTCGGCAGCATCAGCGGGAGAGAATCTTCTCTGACCCCAGCCGTACCCGGACCTCGTCAGAAGCTTCGGTGTCCAGGGAATCTGGCTCTGAACACCGTCGGAGCTCCTCTGAGAGGGGGCTCCTACCCGAGAACATCATCGGAGGAAGAAACCCGCGAGGACGGCGTCGGTGGACGCTCCTGGCTCCGCGAGGGCCAGGTCGCATAGCCCCGATAGCCGTCCCGGGTCTTTGGAGCTGGAGCGGCCGTCCAAACAGCCTCGTCTGGAGATGGACTCGTCTGCTCACGTAAGTCCTGTTGTCCTCGTGGACTCGCCTCCGAGGGTCCGACGTCGGGCCCGACGCCGTCGGGGCCCGAGTCGGGGGCTGCTGGGTCTCCTGAGTTCGTACTCAGGTTGACGGCCTTGGAGAGCAGCCTGGCTGCCTTCATGGACCAGCAGCAGGCATTGATCGCTGGCCTCGCTGGCGCTTCTGCCCTGACCGCCGGGACGTCGACGTCTAAGTCGACCCCGGAGACCGAGCTGATTCTCGAGTCCATGCGGGCTCGAGTCGATCCTCGGTCGAGGTCCCCTTCGGCCTCCCGTTCGAGGCCGAGGTCGTCGACGCCGACTCCCTCGGCGTCGGGGCGGACGGCGTCTGTGCCCGCCTGGCCGGAGCCGCTTGACTCCTCCTCCGAGGAGTCCGCCTGGGAATCCGAGGTGGAAGAGTCACCTGATTCTTTTCGGACTCGGTGTATCCCTTCGGACTCCCCCGAGTCCGAACCTCGGAGACAGTCCCCTCCGGAGGATGCCCGGTTCTCAGACTTCGTGAGGGATATGGCCAAGGCCTTGGCCTTCCCTGTGGATCCCGAGGAGGAGCCTCGAGCCGAAGAGCTCGATGCCCTCCAGTATGACTCTCCTGCAAAGGAGCATTTTACTGTACCGGTTCCTCCGATGCTGGAACGACTTCTCTTCCGCATGTGGGAGAGCCCGGCGTCGTCGCCGGTATTAAGCAAGCGGGTAGATGCCATATATCGAGTCCGCAAGAGCCCTGGCTTCCAAAAAGCACAGCTGCCGCACCATTCCATGGTGGTGGAATCGGCCATGCATAGGCTCAAGAGCCAGAAGATGCACTCCTCGGTGCCTCCCGGCAGGGAAGCCCGCAGCCTGGATGGCCTCGGTAAGAAGTGTTTCCAGGGCTCTATGCTTGCTTGTCGGGTCCAGACTTACCAGCTCTACATGGGCATGTATCTCAGGGACCTGGCTAAAGAAATAGCCGGATTCTCTGCTGGTCTCTCCGAGGACCCTTTGCGGAGGTTCCAGGCCTTGTCCACTGGTATTCGAGAGTGCTCAAAGTTTATCTCTCGAGCAGCCTATGATGGCTTTGAGGCATCGGCTCGAGTAGCCGCAGCCGGCATCGGTGCCCGCCGACAGGCTTGGCTTCAGTCATCCGACCTCGAGCCCTGGGTGCAGGACAAGTTGGTCAATGTCCCCTGCAGAGGTGAAAACCTCTTTGGCAAACCTATGGATGAGAAGGCTGCACAACTCGAGACAGAGACTCTCACCAGGACTCGGCTCTCCAGGAAAACCTCTGCCCCTTCCCAGAAGAAGAAGGGCTCGGGGAAAAAGCCCTTTTACCCGAGGAAGGCGGCTGCCTATAAACACTACCCTCATTATCAGGCCTCCGCAGCTCCCCAACAGGGTCAGCAGGCCAAGGGACGGGGTAACGGGTCCCGTAGGCAGCAAGCCCCCAAGCCTGCGCCACCGGCCCCTGCTCCGCAGGGTGGGGGTTTTTGACTCTTTCAGCATAGCCTCTTCCCCTCCGCTGGTTTCTCTCAGCACGGGAGGCCGGCTGGTCCACTTTGCCCACAGGTGGTCCAACATCACGTCCGATACCTGGGTGCTCCACATAGTCCGAGAGGGCTATCTTCTACACTTCCACCAGGTACCTCCCCCCTACTTTCCAGGGGAGCCTCTGCGACCCCCCTCTTCACCGTGACTTACTCCAAGAGTTGGCAAGTCTTCTTCAGGAACAGGCGGTGGAACCAGTGCCCCACCACCTGAGAGGTCAAGGCTTTTATTCCAGGTACTTCCTGGTACCAAAGCGAACTGGAGGCCTCAGACCCATCCTGGACTTGCGGAACCTCAAGTTCCTGGAAAGGGAAAAGTTCAAGATGCTTACCCTTGGAATCCTGCTGCCCTACCTCCGGCAGGGAGATTGGCTATGCTCCTTGGATCTAAAGGATGCCTACACTCACATCCTCATCCACCCAAGCCACCGACAATACCTAAGGTTTGTGGTGGCGGGCAATCATTACCAGTACAGAGTACTGCCCTTTGGCCTATCCTCCGCACCACGAGTCTTCACAAAATGTCTCGCAGTGGTAGCGGCTTATCTCGGCTTCAAGGCCTCTTTGTCTTCCCTTACCTAGACGACTGGCTCATCAGAGCACCATCCTCCACGGAGGCCACTCACGCCACGCAACGTACTGTGACTCTGCTCCAGTACTTGGGCTTTGTCATAAACTTCAAAAAGTCCACTTTGCTCCCCTCTCAGGATCTCGAGTTCATCGGCGCCAGATTAAACACGCTTCAGGCGCGAGCCTTTCTGCCGCTCGACAGGGCACAACGGCTCATGGCTCTCGCCAGCCGCTTTCGCAGCCATTCCCGGGTCTCGGCCAGGCACTTTCTGAGACTGCTCGGCCATATGGCTTCCACGGTCCATGTGACCCCCAATGCCCGCCTGAATATGCGGCCTGCTCAGTGGTGCCTTCGCTCACAAAGGCGTCAGGCCTCGGGGAGACTAGCGGACTCAGTACGAATCTCCAGCCCGCTGGTCTCTTCTCTACGGTGGTGGCTTCATCTGCCCAACCTAGTGCTCGGAATGCCTTTTCAGTCTCCTCCGCCTGTTCAGGTACTGACGACCGACGCTTCTCTCTTGGGTTGGGGAGCACATTGCCAAGGGACATGTACTCAGGGTCTCTGGACCCCGTGGGAATCTGTCCAGCAGATCAACTTCCTGGAGCTCAGAGCGATCCGCCTGGCTCTACAGGCCTTCTCCCACCTTACCACTCACCAGTCCGTCCTCGTCCAGACGGACAATCAAGTGGCCATGTTCTACGTGAACAAACAGGGGGGCACGGGCTCCTTCCTTCTCTGTCAGGAAGCACAAAAGCTCTGCGCTTGGGCCGTCAGCCGAGGAATCCTCCTCAAAGCTGTCTATCTCTCAGGTTAAGAAAATTACCTGGCAGACAAACTGAGCAGAATCCTCCAACCACACGAGTGGAGATTGGACCCGTTGGTGGTTCAAAGGATCTTTCTCCAGTGGGGCCTCCCCACGCTGGATCTCTTTGCCAGTCCTCTGAACAGGCAACTTCCTCGGTTCTGCTCTCAGGAACCGCATCCCCTCCGAGTAGCGGCGGATGCTTTTCTGCTCTCATGGTCCACGGGCCTTCTGTATGCCTTTCCTCCCATGCCGCTGGTGTCCTCGAACACTTTTCAAGGTTCTCCAAGACAAGGCTTCAGTGATCCTGATAGCTCCCCGGTGGCCCAGGCAACCGTGGTTCCCGCTACTGATGCAACTGGCGGTAGATACTCCGTTGCCTCTGGGGTTTCAACCCGATCTCCTGACCCAGGATCAGGGGTCTCTCCTACACCCCAACCTCAGATCTCTTCATTTGATGGCCTGGCTGCTGAAAGGGTAGTCCTTGCTCCCCTCCTGCTGCCTCCAGAGGTGGAAGAGGTCGTGCTAGCTTCCAGGCGACCTTCTACCCGGAAATCCTACGCCCTTAAATGGCGTCGCTTCTCCACCTGGTGTACTCAACAGTCTCAAGATCCCTTCTCCTGCTCGGTGTCGGTCTTGCAGTACTTGCTTTCCCTCTCCAATCTTGGACTGAAGTCCAACTCTGTCAAAGTTCACCTCAGTGCTATTTCTGCACATCATGTGCCGGTGGAAGGCAGGCCTCTTTCCGGCCACCCTCTCGTGGCACGGTTCTCCCGAGGTCTCCTTCTCTTTAAACCACCTTTGCGCCCCCCAGCCCCTGACTGGGACCTGAACGTGGTTTTACAACGGATCACCTGTCCGCCTTTTGAGCCCATGGCTACCTGTCCTCTCCGTTTTCTTTCTTGGAAAACCTTATTCCTGGTAGCCCTCACTTCCGCTAGACGCGTTAGTGAACTGCAGGCCCTAGTGTCTGATCCCCCTTACACTAGGTTCTACAAGAATAGGGTAGTCCTGCAGACTCACCCTAAGTTTCTTCGAAAAGTGGTCTCCCCTTTTCACATCAATCAGGAGGTGGTGCTTCCGACCTTCTTTCCCAGGCCACACTCCAGCCGAGCTGAAATGGTCTTGCATACCCTGGACTGTCGGAGGGCGTTAACCTTCTACCTTGATCATACGCGGGAGCACCGTAAGACTGTTCAGCTCTTCCTGTCTTACGACCCTAATAAATTGGGGCTCCCTGTCTCCAAGCGTACTCTGTCCATCTGGGTAGCTGACTGTATCGCTTGGACTTATGGGGCGGCAGGCCTCTCGTTGGAAAGTCGAGTCACCGCTCATCGGGTTAGGGCGAAGGCTGCGTCAGTGGCTTACCTCCGCTCTGTTCCATTGGCAGACATCTGCCGGGCCGCTACTTGGTCTTTGAGCCAGACTTTTGCAACCCATTACTGCTTCGAGAGGGAGTCCCGCAGGGACAGTGCTTTCGGGCAGGCAGTCCTCCGTAATCTCTTCGAGGTTTAAGCAACTCCTATCCTCCATCCCGGATGTTGGGCTACCGGTTGGAGATTAGTCAGAGAAGATTCCTTCCTTCGGTGCTACTGAGCTTGAGGGAGCTCAATTTTTGTGCTTAGGGTCTCCGGTAGCCTTAAGCTGGGGAGTCCCATATGTGAGGACTGACTTCCTGCTTGGTCCTGGAGAAAGCGTAGTTACTCACCTGTAACAGGTGTTCTCCAGGAGCAGCAGGAATCAGTCCTCACAACCCTCCCTCCTCCCCTTGGAGTTGCAGTCATATGATTTAGTTTTTGCAAATGTTTTGCTGTCTTTTCGCTATGTCATCAGACTGGCCAAGATGGCACCTTTGGGCGGGAAGGGGACCGTTCATGCGCGCTGCAATTCCCAAAGGCTTTCTTTGAAAGCTGGGGAAAATTGCTCCGCGAGGGCTCCATCGGCGCCTTCACCCATATGTGAGGACTGATTCCTGCTGCTCCTGGAGAACACCTGTTACAGGTGAGTAACTACGCTTTCTTGAACGGTCCACATTGCAGCATAGTAAAGCATTGCTATCTCTGAAAGACTTGGATTGGTGATGGCTAGGCAGTCATTTAACAGCAAAACAGTTATATCTGCCCAATTTTCAACAAATAGTCAACATGGACGGTCAGAGGGGAATGGAGGCACAGAGTTCAAATGACCATTAACAAAATAAAATAAACAGCAAAACTGTGCATGTTCTACAGCAACTTGCCTGTGCTCCGATGTGTAAGAGTCCAGTGGGACACTGATATGTGCAGACGGTACTGCTGTGGTCATGGAAGGGGGAACAGCACTGTAAAAACAAATTTGTTGAAGAAATCTCTCTGAGGAATAGGGAATGTAATGTTTCATTTCCATAAATGTGTATACTACACTCTATTTTAATCACTTTCATCTCTTCACAGCGATGCACTGCATAAACCTGCAGTATTCGCTAGAGGTCCCATTATTTTGAGTGGTCTAGTCACTAATCCACATACCTGTGGTAAAACCGGGCACCTCTGTGAATAGAGCTGTAAAAGTAGTATTTTTGACAAAGGAAGTCCAAACTGCCAATAAAGGTTTTTTTCTAAATCAGAAAACCCATTGTGTTGGGCAACTAAGTGAGGAAGAGAATTAGGAGATCAGCGTCTTCTGTAAATTTAAGAGAATAGCAACATACAGGAAATGGAGACAGGAGGGGGAGCTGGAGATAGCGGGAATAAGAGCTGCTGAACGGGGAAGACCAGAAATAATTTTTGCTGCTTCTTCACACCACATTCCCATCGCCTTTTCATGTGTGTGCTGAGGAACTAGAATTCAGTGGACTATATTCTGGGATCACTGTTTACTTGAGATTCTAAAACAAAAGAACATAATATATGCCATACTGGGTCAGGCCAAATGTCTACTGAGCCCAGTATTCTGTTTGCAACAGTGTGCAATCCAGGTCACAAATACCTCGGGTTCCCAAAAGACACACAAGTTTCACAATGCTCGTCCCGGGGCAAGCAGTGGATTTCCCGGGTCCTCTTTAATAATGTGTTCTAGACTTTTTTCCTCCAGGAACTTGTCCAAACCTTTTTAAACCCAGCTACACTAACAGCTTTTATTATATCCTCGGGCAGCAAATTCCAGAACTTAATTATGTCTTGAGCAAAAAAAAAAAACTTTTTCTCAGATTATTCTTAAATGTGCTACATTGTAGCTTCATTGCATTTCCCCCTAGTCTTATACTTTTTCAAAAGTAAAAAAACAATTCACGGATGGCAGAGGAGTAGGTGGGGCGCACAGGAGAGAGAGAGAGTCCAAAACACCTTCATTTGTCAGTAGCGAGCAAGGAAGTGGAAACACTATTATATGATAGGGGTTCACCTAGTTAATTACAGGCTCATAGGCCACAAGGTTTCACTCGGTGAATGATTTTTCTTGTCAGTGATCAGGCCAGTAGATGTGACCTTTCTGGATTCCAGTAAAACCCCTGACTTGGTTACATGTAGAAAACTGGTAAGTGAGCTGGCCAGTCCATAAAAAAATATAAACTTGGTAAGACATTTTGTGGTCTATAAACATATTAGAAATAAAGAGAACATTCTGGCAACTGGTAACAGAACCCACAAGTGAAGGGGACATACTGGACCTGGTGCTTACCAGTGGGGAAAGTGTTTCTGATGATATAGTGGGAGATCATCTTGCATCCAGTGATCGCCAGATGGTTCAGTATTAGGATTAGGGCTGAAAAAAAAAGTCTATTCAAAACTGAAGGTCTTAAACTTTAAGAAAACTAATTTTGCCAGGATGGGGCAATATCTCAAGGAGTTGTTGCGGGACAAACAGCTGAGAGATGTAGAAAAGCAATGGTCAAAACTGAAAGGGTATATTTTAAGGGCAACAAACCTTTTTGTTAGATAAATATATGGAAAAGGAGGCCACTGTAGTTCTTAAAGTATCTGAAAAGGTGAACAAAAACAGTAATTGGCATTTCGGGTACAGCGCCAGTTCCTATCTCTAATTTTTTTTTTTTTTTTTTTTTTTGTTGAAGCACTAAACTCCCTCCCCTTGCATCCCTCTTAGCTGGATATTAATGAATTGTAACGTAGGCCCTCCTCCCGCCTTCTCTCCTCCTGTCTGAATGTCCCCCTTGATTTTGCTTCTGAAGTAATGTATATTTTCTTTTACTATTGTCACCCGCCTAGGTATATCAAATAAAGACCAACTGTAACAGTTCATAAAATACAAGAGAGCACAGAAAGGAAGACAAGCATCAATATTTGGAGGAACTTAAGAAAATAGTCAGAAAAGCAAAAATACAAAATTAAGAAGAAACAGCCACTGCAATAAAATGGGGGACAAGACATTTTTCAGATATGTTAGCGAGAAGAGGAAGTGCAAAAGTGGTATTGTCATACTCAAGGGTGAAGGGGAGGAATGTGTAGAAGCTGATGAGGATAAAGTGGAATTGCTTGAATGGTCGAGAATTTGGCAGCTGAGATTTAACACTAAAAAACTACAGGATCATGCATTTGGGCTGCAAAACTCCAAGGGAGCAGTACAGTATAAGGGGTGAAGTACGTCCACAAAAGAAGAACGGGACCTGGACATAATTATTCCTGATCTTAAAGCAGCTAAACAGGTAGAAAAGGCAGTGACGAAAGCCAGAAGGATGGTTGGGTGCATAGTAAAATGAATAGCCAGGAGAAAAAAGGAGGTGATAGTGCCTCTGTAGAAGTCTTTGCTGAGACCTCCATTTGGAGTATTGTATGCAGTTCTGGAGACCACACCTTCAAAAGGATATAAACAGGATGGAGTCTATGCAGAGGATGATACCAAAATGGTCAGTAGTCCGTCGTTATAAACCATATGGAGACAGACTTAGACATTTAAAGTATACATATTGAGATCTTTATCATATCTCTTCTAGCCCGCCTTTCCTCTGAATACTTCCATAACATAAATGCACAGGAGGAGAACCTCTTTTAATTGAAAGTAAACTCTGCAACAAGAGAGATTAGGATGAAGGTGAAAGGAGATCGACTCGGAAATAATATGCGGAAATATTTCTTTATGGAAAGAGTGGTAGATGCGTGGCATAGTCTCCCAGTGGAGGAGGTAGAGATGAGGACAATATCTGAATTCAAGAAAGCATGGGACAAACGCAGAAGATCCGGAAGGGGGAAGGACACTAGTAGTTGATATATGGAAGGGCAGATAGACCATGTGGTCTTTTTTTCTGCCGTCATGTTTCTATGAATAGAACAATTATATGCTGTGTACAAATAACATTCCAGAAGTAAGGGAGCAACAGGACTTTTAAAATTGATAGTCAATAAGTTCACTCCGGTGAAGAGAAAATGACAAGCAGAGTGCCACGAGAGTGGAGTAGGCATCAGGCTGAGAATCGGGGAAGACAGGGTTCAGATCTCTGGTGACATTGGGGCATTGCTTTAGTCTCAATTTTATCTTCATATAAGCTTTTTGGGGACACACAAATGCCCACTGTACATGAGGACCCAAGTAATCTACTGCTTGCCCCAATACAAGCATTATGGAACCTATGTGTCTTTTTGGGAAACTGCTAGGTACTTGTGACCTGGATTGGCCTCTGTTGGAAATGGGATACTGGGCTTTGATGGACCTTGGTCTGACCCACTGTGGCTCTTATGTTCTTAAGTTAGTACACCTTTTGAGCAATTATTGAAAAGGTTGAAGTTTAAAATCCAGATAACTGACGTGACCCAGGCCTCCTCACTGCCTTTGAGTGATATTGGGCAAAGGCTACAAGGGCAAACAGGCCTGTTTTCAGAAATGATATGGAAGACGACAACAGAGAAGACATGTCGGAGAGGGTAGACAAGATGAAACATGACTTCTAAAATTGGATAAATATTTACAAGTATAGCAACTATGCTTTAATCCCCTTACCCCCTCCCCCCTCCCGCAAAACATTTCCTGAATTGTGTATTTGGGATGCAGAAATGTAAGGGCCTAATACTCTTTGGAGGTGAAAAACTAGCATTTATCAAATAGAGACCTAGGGATGGTCATTTTTAACCTCTAAAGCAGCTAGTGATGTAGCTAAGAGTAAACCTAAGTGTACTGAGACCCTCCCTGCATAATGTGTGACGCTCTATAGGTCACATCTACAAAAAGATGGTTTATTTCCTTGTAAATGCTGGGGAGGGCTTATTTATTTAGACAGTTTGTATACCACCTTATCCTTCAATCAAAGTGGTCACAACACAATTGGAGGGATATATTTAACAGGAGGGGATACGGCTCACATACGTAAATACTATGTGCTTGTAGGTCTAATTGGGAATGGGTAGTTGGGACCAAGTGGTGTAGGTGGCTTTTGGGCCAGTTGGGTGGTATCTAGTGGTTGGCAGCTTAAGGTGGTTGCTCATAGGCCTTGGTAAAGAGAAGGATCTTGAGTGCCTTGCGGAGGTCTTTGGTGTCGTTTAGGGTCCTTAAGCCCATAGGGAGGGAGTTCATAATGTAGGTGCCAGTAGCGAGGGAGCTCTCTTAGATGATGTTTGCTTAGTCTTGTGATAGCCTGCGGGTGTGCTGATCCTGTTGCCATTGTTGGTTCTTCTAGGTCTGTTGACATCTCTGGTTATTATATCCTGGAGCGCATCTGCTGAGTGATGGTGGAAGATTTTGAAGATGTTCATGATTGTTTTGAATTTTGCCCTTGCAATTATTGGGAGCTAGTGTAACTGTTGTAAGACGGGGGTGATGTGTTCAGATCTTGCGATGCCCATGATGATTCCTGCTGCAGTATTCTGCACCATTTGAAGTGGGTGAACAGTCTGCTGGGGGAGGCCTTGGTATAATAAGTATCTCCAGGAACAAGCAGGAATGTAGTCTTCACATATGGGTATTGTCGGCACTGACGGAGCCTGTGTGGGAATGCTCCCCAGCGTCCAATAGGAAAGCTTTTGGGAGCATCCTACAGCACCTGCGTGCTGCCTTTCCCAACTGTCCCTCTCCAGTTCTTCATTTTCGGTAGAGCCAACAGGTTGCACATTCTGTCACCGCAGAAAATTTCCCTTATGCTTCTTTTTTGTGGTCGCGTCTGCCTTCCCTTGACACTATACCAGTACCGCTGGTGGTTCTTTTTTTTTTTTTTTCTCTTAAAAAATAAAAAAACCCTTTGTTTCTGGAGTCTTTCTCCAGTAATTTTCTTCTCGGGTGCCACGTGCCATTTTGGCCACTAGGTCCAATTTTTTCCCTCAAAATGGAAAAACCTGCTTCGGGTTTTAAAAAGTGTTCGAAGTATGGCGGTACCATTTGCGTCACTGACACCCATGAGTGGTGCCTCATATGTTTAGGTCATGACCACTCTATTTCAGAGTGTGTTGCCTGTGGGATGATGTCGAAAAGAGGCCTGCAAAACCGAGCTGCTAAGCTTAGCACCCTTTTTCCCTCCGATGCAGCCTCCATGGCATCGATGTCTTCTAGGGCTGCTTCTTCCTCCCATGGATCTCAGGTAACTAAACATAAATCTAGCCAGTTCTCAAAGGGTAGATCTCCTTCTAATCATCGAGATGCCTCTGGCGTTGCCCTTGAGGGACTTTCACCAGCAAAATTGCCCCGGCAGGAGGCTTCAGCTTCCAAAGCACTAATTGGGGGCTCCAGGATGTTCTCGAGGCTTCAACCTCAGCAGAACTACTGGTGCCATGCTCTGGGGTTCCGGCTGCTTCATCCGGCACCGATACCCAAGCATCGGCAGTGTCGATAGACCAGAGATTCTTGGCTATTGAACGCAGTCTGGCGGCTCTTCTCATGGCCTCGATGCCCCTGAAACCGCTTCAGACAATTCAACCGGTGCTGGCACAGACTGCATCGACATCGGCAGGTATTCTACCGGGACAGTCATGCATCTCTATCCGGCATCGACAAGTCGGTACCGGACCACTCTGATGCCGACTTCGATCGGTACCAGTACCATGCCTTGCACGATCACCCGGATCGGAGATACTTTGAATCCTCGGATGAGTCTGAAGACTCTGAAAGCTCTGCCGATACCAGAGTACTTCTTCCTGAGGATTCCTCTTCTCAGCATAGGATGTTGCCACCAGAGGATATGTCCTTTCAGGATTTTATCTGAGATGTGGCCCGAGGTCTTTCCATCACAGTGGCTCCTGAAAAAGAGAGTCTATGGCAAAGGAATTAGAAATCCTACAATACCCTAAAGCTCCCAAGGTGGCAGCTACCTTACCTATTCATGAGATCTTGCATGATGTTATGTTAAGGATGTGGGAAACACCTCTGACCACATCTCGTGACTCTCGAAGACTCGACACCATGTATCGAGTTCCTCCTTGTCCTGGGTTTCAGAAGACTCGATTACCACACCATTCCATGGTGGTGGAATCAGCCATGAGACGGATAAAGAGTGCAAAAAGACATGCATTTAATCCTCCAGGACGTGAGTGTAGGACTCTTGACACCTTTTGGATATTGATCCTTCCAGGCTTCCATGCTTTCTGCTAGGATCGGTTCCTATATCTTGTATATGGGAATGTTCCTTAAGGAGGTCACAGGAGACTTAGAGCTTATGAGCCCTCTCCTTCCTGATGATAAAAGGCAAGATTATCTTGCTCTTGTTAAATATGCTCAGGATGTTTCCAAGTTTGTGAATCGTGCAGCCTTTGACTGCTTTGAATGCATAAGCAGAAACTCTGCTATTGCCATAGGTGCACGTAGAATTGCCTGACTCCAGGCATCTGACTTGGAAATCTGGGTACAGGACAAACTGGGGAATATACCTTGCACAGGAGAGAATCTTTGGCAAGAATTGGCAGGAAAAAGCTAATATGAGAGATGCTGACAATATCACTTTGGATAGATTGTCTAAATCTACAGCTGATCCTGTGAGGAAAAGATCCTCTAAGAAACCATTCTTCAGCAATCAAGAAGAAAAAGGTTTTATCCCTCCTATACCCTGTAGGGGACATTGTTTAGGTCAATCTGCCCAAAAGGGACAGCAGCAACTACCTAGGTAACAAAGGAAACCAAAAGCAGCTAAGCCTCAACTGGCTCAGCAGACTCAGCCTCCACAGGGGCTTTGACTCCTGTCTAGAGAACTTTGCCTTCCTGGCCCTGAACGGCCCAGAACCCTACATCCCAGGAAGGTTGTCATTTTGCCCCCAGATGGGGTCAGATAACAGCAGAAAATTGGACTCTGTCTATTGTAAGAGAGGGGTACAAGCTTCATTTCCTCAGCATGCCCCCTCCTACAATAGTAAGACAGTTCAATTCTCAGACCTCTCTCAACGACCGGTTAGGTCAAGAAGTCACTATGCTCCTTGCTCAAGGGGCAATAGAAGAGGTGCCCATTCCCCAGCGGGGTACAGGGTTTTACTCCCCCTATTTCCTTATTCCAAAGAAAACAGGAGGACACACTCATTCTAGACCTCAGAGAATTGAACAAGTTCCTGTTCAGAGAGAAGTTCAAAAAGATTTCTCTAGGAACTCTGCTACCATACCTTCAGAGTCAGGATTGGCTTTGTTCTCTAGATCTCAAGGATGCGTACACTCATGTTCTCATCCATCCAACTCACAGAAAGTTCCTTAGATTCCTGTTTCAAGGGAAGCACTACCAACACAGGGTTCTTCCTTTTGGCCTGGCTTCTGCACCAAGGGTATTCACAAATTCATGGCTGTGGTAGCAGCATTTCTCCGCACCCTGGGAATATTCGTTTTCCCTTACTTAGACAACTGGCTCATTCGAGCCCCTTTAGAGCCAGAGGCCAGGGTTGCTGTCTCGCACAATGCGCATCCTTCAGTATTTGGGACCTGTCATAAACTTCCCAAAATCCAACCTTGCTCCCACTCAATCCCTAGAGTTTATAGGAGCTCTTCTGGATACCAGACAAGGGCCTACCTTCCACAGCCCCTCTGCCTTCGCATTGTGCAGTTAGCTTCCCAAGCAGTGCTAAAACCTCACCTCACTGCTCGGGAAATGTTACAGTTGCTAGGCCACATGGCATCCACCGTGCATGTGGTTCCTTATGCTCGCCTCCATATGAGGGCAGCCCAGTGGACCTTATCCACTCAGTGGACTCGGGCGTCAGGTTGCCTGTCAGACAAAATAGCAAACTCAGATCGTCTTATTTTGTCCCTCCAATGGTGGCAGTCACCCAAAAACCTTTTGGGTGTGGTCTTTTCAGCAACCTCCACCCCAAGCCACTCTAACAGATGCTTCACAGGTGGGTTGGGGAGCCCACCTGCAAGGCCTCTCTACCCAGGGTACCTGGACTCCACAGGAGGCCTATCTTCATATCAATCTCCTGGAGCTCAGAGCAATCTTCCTTGCTCTTCGAGTATTTCACACTCAGCTCAGCTACAAGACAGTCCTAGTTCAAATGGACAATCAGGTAGCCATGTTCTGTGTGAACAAGCAGGGCGGAACAGGCTCTCTGTCGCTGTGCAACGAAGCTTTGCAACTATGGGCCTTCGCCAGAGAGCATCAGATTCACCGCAAGGAGATGAATTTTCCAGGCATTCAAAACTCTTGGGCAGACACTCAGTCAAGTTCTGCTTCCACACGAATGGTCTCTCCATGCAGACCAGGTGGCCAAAAGGTTTCAAATTTGGGGAACCCCGGACGTAGACCTCTTTGCAAGTCTGCTGAATGCCAAACTTCCCCGGTTCTGTTCCAGAATTCCGGCTCAAGGTTGTCAGGCCAGGGATGCTTTCCTCCTTCATTGAGGTCAGGACTTCCTGTATGCCTTTCCACCCATTCCCCTAATTCCCAAAACCCTGTTCAAGCTTCAGAGAGACAGAGGTCATATGATCCTCATAGCTCCACGTTGGCCATGGCAAATGTGGTACCCTCTGCTCCTACATCTCTCTCAAGCTCTGCCTCTGGAGTTAGGATCTGCTCCAGATCTCCTTTCTCAAGAGGACGGGATGCTGTGGCATCCCAATCCCCAGTTCTGCATCTCAGGGCCTGGTTGCTGAAAGCCTAGAACTTCAGTCTTAACCTTTCCCAGCAGGTAAAGGAAATCCTTCATGCTTCCAGGAAACCTTCCACAAGACGCTCTTATGCATTTAAGTGGAAAAGGTTTACCATATGGTGCTCGCAGAAGGGTCTTAACCCTCTTGCAATACCTCTGGAATCATTACTGGAGTACCTCCATTTATCAAATGCAGGGCTTAAGACCAATTCAGTGAGAGTCCATTTGAGTGCTATTGCAGCTTTTTTGATAGAGATCAATTTGAATTTGTAGTCTTTTCTGGCTAATATCAGGGTTCCTTCTCCTCTCTCTTGTGTGCTCTGATGCAGTTGAATGCCGAAGTCTGGTGGGGTGACTTGATTCAGGATAACCTGGTCAGCGTCATCAAGCCAGATCTCAGTGATTCAGATTATGTCCAGTTTATTGTCTAGAATAAGATCGTGGATAGTATTTGGTTTGTTTCTGATTCATCTAGCATTTAGTAGCGCACATCTGATAGCGGACGTTATGATAGGGTTGGTGTGTGCGCTGTGTGGAGTTAGTGGGTGTTGTGTGTGTGAAGTATTATGCATCTTGCGTGCTGTTGGCTTAGTATGCTGGAGCCCTTGAGGGAGGGGCGCCTAGAGCATTTGTGTGGGTTGGGTAGGCAGGAGGTGGAGCAGTGGTGTCTGCGCGTTGGGTCTGGTACTATGTGTAAAGGGTGCTATAGTGTGCAGGAGTGTGAGGTAGGCCATGATGTATTGGTAGTTGGGATGCATGCTTGTGGTCTGACTGACCTGAGTTCAGTTTATGCACAGTTCCAGACGTGGAGAGTTGGTGGTTGCTTGCTTCCTCCCTCCTCTTTTTTGCTCTGTTCCCTCTTGCCGCCTCGTGTTTGAGCTACTCCTTGAGCGGTAGTTGTGTTGCTGGCCTTCGTTGCTGTGGAGATCTTGCTTCTCTTGATCGGTCCTCGTAGGCTGGCTCTTTTGATATCTGGAATCTTGCTCTTTTGGCTTCGGCGTGGTTGTGTCTGATGATCTTAAAGTAGCTAAACAGGTAGTAGAAAAGGCGATGGCAAAAGCTAGAAGGATGCTTGGGTGCATACAGAGAGGAATGGCTAGCAGAAAAAAGGAGGTGATAATGCCTCTGTATAAGTCTTTGGTGCGACCTCATTTGGAGTATAGTGTGCAATTCTGGAGACCGCACCTTCAAAAGAATGTGAACAGGATGGAGTCAATGCAGAGGGTGGCTACTAAAATGATTAGTGGTCTCCATTATAAAGCATATGAGGACAGACTTAGGGATCTTAATATGTACACCTTGGAGGAAAGGCGGGATAGAGGTGATATGATTGAAATGTTTAAATACCGGAGAGCCTCTTTCAATTGAAAGCAAGTTCTGCTACGAGGGGACATGGGATGAGGGTGAAAGGGGAGAGATTCAGGAGTGATATGTGGAAATATTTCTTTACGGAAAGAGTGGTGGATCCATGGAATAATCCCCCAGTGGAGGTGGTAGAGATGAGGACAGTAACTGAATTCAAAAAAGCATGGGACAAACGCAGAGGATCTCTAAAGGTAAAAAGGGGACTGTTTTAGTTGTTGATATGGAAGGACAGACTAGATAGGCCATGTGGTCTTTTTCTGTCATATTTCTATGTTTCTGTGCCCCGCCTAAGGGCCACGCCAAAGGGCCCTCAGCGCAGGCCTGCCAGGCACGGGCCCACCCATCAGGGACACGCTGCTTTATGGGCCTCCCACTGCCCCAATTGGGCAGGAGCTTCTGAGCGGGAAGCTTTCCTGCTCAGACGCTCTACCCCGATCAGGGGAGCTTCTCTGCAGGGGATGGTGAGTGATGTTGCTGGGGCTTATGGTGTATACTCGGGATTGTCATGTTTTGGATTCTGTGATCTCCATTGTCCCCTCAAAAGGAAGTGCTGTTTCACAGAACTTTATTCTTGGGGAAGCACTTATGACCTGGCATGATTTTCCAGCCAAGAAAATGACTCTGATGTTCATACTTTGGTTTGTGTGTCTGTACACTTTGCAGAAGAATCTGTGTGCTTTCATCTTGCTGAAAAAAGGAATTTCTGTTATCTGCTGTCAGTCAAACCATTCTTTCAAAATCCAAACTGGCCAATTTTCCTTGTGCTTAAGATGACAGGTAACTTGTAATAGAAACGCAGAAACATGACGTCAGAGGCCACATACGGTCTATGTAGTCTGCCCTTCCATATTATCTACTATAGTTTCTTTTTTCCTTTTAGAGATCCTGTGTTTATCCCATGCTTTCTTGAATTCAGATACTGCCCTTACTTACCTCCATTGGGAGACTATTCCACGCATCTACCACTGTTTCTGGAAAGAAATATTTCCACATTTATTTTTTTTTATTTATTTCAAAGTTTTTATACCACCTCTTTCTGAGATCAGAATGAACTCAATAGTAGGGGTTTTCAACCCAGTCCTCGGGGAACCCTAGGCCAGTCAGGTTTTCAGGATTCGTAGAATGAATATGCATGAGAGATTTGCATGTTCTGCCTTCATTATATGCAAATCTATCTTATGCATATTCATTGTGGGAATCCTGAAAACCTGACTGGCCTAGGGTTCCCCGAGGACTGGGTTGAAAACCTATGGACATTATTGCTGAGTCTATCCCCTCTCACCCTTATATGTCCTCTTGTTGCAGAGCTTACTTTCAATTGAAAGAGGCTCTCCTCCTGTGCATTTATGCCACGGAGGTATGTAAACATGTCTATCATATCTTCTCTAGCCCATCTTTCCTCTAAAGCAAGGTCTCCAACTCCGGTCCTGGAGAGCAACAAACCAGTCAGGTTTTTGGGATAGCCCTAATGAATATGCATGAGATAAATTTGAATATAATGAGGTGCATGCAAATATATCTTATGCATATTCATTAATTTTATTTATTTAACAAACATTTTTATACCATGCTATCTCCAGGAACAAGCAGGAATGTAGTCTTCACATATGTGTATCATCGGTACCGATGGAGCCTGTGCGGGAACGCTCCCCAGCGTCCAATTAGAAAGCTTTTGGGAGCATCCCACAGCACCTGCGTGCTGCCTTCCCGCCTTTCCCAACTGTCTCTCTCCAGTTCTTCGTTTTCCGCGGAGCCAGCAGCTCGTTCCTTATCGTTCCTCCAGTTTAGTCCTCCACCTCTGGGTTGTGCACCTCCTCCTGCAGCTTGGAGACTGGGCATGTCAGTCGTGACATCACTGGATATAGCCTGCTTGTATCTCCCATCAGCCTCCAGTGTGTGCAGTCTCCATGCAGCAGGACGACGTAGTGAGCCTAGCTTCTGGGCTCACTGGGGGGAACAGATAAGGAGCATTTAGTGTGACAAATTCTATTCTGATTTTCTTTGGTTTTTACTTTTAATTTTACTGTTAATTGGCAATCGGGGATTAGTTCCCTTTAGTTATTAGGAACAAATTTCCTTACATTTATAGTAATTTTAAATTTTGAGCCTGGCTCTTTAAATTAGTAGCAGCTCTCGCCTTCCCTCCTTGTCAGTTATATTCACTTGCTGCAGGCATTCGCCGGTGTGGATCTCTCCCTGGACAGTATGGGAGAGAGCTCCGGGACCCGTACAGCCACAATGAAGCTGTGTGAGACGGAGCCTCTCCGTTGCTGCGGGATTTTAATTTTACTCTGTGGAACCGGCTGAGCAGTCCTTGCCGCAGCTGACAGGCGCATGAGCGCGGCTTGAGGATCAGATGATTTCAAGGCGGTAGGAGCAGGCTGCGTGGCTTTCGGCCCTGCAGGTAAGGCCTTCAAGCTCTGTTAGTCTGCTGAGGCCTCTTTTTTGCAGCGGCAGCTGTTCTTGGCGCCAAAATTCATTGGCGAAGGGGCGGCCATTTTCTCCCTAGGTATTTGGACCGCATGGCAAGAGTTGCAGCGAGCTGCCTGTGAGGAAGACGACAGGCAGAATAGCTAGGTTTTTGGGCCTAGTGTTTCTTTTGTTTGTAGGTTTTTTGAGGCTCGGGGGGTTCCTCAGCCTTAAGAGGGGGCTGTTCTCAGCCCTCTTTATTTTTAAGTTTATTCTTAGTTTTATAGGATAGCAGTTTTGGCATTAATCTCTGATGCCACATGTTCTTTTCCTCCTAATCATGTCTCTGAGGAGCATCTGTTAAGTCCTGGGATATTAGGCAAATTGCCAGCTTTTAGGTTTAAGAGCAGAGCCCTACCTTGTAGTTGGAAGGAGGGACAGGCTGGAAGTGTGCCTTTGTGTATTCTATAGTGCAAGTTGCCCAAATGCCTGTGGTTTCACAGGGACAGGTTTAGGAAACCTTAGGATATAAAAAAGTATATAACGGTTAACTGTCAACCAAGAAGTGCCTATGCTACAGTCTATAGCCACAAGAGGGCAGCTGGTACAGTCAATAGTGCCTTTCTGTGACCGTGTGTATGCAGCCATATCAAATTGATCATTCTTTGCAAGTCAGGGAAGAAATAACCACAGGGCCACCTCATGGGCTCTCAGGGGTTAGTGACTAAACAAGCAACTAATGTTCTGCAAATCAAGATTATATGACCAAGATTTAAAGCTCTTAACTTGTGTATCGTTTGTCGTGCTCTGGTGCCCTAAAGACCACCGGATGGCAGCGCTGCTCATGAATCACATAGTATTCAGTGCCCCCATCCCTGGGGGGGTGTGGTAAAATACAAAATCGTATTTACTCATCAGGTTCACACAAGCAGCAACCTCTAAGTCCTCCATTAGCAAGGTTGTCTGTGTATCCCACTGCTATTTCTCTGACTGCAGGAAGGCCGGGGGGGGGGGGGTGGGGGGTGCGCACCTGTGTGTTTCATAGCTCCACTTAGCATGCCCTTCCCAAGAAATTCTCATCTATTTCTAGAGCAGGATTTCATTTCTCTGGTTATGGTTAATGCACAGCGTTAAGGGGCTCTGTTTGAAGGCTTGGGTCCCACGGACTTCGGTGGGATTTCAAAAGAAAAAAGAAACTCTTTAGTGAGAGAGAGCCTTGTTCATTTTTTAGCTAACACTGTTGATTTATTCGGTGGCCTTTTGTGTCCTGAACCCCAAGGTCGGGACACTGTTTGCTTCCAGGGGTTCTACTCTCTATTTCGCTCTTCAGCTCCCTGGCAGATGCAGCAGGCTGGCAGGGGGTGCGCAACGTGTCCTGCAATGCCAAATCCCTCAGGATAAGGGGGGAAAGAAAGCTGGGTGCAGCGGGGGCTGGTAGCTTCGTGCAAAGCTATAGGAGCAGTTTGGGTAATTTTAGCTGATCTGCTTTGATTTCATTGGAGTTGGCGGAAACTTGGTTTTTGGAGTCCTATACTTTAAAAAAGAAAAAAAAAAAAGGGCATAGCTATGTTGATTTACAAGAATCTCCTTCCGCTATCCATAGAAGGTCTTATAAAGCGTTAGTCGGTTTATATGGCAGGGTAATATTTTGGCTTAGCTGCTGTGATATGATCCGCTGTAAACATATTCAAGTCAAAAGGAATTATGGTGCTAACTCTCTTGGACAGTTGTAACAGGTGCTTGGGTGAGCGCCATGGCCAGTCCACAGATGTGGAATGCTCTGCCATAAGCATTATGTCATGAGAGGGGTTTTATAGTTGTGTGGTTTCTTAATGGAAAATATTCCCGTTTAGTTTGGCTTTGCCCAAATTATAAGATTTTACGGTAGATTTGTAATGTCTTAATTTTGGCTAGATGTGGTTTAATTTTACATATGGAAAAGGCAGCTCAGCGGAGAGAGGTTGCAAAATAGAACTCTGGCCTTTGAAGCTATCTATGCTCCCATTCCATTTATCAGAGGTTCTCCAGTACGGAGAGTATCTGCTAGTGTTCAGCGAATGCCTTAACCCTTTGAAGGCCTACTTTTAAATTTTTAATCCACATTCTGCAGCCGGGTTAGTTTTTGCATATTTCAGGAAAATTGTACCCATCTTATTCAATATGTTCTAATAGTGATATTCCTTCTGCTATGGTCATGTATTATATACCATTTGATAGGAAGATTTAGTCAGAATTTTGGATCCTGAGAGTTTTGGGCTTGGCCTGGAAAGGGGGCCAGAAGCACTCAGCCAGGCTAGTTCTCTAGCAGCAATAGCAGCAGCTCAGATTCTAGTAGGCATACATCATATGCTGGGCTTACAAGATGGCTTCCACACTGATCAACATCAGCCAAGATGGCTGCCGGTTTAGACTGAATGTGGAGGCAGCCTGGATGAGGGACCTTGTGTTCTCTGGAAAATGCCCTGCATACACTGAATCATTTAAATTTGTTCAGCTACTGGCAGGACACATTGCACTCTCACATGCTTTTTTGTTTCAGTGGTCTAAAAGTGGAGTCTGTACCAGGTGGTATAATGGGAACTTGTCTGCAGTTTCTCGGCTTCTTCATTGCTGACTCAGTTGCCACTGCGGAATGAGAAAGCTGTATTTCCTAACACCAGGTGCTAGTTGAACTTAAAATATAAAGTCTCTCTTTGTGCAGTCAGACGGAATGGGGCGTTAGTCTAGCAGGAAGGCCGTGGATTAGTATGCCTGTGATTGGGAGTTCTTTCTACTTCATATTGTTGGCACGGAAAGAATAGTTACTCGCCTGTAACAGGTGTTCTCCAGGAGCAGCAGGAATCAGTCCTCACAAATGGGTGACGACGGCGCCGACGGAGCCCCTGGGCGTAGCATTTCCCCAGCTTTCAAAGAAAGCCTTTGGGAATGCAGCACGCATGCACGGATTCAGCTGTACTTACCTTGCCTCTCTCAATTAACTGGGCCTTGTGTGGTACCCCCATCCCCCTGCTGAGGGTTCAGGACAGGGTACCTTGTAACTGCCCTCTTTAATAGGACTTATCTCCCCCCCTCCCTCCCCAGCACCCACCCACCCCTGGGGAAATTGTAGTTTTATAGGTACTTGGACATCTTAGAGGAAAGGGGCTGCTCTCAGGTGCAGCTCTTAATCCAAATCAGTCATACACAGAGGACCTGTGATTAATTAGTTTCAGGTACACAGGGTGTATTAGGGGTATTAGATACACTTTTATTAGTATAAGCATCTACACCAATCCTTATTATATACCGATTTAAAAGACCTAAACACAAGCTTTAAACTAAGATGCAGTCAGAGGTCCAGCAACGAGATGGGGGTTCTCCAGTCTTTTGCATCGAGTGTCACATGTATGATTATCTCCCAGTTGGTGAGAGGTCCTACATATGCACTAAGTGCAGGGAGCTCTTTGCTCTCAGGGAACGAGTACGTTCTCTAGAGGCTAGAGTAGCAGACCTGGAAGACATAAGAAAGACAGAGAAGTACATGGACGAGACCTACAGGGATATAGTCCTGAAGTCCCACCTCCAGTCTGGCAGCATCCCTGTTGCCATGGAGGAGAGAGGTCACGTGACAGGAGAGCATCACCCTGGTGTGGCAGGAAGTGATCCTGTAACTAGGACCTGTCCTCCAGGTGATGTAAAACCCTCTCGCACCGAGGACGTTTCTCTAGGGCCATGTCCCCATGAGGGGAGGGTCAGGACAGCTGTTATAGTTGGTGATTCAATCATTAGGAATGTAGATAGCTGGGTGGCTGGTGGACGTGAGGATCGCCTGGTAACATGCCTGCCTGGTGCAAAGGTAGCAGATCTCACGCACCGCCTAGATAGGATCATAGATAGTGCTGGGGGGGAGTCTGCTGTCTTGGTACATGTTGGTACCAATGACATAGGAAAATGTGGTAGGGAAGTTCTGGAGGCTAAATTTAAGCTTTTAGGTAGGAAGTTGAAATCCAGAACTTCCAGGATAGCGTTCTCCGAAATGCTTCCTGTTCCACGTGCAGGACCCAAAAGACAGGCAGAGCTCCGGAGTCTCAATGCGTGGATGAGACAATGGTGCAAGGATGAGGGTTTTGGATTTGTTAGGAACTGGGGAACATTCTGGGGAAAGGGGGGGCTCTTCCGAAGGGATGGGCTTCACCTTAATCAGGATGGGACCAGACTGCTGGCATTAACCTTTAAAAAAGAGATAGAGAAGCTTTTAAACTAGAAAATAGGGGAAAGCCGACAGTCACCCAGGAGCGCACGGTTCGGACAAAGGTATCCTTGAAGGATACTACCAAAAGCAAGTGAGGTTCCAAAAGGGAGTATAGTAGCCCAAATGCCCTTGAGTAAGGAGCAGACAGAGCATAAAGATTCCCAATTACCCATGCCTACCAATAGCCAGATTAATATTAATAAAATGCAGTCTCTAAAATGCTTGTATGCCAATGCTAGAAGTCTAAACAATAAGATGGGAGAATTAGAATATATAGCATTAAATGAGAGGTTAGATATGATTGCACTCTCAGAGACATGGTGGAAGGAGGATAACCAGTGGGACACTGTGATACCTGGATACAAACTATATCGTAATGATAGAGCTGAACAAATTGGTGGAGGGGTTGCGCTCTATGTTAGAGGGGGCATTGAGTCAGAAAGGATTAAAGTTTTGCAGGGAACAAAATATGCTGTAGAATCTCTATGGATTGAAATTCCATTTATGAAGGGGAAGGTGATGGCAGTGGGAGTATACTATCGACCACCTGGCCAGAATGAACAAATGGATGATGAAATGCTCAAAGAAATCAAGGAAGCTAACAAAAGCCACAACAGAGTAGTAATAATGGGTGATTTCAATTACCCCGGTATCGACTGGGACAGTGTCACAGCAGGACAAGCTAAAGAGATAAAGTTTCTAGATGAAATAAATGACTGCTTCTTGGAGCAGCTGGTTCATGAACCGACCAGAGGGGAAGCCATACTGGACCTAGTCCTTAGTGGAACGCCAGATCTGGTGCAAGAAATAAGGGTGTTGGGACCACTTGGCAATAGTGATCATAGTATGATCATGTTTGATTTAATCAGTGGAGGACAGATAGTAAAGGAATCCACAGTACTACCTTTTAACTTTCAAAAGGGTGACTATGATAGAATGAGGAATATAGTTCGGAAAAAACTAAAAGGAGCGGTTCCAAAGGTTAAAGACTTACAGCAAGCTTGGGTGTTATTTAAAAATACTATCCTCGAAGCCCAGACCAGCTGTATTCCACGCATTAAGAAAAGTGGAAGAAAGTCCAAAAAACTGCCAGCATGGTTTAAAGGTGAGGTCAGAGAGGCTGTTGCTGCCAAAAGAGCAACCTTCAGAAAATGGAAAAAAGAGCCAAATGATGAAAACTGGAAACAGCACAAGCACTGGCAAGTTAAATGCAAAGCATTGATAAGGCAGGCAAAGCGGGAATTTGAGAAGAAACTTGCTACGGAAGCAAAAACACGAAATAAAGACTTTTTCAAGTACATTCGTAGCAAAAGGCCTGTGAGAGAGTCAATTGGACCATTAGATGATAGAGGGGTAAAAGGGGCAGTAAGAGGAGACAAGGCTATAGCAGAGAGACTGAATGAATTCTTTGCTTCGGTCTTTACTGAGGAAGATGTAGGGGTGTTACCCGAGACTGAAGTGGTATTTAAAGGTGATACTGCAGAGGAATTGAGAGAAATATCGCTACACACCGGAAGATATATTACAACTATTTGATAAACTGAATAGTAGCAAATCACCTGGACCGGATGGTATACATCCCAGAGTGTTGAAAGAACTGAAATATGAGATTGCAGACCTGTTATTGGTAATCTGTGAACTTTCATTAAAATCATCTGTAATACCTGAAGATTGGAGGGTCGCCAACGTAACACCAATTTTTAAAAAGGGTTCCAGGGGTGACCCGGGAAATTACAGACCGGTGAGCCTGACGTCAGTACCAGGGAAAATGGTAGAAGCCATCATAAAGAACAAAATTACACAGCATGTAGATAGTCATGGCCTAATGGGAGACAGCCAACATGGCTTTAGACAAGGCAGATCTTGTCTTACTAATCTGATCTGTTTTTTTGAAGGTGTGCATAAACAGGTAGACAAAGGTGAGTCGGTTGATATAGTGTATCTGGACTTTCAGAAAGCTTTTGACAAGGTCCCCCATCAGAGACTTTTGGCGAAGCTAAAAAGTCATGGGATAGGAGGCAGTGTACTATTGTGGATCAGGAACTGGTTAAAAGATAGAAAGCAGAGGGTAGGGCTAAATGGCCAATATTCCCAATGGAAAAAGGTGAATAGTGGAGTACCCCAGGGATCTGTACTGGGTCCGCTACTTTTTGACATATTCATAAATGACCTGGAAAAGGGAATAACTAGTGAGGTAATCAAATTTGCAGATGACACAAAACTGTTTAAAGTTGTTAAAACCCAAGAGGATTGTGGAAAACTGCAGGAGGATCTGGATAAATTGGAAGACTGGGCATCCAAATGGCAGATGAAATTTAATGTGGACAAGTGCAAAGTTATGCACCTAGGAAAGAACAACCCACACTATAGTTACAAGATGCAAGGCTCCACATTAGAAACCACCACCCAGGAAAAAGATTTAGGAGTCATCGTGGATAACATGTTAAAACCCTCCGCCCAGTGTGCAGCGGCGGCCAAGAAAGCAAATAGAATGCTAGGTATCCTAAGGAAAGGGATGGAGAATAAAACAAAGGATACTATAATGCCTCTGTATCGCTCCATGGTACGACCGCACCTTGAATATTGTGTGCAATTCTGGTCACCGTATCTTAAAAAGGACATAGAGTTATTAGAAAAAGTACAGAGAAGAGCCACCAAATTGGTGAAGGGGATGGAAGGCTACTCCTATGAAGAGAGGCTAAAAAGGTTAGGGCTCTTTAACCTAGAAAAGAGGCGGCTGAGGGGAGATATGATAGAGGTGTATAAATTAATGAATGGAGTGGAACGGATAAACGTGGATAAATTGTTTACGCTATCAGAATATAGAAGGACTAGGGGGCATGTAATGAAGCTACAGGGTAAACTATTTAAGACAAATAGGAGAAAATATTTCTTCTCTCAACGTGTAATCAAACTCTGGAATCTGTTACCGGAGGATGTAGTAAGGGCTGTTAGTATAGCTGGGTTTAAAAAAGGTTTGGACAAGTTCCTGGAGGAAAGGTCCATAAACCACTATTAAAAAGGGACCCAGGATATCAATGCTTGGCCTAGTACAAGCACTGCAGAACCTGTGTCTTTTGGGGAAACTGCTAGGTACGTATGACCTAGATTGGCCACTGTTGGAAACAGGATACTGGGCTTGATGGACCTCGGTCTGACCCAGTATGGCATTTCTTATGTTCTTATGTTCTTATGTCCCCTTCCCGCCCAAGGGTGCCATCTTGCTCAGTCTAAAAGACAGCAAAAATAGCAAAAAATAAAGCATATGACTGCAACTCCTAGGGGAGGAGGGAGGGTTGTGAGGACTGATTCCTGCTGCTCCTGGAGAACACCTGTTACAGGTGAATAACTACTTTCTCCAGGACCAAGCAGGAAGTCAGTCCTCACATATGGGACTCCCCGGCTTAGGGCTACCGGAGACCCCAGCTGAACAATGAGCTCCCTCTAGAGCCTCAGCATGCAAGAACAGAATCTTCTCTGATAACGCCCCCGAACGGTAGCCCGACACCAGGGCCGGAGGGTAGGAGTTGCCTAAACCCCAAAGAGATTATGGAGTACCGCCTGCCCGAAAGCACTGTCCCTGCGGGATTCCCTCTCAAGGCAGTAGTGGGCCGACCAAGTAGCGGCCCGGCAGATGTCTGCCAACGGAACAGAGCGGAGATGGGCTACTGACGCAGCTTTCGCCCTGACACGATGAGCCGTAACTCGACCCTGCAACGAGAGGCTGGCTGCCCTGTAAGCCCAGGTGATAGTCATAGTAACATAGTAACATAGTAGTTGACGGCAGATAAAGACCAGCATGGTCCATCCAGTCTGCCCAGCAAGATGGCAAGAGTAGGGTGCACCTGTCGCTCCGCGCAGGCCACCCCTCCCCATATCCTTGTTCAGGGGTAAACACACCACTCCATGTAGGACACCCCTATTTGTTGAGACATTATATGGTTCAGAAGTTAGATGGTACCGTTTTATTTTGTGTTTTTCCTATTTCTGTAAAGGGATCCTCTGTTTGTCCCATGCCTTTTTGAATTCCGTCACCGTGTTCGCCCCTACCACTTCCATCGGGAGGGTATTCCAAGCATCCACCACCCTTTCAGTGAAAAAATATTTCCTGACATTGCCTTTCAATTTACCCCCTTGCAGTTTCATGTTATGCCCTCTAGTTTTACAGGTTCCCCGTCTTTGGAAGAGGTTGGTTTGTTCATCATTTCTCTAAGTATTTAAAGGTCTGAATCATATCTTCCCTGTCCCTCCTTTCCTCCAAAGTATACATATTTAGGTCTTCAAGTCTCTTCTCATAAGGCTTCTGATGCAGGCACCAAATCATTTTGGTCGCCTTCCTCTGAACAGTCTCCAGTCTTTTTACATTCTTCGCAAGATATGGTCTCCAAAACTGAACACAGTATTCCAAGTGAGGCCTCACCAGTGACCTATACAGTGGCCCCTTGTTTGTTCACGTAGAACATAGCAACTTGATTGTCCGTCTGGACCAAGACAGACAGAGATGAGATGGGAGAAGGTTCTCAGGGCTAAGCAGATAGCTCTTAGTTCTAAGAGATTGATCTGTTGGGCGGATTCCCAAGGGGTTCACAGGCCTTGAGTACATGCCCCTTGGCAATGTGCACCCCAACCCTGAAGAGAAGCATCGGTTGTCAGCACTTGAGAGTGTGGAGGTGTCTGAAAAAACACCCCTTGCACTAGATTCGGAAGATGAAGCCACCACTGCAGAGAAGAGGCTAGTAGCGTGGACACCCTCACTTTGTCCGTGAGGCTTCCTGTGGCTTGGTGCCACTGAGTTCTGAGGCCCCATTGAGCTGACCTCATGTGCAGATGGGCATTTGGGGTTACATGGACTGTGGAAGCCATGTGGCCTAAAAGCCTCAGGGTGGCTTGTTTGGCCTCCTGTGGAGACTGGCCCCTGATGAGCCAGTCATCCAGGTATGGAAAAAGAGGCCTTGAAGCCTTAGGTAGGCTGCCACCACCGCCAGGCACTTGGTGAATACCCTGGGGGCGGAGGTTAGGCCAAAAGGCTGTACTGATGATGGTTTCCTCCCACGACAAACCTGAGATATTGTCTGTGGTCTGGATGAATGAGGATGTGAGTATACGCATCCTTTAGGTCTAAGGAGTATAGTCAATCTCCCTGCTTGGAGGTAGGGCAGCAGGATTCCAAGGGTGAGCATCTTGAACTTTTCCCTCTCCAGGAACTTGTTGAGATTTCGCAAGTCTAGGATGGGCCTGAGGCCTCCTGTTCTTTTTGGTACTAGAAAGTACCTGGAATAGAAGCCTTGACCTCTCAGGTGGTGGGGCACCGGTTCCACTGCCTGTTCCTTTACAAGACTTGCCAACTCCTGCAGGAGTAAGTCTCTGTGCAGAGGGAGTCATGGAGGCTCCCCTGGAAAATAGGAGGGGGGTACCTGGTGAAAGTGGAGAAGAGAGCCTCTTTGGACTATACTGAGCACCCAGGTATCCCTTGTGACAGCTGACCACCTGTAGGCAAACAGGGCCAGCCGGCCTCCTATCCTGAAGTGGGCCAGCTGAGGAGGAGAGGCTATGCCATTGGATTCAAAAACCCCGCTCCCTGCTGTGCAGGAGCCAGTGCTGGTGGCTTGGGGGCTTTCTGCCTACGGGGCCCATGTCCCTGCCCCTTGGCCTGCTGACCCTGTTGGGGAGCTATAGAGGCCTGATAATGAGGGTACTGTTTATAGGCAGATGACTTCCTCGGGTAAAAGGTCTTTTTTCCCGAGCCCTTCTGCTAAGGGGCAGAGGTTTTTCTGGACAGCCTAGTCCAGGTAAGAGTCTCGGTCTCGGGTTCTGCAGCCTTTTCAGCCATCGGCTTGCCAAAGAGGTTTTCACCTCGGCAGGGGACATCGACCAACTTGTCCTGCACCCATGGCTTGAGGTCCGATGACTGTAGCCAGGCCTGACGGCGTACACCGATGCCGGCCGCGGCTACTCGGGCCGAAGCCTCGAAGCCATCATAGGCTGCTCGAGAGAGAAACTTCGAGCACTCACGAATACCTGAGGACAGGGCATTGAACCTCTGCAAAGGTTCCTCGGAAAGACCAGCAGAGAACCCGGCAATCTCCTTTGCCAGGTCTCGAAGGACACGGCAAGCAAGCATAGAGCCCTGGAAGCACTTCTTACCGAGGGTATCCAGGTTCCGGGCCTCCCGGCCGGGAGGCACCAAGGAGTGCATCTTTTGACGACTCAGACAATGCATGGCCGATTTTTTATTTTTTATTTTTTATTTTTTTTCCCCCCCCCCACAACCATGGAGTGGTGCGGTAATTCTGCCTTTTGGAACCCGGGGCTCTTGTGGACTTGATAGATGGAATCGACCCGCTTGCTTAAAACCGGCGTCTATGCCGGCACCTCCCACATGCGGAAGAGCAACCGTTCCAGCATCGGAGGAACTGGAACAGTAAAGGCCTCCTTCGGAGGAGAGTCATACTGTAAGACCTCGAGCTCCTCGGCTCGAGGCTCCTCCTCAGGATCCGCAGGGAATGCCAAGCCTTGGCCATATCCCACACGAAGTCCGAGAACCGGGTATCCTCCGGTGGGGACTTTCTCCGAGGCTCGGACTCGGGTGAGTACGAAGGGACGCACTGAGTCCGAAAAGTGTTGGGTGACTCCTCATCCTCCGTCTCCCAGCCGGACTCCTCGGAGGAGGAATCAAGCGGCTCCGGTCGGGCAGGCATCGATGCCACCACCCCGACGCTGAGGGTACCGGCATCGACGACCTCGGTCCCGAGCGGGAGGCCAAAGGAGACCTTGGCCGAGGATAGGCTCGAGCGCGCATGGACTCGAGGATCGGCTCGGCCTCCGGGGTTGACTTGGACGTTGATGTCCCGGTAGTCGGGGCAGATGCACCGGTGAGACTGGTGATCAGTGCCCGCTGCTGTTCCATGAAGGCAGCCAAGCTGCTCTCCAAGGCCATCAACCTGAGTCCGAGCTCAGGAGACTCAGCAGCCCCCGACTCGAGCCCCGGCGGCGCCAGACCTGACGTCGGCTCCCCTGGAGGAGAGTCCACGAGGACTACAGTCTTCACGTGACCCGGGGACTCCATCTCCACACGAGGTTGTTTTGCAGGCCTCTCCAACTCCGAAGACCCAGGACGGCGCTTGGGGCTATGCGACTTGGCCCTTGAGTAGCCAAGTGCGTCCACCGACACCGCCCTCGCGGATTTTTTCTTTTTGCGATGCTCCCTTGAGGGAGACTCCCTTTCAGAGGAGCCTCTATGTTGCTCGGGGCCGGAGTCCCGAGATGCCGAGGCCTCTGACGAAGTCCGGGCCCGACTGGACGCGGAGTCAGAAGATTCTTTCCTTTTGGTGCTGCCGACTCCTCAGCGCCTTAGAGGACATTTTCCCACACGGACCACAGATCATCGGGTCATGATCGGGTCCGAGGCACCGGAGGCAGCAGTCATGTGTGTCGGTGAGAGACATAAGTTTCTTACACCGATCACAATTTTTAAACCCACTGGCAACCATCGGGGGGGGAAAGGGCCGGGAAAGGGCCCCTGTGAGGTCAAAAGACAGGGCTGCCAGTGAAAACAGAAAAATGGCACGTACGCTAGTCACTAAGGACAAAAACCGAAAAAAGTGATCCGGGCTCGATACCGGTGTATCGGGCCCAGGTGGAAAAGGGAACCGGCGTCGAACCAAAGAAAAAAACAGGTTCTCGCAGAATAAAATCAACTTTTTCCTCGGGTGAAACGAAAATACATCCATCGGGCTACGCGGAAAAAAAGACTGAGCAAGATGTGGCACCCTTGGGTGGGAAGGGGACCACGCGTGCGCGCTGCATTCCCAAATGCTTTCTTTGAAAGCTGGGGAAATGCTTCGCATGGGGGCTCCATCAGCGCCGACGTCACCCATATGTGAGGACTGAATTCCTGCTTGGGCCTGGAGAAAGAGCTTCTCCTAACATATGCTGAAGGAATTTTTGGTTAAGAGATGTCTTTGGGGAAGAAAAAAAAAATAAAAAAAATTTCAGCTGTCCTGAATTCGCCTGTTCTTGATTGACATTTTGAGGCTAAGCAGGGGCAGGCCTGGGTACTACATGGGTGGGTGCACACCTTGCACTACCAGGGGGTGTGGACTCACTGGATGGAAGAGAGCCCTAGCAATCTTCTTTAGCGCAAGATAGGAAAGTAGATGGTTCACTGAAGCGATCGTTGGGGGCAATGCTCTGTCCTTACAAGCTCCCATTTGTGGAGCCTGGGGGGGCAAAAACATGCTTCAGGTGGTCGCAGTGTTTACGGCAGGCTACTTGCCTGGAACAGGAAAGGATCAGGGAGTTGAATCGACTAGAGCCTGATTTGCTTTATGGCAAATGTGCTTTATGGTTTAATTCGAGCGCTAGCTAATATATGCTTCCTTGGGGTTTACCCGGAGGTGTCTCTGGTGGAGGAATGGGGCGGCTGATGGTTCTTCCAAGTCGAGGCTCAGTAAGCTCCCAGTTAAGTCTTTGTCTTGTCCTTTCCCCGTGGGCTGTCATAGGGCAAGTAGTTAGCGTATCGAGGCTTTCGGGGAAAGGTACTCTTGGTAGCGCCCAGTTGGACGAGACGGCCGTACTAGGCTGATCTCATTCGCCTACTCGACGGGCATTTCCTAGAAGTTGCTGGTAGCGGACGTTCTGCTGCAGCTAGATCCGCGGCGAATGTCTCAGGTGGATCGTTGCCCGCCTATGGTTTGACCTTTGAATGGGCGGGGCTGAAGAAGGGATATTCTGCGGCAGTCTTCGCCACCTTGTTGAGAGCAAGGAGGCAGGCTGCATCTGCTATATAGGTCCGTGCTTAGCGTCTTTTTGAAGGCTGCTGTTCATGGCGGCAAGTCTGTGCGACAAAGGTGTCTGTATCCTTGATCTGAGTTCTCTGCAGGACAGTGTCTGAAGGAACTAGCGGCCAGTTCCTTAGAGGGTCCAGCTGGTGACTGTTTCCGGCTGTAGAGGTTCTGTGGAGGGAATAGCGCTAGGTGTTCGGATCAATGTGTGGCGTTTCCTTAAGTTGGGACCCAACTGCGCTCCTCAAGGAGAGTTCGGGTGCTGCCGTGGGATACCGATTGGGCCTTAGAGGTGTTAACTAAAGAGCCCTTTGATTCTTTACTCCAGGCGTCGGTAAAGAATTTGCTGTTATAGACAGTGGCTTTGATAGCTCTTTGTTCAGCGTGACGAGTTTCGGAGTTTCAGGCGTTGTCATGTAATGAGCCATTTTCACCCTTTCTGGATAGAGGGTGGTGTTTGCGACCAGTCCCGTCGTCCTTCCAAAAGGTGGTATCTGATTTTTCTCCTGAGCTATTGGTTTCTCTTCCAGTTCTCGGTTTTTCTGGAAGGGGAGGTTTTTATTCGTAGCTTACGCCGATAGGAAACATAAAATGCAGGGTGCAGCGTTCGTTTCTTTGTTTTTGTGTGTTGGTTGGAGGTCCCCGCGAAGGGGAAGCAGCAGCGAAGGCGGCCATTTCACACTGGGTTAAGGCGGTGGTTGCCTCAGCATTCTGGTGGCGCGGTTATACGATTCCGGGGGGCTTTCTGACTCTTGCTACCAGGGTGCAAGCAGCTTCATGGGTGGATCACTGTCATTCCACCAGGGGGGATTGGTAGAGCAGCTTCCAGGTCGTCTCTTCATTCCCTCAGAAACCACTGCTGCCTAAATGTTCTGGCAGTAAAGGATGCCTGTTCCGGGTCGACGATGTGGTGAGTTGGCTGGATAGGTCCCTCCCAATGATTACTGCTCTGTTACATCCCAGAGGGTGGAGGACTAAATTGGAGGAACGATAAGGAAATAGAAATTACACTTACCTGGTAATTGTCGTTCCTTGAGTGGTGACAATTTAGTCCTCATTCCCGCCCAGGGGTGTGATTTCTTCAGAGTTTATTTTCAGGCGGAGTGGAGCATCAATCTCAAGGAGTAGACAGATCCTTTCAGATTCTAGATCGCAGTGAGTATCCCTCTGTGTGTGTTCCTTCTCTCTTGTTTAAATGAGGGGATGGTATAGGAAACATGTTTGCATAGGGGGGACGTGAATGTAACGTTAAAAAAAAAATATATATATAAGACTGATAAGGTTGAAAAGGTTCCTCAAGTTAAGAAATGGAGAGTTATTTAAAGCTATGGTATAGTTATTTGTTGTTCCTTTGAGTTTGCTTTGTCAATAGTACACTGGAGGCTGATGGGAGATACCAGCAGGCTATATCCAGTGATGTCACGACTTTGACATGCCCAGTCTCCAAGCTGCAGGAGGAGGCGCACAACCCAGAGGTGGAGGACTAAACTGTCGTCACTCAAGGAACGACAATTACCAGGTAAGTGTAATTTCTATTTTCCTGTCGCCGCAGAAATTATCCCATCTTTCATTCATTTTTTTTGTGGTAGCATCTGCCTTCCTCGACACTATACCGTTTACCGCTGGTTCGTTCTTTAAAAAAAAAAAAAGACCCCAAAAAAAACTATTTTTCTGGACTTTCCAGCCTTTTTTCTTTCGGGTGCTATGCGCCATTTTGGGCACTAGGCCCAACTGTTCCTTTAGAATGGAAAAACCCACTTCGGGTTTTAAAAAGTTTTCCAAGTGTGGCGGTACCATCTCTGTCACTGACACTCACGAGTGGTGCCTCAAATGTTTAGGTCCTGACCACTCCATCTCGGAATGTGTTGCCTGTGGGATGATGTCGAAGAGGGGTCGACAAAACCGAGCTGCTAAGCTTAGCACCCTTTTTCCCTCCGATGCACCATCCGTTGCATCGACGTCTTCCAGGGCTTCGTCTTCCTCCCATGGATCTCAGGTAACTAAACATAAATCTGGCCAGTCATCAAAGAGTAGATCTCCTTCCAAGCATCGAGATGCCTCTGGCGTTGCCCTTGAGGGACTTGTACTGGCAAAATTGCCCCAGTGGGAGGCTTCGGCTTCCAAAGCACTATCGGGGCTCCAGGATGTTCTCGAGGCCTCAACCTTGGCAGAACTACTGGTGCCATGCTCTGGGGTACCGGCCGCTTCATCCGGTACTGATACCCAGGCATCGGCAGTGTCAATAGACCAGAGATTCTTGGCTATTGAACGCAGTCTGGCGGCTCTCCTTGCGGCATCGGTGCCTTTGGGACCGCTTCAGACAATTCAACCGGTATCGACACCAGTTCCGGCACCGATATCGGTACCGGTATCGACAGCATCAACATCGGCGACTGTTACCAACACCGAGTCATGCTATTTCCTCCGGTATCGAAAGGCCGGTACCGGACCCCTCCGGTACCGACTTCAATCGGTACTGGTATTGTGCTTTGCAAGAGCACCCAGACTGGAGATATTTTGAATCCTCCGATGAGTCTGAGGATTCTGACAGCTCTGTCGGTACCGGAGTACTTCTCTCTGAGGAGCCCTCCTCTCCTAAACGTAGGATGTCTCCTCCAGAGAATATATCCTTTCAGGATTTCATCCGGGAGGTGGCTAGAGGTCTTTCCATCACAGTGGCTTCTGAAACAGAGCCCAGAGCAAAGGAATTGGAGATTTTACAATATCCTAAGGCTCCCAAGGAGGCAGCTACTTTGCCTATTCATGAGATCTTGCATGATCTCATGCTGGGAATGTGGGAAACACCTCTTACCACCTCTCCTCATTCTCGTAGGCTTGATACCATGTATCGAGTACCTCCTTGTCCTGGATTTCAAAAAACTGTTACCACACCACTCCATGGTAGTGGAATCGGCTATGAGAAGGATCAAGAGTGCAAAAAGACATGCATCTAATCCCCCAGGGTGTGAATGTAGGACTCTTGATGCCTTTGGGCGTCGAACCTTCCAGGCCTCTATGCTTTCTGCCAGGATTAGTTCCTACATTTTATACATAGGAATGTTCCTTAAGGAGGTTACAGGAGATCTAGAGCTTGAGCCCTCTCCTTCCTGATGATAAAAGGCAAGATTATCTTACACTTGTCAAACATGCCCAAGATGTTTCCAACTTTGTTAATCTTGCAGCTTTTGACTGTTTTGAGTGCATAAGCAGAACCTCTGCCATTGCCATAGGTGCTCGTAGGATTGCCTGGCTCCAGGCATCTGACTTAGAACTCTGGGTACAGGACAAACTGGGGAATATCCCTTGCACAGGCGAAAATCTCTTTGGCAAAAATTGGCAAGAGAAAGCTAATGAGCTGGATGCTGATAACACCACTTTGGATAGACTATCCAAGGCTACAGCTAATCCTGCAAGGAGAAAATCCTATAAGAAACCATTCTTCTCTAAAAGAGGAGGTTTTACCCCTTCTATACCCAGCAGAGGCATTCTGCAGGTCAGTCTGTCCGAAAGGGACAGCAGCCATCAAAACAAAGGAAAAGAGTCTGCTAAGCCTTGTCAGACGGCTGCCTGGGTGAGAATCTTCACAGTCTTGACAATGCATATATTTATATGATTTTTGCAAGGTATTGTGGGTAATGTAGTTCATTCACACCAGACACAGCTGCTGACAGTAATTTAGTTGTGCACAAGTGTTAAAGCCAATAAGATACTTCTTTATTTATGGGGTTATTTCTCCCAGCACAGATATGCTTGGTAGCACATAAATTAGGTTACTTGCTTGCAGTGTTTAACTTGGTAAAACAAAGTCAAAAATCAAAATCAGGAAAACAACCTTCAAACTTGTCAGGCAATTAGCTAATGTTTTCTTAGCATATCTCTAACAAACGAAAAGCCACAAAGAAAGAAATAAACTGTTCTTGTAAGGTTAACTTCTGATTACTTTCCACCCAGATCCAGAAGTAATTCTCTCCTAGCTCACAAGCAATTAGGTGCAGCTCAATTGCTATCAGTTATCCAGCTGAAACCCTTTAGCAGGCTGGCTTTCTACTGTGTGAGTCAAATCCTGCTTCAGGAGCTTTTCTTAGTGGAATAAAGAACAAATTTATATTTTCTTTGTGATGGCTCCTGTGCTTTATCACAGAAAGTTACCAACAGAGTTTGGATAGAGAGCAGTCCATATAAACAATATCTTGATCTGCTAGTATTTCCCCTTCATCAACAAGCATAGGGTCACTATCATGAATTGGCACAGATGAATCTTTCAATGGAGCACTTTCAGGAGAACACTTATTTCCCTGCTGTCTTCCAAGGTTATAGCTAGGGCATAGATCAGTGTTCATACCTGAGCTTCCATTGTTGCTATAGTTCCTCTCTATATAGCCTGGCCAGTATGTAGTCCAGTTCTTATGTCCAGCCTTCCAGTCCTGATCCCTGGACACTGGATCTCTCTTCACATACCTTCTGACATAGGTCTTAGAGTCCCTTCCACGTGCAGCCGTCTCCCTCACAGGTAGCCTCTGGTGATTCCTTGTGCTGCAGCACCATTCCTCTGGCTTTCCCCAGTCCAATGGTCTATGCTGGCCCTTGGAATACCTCCCAGTATACATACTGCCTTGGACTCTTCTAGACCTCTCAAAGGCTTTTCTCCTTTTCCTTCCAGAGGGTTTCTTTCCTTCTCTATCCGTCCGGTTTGGCTTCTGCTTCTGCTGATTCTTCAGATGAAACTGATGATCCTTCTCTGCATATCCAAGGTGATCATGAAGATGGTCATGGAGCTGATGCTTGTTATCTGTAGAACAAACTCTATTCTTATTCTGCCTTGATGAGTGCTCCTCCCTAATACAGCGCAGCTGTGTTGAATCAGGCCCTGCCCTTTGAGATGAGTGCTTAGGGATTACCTCATAGCCCTCCTGATTGAACACACGTTTTCTCACTTCTACCAGCACTGACAGGTTGCTTGTTCAGAGACACTTCACCTTTTCTATAGCCCTTTCCTGAGCTATGATAAGCTTCCTTATCACAGCCTCAACCGGCCCAGCACACTCAGCCTCCACAGGGGCTTTGACTCCCATCTAGAGAACTTGGCCTTCCTGGTCCTCAACGGGCCAGAACCCTCCACCATTCCAGGAAGGTTGTGTCATTTTGCCCCCAGATGGAAGCAGATAACAGCAGAAGAATGGACTCTCTCCATTGTAAAAGAGGGGTACAAGCTTCACTTCCTCAACATGCCCCCTCCTACAGTTGTAAGATGGTTCAATTCTCAGACTTCACTCGAAAATCAGTTGAGTCAAGAGGTCAGTTTACTTCTTGCCCACGGGGCAATAGAAGACATACCCATTTCCCAAGAGGGTACAGGGTTTTACTCCCCCTATTTCCTTATTCCAAAGAAAACAGGGGGACACAGACCCATTTTAGACCTCGGAGAATTGAACAAATTCCGGTTCAAGGAAGTTCAAAATGATTTCTCTAGAAACTCTTCTGCCATACCTTCAGAGTCAGGATTGGCTTTGTTCTCTAGATCTCAAGGATGCGTACACCCATGTTATCATCCACCCAACTCACTGAAGATTCCTTCGGTTTCTATTTCAGGGGAAGCACTACCAGTACAGAGTTCTTCCTTTTGGCCTGGCCTCAGCACCAAAGGTATTTACGAAATGCATAGCTGTAGTGGCAGCATTTCTTCGCACTCTAGGGATATTCGTCTTCCCCTACTTAGACGACTGGCTCATTCGAGCCCCATCAGAGTCAGAGGCCAGAATTTCCCTATCTTGCACAATGCGTATCCTTCAGTATTCGGGCCTGGTCATAAACATCCCAAAATCCAACCTAACTCCCACTCAATCCCTAGAGTTTATAGGAGCTATGCTGGATACCAGGAAAGCAAGGGCCTATCTTCCACAGCCCCGCTGTCTTCGCATTGTGCAGTTAGCTTCCCAAGCAGTGTTAAAAACTCATCTCACTGCTCGGGAAATGTTACAACCCCTAGGCCACATGGCATCTACCGTGCATGTGGTTCCCTATGCTCGCCTCCATATGAGAGTAGCCCAGTGGACTCTATCCATTCAGTGGACTCTGACATCAGGTTGCCTATCAGACAAAATTGCCACCACTTTAGGGACAAAATAAGGCGACTTGAGTTTGCTATCAACCCAAAACCTGTTGGTGGGGTCCCCTTTCCAACAGCCCCCACCCCAGGTCACTCTAACAGACGCCTCACAGGTGGGTTGGGGAAGCTCACCTGCAAGATCTCTCTACCCAAGGCACCTGGACTCCACAGGAAACCCATCTACACATCAATCTCTTGGAACTCAGAGCAATCTTCCTTGCTCTTCGAGTGTTCCACACCCAGCTGAGCTACAAGACGGTCCTAATTCAGACGGACAATCAAGTAGCTATATCCTATCTGAACAAGCAGGGAGGAACAGGCTCTGTCGCTTTGCAACAAAGCTTTGCGACTATGGGCCCTTGCCAGAGAGCATCAGATTCATCTCCTTGCGGTGTATCTGCCAGGCATTCAAAACTCCTGGGCAGACGGACTCAGTCGAGTTCTGCTTCCACACGAGTGGTCTCTTCGTGCAGACCAGGTAGCAAATATTTTTCAAATTTGGGGAACTCTGGACATAGACCTTTTTGCAAGTCCGCTGAATGCCAAACATCCCAGGTTCTGTTCCAGAATTCCGGCTCAGGGTTCTCAGGCGGATGCTTTCCTTCTCCATTGGGGTCAGGACTTCCTATATGCCTTCCCACCCATTCCCCTAATTCCCAAAACCCTATTCAAGCTTCAGAGAGACAGAGGCCATATGATTCTTATAGCTCCCCATTGGCCACAGCAGGTGTGGTACCCTCTGCTCCTACATCTCTTTCAAGCTCCATCTCTGGAGTTAGGATCTGCTCCAGATCTCCTGTCTCAGGACGACGGGATGTTGTGGCATCCCGATCCCCACTCCCTGCATCTCAGGGCCTGTTTGCTGAGAGCCTAGACCTTCATGGTCTTAACCTGTCTCAACAAGTAAAGGATATCCTTTATGCTTCTAGGAAGCCTTCCACAAGACGCTCTTATGCTTTCAAGTGGAAAAGGTTTTCCATATGGTGTTCGCAGAAGGGTCTTGACCCCCTGGCGATACCTCTGGAATCATTAGAGTATCTCCTTCATTTATCTAATGCAGGGCTTAAGACTAACTCAGTAAGAGTCCATTTAAGTGCTATTTCAGCTTCTTTCAAGCCTTTAAATGGACAACCTATTTCCTCTCCTCCTCCTCATAGCGAGGGGCCTTCTTCTAACTAAGCCTCCCATTAGGCCACCACCGGTGGCATGGGACCTAAATCTGGTTCTTGGACAGCTCATGAAGCCGCCTTTTGAACCTCTATCTACTACCTCCTTGAAATTCCTTTCCTGGAAGGTTGTCTGTCTTTCTCATTGCAATCACATCACGTCGCATTAGTGAGTTGCAAGCATTAGTGGCTGATCCTCCTTATACGAGGTTCCATCATGATAAGGTAGTCCTTAGGACTCATCCACACTTTATGACAAAGGTGGTCTCACCTTTTCATTTAAACCAAGCAGTTTACCTGCCTGTATTTTTTCCAAGGCCTCATGCTTCAAATGCAGAAAGGAATCTTCATACTTTGGACTGTAAAAGAGTTCATTTTGTAACTTGCCTATAGCACAAAAATGCCATTCTCTGAGAAAAGCATACATTCGATCCTCCAGACTTAGTAAAAAAAAATAATACTTTTTAATACTGATTTTTGTTCTGAAGGCACTGTGACTTTCAGATCTGATCACCCATGCAGGTGAATTTGGAAATAATACTTAGGTGCATTAATTTATTGACTGATTCATTTACATTTATAAACTGCTACGAAGAAAAACACTTGAAGTAAAAAATCAAATGCAATTAAATTACAGGTCAGTCAGAATAAATTAAGAGGCTGTCCAACATAATCCCTCGCCCCACCTCATTACAGTTACTAACCCACCATTTCCCAAAGAAATATGCTTTCAAGTTGGTAACAGATCTAGGGTCTGATATACAAAAGGAATTTACACGGTTGACAGCTAGTGCCACAGAATATCCCCTTTTCTCCCCTACATGCCCCGATGCTAACCGCTTAGCATTGGGGTGTGTTGTGAGCATTCTGGGGAGGAACGGAGGCAGCACCAATCCCTAACCGGGCAGCAATGATATTGCATGATGTCCAGTTAGCAACCTGCGGCTAAAATAGGCAAAGCAAAAACTCGCCTATCTTTTAGCTGCAGGAGCTAACCAGGCAGCATGAAATATCACCACTGCCCAGTTAACTACTGAGGCTGTGTAGCAAACCCAGCTATTCAATGCGGGGGCTGCATATAACCCTGCCATCGAATATCCAGGGTTAAGGGTCAGCACAGACATAGCTGACCTAGATGAATATCGGGCCCCTAAGGTCTAAAGGTAGAACACATTCTTTAACAGTGAAGCCTGCACAGAGAAAACCCCAAGATCAATGTCCCTCCTTCCTCATAACCCATCTATATGCATCTTGCAAGCGCAGACTCCCTCTCTGTATATAGGCTTCAACCTTGATATTAAATACTGTGGTGCTATCCCTTGTTTGGCCTTAAAGGTGAAGAACATTTTATACTGAATCCAAAATTTTACCAGCAATCAATGTAATGGCATCAAAGCCAGGGCACTATGATCAAATTTCTTGAGACCCATTACGAATCTGGCAGCTGCATTCTGGGGCAATTGGAGGCGCTGTATATCACACTGAGCTAAACTCTGCAATAAAGCATTTGAATAATCCAAGTGAGGCAACAGGAGGGCCTGCTGCTACCATTGTTAAGCTTGTTTCTGATAAATATAGTTGTAGCTGCCTGATGTGCCACAATAGCGCAAATAAACCTTTCTCCATCCAAAACTGGGAGTCTACCTGGACTCCAACTGCCTTACACTTTTTAATAGAAGCCCCACAGTCCTGTCATTAATACCTAATCTAGAAAAGGCAGAACTGTTTGAGAGCCAAAGACATTCCATCTTCTTAATATTCACTTTCAAATACAACTAAGTAGCTAGGCAACAGTAGTTCTGCCTCAATATTACTATTCTTCCTATCGAAGGGAAGTTAAAACTTGCACATTGTCTGCGTAAATGTAAGAATGAAGTCCTAAATAGCTCACATGACCTGACATAATGGCACATGTAAAGATTAAACAGAGGGGGTGAAAGCATCAATCCTTGAGGGACGCCCTGGGAGCTGAACATTCATATCCTCTGAAAACTGACTGTACCATACCAAGTATATAGGGGTGAAACTCTTACACCACTCCCAATTGCTGACAGACAATCAATCATGATAGAAGGATCTACCAAGCCAAAAGCCACCAAGATGGATCTCCTAATGGTCCTCATCTAGCATCCTTCAAAGCTGACAGTAATTTATTTATTTATTTATTTATTTAAGGTTTTTCTATACCGCACTATTCGGCATCAGCACGGTTTACAATAAACAAGTTTGTACAATGAGGAACAGCCATACATTGAACTTACATAGAACAGGGAGTTTAAACATGGATAACAGGTGAACTTTATACATAGCAAACAAAGGGAGATTTAAACAAGGGTAACAGGTGAACATTATACATTATATACACAGGGATTGCATCACATCTAAGTTTGATACAGGCCCTAAGGGGGATAGATGGGGGAGGTGAAGAGTTTTCATCGGAAATTGGTTAGACAGCGTTGGCTTGTTAGACTATAAGATCATGTGGTACTGTCTAGGTGATGCTGTCGGAGTTACCAAAGTGTTGTATAAATAATTGCAGTTTGAGGGCTTTTCTGAACTGGGGGAGGTTATTTATGCTGCGGATTTCTGTTGGGAGGGAGTTCCAGCAAGAAGGGGCGAATAAGGCAAAGGCACGCTTTCTAGTGGATTTGTTGCATTTTGTGATGGCTTTTGGAAGGAGGATGGTATTGCAGGATGTAGTTCTTCTTAATCTGTTGTTTGGAGTAAGTTGGATCAGATCTGACAATATATTTGCGGTGATACAGTTGACTGCTTTGAAGGTCAAGGTGAGGATCTTAAATGTGATCCTGTACTGGACGGGGAGCCAGTGCAAGCTCTTCAGGATAGGGGTGATATGTTCTCTGCGAGATGCGCCATAGAGGGTTCTTGCTGCGGTATTCATCGCAAGCTGTAAGGGGTTTATCGAGCTCTTTGGGAGTCCGAGTAGGATGGGGTTGGCGTAATCGAAGTGGGGCATGATTATGGCCTGGAAGACTGTTCTGAAGTCGTTTGGTTCAAGGGTGTTCTTTATGAGGCGTAGTGTCCGTAATTTGTGGTATATTGTTCTGATTGTATTGTCTATATGAGCATGCATGTCCAGGTGCTGGTCCAGTGTTACGCCTAAGTATTTGATCGTTGTCTTGGAGAGGAGTTCTGCGTTGTTCACCTTGATTGAAGATGGGGGAGTGAATGACTGGTTTCTTCCGATGAATAGAACTTCTGTCTTTTTCAGATTTATTCTGAGCATTTGGTTGTGTAGCCAATCTGTGACGGCATTGAAGCAAGAGGAGAGCTGGTCGAGGTTTGGATGATCTGTGTCTATTGGGGTGAACATTAGGACATCATCAGCATATACTAGGCAGTTGATGTTAAAGGACCGGATAAGATTGCAGATGGGCTGCATATAGATATTGAATAAAAGTGCTGAGAGGGATGAGCCCTGGGGGAACGCCTTTTTCTAGTGGGAAAGGGTCCGATAAAGAGGATCCGGAGCGGACATGTTGCCATCTGTTATTCAGATATGAGGCGCACCAAGCTAGAGCGTTGCCACGAAGACCCTTCTCAGTGAGGCGTGATAGGAGTATCTTGTGGTCCACCGAGTCAAAGGCGGCTGCGATGTCCAGAAAGATAAGGGCAAAACCCTTCCTGATGTTATCGAGCCCAATGGTAAGGGAGTTGAATAATGTAGTCAGAAGGGTATCGACTCCATGGGACTCTCTGAATCCATGCTGGCAGTAATCAAGAGGCGCGTTGTTTTCAATGTGATGGGTTAGTTGCTGTTGGACTGTTTTTTCGATGATTTTAGCTAGAAGCGGGATGCTCGATATGGGCCTGTAAGAGTCCATCTTTGTGGGGTCGAGCTTTTTGTTCTTCAGTAGGGGTCTTATTGAAGTTTGCTTCAGGTTCTGTGGGAAAATCCCCGAAGTGAAGGATGATCCTATTAGTTTGGCGAGGAAAGGGCTGAGGTCTGATTTTAGCGCTTTTATCCATTGTGCCGGGCATGGGTCGCTCGGAGCTGTGGTGGTATAGATGCATGTGATGGTATCTTGGATCTCCCTTGCTGTTGGGGGGGAGAAGGAGTTAAGAATGTGGTGGTTATCTGCTGTCTCATTTAGAGGGAGGGAGTCGGGAGGTAGCGGGCTTGTATGTTTCAGAGGGTGGTGATTTGCAGGAGCAATGTGTTGGCTTGTCTTTGAGCGAAGGTAGTCCGCATATTCCTGAGCGTCAGGTAGATTTGTTTGGTTGGAGGTGGGCTCCTTAGCCAGATTTTGACCAGATTGAATAGCTCACGAGGTTTGTTTATGGCTCTCAGTAGGACGTCTGAATGGTATTGTTTCATTCTTGATGATACTGCTGTTCTATGGTCGTCAAGGTGGGTGTTATAGGCTTCATGGCTCTCGGTTGTCCTTGATCTGCGCCATCGTTTTTCGAGTTGACGTAACCGCCGGAGGGATGCTGTTAGTTCAGGTGAATACCAAGGTGCTTTTTTCTTACCTCTGAGGTTTTTCTTGGTAGTTGGGGCGTCTATTACTGCGTTGAGGGACTTGTTCCATAATGTTAACATGTCGTCAAGGTTGAGTTCAGGTGTTTCCAGGAGAGGGTGTATTCTCCCAATGATCTCCTGCTCATTGAATGGGAGATAACGTTTCCGAGTAGTGATGGTATTGTCAATTGTGGTGGGGAGGTAGTTAGATCCGCGAAGGGAAGGCAGTGAGAATCTCACAAGACTGTGGTCAGACCATGGTACTGGGCTCAGTGAGAGATTGAATTTGTGAAAGGGGTAGTTGTCTATTTGAGGTGCAAATACCAAGTCGAGGGTGTTTCCCTTAATATGAGTGGGGGAGTTAACTAGTTGGGTGTATCCTAATGCTTTGAGGGCATCAAGGAAGGCATTAGCTTGTGTGTCTTGCAGTACAGGGAGGTTAAAGTCTCCTAACACCCAGTTTGCTGTACGGGGATTGCTGGGGTTGCATGCAAGGTCAACAATCACTGAAAGGTCATCAGCTATTGGGGAGGGTGCTCTATATATCAGGTTGATGGTGTGGTTCTTATTTGCTATGGATAAATAATCAAGGTGGGTGGAGCTGTTAGAGGAGATAGGCTGGAATTGTAGGCTTTCCTTAGAGAGGATGATTACTCCACCTCCAGTTCGGTCTGTCCTATGACAGGAGTGTATGGCAAAATAGGGAGGGACATGTTGGTGGAGGAGGACAGAGTCTGAGGTAGACATCCACGTCTCTGTGATGCATAGGATGTCGAGATCGTGGTCTGCTAGCATGGCGGTAATGGCAGGCCATTTCTTGCGGATGGAGCGGGCGTTAATGAGTGCGCACTTCAGGTTATGGGGGGGGGGACTCAGATTTGGGTGGGAGGGACTGTTGGATGGATATGTAGAGAAGGTGGGAGTGTAGGGGTTGCCCATGTAATGATTTGGTGCTGTAAAAATGACAAAATCCTGACCAATTATAGTCTTACACTCCAATGGCATCCATATACTCTACTATTACTACTACTAATAATCATTTATAAAGTGCTACAAGACATACGCAGCATTGTACAAACATACCAATGGTTGAGCTACAAATTTCTCCATTTCACCTAGAAAGGGCAAGTTAGAAACTGGTCTATAAAGACACTTGTGTCAAATCTTCTATCTGTCCCTTAAGAAGTGGAATTACCACTGCGCTCTTCAGAGAGTTTATTTATTAATTAGAACATTGGTCACCTATTACAAGATTTTTAAGGGGTTTACAATAAAAACATTCATAATGATTCAGAAAATACAAGCAAAGCAATATAATCTTCAAACCACATGTGTCCTCCAATCATACAGTACAGACAGAGGGGGAACGGTCATGAAATCTTGAGTAGCCAATCTTGAAACCCACATCGGGGCAAATGGAGTTACTATCAAAGGAAGTTGTGAAGCAGTAAACAAGTATACAAGTGGCCCTTAGGCGTGAGTCCGTGGCAAATGATCAAACTCATACAACAAAGCTGTGAGTTTATTGGTATATCGTGGTCATAATCTGCCGTTTCCTTTACTTTTGCTTCTTCTATTCCTTTGAATATCACTGTGTCTCTTATTCTGTCCTATCTTACAAATGGCGTTCTTTTCATATTTTCTGTAACATTAATATTGTATTGTAAACCGCTCTGATGCTTCGGCCTGAGCGGTATATCAAATGTAATAATAAACATAAACACAAACATAAACTTGCTTTTTACTTACAAAGGACACAGCAACATAGAAAGTCCTTTCAACTCTTTGTTGCTTTTGATCCTTCTCATTTGGGACTTCCAGTCTCCAAGAGAACATTGTCCAATTGGATTGCACAGTGTATTTCTTTTACCTATCAGAGTAAGAACCTTTCTCTGGAAGGCCATGTCACAGCTCACAATGTGAGAGCCATGGCAGCCTCAATGGCTCATCTACACTCTGTCTATCAAGGACATCTGTCAAGCAGCTACTTGGGCCTCGGTTCATACCTTCACAGCCCATTACTGCTTAGACAAGGACTCCCGCCGGGATGCCTTGTTTGGTCAGGCTGTTCTACAACACCTGTTCCATACTTAATGAACTCCTACCAACCATTCCCGGTAGGATGCCAGAGATCCATGGGGGGAGGTGGAGCCCTTTCACAGGGGCACACAACTTATGGGGTCTCTCCCTGGCATCTGTAGCTAGGGAGTCCCCCATATGTGAAGACTACATTCCTGCTTGTTCCTGGAGATAGCATAGTTACTCACCTGTAACGGGTGATCTCCGGGAACAGCAGGAATTTAGTCTTCACACCCCAACCACCTCCCCTAGGAGTTGTATCTCTTTTCTTTTCTTTCCCTCTCTCCCTCTCTTTGTCTCAGCTTTAAACTCAACTGGAGAGAGACAGTTGGGAAAGGCGGGAAGGCAGCACACAGGCGCTGTGGGATGCTCCCAAAGGCTTTCTAATTGGGCGCTGGGGAGCGTTCCCGCGCAGGCTCTGTCGGTACTGACGATACCCATATGTGAAGACTAAATTCCTGCTGTTCCCGGAGATCACCTGTTACAGGTGAGTAACTATGCTTTCCATAAGATCAAGTGTGGTTTACAAGCAACATTGGTCTGAAAAGTACATTTTCAGTTACATGGAACAATCTGTAACTATTTACATTGATGGGATCAAACAGTATAGGGTGCATGCGCCCTTTAACTATATACAATAATGGAGTATGATTGATGTATTATATGCTCTAGCAGGATGTGACTAATATTTTCTATCTTATATTTAGCTCGCTATTTGGCCTGATATGACGTCGGCCTGGGTGTCGGTCAGATTGGGTGCCAAAGTGAGAGGTAAAGAGGAATGTGGTTTAATGTCATTTTGCTCTCTGTCCTCAGGGAGCTCATTCCAGACGGTTGGAGCAGCATGTGAAAATGCTTTTTGTTAATTAAGGATATCCCAAAAACTTGCCTGGTTTGGTGGCCTCAAGGACGGGAGTTGGAGACCCCTGCTCTAAAGTATACATAATTGAGTTCCAAGTTTGTCCCCATATTGTTTATAATTAAGACCACTGACCATTTTGGTAGCTACCCTCTGCACAGACTCCATCCTGTTTATATCCTTTTTGAAGGTGCGGTTTCCAGAATTGCACACAATACTCCAAATGAGGTCTCACTAAAGACTTGCACAGGGGCACTATTGCCTCCTTTTTTTTCTGCTGGCCATTCCTCTCCCTATGCACCCAAGCATCCTTCTGGCTTTCACTGTCATCTTTTCAGCCTGTTTAGCCACTTTAAGATCATCAATCAATTACGCCCATGTCCTGCTCTTCTTTCATGGACAGAAGTACTTTGCCCCCTATACTGTACCGCTCCCTTGGAGTTTTGTACCCAAATGCATTTTTTTAGCATTAAATCTCACCTGCCAAATTCTAGACCATTCTTCAAGCTTAGCTAAATCTCTCCTCATGTTATCTACTCCTTCTTGAATGTCTAGTGTATTGCAGATTTTGTTGTCATCCACAAAGAGCCTTACCCAACAGCCCTTCTGCAATATCACCAACTTAAATGTTAAAAACATTCAGACCAAAGACAGATCCCTGTGGCACACCATTGGTAACATCCTTCTCTTCAGTGTGACCTCCATATACCTGTACCCTTTTCTTTTCTTTTTTTTTTTAAATCTCCCACTCAACCAATTTCTAACAAAGTCAGTCGCTTTAGAGTCCATCCCTAGGGTGCTCAATTTATTTATAAGTTGCCTGTGCGGAACGATGTTAAAGGCTTTACTGAAATCCAAGTACTCCCACATCTAGGATTCTCCCTCAGTCCAGCTCCCTGGTCACCCAGTCAAAGAAATCAATCCAGTTTTGCCTGACAAGACCTGCCTCTACTAAACACATGCTGCCTCGGATCCTGCAATCCATTAGACTCCAGAATCTTCACTAACCTTTGGTTTTTGTTTTTGTTTTTAGCAGTGTTTCTATTAATTTATTAACCACAGAAGTCAGGTGAACCATCCTGTAGTTCTCAACCTCTTTCTTACTTATGCTTTTGTGTAAAGGGACCACATGTGCCTTTCTCCAGTCCTCTGGGACCACTTCAAGCTCTAAAGAAGCATGGAAAAGGTCAGACAGTGGAGCTGCTAGAGCTTCCCCAAGTTCCTTCAAAACTCTCTGATATATCCTATCCGGTCTCATTGCTTTGTCTAGCTTTTGGTTTAGCTAGTTTCTTATGAATACAGTCTTCTGAAAACCGTTCAAGAATCCTCTTCATTTCTGTTCCTATTTGTAGGTGTTTTTCTGAGGTCCTGCTCCTGGCCTTTCATCTGTGAACACACAATAGAAATATTTGTTAAGCAATTTTTCACTTTATTCTCATCAGCTTCTACATATTCTTCCCTTTCACCCTTGAGTCCGACAATATCAATTTTGCACTTCCTCCTCCTCTTGCTAACATATCTGAAAAATGTCTTGTCCTGCCATTATCTCCAGGAACAAGCAGGAATGAGTCTTCACATATGGGTACGTCGGTACCGACGGAGCCTGCACGGGAATGCTCCCCAGCATCCAATCAGAAAGCTTTTGGGAGCATCCCTCGCGTCTGCGCGCTGACTTCCCGCCGTTTCCATTTCTCCTCAGTTTTCGTTTTTCCACGGAGCTGGCAGGACGTCCTCCTGTCACCGCAGAAACTTTTTTCTTTAAATACTTCATTTCTTGTTTTCTTGTGGTCGCGGCTGTTTTTCCCACCGACACCGGTACCGCCGGTGGTTTTTTCTTTCTTTTTTCTTAAACTCAGAGATTTTTTCCCTCTGTTTCTTTCTTAACTTTTTGGGCCTACAAGGCCTCTTCATCATGGAGCCTTCTTCTCCTAAGAAGTGCCTTCACTGTGGAAACAGTTTTCTTTTTAGACTCCAATCTCTGGTGTCTAACCTGTTTGGGTCCTGACCCTTTTTCCCCTGAACTATCAGGCTGCAATGCTGAGAGAAGACCTTCCCTCTTTGGAGTTTCCCTCGATACCATTTTCCCTCCTGCAGTGAGGGCACCGGGTTTTTCTTCTCTACATGATCAGGTAACCCACAAACAGTCTGTTAAGACTTGCCAATCCTTGAGTGGTAGGTCTCATGCCACGCATGATGACGGCTCTGGCCTTGCCCTCAAGACCCCATTGGCATTAAAACCCCGGCGGGAGTCTTTGGGCTCCAAAGCATTTCAGGGGTTTCAGGTTGTTCCTGGGGCTCACCCCTCACAGAACATACCTGAGCCGTGCTCGGGGGTGGTATCCGCTTCGAGCGGTACCAATGCACCGGCACCGGTGTCGAGTGTTCCACTCTTCACCAGGGATCGTCATCTGGTGTCCTCGGAACCTTCGGGACCGATCGATACGTTCCAGATTGACTTTCCTGTTTCTAAGCCATGTTCGGTGGTGGTACCCGCTTCGAGCGGTACCAATACCCCGGCATCGGCACCGGTGTCGAGTGTTCCACTCGACACCAGGGATCGTCTTCTGGCATCCTCGGTTCCTTCGGGACCGATCGATACGACCCAGAGTGACTTCCCTGTATCAGCATCGCCGGTACCACCACCGACGTTGGTGCACTCTAGACATGCATCGATAGACTCGCTCCCTTCGATGCCGAGTCTGGAATCGATATCTAGTCTAGATGACTGGGTACCGACGCGCCTTGGAACCGACCCTTGTCGTTTCCGGATACGCAGTACAGAGGATACTCACCAAGACTCTCTGGTTACCTTGGTACCGCTTGAGCAGCCTCCGATGACGGCCTCGATGCCATTACCGGTATCGGTATCGATGTCATTCTCCAGGACCAAGCAGGAAGTCAGTCCTCACTTATGGGTGACGTCGGCGCCGACGGAGCCCTCGCGGAGCAATTTTCCCCAGCTTTCAAAGAAAGCCTTTGGGAATTGCAGCGCGCATGCGCGGTCGTCTTCCCGCCCGAGGGTGCCATCTTAGCCAGTCTTCTTTTTTCCGCGGAGCCCTACAGACGTCCCCGTCTTGTCCCCGCGAAAAAGTTGATTTTCTTCTTTATTTTATCCTTTTTTCCTTCGGTTCGACGCCGATCTTTTTCCCGCCCGGACTCGCGACGCCGGTCACGAGTCCTCTTACTTTTTTCGGTTTTTCTGACTTAGTCAGCTTTCGTTTTCGGTTTTTCCCTGGCAGCCCGGTCCTTTGACCTCGCATGGCCCTTTTTCCCCCGATGGCTGCCAGTGGCTTTAAGCGGTGTGGTCAGTGTGACCGAAATATGTCACTAACTGACACACACGACTTTTGCCTCCGCTGCCTGGGCCCGGATCATGAGGAACTGATCTGTGGGCCCTGTGGCAAAATGTCCTCAAAAGCGTTGAGAAGTCGGCGGCATCAGCGTGATCGAATCTTCGCTGACCCCAGCCGTACCCGGACCTCATCGGAGGCCTCCGCGTCAAAAGGTTCCAGCTCGGACCGTCGCCGAAGTTCCTCCGACCGGGGTTCTCCCTCCGGGGACCATCGTCGGACGGTGAAACCCGCGAGGGCGGCGTCGGTGGACGCTCCTGGTTCCGCGAGGGCCAGGTCGCATAGCCCCGATAGCCGCCCCGGGTCCTTGGAGAAGGAACACCTCCCGAAGCGACCTCGCCTGGAGTCGGAGATGCCTGCTCGGGTAAGTCCTGTAGTCCTTCTGGACTCGCCTCCGCGACAGCCGACGTCGGGCCCGACGCCGTCGGGGCCCGAGTCGGGGGCTGCTGGGTCACCTGAGCTCGGACTCAGGTTGACGGCCTTGGAGAGCAGACTGTCTGCCTTCATGGACCAGCAGCGGGCACTGCTCGCTGGCCTCGCTGGCGCCGCTGCCCCGACCGCCGGGACGTCGACGTCCAAGTCGACCCCGGAGACCGAGCCGATCCTCGAGTCGATGAGAACTAGAGTCGATCCTCGGTCGAGGTCACCCTCGGCCTCCCGTTCGGGACCGAGGTCGCCGACGCCGACTCGCTTGGCGTCGGGGCGGCAGGCGCCGCGCCCTGCCCGGGCCGACCCCACCGAGTCCTCGTCGGAGTCGGTCTGGGAGTCTGAAGAGGAAGAGTCACCTGATTCTTTCCGGACTCGGTGTGTCCCCTCGGACTCACCGGAGTCCGAGCCTCGGAAGCAGTCCCCCCCGGAGGATGCCCGGTTCTCGGACTTCGTTAGGGATATGGCCAAGGCTTTGGCCTTCCCTGCGGATCCCGAGGAGGAGCCTCGAGCCGAAGAGCTCGACGCCCTCCAGTATGACTCTCCCGCGAGGGAACACTTTACTGTACCGGTTCCTCCTATGCTGGAACGACTACTCTTCCGCATGTGGGAGAGTCCGGCCTCCTCGCCGGTCCTGAGCAAGCGGGTCGATTCTATCTATCGAGTCCGCAAGAGCCCTGGCTTTCAGAAGGCACAGCTACCACACCATTCCATGGTAGTGGAATCGGCCATGCATCGTCTTAAGAGCCAGAAGATGCACTCCTCGGTGCCTCCTGGCAGGGAGGCCCGTAACCTGGATGGCCTTGGTAAGAAGTGTTTCCAGGGCTCTATGCTCGCATGTCGTGTCCAGACTTACCAGCTATACATGGGCATGTATCTCCGGGATCTGGCTAAAGAGCTAGCCGGATTCTCCGCTGGTTTGTCCGAGGAACCCTTGCGGAGGTTCCTGGCCTTGTCCACTGGCATTCGGGAATGCTCAAAGTTCATGTCCCGAGCAGCCTATGATGGCTTTGAAGCCTCGGCTCGAGTGGCCGCAGCCGGCATCGGTACCCGCCGACAGGCTTGGCTTCAGTCGTCACACCTTGAGCCCTGGGTGCAGGACAAGTTGGTCGATGTCCCCTGCCGAGGCGAAAACCTCTTTGGCAAGCCCATGGCGGAAAAGGCTGCACAAATTGAGACTGAGACTCTCACCAGGACCAGGCTTTCTAGGAAGACCTCCGCCCCTTCCCAGAAAAAGAAGGGCTCGGGGAAAAAGTCCTTTTACCCGAGGAAGGCGGCTGCCTACAAACAATACCCCCATTATCAGGCCCCTGCAGCTCCCCAACAGGGCCAGCAGGCCAAGGGACGGGGTAACGGGTCCCGTAGGCAGCAAGCCCCCAAGCCTGCACCACCAGCCCCTGCTCAGCAGGGTGGGGGTTTTTGACTCACAAAGCATAGCCTCTCCCCCCCCGCTAGTTCCTCCCAGCACCGGAGGCCGGCTGGTTCACTTCGCCCACAGGTGGTCCAGCATCACCGCAGATGCCTGGGTGCTTCAAGTCGTGCAAGAAGGCTATCTTCTCCACTTCCATCAGGTCCCTCCCTCCTATTTTCCGGGAGAACCCCCGCAACCCCCTCTGCACAGGGAGTTGCTCCTTCAGGAGTTAGCAGGTCTTCTGCAGGAACAGGCGGTGGAACCGGTGCCACACCACCTGAGAGGTCAAGGCTTTTATTCCAGGTATTTTCTGATACCAAAGAGAACAGGGGGCCTCAGACCCATCCTGGACTTGCGCAACCTCAACAAGTTCCTTGTGCGGGAGAAGTTCAAAATGCTTACCCTTGGAATCCTTCTGCCCTACCTCCAGCAGGGAGATTGGCTATGCTCCTTGGATCTAAAGGATGCCTACACGCACATCCTCATCCACCCAAGCCACCGCCAATACCTAAGGTTTGTGGTGGCAGGAAATCATTACCAGTACAGGGTACTGCCCTTTGGCCTGTCCTCCGCACCGCGAGTCTTCACAAAATGTCTCGCGGTCGTGGCGGCCCATCTCCGCTTCACGGCCTCTGTCTTTCCGTACCTCGACGACTGGCTCATCAGGGCAGCGTCCGCTCGGGAGGTCACCAACGCCACGCGCCGCACGGTGACTCTTCTGCAGCACTTGGGCTTTGTTATAAACTTCGCAAAGTCCACTTTGCTCCCCTCACAGGATCTCGAGTTCATCGGCGCAAGGCTGCACACTCCTCAGGCACGAGCGTACCTACCGCTCGACAGGGCTCAACGGCTCATGGACCTAGCCGACCGTTTTCGCAGCCAGCCCCTGGTCTCCGCCAGGCGCTTCCTGAGACTACTCGGCCATATGGCTTCCACCGTCCATGTGACCCCCAATGCCCGCCTGAATATGCGGTCTGCTCAATGGTGTCTCCGCCAGCAGTGGCGTCAAGCCACAGGCGGCCTAGCAGACCTAGTGCGCGTCTCCGAGCCGCTGATCTCGTCTCTCCGGTGGTAGCTCCGGCAGCCGAACCTCATGTTCGGAATGCCTTTCCAGTCACCTCAGCCGACCCGGGTGCTGACCACCGATGCATCCCTCCTGGGCTGGGGAGCACATTGCCAAGAGGCACGTACTCAGGGCCTCTGGACCACGTGGGAGTCTGCTCAGCAGATCAACTTCCTGGAGCTCAGGGCGATCCGCCTAGCTCTCAAGGCCTTCTCCCACCTGACTTCCCACCAGTCCGTCCTTGTCCAGACGGACAATCAAGTTGCCGTGTTCTACGTGAACAAGCAGGGGGGCACGGGCTCCTTCCTCCTCTGCTGGGAGGCGCAGAAGCTCTGCTCTTGGGCCGTCAGTCACGGCATTCTCCTCAAGGCAGTTTATCTCCCGGGCCAAGAAAATTGCCTGGCGGACAAACTCAGCAGGGTCCTCCAGCCGCATGAGTGGCGTCTGGATCCCTTGGTAGTTCAGAAGCTCTTCCTCAAGTGGGGCCTCCCCACGGTGGATCTCTTTGCCAGTCCTCACAACCGGCAGCTTCCTCGCTGCTGCTCTCGTCAGCCACACCCCCTTCGGGTTGCGGCGGACGCTTTTCTGATCTCATGGTCGGGGAGCCTTCTGTACGCTTTCCCTCCCATCCCGCTAGTCTCTCGGACTCTTTTCAAGGTTCTCCGAGACAAAGCCTTCATGATCCTGGTGGCCCCTCGCTGGCCCAGGCAGCCGTGGTTTCCGCTCCTGCTGCAACTGACGGTGGAGGATCCCATCCCTCTGGGGGTACAACCGGATCTCCTCACTCAGGATCAGGGGTCCCTCCTGCACCCCAACCTCAGGTCTCTCAACCTCATGGCCTGGCTGCTGAGAGTGTAGTCCTTGCTCCCCTTCTGCCGGCGGAGGTGGAGGAGGTCGTCTTGGCTTCGCGACGGCCTTCTACCCGCAAATGCTACGCCCTTAAATGGCGTCGCTTTGCAGTCTGGTGTACCCAACAGTCTCAGGATCCCTTCTCCTGCCCGGTGTCGGTGATCTTGCAGTACTTGCTACACCTCTCTAATCTGGGACTTAAGTCCAACTCCGTCAAAGTTCACCTCAGTGCTCTTTCGGCACATCATGTTCCGGTGGACGGTAGACCTCTCTCAAGCGACCCTCTCGTAGCGAGGTTTCTCCGAGGTCTCCTTCTACTTAAACCACCTCTGCGCCCGCCAGCGCCTGACTGGGACCTGAATGTGGTTTTGCAGCGGATCACCTGTCCGCCTTTTGAACCTATGGCTATCTGTTCACTCCGTTTTCTGTCTTGGAAAACACTGTTCTTGATAGCCCTCACTTCCGCTAGACGCATAAGTGAATTGCAGGCCCTCGTGTCTGATCCCCCTTACACTAGGTTCTACAAGAATAGGGTAGTCCTACGGACTCACCCAAAATTTCTGCCTAAAGTGGTCTCCCCTTTCAGGAGGTGGTACTTCCAACCTTCTTTCCCAGACCACACTCCAGCCGAGCTGAGACGGTCCTCCATACCCTGGACTGTAGAAGGGCATTGAACTTCTACCTTGACCGTACGCGGGAGCACCGTAAAGCTGCTCAGCTTTTGTGTCTTTTGACCCCAATAAATTGGGGCTCCCGGTCTCCAAGCGTACTCTGTCCATCTGGGTTGCGGACTGTATCTCTTGGGCTTATGGGGCAGCCGGACTCTCCTTAGAAAGTCGAGTCACGGCTCATTGCGTTCGGGCAAAGGCCACGTCAGTGGCTTACCTCCGCTCTGTTCCGCTGGCAGACATCTGCCGGGCCGCTACTTGGTCTTCGAGCCAGACTTTTGCGGTCCATTACTGTCTCGAGAGGGAGTCCCGTAGGGACAGTGCTTTCGGACAGGCAGTCCTCCGTAATCTCTTTGAGGTCTGAGCAACTCCTACCCTCCATCCCGGATGTGGGCTACCGGTGGGTGATAATTCAGCGAAGATTCTATCCTTCTGTGCTGCTGAGCTAGAGGGAGCTCACTTTTGTGCTTAGGGTCTCCGGTAGCCTTGAGCTTGGGAGTCCCATAAGTGAGGACTGACTTCCTGCTTGGTCCTGGAGAAAGCGTAGTTACTCACCTGTAACAGGTGTTCTCCAGGAGCAGCAGGAATCAGTCCTCACTACCCTCCCTCCTCCCCTTGGAGTTGCAATCGTCTGCTTATGTTCTTTTTTGCAAATTTTTATGCTGTCTTTTTTAGCTATGTCATCTGACTGGCTAAGATGGCACCCTCGGGCGGGAAGACGACCGCGCATGCGCGCTGCAATTCCCAAAGGCTTTCTTTGAAAGCTGGGGAAAATTGCTCCGCGAGGGCTCCGTCGGCGCCGACGTCACCCATAAGTGAGGACTGATTCCTGCTGCTCCTGGAGAACACCTGTTAGAGGTGAGTAACTACGCTATTCCTGCAGTTACATCGGTGCCATCGATCCTTTCCATGCCTAGTTTGGAATCGATACCTGGCATAGACAATGCAGTACTAACTGCCTCAAATCGTGACTGCCAGTATCATTTATCCATCTAGTAAGGTTCTTTTTCTGCACCAGACCAGTACATCCTCTGGTGCTCAGGCTGCATCTTCAACCTTAGCCTTCCCAGGGATGGTTCCCATTGAAGATCCTTCTTTTCAGAAGTTTCTCCTTGACATGGCAACCTTTCTTGCTATTCCTATCCCTGGCTGTAATCTTAACCAAGGCTCTCCTGCAGAAAAGGGAAATATAATGCTTCCTTTACATCATTCTTTGCAGGATCTTCTTCTGAGAATATGGGAATCACCTTTAAGGGTTCCCTCACCTTCTATAGCAACTGATGTTCTGTATCAGGTGCCCCCCTCTCCAGGGTTTCAAAAGAATCAACTTCCCCATCATTCCATTGTAGTGGAATCAGCCATGCGAAAGATAAAAAGCAAGAAGAAGCATTCTTATCCGCCAGGTCGTGCTTCTAGAGCACTTGATGCCTTTGGACGTCAAACCTTCCAAACATCTATGCTGGCATCAAGAATTATTTCTTATATATTTTATATGAGTCTAATACTCCAGGAGGTCACAAAGAAATTATCTCTTTTGACTCCTTTTTTGTCAGAGCCTAAGGCTGCTGACTATTCCTTGCTTCTTAGTCATAGCCGGAATATCTCTTGGTTTCTTTCTCGTGCTTCTCTAGATTCTTTTGAGTCTGTTAACAGATCCTCTGCTATTGCCATTGGAGCACGTCGTAGAGCCTGGCTCCAAGCTTCTGACTTGAGCAGATGGGCACAACATACACTGGGTAATTCTCCTTGTACTGGAGAAAATCTCTTCAATAAGGAGGCTTTACGTCAGGTTGCTCATTGCTCCACCGGCTTCCTTGGTTCTGGAGACCATTCTAAGCCGCCTTCTTCCCCAGGAGGTAGGAAATGTCCTACCAAGCCTTCTTTCCCTAAGAAAAGGTGTCACTCTTCTCCTGCCCATCATCCAGAGGCGCCCAAGCAAAGGGACACCTTGTCCTAGTCTGAAATTTCCAAATTCTAGCCAGTCTCAACATACCCAGCAACCATAGGTTCTGAAGGTTACAATCTACAGTTAACTTCTTCTTAACAGAAGTTTGTTCACTGTTTTTTCTTAGTTCTACACTGGAGTTTTCCTTTTTCAGTATGCTAAGCTGTCAGGATATTCTTGTCCATGGGTTACAGAATTCTCCTCTTACTACCAAGAAGGAAAGTTACAACTATCTCATGATAGTTTCTGTCCCAACATGAACATTTTTTCCTTCAGCTGACTCGCCATATGGGTAAGTCACCCTTCCCCTCTCATCCAGGGTTTCCCCTGACTGAGTGGTACCATACTGAAAAGCTTCTCTAGCTTTCATTCCAGTGTAGACTGTTTCCTTGAATACATTCTCAAGGTAACTCATCAGGCAGGGACAGGAATATCTCCTCCCCCTTTGTCTGTTTCTCTTTGTTTTGTACAGTAAGATTCTCTCTGCTGTCTTTTTCAGCTGCTGTGCATGCAGGAGTTCCAGAGATTGAACTACTGGTACTTTTCCACAAGTTCCAGTCTATCTTCCACAATTTTTGTCTAGCCTCAGTAGTGATTCCACGCTAGTCCTCATCTATCTTGGATAATCCTACTCACTTAGGCCTCTCACATTATCTTCTTTCTAGCCATCTCCTTTTCCTAGGATGTGGCAACACACCTGACTTCAGTCAGTTTTATCTCATAATTCTCCTGCACAATGCTCTCTGAAATCTTCAGAGAAGCTTTCTACTATGGGCCCTTGCTACAGAGCATTGATCTTTGTCTCTGAGGGCTATTCTATATAGTAGAAAAAAGCTTATAAATCATTCCCATGACTGTGAGGGTTCTCCACACCCTCTTGTCTCCTGTTATAATTCAAAATATAAGCTTTTTCTGCGTGACTATCCAAGGCTATTAGTAACGCATGATATCCCTATGTCCCTCCAGTGGGTCCTCTTGGTATCTCCTCTATGCGTTTCTACCCATCTATCATGTCAGAGTTCTAAAGGACTCCCGACTTGCTCTTTACAGACTGATATTATCCTCTGTTTTTCATGCAACCATCCTGGTTATTTTACTGGATTGCATTTCTGCATCCTCTTAGCCCAGGAAATAGATTCTCTATATATCTGTCAAGTGGGTTTCACCCTCTTGTTATTGGATGAATCTTTCCCCTCACATTCCCCATGTGAATGTTCTTATGGGGCTTAGTGTATCTTCAGACTTATTGTCATGTATGTAAATATCTCTATCTATGCCTCTACATACATATGTCTGTATGTTGTGTGTGCATAATTATGCCCCCATATGGGTGTATATATATATGTATGTATATATATGTATGTATATATATATATATATTTTGATACATATTTCTGCATATCTAGATATCTATATCTATATCACTGTCTATGCTATAGCAATTTGTACCTTTCTCAGAGGTTACAGACAGTGGGCTCCTTTTTTCATACTGTAGTATGTGGGGACTGTTATGCCCACAACCACTACTGTGGTGATAACAGCTTCTGCTTTGCTCTAGGTCCCCCTATCCTTAGATTCAAGCTTCAATATCTTTCCTATCTTTCATCAGCTAGGAAAGATAGTGTACATCTTCATTGTTTTTGAGTACACATTGTTCTGCTTGGGAATATGGGCTTTTTTTCATAACCCTTCTTCCCTCCAAGACTGGGCTAGTTGTCCAAATCGGTCAGTCTTCTTCTTTTAGTCCTCAATGTTATGACTCTGTACCTAAGAGTTTTCAGCTTTTTCTCAAAGCTTTCCATTGAAGACCTGCCGTTCTAATCCTACCCCAGTTGACACCTGGATCACTTGCTAATTCCAGGTCTGGACCTTCACCCTCACTGCTGTGAGGTCACCTTGAGGATTCCGCTACTACATATCCAGTAGACTCATCACGCTTTCTACTTCCTACAATCCAGTAGGTAAGCTCCATATTATAACTGTTCATTAAATGATTTTAATGGTACTTATCATACATGCCATGGACTCCTCTCCTGTAGTCCTTGGGTTTGCTGTTTTCCTTACAGCTCTATTCTCAACTCCTACCCTCCATTCCCTCATGGGATGCCGGAGATCCTGTGTGGGAAATGCATTCCTTATCCAGGAACATGCATTTTATGGGATCTCGCCCTGGCATCTCTAGCTAGGGAGTCCCCATATGTGAAGACTCATTCCTGCTTGTTCCTGGAGATAGCACAGTTACTTACCTGTAACAGGTGATCTCTGGGAACAGCAGGAATAAGTCTTCACAACCCACCCACCTCCCCTAGGAGTTGTATCTATCTATCTTCCTTTCCTCTTTCTCTCCTTTGTCTCAGCTATGATACTCAACTGAGGAGGAAGTGGAAAGGGTGGGAAGTCAGCGCACAGGCGCGAGGGATGCTCCCAAAAGCTTTGATTGGATGCTGGGGAGCATTCCCGTGCAGGCTCCGTCTGTACCGACGTACCCATATGTGAAGACTTATTCCTGCTGTTCCCAGAGATCACCTGTTAAAGGTAAGTAACTGTGCTTTATTGCATTGGCTATTTCTTATTCTTGTATCTTTGCTTTCCGGACTACTTTCTTAGGTTCTCTAAGTCTTTCCAAATATTGATGCTTGTCTTTTTCTGTGATCTCTTGTATTTTATGAAGGCCACCCTCATTTTCTTCATCTTTTCAGCTACTTTGAGAACTATATTGGCCCACTTTTCCTCTTAATTTTATTTTACATTTCTAACAAAAAGGTTTGTTGTCCTTAAGCAATGGGCCAAACAGGTAGAAAGGGGATATCTTTTCTACATCCCCCCCCCACCCCCAGCTGTTCCATCCTGCTAATGACTTCTTGAGGTATTGTCCCATCTTTGCAAAATTAGTTTTCCTAAAGTCTAAGACACTCTTTTGAATGGATTTTATCAGCCCTAGTCCTAATAGTGAACCACACCATCTGGTGATCACTGGATGCAAGATCTCCCACAAAATATCGGAAACACTTTCCCCATTGGTAAGCACCATGTTCAGTATGGCCCCTTCATGGTTGTGTTCTGTTACCAGTTGACGAAATAGCTGATCTTGTAGAGAATCCAGGATCTCCTTACTTCTACATGACACCGCAGCAAAGACATGCCATTCAACATCCTGTTTTAAATTACCCATCAGTGGCATGTCTCCTCTCATGGCAATACTGTGTATGTCTTCTATTAAATCTTTTTCCACTTCTTTTCCCTGTGAAGGAGATCTGTATATCACAGCAATACAAATGGATTTCCTGTTCCCTCTGTCTAGTTTAACCCACAGGGCCACCTCACTCCCTTCTAAGCCCTGTAATTCTATAGCTTTAATAATATTTTTTACATATAGTGTCACTCCTCCTCCCCGCCCTGTCCTTCCTGAATAAAGTATAGCCGGTATGAATAAATTCCAGTCATGGATGGTTATTTATTTAGCAAGTATTATATATTGTATTTTCTAAGATCAATATGGCTTACAAGGAACAATTTAAGTAAACTTTACATAGAACCGGGAACAAAATGCAATAATTTTACAATGGAAGAAAAAGGGATATATACACAATGTTGAATGTTAACATGCATACCATTGTCCTTGGTTGTCTTTGAAAAGTGTCTCCGTAATTGCCCTAAATCCAAATCGTAAACAAAATAGAACCCAATCGGATCAAACCCACCAAAAAGAGAATCCGAACAATCAAAGTGATTCCCAACACTACAGAATAACATTTTTTAAGAACATAAGAACATAAGATATGCCATACTGGGTCAGACCAAGGTCCATCAAGCCCAGTATTCTGTTTCCAACAGTGGCCAATCTAGGTCATATGTACCTAGCAGTCTCCCCAAGGGACACAGGTTCCACAATGCTTGTATTGGTTCAAGCATTGATATCCTGGGTCCCTTCTTAATAATGGCTTATGGACCTTTCCTCCAGGAACTTGTCCAAACCTTTTTTAAACCCAGCTACACTAACAGCCTTTACTACATCCTCCGGTAACAAATTCCAGAGTTTGATTACACGTTGAGTGAAAAAATATTTTCTTTTATTAGTCTTAAATAGTTTACCCTGTAGCTTCATTGCATGTCCCCTAGTCTTTCTATATTCTGATAAGGTAAACAATTGATCTACGTTTACCCGTTCCACTCCGCTCACTAATTTATAGACTTCTATCATATCTCCCCTCAGCCGTCTCTTTTCCAGGTTAAAGAGCCCTAACCTTTTTAGCCTTTCTTCATAGGAGTATCCTTCCATCCCCTTTACCATTTTGGTGGCTCTTCTCTGAACCTTTTCTAATAACTCTATATCCTTTTTAAGATACGGCGACCAGAATTGCACACAATATTCAAGGTGCGGTCTCACCATGGAACGATATAGAGGCATTATAATATCCTTTGTTTTATTTTCCATTCCTTTCCTTATCATACCTAGCATTCTATTTGCTCTCTTGGCCGCCGCTGCACACTGGGCCGAGGGTTTTAACATGGTATCCACAAGGACGCCTAAATCTTTTTCCTGGGTGGTGGTTCCTAATGTGGAACCTTGCATCGTGTAACCATAGTTTGGGTTGTTCTTCCCTAGGTGCATAACCTTGCACTTGTCCACATTAAATTTCATCTGCCATTTTGATGCCCAGTCTTCCAATTTATCAAGATCCTCTTGCAATTTTCCACAATCCTCTTGGGTTTTAACAACTTTAAATAGTTTTGTCTCATCTGCAAATTTGATAACCTCACTCGTTATTCCACTTTCCAGGTCATTTATGAATATGTCAAAAAGCAGCGGACCCAGCACAGATCCCTGCGGTACACCACTATTCACCTTTCTCCATTGGGAAAATTGGCCATTTAGCCCTACCCTCTGCTTTCTATCTTTTAACCAGTTCCTGATCCACAATAGTACACTGCCTCCTATCCCATGACTCTTTAGTTTTGCCAAAAGTCTCTCATGAGGGACCTTGTCAAAGGCTTTCTGAAAGTCCAGATACACAATATCAACCGACTCACCTTTGTCCACCTGATTATTCACTCCTTCAAAAAAACATAACAGATTAGTAAGACAAGATCTTCCTTGTCTAAAGCCATGTTGGCTGTCTCTCATTAGTTCATGACTATCTACATGCTGAGTAATTTTATTCTTTATGATGGTTTCTATCATTTTTCCCGGTATTGACGTCAGGCTCACCGGTCTGTAGTTTCCCGGATCACCCCTGGAACCCTTTTTAAAAATTGGTGTTACATTGGCGATCCTCCAGTCTTCAGGTATTAGAGATGATTTTAATGATAGTTCACAGATTACTAATAGCAGGTCTGCAATCTCATATTTCAGTTCTTTCAATACCCTTGGATGTATACCATCCGGCCCAGGTGATTTGCTACTCTTCAGCTTATCTAATAGTTGTAATACATTTTCTCGATGTATCGATATTTCCTTCAATTCTTCTGCACCTTTAAATACCACTTCAGTCATGGGTAACATCCCTACATCTTCCTCAGTAAAGACTGAAGCAAAGAATTTGTTCAGTCTCTCCGCTATCGCCTTGTCGCCTCTTAGTGCTCCTTTAACCCCTTTATCATCTAATGGACCAACTGACTCTCTCACAGTTTTTTTGCTACGAATGTACTTGAAAAGGTCTTTACTTCGCGTTTTTGCTTCCGCAGCAAGCTGCTTCTCAAATTCTCCCTTTGCCTGCCTTATCAATGCCTTGCATTTGACTTGCCAGTGCTTGTGCTGTTTCCAGGTTTCGTCGTTTGACTCTTTTTTCCATTTCCTGAAAGATGCTTTTTTGGCAACAGCCTCTCTGACCTCAACTTTAAACCATGCTGGCAGTTTTTTGGACTTCTTTCCACTTTTCTTAAAGCGTGGAATACAGCTGGTCTGGGCTTCCAAGATAGTATTTTTCAACAACAGCCAAGCCTGATGTATGTCCTTAACCTTTGCAACTGCTCCTTTTAGTTTTTTCTTGACTGTTTTCCTCATGTTATCATAGTCTCCCTTTCGAAAGTTAAAAGGTAGTACTGTGGATTTCCTTACTATCCCTCCTCCACTAATTAAATCAAAGGCGGTCATGCTATGATCACTATTGCCAAGTGGCCCCAACAACCTTATCTCTTGCACTAGATCTGGTGTTCCACTAAGGATTAGGTCTAATATGGCTTCCCCTCTGGTCGGTTCATGAACCAGCTGCTCCAAGAAGCAGTCATTTATTTCATCTAGGAACTTTATCTCCCTAGCATGTCCTGACGTGACACTGACCCAGTCGATACCGGGGTAGTTGAAATCGCCCATTATTACTGTGCTGTAACGTTTGTTAGCTTCCTTGATTTCTTTGAGCATTTCATCATCCATTTGGTCATTCTAGCCAGGCGCTCGATAGTACACCCCCACTGCCATTGCCTTCCCCCTTTTACATGGAATTTCAATCCATATAGATTCTACAGCAGATTTTGTTTCCTGCAAAACTTTAATCCTTTCTGACTCAATGCCCTCTCTAACATAGAGAGCAACCCCTCCACCAATTTGATCAGCTCTATCATTACGATATAGTTTGTACCCAGGTATCACAGTGTCCCACTGGTTGTCCTCCTTCCACCATGTCTCTGATATTCCAATCATATCTAACCTTTCATTTAGTGCTATATATTCTAACTCTCCCATCTTATTTTTTAGACTTCTAGCATTTGCATACAAGCATTTTAGAGAATGTATTTTATCCATATTAATTTGTCTGTTAGACATGAGTAATTTGGGATTTTTAAGCTCTGTCTGCTCCATACTTGAGGGCATTTGGGCTACTTTACTCTTTTGTGGAACCTCTCTGCTTTTGGTAGCATCCTTCAAAGATACATTCTTCCGAACCATCTGCTCTTGGGCGACTGTCGGCTTTCCCCTAATATCTAGTTTAAAAGCTGCTCTATCTCCTTTTTAAAGGTTAATGCCAGCAGCCTGGTTCCATCCCGGTTAAGGTGAAGCCCATCCCTTCGGAAGAGCCCCTCCTTTCCCCAGAATGTTCCCCAGTTCCTAACAAATCCAAACCCCTTATCTCTGCACCATTGTCTCATCCACGCATTGAGACTCCAGAGCTCTGTCTGCCTTTTGGGTCCTGTGCGTGGAACAGGAAGCATTTCGGAGAATGCTATCCTGGAAGTTCTGGATTTCAACTTCCTACCTAAAAGCCTAAATTTAGCCTCCAGAACCTCCCTACCACATTTTCCTATGTCATTGGTACCAACATGTACCAAGACAGCAGACTCCTCCCCAGCACTATCTAAGACCTTATCTAGGTGGCGCGTGAGGTCTGCTACCTTCGCACCAGGCAGGCATGTTACCAGGCGATCCTCACGTCCACCAGCCACCCAGCTATCTACATGCCTGATGATCAAATCACCAACTATAACGGCTGTCCTAACCCTTCCCTCATGGGCACATGGCCCTGGAGAAACTTCCTCAGTGCGAGAGGGTTTTACATCACCTGGAGGACAGGTCCTAGTTACAGGATCACTTCCTGCCACACCAGGGTGATGCTCTCCTGTCACGTGACCTCTCTCCTCCATGGCAACAGGGATGCTGCCAGACTGGAGGTGGGACTTCAGGACTATATCCCTGTAGGTCTCGTCTATGTACCTCTCTGTCTTATGCTTTCCAAGTCTGCTACTTTAGCCTCTAGAGAACGGACTCGTTCCCTGAGAGCAAAGAGCTCCTTGCACCTAGTGCACACGTAAGACCTCTCACCAACTGGGCTTTATCAGCCCAGTGCTAGGGACTTATCCCAGAGCACCACTGTGACCGCTCCCTTTTAATAAAGAAATATTTTAAAACAAAAGTCCAAACTTAGCTGTTGCAGTGCCAGTGCCAGAACGCTGAGACTACATATGACGACGTGGCTCCACGTTTCGGGTTTGCCACCATCCAGTGTAGAAACCCTGCTTCAGGTCCAAAGAATCAGCAAATGGCAATTGATCAGCTTACACTGCAGAGGGAATGTGGTGTCCTTTTAAGTTTGCCGCATCTGGCGTCAAGAGGAAGTAAAAAGCACAAAGAACCAATCACCAGCAAGATAACCCCGGGGCAAGCCAGGAGTTCCCACTGCACAGGGAATCCCCTGATAGACCACCGGAATAGCAATCAGAACGTGGTATTGCACGTAGTATTACATAATGGTATGCCAGTCCAGTTGGAGATTGAGGCCATTCGGAACCACCGAATTGAGAAGGTAAATCCAACGTTGTTCACTATATTGGAGTTTCTGTGCACGGTCACCCCTTCGGGGATCTACAGGGACAAAATCCAACAATCTCCATCGAAGCGAAGAGAAAGCATGACCCTTGTGCAAATTGTGCTCCACCATGGGAGCCGTTAGATTTTGTTCTGAGACGGGAAGCATGTTCAGAAAGGCGAGTTCGTACAGCCCGTGTAGTTCGGCCCACATAGTAGAGAGAACATGGACAAATGATCAAATACACTACATGATCTGTAGAACAATTCGTATGCCATCTGGTAGTGAAAATCCTAGAGGTGTGGGCATCCACCCAGGTCGGGCCCTCCAGAGTCTGAGCACAGTGAATACAATTACCACAGGCAAAGTGGCCTTTATCCTCATGACAGCGAAGAGGTCGATCCACCGGAGAGACGGTGGACATAAGTTTATCCCGTAAATTAGCAGTGCGGGAATAAGCGATCTGCAATGTGTGATCCTTAAAGCAGTCATGTACCCCAACAATCGGCCAAAGTCGATGTAACAAGCGTGTAACTTGCGTAATCTGTTGGGTATATGGCAAAACCCCAGTGATCACCGAGTCCTTTGATTTCGGGGATGAAGGGGTCAAAAGCCAATCGCGATGTAGATGTCGTGCCCTCTTGTATGCCCTAGAGATTACCATTTGAGGATAGCCTCGTTGGAGCAAACGATGCTCAAGTTCCTTGGCATGCTGTTTAAAGTCACACAAAGAGGAGCAGTTGCGGTGTAGTCTTAGAAACTGACCAAAAGGAAGACCCTGCTTTAAAGCTGGAGGGTGAAAACTCTGATATTGAAGCAGTGTGTTACGTTGCACCTCTTTGCGGTATAGTGTAGTCCGAAAACCATCTGGAGTTAACAACACCTGCACATCCAAAAATTGCATGACGACAGGGGAAATCTGTGCAGTAAATTGGATTCTGGGTATATGTGTGTTAAGACGGGCTACAAAACAGTCCAAGTCAGAACGCGTGCCTTCCCAGAGGAAAAAAATATTGTCCAGGAAGCGCTTCCAAAAGGGGACTAGGTGAAACAGAGGATCCGCGTATACATACTGCTGTTCAAAAACTGCCATGTATATGGTAGCCAAAGATGGAGCCACCGTGGCCCCCATTGCTATTCCATGGATTTGTTGGTAAAAATACCCTGGTGTAGAGAAGTTATTACTTAACACCAGTTGTAATAAATCTAACAAAAAGGTGCGTGGAACTCTATCAGGAAGAAGCAACGGATAATCTTGCAAACAGGTAAGTATTTCATGTTGATCAATATTTGTATAAAGAGCCTGGACATCGAGAGATTGGCTTTTGACCCCTTCATCCCCGAAATCAAAGGACTCGGTGATCACTGGGGTTTTGCCATATACCCGACAGATTACGCAAGTTACACGCTTGTTACATCGATTTTGGCCGATTGTTGGGGTACATGACTGCTTTAAGGATCACACATTGCAGATCGCTTATTCCCGCACTGCTAATTTACGGGATAAACTTATGTCCACCGTCTCTCCGGTGGATCGACCTCTTCGCTGTCATGAGGATAAAGACCACTTTACCTGTGGTAATTGTATTCACTGTGCTCAGACTCTGGAGGGCCCGACCTGGGTGGATGCCCACACCTCTAGGATTTTCACTACCAGATGGCATACGAATTGTTCTACAGATCATGTAGTGTATTTGATCATTTGTCCATGTTCTCTCTACTATGTGGGCCGAACTACACGGGCTGTAAAAACTCGCCTTTCTGAACATGCTTCCTGTCTCAGAACAAAATCTCTAACGGCTCCCATGGTGGAGCACAATTTGCACAAGGGTCATGCTTTCTCTTCGCTTCGATGGAGATTGTTGGATTTTGTCCCTGTAGATCCCCGAGGGGGTGACCGTGCACAGAAACTCCAATATAGTGAACGTTGGATTTACCTTCTCAATTTGGTGGTTCCGAATGGCCTCAATCTCCAACTGGACTGGCATACCATCATGTAATACTACGTGCAATACCACTTTCTGATTGCTATTCCGGTGGTCTATCAGGGGATTCCCTGTGCAGTTGGGAACGCCTGGCTTGCCCCGGGGTTATCTTGCTGGTGATTGGTTGTTTGTGCTTTTTACATCCTCTTGACGCCAGACGCGGCAAACTTAAAAGGACGCCACATTCCCTCTGCAGTGTAAGCTGATTATCAATTGCCATTTGCTGATTCTTTGGACCTGAAGCAGGGTTTCTACACTGGATGGTGACAAACCCAAAACGTGGAGCCACGTCGTCATATGTAGTCTCAGCGTTCTGGCACTGGCACTGCAACAGCTAAGTTTGGACTTTTAAAATATTTCTTTATTAAAAGGGAGCGGTCACAGTGGTGCTCTGGGATAATTCCCTAGCACTGGGCTGATAAAGCTCCGACAAAAAATCTTATTCTGTAGTGTTGGGAATCACTTTGATTGTTCGGATTCTCTTTTTGGTGCTAAATCCAAATCGGCCTTTTCCATTAAAGCCTCAACATCTGGTGTCTTATTTCCCATACTATGGATATTTATGCACACCACTTTCCAGATGGTGCTCCTTTTACCCATTTCTACAGAGGTATTTAACATTTTACATACCTGGGGGCTTTCTTCACCCATCTAGTTTAAAGCCCTCTTCATTAGATTAGCTGGTATCCTGTGGAAGACACTTCAACCCTTCTTGGACAGATGGACGCCATCTCTGCTCCGCAGCCCTTGGAAAATCATCCCATGGTCCAGGAAACCAAAATGCTCTCTGACATGCATGTAGCCATGCATTCATTTTCAGGATGCGAGCTTCTCTGCCTTGGCCTTTACCCTCAACAGGGAGGATTAATGAGAACACCAACTGTGCCCCTATCTGCTTCACACTCTGTCCCAGAGCCATGAAGTCACTTTTGATACTCTGAGGGATACCTGGCAGTATCATTTGTGCCAACATGGATGAGCAACATTGGATAATAGCCATTAGACTTGATGAGTCTTGGCAAACTCTCTGTAACATGGATTTTGGCACCTGGCAGACAGCACATCTCTCTGGACATTAAGTCTGGTTGGCAAATGGACACTTCAATACCCCTCAGAGTTGCCAACTACTACTACCCTTCGCTTCCTTGTGGTCACTGATTCTGCAACTTTGGAGTGCTTGAGCTCTGGTTCTTCCCTTTCTTTGGATGCTTTCACCTTCTCCGCTTCCAGGGCTGCTTACTGCTGCTTCAGCTCAAGGGCTAGAGGAGTTGGATTGTTGATTCTGCAGGCAGTAGTTGGACTTCAGATAAGCCTGTAAGAGAGAGGGCGATGTGTGAAAAGCCGATGCATATTAGAACAGAAACGTGAGCTTTTGGGACTTCAGTCCCGGCGAGTTGTGTTCTAGCTACTTCCTGTAAATAGTGTGACCTAAGAGTAAGCAAATTAGATTTTTGAACCTTTTTATTTTCATGTTTATAAGACACAAAATGTTGTTTTGATGAGCTCTATTTTTATAACCTCTTCACCTGTTGCCAGTATTAATGAGACAGTGGTGTCATTCCTTATCCTGGACGAGTAGGTTATGCTCCCTAGCCAGCAGGTGGCAGCACACCAGAGCAATATTCAGTGATGTCATCACTTGGTATATCTGCTGGTGGAGCACCAAGAGAAGCCAGTATTGTCTGCATTCAGCAGATGGCAAGGTGTGAACTGGAGCAGCAGTGCAGATTGGCCTGGCTCCCTTGGCTCAGGTTATGGTCCTGTGGCCTATGTGTAGAGTCAGTAGGTTCAACATTGCTTACAGTTTGGGTATGCCTCTGTCTCTGAGCCAAGAGCAGTCCTGTATCAGCGCCTTTTTACCTATGGGTTCCCGCACTGGTGGACTGGAGAGCAGACTGGAGGACCCCCACAAGGACCATGAGGATTGATAAGTTTGGGCTCAGATTCCCCCTCCCTCTTGACGTCCCATATCAGTTTGCTATATTTTGTACATTGAAATGTGTGTGGGTTTTTTTTTTTTAAGCTTTATCATTGTTTTCAAAGGGGCTGTAATTCACTTTCCACTTCTTTCAATGAAACGGCTCTAAATTATTTTTTTGTGTTTTGTTTAGTCTTCTTTCAGAGGCTAGGCCTCTTGGCCTGCGTGAGTGGCTGGAGCGTCTTGGTACAAGTTTGAGATTCCCTTTTCGTTTTTGGTGTGTGTGTTTTGTTTTGTTTTTGTTTTTTCAGGGTGTGTCTTTCCTGCCATGCTGGGTGTTTGGAACTGTGCTGCTTGTGGTTCCCCATTAGGTCGGCTCAGTGGCAGGGTTCATTTTGCCTTTTTTGCGATGGTAATTCAGGGGGGTCCCAGCAATTTTGGAACCCTTGGGGCGGAGTGGGGGACTCTGGGGCCCGAAGCGGGCTCTAATGCTTCCTCTGAGTCTCCCATTGTTTTCCTGTTATGGGATTGGCCACCATCCTGGATGACTACTTGATCTCTACAGAGGAGGGAATATGATACAGAAACCATGGGCCATGAGTCCTTTGTGGCCCCAGGATTCTCCCTTCAATTGACTTTGAACAGCAGCTCCTGAAATGGCTCATGAGCTGTTTTCAGTCTTCACTAGCTATGTGACAGCCCCTGCTTAAGGGGTCAGAGGCCCAGGCTTCTCCTGCAGGGGTCCAAGACCCTTGGACACTTTTATATTTCTGTGGATTGATTGATTAAATGCCCTTTCCGTACCCTTCCACCTGCCTGCTCTTCCGAGAGCCCAGTCTTAGCTTCTGTGGGGGTTCCTTGGAATATAGAAGAGGATTCGCTATCTCCAAAATGCAAGTCAGAGGAGGAAAAAGTCATTCCCTTTTGGGAGGACAAAGATCCTTTGTGATTCCGCCTGTTACATAGGGAAGAGCTGATTCTCCTTATTTTAGATGCAGTGGTGGCTTTTCAGTTTGTAGAGCCTGCTTCTTTGCAAGCTTCATCTGTGGACCCCATTTTGGAGGGTACCAAACAGCCTTCTTGATTTTTTTTCTTTTTCTGCATCCGATGCTTGTAATCTTAATGGGAGACTACTGAGCTGGGGCTTAGGGGTCTGAAGGTCCTTTCTCGGCTGTACCCTCTGCCCCAGAGCAAGTTGAATCAGATTTTTAGGCTCTCCTGAGTGAGTGCCCTGGTCATGCTGATGGCAAAGCACATGACCATACCAGTGGAGGGGGGGCACTGCGCTCAAGAAGCCTCATGAGAGGGCAGAGGCCCTCCTCAAGAATGCTTTTGTCCTCTGCCGTAGGCTCTCAAGGTGCGCACTGTATGGATTTGGTGGTTTGAGCGCTCCTCTGATGGATCCAGCAGCTACCAGACAGCCTGGCTACGGCTCACTGCACCCTCTCAAAGGTCATGACATTGGTGGCGGTGATGACATTCCTTCACAGACTGGGTGTTTGAATCAGTCATACTCCCTGGAGATGTCCAGAGAGGACAAGGCCCTAGTGATTCATTGGCTGGAAAGGCTGCAGTTGGTTACTAACTATCCCAAGAGCAGCCTGGATCTCTTCAAAGATTTAGAATATCTCTGAGCTTCGTTCAGTATGCTTCTGAGTCTAGTATCTCTCATGGCAGAGGTATCCCTCAAACCTAAGAGCCAACTTGAATCATTTTTCTCCCAGTTCTGCAAGCCTGGGATTATCTCTGAATCCTTGGGTCTGTGGTGCTACACTGGAGCTGGTTCCTTGGGCCAGGGCGCACATGTATCCTCTCCAAAGATACCTTCTAGACATCTGGTCTCCCTGCTCTGTTTTTCAATTGCTCTTCCTCTCGCCCTGGGAGATCAAAAAGCAGTTGATGTGGCGGTTGCAGTCCTGCCAGATGGCCAGAATGCCCCTGGAAGTACAGGATTGGATGTTGGTGGCCTCTGATCCCAGTCTGAGGGGTCGGGGGACTCTAAGCCAGTTTGCCAGAAGAATTTGTCCCCTCAGGAAGCATCCTGGACAAAGTCCCAGAAAATAGAACTAGGAGAGAGGGTGTTTTGAGCACACAAACTGCCCTTTGAAACATTAAAATGCAACCAGACAACAAGAGCACAAGCCTTCTCTTTGTATGCACTTGGCTTCTGGAACAACCTCCCCCAAAAAAACAAAACAAAACAGAGGAACATAGATGACCCTGCCCACTTCAGGAAGGGATTAAAAATTCTACTCTTCAAAGAGCATTTTGATGATAAAATATAATGTCTTTAACCATAATATCTCTTCAGCAGATCATCATATAAACTTCTCCTCACTCAAACCAAGTGGGACAATATGCCTCAAAGTCTGTTTTATTCAAACAGAACCCCTATCCAAATCTTAAACTCCCATAATCCATTGCACCCAAGCACAGTGTTAATGGTTATAGCCACTCTTCACCCCTTGTGCTAAATGTTTCATTCCATGTTAACTTTCCCTGTTATACGTAATGTTCTAAGTTTAAATTGTTCCATTTAAACCACATTGACCATCAGAAATGCAGTATATAAAAGATGCTAAATAAACTGGTTGGCAGCCAAAATGACCCACCTGGCCCTGGAGAGGTTCCAATCTCCTTGCGGGTGAAGAGGTCTGAGCTGTGGCATATGTTGACAAGTAAAGCAAACCTCTATGCCAAAGCAGCGCTTGAAGTGGCAGAGCTGTCATTTTGGGCAGAGGAGCATTGGCTTGCCTGTCAGCAGCACACATCACAGGCATAGACAATGTGCACACCGACTTTGAGTCAAAATGCTGTGGAGCTGGGTAAACTGGGAAATAAGCTCTTGGGTGGTTGGCCTTGGGCGTCAGAGGGCTGTAAGCGGTGCTGAAGCTTTAAGGCAAGCACTGTGGAACTGTTTGCACCAATTGACACTGCAGGCCCCAGAGAGGGGAGTGACACAAAGGGTAAGGCGCCCTAGGCAATCCTCATCTCCTTGTGCTGGCCCTGGGTATATCTACTAGTGTAGCACAGAGAAGCCGGTATAATGCTTTCCCAGCAATAAGCAAGACTGAAAAAACTTTAGTAAATCAAGAACTCAAATTTTGAAACAGTTAACTTGAACAAGTATTTGGCTGTCCTACCACAATGAGTTCTGCATCAGAACATAATAATGACAGTGCATTCTACACAGCTGGACTCACAAACCTGTAGAAAGTCTTCCAGAGCAGGTCCTGGACTAATCTAGCAGGATTCAAGGGAAGAAAATTATCAGGTATGTAAAATGTCGTCTTCCTTTTCATCCTGCTAGACTATCATATATGTGTATATATGTGTGTATATATGCGTATATATATATATATATGCATATATATGTATGCATGTGCATATATGTATGCAGGGGTGTACCCAAGCAGTCAGGACCTAGGGTGTTCAGAAGATTATGCTTTTGACAGGACTGCCCTGCCAAAAGGTGCTCCGTTCCCACGTGCAAACTGTAGTGCTTCACAAAAGATGCTCAAAGAGAAACCAAGTGGCCGTCTTTCAAATGTTCTCTGGAGACACCAAGGCAGATTTCACTCAAGAGGCAGCCTATATCCTAGTAGAATGAACTCTAGCTCCCTCTGGTACAGGAAGTCGGCTTTGAGTGTCAGAAGGGTGGAAGCAAACAGCCCTGTGGCATCCAAACTTTAAGTGCTGCAGGGCTGTTTGTGGCCATTTGCCACTGCTGCAGGTCCTGAGAGGTAACAGTGGTGGCAATGGTGCTCCTGCAGGGCCAGCGCTCTAGATGACTGCCTAGTTCGTCTAATGGTAGCACCAGCCTTGAATATACCAAGTGATGACATCAATGAAAGTTGCTCTAGTCTTCCTCTGCCTGCTAGCTGGGAGCATAATTCGCTCGTCTGGACTGATCTAGCATGATTCAAGGAAAGAAAAGTAGCAGGTGCGCAAAATTTCTGTCCTCTACTTTTATATTGGATAAAATAATGTGGTTTCCTTGAGTCCAAGATGAGCAAATAAAAAAGAAATAAGTTGATAAACATTTTTATTGGTTTGACTTCAGACATTTTTTTATTTAACTTCCAAATATAGTCGGCTACTTTTGTTTTAAATATTTGATCTTTATTTCTCAGTTACATTGGCCATTAGGGAGACAAAGAAGGAAATCTTTCATGCACTTCTGCCCAAAAAATGGTGCTTCTGTCATTTGTTCAACTTACCAGATTGCTTATGCAGTCGAATCTGCATGCAGGTTTATAAAGGATATTTTCTTTGTCTAAAGTGACAAATACCCGCAGCATATGTAGTCAGCTCCTGTAGCAGAAGCGAAGAGTGTGGAGCTCAGACAAGGAGTAACCTTCAGATGTTGACTCGCCTGCAGCTGGGAATTGAAGGTTGTGATAAGGAAGCTTATCATAGCTCAGGAAGGAGCTATAGAAAAGGTGATGTGACTCTGAATAAGCAACCTGTCAGTTCTGGTAGAAATAAGAAAACAGAATTTTCCCATAAAAGACTACCAGTCCCAGAATGCACCAGGTTTCCAACAGCCATTAGAGGAGCTGAAGTGGGGAGACGTGTGTTCAATTAGGAGGGCTATGAGGTAATCCCTAAGCACTCATCTCAAAGGGCAGGGCCCGATTCAGCACAGCTGCGCTGTGTTAGGGAGGAGCCCTCATCTAAGCAGAATAAAGGTAGAGTTTATTCTACAGAGAATTATCTTGAGAATCAGCTTGAGCTTGATCATCTTCATCAGAAGCAGAAGCCAAACCGGACGGACAGAGAGGGAAAGAAACCCTTTGGAAGAAAGAGGAGAAAAGCCTTTGAGAGGTCTAGAAGAGTCCAGAGCAGTACGTATACTGGGAGGCATTCCAAGGGCCAGCATACACCATTGGACTGGGGAAAGCCAGAGGAATGGTGCTGCAGAGCTAGGAATCTCCAGACGGTACCTGTGAGAGAGACGGCTGCACGTGGAAGGGACCCTAAGACCCGTGCCAGAAGGTATGTGAAGAGAGATCCAGTGTCCAGGGATCTGGATTGGAAGGCTGGACATAAGAACTGGACTACATACTGGCCAGGCTATATAGAGAGGAACTATAACAGCAATGGAAGCTCAGGTATGAACACTGATCTATGCCCTAGCTATAACCTTGAAAGACAGCAGGGAAACGAGTATTCTCCTGAAAGTGCTCCATTGGGAGATTCATCTATGCTAATCCATGATATTGAACCCATGCTTGTTGAAGAGGGAGTGATAGCAGATGAAGAATGTGTTTACATGGACTGCTCTCTGTCTAAACTCCTTTGGTGATTTTCTGTTATAAAGTACAGCAACCATCACAAAGAAATACAAACTTGTTGTTTAATCTACTCAGAAAAGCTCCTGTGTAGGATTTCTAGCCACGCAGTAGAAAGCAAGCCAGCTAAGGGGTTTCAGCTGGATAACTGCTAGCAATTGAGCCATACCTAATTGCTTGTGGGCTCTGAGAGAATCACTTCTGAATCTGTGGGAAGATACAAGAAGTTTACCTGAAAAGAACAGTTTTTTTTCCTTTCTTTGTGGCTTTTGGTTTGTTTGATATATGCTAAGAAAACATTAGCTAATGCCTACAGAAAAGACCAGTTTGCACCAACCAGGTCTTATTTCTTTTGCTTTGCTTGCCTGATAAGTTAAAATGTTTTCCTGATTTTGTTTTTTCAAGTTTAACACTGAAAGCAAGTAACCTGATTTATGTGCTACCAAGCATATCTGTGTTGGGAGAAATAACCCCATAAATATCTTATTGGCTTTAACACTTGAGCACAACTAAATTATTGTCAGCAGCTGTGTCTGGTGTGAATGAACTGCATTGCCCACAGTCCCTTGCAAATCATATAGATATATGCACTTACCAAGACTGTGAAGATTCTCACCCAGGCAGCTGTCTGACAAGGTAGAGGCTTGGAGTGTAATCAGACCATTTTGGTTTTGGCAATTCCATTCACTGGACACTTTGTTGAAGTTAGAGGAAGGATTACAGGGAGTTTGGATGAAGTGTGTTTGGGTTTTTTTTGTGTTGCCTTGTAAAGTGAAGGTGTGTATCATGTTCATAGAATGACCTTGTTCTGGAAGGATACAGCATTAGTTTAATTCAAGTGAGCCATTCTTTGGCCCTAAATGTTTAACCATTTTGTATCGGAGTTTCTCAAGCGATGTGCTGTGGTGTGCCTTAAGACCTATCACATGTGCCATGGAAATGCCCCCAGTACCCCATGCTCACTCAGCAGCACATAGGCTCTGCTCTCAGCTCCTTGTGGCAACATGCATCATCAGCAGTAGCTGTTCGAACATGCATGGTGGTTTTGTTTTTTTGAGCACATGTAAATACAGCACAAGTCTTTGGAGTCTGGGAATTAACAGGTATTATGGAGAACACAGATAGCTAGACCTTGCTTTGTGCAACACAGCACTGTCTCTGAGTCCTTCCAACCTGTGCTGAAATTGTCTTCAGCATTTTCCCAACCTTTTCAAACCCAATCTGTATTAATTGACTTGGTCAGCTGTAATTATACTGTATTGTACCATCAAAAGCATGACTGCATTTTGGCTCTCAAGGGTGAAACTATTGGGATTTATTTAATGAATAGTGGACATTCTGCAGACACCTGGTTGAACCTGGGCTCCACAACTTCTCCTACAAACAGATAAGCTTATAGCTTTGTATCTTTTAATAAGCTTGCAGCTTGGTATCTCTTACCTATTTTCTTAGCTACACAACCAACAGGATAGGTAAGTTGACTGCTGGTTTTACATTCACTTCTGGGAATAATCTGTCTGCTTACATTCCTTGTGTAGCCCTCCAATCAGAAGTCTAAAGGTGCCCTCGGTTCAGGTAAGGCCTGCTGACCAAGGGCACTTAGGTTCCCACCCACCCCAGGGCTGCATTGCTTATATAGCAGTCATATACGTTGACATCTACCCTCTTAATTCGACCACACATGTCTTGTATTCAGTGCATTAATTGTGGTGCCTTCATTCTGAGGCCAATCTGGAACCTAAGAGCTTGCCCTATATGCCTCAAGTTGGCAGCCATACATAATGAATTGACTCTAAGGGAAGAGGTAGCTGCAGTGAAACACACCTCTTCTAGGATACAAACCAAACAAAGTCCCCATCGCTCCCACAGAGACTCAAACATCCCAGGAACAAATGGATCACAGTGAGCTCTGGTAGACTACGTCCTGTAATGCAGAAACACCCTGTACATCAAGAGATATTACTGTATAATGCCTTCTTTGCTTTGGTTAATGAGGATGCCCAAGCCAGGGAAGCTGAAGGGCCCTTAAATGAGAGAGTCAATGCCCAATCTCCTGATAAAGCTCCAAATATGAACAACGACTCAAGGAACAGAAAACTACTACTACTTGGTGATTCCATCATCAGAGGCACCAACTTGGAAACACAGTTCAAAGAAGGTAAGTTAGTCAAATGCTTCCCAGGCTTCTCATCTAGCAAGAATATAAACCAGATTGTTGATGTACTTAGCGCTGAAAGTGAGCAGTCCAAAACTGATGATGTCATCCACTTGGGTACAAATGACCTGGTTAGAAACAGTGCCACTACAGTTCAAAGGGACTTTCAAACTCGGGGGGAGAAACTAAAGCCCATTGTTAACACTAGCATTCTCAGAATTTCTACCTGTTCTTGGTAAGGGGACAAAGGCTACATCGCATAAACAACTTTAACGCATAGCTCCAAACCTGGTGCAAAGAGGAAGGATTCAGATTTATAGGTGACTGGGGAAACAGATGGACCAACAAGAGACTATACTGTGATGATGGACTACATCTCTCTGTCTCAGGGAAAAGAATCTTAAGTGAAAAATTCAGGCAGTATGGTGGATATGCATGTAAACTAGAAAAAGGGGGTGACGGATGGAGAAGGTCAAGTTCTGGACGTCACTCCCTGCAAAAGAACAACAACATCAGAAACAGACACACTTTTAAACCACACATAAACAAGTGGGAAGAAGTGGACAGAACAAAATCAATGCAAAACGCACGCAAGCCAGTTAAATGCTGAAAAGCAATGAGCACAAATGCTCGAAGCTTATCCAATAAAGTTCCAGACCTGGAAGCCCTAATGGTGGAAATGGACTTGGACATTGTGGCCATTACAGAAACATGGTTTAATGAATCGCATGATTGGGATATAGCCATAGTTGGCTATAATCTATTCAGAAGAGACAGAGAAAATGGAAGAGGAAGAAGAGTAGCCTTGTATGTCAAAAGCAATATTAAAGCTACTGAAATGCAGGGGGCAAGGGGAAAAGAAGCGCTCTGGGTTGTGTTGGAAAGAGATGGCACTGTCATCCATACTGCTGTAGTCCTACAGACCTCCAACTCAAATCGAAGAGTTAGATAACGAATTGATTATAGGCATTGTCAAAATGGCCACAAAGGGGGGGAAGCGATCATATTGGGTGACTTTAATCTACCCAATGTGGATTGGATTACTCCTTCTGCAAATCTGGAAAGAAGCAAAAAAATTGTGGATGCTCTGCAAGATACGTTACTTAGATAAATGGTGATGGAACCAACAAGGGAAAGCTCAACGCTGGATTTAGTGCTCACCAACAGTGATAGCATGTCGAATGTCTGGGTGGGTGTACCTGTGAGCAGCAGCGATCATCACACGGTGTGGTTTGAGATAAAAACCAAGGTGCAGTCCAACTATAGCAAGCTCAAAGTCCTAAACTTCTTCAAAAATGGCCATGTACCTAAAGGAGTTGACAGGGTGGAAGGAGATAAGGGAAGTGGAATTGCAATGGGCTAAACTAAAGGTGGCAATAAAAGGGGCAACAGATAAATATGTAAGAAAAGTAAGTAAAAGGAAAAGGAAACCTATTTAGTTTTCCAAAGAAGTGGCTGCTCAAAGACAAAAAACACAGCTTTCGCAAAATTCAAAAGCTTGCAAACAGAGGAACACAGAAATGAATACAGGATCAAACTCAAGGAGACTAAGAGAAATAAGGATAGCAAAATCAAAGGCAGAGGAAAAGATGGCTAAAGATGTGACGTGTGGTGACCACTTTCTTCAGGTATATTCGGGAAAGGAAGAAGATCAGAGGTGGAATTGCAGGACTCAGAAGTGCTGGGAAAGGACTTGTGGAAAGGGACATTAAAAAAGCGGAATTGCTAAACAAATACTTCTGCTCTGTTTTTACTAAAGAAAATCCTGGAGAAGGACCAACTGGGACTCCCAAATATAAAAATGGGAATGAAATACCACATCATTCACAGAAGATGTGAGAACAACTTGCGAAACTGGAAGTGGACAAAGCCATGGGACCGGATGGGATACATCCCGAGATACTGAAAGAGCTCAGAGGCTCTTGCAGGGCTGTTAAAGGATGTTTTCAACAGTTCCTTGGAAACGGGAGAAGTTCCTCAGGACTGGAGAATGGCTGTTGTGCCTCTACACAAGTGGTGACAGGGAAGAAGTGACAAACTACAGGCCCGTGAGCCTTACCTCGGTGGCGGGAAAAGTAATGGAGGCGCTTCTGAAGGAGCGAATAGTGAACTTTCTCAAAACAGGTTGCATGATCTGAGGCAACATGGTTTTTCCGAAGGACAATCTTGCCAAACCTGATTTGAGTTCTTTGACTGGGTGACCAGAGAACTAGATCAGGGGCATGCGATGGATGTCATCTACCTGGATTTCAGCAAAGCCTTTGATACTGTCCCTCCTAGGAGGCTTATCAATAAACTCGGTAGTTTGGGGATGGGTCCCAGGGTGGTAAACTGGATCAGAAATTGGTTGATTGATAGACGACAGAAGGTGATGGTAAATGGAGCTCATTCGGAGGAAAGGAAGGTGATTAGCGGGGTGCCCCAGGGTTCGGTCCTGGGCTCTGCACTGTTCAATGTATTTGTGAGTGATATTGCTGAAAGACTGAATGGAAAGGTCTGTCTCTTTGCAGATGATACGAAAATTTGCAACAGAGTGGACTCCCTCGAGGGAGTGCTTAACATGAGAAATGATCTACAAAAGCTAGAAGAATGGTATAATGCTTGGCAATTAAGATTTAATGCAAAGACATGCAGAGTGATGCACTTGGGTAGCAGAAACCCAAGGGAAATGTATGCGATAGGGGGCGAGATGTTGGTGTGCACAGATCAGTAGAAAGACCTTGGTGTGATTATTTCTTTAGATCGCAAGGTGGCAAAACAGTGTGACAAGGGGGTGGCAAAAGGCAGGAGGATGTTGGGCTGCATACAAAGAGGAATTACCAGCAGAAAGGAAGAGGTTCTAATGCCACTGTATAAGTCACTGGTGAGGCCTCACTTGGAATACTGTGTTCAACAAATAGGGGTGTCCTGCATGGAGCGGTGGGTTCATCCCTAAACAAAGAGATGGGGAGGGGTGGCCTGCACAGAGTGGCACCTACTCCTGCCATCTTACTCCAGCCATCTTACTGGGCAGACTAGATGGACCATACTGGTCTTTATCTGCCGTCATTTATTATATTACTATTTAATATACCCAGAAGCTTCATTTTAGAATGACAGCATCACTATGGCTGGCAGTGTGTTTTAACTCATTGGGGAGTAAGGGAATTTGCAGGTTATTTATTTATTTATTACAGTTTCTTATATACCGCGCTATTTAGAATCAGCGCGGTTTACATTATAACAAAACGACCATAACGACAAACTGTCAGGTTTTACATTGAACAGGAGTACAAACTTGGATAACTGGGTTAACTATATACATAAACTATCTACACTGCAGTGTGAGGGCATTTCTAGATTGGGTCATTTCTTGGAGGGGATATCTAGTTCAGTTGCTGTCTGGGAAATATTGGCAGAAAAGGTATGTTTTGAGAGCCTTTCTGAACTGATATAGATTGGTAATGGCGCTAATGTCAGGGGGTAGGGTGTTCCAGCATTTTGGTACATAAAAACTGAATGCCCTGTTTGTGGTGTTCGTGTTGGACTTTGAAGCCTTTGGTATTGCTAGCAAGTTTACAGCTGATGTTCTTCTTGCTCTGTTGGGGGGGACCATGTGGATTAGATTCGTGAGTGAGAGGGATGAGGTGCCTTTGATTGCCTTAAATGCTAATACAAGGGATTTGAAGGTGATTCTCCCGTGAATTGGTAGCCAGTGTAGCTGTTTGAGAATAGGAGTCACGTGTTCGTTTCTGGATGCACCGTAGAGGACCCTAGCTGCGGCATTCATGGCCAACTGTAAGGGGGTTAGTGTGGATGGGGGGAGACCTTGTAGGATGGCATTTGCAAAGTCAAAATGCGGCAGGATCAGCGCTTGATATATGGTACGGAAATCGTCTGGGTCCAGCAGGGAGCGTAGGTGTTTGAGGGAACGGATTTTGAAGTAGATGGCTTTGACTACGCTGCTTATGTGGCGTCTCATGTCTAGATGTTGGTCCAGGGTAACTCCCAAATATTTTATTGCATCTTTAGTTTGCAAATCAGCTTCCTTGACACTGACGTGGGATGGGGGCGTAAAGTTGGAGTCTCTGGAGATGAAAAGGACCTCTGTTTTTTATGCTGGATACGTAGGTTCTGTGTCTGGAGCCATGTTGAAACTGCATTGAAACAATCTGTGAGTGGGGTCAGGTCCATGTGGGTTGTGGAGAAGGCATGTATAAAAGAATGTCATCTGCATATATCATGCAGTTTACGTTGAATGATCTTATGATATTGCATATGGCTGCATGTAGATATGAAGAGTAAGGAGGATAATGAGGATCCTTGAGGTACCCCTTGTTTTTGATGGAAGTGGCTAGACTCTTCTGATCCAGACTTCACATATTGCCATCTATTGTCCAGATAAGACTTGCACCATTTTAGTGCCTTGTTGCAGACACCCTTTTCTTTTAGTCTTCCCAGGAGGATTTCGTGACTCACGGAGTCAAAAGCCGCGGCGATGTCTAGGAAAATGAGGACAAAACCTTGATGGATGTTGTCAATTCTGTGATGATATTGTGATTAGACCAGTGAGTAGTGTCTCAACCCCATGATGTTCTCTGAACCCATGTTGGCAGTTATCTAGGGAGCAACAGAGTCTATGTGATCTTGAATTTGCCGTTGTGCTTCCTTCTCAATTATTTTGGCTAAGATGGGGATGCTAGCTATTGGTCGATAGGAGTCCACCCTTTGGGGTCCAGTTTGGGGTTTTCAGTAATGGTCTAATGGAAGTCTGCTTGAGTGAAGTGGGAAAATAACCTGTTGTAAAGGAGAGTTTCATTATATTTGCGATGACAGGACTGAGCACATCACGTAGTTCCTTGATCCAAAAAGCTGGACATGGGTCGGTCTGTGCAGTGGAGGTGTTGAGTGATGCTATGGTGTTCTCAATACATTTATTGGATGGTGTGGAAAAAAAGTTAAGTGGAGAGAGGTCCGCCGGTCTTGATATTGGACTGCTGTGACCTTGTAGTTTGTACAATCTGGATTGCAGATAATCAGCGAATTCTTGTGGGTGTATGTTGATGTGTTGCTCGGGTGATGGTTCCTTTGAGAGGGATTTGGACCAAATTGAAGAGGTCACGAGGTTTATTCAATGACCTCTTAGGGTGTCAGTGTGATATTGTCTCATTCTGATAGAGATTGTTCCTCGATGTATTGCAAGGTGGGTTAGGTATGCGGTCTGATCTTCCGGTGAGCGTGATCGGCGCCATCGGCGTTCGAGTCTACGAGTTGCATGAGGGAAGCGCGTAGGTCAGGAGAGAACCATGGGGCGGATTTTCTTTTCGCTCTTGCTGTATTTTTAGGGTTTGGGTGTTGTGAGATGGCAAGCAGGCTGGAATTCCAGTGAGAGATTAGTTCATCAAGGTCAGGTGTTGTTTTGTTGATGAGTGATGGAGTCTCCGAAAGGATGAGTTCCCTATCAAAGGGGCGGAAGCATCTAGTGGAAGTTCGAGAGGTGATGTTCGTGGGTTGGCTTCTGTTCAGCTGGTCATTGTTGCTGGGAATCTGGATAATGATCAATTTGTGGTCGGACCAGGGTACATCCACGACTGATGTTGGCAGATTTTGGCTTTTGTCCTTGACTGGATGTGGCATAAAAACCAAGTCCAGAATGTTCCCTTTTGTATGTGTGGGTTCATTTATGATTTGTTTGAGACCCAGGTCTTCCATTGCATCAAGGAAACGCATTTGCGTGGTTTTGGTGTAGCGAAGGGAGATTGAAATCACCCATTATCCAATTTGGTTTGTTGGGAGTGCGGGTGTTAGCTGCAAGGTCAATGATGGTTGGAAAGGTCAACTGGAGAAGTAGATGGTGTTCTATATAACAGGGTAGGGAGAATTGTTGGTTAGCAACAGAGAGAGTGTCCAGGCTGTTTGTGCTAGAAGAGTCCACAATCTGGAAGTTGAGGTCTGATTTGGAGATTATGAGCACCCCCTCCTCCTTTTTGTTTTCCCTATGTTTCGTGTGTATGGAAAATTGGGGGGAAGTAGTTGATTGAGGAGGACGTGTCTTCTGGTGATAGCCATGTTTCTGTGATCATGAGGATCTCAAGGTCATAGAAGGAGATTGTGTCAAGGACAACAGGCCATTTTTGCGGATGGAACGTGCGTTAATGATGGCACATTTTAGGGGTCGGCATCTACAAGGTTTTCCTGGTTGGGTGTATTGGATAGCTGGAGTGCTACATGTATCAGGTGGGAGTGGCGTGGGTAGTGTTACTTTCTGTGTTGAAGTAAGGGGGACTATTCCATCTTTTGCCATGGCTATTCAGGATGGAATCCTGCCATGTGGTATGTAGAGAGATTGGGAGGTTCCAAGCCAGTGGGTGAGGAGGTAGAGGCTAAGAATGACAGCGACCTGGAGGGCCATTCTGAGGGTTTGGATTGTGTGTGAGACACTGTAGAGGAGTAATTATATGAGAGCGCACAATAGAGCAGGTACAGTTTACCTGCAAGATAATGACTAACTTTACAGAGAGAATGCAGTATTGCAGTAATGTGAACACTGTAAGAAGTGCAACGCTAGCAGTTTAAATAGACTTCCAACTGGCAAGATTGTATTGCTAAGATAGTATCTAATACGTTATGATGCTATCAGGTTACTTTGTAAGTTAATGTGGCTTACAATAGATGGAGATATTCAACAAAAACACATTCTCACAGTACAGATGTTGGTAGAACGCTGGAATCTTGGTCAGGTGTCAGGTGTCCGGCAGTTAGGTCACTGGTGAGGCATCTGGTGTGCCGCCTCTCGTGCTCTGCCTAAGGGCCACGCCAAAGGGCCCTCTGGTTAACCAATTGCAAGACTGGTTCTTCATACCTAAAATAGCATCTCTGATCAACTCTTCTGTAATCACTTCCACTAAGTTCTGTTGCTGAGATCTTAAATCCTCCTATTTGTGATCTGCACTGTAAACAGATGTGCATTGCAAGGCTGGGTTGCTGTTCAGCAGTGAGAAAGGACTAAGCATTAGGTCGGTGAACTATAGGAAGCTGCATTGAATGTGCAGCTCATTTCATCCCAGCAGCGATCACAAGAGGAGTACAGTTTGCAACTGAGCTCCTTCAACTTCTGTAGTAGTAAAATCTTGCCACACTGCCATTTCTTTACAATTTTCAAACTGTAATTGAGTACATAACATTTAAGTTTCTGATGCCTCTGTTCAGCATTATACAGCCTTCACTAAGGGATTGCCTTACCGTATGGCGTTTTAGGAACCAGGGGATTTTATTCCACTCATTTTGGCCTCTCTTCCTCTTGATAATACATAAATGCACTGCTAGCTAAACCTAAAAAAATGAGCAACTTTACTTGCCATTTTACAGAAAAAACATTTTAAAATCAACTTCTAAGGTGCGGGGTGCCAAATGTCTGCTTTTCTCCCCACCCATAAAACTGATTTTATTGTAAAACTGCATAGCTGCACACAGGTGTATATGAATGTGCACCTGCAAGATCGGGTAGATGTTTCCAGGGCCATAGTTGAGGTGGAGTGTGATATGAGCATGTGTGTTTAAAATATACAGGTACAGATGTAAATGTACACGTCGGCGTTGCACACGATGAGGGACAGTTCTGAGAGGGGCACATGGCTGTGTCCAGTGTTGATCATGTGCCTTGGCAAAAATTGAAGGAGAGTGTCTTTAATGATCTGTTGCTTTGTCTTTGTTTCCTTCAGTATTAAAGGAAACCACCTCTTGTCTAGTTTGAAGGCGGTCTGTCTATTTCTTGCACTGCTTCTGTAGTATGCATTGAAGAGGTGTTTATTGGGACATTGTTTTTTCATTGAAAGATCCATTTTCCTTCACTTTTTAATGAGATGCGCATCTGCTACACTAATTCTCTTGATTTTAAGCCGCCTTCCATCTAAAAAGTCGTGGGATAGGAGGTGATGTACTATTGTGGATCAGGAACTGGTTAAAAGATAGAAAGCAGAGGGTAGGGCTAAATGGCCAATTTTCCCAATGGAAAAAGGTGAATAGTGGAGTACCCCAGGGATCTGTGCTGGGTCTGCTGCTTTTTGATATATTCATAAATTACCTGGAAAGTGGAATAACTAGTGAGGTTATTAAATTTGCAGATGACACAAAGCTATTTAAAGTTATTAAAACCCAAGAAGATTGTGGAAAATTGCAAGAGGATCTTCATAAATTGGAAGACTGGGCATCAAAATGGCAGATGAAATTTAATGTGGACAAGTGCAAGGTTATGCACCTAGGAAAGAACAACCCAAACTATGGTTACACAATTCAAGGTTCCACATTGGGAACCACCACCCAGGAAAAAGATTGTTGTCATCGTGGATAACATGTTAAAACCCTCGGCCCAGTGTGCAGCGGTGGCCAAGAAAGCAAATAGAATGCTAGGTATCATAAGGAAAGGAATGGAAAATAAAACAAAGGGTATTATAATGCCTCTGTATCGTTCCATGGTATGACCGCACCTTGAATATTGTGTGCAATTCTAGTCACTGTATCTTAAAAAGGATATAACGTTATTAGAAAAGGTACAGAGAAGAGCCACCAAAATGGTAAAGGGGATGGAAGGATACTCCAATGAAGAGGCTAAAAAGGTTAGGGCTCTTCAACCTGGAAAAGACAGCTGAGGGGAGATATGATAGAGGTCTATAAATTTAATGGAGTGGAAGGGGTAAACGTAGATCAATTGTTTACGTCATCAGAATATAAAAGGACTAGGGGACATGCAATTAAGCTACAGGGTAACCTATTTAAGACTACATGTTGAGTAAAAAAATATTTTCTTTTATTAATCAAACTCTGGAATTTGTTACCAGAGGATGTAGTAAGAGCTGTTAGTGTAGCTGGGTTTATAAAAGGTTTGGACAAGTTCCTGGAGGAAAGGTCCATAAACCATTATTAAATGGGACCTAGGATATCACTGCTTGACATAGTTCAAGCATTGAGGAACCTGTCTCTTTTGGGGAAACTGCTAGGTACTTATGACCTAGATTGGCCACTGTTGGAAACAGGATACTGGGCTTGATGGACCTTGGTCTGACCCAGTATGACATCTCTTATGTTGTGATGTTGATATAATCACACAAAAATGCAGTTGACAAAATGAGCAACCAAGTCTTCCTGTCTAATGCCTTTTGCTGTACCTCGGATATAACATGTGAGCTAAATACTGTTTGGGGAGCAAGTGTGCTGGTGATAGGATCCAGTTAGTGACCGTTTGCATTGGTGCCCAGTGATGGTATGCACGGTAGTGTTTAAATAAGCACTAAGGAGTGGATCCGTGTGAGCAGAAGGTCTCGCTGCCTTGGGCTGGGAGGGCAGGAATGTGATCTGCAATGCTTGGTGTGTACAGGATAGCATCAGGTTTCCATGGCGATTGTGGGGGCAGCAGACTTCAGATGTGCGGGACTCAGCACTTTCCATCACACTAGATGAGATTAAAGTAATCTTCAGAGCCAGGAGCTTGCAGTGATGGGAAAATTCCCAGTGGCTGACTCATTTGTGTATGGTGGGATGCAGCCAGGGGCAGGCTTCGTTTCATCACAGCTCATGACAACATGATGTCTATAGAAACAGTTGGGAAGACACACAGCAAGAAAGCTTACACAGAACAATAGACTGACCTGCATCCACTGTGGACTTCCTGCCTAAAATCACAGTATGCTCTGTAGTCGCTAGTCCAGATCTATCTTCCTGAAGCAAGCTACCCAAGTCTGTGCATCGGGCTCCTTCTCTAGCCCTATTCAAATCCAGGCTAAAAACCCACCTCTTAGAAGCTGCTTTTGGATCCTGATGCTCCTCGCTCTTTTATTTAATAGTTTTTATATACTGCCCCTTCCAGAGGTCAGGGGCGGTTTACAGTGAACAAAACCAAAAACATTACATTGGACTTTAAAAACATTCTGCTGATAACTATATTACAAAAAAACTATCTACAATGTTGCAGTGTAAAGAATATTGTACGGTACATAGTTTATGTAATCACATAGATAAGAACCTTCTTGTATAGCATATAGCTACATAGGTGAATTTGATTTATTTCAAGAGAATTTCCATAGTAGTCCACTACTTATGTGTATCTTATCATACTCTAGACCAGGGGTCTCAAACTCAAATTGCTTTGAGGGCCAAATGAGGACTTGTAAAGTAACCCGCGAGCCGCATAAGACGCAGGGCCTCATTTGCATAAATATTTACATTATGTTATCATACAAAGCACAGACGTTAATGATGCACATTTCCCAGAGCTGACATATTCCAGTTAATAAATTCAATGAGTCTTGGAGAGCATCCACAATTTTTTTGCTTCTTTCCAGATTTGCAGAAGGAGTAATCCAATCCACATCAGGTAGATTAGTCACCCAATATGATCGCTTCTCCCTTTGTGGCTATCTTGGCAATATCTATAACAATTCGTTATCTATCTCTTCAGTTTGTTGGAGGTCTGTATACTACAGCAGTATGGATGATGGTGCCATCTCCTCTTTCCAACACAATCCAGAGCGCTGCTTCTTTTCCCCATGCCCCCTGCATTTCAGTAGCAAAAGCAAAACCTTCAAAAATGTAATGACACCACGTGACATCAATATCAAAAAGTCAAAACATGTGAAAAGCCCAGGAGACAGCCATCCAAAACCCCAAAAACTAACTCAAAAAGCAAAAATATAACATAACTTATAGTAAACTTATTTTATTGTCGGAACCCGCCGGCAAGAGATGGGGAGGAGGAAAAGCTCCCCACTCGATGACGGCAGAGACCTTTTATACTATTCATGTTTTGGTTTTTGATATTTTCTATAAATCACTTATCTGACAACTTGGCAAGAGGGCCGCAAAAATCCAAGCAGCGACATGCATGTTTCGAGCCCGTAAAGGCTCTGTATCAAGCTGGTTTTGAAAATGTACGCGCCCTAGAGAACGCTGAAAACCCCAAGCCTTTTAAAACCTCAAAAGAAGAACCTGTATGGCTGTTGTAAAAAGCGTCATCCAACGTCAAAAATGACATCATCCTAAGAGGAAGTGCAGAAATGTAATCAGCAGAAAGTCCCATTCAGACAAAAACCAGATGAAAAAAACATCAAAAACTGAAAAGTGAAAAACAGTCAGTCAAAGTAAACTCCCCCAATCACACTCCAAATGTAAACCCACGGGGGTCACAGTGTTGAGTCGAAAGATCCAACGTTGTTCACAGCGCTGTAGACGTTGCTCACGGTCTCCTCCACGGGGGTCCCCAGGGATCCAATCTATAACTCTCCACCGAAGGTCCGCAGAAGTGTGTTGTTGATGAATACAATGGTCAACAATGGGGGCAGAAAGAATCTTATTAACCAAACGAGAGGTGTGTTCACCCAATCGGACCCGGACCGGACGGATGGTTCTCCCCACATAAGAAAGGTTGCATGGGCAAGTGATAAGATAAACCACATAAGAAGTCAAACAAGTCGAGCAGCCTGTAAATGAATAAGAGTTCCCAGAGGTCGCATGTGTCCAACACACCCCCACCTCAGTGTTGGCACAAAATTTACAACGTTGGCAAGGCCAATGACCCTGTTGGCGGTCTGAAAATGATAAAGGAGGGGAACTAAGAGATGCATGTACCAGTCGATCCCGGATGTTCCTGCCTCTAGTATAGGCTAAACGGAGGGGCTTCTGAAAACAGGTATGTATGCGCAAAATTCCCCAATGTCTCAACAGGGCAGTCACAGAAGCCGTATGTTGCGTGAAAGGGAGAACCCCGGTAATCTCGGTCAGGTCGTCCCGTTGAGGGGAAGCCAAGGGAGAGGTTGATTGAGAGATGTTATTCCCTAGAAGCCATTCACGATGTGAAAAACGAGCTCGAGTGTAAGCCTGGCGAAGCACATCCCGGGCTTGGTCCTTAAAATCCTGTAATGATGAGCATATCTGATGTAGTCTCAAAAATTGGCCTACAGGGAGACCTTTACGTAACGAGGAGCGGTGATGGCTATGATAACACAAGAGATTATTCCTCTGACTGGGTTTCCGGAATAGAGATGTAACCAATTGCTCTCCCTGTTTCACAATCAAAACATCCAGGAATTCCATCCTCTGGTCATCCACTCGTAAAGTGAACTGGATTTTGGACTTAATGGAATTCAGCCAGTGCACAAATAACTCCAATTGGTCAAACGTGGAGGACCAAAGAAAAAAGATATCATCTAAACCGAAGCCAGAGGCGAACATGTTGAAACCCTGGGGATGAATAAATGAACCGCTCCTCCATATCAGCAAGGTACAAAGTAGCTATGGAAGGAGCTACAGTAGCTCCCATCGCTACCCCGTGGCACTGTTGGTAGAATTGACCCTGGAAAGTAAAATAATTTCTGGTCAGCACAAGGCGGAGCAAATCCAAAAGAGAGGATTTAGGGATCCGAGAAGGTGCTTTTGGTAAAGGACCTTTCCAGTAAGGATAAAACCTCTTCTTGGCAAATGTTGGTATATAAAGCTACAACGTCCAAGGACACCAGAAGACAGTCTTCTAAAGATCCTGAAACCGAAGATAAAAGGGTCAAAAAATGTGACGTGTCACGGAGAAAAGATTTAACCTGGCAAGCCTCTTGTTTCAAAAAAAGGTCACAAAATTGAGACACCGGCTCCAGAATGGAACCACGACAGGAAACAATAGGGTGCCCTGGGGGGGCAGTGAGGGATTTATGTACTTTGGGAACCGTATAAAATACCGGGATACGAGGACGCCGTTGTTGGAGAAAAGCTGCCTCCTGCTTGGTTACCCAGCCCCGAAGGAGCCCCTGATCCACCAGAGTTTTAATCTGTAACTGTATTTGAGGTTTTGGATCCCCCGGTAAGAGCTTATAATATTTCAAGTCTGACAGCTGGGACAAAGCCCCCTGGATATAGGCGGTGCGAGATTGTAATACCACTGCCCCACCTTTATCTGCCCCCCGCACCACCAAATCAGCATTGGTACTCAATTCCTTTAGGGCTGCGCGATGGGCGTTGGAGATGTTAGAAAAACGCGAAGTAAAAGATCTCTCACAGTCCGAAAGCGCTTGCAGCACCAAGGATTGAAAAACCTGTATAGCTGGATCCAATTGCCCCGGGGGGACCCAGCGGGAGGGGGGACGGACCAAAGAGCCTTCTTGGTGACTGTCGCGGTCTTGAAAATAATGAAGAATACGTAATTCATGCATTTCAGTAGCTTTAATATTGCCCTTGACATACAAGGCTACTCCTCCTCCTCTTCCATTTTCTCTGTCTCTTCTGAATAGATTATAGCCAGCTATGGCTATATCCCAATCATGCGATTCATGTAGCCAAGTTTCTGTAATGGCCACAATGTCCAAATCCGTTTCCACCATTAGGGCTTCCAGGTACGGAACTTTGTTGGCTAAGCTTCAAGCATTAGTGCTCATTGCTTTCCAGGATTTAACTGGCTTGTGTGTATTTTGCATTGCTTTTGTTCTGCCCACATCTTCCTGCTTGTTTTTGATGTGTGGTTTAAAAGTGTGGCTGTTTCTGATGATCTACTTTTGCAGGGGGTGACGTCAAGAGCTTGACCTTCCACATCTGTGTTCATTTTCTGCTCTAAGTACTTCAACTTCTTGGTTTGTATTCCTGCCGGCTGAAGATTTTGAGGGGCACTTGACTATCTTCTCTCCATTGAACTGTGTTCCGAAGTTGGTGCCTCTGATGATGGAATCACCAAGTAGTAGTAGTTTGCTGTTTGGTGAGGATTTCTTCATATTTGGTCCTCTAGCAGGAGATTGGGCATTGTCTGTCTCATTTAAGGGCCCTTCAGTTTCTTTGGATTGGGCATCCTCATTAGCCAAGGCAGAGAAGGCATTATGCAGGGATATTTCCTGATGCATAGGATGTCTTTGTGTCACAGGTCGCAATCTACCAGAACCCACTGTGATCCATTTATTCCTGGGGTGTTTTATTCTTTGTTGGAGCGGTGGTGGACGTTGTTCAGTTTGTATCTTAGAAGAGGTGCGCTTCATTGCAGCCAGTTCCTCCCTCAGTAGGGTCACTTCTTTATGCATGGCAGCTAGGTCTTCCCATAGTAGAGTCAGTTCTTTATGCATGGCAGCTGACCTGAAGCACAGAGGACGAGCTCTTAGGTACCAAATGATTTGTCTTGGAATGAATGTACCGCAGTTATTGCACTGAATACACGACATGCTAAATAAGCAGTCTTAGAAGAAGAAAGAAAGAAGGTGTGGGCTATTTAAGTTGAAACAACGCCGCGCAGTTAATTGTTAATTGATTAGGAGCAAGACGTGTGCAGCATCAAGAACGTTTCTTCTAAACACTTTTGTGGAATGATCCCCTGATGAAACTCAAGCAAGTGAAATGCGACGAGGCGCTGGTAAGAGGCGTTGGGAAGAAGTGGGAAGAGGACACATAAAGGGAAAGACCCGTTGAAAAGAGAACATATTAAGATAAGGTTTTTTTCACATAAGAATATACAAAATCAGAAGAAGAATTGCATTTGATTGGTCATTGATGCAAACAGGCACTGACAATTCTGACAAATTTAAAGTCAGTAAAAATAGTGCCGCAGAGTCTGAGACCAATCTGCAATACTATTTAAATGATTTCTTCATAATTACTGAAAGTGAAGTCAGTTCATTATTTCAATCAGTTATTGATAGGGGTTTGATACCCATTTAATTCTTAGTGTCAGGATTAAGTGTATGGTGGGTTTTTTTTTCCTTAATACTATGCACTAAAGCACAACGTGTTACATCGGCTCCTCACATAACTATACAGTAGCTTGCTTCTGGCTCTCTGCCTTGTTTACTTTGAAGTGTCAGACTGCTGCAGGCAGTGTGATAGAAGCTAAGCAGCAATTCACTGACACAAAAGCCTGTGTATCAGCTGGCTTGCACAGAGAAGTCTAATCCCAGCTTTTATATGTTAGTGTTGCAAGAACATGCGATTCCAGGCGCTGTGGGAGGGCAGGTCTGGTAAGCCACAGTGCTTCAGGCATTAGAAGCAGCCTGGGGGATGGCAAGCAAGGTCATCGTCCCAAGGCCTGTTCTGGTTTTGGGGCGGTTTCTTTCGGGGTGGAAAAACCTGCCCTTAATTTATTACATAATTGGAAAGAGCCTGTAGCTGCTTGTTTTCATTTCATCTTGCTATGAACTGCATGGCTGTAAGAACAGGTCTTGCAGGAACAAGTTTAACTTTCTATTCAGAGTTCCCTTTTCCCTTTTTGTGTGTTTTTGTTTATTGTAGGTGTTAGTAAAGAGTAACTAGACAACTAGACTCCCCAAACTATACTACTATATCAACATGCATGCAAGATATAACAACCTAGCTAACCAACAACAACTTAAACATCAACATACAGTGGTGTGCAAAAGTCTGAAATCACTTGTGAGTTTTGCGTTTTTTGTACTTTCTAATTTTTTTTTAAAGTATGTGTTAGCCCAGCATATTCATCTTTCTACCACGTTAAAAGGGATACATTTGGCTATTAGAGTAGACTTTTTTTGCATTCCTTGCTTCCAATATAAATACTTTAGACACTGGGAGATAGCTACTGCGAGTTTTGTGGATCCTGCGTCAAAACTGGATCGATTATCCAATATGCGCACGTTATTTCTGACCAATCAGGAGGCTGGTTTCACTAACAAATCACAATGCAGATATCTAGCCAACAGTGCAACTATAAAAACGCGCGGAATTTTTGAATTTCATACGCTTTCTGGATTGACCATGAAGATGACTCTGACCCTGACATTGGAGGAGCGTTTTTCATGTGTCCTTTGAGCGAGGAAGGATTTTCAAGCCATCAGATAGCCAGGAAAGTTGGCTGCAGTCAGAGCGTTGCTCTTAAGATTGTACAGAAGAAGAAAGAAATGGGTTCAGTATTGGACAAACCTTGTTCAGGTCATCCACGTGCATCAACATCACACCAGGACCGTGCACTACGACATATTTCACTGACTAATCGCAAGTTGCTCCCCTCAGCTACTTCAAGAGTGGTCAGACAAGAGTGAGATCAGTGTCAGCTCATCAACAGTTCGTCGCTGGTGCCTGCAGTTTGGTCTCTGTGGCTGCAAAGCATGGAATAAGCCACTGATGACTGACATACAAAGGTGCAACCGGATTGTGTGGGCGAGGAAGCACTCAACCTGATCGACTGAAATGTGGGAAAAGGTGCTATTCAGTGATGAAAGCACCTTCTGCCTGTTTGGTAACCAGGCCCACGCCTGGAGAGGAATTCAAGCCTGAGTGTCTCAACCTCACTGTGAAGCATCCTTTGAAGGTCATGGTCTGGGGCTGCATGGCTGCCAGTGGCGTTGGACTTCTTCACATCGTCAATGGAATGGTCAACGGGGCCAAGTACATCACCATACTGCAAAAGTGCATGGTGCCATCAGCACACCAGCTGTTTCCTGGCCAGTTCCTGTTCCAAGATGTCAATGCACCCTGCCATCGCTCCAGACAGGTGATCAGCTGGAAGTAGCGGAAAAACATCAAGTCAATGGACTGGCCTGCCCAGTCTCCAGATCTGAATCCAGTCGAGAACCTGTGGCACAAGGTGGCCTTGGAAAAATCCAAGAGCATCCGACATCAAAGCGTGAGCTGATTGAGTCACTCATTGCAGCTTGGAACCGCATTGTCACCAACAATCACCTTGTCAGACTGGTTCATTCAATGCTGACGAGGTGCAGTCAGGTGATCAAGAACAAAGGGTGGCCCATCAAATACTGAGCCATCACTGACACATAAAAACAGCCTTTTTCAAGGCCACATACATTAATTTGAAGGAAACCTGGCGTGTGTCCATAATATTTTAAAGCATACTTACAATAATATATCGTTGACCAACGATGTACATTACGAGATTTTCACAGAAAATCTATCAAGAGGACAACTATGGGTAACAAACTCAGAAAATAAGGGCCAAACCAATACTAAAAGTTGGCCCTAATAGCCAAATCTATCACTTATCATGAGATACGCAGAAAATGCCACTGGGAGGAAAAAGAAATTAAGCTATAAGATCACAAAGTTGAAAAAACATCGAATTTACAAGTGATTCCAGCCTTTTGCACACAACTGTGAAAAAAAAAAAAACTGAAGCAATTATCACGAGAGACTCCACATTCATTCCTCCTACTACCATCAACATATCCAATACACCGATTACAATAAAAGATGAAGTCAGATACCTTGGAGTGATTCTTGACAAGCAACTCGCCCTTCAACCACATATCAACAGGATATCTAGAACAGCCTTTTTCAAACTCGCAACACTCTGTAGACTAAAACCCCTCATCAATAGAGAACATGTCTGTACAGTATGCCAGGCCATCATTACACCTTTGCTGGACTACTGTAATATACTATTCCAAGGTCTACCCAAACAAACCACCCATCCCCTACAATTAGTCCAGAACACTGCTGCCCGCATTATTACTAGCGCTTCAATACAAGACCATATAACTCCAATACTGCAAGATCTGCACTGGCTACCGATCTCCTTACAGGCAAAATATAAATCAGCATTCACCATCTTCAAAATTAAAAACAGCACCTCGGCGGGAATACTACAGGAACTCATTGGAACCAAAACAAACAAGACCAGACAAACAGCACCAAAAACAATATACCGATACCTACTATATTCACAAGAACAAACAAATCCACATCCATGCGAGCCTTCTCTCTGGCTGCCCCTGCTATCTGGAATGTCCTCCCAGATAAGCTAAAATCTACAACAGATACAAAAGACTTCCGGAAGCTACTTAAAACCACCCTATTCATTGAACACTACAATGACATAACATGAACTGTCTAACCTAACTCTCTCTCAGCCCGTAAAAATGTACATATTTCCTGTACACAGCTCACACTGTATATAGTCCACCAAGCAATCAAATGTAAAATGTAAAAATGTAAATACTTCATGTACACAGCTCACAATGTGTAAATCACCACGCAATCAACTTCAAACCTCTCACACACACACACACACACACCTACACGTATCACTGCATGCCCACACCCACGCACCCTGACACTTGATTTGTTTGTGTAATCCGTTTTGCTTTCAGGATAAAGCTGTATATAAATCCTTTTAAATAAATAATTTGATCTCGGTGCCATCATTTTCAAAAAGTGTCTGACTATAAAAGACATCTCTGTCTTGGATGATCTGTATAATGTCATAAGGACATGAAATTTGTTTCATTCTGGCTGTTTCCTGCTGCCTCTGCTTGTTGAATGTCACTTCAGTTGAGCTGATGGTTGGTAATGGGCTTCCTGACCCCACCTCCAGCCTAAACTGCCATTTCCTAGGAAGCTCCCTGCTAGCTGAGTGACAAGACTGCGGACTCCAGCTGTAGCTCTGGACCATAGCCATGTGTCTAAGATGCACAGGGGTCAATATTAAAAAAGAGTCTCACGTTTACCAGCTGCTGGTAAACATTTAACTCTGGCCACTGATTTTCAAAGGTTAGAGCCTGTGAAAATTGCTTTTGCTACTTTGGGACTATGGGTTTGGTGTCTGAGTGGATTTGAAGTAGAAGGGGGTATTAACCTCACACTGCGGTATATGTACGGTATATGAGACTAGTACGACGCCTCAAGCCCCTCCTCACTCAGGAACACTTCCGCACAGTTTGTCAAGCACTAATAACCCCAATCCTAGACGTCTGCAACCCAATCTATCTAGGTCTAACGAAACAGACACTCAGACCATTGCAACTGGCACAAAACACTGCAGCACGCATAATTGCTGGCACCACAAGACAAGAACACATCACACCCACCCTAAAAGAGCTCCACTGGCTGCCTATCCGTGCCCTCATTAGATACAAGACAATCATAAACATTTTCAAAATCAAACATCAATCATCAGCTTTCAGCCTACACCCACTCATACAACCAGACAACAGCACAAAACCGAGAAGAGGCACATCCAACCGTGTCAACCCACCTAAAGATATCAACAGGGTACGCAAGGACACCGAAAAACAAGCCTTATCAAAGGTGGCACCAACAATCTGGAACGCCCTCCCCGACGAACTGCGTTCAACAGACCTTAAGGAGTTCAGGAAACTACTGAAGACAACCCTCTTCATAAAACACTACGGTGACATTACTTAAACCATGCAACAGACACCTCAATTCCCCCCACATGTCACTATAATTGTAATTAAGCAAGGAACTGATACCCATAGCACTGTAAATAGTGCACGCTGTAAATAGCACCACAAGAATCAACGTCCAGACACACTCACACGCATACACTACTCACTGCATGTGCACACTATACCCTATATCTTATTGATTGTTTGCTGTTCAGACCGCCTTGATTGCAGGATAAGGCGGTATAGAAATATGTTTAAATAAATAAAATAAATGTACTGCAGTGAGGTTCAGCTGCTGACAATTGTCACTATACATATAGCTATCTGTCACCATTTTTGCATATATTCAGTGCTGCTGCTTATCCATGTGGCTTATGAAAAGAAAATAATTTAGTCCTGTGAAAAGCTATCAACTTAATTTTATTTTTACTAGTTTTCAAAGGTTAAAACCACCTTCCTCAGGTTAGGACTAACATGCAACACTATTTCATCCATGCAGTTATGCTGAATATATACACAGATTGAGACCCTCCAGCATCTTCTGGTGCAGACCATGCACCATTTTGGTTACTTTTCTGTGGCTTTGCCCACAGTTATTGTGCAAATTGTTCATAAGCACTCTTCACGAATCGTGTAGCATGTACTCCATTCTCATGGGCATCTTCTGGTAGTCATCTGTGGTCCATCACCAAACACAAATGTGTGTTCAGCATTTCCGCTTTTCCTTATCTCCCTCCACTAATTGATTCATGACATTCTGTCTTGTACTGTACTTCCATCTCTGGCTTCCTCTTGCCCACCCTGAAAGGACACTTTGGGCAGAAGAGGCCTATTTTCATTTCATTTGCTTCCACTGGGGGAGACTCTCACCCCAATAGGCTCTTATTGTCCTTGTAAGGTATCGCATTGGAAGTGGCCCAGTGTCAGAGCAGCAGGCTGAGAACCAGGGAAACCAATGTTCATATCCTGGTTCTCCCATGGATGCTTCTTTTGACCTTGGGCGAGGTACGGGCTGATATTGAAAGTCCTTGGCTAGCAGACTGGCTGAGGGTGCCTACCGCAGGTTTCAGCAAATAGTGTTACTGAATATCTCCACAGACCGTCCTGGCATATGATCTTTCCTGAGTTCAAATAGTGTTGTGGTGGGGGGTGTGGATTTTTTTTTTAAGGAACAAAGGTGCCTGCCAGCTCCACTGACCCAGGTGCAAATCGCACCGCTGTCAAATTGATCTCTTGATTCATGCCAAAATGAATCACAGTATTCAGGTGATTATACACACCTGCTCACAACAAAGGACTGACTGCTCTAAGTTTCCTCCATATTTACCTGCATCAGCTTTACCTAGAACAGAAAAATGCAGGTCTTCAAAGCGGGGTTTCTGTTATGCCTCTTCAGAGGCAACTGGGATGTTTAGTCATCCTTTGTAAATGTAATGAGTTCTCTTGGGGGCAGTTTCTCCAAATAGGTTAATTTTGTGCACACCATGACAGTAACGAACTTCACTTCTAAGCCAGGGTATGTGAACTATGATCTCGGTCTCTCAAATTAGCGTCTACTGCTCAGCATAGTACTTGCATTGTGCAAAAGAGATTCCTCTGGAGTTCATAAGATATAGCATGCATAGGTAACTTGGACTTTTCTCTTAATCAGGCCTGTGGCTGCTAATTAGAGTTGCAGAGTTACCCAGTTCTGTGAGTGGGATTTTAAGCCAGCCCTGGATTTCTGACAAGCTCATCCTGATGTATTATAGGACCTGCAGCACTGATTCCAATGAGTAATATCAAGGACTACAAATACCATATTGCATTGCAATGCAAAACCAGAACTGGCAAAAAGACTCACTGGTGGAACTGGGTAATTTGGCAACTCTGGTATCTTTCTGCCACGTCGTCTTGGTCCTGACTGATTACCTTTTGTCTGTCCTTGAGTATCTTTTTCCCTTTTAACATGATTCACAGAATAATCGCTTGGAACAGATGCCTCTGTTATCATTGCCGTTCTTACCACTGTCTGGTTTCCTTGCATTCAACTTCATATCTGCCAGAAGAAGAATGTTGCAGGTAATCCTCTCTCCATTCTCTGTAATTCTCTTAGCTTTTCTGGTACAACCATGACGCCGTGTTGAGTCTTTAATTCTGTAGAGAGATTTTCTGCCATCAGACCTTTGCAGCCAGCTATGAGATGAGTACTATTAATACTACTACTACTACTACTAATTTGTGTAATGCTACATGGCGTACGCAGCACTATATAGAGACATGTAAGAGACAGTCCCTGCTTATCAGAGCTTACAGTCTAGTCAAGACAGACAACATGGCTGGGGACTAGAATATATCTAGGGAAATGTTAAGAATATACATAGGCGATGAACAGGAAGGAGGCTGAGGGGATCAGGATCCAAAAGCAAAGAGTTTTTAGGCTCAATTTGAACAGGGCCAGAGATGGAGCCTGGTATGCAGACTCGGGTAGTTTGTTCAGGCATAAGCAAGGTGGAAAGATGAAGTCTGGAATTGGCAGTGGAAGAGAGCACAGATAGAAGCAGAGTTTCCGAGGAGGAATGTGTGGAGAGAGAAGAGGGAAGAGTAGTGAGGAGCAGCTGAATGAAAGCACTTGTAGGTCAGTATCTTTCTTTCTTGAGTTTCTTGCTATATCATGCCTTCAGAAACCATCAGGGCAGTTTGCAATAAATGCAAAAATATAGCAAAGTCCAAAAATTTGGTTAAAGTGGAAAAGGAACTACAATTCAACATAAGAAAGCAAACAATCACATTGAGAGGAGAAGAGGGGGGTAGGAAGAGAGGGAATTTAGCTAGGGAGGTCTGATGGGAGGTCATAGGCTAAGTAGAAGTGATGAATTTTAAGGAGTGCCTTGAACTTGGGTATTATGATTTCCTGGCGGAGGGGGAGAGGGAGGGAGTTCCATAGGGATGGTGCCAGGACGAAAAATGCTGTTGCAGGTGCGTTCTAGGTGAGCAGCTTGAGACAATTGATGTGGATAGACCGGAGGCTGCGAGGCACCAGACGGAACTGTAGAGAATTGTCTAGGTATTGTGGAGTGTGGGAATAGAGAACTCAGTGGGTCAGGATTAGGAGCTTGAAAATACAGTGGGGAACCGGTAGCCAGTGAAGTTGGATTAAGTGGGCTGTGATATGGCTGTATCAAGTAGTATGAGAGATATGGGCAGCAGCATTTTGAACTAATTGCAGTTGGTGGATCTGATGTAGAGGAAGACCAGCAAAAATAATATTGCAGTAATTGATTCGAGAGATTACCAGTGACAGGAGAGTGGTGAGCAAAGAAGGGGACATGATATCGCTAACTGCTCTATTTGACGGAGAAAAATGAAGGAACGACATGTGAGGTTGGAGATGTGATCGTGGATAAACAGCTCCGAGTTGAGGATTACACCTAAGTAGTGAAAGGAAGATACCAGGGGTATTGGATTATCAAGAAGTATAGGGGCCAGAGAGAGGGAGTAGAGTTTCCAAAGGTAAACTACATTACTGATGTCTTTGAGGAATTAAGGTGGAGGAGGTTTGTGGAAAGCCAGCTTGCGACACATGTCGGACAAGTATTGAGTGGTGAGAGGTCCGGGGACGATGGGGGATGTGTGTGGTACAGGAGAATGTCATCGGCGTAATAGGCTGACACACCAGACTGCTGCACCAGCAGAGTGAGAGGGGTAAGGAAAATTGTTGAATAAAGGTGCAAGAACTAAGCCTTGGAGTGCACAGGACAGGGGTATGGAAGTGGAGGTGTCAGATGGAGAGATTATGGAGAAGAAGCGGGAGTGCAGAAAAGAATGAAACCAGCAAAAGTGCCGCGCAGACCCACATTCCTAAGGCGAGAGAGGAGGAGGGCATGGTCAACAAGATCGAAGGCAGCTGAGGGATCCAAAGAAACAGCGTGTGCGAAATGCAACTCGTTAAGGAGAGAGAGAAGAATGGATTCAGTACTATGACCAGGATGGAAATCAGACTGGTGTGGGTGCAGAAAGTGGGTGGAATCGAGGTGTGAAGAGAGCTGAGAAAAGTAAGTTTGAACGGGATGTGGAAATGGGATGCAGAAGTTTGAATGAAATGAGTAACCATTGCCAGCTTTTTCTTACAGAATCTACAAATGTATATTAGGCTGGTTGTTTACATCATACACAGAAAAAAATCTCTCATCCTTGGGTTTGTTCACCTCTCTATAACCATTCATGTGTCTTGGTTTCATCCATATATGGTTCCTGTAGTAACACTTTGCATTTCCCACTGGATTTATGCATTTGCTACTTGTCCTTCCTAGTCTTGATCTAATTCTTTAAAGACTTATTTTTCTTGCTTTGCAGTCCCTTTTCTTCCTTTCCTGTGCATACAAGTGGATTCTTACTCTTTCCTTCTTGTCAGAATTCTGCCTGTCCAGGTTTAATGATGGAACTGGATTCTTGTTGCCTTCATACTGCAGTACTTGTTTGTGTGTTTTGGGCTGGTTGATGCTGTTAAGTGGGCCTGGAGGACTATGATAACTTTGTGTAGTCAATTTCTATGAGCCCCAGTCCTCCTTTGACTTTAGGGATATACAGTCTCTGCATACACTGATTCTTATAAACCACCTTGTGAGCATAGAGGAGTTTTTATCTTGTTCATACATCCAGTTCTCAAAATTATTTGAGGCCAGTCTGCAATTCCAAAGAGCACAGGGATTGCAAGCTGGTTGATGGCTCATATCTTTTAGCTATCTGCTTTAATCTCCTGTAATACTCTTTGCTGGCCTTTTTTTCTTTAAGGGCTTTATACTAGATTGTTGCTCCTTCTACTGCTAGATATTTCTGTACACCTTCCTGTTACAGTCATCAGACAGATGTTTTCAGTTTTCCTATTTTCCTCCAAGGCAGGTTGCCTTAGCACATTTTATCCAGACAAAAAGTCATCCTGATGTCACCTCTTCACCCTTCATTTCACCACCTCCCTCCCAACAACTAAACACCCACCACCCGCTGCACCCAAAACAAACACACAAGTAACAAACCTATCAAGTGCCACAAGAATGCACAGTCAACTCACATACCTGTGCGTAATTAACCTTGTACATAGTTAACCATCATAACTGCCCTACCCTTGTACATTGTACAAAGTTATTATAATCTAATGTAAACGTTCCTTGTATTCTCTTGTTCGATGAAAACCGCTTTGTCCACCACAAAAAGTGGTATATAAACCTAGCCAAATAAATAAATAATAAAATACATTTGATAAACTTTTTTTTTTTAATTTAATATTTATTGAATTTTTGAAATACATTCAAACGAATGAAGGAAAAATGGTAACGAGGAAATAGCATTCCAAAATAAGCAAAGTAAACAATATATATCAATACATTACCATAATCAGTCCACAATCTTTAGAAGAGGCATCAGGAAATTATTTACATATAATGTAGGGGGGGAAAAAAAAAAGCAGTGCAAGACTTATACATCAGCCGAATGAGAAGCAAAATTCACAATTCATTCCTCCCTAGCTATCAGGAACTCCAGCAGCTGGCGGGGCTCAAAACCATATATAATTTTTCTTTATACGAAACACAACACCTAGAAGGAAATTTCAACAAGAATGTCCCGCTGAGGGAGTGGGCTTAAAGCCCAGAAATTCCTTCCTCCTCAGCTGGGTACCTCTAGCTAAATCAGGAAAAATATGTACATATGAGCCCATAAACTGCTCACTGAAATTCCGAAAATACAAACAAAGAATTAAAGCTTTATCGGTCTCCAGGGCCAATGTAATAAGGAGGGTAGTACGAGCAGTAACCAACTCCAGGGAGCTCTCTAGAAATCCCGTAAGATCCCCAGGAACCCCCAGAGGAGCACTATTAACTCCCTGAATACCCCGACCCATAGTTAGATACTGAACTCTGGTTAATGGTGGGAGATCCTCCTGGAAGTATCTACGAACCATTTCCAGAGGAGAAAGCATGGGAGACCTAGGAAAGTTAACCAGTCTTAAATTGTTCTTCCGGACTTTGTTCTCCAGATATTCCAACTTCCTAGTATTGACATTCCGATCCTTCACATGGGCATGGTGTAATTCTTGGAGCCGCTCCAGATCTCCACTCAGCTATGCCAATTTCCCCTCCTGTTCCTTTTGCACCTTAGAAACCACCTACAAATCAACCCTTAAAGTCTTAATCTCAGTACTCACAGATATGGCAATTTTTTTCCAAAGAAGAGTTCATTGTAGAAATGGCCTCCCATAGCACTTCAAGCGTTATTTTGGCAGGCCTCACCAAACCGCCGACTCCTGTATTGACTATCGGGACCAAATTCTCCTGGGCAGGTCTGGTCCATGCTCTCGACTCGGCCCCCGATCCTCCCACAGCTCCAGGAGACCCACACGGAGCATTTGCATCAGCTATAGAGCCCTTCACAATCCCCTGCTTCGGCGTGCTGGTCACCACGCCAGCAGGAGACTCTCTCTTCTGCCAGAGAAACCGCTTCCGGGACAAGGCGGGGGGGGTGCCCGCTGCTCTGGGTACATTTGATAAACTTTAAGCTTTTTAGTAAATGGTGGTGGTTTGGTTCTGTGTTGATCCGCTGGGACTATAAAGCTTCAAGTCAACTATAAGCAAGTGTGGTGTTACCTTTGAATTTTTGCTAGCTATAGGATTTTCTAATGGCAGAAGCCAGCGGCACGATTTTCTAACAGAATACAGCTAATGGAATTTCCCGATGAGGATACAGATGAGGAAATAACATACAAAAAGCCTCATTAAGATAGGGATAGAAGTGTCGCCTGAAAGCTTAAGCTGGCGTTTTTTTCCTCATTTGGTTGGAAGTTCTATATGGGCTATTTTTTCCATGTTTGCTTGAGGGATTGGCAAAGTGCCTTTTGTCCTTGGGCAATATGTTTATGATGATACTGAAATCGATATCATCAGATTCCATCATTGTCTTGAAGTGAACAGCTTGTAGATTAACTAGACAAGTTATTTATTTGGTCTATAATTTTTGAGAATGTTGCGTGGGTCTCCCTTTGGAAGGAGTGTTTTTCCTGTTACCATTGTGGTGTTAAGTGTGGCTGCCTGATCAGTTGATTTTTGCAGTTTGCTAAGATTTGGTGAAAGGATATCAGCTGTTTTTAAGCCAAAATTGGTCGCTCTGTCTGGACCAGGACTCCTGCAGTTTGGGGGTCTTTTTTAACCTATTTTTTTTTTCATCTCAGGTCATTTCATAGCTTTCAGGTTCGCTTTCCATATTCTCTCATATGCTGGGCAGCCATTTTGCTTCTCAGTTGTGCTCTACAGAGTTCTGCCAAATTTCTCCAGAATTTTTCTGTAACAATTTTAGTTGGTGGTATCACTGCACCCGTTTTCTTCTTATTTCCTCTAGAACTATTTTAGGTTCTCTCTAAATAGTTTATTTTGATATATCTCCTGTTTTTCTTCATATCACAGATTTTCTGCCTTTATTACTTTCAGTATATTACAGCATATGAATTTCAGGTCTTGTGTTTAATGCCCGCATGTTTGATTTTGATATTTTGGATCTTAGACTGGCATCTCAATCAGGAGCACCTTGGCACACAGATTTTATTTCAGGCTTTCCATACCACAGGGGGCTTCTGGTAAGGCAGTTTCCTGGTACATTCTCGCTTAGAGCTTGGTCCTTGTGGGCTCATGCCAGTTGGCATGAGCTGCTTGGAAATATGGTAACCTCCCTGCTTGTGAGCTATGTAAAAATAGGAAAGCGATGGTAATGAGGGTATACTACCAACCTCCTGGCCAGAATGAACAGATGGATGTCATGCTAAAAAAAAAAAAAAAATCAGGGAAGCTAACAAGTTTTATAGCGGTAATGGGTGATTTCAGTTATTCCAGTATCGACTGGGTCAGTGTCGCTGCAGGGCATGCTCTGGAGTTAGAACTTCTAGATGAAGCTTGGAGGAGCTGGTTCATGAACGGATAAGAGGGGAAGCTATTTTGGTCCTAGTCATTAGTGGAACATAGGATCTGGTGCAAGAGAGAAGAATGTTTGGAGCACTTCATAATAGTGATCATAGCATGATCGTATTTGATTTAATATATGGAGGGAGGACTGCAAGGAAATCCACAGTTCTACCTTTTAATTTTCAGAAGGGAGACTATGTTGAAATGAGGAAAATAGTTAAGAAAAGCTAAAAGGAGCAGCTTCAAAGGTTAAAGATTTAAATTAAGCATGGACATGTGTTTAAAAATATCACCTTGGAAGCCCAGACCAGATGTATTCCATGCTTTAAGAAAAGTGGAAGGAAGTCCAAAAAACTGAGCATGATTTAAAGGTGGGGTCAAAGAAGCTGTTGCTAAAACGTCATATTTTCAGGCTGTAGGAGCCAAATGATGAAAACTGGAAACATCATAAGCACTGGCAAGTTAGATGCATTACATTGATAAGGCAGGCAGAGAGAGAATTTGAAAAAAAGCTTGCCATGGAAGCAAAAATGCATAATAACTTTTTCAAGGACATAATAGCAAAAAAAACCAAACCCCACACCCCTGTGAGAGAGTCAGTTGGACCATTAGATGATAGAGGGATAAAAGGGCTGCTAAAGGAGAATAAGGCCATAGCAGAGAGACTGAATGAATTCTTTACTTCGATCTTTACTGAAGAAGATGTAGAGAAGTTACCCATGCCTGAAGTGGTATTTAAAGGTAATGTATTGGAAGAATTTGAAAAAATGATAATTACTTACCTGGTAATTGTAGTTCCTTTAGTGAGTCCAGTTTAGTCCTCCACCACTGGGTAGTGCACCTCCTTCTGCAGCTTGGAGACTGGGCATGTTGAAAACGTGACCTCACTGGATGTAGCCTGGAAGTGTCTCCCATCCTCCCCAGTGAACTGTTGACAAAGCAACACTCAAAGGAGCAATAAATAAGTAGCTAATATTTTAACGCAATTACCTAACAACAAAAAACAGTAAACGGATATCCATTAACTATGTAACACTGGATTCTACCCTAGAAAGCCAGGCCATTTTCCCTTGTGCCTTTTCCGTCCCCTCCAAGGAGAATCATAGCTAGAACAGAAAAGATTAGAAAGATGTATACCTACCGGTAATCTCACACTTCCTTGACTTGAACCCCCACTGCTAGTACAACAACCCAGGCGGGATTGAGGACTAAACTGGACTCACTAAAGGAACTACAATTACCAGGTAAGTGTAATTATCATTTCCTTAGCGTTCCTCCAGTTTAGTCCTCCACCACTGGGATGTAACAGAGCTGTAATCATTGGGAGGAACCCTTCCAGCCAGCGTGCAATACTGCCGATCCGAAACGGGCATCAAGTCAATAATGCTTACTGAAAGTATGAAGGGATAACCAGGTGGCCGCTCTACAAATATCCCCTGGTGGAACTAAACCGTGCTTCGTCCAGGAAGCCGCTTGCGCCCTGGTAGAATGTGCACGCAACCCCGCAGGCACCAATCTACCTCCAAAAGATAAGCCGAACTAATCACTTCTCTGATCCACCGAGAAATGGACGCCTTCGCCGCCGCTTCCCCTTTGCGAGACCTGCCAAACAGACGATCTGATTTGCGGAAAGGTTCCAAAACTTGTAAATAGTGCCGCAGAACCGCTTTATATCCAAATGGCACAAGCCCCAGTCAGACGAGCTTCCCTCAAGCAAACCTAGCACTGGAAGAGACACGTCTGATTAAGGTGAAATGGTGAGACTACCTTAGGCAAAAAGGACGGTACCGGACGCAACACCACCTTTTTCCGAGAAAAGGACAACGCCTGTAACTCCGAAATGCGCCTTGCCGAACAGATTGCTACCACAAAAATACTGTTTTCAACATGATATCTTTCACTGAAGCTTTGCGCAAAGGCTCAAAGGGTTCCTTGGTCAACGCCCCTAAGACCAAATTAAGATCCCACGGGGGCACCACGACTCTACGAGTGGGCCGCACCCTGGTAACCTCCTTCAAAAAACGCAACATGTCTGCATTGGTACCGAGTGATTAGCCCCTGCACCTTGCCTCTATAGCAAGACAAAGCTGCTAATTGAACTCTTCAGGAACTTCTTGCATAAAACGTAGCACCACCGGAACTGATACTGTCACCGCACGCAGTTGCCTGCGCGAGCACCAATCCTCAAACAAGCGCCATACACAAACATACGGCAAAGATGTGGACGTCTTCCGTGCCCGAAGCAAAGTCGCGATGACTGCTCTCGAGAAACCTTTTTTTCTGTAGCCTCGCCCTTTCAATGGCCAAACCGTAAACAAGAATCGATCCACCTGGGGCATCCGAAGCAGACCCTGTAGCAACAGATTTTCCGACACCGGCAATCTCCACGGCTCCCTGTCTAACAGCCGGATGAGGTCGGTGTACCACGGCCTCCTTGTCCAGTCTGGAGCCACCAGCAACACTCTTCCCCGATGGGCCTCGATCCGTTGAATCACTCGACCTATGAGTGCCCACAGTGGAAAGACATAGAGAAGACCCGGTGTCGGCCAACATTGTATCAGCACGTCGATCCCCTCCGACATATGCTCCCGTTTGCTGAAAAACCGACTCGCCTTGGCTGAGTGAGGTTGCCATGAGATCCATGACCGGCGCTCCCACCTGTGAACTACTTGTGCAAATACGTTTGGATGCAACTCCCATTCGCCAGCATCCACCTGCACTCTGCTGAGAATCTGCCATGATGTCTCTCCCTGCAATGTGGGTTGCTGATATTGCTGGCAGTCGCGTTTCCACCCAAGCGAACAACGCCTCTGCCTCTGCCTCTTCCTCCATGGCCGCACTTCCCATACTGCCCTGACGGTTGGTATATGCCACCGTTGCGGAATTGTTGGACAGAACTCGCACTGCTTGCCCGGTGACCACCGCTTCGAACGTTTGCAGAGCCAGGAACACCGCTCTCAACTCCAGCCGGTTGATTGACCATTGGGCCTCCTGAATGTTCCACAGTCCTTGCGCGAATCTCTCTCCGTAATGTGCACCCCTCCCATGAGACTGACGTGTGTCAGCAGTGGGAGCCACTGCGGCTGTTCCAGGGGCATTCCTGTCTGAAAGGTGCTCGGGAGAAACCACCACCGCAGAGAGCTCCTGACCCCGAAAGGGCAGGGCAGCCGCTTGCTCAGTGAGTCGTCCTGATGTGACCAGCGGCAAAGTAGCGCCCTCTGCAATAGACGCATATGACATCTGGCCTATGGCACTGCTTCCAAGGCCGCCGCCATCGTTCCCAGCACACACAGGTAACTCCACGTCGAAGGTGCTGGCGCAGCCCTGAACTTGCTGATCAGCTGCCGTAGGACTTGAACCCGACGCGTCGGAAGAAACACCGCACCTGTCTGCATGTCGAATCTCAGACCCAAATATTCTAGCTCCTGGGTTGGCACTAGATGGCTCTTTGCCACATTGACTACCCAGCCGAGACTCCAAAAACTTCACTACTTTGCTTGTAATCTTTGGACTTTGCTCGTATCAACCAATTGTCGAGATAGGGATGTACCAAGATCCCTTCCTTTCGCAACGCCACTGCTACCACCACCATGATCTTGGTAAAGGTGTGCGGTGCCGTTGCCAGTCTGAAGGGCAATGCTTGAAATTGATAGTGCCCCCAAGGGATAGCGAAGCATAAAAACCTTTGGTGGGCCTCTCTGATCGGAACGTGCAAATACGCTTCCGTAAGATCGAGGGACGTCAAGTACTCTCCTTGTCATACTGCCACTATGACGGACCGTAACGTTTCCATTCTGAAATGAGGCACTCGAAGGCAACGATTCACACCTTTTAAGTCCAAGATAGGTCGAAGCGATCCGTCCTCCTTTGGCACCACAAAATAAATGGAGTATCGACCCATGCCGTAATCTTCCCTCGGCACCGGGGTAACTGCTCCTATTTGCACCAGTCGATTTAGTGTGTGTCGAACCGCCAGAGTTTTCATCTGCCCTTTGCAGGGAGACATCACAAACGAGTCCCTGACGGGCTTTGTGAACTCCAGTGCATAACCCTTGCAGATAATTTCTAACACCCACTGATCTGTCGCTATTTGGACCCAGGCAGGAAGAAATCCCCGAAGACGCCCGCCTATCAAATTGCTTCCTACCGGCGCCCGCCTCACTTCATTGGGGCTTTCGAGAAACTCCTGCGGCCGCCGCTGTAAAACCTCTACTTGCGCCACAGAACTCCTGAAATCCACCCAAGCGCGAAGTCCAAAATCTCCAAAAATCTCTAAACTAACCCAAAAATGCCGGAGACTACTTTCCCTGCTTAGGCTTATCCTCCAGGAGCCTACCACCTTTCAACTCTCCTAACTCCTTTACCAACTTGTCAAGATCCTCTCCGAACAACAACTTTCCTTTAAACGGAAGCTTACTGAGCCAAGACTTAGACGAGCCATCTGCTGCCCAATTATGTAACCACAGGGATCTATGGGTGGCCACCAGCGATGCCATGCTGTTAGCCAGAGCCCTAATCAAGTCGTAATGCACATCCGCCAAATAGGCCGACCCCAACGCTAGCCGATCTAGCTCTTTCAGACTCTCTTGTTCCAGTCGCGGCGACTGCCGCAAGCTTTGGGACTATCGTAGGCATGCTCTAGCCACCCATGCTCCACAAATGGACTCCTGTAAAGACAAAGCGTTAGTTTCAAAGGATTGTTTCAATAAACCATCCACTTTCCTATCTTGTGGATCTTTTAAAGCCACGCTACTTTCTACCGGAATCGTGGTGGTCTTGGTCACCGCTGACACTGCCACATCAATCCGAGGAGACCGAAATCGTGCTCTGTCTTTCTCTGATAAAGGATACAACCTGTTCATCATCCGCATTCCTCTCAACCCCGCTTCAGGCTGATCCCATTCTTCCTGAATCATGCGGTCCACCACTCTGAACAGGAAACACCACCTGTGTTTGCCGCACAGCCTGGATTATAGGGTCTTCCCCCTCATCCTCTTGTGCAGGCTGTTCCGCAGTGAGCTTTAACTTCTGGAGAGACTCTCTGACCAGTGCTGATAACTCCTCCTTTCGAAATATACGAATAATCTTTGCCTGATCTTCTGGCTCTGGAATCTCCCCTGCTTCCAATTCGTCCATTTCTGCCTCTAGGTCTACGTTGGCTTCCTCCGACTCCTGCCACTCTCCTTCCGAAGGTGAAGCCTGCCGAGGCCTCAGCCGCTTAACGGCCCTCAGAGAGCTGCCACACGCCTCTGCGGAAGCAGCCTGCTGAGACGGTGTAGTCAGAAGGGGTCTGGCATCTTCCCCTGCCACCTCAAACAAAACGCCTGATGCATAATTAACACAGTCTGGACAGAAATCACCGAGTGGCGAGTCAGATTCCCCAGCCACAGCCATCCCCATGGGTCCAGCTGGAGTCTCCGAACCAGCTACTGGCGCAACAGACATCAGAACCTCTCCAGCCGAAGTCCCCGGAAGGTCCTGCCCCACCGTAACTTCCATCTGCTGCTCCACACTGGTAGACACCGCTGTGCAGCCCCGACAAATTCCAGAGTCAGCGATAGCTCCCCTGCGGCTACCACAGACTACACATTGGGGGCGTGCTGCCATGACTTCGCCCACAATCTGTTTTACAGCAACCAAAGAGATCCCTGCTTTGACTGACCGGGCTTAGCTAACTAAGTTTTTGTCCCCGATTTAAAAAGAAAACTATATATATATAGTTTGTTTTTTAAATCGGGGACAGTCCCAGTACTCACCCCAGGACCACAGTAACTTTCTCCCCCAAGTTAAACACTTCTTAACTGCAACCGCAGCACTTACTGCCTGCTGACCTCTCAGCGTTACCCAAAAGAAGCAATGAGTCCCAGACCCGCAACGGCCTAAAAAAAACCCAAAGAAATCAAACAAAACGAAATGAAATTAACTGAAATGAAAGGGTTTCAAGGCACCAAACTATAAACTAAATTACCTTAAATTAAATCCTGCAATTCTTGCTGTGGCAAGCACACCGCTAAAATGGCCGCCACTGAGCAAATGAACAAATGGCGCCAAAAGCACCTCGCCAAGCCACACACTGCCCCAGCGCTCCCTGCGCTTGTCGGCCTGGTGCAATGTCCCTGACATAACAAGCGCTCACCTGCTGACCCCCAATCACCCTCCAATGTCATGGAGGTACTGCCCGCAAGTCTTTGCTCTCTCTACGTGTGAGCGGAAGACTAGCAGACTAGCTCCCGCCGCCGGCTGCAGCGATCACACTGAGTCGCGGCTTCCAAGCACCGCCGACCCGCAGCTGCTGCGGAAAAGAGAGCTCTCCCCCATCCACTCAAGGGGGAGAGATCTGCCCTGCATCTGCACGACTGAGGAAAATAGCGGGGAGAGGCAGGAACCGGCAGCAAGGTACAAGCCACACTGTTCCCCCCCCCCTTTTTTTTTTTTTTTTTTTTTAAATTTTTTTTTTTTAAGTAATAGCAATCAAATCAAGAAAAAGCAATGTACAGAATACAAACAAATGAAATAGACCCTAAACTATAGCTACTCTCACAGCTCCTTATTCGTTCCTCAGGTGAGCCCAGCACCTAGGCTCACTATATCCTCCTGCTGCATGGAGACTGGACACACTGGAGAGGATGGGAGACGCCTCCAAGCTACATCCAGTGAGGTCACGTTTTTGACATTCCCAGTCTCCAAGCTGCAGAAGGAGGTGCACTACCCAGTGGTGGACTAAACTGGAGAAACGCTAAGGAAGTATCAATTAAGCTGAGAAGATGTATTAGAACTATTAGATGAAATAAAGAGTAGCAAATCACCTGGACCAGACGGTATAAATCTGAGGGTATTGAAAGAACTGAAATATGAGACTGCAGACCTACTATTAGTAATCTGAATTTATTTTATTTTTTTATTTAACACGATTTTTTTTACATAAGAACATAAGATATGCCATACTGGGTCAGACCAAGGTCCATTAAGCCCAGTATCCTGTTTCCAACAGTGCCCAATCTAGGTCATACATACATAGCAGTTTCCCCAAAAGACGCATGTTCCACAGTGTGTGTACTGGGTCAAGCATTGATATCCTGGGTCCCTTCTTAATAATGGTTTATGGACCTTTCCTCCAGGAACTTGTCCAAACCTTTTTTAAACCCAGCTACACTAACAGCCTTAACTACATCCTCCGGTAACAAATTCCAGAGTTTGATTACACGTTGAGTGAAAAAATATTTTCTTTTATTAGTCTTAAATAGTTTACCCTGTAGCTTCATTGCATGTCCCCTAGTCTTTCTATATTCTGATAAGTGTAGATTGATTGTTTACGTTATTAAAAGAGGGCTGCCGCACAGTATCCTGTCCTGTGCTGCTGAGGTAAGCTATATTCAGATTTGATTTAAATTATAGCTCTTTGCTGCTGCTAGGCTCTAACTTATTATGAAATTTAAACTACAAGCTCTCTGCTGGGTATGAAATGTAACCAGAAAGTTCTCTTCTGTGTTTTAAACTTAAACTGCTGCTACTAGGCCCTGACTGATTTAACAAAAAATAGTGCATTTACAGATTAATTAGCTTTAATACAAAATTCCTTTCAGAAAATTCCCAGAAATATATACTCACAATTGCAGATCTCTCTCCAGAAGTAACAGTCCCCTTTTCTAGTCCTTCAAGACAGCTTTGATCATTTAGTCAGTGGTTTACATTGTAACTTAAACTTGGTAATGTACATTTAACAGGGACATTGATAACCTGGATTCTTCTGGGGCAATGGGGGGTTAAGTGACTTGCCCAAGGCCACAATGAGTGGTAGTGGGAATCGAGCCCTGGTCTCTTGGTTCACAAGCCACTCCATCTAACATTAAAATCATCTGTAGTACTTGAAGATTGGAGAATGGCCACACTAACACCAATTTTTAAAAAGGGTTCCAGGGGTGATCAGGAAATTACAGAGCAGTGAGCCTGATATCAGTACTGGGTAAAATGGTAGAAACCATTATAGAGAATAAAATTAATGATCATGCAGATAGTCATGGTTTAATGGGAGGGAGCCAACGTGGAATTAGCCATGGAAAGTCTTTTCTTACTAATTGGAGTATTTGTGTGCAATTCTGGAGACCGCACCTTCAAAAGGATATAAACAGAATGGAGTCGTTGCAGAAGGTGGCTACTAAAATGGTTAGTGGTCTTTGTTATAAAGCATATGAGGACAGACTTAGATTTCAATATGTTGTGTTTCCTGTGCGGATATCCAGTTTAGTCCTCCACAATCGGGTTCTGCCCCTCTCACTGCAGCATGCAGACTGGACCAATCAAATCTTCTGTAGTACATCTCCAGCAGGAGCTCCCAGAAGCCCCCCAGTGTGTCCAGTCTCGTTGCAGTGTGTAGACGTAAAAGTGTGTCCTCTGGGCACACTTAGTGACCTATGCAGGAGCAACACTAGTTAGTTTGTTTTCTAGGGTTTATTTTGGGGACATTTCTCTATTTCTTTGCTAGTTAGCTGTGCCTTTCAAACTGAAAGTAAAAAGAAGCCTGTCTCCCTGGAGCTGTGCCACAGGAGACTAAGAGAAAGTCAGACCTGCTGGCTGCTGTTGCCTGCCTAGACCATTTTATCAGCCCTGGGTGAGCTTCCCCTAGACAGGACGGGGAATTGCCATACCTAAGAAGGCAGTGCCTGGTACTGGGAGATTGTGGCTGAATCATCTGATCCTGAGCTGGTAGGAGTTTGCATTTCATTTTACTTTATTGTGTGCAGTGCTCTGCCTGGGATACCAGCGTTTCTGTAGGCTCTCCTGAGCTTATTGGCAGTTTTTTTTTTCTACAATCTGCTCGTTTGCCCTTCATTACAGGGTCGTTTTAATTTATTTACATGTTTTTTGGTGACTTTTATATTTTCGCGCCGTTTTTTACCGCGGGTGAAAAAGTGCGGCGGCCATTTTGGATTTCAAAAGTGCTTTTTTCAGGCATTTTTGATCGCTGTGCACTGGTTCCCCTAGCGTTTTTGGGATTCTTTTTTTTGGCGATTTTGCTCAGGGCACCCCAGGGATCCTGGGATATATTTTGTTTCTTGTAAAAAAAAAAAAAAAAGAGAAGTTAATTTTAAATCGGGGCTGATTTGCATAGGACTGCTCAGGTGCTGTGGGCTTTCCTGTGACTGTCCTCTTCTATCCCCCTGGGCAGAGGTGGCCTTGGGATGGCTTCCAAGCCCCAGTGTGTGATTTGTGGAGCCCGCAGGGCGGGGACTGACCCTGGCATCTGCCGGGACTGTGCTGCAGTCCCCTCTGAGTTAGAACAATCAGGGAATGTTCAGGATCAGGTTACCCCTGGGGATGCTTCTAATTCAGGGGACAGTATTCTCTCCCGAGCATCCCTCAGTCTGGCTCGGTCCCTCCGGCCAGCGGTTCCGTGGCTATGTCCCAGCAGACTGCTGTTACTGCCCCAACTATGGTCTTTTCCCCTGATTTTATACTCCTAATGCATCAGGCATTTCGCCTGAGCAGGTCCGGTCAGTTGCCGGCTGTCGGGACCCCCCTCTTCCCTCGGGGTCCTTGGGGGAGGGTCCTTGTCCTTCTCCGCCCGGGGGCAAGCGGCTCCGGCTGGGGGTCAAGAGCAGGACGCCCTGGGTTTACTGGCATCAGAGGCGGAGGGCGATCCTGACACTGACATGGAGGAGTTGGAGGATGGGGAGATCCTGGAGCCGGAGGATCAGGCTCGGGTCATTCGGGTGTTCCGTAGGGACGAGCTGGTTCCTCTGGTCACGGAGTCCCTGCAGGCGCTAAACCTTTCGGCGGTGCGGCCCCTGGAGGAGGAGGGTCTTGAGGATCCTCTAATTCAGGCAGTTAGGGATACCCAGGTGGTTTTTCCCGTCCACCGCGTGGTGGATCAGATGATCCAGGCGGAATGGGAGCACCCGGAGTCTGGTTTGAAGGGGATTCGGACCATGAATCGTCTGTATCCTCTTGCGGATAAGGACAGGGACTTGTTCAAGTCCCCCCGGGTGGATGCTGCGGTTTCCGCGGTGGCCAAGAAAACTACCATCCCGGTTGAGGGGGCGGCGGCCCTCAAGGACGGGCAGGATAAGAAGGTGGATAAACGTGCTCAAGCAAACCTTCGATACGGATGCCGTGTCATTGCAGGCCTCTGTTTGTGGGGCTTGGGTGGCTCGGGCGTGTCTGCGGTGGTCACAGCAATTGCGCTCGAGCTCCGGGCTCGACCAGCAGGGTCTGGTGGAGGTGACCCGGTTGGAGTCCGGCTCGGCTTATCTGGCGGATCTGTTTTATGATTTAATCCGCGCGTTGTCTAACAGTATGGCCTCCGCGGTAGCGGCGCGCCGGTCCCTCTGGTTGCGCAGCTGGGCGGCGGACGGTGGTTCTAAGGCCCGCCTCAGTAAGCTGCCGTTTAAGGGCAGATTGTTATTTGGGGAGGCCCTCGAGAAATTGGTGAAGGACCTCGGTGAGTCTAAAGGAGGCCGGCTTCCGGAAGATAAGCCAAGGGCCAATCGGTCCGCCTCGTCGGCGCGGGGATCCTTTCGGGATCCGCGCAGGTTTCGGCCCTCCCGCCAGTGGGCCTCGCAGCGTGGCAGGTTTGGAACACGTGGCCAAGGATTCCGGGCCTTCAGAGGAGCCGGCAGAGGCTTCTCTGCAGCCGGTTCTTCCTCGGGCTCTTCCTTTGGACGCAAGCCACAATGACGCCAGGCAGGCTCTGGAGGGGGGACCGCTTATCGGAGGTCGCTTGCGCGATTTTCTTTCCTCTTGGGCCCAAATAACGTCGGATCGCTGGGTGCTACAAATTATAGAGGAGGGTTACGCTCTGGAATTTGCGTTCCCTCTTCCAGATTCCTTTGTAATGTCTCCCAGCAGGGGAGAGCAAAAGACGCGGGACATCCGCGTGACCCTGGATCGGCTGTTAGCGCTGGGAGCGGTGGTTCCGGTGCCTCCCTTGGAAGAGGCGCCGGTCGCTACTCCATTAATTTGTGGTACCCAAAAAGGGCGACTCTCTGCGTCCGATTTTGGATCTCAAGGGCGTGAATCGCGCGCTCCGGGTCCCGCATTTCCGCATGGAAACCCTGCGGTCAGTCATTGTAGCGGTGCGAAAGGGGGAGTTTTTGACGTCCCTCGATCTCACCGAGGCCTATCTGCACATCCCGATACGCCCAGCCCATCAGCGGTTTCTCCGCTTCGCGTTCCCGTGGGGCCACTTCCAGTTCAGGGCCATGCCGTTCGGCTTGGCTACGGCCCCGCGCACTTTCACGAAGGTGATGGTGGTGGTCGCGGCGGCCTTGTGCAAGGAGGGCATTTTAGTCCATCCTTACCTGGACGACTGGTTGATACGAGCAAAATCCAGTCGCGAGTGCCGGCGGGTCACGAGCAGAGTGGTAGCACTGCTGCGGTCTCTCGGCTGGGTGGTGAACGAAAGGAAGAGTTGTCTGCGGCCCTCGCAGGACCTGGAGTATCTGGGGGTGCGCTTCGACACTGCTCGGGGGCTGGTGTGCCTTCCCGAGCGCCGCGTCCTGGCGTTGCGGGCTCTGGTCCGACTATTTCGGGGGATGCCCGCTCCGTCGGCGTGGTGGTACCTCCGGCTTCTCGGTACGATGGCGGCGACCTTGGAGGTGGTTCCTTGGGCGCGGTTCCACATGCGCCCGCTACAGAGGGCGCTCCTTCGGCGCTGGTCCAACCAGTGCGATTCATTACACAAGAGGCTGCCCTGCCGAAGGCAGTGCGGCGGTCGCTGCGGTGGTGGCTCTCCTCCGAGAACCTGACGCGGGGGATTCCCTTGGAGCCTCCTCTGTGGGTTCCCCTTACCACGGAGATGCGAGCCTAGTCGGCTGGGGAGCACACTGCGAGACCCGCTTCTCACAGGGGGTGTGGTCCTCGCAGGAAGCGTCTTGGTCGATCAACCGTCTCGAGCTTCGGGGCGGTTCGGCTGGCCCTGATGAACCTGGAACCTCTGGTTCGGGGTCGGGCGGTCCGGGTTTGGTCGGACAATGCCACCACGGTGGCGTACATCAATCGACAAGGGGGCACAGGGAGTGTGGCCCTGGAAACGGAAGCGACGGCCTTGTTCAGCTGGGTGCAGACTCGGCTGCCGGCAATCTCGGCGGCGCACATTGCAGGCGCAGACAATGTACAGGCCGACTTTCTCAGCAGAGTGCGGGTGGACCCCGGAGAGTGGGAGTTAAATCCTCAGGTGTATGCGCAGATAGTTCGGCGATGGGGTCCACCCATCATGGATCTGATGGCGACCTTCCAGTCGGCCAAAGACAAGTCGCTTCTTCAGCAGGCGGCGGGGAGCGGATGTCCGAAGGACTCGACGCTCTCATTCAGCCGTGGCCGACGTCCGGGATGCTGTATGTTTTTCCCCCGTGGGCCTTGATCGGCCGGGTCGTCCAGCGCATCGAGTGCCATCAGGGGCGGGTGCTGCTGGTGGCCCCGGATTGGCCCCGGAGGCCCTGGTATGCCGATCTCGTCCGGCTGCGAGACGGCGTGCCGTGGCGCCTTCCGGCGTTGACGGACCTTCTTCTTCAGGGCCCCTTGCGGATGCCCCAGGTGGCTCGATTCTCGCTTACGGGTTGGCCATGAGAGGGCTCGGCTGAAAAAGAAAGGTTATTCGTCGCCCGCGGTGATTTCCACCTTACTGCGGGCAAGGAAGTCGTCCACTTCTCTTACTTATGTCCGAATTTGGAGAATTTTTGAGGATTGGTGCTCGCCGGCGTGGAGTTCGGGCGGCGACGGTCTCGGTGCCCGTCGTGCTCAGCTTTCTTCAGGATGGCTTCGAGAAGGGTCTCGCGGCCAGTTCCCTAAAGGTCCAGCTGGCCGCGCTCTCTTGCTATAGAGGCAAGGTCTTGGGCCGCCTTCTGGGCGCTCATGCGGATGTACGGCGTTTCTTGACCGCCGTGTTCCATTTGCGGCCTTCCCGCAGGACGGTGGTTCCTACGTGGGATTTGAATTTGGTCCTGCGGGCTCTGGCTCGGGCACCCTTTGAGCCATTGCGGAGAGCGTCCTTGAAGGATCTCACGTTGAAGACGGTGTTTCTGGTAGCCATTTGCTCGGCACGGCGCATCTCGGATCTGCAGGCCTTGTCATGCCGAGAGCCTTTTTTGTCTTTCTCTGCGGAGCGGATTGTGCTCCGTCCGGTTCCTTCCTTTCTGCCTAAGGTGGTGTCTCCCTTTCACCTTAATCAGGCAGTTTTCTTACCAGTGATTTCGGCAGACTCGGTCGAGTCGGTGGACAAAGGGCTACACCGGCTTGATGTGGGTCGCACGCTGCGTCGTTACTTGCAGTCTACCGAGTCCTTCCGGAAGACTGATCGGCTTTTTGTGCTCTTTGGAGGTGCACGGAAAGGGGAGGCGGCGGCTAAGGCCTCCATTGCTAGGTGGCTTAAAGAAGCGATCGCCTCCGCGTATCTGTTGCAGCGGCGGCCGGTTCCGGAGGGTCTCCGGGCTCATTCTACTCGGGCTCAGGCGGCCTCTTGGGCGGAGCATGGTCTGGTTCCGCCAGCGGAGATTTGTAGGGCGGCCACCTGGTCGTCTCTGCATGCTTCAGCAGGCACTATCGATTGGATGTGTCGCGGCTCGGGATTCCTGTTTTGGTTTGGCGGTTTTGCGCGCCGGCCTACAAGGTCCCGCCCGGTCTTAACTGCTCTGTTACATCCCGATTGTGGAGGACTAAACTGGATATCCGCACAGGAAAGGGAAATTACACTAACCTGGTAATTGTAGTTCCTGTAGGATCCAGTTTAGTCCTCCTTCCCTCCCGAGTATCTGCATGATTTTGCGGCGCGCTATCCCGAGCAGGGGTTTCTAAGATGGGTTTGCGTCCCGTTCGGACGATAGCGGCAGTCGGGCATTCCAGCTATGGCTCTTCCCTTTCCTTGGGGTTCCATAAGCTCCTTGGTTCCTGGGGGGGGAGCTTGGTGTAAATTTAAGGGCGTCGACTACGGCGCCGGGCAGTGTTCTGACTTCCTCGTTTGGGGAGGGAGTTGGTTATTCCAGAGGGGGAAAGTCATGATTAATGTTATTCTAATGATAATTTCATGTGTTGCTTCGTTAAGTATGCTTTGTTACTAGTACACTGGGGGGCTTCTGGGAGCTCCTGCTGGAGATGTACTACAGAAGATTTGATTGGTCCAGTCTGCATGCTGCAGTGAGAGGGGCAGAACCCGATTGTGGAGGACTAAACTGGATCCTACAGGAACTACAATTACCAGGTTAGTGTAATTTCCATATATATTAGAGGAAAGGCGGGATAGAAGAGATATGACAGACATTTAAATATCTCTATGGCATAAATGCACAAGAGGAGAGCCTCTTTCGATTGAAAGCAAAAAAAGGGGACATAGGATGAGGGTAAAAGAGTATAGGCTTAGGAGTAATATGCAGGAATAGTTCCTTATGGGAATAGTGGTAGAGGCATAGAATACTGTCCTCATTTCTACTACTTCAACTGGGAGACTAAATTCAAAAAAGCATGTGACAAATATGGATCTCTTAAGGAAGAAAGGGGGACTATTGTAGTTGATATGGAAGGGCAGATTAGGATGGGTCATGTGGTCGTCTTCTGCAGTCATGTTTCTATGTTTCTAATCTATTATATTTTTTGAAGGTGTGAATAAACAGACAAAGGTGAGCCAGTTGATGATAGTGCATCTGAATTTTCAAAAATCCTTTTGACAAGGTTCCTCCTGAGACTCTTGGCCAAAGTTAAAAGTCATGGGATAGGAGGTAGTGTACTATTGTGGATCAGGAACTGGTTAAAAAGATAAAGTAGGGCCAAATGGCCAAATCTTTCAATAGAGAAAGGTGAATAGTAGAGTACCCCCAGGATCCGTGCTGGGCCTTCTGCTTTTTAATATATTCATAAATGACCTGAAAATGGGAATAACAAGTGAGGTGATCAAATTTTGCAGATAACACAAAATTATTCAGTTATTAAAATGCAAGAGGATTGTGAAAAATTGCAAGAGGACCTTGACATATTGGAAGACTGGACGTCCAAATGGTAGATTAAAATTTAATGTGGACAAGTGAAAAGTTATGCACTTAAGGAAACAATCCAAACTATGGTTACACAATGCAAATTTCCACATTAGGAACCAGGAAAAGGATTTAAGCGTCATTGTGGATAACACATTGAAACCCTCCACTCAGTGTGCCTTGGCCATCAAGAAAGCAAATAGAATGCTAGGAATCATAAGGAAAGGAATGGCAAATAAAACAAAAGATATTATAATGCCTCTGTATCATTCCATGGTGTGACCGCACCTTGAATATTGTGTGCAATACTGATCACCGTATCTTTCTAATTCTGCTATATCCTCTGTATCTTTAAAAAACACCTGTTCTCTGCCACCAAAATAGTAAAGGGGATAGAAGGATACCCCTTTGAGGAAAGGTTTAAAAGGTTAGGGCTCTCCAACCTGGAAAAGAGACGGCTGAGGGGAGATATAATAGAGGTCTATAAATTAATGAGTAAAATGGAACGGGTAAATGTAGATTGGTTGTTTACTCCATCAAAAAGTAGAGGACACTGAATGATGCTATAATGTAGGCCAGTTAGCACTAATAAGAGAATAATTTTTCACTCAATGCATAATAAAACTCCAGACTTTGTTACCAGAGGTTGTAGTAAAAGCTGTTAATGTAGCTGGGTTTAAAAAGGTTTGCACAAATTCCTGGAGGGAAGGTCCATAAACCATTATTAAAAAGGACCCAGGACACCCACTGCTTGCCCTGGGACAAGCATTGTGGAACGTGTACCTTTTTGGGAACCCTCCAGGTGCTTTTGACCTGGATTGGTCACTGTTGGAAACAGGATACTGGGCTTGATGGATCTTGGTCTGACCCAATATGGCATTTCTTATGTTATGTTTTTATTTTCAGATGTCAGAGGCTGTTAGCAGTTTGACCTGGACTGTCTCCCCAACTGTCCTGTTGAGTCTCAGTGGACTCCAGGTAGAGGGTCCTAAAAGGGCCTTCCCTTGGATCTATGTACAAGGCCTCCCTGGAGAGAGGTGTGTGTGTGGGGGGGGGTTCCTTTTATATCCATTCTGGGGGACTGTAGCATCTGCTAAATTCTGGGCTGCAGCCCTTGGCTAGAAGTACACCACTTTAATTCTTTTGAAGAATTCACAGTAGAAGAAGCCAATATCATCCTCCCTTCAAAGGGGCTGCTCCCCTCCTTTATCATCCTGACTGGATTGTGGCTCTGCCTTCCTTTGTAGGAAAGATCTTCAAATGGCAGGGCAGGACCAACCATACCGCAAACTAGGTGATTGCCTAGGGCAGCGACTTATTTTGCAGAGGTGCAGCAAAGTGCAGGGCATTCAAAGCTAAACAAATTTTTTTGACAGCCAAAGGAGATGTAAGGCTTAGACTGCCTAGGACGCCATCACCTTAAACCAACTCTGGGGATGGCCCTGTCAAATGGATCCCTTGTGTCTAGTGGACAGACAGATGGTGTTTGAGTTCATAGCAATTGCTTATTCCTCTTGCCAATCAGACTTTCTCTGTCCTCTCCAGTTTAAGAGAAGTGCTGGCAGAGGTCAAATTTTCTATTGCCCGTTGACCTCTGGAGGCCATTGGGAACAGGGTGCATCCTATCTGGTAAGCATAGTCTAAAGCGAGTCAGAATTCACTCCATGGAGTGTGACTGTCTGGGGTGGAGTCCGCTTGGGTGTCCCCAGGGCCATTTCTAAGGCTGCTTGGCCATCATTGATCATCTTTGTGAAGGTTTATAGGGGTGCTCATAGAGGTTATTCAGATGACTCCTTTGACGGGATAGCCACCCCACTCATCTAGACTGGTGTCTAGCTGGATGAAAAGGAAGGAAATTTTAATCATACCTGATAATCTCCTTTTCTTGCATCCTGCTAAACCAGCCAGGATCATCTTCTACTGCTACTACTATTCCTTTATATAACCCTACAATGCCTATGCTGCACTGTACAGATACATATAAAAGACGGTCCCTGCTCGTCAGCACTTAGTCTAATCAAGACAGACAATACAATAGCTAAGAACAAGCGTACGAATAGGGAAAGATAAGGAGACAAAACGAAAACAAGAGATCAGGATCCCAAAATAGCCTCAAAGGTGAGCCTTTGGCATGAATTTGAGCAGAGGGAGAGATGAAGCCCGATGTACAAACTCTGGTAGTTTCGGACATAAGGAGAGAAGCAAGGTGAAAAGGATCGGTCTGAAGTTGGTAGTGGAGGAAAAGGCCATAGAGAAGCAAGCCAGTGGAAGAGCGGAGTTCATGGAAAGGGGTGTAGGAAGAGAGGAGAGATAGTGAGGGGTGGTAGAGTGAATGCATTTAAAGGTCAGACGGAGAAGTTTGAATTGGATATGGAAACTGAAGGGGAGCCAATGAAGTGACTTGAGGTTATGAGTATATCGGGGCTGGTGGAAGATTAGCTGTGCAGCAGAGTTCTGAACAGATTGAAGGGAGACATGACTCAGAGGGAGACCAGTAAGGATGAGGTTGTAATAGTCAAGCTGGGAGGTGACAAAAGGGTGGATAAAGGTTTTAGTAGTGTGTTTAGAAAGGAAGAAGCAAATTTTGTTAATATTATAGAGAGAAATGACAGGTTGTAGCAGTCAGTTGGATGTGTGTGGAAAAGGAGAGGGAGGCCTCAAAGATGACACCCAGGGTTGTGGGCTGAGGAAACAGAGCAGAAGAGTGTTATCTACAGAGATAGAGAAAGGAGGAAGGTGGGAGGAGGGTTTAGGGGGAAAAATAAGTTTTGGTTTAAACCATGTTCAATTTCAGACTGAGTCATCCAGGCAGTGATGTCAGGCAGGCAGAGATACAGGCCTGGAGTGACAGAGATATCAGGTATAGAAAGATAGATCTGGGAGTCATTGGCATAAAAATGATACTGAAAGCTATGGGAGGAGATGAGCGCCAAGGGACTGGGTATAGAGAGAAAAGGGGAGAGGGCCTAGAACAAACCCTAGGGGTACACAGAGTGGGATCACAATAGAGGAGGAACCACCAGAACAAACGCCAAAAGAGCGATGGGAGAGAGAAGAGAACCAGGACAGCACAAAGCCCCTAAAACCGTGAGGATAATGTGGTTAAAAGCAGCAGAAAGGTCATGAAGAATGAGGACTGAATAAAGGCTCTTAGATTTAGCCTGGAACCAGTTGCTGGAGACTTTAGCAAGCGCTGCCTCAGTAGAATGTAAGGGACAAAAAACAGATTTGAAGTGGATCTAGCAGGGGCTGAGAGGAGAGAAATTCATGGCAATGGCGGAAAACTGCACATTCAAGAAGTTCGGAAACGAAAGGAAGATGGGTTGATAATTAGGACAAGTAGGGTCAAGTAAAGATTTATTTGAGGAGAGATGTGACCAGAGCATGCTTGAAGGCTGCAGGGACAGTTGCAGTGGAGAGCAAGAGGTTGAGAATATGTGAGATGGAAGGGATGAGATAGGAGGAGATGGAGTTAAGGAGTGGGGATAGGATCAGAGGAACGGGTACTAAGTTTAGAGGCAGAAGAAGAAATTAGACCTTACCTGCTAATTGTCTTTCCTTGAGTTCTCTCTGGGCCAGTCCAGGCACATGAGGGTTGTCAACCTTCTCCAGCAGCTGAGGACTGAATACTGAAACTTTTCAATGAACTAGCATCTGGCTCCCCCTGCTAGTCCACCTCAGTCTACCACTTAACAAGCAGCGTAAGCCAAAACTGAAAAAAGGAATGTAACCAGTCTAATCCGCCAAAACTGTGACTAGCCTGAGACCGACTAAAACAGTAATTGCTCTTATCGTCTAACCTCCCTTTGCTGTACCCTATTTTTATTTTTTTCTTTTTGAAACATACGACTCCCGAATTAGATATGTGGGAGCCCCCGTAAATCATGTCAACCAAGCTCCAGGAGCGGAAAACTCTGCTAAACACTCTTGAAAAACTCCGCTCGGATAGGACTAAAAGTCTGAAACCTGCAGGGCAAGTTCCTAGACCCCCGCGTAAAGGCCCGAAACTAAAACACTGATATGTTGCCAAAAACTCCAGGGTGGGGCCTGGACTGGCCTGGAGAGAACTCAAGGAAAGACAATTAGCAGGTAAGGTCTAATTTCTTCTTCCTCATCGTCTCTCCGGGCCAGTCCAGGCACATGAGGGAAGTACCAAAGCAGTATCTACCCCTGGGAGGGACCCGCCAGGCCCGCAATGATGGCCAACGCCCCCCACATTTGCATCCATTCTGGCCTGCACATCCAATCTATAGTGCTTTGAAAAGGTGTGCAGAGAAGACCAAGTAGCCACCCGACAAATATCCACAGGTGGAATCAAAGCAAACTCGGCCCAGGACGCTGCCTGGCTATGAGTTGAATGAGCACGGAAGTCTTCCGGGGGCGATTTTCCGCTAGCTGTATATGCTGCAGCTACGGCATTTCTCACCCATCTAGTAATGGAGGCCTTGGAGGCCGCTTCCCCCTTTCGAGGACCCCCAAATAAAACAAATGTCCGGTCTGCGAAAGGATTCCATACGCCGGAGGTGTCTTTTCAACACTCTACCTAAATCCAATTTCCGGAGCACCCCATCGATGGGCTTTCCTTCCTGGACCTGAAAAGTCGGAAGCGAAATGGGTTGATTCACATGAAAACGCGACACTACTTTGGGGAGAAAAGAGGGAACAGGCCGTAAGGTCACCTTCTCTGGAGAGAACTGCAGAAACGGCTCCCTACACGAAAGCGCCTGAAGATCCGAAACTCTTCTCGCCGAACATAAGGCTACCAAGAAAGAGGTTTTCCAGGACAAATCTGAGCGATACCTCCATCACCGGCTCAAAAGGAGGCTTTGCTAACGCCTCGAGGACCAAGTTGAGATCCCAGACCGGTACTACTGACCATGTTGGAGGGCGCAAGTTCTTTACAGCTCGTAAGAAGCGCAGAATATCCGGATGGCCCGAGAGGAGAACTCCCCGCACCTTACCTCGAAAACATGCCAGTGCTGCCAACTGAACCTTGAGAGTAGTGAGAGCTAAGCCTTTATCTAGACCATCCTGGAGGAACGACAACACTTCCGGAACCAGCACTTTGCCAGGCTGGATTTGCCGCTGCTCACACCAGCGCTCAAAGATACGCCAAATGCGAACATACGCTAGGGACGTAGATTGTCTTCTGGCCCTCAAGAGTAGCCACCAGAGAGGCCGAATAACCTCTACGTCTCAACCGTTCCCCTTCAAGAGCCAAAGCTGTAAGCGAGAAGCGATCCACGTCCGGCATTAGAAGAGGCCCCTGACTCAAGAGGTTCGACTGAGCCAGAAACCTCCAAGGCTTGTCTATCAGCAGCCTAACTAAGTCGGCGTACCATGGTCTCCTGGGCCAATCCGGGGCTATGAGAATGAGACGGCCGACCTGACCCTTTACTCGACGAATGACCCGTCCTATCATCGGCCAAGGGGGAAACACATAAAGCAACACTCCCGAAGGCCACGGTTGTGCTAGACCGTCCAGGCCCTCTGACATGTGATCCCTGCGTCTGCTGAAAAAACGCGACGCCTTGGCATTGTGGAACATGGCCATCAAGTCCATTACAGGTTGCCCCCATCAACGGGTAAGGTCGTAAAACACCGCTGCGTTCAACTCCCATTCCCCCGGATCTACCACATGTCGACTGAGGTAGTCGGCCTGTACATTGTCTCAGCCTGCGACATGCGCTGCCGAAATAGTTACCAGGTGGGACTCTGCCCAGTACATCAACCGCTGACTCTCTTCCAAGAGGAACGCGCTGCCCGTCCCTCCTTGTCGATTGATGTAGGACACTGTCACCGCATTGTCTGAGAAAACGCGCACCGCCTTTCCGTCGACCAGAGGGCAAAACTCTAGAAGCAAAAGCCGCACAGCCCTGAGCTCCAGAAGATTGATGGACATGTTGGAGACCAACAGCCCTGAGCTATTTGAGCCCCCCAACCCACGAGACTGGCATCTGTCGTGAGTAGGAGCCATTCCGGCTGCCGTAATGGCATGCCGGCCCGAAGATGAACTGGATCCAACCACCACAGCAGACTTTCACTCATGTGCTGCGTACGAGGCAATCTGCAATCTAAGGGATGCTCCTGCGGCGACCACCTTGTCAGTAAGGCCTGTTGTAAGGGCTGCATATGCACTCGAGCCCAGGGAACTAGATCCAAGGTTGCTGCCATGGACCCTAGCAGCTGCAAGTAACGCCACGCTGATGGGGCTTTCAAGCATAAGAACGCTTTCATTTGTCTCAAGCTTCTGAATTCTGACTTCCGGCAAAAACACCGCTCCTATCTTTGTGTCGAACACTGCCCCCAAATAAAGGAGCCGCTGAACTGGCACTAACTGGCTGTTGGTCTGGTTTATCACCCAACCGAGCTTTTTCCAGGAGCGAGACCACTTTCACCGTTGCCAGTAGGGACTCCAGAAGAGATGGAGCTCGAATCAGCCAATCGTCGAGATATGGGTGTACCATCACTCCCTCTCCTCAACGCTGCCGCGACCACCACTATCATTTTTGTGAAGGTGCACGGCGCTGTAGCCAACCCAAACAGCAATGCTTGGAACTGAAAATGACCCATGGGTACCACGAAGCGCAAAAACCTTTGATGCTCCGGCCAAACTGGAATATGTAGATAGGCCTCCGTCAGATCTATGGACGTAAGAACCTCTGTTGGTTGCACCGAAGCAATTACGGATTGTAGAGTCTCCATGCAGAAGCGTGGAATTCTCAAGCAACGGTTCATGTGTTTGAGATCCAGAATAGGACAAAAAGAACCCTCCTTTTTGGGAACCACAAAATAAATTGAGTATCGACCTAATCCGAATTGGTCGGAAGGAACCGGGATCACTGCCTGAAGACACAACAAACTTTGTAGCGTCTCGGCCACAGCCGCTGCCTTTTCCGCCGACGCACATGGAGACACCACGAAAGATTCTGTTAATGGTCGGGCAAACTCGAGAGCATAACCATCGCGTATGACCTCTAGAACCCAGAGGTCTGGTTATGGTGGCCCAGATGGAAAGGAACTGCTGCAGTCATCCCCCTACCGGAATTTCCGCCTGGACCAACCTCCCTTCATTGTGGCTTCTTGTTGGAGCTCTGCTGGGTTGCAAAATAACCCCTGCCGAACCCGCGCGCGCGCCACGAAAGGACTGACTATGTGCTGCAAAGCAGCCTCTCTGATATGGAGCAAATTGAGAACCCGTAAATTTGCAAAACCCCCCGCGACGGAGTTCTGTGCACCCTGCTTGGCCGCTGGCCTCTTGGGCGATCTTCCGTGAGGCGACCACCCTTGAAGTCGCCGAGATCTTTCACAGTCTTTTCCAAGGCAGCCCCAAAAAGCAGCGTGCCCTTGTCGGCAGCTTTCTAAGATGTGCTTTGGATGATGCGTCCGCCACCCAATTTCGGAGCCATAAAAATCTTCTGGCTGCGATGGCCGCAGCCATTGATTTCACAGAGATCCTTATGAGATCATAAAGTATCTGCCAAGTAAGCCGCGGCTGACTCCAGCTTCGCACCTTCTTCCACCTCCTCTTTGGAATGAGATGCGCCTTGAATCCAACTAATGGAGGCCCTGGAGACATACGCCCCACAGATAGCCGCTCTGAGCGCCAGGGCACAAGTCTCAAAAGTCTGCTTTAGGAGGTTTTCTAGCCGCCTATCCTGCAAATCCTTGAGGGCCGCTCCACCCTCCACAGGAATAGTGGTTTTCATGGTTACCGCGGAGATCAGGGCATCGGCCTTAAGGATTTTCAACAAGTCCTGTTCCTCTTGAGGTAACGGATACAACCGTCCGATTGCTTTAGCCCCTCGCAGCGTGGCCTCTGGACATTCCCACTCAGATTCCACCATTTGTTTCATTACCCTATGTACAGGAAAACACTTTTGATCAGTTTTAAAACCTTGGAGCAGAGGATCCTCCAAAGGTTGTTCCGGAAGCGCTGGTAAAACAATATTAAGCGCTGCTAGCGTCTGGGTAATGAGAGCACCTAACTCTTTCTGAAACACTCTAAACAGGCTAGGATCCTCAGCAGCCCCTAATTCTGCCTCCTCAAGTTCACTGGCCCACTGATCCAGATTTGAACCTGCCAAGATTTCACCTTCCATACCCTGGAGCTCTGGGAAAGGCAGACCGATGCTATCGGCCCGGGCCCCCCCCCCCCCCCCCGAAGCTCCGGGACTGATTGGGAAGTACCTTCCCCTGGGTCCAAGGAAGAAAACTCTTTATCTGTTTTTTGAGAAGGTAAGGATGCAGGATCCTTTCTCTGAGCTTGTTATCTTTTCAAGCAGTAAGCCCGATGCAGAGCTAAAATAAAGTCTGCAGAAAAGACAGACTCCAAACTCCCCTGTGCTGCTGGCAACGATAGTGAAGGAGCTTCCCCCCACTTTCACAGGCTTTTTAGACTTCGATTTCTTTTTTGCAGTCCCTGCCTGACTAGAATCCAAGACCAGTTTTACCAGAAATGGCCGCCATTCCCGCCAAATCTGAAGCGCTCTGAAGGTCTCTGAAGAGATCCCCGGCATCGGGCCTGCTCTCCATGCCAACGGCGGGACTTACGCACTGAAACAAGCTTTAAGCCAGAAAACCAAGGACGCTAAAACTAACCGCCAATTCAACATGCCTGCTTTCCCCTGAAACTAAAAAGAAATGAGCCGAGCTGACAACTGCGCGCTGGAAAGCAAGTGCCTAAACAGACTTGCTGACTACCCTGTTTGGCTGTGTCTCGGTATGGCGCTTATTTTGCCATTCAAAGCACTTGATCCCGCTGCTAGCGGTAAAGTGCTTTCTGGTGCCAGACACGATCGGAAGGATTTCGGGGGCTCCCGCACATGATTGCTTGCACCCCCGAAAAGAGCTACTGAGTGAGGCAGGCTCTGCCTCCAATTTTCAGCGCTAACACCGACTAAGTGCTGGTTTGGAACAGAAAAGCCCTGCTAGAGCTTTTCTGCCGCATCCAAATGATTTAAACACAAAGAAAAGAAAAGTTCTGTTTCCTGTCGTTCTCCGGGAGCCAGACAATTTAACATCCCTTCCAGCTGCTGAGGACTGAAATACTGAGGTGGACCAGCAGGGGGAGCCAGATGCTAGTTCATTGAAAAGTTTCAGTATTCAGTCCTCAGCTGGAGGAGAAGGTTGACAACCCTCATGTGCCTGGACTGGCCCGGAGAGACGATGAGGAAGACTGCTTTTGCAGGTTGGAAAACCTGCTGCCTTTTGGTTGTATTAGCGATAGCGATATCGATGCCTGGGATACTTTCTGTAGCTTTAGGGACTTCTTGTTGCCATGGAAATTCTAGTCAGTCTTGTGGTCTTACTCTGGTTTCCTTTTGATAAGAGTCAAGTACTTGCTCATGTTCTCCGTGGCAAAGCTGTTAGGACACTTCCCAAGCAGTACACACTATCAGCTTCTCTCGGTGCTATACCAAAGGACTTACCAAGGGATGACATCACTGAAAATTGCTCTAGTCTGCCTCCACCTGCTGGCAAGGATGCTTAACCCACTTATTTGGACTGGCCTAGCAAGATTGAAGGAAAGGTTTATCAGGTATGATTAAAATTTCCTTCCTTTTTCATCCACCCAGACCAGTCCAGACGAGTGGGATGCCCCCAATCAAGACCCAGGATGGGCGGAAGACAATAACAATGTCAAAGGAGATTATCAAGTATTAAAATCTTTCCTCTTTCCAGAACAGCAAATGCCTTCCAATGTTGGAGAGTTTTATGAAGGTAGCAGAGTCTGATTCTGTTATAGTAACACTGACCACCTTTTTAACAATCGTGGAAACCACAAATGACAGAATTCTTAGTAGAAGGGTCCACGTTTGGATTTATGCTTTTAGGGAAGAGCAACTGCATGGAACAGAACTATTAAGTTGAGTCTAGGAATTGAAGCCAACATCGCCTTAGAAAGGAATAGGCTGTACAGTGCTTTTATTCTGCAGAAAGCAGCTTCTCCGTGGGTTGCTGTTAGTACATTACATAAATACAGAAAACATTACCAGCTCTTCAGTGTCAGTTCAGCAAACAGCTGGCAAGATCTTTGTCTTCAATTTGCTCAGTGGGGTAGCGGAGCAATATAAAGGCTTCATCTGTAACTTGTTTGGTCATCTTTCCTCATCTAAGCAACTAACGCAGCAGCCACAGAACTCGATGCAATTCTGTCTTCGAAAGAGTGGTGGGGTTTAATGCATGTAAAAATATATGGCTTGTATGTAAACTCCAATCTCCAGGAACAAGCAGGAATGAGTCTTCACATACGGGTTTCGTCGGTACCGACGGAGCCTGCGTGGGAACGCTCCCCAGCGTCCAATCAGAAAGCTTTTGGGAGCATCCCACAGCACCTGCGTGCTGCCTTCCCACCTTTCCCAACTGTCTCTCCTCAGTTCTTCTTTTTCCGCGGAGCCAGCAGGTCGTGTTCCTGTCACCGCAGAAGAATTTCCTTATTTTTCTTTATTTTGTGTCGCGTCTGCCTTCTTCGACGCTGTACCAGTACCGCCGGTCTTTGTTTTCTTTTTGTAAAAAAAATAAATAAAATAAACCTTTTTTTCCATTCTTCTTCAGATGCACTTGAGTTTGGGCCTTAGGCCCCAAACCTTTTTTCCTTCAATATGGAAAAGCCTGCCTCAGGTTTTAAGAAGTGCACAAAATGTGGCGGTACTATTTCCGTCACCGACACCCATGACTGGTGTCTAACATGTTTAGGTCCTGACCATTCCATAACGGATTGTGTGTCCTGTTCCATGATGTCTAAAAGAGGTCGGCAGAACCGAGCTGCCAAGCTCAGTACCCTGTTTCCCTCTGATGCGGCTTCGGTGGCATCGACGTCTTCCAGGGTTGCTTCTTCCTCACATGGATCTCAGGTAACTAAACATAAATCTAGCCGGTCCTTGAAGGGTAGATCTCCTAAGCATCGAGATGCCTCTGGCCTTGCCCTCGAGGATTCTGCACCGGCAAAATTACCCCAGCAGGAGGCTTTGGCCTCTAAAGCAGCATCATCGGGGTTCCAGGATGATCTCGATGGCGTGGCCTCAACAGATCTCCTGGTGCCATGCTCTGGGGTACCGGTGGCTTCCACCGGTACCGACTTCCAGGCATTGGCGGCATCGATGGATCAGAGGATTCTGTCCATGGAACGCAGTCTGGCGGCTTTCCTTGTGGCATCGACGCCCGTGGTACCGCAACGGACTACTCTGCCGGTACCGGCTCTAGCATCGCCATCGGTACCGATCCCGGTACTGGTGGCATCGGCATCGGTGTCCGCTATGCTGGTACTCTGTCCTCTGAAGCCCTCCGGTACCGATACCCCGGTACCAGTTATTCCTGATACCGATCCCAGTCGGTATGGGTATCGGGCCTTGCAAGAGCATCCGGACAGACGATACTTCGATTCCTCTGAGGATTCTGAAGAGTTAGTCGATGCAGTGATGCTTCTTCCACAGGAGGAGTCCCCTCCTAAACGAAGGATGTCTCCTCCAGAGGATTTGTCTTTTCAAGACTTTATCAGAGAGGTGGCTCGGGGCCTCTCTATTACAGTGGCCCCTGAGACAGAGCCCAGAGCCAAGGAGTTAGATATTTTACAATATCCTATAACTCCTAAGGAGGCAGCTACCTTACCTATTCATGAGATTCTGTATGATCTCATGTTGAGGATGTGGGAAGCACCTCTAACCACCTCTCCTCATTCTCACAGGTTGGCTACCATGTATCGTGTCCCTCCTTGTCCTGGTTTCCATAAAACTCAGCTTCCTCACCACTCTATTGTGGTTGAGTCTGCGTTGAGAAAGATTAGAAGTGCCAAAAGACATGCCTCTAATCCTCCAGGACGTGAATGTAGAACCCTGGATGCTTTTGGAAGAAGAGTCTTCCATGCTTGCTGCAAGAATTAATTCTTATAGTCTCTACATGGGAATGTTCTTAAAAGAAGTCACTGACCATTTGCAGACTTTGTCCTTTTATGTCAGAAGATAAAAGGCAAGACTTTCTCACTGGGCTTAAACATGCCCAAGATATCTCCAAATTCTCCAACCGTGCAGCTTTCGACTCCTTTGAATGCGTAAGCAGAGCCTCAGCTATTGCCATAGGTGCACGTAGGATTGCTTGGCTTCAAGAATCTGATTTGGAGATCTGGCTTCAAGATGAATTGGGGAATATCCCTTGTATAGGTGAGAACCTGTTTGGTAAAGATTGGCAAGCAAAAGCCAATCAGATGGATGCTGAAAATTCTGCTTTGGATAGACTATCCAAATCCACAGCTGCTCCTGCTAAGAAAAGGTTGTTCAAGAAAACACCTTTTTCTAAAAAGGGAAGATTCTATCCTGCTTATGGTCAGTGGGCATCTTCTGCAGCTCAGTTCCCTTCCAAACGTCAGCAATCCTCCAAACAGACCAAAGCAAAGGCTGCGAGGCCTGCTCCAGCCCAGCAACCTCAGCCCCCTCAGGGCCTTTGACTTTCTGCTAGAGAACTTAGTCTTCCTGGCTCTAAAAGGACCAGAGCCCTCCACCATTCCGGGAAGGTTATGTCACTTTGCTCCCAAGTGGGGGCAAATTACAGCAGAGCATTGGACACTCTCCATCATAAGAGAGGGGTACAAACTTCATTTTTCAAGCTTGCCCCCTCTCACAAGAGTGCACCAGTTCAATTCTCCAACCTCCCTCCTCAGCCTGTTGGAGCAGGAGGTTGCCACTCTTCTTGCCCAGGTGGCAATAGAAGAAGTGCCTTTTCAACAACAGGGCACAGGGTTCTACTCCCCCTATTTTCTTATTCCAAAGAAAACAGGGGGCTTCAGACCCATCTTAGATCTCAGAGTTGAACAGATTCCTAGTCGACGAAAAATTCAAGATTTCTTTAGGAACTCTGCTGCCATACCTTCAGAGTCAGGATTGGCTTTGTTCTCTAGATCTCAAGGATGCGTACACTCATGTTCTCATCCATCCAACTCACAGAAGGTTCCTTCGGTTCCTTTTTCAGGAGAAGCACTATCAATAGAGTGCTCCTCTTTGGTCTGGCCTCTGCACCAAGGGTGTTCACGAAATGCATGGCAGTAGTAGCTGCTTTTCTGCGCACCCTGGGAATATTCGTCTTCCCTTACCTGGACAACTGGCTCATTCGAGCTCCCACTCAGAGGCCAAGACTTCTCTAACCTGCACAATGCGTATCCTTCAGAATTTAGGGCTGGTAATAAACATCCCAAAATCCAATTTGATCCCTACTTAGTCCCTGGAGTTTATAGGGGCATTGCTGGCTACTACAAGGGCAAGGGCCTATCTTCCCCAGACCCGTTGCCTTCGCTTGGTGCAGTTAGCTTCTCAAGCAGAGTTGAAGCCCCTGCTAACTGCTCGAGAGATGCTACAGTTGCTAGGCCACATGGCATCCACCGTACATGTACCATATGCGCGCCTTCACATGAGGGCAGCTCAGTGGACTTTATCCACCCAATGGACCCAGGCATTGGGCTGCCTGTCAGACAAAATAGCAAATACAAGTCGCCTCATTTTGTCCTTCCAGTGGTGGAAGTCCCCTCAAAACCTGTTGCTGGGGTCCCCTTTTCAACAGCCTCTGCCCCAAGCAACTCTTACAACAGATGCTTCTCCAATGGGTTGGGGGGCTCATCTTCAAGACCTCTCCACCCAGGGCATCTGGGCCCCACAAGAGACTTGTCTACATATCAATGTCTTGGAACTCAGAGCAATCTTCCTTGCTCTGCGAGTTTTCCACACCCTGCTCAGCCACAAGACAGTCCTTATCCACACGGACAATCAGTTAGCCATGTTCTATGTAAAGCACGGAGGAACTGGCTCTCTGTCGCTTTGCAGCGAAGCTTTGCGACTGTGGGCCCTCGCCAGAGAGCATCACATTCATCTTCTGGCAGTTTATCTTCCAGGGGTTCAAAACTCTTGGGCAGACACTCAGTCGAGTTCTGCTTCCACACAAGTGGTCCCTGCATATGGACCAGGTATCCAAGATTTTTCAAATTTGGGGAACCCCGGACATAGACCTCTTTGCAAGTCTGTGGAATGCCAAACTTCCCTGGTTCTGTTCCAGAACTCTGGCTCAGGGAGTTCAGGCAAGGGATGCTTTCCTCCTTCACTGGGTTCAAGACTTCCTTTCTTTCCACCCATTCCCCTAATTCCCAAAACCCTGTTCAAGCTTCAGAGAGACAGAGGCCACATGATTCTCATAGCTCCACATTGGCTACGGCAAGTGTGGTACCCTTTGCTTCTACATCTCTCTCAAGAGGACAAAGTTATGGCATCCCAATCCCCAGTCTCTGCATCTCAGGGCTTGGTTGCTGAAGGCCTAGATCTCCAGGATCATCATCTTTCTCAACAAGTGAAAGATGTTCTTTATGCTTCCAGAAAACCTTCCACTAGACGTTCTTATGCTTTCAAGTGGAAGAGGTTTACCATCTGGTGTTCTGGGAAGGGTCTTAACCCCCTTGCCATACCTCTGGAATCTTTGTTGGAGTATCTCCATCTGTCTAATGCAGGCCTTAAGACAAATTCAGTAAGAGTCCATTTGAGTGTTGTTGCAGTTTCCCTTAAGCCTCTAAATGGACAGCCTATTTCCTCTCATCCTCTTGTAGCAAGATTCATGAGAGGCCTCCTTTTAACAAAGCCTCCCATTAAACCACCCCCGGTGGCATGGGACTTAAACTTGGTTCTTGGTCAGCTTATGAAGCCGCCTTTTGAACCTTTAGCTACCACCTTTAGCTACCACCTCCTTGAAATACCTTTCTTGGAAGGTTATCTTTCTCATTGCAATCACATCAGCATGTCGCATTAGTGAATTGCAAGCACTCATACCTAATCCACCTTATACAAGGTTCCATCATGACAAGGTGGTCCTTAGGACTAATCCACACTTTATGCCTAAAGTGGTTTCGCCTTTTCACCTCAAGCAGGAGGTCTACCTACCTGTCTTTTTTCCAGGGCCTCATGCATCAAGTGCAGAGAGGAATCTTCATACCCTGGACTGTAAAAGAGCTCTAGCTTTTTACTTACAAAGGACACCAACATAGAAAGTCTTACAACTCTTTGATGCCTTTGATCCTTCTCATCTCGGACAACCAGTCTCCAAGAGAACTCTTTCTAACTGGATTGCCCAATGTATTTCTTTTGCCTATCAGAGCAAGAACCTTTCTCTGGAAGGCCATGTCACAGCTCACAATGTGAGAGCCATGGCAGCCTCAATGGCTCATCTGAACTCTGTGTCTATCGACGACATCTGTCGAGCAGCCACTTGGGCCTCGGTTCATACATTCACAGCCCATTACTGCTTGGACAAGGACTCCCGCCGGGATGCCTTGTTTGGTCAGGCTGTTAAACACCTTTTCCATACTTAATCAACCCCTACCCACCATCCCTCATGGGATGCCAGAGATCCAGGTGGGGAAGTGCAGCCCTGTCCCATGGACACACAACTTCTGGGATCTCTCCCTGGCATCTCTAGCTGGGGAGTCCCCATATGTGAAGACTCATTCCTGCTTGTTCCTGGAGATAGCACAGTTACTTACCTGTAACAGGTGATCTCTGGGAACATCAGGAATAAGTCTTCACAACCCACCCACCTCCCCTAGGAGTTCGCTCGCGCTCTCGCTCGCTCGCTCTCTCCAAGCTCAACTGAGGAGAGACAGTTGGGGAAGGCAGCACGCAGGCGCTGTGGGATGCTCCCAAAAGCTTTGATTGGATGCTGGGGAGCGTTCCCGCACAGGCTCCGTCGGTACCGACGAAACCCATATGTGAGGACTTATTCCTGCTGTTTCCAGAGATCACCTGTTACAGGTAAGTAACTGTGCTTTCCGTTTATAAACCAAATAACATACAAGCAGCATCAGATGTACTGATGCATACAAAATACAGTCAAACCTCAGTTTTCATGATTAATCCGTTCGAAAAAGTCTGACTAAAACCGAAATGTATGAAAACTGAAGCAATATTTACCATAAGAAATAATGTAAATCCAATTAATCCGTTCCAGACACCCAAAAATATTCATAAAAAATACATTTATAGAGAATAACTATATTTTTACATACAGAAAACAATGAGAAATAAATATAAATGACTAATGAAATGGATAAATGAACATTTAACATCACTGAAAGCAAGCTAAGTACAGTACTGTACAGTACAGTAGGTTAACATCTGGCCTTAGCCACCCCTGACAAGCTGCTGTGCCCAGCTCTCTTCGGAATCACATTGGATTCAGCCCATTAAAATACCTTTACATTATCTGCTCAATGCTTCAGAATGGCAGAAAATCTTAATGATATAGCTTCAGACGTACCCTGCAATAAAAAGAACTGCCTCCCACATTAATACAACATCTCCTGATTACGTTGACAGCTTTTCTACCATGCTACATCCAAGACTGAGGGGGCGCTCAAGAGAAAGTGCAGGAGGTGGACAAGATCGGGGCCTTGCCTCTCTAACTCTGACCATTTACAGTACTGTAATTTACGAAAACAGAGGCGATGTACGAGAACCGGGACAAAATCTCAGTCAAAAAAGACGTTGAAAACCGAAGCGATGTATGAAAACCAGGACAAAATCTCAGTCAAAAAAGATGTTGAAAACCGAAGCGTATGAAAACCGGGGCAAATGAAAACCGAGGTTTGACTGTAGATTCTTTACATTTATATATCTAGAGGTGTGTGTGTGTGTTTTGTTTTTTTTAAATAACAATTGAAATTCCTGCATTTAAATGTCTTTGTTCAGTTGCTCTTTTATTAAATCCAGACACAAGAAAGTTAAGATTAATTTTATTTCTTATTTATCACAATCATAGAGAGAGAGACATAAACACCACCAACCCCATCTCGCTCACAAATAGATCTCCCCATGCCTTACCCCCTGAATAGCAAGTTTTCTTTCATCTGCTTTAGTCAGGTTCTTGGAGGGTCAGTTTAACTCCTTGAAGACTGTTGCGTGGTGCCAGAGGTTGGATAAACCTACTTGAGTCCTACCAGTGTCCTTTTTGCTTTTGGGGATGGCTTGCTGGGGTATGCCGAAGAGCTCAGTCTATTACCTCATTTGGCTCTGTATGCAAGATGTTTGTGTGTAATGATCCCTGACGTCCTCCACATCCTCCCACCCAGGGACTGACTAAGGTAAAAATAGATCTCTTTTGATGCACTTATTAACCCAGTTCAGAGATCTTTGCTCAAGCCACATCTGGATGTTAGAGATTGGAACATTTGGATTTAATTACTCACCTTTTCCGAACTGTTTTCATTCAGGCATAGTAAATATTTCCCTGCCCCAGAGAGATTATGCATCAGAGGAAAAGGAACATGAAATGTTTTGCCCAAAGTCACAAGGCACATGAGTAGGAGATGGTGGATTTTGAACCTTGGTCTCACTGGTTCTCTGCCTGCTTTCTAACTACTCTGCTGCTCCCCAGCCCCTTTGTTACCACCTCTGGCACAGTGCCACAGGGCAGAGTAAGGCCTTGCTTCCTAGGATCTTAGACTGTGTGAGGAACTATTTTGTAGCATGTATCATAGGAAACATTTTGGAGAGCATGCTTTATTACTTATAGATTGTAAAAGCTTACAGAGAATGTTGCTATATCTGTTCCCTTTATTCTGCAGTCCGACAAAACAATATACAGTTAGTATGCTAAATTAGTTTTTAAGAGGATATAAATTTTTAAACACAATGTGCTAGTAGAGATCTTCGTGTTCTGAATGAAACCTGTATAGATTGAAGGTTTTAATGCGGCTGAATTGCAGTTCTGAGTTGAGGAACATATCTTTAGTTGAGGGGAGAAGGGTGAAAAGGAATGGAGGCAGCGAATCCCTTTAAAATGGTAAAGAACATCTTTGGAAATGTTCTGTGCTTCATGGAGTTGACCTTTCCCTTCCCTTTGAATTACTAAGTGATGATATCCCACTGCATTGTACCTCTTGGAATGCCTATGTCATTATTTAAAACTCTCTTGAAGTAATTTGATCTAGTTTGTAAGCTAGATGAAGAGAGTATAGAAATGGAAGAGCAGATAAAGGCCAAAATGGCTCATCTGGTCTGCTCAGTAAGGGTTGTAATGGTGACGAGTAGCAGCTAACCCAGTGAGTGCCCGGACCGCTGCTGCTGGGGCCCTTCCTGCAGTAGTATTTGTATGTTAATGTATTTTTCATTGTGTTTAAGAAATGCTTATGTAAGCCACAGTCGGTGGCCCTGTTGGTGGATCAGCAGGATTTTAGGGTAAGCTGGATGACATTCAAGACATTCTGGGACATGGCATGGTGCCCCAGTGGCTAGGGCATCCTGGTTGTTCCACACGGATCTTTCCACTGTCTACCAACCTATTTGGTGTTTAACATGGCTTAGTATCAGTAAGGCATTTGTTATTAGTATTGGTGTAATTTCCTCAGCTTCTAGAGAACAAATAGAAACCAAAGAACATAGAGTGGAGGAGTGGCCTAGTGGTTGGGGCAAGGTACTTCAGGCCGGAAGGTCGGGGGTTCAAATCCCACTAGAGGACAGCAACCTTGGGCCGGAAGGACTGGGGTTTCTAGTCCCACAGGTGCTTCTTGTGGTCTGGGCAAGCCACTTAAACCCTCCATAGCCCATGTTCCCTGTAAAATAGTTATCTCCAAGTTATAATGCCCTGTTCAATGTAATTTCAGTTTGTTCAATGTAAACCGCACTGATGCAGAATAGCGCGGTATATAAGAGAATGTAAATAAATAAATAAATAGAACAGGAGAGCAGATAGACCAAACAGCCCATTCTCTCCCTCGGAGATCCTCTGTGCTTGTCCCAGGCTTTCTTTTATCCAGATACTGCTCTTATCTCCACAATCTCTACTTGAAGACGATTCATGCATCCATCAGTTTCCATAAAAAATGTTCTTAAATTGCTCCTGATTTCACCCTCGTTTTTTTACTCTTCTTTCCAGTGCTTCCTTTCCATATCTCCCCCCACCTTTCTTCTTAGGTATGCAATGCAATGTTTGCCTTTTTGAGTCAGTGCTGACTCTTGGGGACCCAATAGCTCCTGGTTTTTCTTGGTAGTGTGACCGTAGGTAGATTGCCAGGCCTTTCTTATTAGGTAATGGAGGGTTAAATGACTTGCCCAAGGTCACAAGGAGTGCTAGTAGGAATCAAACCCGAGTCTCTTGCTTACCAAGCCAGTGCTCTAAACACTAGGCTGCTACTCCACCACCTTGGGTATACGTGTTTATTTCTCTGCATGTGTTGTATAATGAAGGCTATTGACTCATTTAGTAGCAGCCACTAGACCTATTCTCCCATCCTGTTTATCTTTTTGATGGTAGTCTCCAGAATTGTATACAATACTCCAAATGAGATCTCACCAGAGACTTATGCAGAGCATTGTCGCCTTCTGCTGGTCATTCCTCTTCCTATGCTGCTTCTGTTTGGCCATCTTAAGATTATCAAATCAGAGCTTGTTTTGTTCAAAAAAGCCTTCATACCTATTCTGTATCACTCATGTTTTTTTTAACACAACTGCATGATCCTGCACTTTTTTTAAAGTATTAAATCTTATCAAACTCTAAATCATGCCTCAAGACTCACTGTGAGTCCTCCTTTACCACTGCTTTAAAGTGTTCAGTACATATTCACTCTCAATCTTCAAGGACTTACAAATTGGTCAGGTTTTCAAGGTATCCCTAATGAATAAGCATGAGATTTGCATGCATACCACACCAGTTGCATGTCCTGACAATATGACCTTGTTTGCCGCTCTTGAGGAGTGGGAGTGAATGCCATTGGCGTGCCGACTATCTGCGCTGCAGTAGATTTAGGATTGTCTTTTTGTGAATGATTTTCACAGTATCATGTGGACTGTTGAACAGAGCCAGATTGGAGGGATCCTTATGGCACATCACTGCTAACCCCATATTTACCAGCTGGACAAAGTAATCTGTGCTGCCCAGTAATGAGCTTATTGCATGAGGTGGTATTTCTTAGTTCATCTTGAATGCTGCACTCCCTCCCCCCCCCCTCCCAATATGCAAAGATGTTCAGCAGTCGAGTAATGGAACATAGCATGGAAATGGACTTTTCCAGCCAATAGGACCTCTGTTCTACCTCCCCATAACGCAGAAGAGCAGGGCCTGATGTTTAGAAGCCTCTATCTGCAGAGTGCTGGGGCAGATTCTGTTTGGTCCTGACAATTATTTGGCTAGTGAAAATATTCAGTTCACTATCAGGGTACAACAGGCCAGCCTAAGTTATTTGGATAACAGACTGAATATTGTCGCTATCCGGACAGTGGCACTGAATATGTTATTTACCTGCCACAACTATTTTTTTTTAAAGGAATTACCAATCACAGTGGCTGAGTATCACCCTTCAGTATATAGATAAGATCCACCAATATACAAAGACTACAAATACATAACCAAAAAATAACCTACAAAAACTTTGGTTTTAAAACCAGGTCTACAATTTACATCTGTGGCTCTCGAACCAGCCCTCTGGGACTGCTAGGCTGGTTGGGTTATCTCTTGTATATTCATATTGGATATCCTGAAAATTTTGCAAGATCTGCATACAATGGAGGCAGTACATGCAAATCTATCTTATATATATTCAGTGTGACTATCCTAAACAAGCCAGCCAACTGGTTCCATGGACTGGATTGTAAACCACTGATTTAAATAACTACAAACAAGTCCATCCTGTCATCAGGCTAATGGCAGGGTTTTTACCACTTTCTAAACATTTGATAGTGTTTGGATATGTCCAGTCACTGCTAAGTAGTACTCACAGCATGGCCAGTCCTACTAGTGACCACACATCATCCCTCTTTTTGGCCCTGCTCTTCAGCTGCTGTTTTAAAATCAACGCGCACAAAACCAATATTGTAAAATCATCCATTGTATTCAGGCCACATCCTGTTTCGGTACTTTCTTCTCTGTTGTGGTGGTGTCCTTAAGAAGCTGCAGCAGCCTCCACTCCAGAACTGAATAGGATACTAGAAGTGGAGTCTCACTAGTGGCATGTGCCTTGTTCTTGCTGGTGATACCTCCACTGATGCACCTGAGCGCACTCTGAGTTTTTTGTGTGTTTTGAGATACCTAAGCTGATTACATTTATCTTTTCGGTTGATAGTTGTCCTTTGAACTGGTTTTTTTGTGACTCATCCGATGGATTTTACACCATTTTTATATTTGGTTAAAGGTTTGGCGGTTGTGCTTCCTTTCTCAAGTTCTCCTTCTGCCACCTGTCCCACAATCTCATCCCTTTTAAAGATTCTGTGTATGTAAACACATTGTTTTCCCTGTCTGCCTGCTTAGTATTTTGTCACAGGTCTGACTCACTGTTCTCCAAACTCTCCTTGCGCTCCTTTTTCTTTTGTTCTTCTAGAGACTGTATTTAGTTTTCTCAGTCTCCTGGTGTGGGCCATGCACCTTTTTGAATTTGCTTATGAGAATCAGATGTGTACAACAGCAGCATCCTAAGATTTATTGTAGATATGTCTCCAGAACCATCTGCACAGACTAATAGTACCATAACACAGTACATGATGGCAGACAAAGACCAGCAAGTTACATCAATTCTGTCCTCTAAGATGGCTGGAGCTGTACCTGCTGCTCTGTGCAGGTAACCTCCCTCCCATCCCCTACCCAAGGTTTGAGATTGGAAAGTGGAATCTGCCAGAGACCTGTAGTTTGCAACAATACTTTTACTTCCTTTCCTTCAAAAATAGATGATAAATGGAGGCATCGTGAATCAGGTTCTGCCAGTTCTCGCCCACCCCGTGCAATGAATGAAAAACATCTTCTATTCAGTTTCATTGCCAGGCACAGCAACTATTAGTCTCTTTTCTTGTTCAGCCTTTGCACTGGGACCTATGTGAACGTGGGTTTGTAATACCAGCAGCAAGTGGAGCCATTGGCCAGCTAATGCAAGACCGCCTCATGTGCCAAACTGCTATTGGCAAATTTGAGAGAACAGGAAATGAGAATCTGTTTTTGAGGGGAGGTCTTTCATTACCATTCTCATCGGTTGTTGGTTTTTTTGTTATAAATGCTTTCACAAAATGATCATAAATGCCAATAAAAAGAAAACATTATCTCCACACCAACAAAAAAAAGGGAAGAAACGAAATACAATGAACAAATTACTAAAAAGACGACAAAGCCCATAATTAAAGGGGAGATTTAAAACCAAGAGTGTTCTCATTTCTTGGTAGTCTAGAAACCTCAGAAAAGCATTTACTTATTTCTTAAAAAGAAAAGTGCTTAATACTAAGTCAATCTCTATCTGTGGGAAAGGGTGTAATTAATGTGCTCCTTTCCTAATAACAATCTAATATTCAAATGCTACAGTCTGTTTGCTTAAAATATGTACATTCAGTAGTGATCAGTGCTGAATATATGTCCAGAGAGGTCAGCAGCACTCCTCTGCATAGCAGTATCCAGGTAACTTTAGCACAGACTGCAGTTATGTGGATAGTGGACCGATATTGCCACTGTCTGGATAATTTCCGGGACCTGCCCATGCCCTGCATCAGCGCTATACTCTGTATAGTGCCACTGAAACGCCATAGAAAGACCCAGCCAGAAGCACTTATTTGGGTGGTGGGTGCTAGTGATCTGGATAAGATTTAAGATGTTGCTGATGGGTATTTCTCTCTATTCAATTACAGATCAGACCAGTGACTGCCTCATGGCCATCTCTCCTCTTAACTAGCAGAGGAATAAATCAGAGCTTAGCCTTTCTCTGGGATAACACCTAAGCTTCCATCCTCTGTATCCAGATTAGATCACTTGCTGGGGTCAGTGCCTGCTCCTTGGGTCTGGAGAAACCTTTGGCCTATGTACTGTTGTTCCACTGAGCCTGCAGCTATTTGTTTCCTGAGTCTAGGGCAGCGATGGCGAACCTATGGCACGCGTGCCAGCTGTGGCACGCGAAGGCCTTGCAGCTGGCACGCGGGAAGGTCCGCAAAAAAAGAAAAAGCTGGCTCTGACTGCTGCCGCGGACGCGGCAAGGGCAGAATGCAGCGTCCCGCGGGGCCCCCTCGGCCCGCTAAGCCCCGCTGCAAGAGCTTTCAGATTCGCGAGGGAGAGCGTCTCCCTCGCGTCTCTGTTAAGCCCGCAGGGGCTAATGGGAAATTCCCATCAGCCCCTTTAGACGCGAGGGACTGATGGGAAATTTCCCATTAGCCCCTGCGGGCTTAACAGACGCGAGGGAGATGCTCTCCCTCGTGAATCTGAAAGCCCTTGCAGAGGGGCTTAGCGGGCGGAGGGGGCCCCGTGGGACATTGCAATCTGCCGCGGCAGCAGCCAGAGCCTGCTTTTTTTTTAAAAAAATTTGCCAGAGGGGGGTTAGGACTTATAATGGGCTGGGGGGGGTTAGGACTGCTAATGGGCTGGGGGGGGGTTTAGGACTGATAATGGGCTAGGGGGGGGGGGTTAGGACTGCTAATGGGATAGGGGGGGGGTTAGGACTGCTAATGGGCTGGGGGGGGGTTAGGACTGCTAATGGGCTAGGGGGGGGGTTAGGACTGCTAATGGGCTAGGGGGGGGTTAGGACTGCTAATGGGCTGGGGGGGGTTAGGACTGCTAATGGGCTGGGGGGGGGCGGGCGGGGGGGTTAGGACTGCTAATGGGCTGGGGGGGCGGGGGTAGGACTGCTAATGGGATGGGTGGGTAGGACTGCTAATGGGCTGTGGGCTGATGGGGGCTGTCTGGAAATGGGGTGATGGGGGTTAGTACTGGTAATGGGTTATAGGGGGGGCTTAAACTGAAAATGGGGTGATGGGGGTTTAGGACTGGAAGTGGGTTGATGGGGGGGGGCTAGGACTGGTATTTGGTTGGGGGGTTGCTAGGACTGGAAATGGGCTGATGCAGGGACTAGAAGGGAATGGATGCTGGGTGAGGCTGGAACTAGAAGGGAGCTGATGTTGGGGGAGGATTAGAATGGGATGGGGCTGGGAGAGTAAAATGGGAGAGGGGAAAAATATTTTGTGTGGGAGGGATAAAAAATCTACAATTGCCGGGTATTGGGAGAGTAAGTGGGGATTGAGGATGGAGGGGTAAAATTTGAGTGGATGAAATAGGAATGAGGAAAGAGCAAAAAGGAGAAAGATTAGTATGTTAAAGCGGATGTAGAGAGAGAGAATGGAAAAACTAGAAGAGAGAAGAAAGGACAATGGACAGCAGATGATGGAGAGTTAGCAGAAAACATGAAGAAACCAGAAGAAAGTGGCTGGAGCAATTGCAAACTGTGTAACTGAGCTGAGGTATTCTGTTTATGTAATTCCTTTTTGGACATTGCCACTGTTCTCTTTCCCCAGTAGGTCATGTAATTGTTATTGTCTGAAATGTATTGGGTTTAATATTTGGCAGTGTTGCCTTTTGTAGGTATGGTGTGGTGCTTTGTGAGTCCTGGTAGTGCTGTTAGGATACGGCGGGTTTGCTATTGGTTCTAAATGGGCAGTGTTTGTAGTAGTTCCTAATGTGCCTGGCGGTTGGCACTGGATTATAGTAATGTAGAAATCTTTGTCTTTCTTTATCCATACACTCATTAAGAGACATGTTTACTAAAAGTTAGTGTATGTTAGCATTATGCAAATATTTATGCAAATTGACGTGCTGGCACTTTGAGGAAATTCTTTGGTTTTGTGCAGCAGTTTGGGCACTCGGGCTCAAAAAGGTTAGCCATCACTGGTCTAGGGTATTTCTTCATATTTACCATGGAAGGCTGGGTAGATGAGGCTGAGGCTCAGGCCTGCTGACCTTAGGTCTTTGTTTGAGATAGGTGCTGCCATAGTCTGGAGCAGTTAGTCTGGTGACAGAAGCATTTTAATCACTAGTTGTATTTTCCATGTCTTCGGAGCTGCTGGGATGCTGCTTCCAGGATTACAAAAGCAATTTGCTTTTGGCTATATTTCTGAGCTCTAAGCAGAGGCTGGTTTGAGAAGCAATGCATATATTCCAATAAAAAAGCTAAAAGCAGCACCACTCTGGATTGCTCAATTCAATTGACCAAGTGTTATATTGTTCAATGTAAACAGCACTGATGACAAAGAGCGCGGTATATAAGAAATGTTAAATAAATAAATAAACTTGCAAGTTCCATCCTTGGGCTTGGTTTTGGATTGCCAATTCTTTTTGCTCATGCTGTGACGTCTTCATTTCTTCCACTTTTGTACTTTGGAATAAATCTGGACAATGCTTATTGTTGCTTTGTTTTTTGAAAATATTTTGAGTTGCATGTGCTCTGTTTGATTTTCACACATGCTTATGGGGGTCAGAGCCGTACAACAGCATCCTAAGGTTCTTTCTGTAGAAATAAAGGAAGAGTCTACCAAGTTCTTCTTCCTCTTGTCATCTTGCAGACTCTCTGCCTTGGTTCTCTGCCCTGTAGATTCTCTGTGTCTCAAGCTTCAGTATAGATCCTGCTGTGAGATTCCTATCTCTGCCTGTTCCCAAAGTTCTCCCAGGTTTGAATTTTTCTATATATGTTAACCTTATATTTTTGGCCTGAAAGCAGAAAGCAGCATGATGGTGCTTTGTATCCAGGTGCTGCTTGAACATAAGTCGAGGAAATGATGCATGGACACTGACAGCTCCTGCCTTGGACACGTGTCAACCATCACTGGTGCTGTCTGACTCATGGTTACGTTGTTTTATATTTTATTTTTCCCTGAGCTGGATTCTCAGCAACCAAAGTATTCTTATTAGTAAAAGCAAATACTGCTCTTGTAGCTCTTAGGTTATCGCACTTGCTTTTGGTTATAGGCAGAGTTTAGAAATGCTGCTCTATCTTGTTTGATATCACCGCTAAAATTTTAGACAGCAATCAGCACTGTGTTCATTACTTGCCAGGGAATATATCCTATGCAAATTTCTTCATTCTCGGGCTTAAAAAATAGGCAACATCAAATGTGCTACTTTCCTACAAAGGAAATGTATGAACGCAGCATACAGCATCAGTGCAGCTCTCTACTTCCCTGCGCATCCTCTGTTCGTTACTGTCTCTCCCCCTTGGCCTACACACAGCACTGCTAGTGCACCACACTCCTGCCCTGTGGCACCTTCTTTTCCAGAACAGAGTAAAGGTGAGATTTTGGAGAAGCTTTGTGAGCTGTCAGTGTAATAATTACAGTGAATAGTGCTGAGAACAATCGATGGGTTTTTATTGGTTTTGTCTTATTTTACAGCCACTAAAATTTTCTACTGGGGGGGGGGGGTGTAACGGGGAAGCATGCAGGGCACTGCCAGGGTCATGGTTATTAAACTGCACTGTAGAATGCGACAGATCTTTAAGGAATTGACTTCCAGCCCCAAAGTTCTAGTATTCATCAGGCTGATTAGTGAAAGTCTTGTATTGTCAGCCGCTCACATCTGGTTGATGGTGATACTAGTGTCTCTGTAGCTAGTCTGGTTTGCAGTATGCAGGAATCCCTGCATGTACTAACCAGCCCTCTCCCTAGTCCCTCCTCAAGCTACGGAAGAGTGTTGGGGAATTGTACAGGACAGCTGCAGTATTTTTATGTATTCTTTTCATAGATTTACTTGCTTTTTGCCCAGTTATTTCCTATAAATGGTCTATCCACGTGGGAAGATTTTAAGGCATTTCCTTTTCAGTGGGCACCTCAAAGGATTAAATATTTAGGTTTTTTTTTGTCCAATTACTTTGGATATGATCAAGTATAAGTGTGATATTTATACTCGGAGATTTAAAGAATATATTTTATTATGGTTACTTATGAGTCTATATAGAATAAAAAAAATCAATGTATTAATCATATTTTTATATTATGTTTTATGTATTAGTTAATTTATAAATGATGATCTACACCGCTTTGCTACTGTGATGGTGAAAGATGGTATAATAAATCGCTTAACAAAGAAAAGAGACTTCATTTTCTAACCTGCTTAGTCTAGTGTGCATTTTTCATTAGCAATAAAGTGAATAAAAAGATTAACCCTAGAAAAGTATTCACTGAAACCCAGTTGTTACTGTCATATCTTGTTCTCTTTTTCTTGTGCTTCAGCTATAACTGCATTGCTGTGACTGTGTCGTGGAGGCCGTTTCCATAACAAACATTGGTAGACCTGTTGGGAAAGCCTTGCTCCTCACAGATCTGGAATGCATGCCACGCCTCCCACTGCATATGAGAGCAGCCTGCTTTTACAATTAGTCATACAATGACAAAAATAATCCAGAATTATACATACATCTGAGCCTAGCATGGCAACCAAATGAGGTGTAGCCCTTGTTTGGGGAATAAATTTGTATTTTTAGACCAACAAGCCTGTGATGGATCCCTCAATAGGGTTGATGCTTATACCTGAAAGCAGAACAGTGCCTTGGTTTTGTTGGAATTGCCTGAAGCTTCTGGGGCATCTTTTAGTTTGCTATTTACTTAGGTAATATGATATGCTGAGCAATCAAATGAAGACTTATTGCTGGGAAGATGCTTAGAGGCTATTTTGGAGCTCGCCGCTTTTAGTCATCGGAGCTCTTATCTGCACATCACTCGATGCAACATGCACACAACTTTGCCCTAATGGTTGCCATTGTCTGTCTGTCTGTATTCAGCCCCATGCAGGACTGAGACAGATCACTTTGTGCAGCTTTGGTAACAAAACACATTCACAAAACATTATCTTCCATTCTTTGATTAGCAGAGTGAGGAATATTGACAGTGATCTGTGCCTAAAGTGTGCGAATGTGAAATGAATCATTTGTCAAGTACATTTTGGAAACTTAAATCTAAATTATAGTGCAAATATTTTTTGGACATGTGACCTGGTCTTTCACCTTTCTCACAACTTAGAATCTAGGTCATGCTACCTGCTGCCATCCAAAATGGTGGGGAAGAAGTGGGCTGTGAAGCGGAGAAGCCAGGGTTCAGGTCCCACTTCTGACCTTGGGCACCAACTTAGACTGAAAACTCTTTGAGGAAGGGACAGATTTTACCTGAATTTTATCACCACTGTGCAGCACTTTGAATGTCTAACACCATAAAAGCTTTTACCTACAGGTAGTTGCCAGCAGGGTGCATTGGCAGCAGCAGCCTCTAGTGGTTAGCGTAACAGACTGAGAAACCTGCTGATGCTCTTCGTGCCTTTTAGGCAACTTATGTCCTCTTGTGTTGCCTTAGGTATAAAACAAGGGCCAGATTTATAAAAGTGATTCCCTGGTGAATAATGCAGTGTGAGCAACATTGATCACATTAGTGGCAGGACTGTGCAAACCATTAGGCAACTTCAGCGAAAGGAGGAGGGGACAAGCAGGACATGGAAAACTAAATAGCCAAGGAGTGTGTGTAAAACTTGAGATCTGTCTAGGGCACCAAATACCATGAATCAACTCTAGGACCAGCCTTGATTAGTGCTAGTGCATTTCTGTCTCTCTTCTTGATGTAAATCACAAAGAGCACCTGTAATTGTTTTGCAGTTAATAAATATTAAATATGTGCTAGTGTATACAAACACACTAGCACACTTAGTAAATCTAGCCCTTTGGATCAGGATTTGACAAATTCCAGGCACCAGGGTCATTGTGGTGCCTCAAAACTGAACCTTGGTGCCTAGGATTTCATGTTGCCACTGACGAAAGAAAACAGAGTGGAACGTACCTTGCATCCATCGTGGTTCTCAATAGCTTTAAGCCATGTGGCATAGGATCATCTAGCACAAGTCTTGTGAGACTTAGACTGGAGTTTCTCGGCTGCGTGGCTTTAAAGCCATTGTGAGCCTCAGTACTTTCTTCAGTTGGTGCTGGCGCAATGAGTTCCAGCATGATGGGGGGTTGGGGGTGTGTGGTGTGGGGGTTGCATGGGAAGTGAGGAATGGGTGAGGGTGCAAAGTGACTAGCTGAGGGTGGTGCCTGGGAGGTGGTAGACTGCAGATTGACTGACTGTCCGACAGCCTGTGAAACAGGTGACAGGTGAGTGACTCCTTAGCAGTAAAGGGTGGGGAGGGGGGGAGAGAGATTGGATGACAGCAGTGTGCAGGGGGTCGTCAGCATGTTGCAGGCAGCATAGAGTGAGGGGTGTAGTAGAAAAGGCCATTGACTAATGATGGCACTGTGCAGTGTCACATTAAGGATCTGATTTTACTAAGCTTTCTTTTCCTTTAGAGACATAGTGGGAAAACCAGTCTTTGTAAATTGGGCCCTAAAGGAGATTAAATTTCCCCATTCCCAGATGTGGGCAGAACAAAATCAATGCAAAATACACACAAGCCAGGTAAATGCTGGAAAGCAATGAGCACGAATGCTTGAAGCTTAGCCAACAAAGTTCTGGACCTGGAAGCCCTAATGGTGGAAATGGATTTGGATATTTTGGCCATTACAGAAACATGGTTTAATGAATTGCACGATTGGGATATAGCCAAAGATGGCTATAATCTATTCAGAAGAGAGAAAATGGAAAAGGAGGAGGAGTAGCCTTGTATGTCAAAAGCAATATTAAAACTACTGAAATGCAGGGGACATTGGGAAAAGAAGCGCTCTGGATTGTGTTGGAAAGAGGAGATGGCACTGTCATCCATACTGCTGTAGTCTACAGACCTCCAACTCAAATTGAAGAGCGAGAGAATGAATTGATTATAGATATTACCAAGATAGCCACAAAGGGGGAAGCAATCATTTTGGGTGACTTTAATCTACCTGATGTGGATTGGATTACTCCTTCTGCACATCTGGAAAGAAGCAAAAAAATTGTAGATGCTCTCCAAGATGCATTACTTAGACAAATGGTCATGGAACTAACCAGGGAAAGCTCAACGCTGGATTTAGTGCTCACCAACGGTGATAGTGTCGAATGTCAGTGTGAGTGTCCCTGTGAGCAACAGCGATCATCACACGGTGTGGTTTGAGATAAAAGCCAAGGTACAGGCCAAACATAGCAAGCTCAAAGTCCTAAACTTTAAAAACACTGACTTCAATAAAATGGCCGAGTACCTAAAGGAGATGACAGGGTGGAAGGAGATAAGGGACATGGAATTGCAATGGGCTAAACTAAAGGTGGCAATAAAAGGGGCAACATAAATATGTAAGAAAAGTAAATAAAAACAAGAGGAGAAGGAAACCTATTTGGTTTTCCAAAGAAGTGGCTGCTCAAAGGCAAAAAACACAGCTTTCACAAAATTCAAAAGCTTGCAAACAGAGGAACACAGAAATGAATACAGGATCAAAAAGAGTCAAAAAGAGAAATAAGGATAGCAAAATCAAAGGCAGAGGGAAAGATGGCTAAAGATGTTAAGGGTGGTGACAACTTTCTTCAGGTATATTCGGGAAAGGAAGAAGATCAGAGTTGGAATTGCAGGACTCAGAAGTGCTGGGAAAGGACTCGTGGAAAGTGACATAGAAAAAGTGAAATTGCTAAACAAATACATCTGCTCTGTTTTTACTAAAGAAAATCCTGGAGATGGACCAGCTGTGACTCCCAAATATAAAAATGGGAATGAAGTAGAAGATACCACACCATTCACGGAAGATGAGGTGTTGGAACAGCTTGCTAAACTGAAAGTGGACAAAGCCATGGGGCCAGATGGGATACATCCCAGGATACTGAAAGAGCTCAGAGGTTCTTGCAGGGCCATTAAAGGATATATTCAACAGATCCTTGAAAACAAGAGATTCCTCGGGACTGGAGAATGGATGTCGTACCTCTACACAAAAGTGGTGACAGGGAAGTGTCAAACTACAGACCCATGAGCCTTACCTCGGTGGCGGGAAAAGTAATGGAGGCGCTCCTGAAAGAGCGAATAGTGAATGTTCTCAAAACCAACAGGTTGCAAGATCCGAGGCAACATGGTTTTACTGAAGGACGGTCTTGCCAAACAAATCTAATTGAGTTCTTTGACTGGGTGACCAAAGAACTAGATCAGAGGCATGCGATAGATGTTATCTACCTGGATTTCAGCAAAGCCTTTGATACTTACTGTTCCACATAGGAGGCTTGTCAGTAGCTTGGGGATGGGTCCCAAGATGGTAAACTGGATTAGAAATTGGTTGACTGACAGATGACAGAAGGTGATGGTACATGGAGCTCACTCGGATGAAAGGAAGGTGATTAGCGGGGTGCCCCAGGATTCGTCCTGGGCCCGGCACTGTTCAATGTATTTGTGAGCGATATTGCTGAAGGACTGAATGGAAAAGTGTCTTTTTGCGGATGACACAAAAATTGCAACAGAGTGGACTCCCCCGAGGGAGTGGATAACATGAGGAAAGATCTACAAAAGCTGGAAGAATGGTTTAATGCTTGGCAATTATGATTTAATGCGAAAAAGTGCAGTGTCATGCACTTAGGTAGCAGAAATCCAAGGGACATGTATGCAATAGGGGATGAGAGATTGGTGTGCATGGTTCAGGAGAAAGACCTTGGTGGTGTTATCTCTGATCTCAAGGTGGCAAAACAGTGCGACAAGGCGGTGGCAAAAGCCAGGAGGATGTTGGGCTGCATACAAAAAGGGATTACCAGCAGAAAGGAAGAGGTACTTATGCCACTGTACAGGTCGCTGGTGAGGCCTCACTTGGAATACTGTGTTCAGTTTTGGAGACCATATCTTGCAAAAGATGTAAAAAGATGTGAAACTGTTCAGAGGAAGGTGACCAAAATGATTTGGAGCCTGCGTAAGAAACCTTATGAGAAGAGACTTGAACACCTAAATATGTACACTTTGGAAGAGAGGAGGGATAGGGGAGATATGATTCAGACCTTTAAATACTTAGAGGGACGATGAACAAACAACCCTCTTCAAAGACGGGGAAGCTGTAAAACTAGAGGGCATAACATGAAGCTGCAAGGTGAAAAATTGAAAGGCAATGTCAAGAAATATTTTTTCACTGAAAGGATGGTGGATGCGGATGGTGGATGCTTGGAATGCTCTCCCAATGGAAGTGGTGGGGGCAAACACGGTGACGGAATTCAAAACAGCATGGGAGAAGCACAGCGGATCACTTTATAGCAACAGGATAAAAACAAAATAAACTGAACCATCTAACTTCTCAACAAATAGGGGTGTCCTACATGGAGTGGTGGGTCCACCCCTAAACAAAGACATGGGGAGGGGTGGCCTGTACAGAGTGACAGGTGCACCTACTCTTGCCATTTTGCTGGGCAGACTGATATTTACGCTAAATAAATATGGACCATGTTGGTCTTTATCTGCCGTCATTTACTATGTTACTACAGTTAATCTAGGTAAATAAGGAACTCTACCTGGATGCCCCCCAAAATGTAGTACACCTCTGCCTCCATCCTCTCAGCAATATACATTAATATTTATTCTATGGAAATTACACTTACCTGGTAATTGTTGTTCCTTGAGGGAGTACAGTTCAGTCCTCCACCTCTGGGTAGTGCACCACCTCCTGCAGCATGAAGACTGGACAAGTCAAACTTGTGACATCACTGGGTATGTCCTGTTGGTCTTCTCCCATGATCCCCCAGTGACCTACTGACAAATCAGACTCAAAGGAGCAAACAACCAGTTAAGGTACTAAATGCAATGCTATGCTGAAACTTCAACTTTTAAACTACAGTACCCTAAGAGAAAGGGCCGAAAACACCTTTCTGCTTGCCCCTGTCCCCCTGCGCGCAAAACAGCGGAAGACAGACAACCAGACAGAAGGAAGGAGAACTAAGGAAGGTCATAGGCAGAAAAGGTGCTCTCGTGATTACCGGCAAATCAGAGCCCGTTGCCGACTCTATGAACCAGAAACCCTCTCCTAACTGACGCCTTGCGTCTGAGTTGTTCATCCCCGGGCAGGAATGAGGACTGAACTGTACTCCCTCAAGGAACAACAATTACCAGGTAAGTGTAATTTCCATTTCCTTATCGATCCTACAGTTCAGTCCTCCACTTCCTGGGATGTACCAGAGCAGTAATCATTGGGAGGGACCTTTTCCAGCCTGCTCGCTACCCAACCGAACTGAACAGGCACTGATCACTGCCTGCTCCTCCCATCAATATGCGTTATTGAAGACACGACCAAGAGCCCACTCTGACCCTCTTCACTGGCGAAACAGCACTGAGCCCTGCCCCAAGCATCGCTAGTGCACCTGAAGGACATGCTCGCCACCGCAAAGGTACTGAACACCCTAGAAACAGACATACTGATAAGGCTACCTGAGCCCCGCTGGAAAGAGCCGCTTTAGACATCCCTTGGTACTCGACCTCACCAGGGCGTCAAGGTTTAGCTACCGCTTCTCCCCTGCGTGACCCGCTTCCATGGAGGGACAGGTGGCGAAGAGACCTTCCAGAAAGTGATGTCAGCTTTACCCAATGTCCAAGGAGCGCAGGCTACGAGCAAAGTGTTCTTGCATATGTCTCAAAACCAGCAACTAGATAGGCACAGGCGGATTCCATGAGGGAGAGCTGAACTGAGGTCCATCCAGAGACAGGTGGGATGCGAATTGAGTGGAAGGGAAAACCACCTGTGGCAAAACCCTACAGAACTGGCCACCAGGCCACCCTCTCTCTGGATAAGACAAACTGTTCCTGCTAGGCCCACGCCCGCAACTCCTAAATTCGCCTTGCCGAACCGAAGACCACCAACCTACTGTCCTGCAAATTGAGCAGCTCCGGTGGAATACCTAGCCTATGAGAAGACTGCAGTCTGGTAACCACCAGAGCAAGCGTACTACCTTGACCTGGGAACCGCAGCCACTCCCTGCCTGATGCCCCTATAGCAGGGCAGAGCTGCCAACTGAACTCCCAGGACCTGGCTGTGAACTCTGTATCAGCCCGTCCTGTAGGAAACTCCATCCCAGGGGGACAGACACTGCTATCGCACGAAGCTGCCTCCGTGAGCCCCCGTTCTAACCGATGCACCCTAAAAGCACACAGGCCTCTTTTTCTTATTTTCTTTTAAAACTTAACCGAGCCATGGCCACCCCGTAAGGGATAACTGGTCCACCAGAGACGGTCGAAGGAGACCCTGCAGCCACCGCTTCTCTGTCTGCAACCTCCCTGGGTTCCCGACGAGTATCTGTATGCAGGTGACTTACCACGGGTGTCTCGGCCAGCCCGAGACCCCCCCATCAACAACTTTCCCCGATGCGCTTTGACACGCAAAAACACTCGACCTATGAGTGCCCCAGGAGGAAAGTCATAGAGTAGTTACTCACCTGTAACAGGTGTTCTCCAGGAGCAGCAGGAATCAGTCCTCACATATGGGTGTCATCGGTGCCGATGAAGCCCCAGCGGAGCATTTCCCCAGCTTTCTATGAAAGCCTTTGGGAATGCAGGCACGCATGCGCGGTTCCCTTCCTGCCTAAAGTGCCATCTGACCTCAGTCAAATGACATAGCTAAGAACAGCACACAAAAATGAAAAATAAACTATGTACAACTGCAACTCCAAGGGGAGGAGGGAGGGTTGTGAGGACTGATAGCTGCTGCTCCTGGAGAACACCTGTTACAGGTGAGTAACTAATCTTTCTCCAGGACCAAGCAGGAAGTCCGTCCTCACATATGGGTGACTCCCAAGCTCTGGGCTACCGAGGAACCCAGGCTGAACAAGAGAACTCACTCTAGTCTCAGCAATAAAGAAAGGCTTTCCAAGGACACAACCTCCACCGGTAGCCCAACGGAGGGCAGGAGTTGCCTCAAAGATTCCGGAGTACTGCTTGGCCAAAAGCACTGTCCCTACGGGATTCCCTCTCCAGGCAGTAATGGGCCGCAAAGGTCTGGCTTGAAGACCAAGTTGCAGCCCTGCAGATGTCTACCAAGGGCACAGAGTGGAGATAAGCCATTGAGGCAGCCATTGCCCTAACACGATGGGCCGTGACCCTACCCTGCAAAGGAAGGTCAGCTGCCTTATAAGCCCAGGTGATAGTCAGCTATCCAGATGGACAAGGTACGCTTGGACACAGCCAACCCCAACTTATTGGGGTCAAAGGATACGAAGAGCTGAGTAGCCCTTCTATGCCCCTGCATACGGTCAAGGTAGAAGGATAAGGCCCTCCTACAGTCCAGGGTATGCAGGACTGCTTCAGCCTGGCTTGCATGAGGCCTAGGGAAGAATGTTGGAAGAACCACCTCATGGTTGAGGTGGAAAGAGGAGACAACCTTAGGGAGGAACTTGGGATGAGTCCTAAGGACTACTGTTCCTGTAAATCCTGGTGTAAGGCCTATCACAGACTAGGGCCTGAAGTTCACTTACTCGCCTAGCCGAGGTAAGGGCTATCAGGAAGAGTGTCTTCCAGGAGAGGAAGCGTAGTGGGCAAGTAGCCATGGGCTCAAAAGGTGGGCGAGTCAGTTGCTGCAAGACCACATTCAGCTCCCACTCAGGGACAGGAGGACGGATGGGAGGCTTGAGCAAAAGCAAGCACCTAAGAAAGCGGGACACCAAGGGGTGATCAGATAGAGAATGTTCCTCCACCAAAGAGTGGTGAGCTGCTAGAGCTGAGAGGTGGACCTGAACAGAATTGGATTTAAGGCCTTGATTTGACAAGTGCAGTAAATACTGAAGGACTACTGGCACAGTACAGGAGAAAGGATCAACTGTATGTAGCTGACACCACACAGAAAACCGTTTCCATTTGAGAGCATAGGTTTTCCTAGTGGACTGTTTCCTAGAGGCTAGGACAACCTCCTCAACATCCTGAGGCAGGCCCAACGGAGCCAAGACTACCCTTGCAGCCTCCAGGCCATCAAATTGAGAGCTTTGAGATTGGGGGGCAGAAGGGAACCCTGCTCCTGTGAGAGAAGGTCGGGTTGCAACCCCAGAGGTAGTGGAGGATCCACCGCCAGTTGAAGCAGAAGAGGAAACCAAGGCTGTCTTGGCCACCGGGGAGCCACCAGCAGGACCGAGGCCTTGTCCTGAAGAATTTTGAAGAGTTCGGGCCACCAAGGGCGTGGGAGGAAACACATACAGGAGGCCCTGAGACCAGGATATCAGAAAAGCATCTGCTGCTATCTGCAGAGGATGCGGTTGCCTAGAGCAGAGGTTTGGCAGCTGTTTGTTCAGAGGACTGGCAAACAGGTCTATGGATGGAAGTCCCCATTTTAGGAAAATCTTTTGAACTACCAAAGGATGGAGCTGCCACTTGTGGGGCTGCAATATTCTGCTTAATCTGTCTGCCAGGTAGTTGTCCTGGCCTGGAAGGTACACAGCTTTGAGGAGCATGTTGTGCTTGAGGGCAAAAGAACAAAGGTCCTGGGCCTCCCGACAAAGGATCCTGGATCCAGTTCTGCCCTGTCTGTTCACATAAAACATGGCAACTTGGTTGTCTGTCTGGATCAGGACAGACTGGTGAGTCAGGGTAGGAGTGAAAGCTCTGAGTGCTAATCGAATAGCTCTGAGTTCGAGGAGATTGATCTGCTGTGCAGCTTCCCAGGGAGACCAGAGGCCCTGGGTGCACTTGCCCAGACAATGAGCTCCCCAGCCTTGCAGGGAGGCATCTGTTAGCACTACTGTGTACCCTGGAATCTGAAAAGGCACCCCTTTCAGCAGATTGGGTGGGTGTAGCCACCAGTTGAGGGAGTGCAGAAATGGTCTGGACACCCTTATCCTGTCTCTGAGGCTGCCTGTGACCACTGAGCCCGAAGACACCACTGTGCAGGCCTCATATGGAGCCTGGCATTGGGGGTCACATGCACCGTCGAAGCCATGTGGCCTAGAAGCCTCAGGCAGAGTCTGGCGGAGACCAGGGACCTGCTGAGAAACTGATTTGCCAAGGCCATCAACCATTGGGCTCTGTCTTCTGGCAAGAATGCCTTTGCCAGGAGAGAGTCCAACCTTGCCCCTATGAACTCCAAGTTCTGGGAGGGGAGCAAAGTGGACTTTGCGAAGTTTATGACAAACCCCAGGCTTTGTAGAAGAGCAATAGTCCTGAGGGTGGCTTGATTGGCCTCCTGGCACGTCTGACCCCTGATGAGCCAGTCGTCTAGAATAGGGGAAGACAGATTCTCTGATTTCTCAGGTAGGCTGCCACCACCGCTAAGCACTTTGTAAAGACTGGGGGCGGAGGTGAGGCCGAAAGGCAGCACTCTGTACTGATAATGGTTTCCTCCCACAATGAACCTGAGGTACTTTCTGTGGTCTGGATGAATGAGTATGTGAGTGTACGCATCCTTTAGATCTAAGGAGCATAGCCAATCTCCCTGCTGGAGTTAGGGCAGAAGAGTCCCAAGAGTAAGTATCTTGAACTTCTCCTTCACTAGGAACTTGTTGAGGTTCCTGAGGTCCAGAATGGGTCAAAGGCCACCAGTTATTTTGGGCACCAGGAAATACCTGGAGTAGAAACCGTGACCTTGGAAGTGGGGAGGCACAGGCTCCACTGCCCTGTCCACCATGTAGCTCTTGCAGAAGAAGGTCTGTGTGCAGGGGAGGCCTTGGAGGCTCCCCTGGAAAATATGGTGGAGGTAGTTGGTGAAAATGGAGGGCATAGCCCTTGTGGACTATCTCCAGCACCCAAATGTCCCCGGTGACAAGGGGCCACTGGTGGGCAAAGAGGGCGAGGCGACCACCTGTGCAGGGTTGGGAGAGCAGTGGAGGAGAGGCTACGCTCAAGGAGTCAAAAACCCCCACCCTGCTGAGTGGTAGCAGGGGCCTGAGGCTTGGGGGTCCTCTGCCTACGGGGCCCATTACCCTGGCCCTTGGCTTGCTGACCCTGGGGGGCAGCTTGGGCAGCCTGATATTGCGGGTACTGTTTGTAGGCAGTGCCCTTCCTCGGGTAAAAGGGCTTTTTACCCGAGCCCTTCTTTTTATGAGAAGGGGCAGAGGTCTTCCTCGACAGCCTTGTCCGTGTGAGGTGCTCAGTTTCAAGCTGAGCGGCCTTCTCGGTCATGGACTTGCCAAAAAGGTTTTCACCTCGGCAAGGGACATCGACCAACTTGTCCTGAACCCATGGCTCGAGGTCCGATGACTGCAGCCATGCCTGGTGTCGAGCCGCGATGCCGGCTGCCGCAACTCGGGCCGAAGCCATCGTAGGCAGCGCGGGACATGAACTTCGAGCAGTCCCGAATCCCTGAGGACAAGGACTTAAATCTCTGCAAGGGTTTCCCGGAGAGACCAGCAGAGAATCCGGCCAATTCCTTGGCCAGATCCCGCAAGTACATGCCCATGTACAGCTGGTAGGACTGGACACGGCAAGCAAGCATCGAGCCCTGAAAGCACTTTCTACCGATGCCATCGAGGTTTCGGGCCTCCCTGCCAGGAGGCACCGCGGAGTGCATCTTCTAGCTCTTCAGACGATGCATGGCCGATTCCACAACCATACAATGGTGTGGTAGCTGTGCCTTCTGAAAACCAGGGCTCTTCCGGAGTCGATAGATCAAATCGACTCGCTTAGAACCGGTGCCGAGGCCGGTGCCTCCCACATACAGAAGAGGAGCCGTCCCAGCATCGGAGGAACCGGGATAGTAAAGGCCTCCTTCGGAGGAGAGTCATACTGCAGCACCTCGAGCTCTTCAGCTCAAGGCTCTTCCTCGGGGTCCGCCGGAATAGCCAAGGCAGTGGCCATATCCCGGACGAACTCCGAGAACCGAGTGTCCTCTGGGGGGGACCTACTCCGGGGCTCAGACTGCGTTGAGTCTGAAGGGTCGCACCGAGTCTTGAAGGTATCAGGAGACTCCTCGTCCTCCGTCTCCCAAGCTGACTTGTCCAAGAGAGTCAGGGTCTGACCCCGCAGCACCCTGGAGCACCCGCCCCGACGCCGGAAGCACCGGCATAGACGCCTCGGGTCCCGAACGGGAGGTCGAGGGAGACCGTGACAGAGGTCGATTCCGAGCCACGATGGACTCGAGTATCGGCTCGGCCTCTAGGGTCGACTTCGACGTCGATGTCCCGGTGGTCGGGGCAGATGCGCCAGACAGGCTGGCCATCAGTGCCCGCTGCTGCTCCATGAAGGCAGACAATCTGCTCTCCACGGCTGTCATCCTGAGACTCAGTTCGGGAGACGCAGCAGCTACCGACCGACGTCGGCTCCCTGGGAGGAGAGTCCTCGGACTACGGGGCTTATGTGTCCAGCAGACTCCGGCTCCACGCGAGGAACTTTGGCAGGCTTCTCTTGTTCCACGGGCCCGGGGCGACGGTCGGGGGTCTTAGACCTGGCCCTCGAGGAGCCAGGGACCTTCTCCGACGACGCCCTCGTGAGCCACTTCTTCCTCTTGCGTTCCCGGTCGGGGTAACCCCTGTCCGAGGAGCTTCGGCGCTCGGGATTGGAATCCTGAGATGTCAAGGCCTCAGATGAGGTCTGGGCCCAGCTGGAGGCTGAGTCCGAGAAAAGCCTTTCCTTTTGCTGCTGGCGACTTCGGAGTGCCTTGGAAGACATCTTCCCACATGCTCCGCACGACTTAGGATTGTGGTCGGGGCTGAGGCACCGAAGGCAGCAGTCGTGTGTGTCTGTGAGACATTAGTTTTCTTACACCGATCACACTTCTTAAAACCACTGGAAGCCATCGGGGAAAAAAGAGCCCCCGCGAGGTCAAAGGATCGGCCTTCCAGGGAAAATAGAAAAAAGGGCGAGAACGCCAGCCACGAAGGGCAAAAACCGAATAAGAAGAATTGGGCTCAATACTGGTGTACCGAACCTGGCGGGAGGGGAACCGGCGTTGAACCAGGAGAAAAAATAGCGAAATTGCCGAAAAAATCTAATTTTAACCGGGAAAACAGGACACACATCCGGTGGGCTTCACGGAAAAAAAGAGACTGAGGTAAGATGGCACCTTTAGGCGGGAAGGGAACCGCGCATGCGTGCCTACATTCCCAAAGGCTTTCATAGAAAGCTGGGGAAATGCTCCGCTGGGGCTTCGTCGGCGCCGATGACACCCATATGTGAGGACTTGACTTCCTGCTTGGTCCTGGAGAAAGGACTGGGCCACGGCCTCCGTTGTACCAATGCGTCGATGCCTTTTGGCATTCTCCCATGTCACCTTCTAAACATCGACCCGTCTTCGCAGACTGAAACGTCGCCATGAGGTCCAATATGGACTGACCGCATCCAAGCCCGCGTTATGCAAACTCCTCTGGATGCAATCCCCCTTCTCCGGCCTTCACTTGGACTCCGCTAAGGAAATCCACCACCACATTGGCTCCACCGAGAATGCTGGCTGCCGAAGCTTTAACTGCGCACACCGCCCCTTCGCTCGGGCCATCCTGGCCACCTGACTGACTCCACCCTGCCGATCAATGTAGGCCACCATCCCAGAGTTCTCGGACAGTACTTGCACCGCTTGATCTGCCACCGTGGCCGTGAATGCCTGCCACGCCCAACGTACCGCTCGACGTTCCAGTCAGTCGATTGACCACTGGGCCTGCTGCGTACGCCAAGTGCGTTGTGCAAAAGGATCTCCGAAATTTAGCTGAGTCTAGCCAAGCTCCCAGAGGAAAGGTTCAGAACCTTATATGAAAGAAGTTGGAACAAATTAAGGCATCCTCTTAACAATTCCATAAGGGCTACCAGGCACACAACCTAACAGCATGCCACAACGAATGTACATGTAACGGACGGCTTTGAATACGAGCCTACAGACATCCAGCACTTGCTCCGAGACAAGCACTGTGTAGTCTATTTGTCTTCGTGGAGCACTGCCACGACCTGAAGACCTGGACCGGCCACCAAAAGAAGCTGGACACTGGACCCTGGACCCGAAGGAGCCTGATCTAACCCAGCCCAGCACTTCCTGTATCCTTAAGATCTGAGCCTCCCCCAAGGTCTCCGCCTTGGCTGGAATCGGCTGAGCATAAGTCTATGGTCCTGCGGCTAACCCTCACGAAGCAGCGAGACCCAACGATGCCTTGAGGAAAGGGAAGGCCTAGTGGTTGAAGCAAGTGGCCAGCCGACCAACGGATTGAATCCCACTCGCGTACCTCAATGTAGGGTCAGAAGAACTGAGGATTCTGGTCCCACAGGTGCACAGTCTAGCCTTGAGCTACATACACCTCCGCAGGTACAAAAACTTAAATTGTGAACCCCTTCAGGGGCAAGGGGAATAGAATACAGCATCTGACTGTTGAGCACCTTGTCTTGCACAAACAGACAGCAGAACCAAACCAAATAAATGACTGGGAATATGTGGCTTTAACACCCCAAGGCAGTGGAATGACATTAGAACTTGTGGTGGACGGGATTTTCCTGTCCTTCCAGCCCCCCTGCCCGCATTGAGAAGAGGCTGAGAATAGCTTGACTGGTGGACCTGGGACCTTGCCTCCTGGACAGCTGGGACGTAGAAGGGAAAGCTGATGACTGTGACCCTAACTCATCAGGACGGCTCCCTCCTGTATCTGCAACCTCTCACGTTATCCCAATCGACCTCTCTCATTGCTGGACAAATCACCTGAGCCTGAGACCACAGACTGAACATAGAAATGCAGACGCACTCAAGGATGAGTGCACCTAAGAGTTATGCTTAAGCCAATGCGAGCACATCCAACATGCAGCTCCACATGTCCAGGTGTCCAACTCCTGTCACCCCAAACACAGGACAGCGAGCACACTTGAACCTAGGTGACCGTCATGGTGCAGACAGCGAGACTTGACTTCCGCTATCAAACCTTCCAGTACGCTGGAGTGCTAAGCCCCGGACTGTACTATCTAGCATTACTTGTCCTTACCTCCAGCATGAGCCTTTCCCCAGATGACCCGGTGTTCCCGCTACATGGTCAAAGCTGCGCTTTGATTGCATAGGCTCTGGAATCCGATGCAACTGACCTGCTCCTGCTATATTACATAAAGAATCTCATCTGCTGACAAATCGGGGAGGTAGCCATTGATCCTGGGATGGACCTGCTAAAGGAAGCTATGAAACAGACAGGCACCCCCCCCCCCCCCCCGGCATTCCTGCAAGCACAGAAATAGCAGCGGGGAACACCAACAGCCTTGGGCCCGGAAAACTTATAGGTTGCAGCTAGTGTGAATCCAAAAACGAATGCGATCTCGTATTATACCCACCCCCATGGATGGGAGCACTGAATAGTATATATGCTTCTTGAAGAGCGCTGCTATCTGATGGCCTTTAGAACACAAGACCCTGAAAAATGATACAGAAGATAAGAATTTTAATCCTTGGTCACACCGTCTTGATTTGCAGCATCTCACAGCTGCATGTTTGGAGCTAAGCCCCCCCCCCCCCCCCCCTCTTTTTTTTATTTTTTTTATTTTATTTTTTTTTTTTTTGACTTCCAGAGATTAGTCAGAGAATAACTACTCAGTCACAGAAAGGCATTATTGAATGCCCCAGCTGCCCTCTGGTGGCCACAATTGGTTTATAGCATTGACAGAGGTTCCCTACAAGCATACGAATAGTATGAACCGCCCCATAAAATGTCAAAGATCTTCTGCTATCCTAAACCTTTGGGTGCCAATTTAATTTACTTCCAAGAAACTCATCTACCCTATGAGGCGTGTGTCAAGTTTCACCCTGCTTTTCCTTCCAGAACATTAGAAAAGCGCTGGGTTAACCTCTTCAACCAGAAGGGTTTACAGCACCAAAAATCAGAACACGAGGATAGGTGGCTTTGCTTAACCGCTGTCCTAACCGGCCACAGATTTACCTGAATGGCCAAATCCAATTACTGATGCCTGCTGCTGACAGACGCTGCTAACTGCCAGAATGCAGGCAAAGGCAAAACCACACAACATGAAGTAATCCCCGAAATAATCACATTGGATAATCATACTAACTCGCACATTCTAATAACCTTAAATTAAAATTAAATTAATTTAAATTAAAATGTATGAATTCCTTATCTGGGTATAGCAGCGTGGAACAGCGTCACCTGTCCAAACGCGGGGCTGCTCTGCCCTCCGCCACGAGGCCTCAGCCCTGCGGAGAAAATGGTGCCGATCTGAAGCAGGCCTGTTTGGCACCAAGCACCACAGCTGCGGTAACAGCCCCAAGCCCCTCCATTCGGGCTCGAGAGCCTCCCCTGCGTCGGAATTCAGCAATTACCCCACTGTAGCTCCGGGGTGAATAACTTTCAAGACGTACTGCTGCCCTGTGCCCCTGTGAGCAGCAGACGCTGCGAGCCAATGCCTGCTGGCTGAAGAACCCCCAACGGCCTGAGGCTCCTGCCATGCCAGGAATCTGCCGCATGCACACCTCCAGAATGCAGGTGTGATCCACAGAGCTCTCCCCTGTACAGTCCTGGGGGAGAGATCATCACCGGGCACAGAGAGACCGAAGGAGCCCAAGCAGAGAGGCTAGTCGGCAGCATGTACTTTTAAAAGGGACAGATCCTCCCTTTACACTAAGGCAGGCTAGATGAAAATAAATAAACTGAAGTATAAATTAAAATTAAAATTAAATTAACATTAAAATGAAATTGAATAAAACTTAAAGGATTTAACCTAAAGAAGGGAAAAAGAAAATCAAGGTAAATCAAATCCTGACTAACTGCTCCTAAACTGAGTCTCAAGTGAGCCTAGCACCTAGGCTCACTACGTCCTCCTGCTGCATGGAGACTGGACACACTGGGGGATCATGGGAGAAGACCAACAGGATATACCCGGTGATGTCACAAGTTTGACTTGTCCAATCTCCATGCTGCAGGAGGAGGTGCACTACCCAGAGGTGGAGGACTGAACTGTAGGACCGATAAGGAACTGCCTTTGATCAGGCTGCTTCAGTCTTGTTGTGTGCAAAACTGTATTTATGATGATGCCATTCAGCTGACTCTTTCAGGACAGCCTTTTATTGTGCAATGTCTGCTTTGAACAGCTGGATGCAGCAGAACAAACTGGTATTCAATCTTATGGAAACTGAAGTGTTCAGTAATGGGTCTGTTTCTTCAGAACCATCATTCAGCTTCGTGAACAGGACTGTTGCCACCAAAGTGGAGCAGTAGCCTAACTGTTAAAGTAGCGCCGTACCTAGCCCTGTGTGAGCAGTGCAGCTGCAAAGGGTGCAAAGAATTGGGAGCGCATTTCCGGTTGCCGGCCTTGGCTCCCCCCCCCCACCCCCCCCCCCATGCTGCCTACTGTTGCTCTGCTGCCACTTTTTGTTTTCGCAGCAGCACCAGCAGCGGTGGAGCAGACCTGACTTCAAATTAAAAAAAAAAAAACGTGGGTTTTTCTGACTCTGTGCTTGTACGCAGGTCTGGTCCCTTCCTCCTTTCTCTGACGTAGGTTGCATCAGAGGAAGAGGCCAGACCAACCATTCAAACGCAAAGACCTGAGTTTGAATGGCTGGGCTGGTTCCTCCCTTCTCTGACACAAGCATACATCAGAGCAGGGAGGGATCAGATCTGCATACAAGCACGGAGCTAAAAGACCAGAGGGTGTGGGTTTTTTGTGTTTAACATTTGAAGTCTGGTTTGCTCTGCTGCCGCCGCTGAGAAAGTGGCAGGACAAGGACAGGCAGCCAGCTGAACATGGAGGTGTGGGTAAAATGGGGAGATTGGGGGAGAGGGTGCCAGATGTGCAAGGCGAACAGGGCGCAATTATGCCTTGGTATGGCCCTGGGTTAGAGCACTGGCTTGGGAAGAATCCAAGTTATCAATGTCCCTATTTAATGTACATTACCAAGTTTGTTACAATGTAAACTGCTTTGACTAAATGATAAAGCAGTATAAAACACTTGTAAAATAACAACTAAAATTGAGAATTCTAGGGGTGGTCTTGGCTACAAAGTTAATTTTTAAACTATTTTGGTGCCGTCACACATTCCGCATTTTATAGGGTTAGACTTGTGAGATGTTGGCAAAAGATTTTTCTGTCTTTTATTTTTGTCCTGTTGTGCGAGCCTTTGTTCTTTCTAGTATGGATTAATAAGTGTTTTTTCTTTACTCTCCACTTACATGGCTTTCAATTTTTGCAGAACGCGGTTGCTGGGCTGGTGGCCAATTCTAGTTTGTATGATCCAATAACATCTTGTTTTAAAAGGGCTGTGCTGGCTGTGATATGGAGAGTAAGTTTTAAAGTACTTAGCTATGGTTTATTAAAATTTGATATATAACCCTTTGTATCAGCAGAGCGGTGTACATAAAAACTTTCAGAGGAGGAAAAGAACGCAAATAAAATGCAGGAAAGAGGTAGGAGTATTATAAAACTGGTTTACAGGGAAGGGTAAAGAGGGATAGTTTAAAAGGTGGAAGTCAGGGGGGATAGGAAGCAGAGTCCTATGTAGCTAAGGGCATTGGATCATAAGCTAGTTGAAATAGATGGGTCTTAAGACATGATTTGAACTTTGTGTAGGATATTTCCAAACAAAGGGCAGAGGGTAGTGCATTTTATAGGCTGTGTTCAAGAAAATTAGAAAGCTGAGTGACAGGTCGATTCATATCGGCGCAGGAGAGGGAGGGAAGATAGAGGCAGTTGGCATGAATGGAGGGCAGAAGATGTGATGGCATGTGAATGATAATACGTTATGACAGGTAAGAGGGTACACCAGTGTGTAGGGTTTTTTTGAACTATGGTAAAGTTTGTATTGGATCCGATATTGAAGTAGCCGCCAGTAGAAGTCGGTGAGCAAAGGGGTAATGCAGTCAAATTTGGAAGCATGATGCAGTATTCTTATAGCGGTATTTTGAATGGTTTGAAGGCTTTTGAGCTGATAGTTGGGAAGGCTAGCATATACGACATTACAGTAATCTAGATGATATGGCCAGAGACAAGAATGTTATGGCAGAATCGGAAAGAAATGAACGGATTTGGCAGAGGGCAAAGGAGGAACATTTCACTATGACACTAATCTGTTCGTGGAAAGTGAGTGTTGTCAAGGGTACTGCCCAGGTGTTTGAATGACCAATGGGATAAGAGTGCTGTCAAGTAAGGGGGCCAGATGTGGACCTGCTGAAGATCTGGTCAGCCAGGTAGCTGAGGTTTTGAAGAAGTTTAGCTTTTGATGGTTGGTTCTTAACCAAATGACAACTTGGGAGAGACAAGAATTCACAATATTGAAATCAGGTGATATTGGGTGCGTGTGGAATAGTAATATGTCAGCTGCGTAGTAATATGTAGAAGACACCAAGCTGTTGAATGAGAATGGCCAGTGGGTGAAGAAAGATGTTGAATAAAAAGGGGACCAAAACTGATCCCTGGGGGACACCACAATTAAAGGGGAAGTGAGTGGAAGAGGACCCAAAGGCTACAGAGTAAAAGCAATCAGGGGAGAGAAGAGAGTGGAACCATTGTTAGATGATGCCATGAAGACCAGCATCTTGCAGGCGAGAGAGTAGAATGGAGTGACTAACCAGATCGAAGGCTGAGGAAAGGTTGAGAGTATAGCTAGAGAGATATTGCCCTTGTCAAGGGATTCTCGAGTTTCACTAAGGTTAAGAGAGTAAGATGGTTTCAATGCTTTGCCAGCACGGAATCCGGATTGTCACAGATGAAGTAAGTTGGTTTTCTCTATGTTCAGTGAGTTGTGCAAAGACTAATTTTTCTAATCTTAGATAGATGTAAAAGGGATATTGCCAATGTGCAGGGAGGGATTCTTCAGGATGGGTTGAACCAGAGCAGTTCTCCTAGGACAAGCAGGATGTGTCAGCCACACCTGGTGTCGTCCACCGACGGCGCCGTGACGGAAGTGCTCTGTAGCTCAGAATCTTCTGAGCATGTGTGAGGTGGTCCCACCTCCCCAGCCTGCCCCTAGCCGGTCAGTTTTTTTTTTCTTCCGCCTTCGCCTCAAGACGGACTTACAAGCTCTCCTACATTTTAAATGCCTAAACAAGATTCCAAAAAGACTAAACCAGGTTTTAAAAAGTGCCTTACCTGCAACAGAAAGATGAATCTCTCCGACACTCACCAGCACTGTGTTAGATGCCTGGGGGCGTCTCACGAAGTGGAGAACTGTGATAGCTGCGGCCGGATGTCCCCCAGAGCCAAGAGGCACCGCGAGCAGTCCTTGAGAGACCTCCTCTCCCCCGCTGCAGCTTCCACGTCCCGGGACCCGGAGCACTCCAAGGACAATCAAGCCAGGTCTGTTGATTCAGCAAAGTTTTCCCGGGACCCTGCTGTTGAGCGTTCCGGTGCACAGAAGCTCCCCAGCACTGCCTCTAAAAAAAAAAAAAAAAAAAAAAAAAAAAAAAAAAAAAAAAAAAACCGCGGCTGAAAAAGAACGAAGACCGCGCTGGACTTCCTGCCCCCGGAGAGGCCTCTGCCGTTCTGGTAAGCCCCTCTCCGGTTGGCTCCATCCCGGGACCTTCCCCCCGGCCACGCGGTCCTCCTGCCGGCCAAGATGGCGCTGCCCTCGTGGCCCCGCCTCCGGAAACGCCTCCTCCACTTCGATTGGCTGCAGGGGCTCCTCCAGCAGACAGCCCTCCCCCCTGCCCAGCACGTCACTACGCGCTGAAGGGGAATCTCGGAGCACCTCTACAAGGCCAGCTGACTCAGCCCCATCAACCCCTGCGCGGGAGCAGCAAGCCCGATCATCGCACCGGCGCGGAAACACTCAACACCGTGCCGGCTCCACAGACCGCGCTGCTCTTCAGCGCCGACGAGGGACACCTGATCGACGCGCTGACAACAGGGAATCCCCCTGTCAACGCCGCTCCCGCTCCACAGACCGCGCTGATCCTCAGCGCCGACGAGGGAAACACGATCACCACGCTGACAGCAGGGAATCCCCCTGTCAGCGCACTGAAGGTGAGAGGGGCAGGAAGAAGTCTGCCAAGCGCAGACATCGATCCCCCTCAGAGGCAAGGGATTCCCATGGTGGTTCCTCCACTAACAGCAGGAGATCCAGCTCTCATCGCAGCAAGAGACACAGAAGCAGCAGATCTGAATCCACCTCTTCTGCCATCCTTAATCTGCTATCTCGCCTGGTGGAACAGACTGCTCCACTACGATCAGACCAGCAACGTAGGGCTATTAGTCCACAAGAGACACACTCAGCCCACTCCCCTCTATACCCCAGACTCTCGCCCAGAGCGCGGACTCCCTCCCCTGACCCCTCCAGAGCGCGATCTCCCTCACCAGCACAGCTGGACTCCGGGGAGAGCGACGCTGAGAACCTGGAACCTTGCTCTGAGGTGGAGGAATCAGGTCCAGGCCCTGACAACTTCAAAGACGCAACGGACGAGGCAGACGAGCCTACACCTACAGTGCCTGAGGACCTCACCTACCCTAAATTCCTCAGGAAAGTGGTCTCTAAACTGGGGCTGACCACGGAAGAAACATCAGATGAAAAAGAACCGGAGGTCATGAAGTACCTAAGCGGTCCTAAACCAGCCATGGCTCTTCCCCTCCACCGCAAGTTGGACAAGCAGCTGACACTCTGGCAGTCCCCAGCATCCGGTCAAGCTTTCTCCAGACGCTTGGACAGCAAGTACATAGTCCACATGGCGCCTGGCTTCAACAGAGCGCAGTTACCCCACCAGTCTATCGTGGTGGCATCGGCTCTCAAGAGATCCAAGTCCACGCGTACCCAGACAATCCACCCACCAGGGCGGGAACCCAAACGCCTGGACGACGTCGGCAGAAAAGTGTTTCAAGGGCTATGCTCAACGCCAAAATAGCAGCCCACCAATTTCAACACGTCCTATTCCAGGATGCTCTCCTAGCAGACCTTAAAAAGCAGCTACAGGACCTTCCCAAGGACTCCCGCACACTTGCTTCAACCACCATGCAGGAGTTAGCTGAATGCAGCAAGCATCTGATGAGTACAGCCTTCGATGCCTTTGATACTGCCGTCCGGACTGCGGGCACGGCCATCTCCGCCCGCCGTTGGGCATGGCTTCGGGCTTCAGGTCTCTCCGACAACACCCATGACCGAATTGCGGATGCACCCTGCTCAGGTGACTCTGTTTGGGGACAAAGTAGCCGACACCGTGAAAGACCTCAGAGGACTGCACCACCCTAAAGACACTGGCGGCGGACGGACTCGAACGCCCCTCTTGGACCCAGAAAGGGGGCTATTTCCGTAAGCCCTTCTCCGCCTCAAAGCAATTCTATGGATCCAACCGTCAGTGGCAAGCACCTAAATTCAGGCAAACCTATCAGAAGGCGCCCTTTCAGCGACAGCAACCGCGACAACGGAAGCAGAAGCAGTCCAACCCTGCCCACTCAGGGAAAGACACCTCCTCCTTCTGACTATACCCCGGTTGGGGGTCGCCTGTCTTTGTTCCTCTCAGCCTGGCAAGAGATCACCACGGACAAGTGGGTCCTGCAGATAGTCCAGTCGGGCTACCGCTTGCCCTTCTCCTCCCCTCCACGCCAGCACAGACGACCTACCAGCCATCCTCCAACACCTGGAACAGCCGCTGCTGGAACTCATACAGCAGCTTCTCCAGGCCAGAGTGATAGAACAGGTTCCCACGGACCAGGTCAACACTGGCTTCTACTCCCGGTACGTCCTCATTCCCAAGAAGTCAGGGGGCCTACGTCCGATCCTGGACCTCAGAAAACTGAACAAATTCATAATAAAAGAGATTCAGGATGTATTCGCTCAACTCCATCCTCCCCCTCATCAGAGCGGGGGACTGGCTGGCAACGCTGGACCTCCAGGACGCCTATTCACACATCCCAGTCCACACTTCCCACAGGAAATTCCTCAGATTCAAAGCACTGGGATGTCATTACCAGTATCGAGTCCTGCCATTCGGCCTATCCCCAGCACCCAGAGTCTTCACAAAGTGTGTGGCGGTGGTCGCGGCGCACCTCCGCAAACAAGGAATCGCCATCTTTCCCTACCTGGACGACTGGCTCCTGTCGGCGAACTCTGCTTCCGACCTCCGCAGGGCAGTACACCAGACGACAGACCTGCTGATCAGAGTGGGATTCCTTCTCAACAAAGAGAAGTCCAGATTGGATCCCGTCCAGCGCACAGAGTTCATCGGGGTGATAATTGATACCAAAGCCTGCAAGGCTTTCCTGCCCAAACCACGGATCAACACCATCATCCACCTAGCCCGGAGGATGTCGGCGGAGAAACATACCTCGGCCCGTGCGATCCTCTGTCTGCTAGGCCACATGGCTGCAACAACTTCAGTCCTTCTGTTGGCGAGGCTGTATATGCGTACACTGCAATGGCACCTACGGACGCACTGGAAGCAACTCTCCCAACCACTCAGCACTCACATTCCGATATCTGCCCGTGTTGTCCAGGGTCTGCGATGGTGGACACAGCCAGCCAACCTCTCGGTGGGCAAGTACCTGCACCCACGCATACACCAGCTCATCCTCACAACGGATGCCTCCTCCACGGGATGGGGGGCTCATCTACTGCATCTCAGCACACAAGGAGCATGGACCGCAGCAGAACAAAATTTCCACATCAATCTTCTCGAGCTCAGGGCCGTCAGGTATGCCCTGCAGACTTTCATGCCCCACCTGAAAGGGGAAGCAGTCTTGGTACAAACGGACAACCAGGTCGCAATGTTCTATATAAACAAGCAAGGGGGCACTCGCTCCCGTTCGCTCTGCAAGGAAGCCCTCGACACGTGGGCTCTGGCACTGGACAACAACTGCATACTTCAGGCAACTTACCTTCCCGGGGATCAGAACGCCTTAGCAGACAGGCTCAGCAGACAGCTTCTACCTCACGAATGGATGCTCCACATGGAAGTGGCACGCAACCTCTTCCAGCGCTGGGGGAAACCCCAAATCGATCTCTTTGCGACCGAGGAGAACGCAAGATGTCCCTTGTTCTGCTCCAAGCACCCGTCACAGCAGAGAGTAGCCTCGGATGCTTTCGCCATTCCCTGGGGCAATTGGGAGATGGCATACGCCTTCCCCCCGACACCTCTCTTGACGAACACAATACAACGTATCATCGAGGAGAAAGCGCACGTGATTCTGGTCGCCCCTTATTGGCCACGACAAATGTGGTTCTCCCTGCTGTTGCAGCTCACTCAAGAACCCCCACTACGGTTACCTCTGAGACCAGACCTCCTAACCCAGAACGGGGGCCTAACCTGGCACCCCAATCTCCAGACGCTAGCTTTGACAGCCTGGAGGCTGAAAGGCTAACCTTCAACGGCTCACACCTTCCTCCGGATGTGCAACAAATCATTCTGGCTTCCCGAAGACCATCTACCAGAAAGGCATACGGCCTCAAATGGAAACGCTTCACTATCTGGTGCAAGGACCAAGGAGTTGACCCAGCCTCTTGCCCGATACCCGCAATCCTACAGTATCTAGCCCTCCTCTGCAGATCGGGTTTGAAACCACAATCCATCAAGGTGCACCTGGCGGCCATTGCCTCTACACGAGCGTACAGATAGCACAACTTCAGGCTCTATCGCCACCCTTCCCATTGTGACCCGTTTCATGAGGGGGCTCCGAAATCTAAAGCCACCGGTACAGAAACCGCTACCCTCCTGGGACCTTAACATCGTTCTACAACAGCTTATGCAAGAGCCATTCGAACCATTGGCCACAGCCGAGGGAAAGTATCTCGCCTGGAAGACCCTTTTCCTCGTCGCCATTACCTCTGCCCGGAGGGTTAGCGAGTTACAGGCTCTTGTTGCGCACCCGCCATACACGCAACTCTATCCCAACCGGGCATCCCTACGGACCCACCCCAAATTTGTGCCAAAGGTCGCCTCCACCTTTCACATCAACCAAGCAGTGGAGCTGCCATCCTTCTTCCCAGCACCACATTCATCCCCCGAAGAGCAACGTCTTCATTCTCTGGATTGCGTACGTGCTCTATGCACCTACATCGACAGGACATCGGCCACTCATCGGGGGACACAGCTGTTCGTCTCCTTCGACCCGAACAAACCAGGGAGACCTGTTACCAAACGTACGCTATCCCTCTGGATTTCAACCTGCGTTGCCTATTGTCTGCAGAGGGCTGGCGCACTCCCAGCAAACAGGGCGAGTGCACACCACTCCGCGCAATAGCCGCTTCCTTGGCCTGTGCACAGGAGATTCCAGTGAGCGATATCTGCAAAGCCGCCACCTGGTCCTCCCACCTCACCTTTCAGAAACACTACTGCCTCGACATTCATTCTGAGACCGACGGCTCGTTCGGCAGGGCAGTCCTATCCGCTGCCATGGCTCCCGTGAGTACAAGCTCTGCACGAGACTGACCTAAAGGACTCTGGAACAATTGCCTGCCTATGTGTCTCCACTATTGCTCTGAATAGCTATTGCACTAGTTACTTGTTATGCACTATTGTTCTTGCACTGTTTGCACTGTCCACAATATTGCACAGCTATGCTTTGTTCTGCACTGTTGTTGTTTGCACTGTTCACGTGTTTGCACAGTTATGCCTACCTCTCCCCTCTGCGGAGATTTGCGATTGTTTTTACCTGTTCACAATAAAGGTTGCATCTCACGCATGCCTCCCTCATTCTCCTCAGCGTAAATTAGCTCGGGAGACACCAGGTGTGGCTGACACATCCTGCTTGTCCTAGGAGAAAACAGAGTTACTTACCTGTAACGGAGTTCTCCGTGGACAGCAGGATAAGTCAGCCACACCATCCCACCCGCCTCCCCTTCATGAGGGTGGCCTGCGCACCGCACCTAGCCGTAACGGCATAGCTAGTCACCAACTGGCCGGCTCGGGGCGGGCTGGGGAGGTGGGACCACCTCACACATGCTCAGAAGATTCTGAGCTACAGAGCACTTCCGTCACGGCACCGTCGGTGGACGACACCAGGTGTGGCTGACTTATCCTGCTGTCCACGGAGAACTCCGTTACAGGTAAGTAACTCTGTTTTTTCCAACATTGTGGGAAAATGCCTGTAACCAAGCTGCTGTTGAAAATAACTAAAGCTCGCAGTAGAAGGGCCAAAGAATCAACGGAGATCTGAGGCACAGGTGGTTTTCTGAGAAGCTGTGATGGACTTTGTAAGGATCCAGACAAATAGGGTTGAACCAAGCACCAAACACGAGTGAGGGAGCAATGAGAGGGGGTTTGTGCTACTTGAAATTGGAGCTGGGCTTTTGCTAAGCATGTTCTAAGTTAGTACCTGTGGAGCGTCGGAAGTAAATTCCTGTTGAATGCCAAGAGTTTTCTTATGATAAAATTGGGCTAATTGTTCTGCAGTGAACGTATCAACTTGAGGGGCTGGGGGGAGGGGGGGTGCAATAGTTGGGATATTATTACTGAGTAGAGGTTTTTTTGGGGGAGGGGAAGGTATTGGGAAGATTTAGCAGAGTTTGAGAATTTTAGTGGTCCTTTTTTGCAGCCATCACTGCCTTTCTGTAGTAAGTGTGAAGTCCAATCAGTTTTTCAGGTGTATGCAATTTACGCCAGGTCCATTTAGCCTTGCAGAGTTGTCTGCGAGTAAGAATGAGACCATGGTTGTACCAGGGGTGATGGCTTTTCCGTGGTGGTCGTCTAGAGGTAAGGGGGGGGCAGTGAACCAAGTGCTGTTTTGGAGTTCGGTATTCCAAGTCTGTCAGAGGGAATAAGGTTATCTTAGAAAGCGAAGGCAAGAAGAATATCATGAGTAATAGGACATCACAGGAGGCAGGCCACACTGGTGGCTTGATAATGATTAGTGCTGGCCTTGAGGGTGGAGATTGGGATAGATGAAGATACCGAGGTGATCTATCCAGGGAAACAGGGAAGATAGTGCGTGTGGAGCGTACCTGGTCGTGGTACCTGTCTTAACTTGTTGCCATCTGTTAGTCAGGTATGATTTGCACCATTGTAGAGCAGTGCCTTGTATCCCTTTTTCATGGAGACGTAGTAGTATCTCATGGTTCACTGAATCAAAAGCGGCTGCAATGTCCATGAAGATGAGAAACGAATCCTTGGTGTATGTTGTCGATTCCTGTGATTAAATTGTTGAGGAGGGTCGTTAGGATGGTGTCCACACCATGTGCTTCCCTGAAGCCGTGTTGAGATGGATCGAGAGGTGCTTCGGGGTCGACATGCTGTTGGATATGCCGCTGGACGACTTTTTCGATTTTGGCAAGCAGGGGGATGCTCGAAATTGGTCTGTAGGATTCGACTTTGGACGGGTCAAGTCTACTATTCTTTAGCAGTGGCCTGATTGAAGTGTGTTTAAGGCTCTGTGGGAAAGATCCCGTTAATAATGATTGGTTCAGTATTTTGCACAGTGTGTGACTTAGATCGCAGCGTAGCTCTTTTATCCAACTAGCCAGACAGGGATCGTTGGGTGCTGTGGTGAGGCTGATAGAGGCAATAGTGTCTTCGATTTCTTTGCTAGATATTTGACAGAATTTGAGCAATAGCGTTGACACTGGTATATTGTATATGCTGATGAAGTTGGAGGTGGTCAAGTTCGTACTGGTCTGGATCATCTTCGATTGCAGGTAGTCGGAGTAGTCCTGGGGTTGGGGCATGGGTGGATGTGCTAGTGCTGGATCACCTGTTAATGATTTTACGATACTGAACAGGTCATGCGATTTATTTAATGATCGCTTTAGAATATCTGTGTGGTGCTGCTTCCTTTTCTCCATTATTTTCTCTGTGTGTTAACAGGTATGAGTTGTATGCGCAGTGTGCTTCAGCAGTTTGGGTTCTGCGCCACTGCCTCTCGAGCTTACGTAGGTGTAGGAGGGATGCTCGTAGGTCTTTTGAGTACCATGGAGCATGTTCACGTTTCCTTGGCTCCTTGCTAGCAGAAGGGAGGTAGGCTACGGCTCTGAGGCTGTTCCAGTTAGCTACCAATTCATCTGGGTTGAGGGTTGTGACGGTAAGGAGGGGGAGGACCATCTCAAGGACTTCCTCTTTAACGAAGGGGTGAAATCGTGGTGTTGGCGTTCTAGAGGAAGGGGCGTCGGCTCTATTGCTGTTCTTGAAGCAGTGGCTGGTGGGTATGTAGAATCTGAGCAGGCTATGGTCAGACCAAGGTACTGGAGTTATGGACATCAGCAGGTGCTGGGTGGTGTCAGCGACGGACTGAGGGGCGAAGATCAGGTCTAGTATACTCCCCTTCATGTGCGTGGGAGAATTGATAAGTTGCTTGTAGCCCAGCTCATTCAGTGCTTCAAGGAGGGCTGTTGCTTGTGTGTCTTGTAGGGAAGGGAGGTTGAAGTCTCCTAGCAGCCAATTTGAGGAGCGTGGGTTGTTTGAGTTGCAGGCAAGATTGATGATTGTTGGTAGGTCGTCTGGTGATGATGTTGGGGCTCGGTAGAGTAAATTTATTGTGCAGTGATCGTTTGATATGGAGATCATATCCAGATGGGTTGTGGTGGTGGCATTTAGACTAAATTGTCTTAAGGATATGCTAGTCCTATGCGCCTACACCCTTGAACTTCTCTGGAGCTCCCTTACTGTCTCTACCTTCTGTGAAATTGATACGACTCTGCGACACACAGTTGGGCCTCTCAGCAGCAAGTGCAATCCACTTGAAGCAAAAACAATCGCCATTAGCCCCTGCACTCTGCCTTCACTGAGTCTCTCTCATAGCCCCCGCACTCTGCCTTCGCTGAGTCTCTCTCATAGCCCCCGCACTCTGCCTTGCTAATTGCAGTTGCAGTAAAAATGCCATGCTTCTGACTTTCCTACTGCGATGGTTCTCTGTAAGCAGCTGGAGCACTGGAGTGGAGGAAGTTTGGGTTGATCTTATGGTTTCAGGTCTTGAGATGGTAAACAGTGCGTGACAGGGCAGTGCTGTAAGAATGTCCAGTTCTAATATATTTTGAAATTCATCTTCCCCCATTTCCTTCAGAACCATGTAACATCTTTTTCAAGTCAGTACAGTAGATCCGCATCCCCTTCTGCATAACGTTTTTAAGCTTCTCATTACCTCTCCTTGCTTCCTCTGCACTTATTGCCTCTGGCCATTGACAGGCTGCTGTTATCTTTCTGCCACTTCTCCATCCCCGACTCGGAACTTTCCATCTCGCTGCTCTGTGCCTCAAATCACCTTCCATTAGTTGGTGCTTTGTTTCCTCTCTAGCCATATTGAAGTCCACCTTTTTGGGACTACTTTTTACATTTTAAATGCTGACTTGCAGGTTATGGCTTGTCAATTTTCACCATATTTTCTGTCAGAAAATACATTTTTGAAAGTGTTTATTTTTTTTCTATGTACTGAATAGATCATTAGGTTCATGGTACAGGGACCATCTCTTGTGTATATAGAAATGATTTGTATGTCATGTTTGGTCCTTCAATACCAGTGCATGCTGCTAACTCCTGGCATACTATAAAGAGCCACAGAAGAGGTGGTGAGGAGTGGCCTGGTCTGGAACCAGGGAAGCCAGGGTTCAGATCCCACTGATGCTGTTGGGGCCTTGAGCAAGTCTCTGAACCCTCCATTGCCTCGGGTACAAAAATTGGAATCTCCAGGAACAAGCAGGAATGCAGTCTAAACATATAGGTGACGTTCTCCGTTGGAGTCCGCATTGGAACGCTCCCCAGCTTCCAATAGGAAGCCTTTGGGAGCATCCATCCATGCATGCCTTCTCACCTTCCCAGATGATTCTTCAGTCTTGGTTTTTATGCAGAGCCCAACGGATGCTTGTCCTGACACTGCAGATAAAACATTTTTCTTCTGTGCCCTTTAGAGTGCTTGTTCTAATTTTTGCCTTCCCATCTACCTTCGAGACCATTGCTCGTTGACGCCGGTGCCCTTTCTGGCACTCTAACTTACTTTTTTAAAATTCTTTCTTTTCTTATCTCCCAGTTCCTGTGGGGTTTTTCATCTGTTCCCGTTGCCATTGAGTATTTTGACCTGGCGATGGCTGTTTTTCCTAACATGGAGAAGCCAGCAAGCAGTTTCAAGAAATGTATTTCATAGAAACATAGAAACATGATGACAGAAAAAGACCACAAGGCCCATCTAGTCTGTCCTTCCATAACAACTACAACAGTCCACCTTTTACCTTTAGAGATCCTCTGTGTTGGTCCCATGCTTTTTTGAATTCAGTTACTGTTCTCATCTCTACCACCTCCACTGGGAGACTATTCCACGGATCCACTACTCTTTCCGTAAAGAAATATTTCCGCATATCACTCCTGAATCTATCTCCCTTCACCCTCATCCCATGTCCCCTCGTCGCAGAACTTGCTTTCAATTGAAAGAGGCTCTCTCCCTGAACATTTATGCCACGGAGGTATTTAAACATCTCAATCATATCACCTCTATCCTGCCTTTCCTCTAAGGTGTACATATTAAGATCCTTAAGTCTGTCCTCATATGCTTTATAATGAAGACCACTAATCATCTTAGTAGCAACCCTCTGCACCGACTCCACCCTGTTCACATCCTTTTGAAGGTGCGGTCTCCAGAATTGCACACCATACTCCAAATGAGGTCGCACCAAAGACTTATACAGAGGCATTATCACCTCCTTTTTTCTGCTAGCCATTCCTCTCCGTATGCACCCAAGCATCCTTCTAGCTTTTGCCGTCGCCTTTTCTGCCTGTTTAGCTACTTTAAGATCATCGACACAACTACGCCTAGGTCCCGCTCTTCTTTAGTGGACAAAAGTACTTCACCTCCTATACTGTATTGCTCCCTTGGATTGCTGCAGCCCAAATGCATGACCTTACATTTTTTAACATTAAATCCCAGTTGCCAAATTCTAGACCATTCTTCAAGCTTAGCTAGATCCCCCCTCATGTTATCTACACCTTCCTGGGTGTCTACTCTATTGCAGATTTTGGTATCATCCGCAAAGAGGCAAACCTTACCCGACAGCCCTTCCGCTATATCACTAACAAAGATGTTAAAAAGAATCGGACCATTGGTGCTTGCGGTGCTTGGGCCCTGACAACAACCCGGACACTTGTAACTTGTCAGAAAATGACAAAGAAAGGGTTAGAAAACCAGGAAAAGCAATGTGAGTGTCATTTTGGATCTGACTCTGTGCCCTCAACACTCTCCTCTTTGTCAGCTCCCTCTTGGGGCTTCTGTTCATGCAGTTCCTGCGCTCCTTTGGAACAGAGGGGCCATGGTAATAAACAGCTGATCACTGATGCTGCATCGGCAACTCAGGCTTTCATGTCAAGGACTGATGCCGATTCCCAGGATCAATTCCTTGGATGTAGACATTGGAGCCCACCTTGGTGGAACTCCAAAGCTGAGAACAGAGAACAGACAGCTAAAAAGTCCCGGTGGGAGGAATCCACTTCCAGAGCTCAAGAGAGGCTCTGGAGTGCTACTGAGGCTTCGACCTTTGGAGATCCTCCGGTTCCATTATCTGGAATGGTGGTCCAGAGTCCACCCAGACATCCTTCATCTCCCTCGAGCAGTGCATGCTGTCCATCGAGAAGAGTTTGGTTGTGCTCCTGGCAGCATCTGTGCCAGTGGCCTCCAGGCCCTCGGCAGCCCAGGTCTTGATGCCAAGCCTGGAACCGCTGCCGTTGAGACCCTCTGGGTAGATGCCAAGCCTGGAACTGGCCGAGTCTGATCGGCCACAGGAGGAACTGGCCTCGAGCTGCTATGGTTCATCCGTCCATTGGCAGATTGGCAGTGGAGATGCGACTTTGACCATCATTATTTTGACTTCAATTTCAATTCCAATGCCTGAGAATTGGAGGCAGAGTCCCCTGTTTTCACAGACACCATGATGGTGCCATTGGATCTTTTCACTGCCTCATGAGCACCACCGGTCCCTGCCTGAGGACGTCCTTCCAGGACTTTATTCAGGACATGGCCAAGGCTCTCTTGGTCCCTGTAGGCACAGAGACTGAACAGAGAGTTAAAGAACTGGAGATACTGCAGTAGCCCTCCACTCCTAAGGAGGCTGCCACCCTTCCAGTCCATCGTATTCTAAAGGTCCTCATATTCAGGATGTGGGAGACCGCTCTTTCAATTCCCTCAGTCAGTAAAAGGCTAGACACCATGTACAGGGTTCCTGATGCCTTGGGATTCCAAAAACCAACTTCCTCACCATTTTATTGTGGAGTTGGCTGTCGCCAGCTCGAGTACTGAGAACCACTCTTTGGTTCCTCCTGGAAGGGAATCGTGTACCCTTGATGCCTTCGGACGCTGATTCTTCCAGGCATTGATGTTGGCTTGCCACATTAATTCTTTACATGCTATATATGGGTATGTTCCACATAGACATTGTAAGAGATCTTGATGAGTTCTCTGTTATAATTCAGAGGAGCTGGACACCTACCAGGCCCTAGTCAAGCATGGTCAGGACTGTTCCAAGTTCATCACAAGAACAGCTTTTGACTCTCGAGTCTACTAGCAGAGCTGCAGTGGTGGGCATTAGGACCAGAAAGCTGACTTGGTTGCAGTCGTCGGACCTCAAACAGTGGGTCCAAGACAAGTTAGCAGACATTTCGCTGTTGTGGTAAGAACCTCTTTGGTAAAGGCTGGAGGGAAAAGGCTGGTGAAATCGAGACTGATGACCTTACCATGAAATGTCTCTTGTAAAACAGCTTATCCTTCTAGGAAGAAGGCCTCTGAGAAAGTAGTAGTATCCCTCTTATCTGGCTTACATGCCCTGTCACACTCACCAAGGTCAGCAGAAGGCTTTGGCTCCTCACCAACACAAGAGGCCCAAGCCTCCTAAGCTTCAACCAGCCCCGCAACCCCAACCTGGGGCTAGCTTTTGATTATTTTTTGAAAAACATTGGCATTCTTTCCTCTGAAAGAGCTGCAACCTACTCACATAGTGGGCAGGCTGGTTCATTTTGCCCACAGATAGCCCCTCATAATATCAGAGCCCTGGACCCTACAGGTTGTCCTCAGGGGCTACCTGCTACATTTCGCCCAATTACTTCCTCCCTTCTTTCCAGGGGAGTATTCTCTGGAACCTATCGATCAGTCTTTTACAGCAGAACATCGCCACCCTATTAAGAGATGATGCAATAGAACTTGTTCCCTGCGCACAGGGAAAGTTAGGGTTTTACTCCTGATATTTTCTTATTCCCAGAAAATCAGTGGGGTTTCGTCACATCTTCGACCTCCAGAACTTCAACAAGTTCCTCGTACCAGAGAAGTCCAAGATGGTTTCTCTAGGAACCCTACTGCCTTACCTTCAGAGGAATGATTGGCTCTGTTCTCTGGATCTGAAGGATGCATACATTCACTCCTTTTCCTCCTCACAGGCAATACCTCTGTTTCATGTTCAATGGCAGGGACTACCAATATAGAGTCCTGCCTTTTGGCCTGGCATCCGTCCCAAGAGTCTTCACAAAATGTCTGGTGGTGGTCACGGCCTATCTCCACATCCTGGGTGTCTTCATCTTCCCCTACTTTCCCTAGATAATTGGCTCATCAGGGCGAGACACCACATACGGTGCGTCTGTCCGTTCAGTGCACTGTCAGTGCTCAGACACCTAGAATTTGTCATAAACTTTCCAAAGTTGCACCTTTCTCCCACTCAGAAGTTAGAATTCATAGATGCTGTACTTGACACCACTCAGGTTTGAGCATTCCTGCCCGAGGACTGTCTCAATCACCTCACAGAACTGACAGGCATCATTCAGAGCCATCGTCACATCATGGCAAGAGGCATGCTTAGTCTGTTGGGTCACATGGCCTCCACAGTCTGTGGTTGCTCCAAACACAGTGAACCCTCACCTCCCAATGGAAGCAAGCAAAGGGCTGCCTTCGAGACAGACTGGTAGTCACCCCTCTTCTAGTGAACCCTCTTAGTGGTGGCACTCTTCTCAAAACTTTCTCAGTGTTACCTTTTTAGATGCCTCCACCTCAATGGACGCTAACAGCTGATACATCCAAACAGGGCCAAGGAGCTCATCTCGATGGCCTGGGCATGTAGGGCCTATGGTCTCAACAGGAAGCCTTGCATCAGATCACCTTCTTGGAATTGAGATTAACCAATGCCCTTCTGGTGTTTTGTCATAAGTTATCACATCAATCTATCCTGGTTCAGATGGACAACCAGGTTGCTTTGTTTTATATCAACAGACAGAGGCATTGGCTCTCACCACATCTGCTGGGAAGCAGTTCACTTGTGGACCTTTGCCCTGATTCATGAAATGGTTCTCAGAGCCATTTATCTGCTGGGCAATCCAGAATTTTCTCGCGGACAGTCTCAAATCGGGTCCTTCAACCTCACGAAAGACTGTTCTGATGACGAGTCCAATCACATCTTTGGGCTGTGGGGAATCCAGAGATCTACCTTTTTGCCACTCCACTCAATGCGCAGGTCCCTTGCTTTTGCTCCAGAGTGCCTCCTGCAATGGGGAACGGGTCTTCTATACGCTTTCCCACCCATTCTGATAATAGCCAAAACACTCTTCAAGCTGCAGAATGACAGGGGCACCATGATCCTGGTAGCCCTGTTCTGGCCCTAACAGCCGTGGTTTCCCCTGCTTCGTCTAGCTCAGCATCAGCCTCTTCATTTTGGGCTGTGCATCAGACCTGATTTCACAGGATCAGGGGGTGCTTCAGCATCCCAGTGTCCATGTGCTGTGCCTGACGGCTTGGATGCTGAGAGGGTAGTCCTTTCCAAATTCAATTTGCCAGACACTGTTAAGGATATCCTCCTGACATCCCAGAAGGACTCTGTGCTGCACCTATGCCTTTAAGTTGCACCAATTTGCAGTTTAGTGCGCTCAGCACACCCTCAACCCCTTCAGTTGTCTGGTGGAGTCTCTCCTGTGGTGCCTTCTCCATCTCTCTTCGTGTCTCCAAACTAATCCTATTCTTGTCCACCTCAATGCCATTTCAGCTTCTCATCAGGGGATTGATGGAAATCCTGTTTCCACACATCCATTGCTAGCCCGCTTCGTGCAGGGTCTACTCTTCACTCAACCATCGATCCAGCCCCACCTGTCGCCTGGGACCTTAACGTGGTTCTTGCTCAGCTGCTTAAGCCTCCCTTTGAGCTTCTGGGCACTACTTCCCTTAAATTTCTTACTTGGAAGGTCACCTCAGCTCACCAGGTCAGTGAATTACAGGCCTTAATGGCGCATACTCCTTATGCACGTTTTCATAACAGGGTGGTTCTGAGAATGTATCCGCATTTCCTTCCAAAAGTTGTCTCACCTTTCCACCTCAACCAGTCAATCGTCGTTCCAACCTTTTTCTCCAGGCCACATGCCTCTCAGGCTGAGGCTGCACTTCATACCCTAGATTGCAAACGAGCTTTAGCATATTACCTTGATAGAACCAAGGCATACTATCTCCGACCTGACCCTCGCCTTCCCTCAGCTGCTTATCGCCGGAGACTTCAACTTGCATCTTGACTCTCCTGCCTCCTCTAGGGATCATGCCTTCGTCTCTCTTCTAGACGATCTCTCCCTCTTTCAACATGTCTCCTTCCCTACTCACGTAGCCGGTCACACTCTTGACCTTCTCCTTACCCCCTCCTCTTCCCCCTTACGTCTCTCTGATCTGTCCTCTCTCCCTCTTCCTTGGTCAGATCACCACTGTCTACTCTTCTCTTGTTTTCTCCCCGAATATTTCTCTCACCCGCCCGCTCCGGTACCCTCTTCCTCTCAGCGTCTCTCTTGCCGCATCACCCCTTATACTATTCAGCAATTTCCCTCTGCACCTCATCTTCTCCCAGCCGACTTTCCCTCTCGCTCCCCTGATTCCCAGGCTACCCTCTGGTTCTCCACTCTTTCCGATGCGCTCAACGATCTGGCTCCCCTCCAGCCCTGTCGCCCCTCACAGCCTTGGTATCATCCTGGCCTTAGACTGCTCCGCTCTCAGCTCCGCAGAGCCGAACGCCTATGGCGCAAGGCACCCTCTCCAACAACTCTCTCATCGTTTAAGACTCATCACTCCCACTACCGCTCTCAGGTACACTTAGCCAAAAGAAACTATTTCTCTACCACCATCTCAAATGCTCCCAATCAGAACCGACACCTCTATAATACACTTCACTCCCTCACCTCCCTTCTCCCTTCTACTTCTGTCTTCTCCGCCCACCTATCTCCCCCTCCTTCACTTCTTGCCACATTCTTTAGCGATAAGATCTCCAACCTTAGGGCCTCCCTTCCCTCCTGCCCCTCACCCATCCTTCCTCCCCCTCCTGTCATATCTTCTCCTCCATCCCCTGGCCATTCTCACACCTGGTCTTCTTTTTCCCTAATAACCTCTGCTGAACTTCACCAACATATCTCCTCTTCTAATAAAACCTTCTGCTTCCTCGACCCCATCCCTTCCTCTTGGTTGCTAAACCCATCACTGGCATTTCTCCCCCCTCTCCTTTCTATGCTTAACTCTAGCCTCTCCTCCGGTGTCTTTCCCCACTCCTGGAAGCACGCTCTAATTCGCCCCATTCTCAAAAAGCCTTCCCTCAACCCCATGAATCCCTCCCACTATTGCCCAGTATCCAACCTCCCCTTCATTTCCAAACTTTTAGAAAAATTTGTATTTGCCCAACTCGCTCACCACTTAGACGATGTCAACTTCCTTCACCCACGGCAATCTGGCTTCCTTCAGGGTCACAGTGTGGAAACTGTCCTCCTCGCTTTCACCAACGCCCTACACGTTGCTCATGAGCGTGGTGATATCTCGGTGGCGGTAGCCCTTGACCTGTCCGCCGCCTTTGACCTTGTTGACCACTCCCTCCTTCTCCTTCTTTGAGGTGCAGGTCTTCGTAGCACTGTGCTTCATTGGTTTCACGCTTTCCTGTCCTCGCGGTCCTGCTCAGTCCTTTCTTCCTCCCCTTCCGTCCCTGCCTCAGATCCCTTTCCTCTGATATGTGGTGTCCCCCAGGGCTCTGTACTTGCACCTCTTCTTTTTAATCTTTTTCTAGCCCCCCTCACTCTTCAGATTCAGCAAACTGGGATCAGTGCCTTTTATTATGCTGATGATATCGTTCTCCTTCACCACACCTCCCCCTCACCCTGATCTCTCCCCGCTTAATTCCTGTCTTTCCACCGTTGATGGTTGGTTGTCACAAAACTGTCTTCACCTTAACCTCACGAAGACTATCGCTATCTGGTTTTCCCACGGCGGTCCCTCTCCTTCCCTAGCCCCATCTTTCTCGGGTTCCCCCATTCCGTTGGTCTCTTCTTTCCGTTACCTTGGTGTTTTCTTTGACTCAAACTTCTTTTCACGATCACATCTCCCACGTCACTAAGACCTCCTTCTTTTTCTTGTGCCAAATTCGTGCTATTCGCCCTTTCCTCGCCCCTCCTGCACTCGCTACATTACTTCTATCTCTGGTCATGGCCCGTGTTGACTTTGCTAATTCTCTTTTTCTTGGTCTTCCAAAATCTCAATTTCACCGACTTCAATGTATCCAATACACTGCTGCCCGCATTGCCACTCACTCCTCTGCTCGCGATCACGTCTCACCCCTCCTTTCCCATCTCCACTGGTTGCCTCTACCTTTTCATTCCCAATATAAATTGCTTACGCTGGTACATCGGGTCTTTCATACCAACACTCCGCAATATCTGGCGGACCTTATCACTTATCACACCCCCAGGCACACACCTCGCTCATTTCACCTTAACCGTCTCACTCTCCCTTCACTCTCTCTTGCACACTTTCAGTCCACCCGCTCCTCAGCCTTCTTTTTAGCAGCCCCTGCCTTCCGGAACTCTCTTCCCCCCTCCCTCCGGCTTGAGCCCCACTATCCCACTTTTAAATGTAATCTGAAAACCCACCTCTTCTCCCTCGCCTTTGACCTTCCCTCCCCTTTTGTGTAAGCTCTCTCTATTGAGTTTTGTGCTGTGCTCTTTCCTCCTCCCCACTTTCCTATTTTGAGATTGTAATTTCCTTTTCCTCTTTTCTGGCCTATTGTTTCCTGATTGTTTTTATATTATAAACCGCTCTGGTCCCCCTGAAGGGCAGTATATCAAGTTTAATAAAGATAAACATACTCAAAATCCTCAATTATTCATTTCTTTCGACCCTAATCATTTTAGTGTTCCCATGACCAAACACATTCATTCTTTTTGTTTAGCACACTGCATAGTCTTGGCATACGCCCAAGTAGGTCTAATATTGGAGGGTCATGTTACCGATCACAATGTCAGAGCCATCACCACATCCATAGCCCACTAATGCTCTGTCTTCATAACGGAGATCTGCCGGGCTGCCACATAGTCCTCAGTTCACACCTTTGCAGCCCATTACTGCCTGGACAAGGACTCTCGTAAGGACAGTGATTTTGTCCAAGCAGTATTCCAGCACCTCTTTGGGACTTAGCTATACTTCCTTCCTTCCAGCCCTCTGTCCATCCAGGCTACCGCCACTGTTGCCTCGATTGGGGGTGTGTGCTGGGGATGCTGAGTCTGTTAGATCCCCTGGACTCCCCATGATGATCTTCAGTATTTTTTTCCCATTTGCAATGGGCCTTCATCTGTTTGCTGGTAGCCTGGAGCTGGGAAGTCCCATTTGAGAAGATTGCGTTCCTGCTTATTCCTGAAGATAGCATAGTTACTGACCTGTAGCAGGTGATCTCCTCACTTGGTTTGCAGCTTGCTGTGCTGTGAGGACTTGTGTGCATCAGTGATGCTGAGGGCTAAGCTATTGGTAGTTTAACTACTGGCAGGGTCTCCCAAGATGGACAGGTCTCAGTTGAGGTGTCGGACCAAGACAAATCAACCATCTGGGCAGCAGCAGAATGGGATGGTGTTGGTGGCGGAGGATCGCATTTCTGTGACAATGGCAACATTAAACTTAAACTGCATGGGAGAGAGACCTGGCAATCTACTTCTGTATCTTGCCACAAAAACCCAATGGATAGTCACAACAAAACCAAATTGCACTATAGTGCTGGAAGATGAGAACCCCAGGTTGGAAGGCACTGAACTGGCTACTGGGGAGGAGCTGAAGACTTTTCAGAGTAAAGCCAGCATTTATGATGTGATTGGATCAAAGCCCTCGGACGTCTGACTGCTGATGTAGCTGCACATGAAATGAGTCAGAAGCTGCAAAGATGTCTTACATATTGGGACATGGAACGTGCGAATCATGAACCAAGGGAAGTTGGAGGTGGTCAAGAATGAAATGGAGCATATACAACTCAATCTGTTGGGTGTCAGCAAACTGAAATGGACTGGCATTGGGCACTTGGCATCTGATGATCACATGGTCTACTATGCTGGAAATGAAAGACAAAGAAGAAATGTTGATACCTTTATAATTAAGAAGAAACTTCAAGAACTGTAATGAAATACAATGCAATCAATGAACGCTTAATTTCTATTTGTCTACGAGGAATGCCTATCAAGACAATTATAACGCAAGTATATGCCCCAGCAGCAGCTGCAGAAGAGGATGAAACTGAGTTCTATGAACAAGTACAAGCTGAAATTGACAGAACATGCAAACAGGATAATCCTGATAGTCATAGGTGAATGGAACACAAACGTGGGCAACAAAGAAGGCAAAGTGGTTGGAAAATATGGATTTGGCAACAGAAATGAAGCTGGAGAAAGACTGATAGAATTTTGCAAGACTAACAAGCTAATCATCTCAAACACCTTTTTTCAGCAACACAGGCGACAACTATACACATGGACTTCACTCAATGGATTGTACAAAAATCAAATTGACTACATCTGTGGAAGGCAATGATGGAAAAGCTCTATAACATCAACAAAGAGAACCTGGAGCTGACTGTGGTACAGATCCCCAACTACTAGTATGCAAACTCAAGCTAAAGTTGAAAAAGAGCAAGCCACTCATGAATGTAGCAAAATATGACCTTGAGAATATACCACCAGAATTTAAATACTGCTTGCAAAATAGATTTGCTGCTTTAGATACAAATGACAGAGCTCCAGAAGAGTTATGGGATGATATCAAGAAGGTTGTGTGGAAGAAAGTGAGAAATCTCTACAAAAGGTGAAAAAGCAAAAACGGCCAAAATGGCTAACAAACTTTTTGTAAATTGCCCAGAAATTCAGAGAAGTTAAAGCCAGAGGAGAAAGAGGCATTGCAGAACTGAACAGAGATTCTCAACATGCAGCAAGACAAGACAAGAAGTACGACAATGATGCATGCAAGGAAATAGAAGCGGAAACTATTAGAGGAAGAACAAAATCGACTTTCCTAAAGCTATGAGAGTTAAAGAAAAAAGTCCAGCCTCGAATTGGAATGTTACAAGATGCTCAAGGATCCATGCTGAATAATGTCAGCAGATCAAGAAAAGGTGGAAAGAATATACAGAGTCATTATATGATAAAGATCAAATGGACCAACAACCATTTCAACCCATATCTTATGATCCGGAACTATTGGTGATGAAAGAGAAAGTTGAAGCAGCATAGAAAATCTGATCAAAGAACAAAGCACCAGGCATTGACGGAATTCCCATAGAAGTGTCACAGCAATCTAATGCAGCTGTTACCATACTTACAAGGTTCTGCCAGGAAATTTGGAAGACAACATCATGGCCAACTGACTGGAAATTATCACACAATCACTCTGATCCCACATGCTAGCAAGATTCTACTGAAGATTATTCAGCAGAGACTACAACCATACCTGGGAAGAAAACTACCTGACGTGCAAGCAGGGTTCAGGAAAAGGGCAAGGAACAAGAGACATCATCGTGGATGTGAGAGAGATCCTTGAAAAGACAAAGGATACCAAAAGGATATCTATATGTGTTTTGTTGAGTACAGCAAGACGTTTGACTGTGTAAACCAAGAAAAACTCTGGGCCACATTAAGAGGCATGGGTATACCAGAACATCTGATAGTTCTCTTGCACAACCTTTATATAGTGGTCAAGAACCAATAGTTCATACAGAACAAAGAGAAACAGAATGGTTTTAAAATCAGCAAAGGTGTACCACAAGGCTGTATACTTCCCCCTACCTGTTTAATTTATATGCAGAACGTATCATCAGAGAAGCAGGACTGTATGAGGACAACAAAGGTGTGAAGATTGGTGGGAGACTCAACAACCTTCATTATGCTGATGATACCACATTACTGGCTGAAAATGGAGAGAGAGAGGAGTGAGCTAGTGGTTAGGACAAGGTACCTCAGGCTAGAGGGCCAGGGGTTCAATTCCCACCTGGGGACAGCAATCTCGGGCCGGAGGGACCAGGGTTTCTAGTCCTATAGGCACTCCTTGTGGCTTTGGCCAAGCCACTTAACCCTCCATTGCCTCAGGTACCCATAGACTCTGAACCCTTTGGGGATGAGGGAATGTCTCTTACCTGCTTGTGATTGTATCCAGTACCTGCTAGTGAATGAACCTCTGATGCCCTTCAGCCTGGGCGATATGTCAAGAAATTGCATAAACATCAACATAAGATCTGAAACATTTGCTTCTCAAGATCAAGGAACATAGTCTTTAAAATGGGCCTGCACCTTAATGTAAAGAAGACAGAGATCCTGACAATTAGCAAAATCAGTAAGTTCATCGTTGATGGAGAAGAAATTGAAATAGTGAACAACTTTAACCCACTTGGATCAACTATCAGTAAAGAAACAACAAGCAGTCAAGAAATCAGATGACGCATTGCTCTTGGCAGAATGGCTATGAAGGACCTAGACAAGATTCTCAAGAGCAGAGATATCTCTCTCAATACAAAGATTCAACTTGTTCAAGTCATGGTATTCTCAATAAAGTCATATGGATGCGAAAGTTGGACGTGAAAAAGATAGAAAGGAAGAAAAAGATACCTTTGAATTATGGTGCTGGCAGTGAATACTGTGTATTCCATGGACTGCCCAAAGAGCAAACCAGTCAGTACTAGAGGAGATCAAACCTAAGCTTTCCTTAGAAGCTCATATGACAGGACTTTGACTTTAAGACTGGACACATCATGCGAAGAGAGATCATTAAAGAGAGACAACATGCTTGGCAAGGTAGAAGGTCCAACGCAAAAAAGGAAGGCCAGCAATGAGATGGCTTGATACAATAACAGCAGCTATGGGTGCCAGTCTGTCAACAATTAACTGCCTGACTGAAGACAAAACACAGTTTAGGACAACTATCCAGAAGGTTGCCATGAGTAGACACAGACTCGAGGGCGCTTAACAGCAGCAGGTGATCTCTGGGAACAGCAGAAATCTGTCTTCACAACCCACCTTCCTCCCCTAGGGATTGTAGGGTTTTTTTTCTTTTTCTCTGCAATGAACTTAACTGAAAATCATTTGAGAAGGCAGGAAGGCATGTACACACGCATGGATGGATGCTCCCAAAGGCTTCCTATTGGAGGCTGGGGAGTGTTCCTGCACGGGCTCAGTCAGAGGATGTCACCCATATGTTAAGACTGATTCCTGTTATTCCCGGAGATCACCTGCTACAGGTGAGTTAACTAAGCTTTAGTTTCCTGTCCTCGGAGGGTTTACACTGACTGACTTGCCTTATCCTACTGGAAAGACCAGAGTTAAATGCAAATAATATTATATTATGGATCAGCTGGTCCACAGTCATCCTGTTCTTTCTCCCTTTTGTGTTTATCCCCAGTATGCATGAATTGAAGTATTTTCTCTCTCCTTTTGAGCCATCCCTCTTCAGCTTGATGTGATGACCCTTTTGTCCTTGTGTTTTTTCACTTAATGGAAAAACTTTCTTCTGGTACAGAAGCCTGTTAGACAGATCTCCCCTTTCCATTAGTATCCCTCCTCCTATGTCTCTGCATGACTTAGTGCCCACATTGGTATCTGCTACCTGTAAGTTACATTGTCTTATGTGTGTGTGTGTTTTTTTTTTACAGAGCTGAGAAAACAGAAGTCCTGAGTGATGATTTGTTGCAGGTAATTTATTTATTTAACATCACTTCTATATCACTTTTCATGGTGTCAAAGCGGTTTGCACTAAACAAGGTTTTTCTAATTACAGTGAACTTTCAGAAGGAGGAAAACAAATTGAACTATAATAGCTTATAATAAATAGCAAGTGAATGTAACATGAACAGAAGTGGGTGTCCTTGTTTCGATTGTAGTTTGGGTGGGGCGGGTTGCTTGTTTTCTTTTGTACCTGGTAGAGGTATGTTGTGGATAATACTTAGGTGGATTCCATGGTAACTTACCATCATGGGTGGGGATGGAGAGGTGGGAGGGGAGTTAGCAGTTTGTAGAGGAGGGGGATTCTTCTAGGGATGCCAAGCTAGTGTGTCCATTCCATGTGTTCTGGAGGTGCATAGAATCCTCTGCCTCTTCTTGATTGGGAGTTGCAGACCAATACAAGACTGAAATTCTGGTTTGGATGCACACAACACAACAGAATTCAACTACATTGCTCGCTAACAGCACTCTACACCTTTCCAAGGAGAAAAGAATTTTTGTAGCTCTTCTGCCAAAAAAACCCTAGAAGCTAAAAATGCATTTTAAATGTTGAGCTTCATACCTCATAGCATAATCTGATCAACTGTCTGCACCTTCTTCAGTTCGTCACTCTGTGTTGGTCTGAAATGTTGTGAAAGATGTGCCAAATCCTGTTTTTACTCCCTGCAATGATTTTTGGTTTGGTTTCCTTAAGAGATCATCGGATCTGTGGGCTGATTTCCTTTTTCTGACTTGCCCCCTCTCTCCTGTATAAGCCAGTTTGGTTCAGACTTCTGCGGTGGATAATAGTGAACTCCGAGATTTGCACTTTCCTAAGCCTCTGCCTTTTGTTCAGTCCCTGGTATGGAATAAGTCAACTTGGTTTGCAGTTACAGGAAGGTCAGAGCACATTGTGCTGGCAATGAGCATTTTTAAAACTTGTCTGCCATTGGTTGGTCATAACCATATACAAAGACACTTGTACCAGAGAAGGAAATTATTCATCTTGAAATGTTGCTGAAATGTGTGTTGTTTTTTTTAATTATCATATTTTGGGCATCCTATCTTATTACTACTAATTTTATATAGCACTGCAAGGCATATGCGACACTGTACAGTTCCATATAACAGAGCTTCCAATGTAATCAAGACAGACATTACAATAGATGAGAACAAGGGTACAATAGGGAAAGGTAAGGAGACAGAAGAAGAACAAAGGATTAAGATCCAAAAGCAGCCTGAAAGAGGTGAGCCTTTAGCATGGATTAGAAAAGGGGGAGAGATGAAACCTGAAGTAAAAATATAGTTCTAGGCATAAGGAGCAGCAAGACGAAAGGATATTTAAAAGGGATTTATTTATTTATTTACATTCTCTTATATACCGCGCTATTCTGCATCAGTGCGGTTTACATTGAACAAGCTGAAATTACATTGAACAGGGCATTATAACTTGGAGATAACTATTTTACAGGGAACATGGGCTATGGAGGGTTAAGTGGCTTGTCCAAGACCACAAGGAGCACCTGTGGGACTAGAAACCCCAGTCCTTCCGGCCCAAGGTTGCTGTCCTCTAGTGGGATTTGAACCCCCGACCTTCCGGCCTGAAGTATCTTGCCCCAACCACTAGGCCACTCCTCCACTCCAATTATTAGCACAATTAGCAAACCCACTTAATCATGTTTTATTTATTTAAATTTATACCGCTTTTCTATTATTCAAAGCGGTGTACAGTTAAACAGGTTAATATGTATTGGGAGGTACAAAGTTTCACAGAGAATAGTAACAGTACAACAAAAATGACAAACTAATGACAAAATCCCCTTGGCTGGGGCTGAATATCCATAGATGCCGCTGCATGCCCCAGTGCTAGCCAGTTAGCATCAGGGAGGTCTGAGAGGCACACGGCGATAACTGGGCAGCAGCGATATTGAGCTGCTGCCTGGTTATCGCAGCACAGTGAAAGTCGGGCACAGTAAAGGCTGGCCTGACTCATCGCTGAAGCTCACTGCTGCCCGCTTAGCTTCATCACAATCTAGGCAACCTGGATATTCAATGCTGGGCCCCAGATATGCCCCCAGCATTGAATATCAGAGTCTAAAGTTCAGTGATGGCGGCTAGTCACTTTAGAAGTGCTAATAGCCACCCAGAATCTTCAGTTTAAAAAAAGTCATTGTACCATATTCCATTGAAATGGCAGCCAACAAAGTAAGACGGGGACAATGGCTCCTCTTCTGTATTCTATATCCATGGATGCACCAATAAAGGAAACAGAAGGATTTTCCTTCTAGCAGTAAGAATATTTGATGTAAAAGAAGGTATGTAAGACTATCTTCTATCTATCCATCCACAGTTTAGGTCAACTATCCATAGGGTCGCCATGAGCTGACACCAATGCAACTGCATTTAAATTATGGATGTTATGTATTTTGATTTCTGTTGCATCTGTTTTTCCTATGCTCCCATAAGAGGTTTCTGAGAGATTGCATAAGAGGGAAGTTGAATGCGATAACTGAGCGGGAAATTTAGGCAATCAGTTATTGTACTGCAGTAGTGATATTATAGCACATAGCGTATGCTTGCATTTATTAAATATTTTTGCTTCAACAGTTATAAAGAAGTTTGCACACAATTTGTTTATAAAATCGGTTTTATGAATGGACATAAAATATACTTATGGAAAATGAATCGCAAGATATATGGTTATAACTACGAAATGCTTGAGGCACTATACAGTATGTTCAGTGCACGTTCTAGTTTAAAGCTGTTTTCCCACCCATGTGACACATGAGCGAGTGAGAACAGCTCTCTGCTCGCTCCGGGGCTGCCTCGGCATTAATCGCTATAAAATTGATCATTGCTCTCAATAACAGCAGACTAAAGTGAGAGAGAAGCTGGGTGAAAGTTGGGAGGACTCTGTGAGAGTGGTAGGCAGTAAAATAATGCCTTTGCCAGCAAGGAAAGACCAGGAGAGAGTCCAGAAACATGGGGCCTCAACTTCCGCGGTGTTGCAGCCAGCCTCACCAGGTACGGAGAGTGCAGATTCAGCTATGGAGGATCTAGCAAGAGAGGTGGTGAAAAACTGCTTGACCCCAAATTTGATCAAATTTTAAAGAAGCTGGAGATGATGGGAGAGTCGCTGACAGAGATTGGGCACAGAGTGGACGAGCTGGAGCACAGAGTAGTGATGATTGAGGATGAAGAGCCGCAAGCTCGAGAATAAAGCACAACGTGTGAAGATTGAGGCCTTACTCGAAAAAGTAGACTATCTAGAGAATGGATCGCGCAGAAACAATTTGCGAATAGTAGGAGTCCCAGAATCAACAACAGACCTAATTTTAATGCCGCTACTTGAAAAATGGCTGCCACAAGAACTGGGTTTGGACTCACTAGTAGGCGAAATTAAAGTTGAATGAGCACATCGCTTGGGAGCGAAAATGGCATCAAGACAGTACCCAAGGATGGTGATTGCGAGAGTTCTCAACTTCCAGCATAAAGTACAACTACTCCAAGCATATCGGAGGAAGCAGGACTTAATGCTAGAAAATCAAAAAATACTGCTCTTCCAGGATTATTCGGCAGCAGTCGCAGCAAAGAGAAAAGAATTCACACCGATGTGTCACCTTGTTTCAAAATCAGGTGAGGTTTACGTTGGTGTTTTCCTGCAGTTCTGCGAATTTCAAACTCTGGACAGAATCATGCGTTCAGCTCACTTGAGGCTGCAAAGAAATTTTAGCAGGGCTGGATAAAGGCTTGACGGAGAAGTTGTCTGAATCGTGAGGATATCAGACTGGATTAGAGTAACTGGAGAAAACAAGAGTGATGGGAAATGAACAGACTGAGGGTTTGTTTGGAACAGAAGGGAACTGAAGGTTTACTTTTTGAGCATGTTTGAACATTTCTGGAACTGTGTGTGGCAGTATGGGAAGAGAAGATCGAATAGTTTGTCAATACTCTAATACAATTCACTATAGACTTGTGGAAAGACGACAAGTTGGTTGTGACCTCTCCTGGAGATTTGGAAGAACGTTGGATGGGGCAAGAAGGGGCAAAGATGGAGCCGGGGCAGCCCTGCAGCGTCCATTTGGGACTAAGACCTCAGCTAGGAGGTGCTGGGGGTAGGGAATGAGATCTTTTAAGGGGAAGGGGGGAGGGAGGGGGAGGAGGAGGCTGGGAGTGGGGGGGGGGAGTGTGGAGAGTGAATGGAGGGGAGGGGCAGATGAATGGAGCAATGGAGCTCGAATGGCAAATGAGAGTGGGATGAAAGGCAGTTTTTAGACAGTATGAACTTACTAGTAGGGTTTAGAGACGGGAGACCCGAGCAGGTTAAATTTTTAAAGGGAAAACAGCGGGAGATTGAGGCTGGGCAACTCCAAGCAAAGTTAAGCGAATGGTAGTGATGCGAGAATGACCAGAACGCAGGACAAGAATGAGATCTGAGCTGCATATAATCACTTGGAATGTGGTGGGAGTGAGTACGCCTATAAAGCGCACAAAAATCTTGCAAGCGCTGAAAAGAGGGAAAGCTCAAGTGGCCCTCCTGCAAGAAACCCATCTAAGCACTAAGGAACTTGCTAAGTTAAGGCGAGACTGGCTAGGTCAAATGTATGCTGCTGCTTCAGGAAGGGAGGAAGCGAGGGGTAGCGATTTTGGTTAAAAGGGATTCAGGTGGAGGTATTGAGAGAGGAGGTAGATCCACTGGGGAGATTTATATTCATGTGTATACGATTAAACAGGGAGGAAATCTTTTTAGGTAACATATATGCACCAAATGTTTATTACCACAAATTTTTCAAGTACCTCCTACAGAAAATTGGAGCGGCACCACATATACCGATAGTGCTAGCAGGAGATTTTAATTGCCCCCCCAACCCAGAGCTAGATAAGTCTACTTCAAGAGGTGGAGGAGGGTGGAATAAAAAGGGGGTGAGCTATTTGTGTCAAATGGGGGGGGGCTAGTTGATGTTTGGAGAACACTACACGAGGGGGAAAGATTGCACACATCCGTCGAGTGCATCAAACGTGGTCCAGAATTGATTATGTGCTGGTCTCTAAGAATGATTTTGGGAAGGTGATAAATGCGGAGATTGAACCTATTTTAGTATCAGATCATGTGATGGTGAGAATGGATTGGAGAGGGAAAGGAGTAGGTGGATATAAATGGTCTTTTCCTAGGCATATGTGGAAGGACCAAGAATTTCAAAGTTATCTGAAGCAGAAATGGGAGTATTTAAGATATGAGAAACACACTAAATCGGTGGCTTTATTGTGGGAAGCTGGCAAGGCAGTGATGCGGGGATATATTGTTGCATATGTAGCAAAGGAAAGGAAAAGGATTAATGAAGGAGTATTGAAACTGATGCAGGAACTGCAAGACCTGAAAAGAGCTGCCTTGAGGCGCCCCACAGGGGAAAGTACATAGGCCTATCTGGCGGTCCAAAAGAAATTAGTCTATTGATGCCTATAATATTGCGGTTCACACCATGCAATATTATAGCCATCAATTTTTTAGATACAGAAACAGGTCAGGACGACTCTTAGCACAGTTGGTGAAAGAATGGAGTGGTACTAAGGTGGTAGCGAGCATTCGGGATGAAGAGGGGGGTTAAGCAGACTGAGGCAAGGAGGGTAGCCGAGGTCTTTTGGCAATTTTATAAAGCTCTGTACACGCCAGAGGAGGAAGACAGATCAGGAAAAGAGCTTCTTAGATAAGATTCAATTGCCACAGCTGATAGAACTGTCAGAGTTAAATAAACCCATCTCAGGGGGGAAATTCAGAAGATTATCAGAGCAGGGAAGGCACATAAGTCCCCTGGGCCCGATGGTTACGGAACAGAATTTTATATAATGCTGGCATCTCAGGTGGTTCCCACTTTAGCAGCTTTGTATCCTGAGGTGTTGGAGGTTGAGGGTTTTCCAAGGGATATGTAGACGGCCTCCATCTCTCTGATACATAAGGCGGGCAAAGACCCGGAGGATCCGGCCTCATATAGGCCGATTTTGTTAATCAATTATGACATGAAGATTTTGGCCTCCATTATGGCGGAGAGGATGCAAAGTATCCTCCTGAAATTAATAGGCACACACCAGTCGGGATTTGTAAAAGGTAGGGAAGTGTTCCTTAATATAAGCAAAGTGTTGCTGGGAATGGAGATGAGTACGCAGCAAAGATCCCCATTACTGCTAGTCAGCATGGACGCAGAGAAGGCTTTTGACAGGGTCTCATGGAGATACATGTTTGAAGTGCTGCATAGGTTTGGATTTGAAGGAGCATTCATAGGTTGGGTAAGAGCTTTCTATACAGACCCTTTAGCCTATATAGTAGTGGGGGGAGAAAGATCGGAACCCTTTGCATTGAAGAGAGGGACGAGGTAGGGATATGCCCCCTATCCCCTTTGCTGTTTGCGCTCCAGTTGGAGCCCCTGTTAAGAACTCTGCTAAAATTAGAGGAAATGAAGGGGATAGAGTGGAAAAATGGGGGAATAGAAGTAAGTGCTTTTGCAGATATGGTGCTGTGTTTAACAAACCCCCAGAGATCCTTGGAGCTGGTACTACAGCAGATTGAAAAGTTTGGATCATTCTCCGTGCTAAAAATAAACAGAGCTAAATATTTGGTACTGGATGTTGGGGGTCATGTCAGAAAACAGTGGAAGGGGATTTTTCCATTGGTATGGGCTGAGGGGCAGATTCGATACTTAGGCATCCAAATCCCAGAAACGATAACTCAACTCTATAACGTTAATGTTAGGCCCATGCTGGAAAAACCAATAGAACGGTTAAAGAAATGGCGAGAGTTACCTATTTCCCTGAAAGGGCAAATAGCACTTTTTAAGATGGTAGAACTCCCCAGGTGGATATATCTTCTTCAACATATCCCTGTGTGGATATTAAGAGACATGATGATATTGCAGAGACACATCTAGATTTTTGTGGAGAGGATGCAGAGCTTGTATTGCGATAGACTTTGATGAAGACTACAGAGGAGGGGGGGCTGGTTTGGTATCTTTGCATGCCTATAATTTGGTGAGTTTGGCTAAACCCCTAAGATTTAATAGAGGGCACGGCAGAAACGCTGCCAATAGAATTAATTGATATGTCGGGAGTACAGCATAGGGTATTTCTGTTGCATAGAGCCCAAAGCGAAGTACCAGTAGCATGGAGAGAATCAGGATATATATGCAAGCGCTCAGGCAAGCTTGGAAAGCCCTCTGTTGCTTGAGGAAGACATCGTGGAGGAGAACTAATTGCATTCCCGGCGGGAAATCCTCATTTCCCACCAGCGGGAAGCAAGGACAAGGGCAAATAGCTATGAATTGGGCTAGAAGTGCAGTGCATTATATAGGGCACTTAAAAATGGAAGGGTTACCGGAAATGGATTCATATCACTCGTTGCGAGAGAATACCAGTTGGGGCCCCTGTAATTTCTATTTCTATTTACAGGTGAGGCATTATGTGAGAAGTCTTCAAAAGCAAAGTAGTTCCCTGCTAAATCCAGGGGGAATGATGGATCTATTCAGGGCTCTAGAAGGAAATTATGGTAAGAGGGTTGCTATTTATATTTCTGGCCTAATAATGAAAAAACAAATATTTATGATCGAAATTGGTTTTATTGTTTTTCAAAATATTCTCCATGAAGATCAATACACTTTTGCATGCGTTTGAACCAATTTTCGAAGCACTTTTTCCACTCCGATTGAGGTAACTCCAAAACATGCATTTTGAATGCATCAACCACATCCTCGGGTGTTGAAAATTGTTGACCACTTAATTTGTTTTTGATGTGCGGGAATAAAAAGTCATTGGGTGCCAAATCAGGGCTGTATGGTGGATGACCCATCAATTTGATGTTCTGGCCGGTCAAAAATTCCTTTGTTTGAGCTGATGTGTGAGAGCTCGCATTGTCATGATAAAGAATTATTCGCCTCTTCGACTTTTTCCGAATTTCTCCGAAGACTTCTGGTAAACAAATGGTCGTGTACCATTCAGAATTGACCGTCCTACGTTGCTCTAACGGCACTGTCGCCACATGACCGGTAATGCCGAAGAAACAGGCAACCATTTGCTTCAATGTGCTGCTTCCGCGAACAACTTTTGTTGGATTTGGCTTGTCTTGGAAGACCCATACAGTCGATTGCTGTTTTGTTTCAGGCTTATATGCATAGACCCATGATTCGTCACCTGTGTAGATGTTATACACCAGTCTTTGATGCACCTTGAACGTATTTTTTCAACATTTCCTTGCAACAATTGACACGAGCGTTCTTTTGAGCATTTGTCAGATTATGCAGGATCCAACGCGAACAAATCTTTTTTACGGCCAAATGATCATGCAATATATTATTGATGCTTGTCATACTAATGCCCAAAGATGCCTCAATCTCACGATATGTCACATGACGATCTTGCTTTATCAGTTCACACACAGCATCAATATTTTCTGGCACAACAGATTTTGGACGACCCTGACGGAATTCGTCCTGGAGCGAACGTAGTTATACCAGTTTTTTACAGTGCTGTAGGATGGTGCTTTATCACCGTATAAAAAATTAAGTTCATCGATGCACTCTTGTCTTGATAATCCACATCGAAAGTTATGAAAAATAATCACATGAAAATGTTCACGAGTTAATTCCATTTTTCGCCCGAGATGAATTTTTCAAGTTACTGTAAACAAATCGCGCTCAAACGATAAAATGTTATAAATAAGGTTATGTTCAACAATGTCAGTGTTCCAATGGAACCATTGGATGGCGCCTGGCAACACTTACTGTTGCTAAGGCCAGAAATATAAATAGCAACCCTCGCAAGCATGGGGGGGGGTGGAGCTATGCCCAATGGGGGGAAAGGTGGATTGGAGTCCCTGGCGAGGAAATGGCAAGAGGATAAAATACCGGAAGGGTCAGTGGAGCGTTTACAGAGTGTTTAAAGCAATAAAGGCTGTATCGGAGTCGGTGCAAATGCAAGAAATACAATATAAGTTTTTTTATGGAGGGCTTATGTTCATGATGTCGGGGCAGCTCGGGCTGGCTTAACTTCGGATGTGTGTAAACTCTGTGAGAGAGAAAAGGGAACGTTAGCACATCGATTCTGGTTGTGCGCATGCATACAAGGGTTCTGGAAGGAAGTAGGGGTGAAATTAAGTGAATGGGTACTTAATCAGGTGACAATGACCCCAGAATGGTGGTGTGGCACGCTATGGCCTAGAGTAGTCTGCAAATATGAAAGGCCTGTAAGTTAGGCCTGGATCCCAACCCCCATTAAAGCTAGAAAAGAACCAAAAATCTGTGAAACATGAGAAAATTGTTTTAAACTGCTTAATAAGTTTTACATGAATTCATAAGTCTCATTATTCTCTTGTGTGCAAAAGAGAGAAATGTTTCAATACATGCATTCCTGGAGCTAGAGACGACCTTGCAGTAGAGAAGTATCAAACCTAGAAACTGGACCATTGTTAGGACAGTCCTAAGGGAGGGAGCTGGGTGCTAGTCCCAGGAGGGATCTCTAATTGGACAGGTGCAGGGGGCGTTGGAACCAATAGAAAGTTCTCATGTATCAAACAGAAGAAAAGGTATAAATGAGTATGTCTCTGTAAAAACTTTGCTCAGTTCCTTTTGAAGCTTTGACTAACCTGAGCCATGTGCACAATAAATTGTCTTGGATCTTTTGAACAGACTCCTGGTTTTATTTATTGCATGCTTATCAGCTGTTACAGTGTCTCTTTGGTTCATATGAGGTAGGGGTTCCCATGCAAAACAGCAAGCAAAAGCTGTGTGAAAAAGGGTTCCTCGTAGTGAAACAATGCATTCTACAGCACTGGATAGCCATTTTCCCTACGACGTAGTCTGAGTAAGTCAGCCCTTGATGAATCCCTCGCTCTGACATATGCCTTATTGATAGCGCAAATGGGATATTTACGCTCTTGGAATCTCTCTCGCAAAGCTGGATTGATTCTCAAAATCTGCATCCGAGGTGCAAATCCTCCTGACCCATAGGAATTGTCCAACCGGTAAGTTATTTTTGAAAGCGGGATTATGGAAACTTGAATGATGAAGAAGAGTATTACGATCGGTAGGTTTTCTGTAGAGTGTAGTGGTAAAACCTAACCCATCTCTCTTAATCAATAGATCCAAATAGGAAATCTTAGCCGCATCATAGGTAACTTGAAACCGTAAATTACTATTCAGGCTATTGATCCATGCATTAAATTCTGCTAATAATTCAACTGTACCTTCCCATATAATAAAAATGTCATCGATATATCTTATCCACAACCGGACGTTATCCTTATATAAAAAATCTTTCAAAAAAAGTTGTTTATTTAATCATCCTATTTATGTACTTCTACATATGTATGTATACATATTTATATGTCATCAGATCTATAGGACAGTTTATTGAATAGACTTATGTCATCAGATCCATAGTACAGTTTATTGAATAGATTAGGTTTTATTTTTAGTGACTGTATAGGGTTTTTTATGATTTTAATTGATTATTATTGATGAGTTTTATTTGATATAGTCCAATTTCGCCTTTATTTTATGTATATTGTATATTCATGTCACAACTTTTTATTTTAACCCTTCCTTTTTGGCATATTTATCGTTTATTTATACTAATATGGTTTTATAATTTATTTTTTAGTGTGTCCTGATAGCCCCTGAGGAAGTTATATACGAAACACGGCCTGTGTTGGGCTTAGGCCACTTATTTGGTTATAATAAATTCATTGGGTGTTGAATCTGCCGCTTCCTGTTTTTGTCCCTGTCCTATGATGCCCATCGGTACCGAACCGGTACCGCTTACTCCCGATTGTCGATCCCACTCAGTACGCATATCGGGCTTTACAGGAGCATCCAGACAGGCGATACTTCAATTCCTCCGAAGACTCTGAGTCGGAGGCTTCTGTCGATGCACCGGTACTACTTCCTCAGGAGTCTGCTTCTCCAAAACGAAGAATGTCTCCTCCAGAGGACTTGTCTTTTCAAGACTTCATTAGGGAAGTGGCTAGAGGCCTCTCTATTACAGTGGCCTCTGAGTCAGAGCCTAGAGCCAAGCAATTAGATATTTTGCAATATCCTAAGGCTCCTAAGGAAGCAGCTACCTTACCTATTCATGAGATTCTTTATGATCTCATGTTGGGCATGTGGGAGACTTCTCACCACCTCTCCTCATTCTTGTAGGTTGGACACCATGTACTGTGTCCCCCTCTGTCCTGGTTTTCATAAGACTCAGCTTCCTCACCACTCTATTGTGGTTGAGTCTGCTATGAAGAAAATAGAGTGCAAAGAGACACTCATCTAACCCTCCAGGACGTGAATGTAGGACTCTAGATGCTTTTGGCCGAAGGATTTTCCAGGCCAATATGCTTGCTGCCAGAATCAACTCCTATAGTCACTATATGGGGATGTTTCTAAAAAGTCACAGATCATCTGCAGACTTTAGCTCCTTTTATTTTAGAACATAAAAGGCAGGAATTTCTCACTTGGCTCAAACATGCCCAAGATGTTTCCAAATTTTCCAACCGTGCAGCCTTTGACTCTTTTGAGTGTGTAAGCAGAGCCACGGCTATTGCCATAGGTGCATGCAGAATTGCTTGGTTACAAGCCTCTGATTTGGAACTCTGGGTCCAAGATGAGTTGGGAAACCTTCCTTGTACAGGTGAAAACCTGTTTGGCAGGGAATGGCAAGCAAAGGCCACTCAGATGGATGCTGAGAACTCTGCTTTGGATCGACTTTCAAAGTCTACCTCTGCTCCTGTTAAGAAAAGATTGTTTAAAAAGACATCTTTTTCTAAAAAGGGAAGATATTATCCTGCTCATGGGCAGACATCTGCAGGTCGTTTTGCTGCAAAGCGTCAGCAACCACCTAAACAGGCCAAGTCAAAGGCTGCCAGGCCTACCACAGCCCAGCAGCTTCAACCTCCTCAGGGCCTTTGACTTGCAACTAGAGAACTTAGCCTTTCTAGCTCTGGAAAAACCAGAGCCCCTCACCATTCTAGGAAGGTTGACTGACTTTTGCTCCCAGATGGGAGCAAATCACAGCAGAGCAGTGGACCCTCTCCATCATAAAGGAAGGGTACAAGCTTCATTTCTTGAGTCTTCCTCCTCACACCATGGTGAAACAGTTCAATTCTCCAACATCTCTCCTCAACTTTCTAGGTCAGGAGATTGCTACCCTTCTTGCCCAAGGGGCAATAGAAGAAGTACCTCTTCTTCAACAGGGCTCAGTGTTCTACTCCCCTTATTTTCTTATCCCAAAGAAAACAGGGGGCTACAGACCCATATTAGATCTCAGAGAATTGAACAAGTTTCTATTCAAGGAGAAATTCAAAATTTCTCTAGGGTCTCTGCTTCCATACCTTCAGGACTGGCTTTGTTCTCTAGATCTCAAGGATGCGTACACCCATGTCCTCATACATCCAACACACAGAAGGTTCCTTCGGTTCCTTTTTCAAGGAAAGCACTACCAATACAGGGTGCTTCCTTTCGGTCTGGCCTCTGCACCAAGGGTGTTCACGAAATGCATGGCAGTAGTAGCTGCATTTCTCCGCACTCTAGGAATATTCGTATTCCCATATCTGGACGACTGGCTCATTCGAGCCCCATCCCAGTCAGAGGCCCAGACTTGTCTAACCGGCACAATGCGTATCCTTCAGTATTTGGGACTAGTAATAAACAACCCAAAATCCAATCTCACCCCTACTCAGTCTCTGGAGTTCATAGGGGCCTTGCTGGATACCATAACTGCAAGGGCCTATCTTCCTCAGGCCCGTTGCCTACGTCTGGTGCAGTTAACCTCCCAGATTCAGTTAAAGTCCCAGTTAACTGCTCGAGAGATGTTACAACTATTAGGCCACATGGCATCCACCTTGCATGTGGTTCCATATGCTCGCCTTCACATGAGGGCAGCTCAATGGACTTTGTCCACCCAATGGACTCAGGCATCAGGTTGCCTGTCAGACAAAATAGCAAACTCCAGTCGCCTTTTTTGGTCTCTCCAGTGGTGGAAGTCCTCTCAAAACCTGTTGCTGGGGTCCCCTTTTCAGCAACCGCTACCCCCAGCAACTCTCACAACAGATGCTTCTCCAAGGGTTTGGGGAGCTCATCTGCAGGATCTCAACACCCAGGGTATCTGGTCTCCACAGGAGACTTCTCTGCATATCAATCTCTTGGAACTCAGAGCAATCTTCTTAGCTCTCAGAGTGTTCCATTCCATGCTCAGCTACAGGACAGTCCTCATCCATACGGACAACCAAGTAGCCATGTTCTATGTAAACAAGCAGGGAGGGACTGGCTCTCTGTCGTTTTGCAATGAAGCTTTGCGATTGTGGGCCTTCGCCAGAGAGCATCACATCTATCTTCTGGCAGTATATCTTACAGGCGTTCAAAACTCTTGGGCGGACAGACTGTCGAGTTCTGCTTCCACACGAGTGGTCCCTCCACATGGACCAGGTAGCCAGGATCTTTCAAATTTGGGGAACCCTGGACATAGACCTCTTTGCAAGTCCGTGGTATGCCAAACTTCCCCGGTTCTGTTCCAGAATTCCATGTCAGGGAGTTCAGGCCAAGGATGCCTTCCTCCTTCACTGGGGTCAAGACTTCCTTTATGCCTTTCCACCAATTCCCCTAATTCCCAAGACACTATTCAAGTTTCAGAGAGATCGAGGGACCATGATCCTCATAGCACCACATTGGCCACGCCAAGTGTGGTACCCTCTACTTCTGCATCTCTCTCAAGCTCTCTCCCTGGACTTGGGCTCTGCTCCAGACCTTCTATCCCAGGAAGAAGGAACGTTGTGGCACCCAAACCCCCAGTCTCTCTCCATCTCAGGGCTTGGTTGCTGAGGGCCTAGACCTTCAAGATTTTCATCTCTCCCAGCAAGTCAGATGTTGTTCATGCCTCTAGAAAGCCTTCTACTAGACGTTCCTATGCTTTCAAATGGAAAAGATTTACCATTTGGTGTTCAGGGAAGGGTCTAAACCCTCTTGCAATACCTCTGAATTTTCTACTAGAGTATCTTCTGCATCTATCCCATGCAGGTCTGAAAACGAATTCAGTAAGAGTCCATTTGAGTGCTATTGCAGCGTCCCTCAAGCCTCTCAATGGACAACCTATTTCCTCTCATCCTCTTATAGCAAGATTCATGAGAGGCCTTCTTTTAACTAAACCTCCCATTAGACCATCTCCAGTGGCATGGGACTTAAACCTGGTTCTTGGCCAGCTTATGAAGCCACCCTTTGAACCTTTAGCCACCACCTCCTTGAAATTTCTTTCTTGGAAGGTTATTTTTCTCATTGCAGTCACCTCAGCACGCCGCATCAGTGAGTTGCAAGCTTTGGTGGCCAATCCACCTTATACAAGGTTTCATCATGATAAGGTGGTCCTCAGGACCAATCCACACTTTATGCCTAAAGTGGTCTCACCTTTTCATCTGAACCAAGAGGTGTATTTACCTTTTTTTTTTCCAGGACCTCATGCATCAAGTGCAGAGGAATCTTCATACCTTGGATTGTAAGAGAGCTCTCGCATTTTACTTACAAAGAACACAGCAACATAGAAAGTCTTCTCAACTCTTTGTTGCTTTTGATCCTTCTCATTTAGGACTTCCAGTCTCTAAAAGAACACTGTCCAACTGGATTGCTCGTGTATTTCTTTCGCCTACCAGAGTAGAAACCTTTCTCTGGAAGGCCATGTCACAGCTCACAATGTGAGAGCCATGGCAGCCTCAATGGCTCATCTAAACTCTGTGTCCATCAACCAAATCTGTCGAGCGGCCACCTGGGCCTCGGTTCATACCTTCACAGCCCATTACTGCTTGGACAAGGACTCCCGCCGGGATGCCTTGTTTGGTCAGGCTGTTCTCAAACACCTGTTCCATTCCTAATCAACTCCTACCCACCTACCCTGGTTGGATGCCAGAGATCCATGGGGGAGGTAGAGTCCTTTTCAAGGACACACAACCTGGGGTCTTCCCCTGGCATCTGCAGCTAGGGAGTCCCCATATGTGAAGACTCATTCCTGCTTGTTCCTGGAGATAGCACAGTTACTTACCTGTAACAGGTGATCTCTGGGAACAGCAGGAATAAGTCTTCACAACCCACCCACTTCCCCTAGGAGTTGTATCTATCTTTCCTTTCCTCTCTCTCTCTTTGTCTCAGCTTTAAAACTCGAACTGGAGAGAGGTGGTTGGGAAAGGCGGGAAGGCAGCGCGCAGGCGCTGTGGGATGCCCCCAAAAGCTTTCTTACTGGACGCTGGGGAGCGTTCCCGCACAGGCTCCGTCGGTACCGACGATACCCATATGTGAAGACTTATTCCTGCTGTTCCCAGAGATCACCTGTTACAAGTAAGTAACTGCTTTAACAAGGATGCTTTATTCCAAGCTAATCAGTTAAACACTGATATTGTTGCTTTCAGAGGATTGTCAAAACTTTCCTCTATCCCAGCTAGTAAAAAATCTCCAAAAAAAACTTTATCCCCCTAGGGGAAAAAGTTTTATCTATCTTCTACCCATCATGCAGATGTTTCCAAAGAAGGGCAACATCAAACCAGGCTAAGAAAATCAAAACCTCAACAGGCTCAGCAAACCCAGCAGTCACAGGGTTTCTGATATTTTATTCATTAAATCTTTTTCCTGTTTGAGGTTTAGAACTGCTAACCTACTTCTTATCAACAGAAGCATCTACAGTTCATCTCATCCTTACTGAGAGATCAGTGATACACTGACTCAATCCTCGACTCTAGGCATGAATCTCTTGCCACAAGAGAATTCCATTCTTTTAGCTCCTAGAGCTATTGAGGATAATCATGCCCTACAGGTAACAGGTTTCTCCTCTCCTTTTTGAAGGAAAAAGAGGAGTAACAACTGATAACAAGGTAGGCTATGCCCTTCACCCTGACAGTTTTCCTGTACGAGGATATCTTAGTTTTGACTGCAAGGGGGCTTTACCTTTTTCAGGGACTTACCAAATTGTAAGTCTTCTCAACTCTGTATTACTTTCTATCCCTCTTAGTCGAGACATTCAGTCTGAGTGATACTATTCAACTGGAGGGCTTACTTTTTAAGCCCATAGGATTTTCTTCAATACCTACTCCAGTAAGTGGTTTCCATACAGAGCTTTCTTCCCCTTTGCAATCTTCTCAAATATTTCTTTTAAGACAGCTTATCAGACGATAATTGAGTTTTACCACTCCTAATTATGTCTGTCGGTCCTTTTCCAATCTATAGGACCTAACTTTTTCTGCTGCCTTAATAAATAATTCCAAGAGAGGTTTCAAAACCCACTTGGACAATTTATCATTGCAGGCAACCGGCCTGTCTACTATTCTTAGCCATCTTCAATTCTTTTTGGCTCCAACAGAATCGATTAGGTTGCACACTGGCAATTAAACAGCCAGATCTCACCTAAGCAACCTACAACATGCTCTCTGCAATTATACAAAAAAGCTCTGCAACTATGGGCCTTTGCCAGAGAGCGTTGGAGCCATTCCTAGTAGATAACTTCCAGATGGTTAAAAAGGCTTTTCCCAGTCATGCTCCTACATGACTGTTTTTTTCCTACTCTTACCATCTTCCTTAAAATTTCCTTTTAAGGAAAAGGAACCAGGGCTTAGACCACATGAAAGCATAAAGAATTGCTCAATTCCCTGGGTTGTTCCACATGTCCAGTGGAACTCTTACAACAGGGATGCATTCCTTTTCACTGCAGTCGGCCCTTGTCTAGGGCATTCCTTCTAATTCCCAATACTTCATTGAAGCTTATGCTGAACAAAGAACGCGTGATACTCATATTGCCCTCATAGAGGGGCAAACATGGTATCCCCTTATATTGCGTCTTCTCCACACTGACGTTATAGAAGGATCCAGACTTGTCTTAAGACTAAGGATCTCCTCTGCACCCCTTCACGTAGGTCTCCATTTCTGGTTATTCAAAGGCTAGAATTTTTAAAGAAATCTAGACCTCTCCTAAGTAAGAACATTCCACTGGTTTCCATGTAACCTTCTCCTTGGTTCTTCCACTTGTAACCAGAAAGAGATTCTCTATCTTTATTCTCAAGCAGGTCTTACCCCTTCTTGTTAAGTGAATCTATATATATATATATATCTGACTCTGAAAGATTTGTTACTGTCCATATTAATGCTGTTCCAGCATACCATAGGGTTTTAAATGGACAACCAATTTCTGTGGTAATTAGAAACTATCTCCTTTTACCGTAACCTTTCCTGTTACGTTACATCTGAAGCTCTCCATGTAAAGTCATTATCCTAAGTGACATCACTTAGGGAAGACATTACTGATCTTCAAGAAATTGGAGGCTACACCTCCTATTACAAATGTTTCTTTCTTTCATTTGGATAGAGGGGTCTTAAAGACCCATCCTTTTTTCTGCAAACCAGTCAGATTTATCTCCTCTCTTTCCTAGAGCCTTATTCTGCTCCAAGGACAAAGAGCTTCAAACTTTGGCCTACAGAAGCTTTAGCTTCTCCTCCAAAGTCCAACCTCATTAAACTCCCCCAGTTTTTTCTTCTGGGATTAGTTCTAGCCATTAAGGCTTCTGACCTCTGCCTGTATTGCAAAAATTATTTTCCTCTACTTCACAGTGAGGTAATTTCTTTGAGGATAATGTACTGGCTCTTAGCACCAGACCAATATTAGCCTCAACAAATACTTTTGCAATACTTTTGAGTAAGGTCCACATTAGAAAATTGGAATTCAATATTTACTAACATTTATGATCTACACAAGGACTCCCCTCTAGAAGCCTTGTTTAGTCAAGCTGTTCCACAGCACACCCTTTTTAATCCAACTCCTACCCTCCATCCCTTGGATGCCTGAGGTTCTGGGAAATAGCATGGGCCATCTATTAGATGTGCAACATGCTGGGACCGCCTCTAGGCATCTCTAGCTTGGGAGTCCCCATATGTGAAGACTTGTTCCTGGAGATAGCACAGTTACCTGTAACAGGTGATCTCTGGGAACAGCAGGAATAAGTCTTCACAACCCACCCACCTCCCCTAGGAGTTCTCTCACTCTCACTCACACTCTCACTCTCTCTCTCTCTCTCTCTCTCACACTCTCTCTCTTACAAACCCAACGGATGAGAGGGAAGTGAATGGGTGGGAAGGCAGCGCGCATGCGTGTGGGATGCTCCCAAAGGCTTTCTTTTTGGATGCTGGGGAGCGTTCCCGTGCAGGCTCTGTCGGTACCGACGTACCCATATGTGAAGACGTATTCCTGCTGTTCCCAGAGAGCACCCGTTACAGGTAAGTAACTGTGCTTTATGTGCATGTCTACACCTCTGCATACCTGGTAGTGCCATAAAACTGATGAATCCATGGCTTCGACAAGGCCCCTCCAAAAATCGAGGCCTTTATCTCTGCCTGCCTATCTGACATGGCTGCCTGGATGCCGTTTGAAATTGAACATGGCTAAAACTGAGCTTCTTACCTTCCCCCTTCTTCCTTTCTCTGTGGATAATGCTCTACTGTAAATTAAATCAAATGTAAATGATGTAGATTGTCCCCCCCCCCCTGGTTGAAACCCAAGTTTAACCCCCTCTTCTTTGTAAGTACCTAATAGTGAACCTATCTGGCACAAAACCGTTGTATGTAAACCGCTCTGATTTTTAAGAGTGCTGTATATAAGAACTATAAATACTCCTTCCTGTTTTCTCTGCTCCTCTCTCCTCATCACACATCCAACAGATAGCTAAAACCTGTGGTTTCTTTCTCTATAACATCAGCAAAATTTGCACCTTCCTTTCTGAACACACTCCCAAGACACTTATGTATGCTTTAGATAGCTCCCATATAGACTATTACAACCTCCTCCTTCTTACTGGCCTCCCTCGGAATCATCTCTTTCCCCTTCAATCTGTTCAGCATTCAGCTGCGTTTCTAATCGTCTGTCATTCTCTCTATGCTCATATAACCTCTTTTCTCAAGTCACTTCATTGGTCCCCTATTTGTTTGTCTCTAGGTCAAACTTCTCCTGCTGACCTATAATTGCATTCGCTCTGCAGCTCCTTACAACCTTTCTTTCTTCTGTACCTACACCCCTCCTTGAACTCTGCTCTTCTGGCTGCACTTCTATCTGTGCCCTTCTCTTCTACTGCCGACTTCACTTTGCTCTTTCTACCTTGCTGCTCCTTATGTCTGGAATGAACTACCCAAGTCGGTATGTCAGGCTTCATCTCTTGCCCTTTTGAAATCCAGGCTAAAAACTCCCTCTTCGAGGCCGCTTTTGGATCTTAATTCACGTAGTCTCTTGCTCACCAACTATGCGTTTCCTTACTATTCCTTTAGACATATCCTTGTCCCCCAGCTATTGTCTGTCTTGATTAGATTGTAAGCTCTGAGTATGGACGGTCTCTTACATGTCTCTGTACAGTGCTGTGTACACCTTGTAGCGCTATAGAAATGATCACTAGTAGTAGTGGTAGGAAAACCAGGCTGAGAAGCAGAGAACATATTGGGTCAGACCAAAGATCTGTCAAGCCCCACATCCACAGTGGCTAGTCCAGGTCGCTAGTACCTGGCAGGATTCCAAAAGGTAGACAGATCCTATGCTGCATATCCCATGGATAAGTAGTGGATTTCCCACAGTCCACTTTAATAATGGCTTATGGACTATTCTTCAAAGAATTTGGCCAAACCTTTTTTTAAACCAAGCTATACTAACAGATTTTATTATCTCCAGGAACAAGCAGGAATGAGTCTTCACATATGGGTACGTCGGTACCGACGGAGCCTGCATGGGAACGCTCCCCAGCTTCCCAAAAAGGAAAGCTTTTGGGAGCATCCCACAGCGCTTGCGCGCTGCCTTCCCGCCTTTCCTAACCGCCTCTCCCCAGTTCTTATTTTCCGCGGAGCCAGCAGGTCGTGTTCCTGTCACCACTGAAGAAGTTCTTTGTTTTATTTTATTTCTTTGGTTGTGCGTCTGCTTTCCCCGACGTCGGACCGGTACCGCCGGTCTTTCTTTTCTTATAAAAAAAACAAAACATATTTTTCCCTCACTTAGTGTGTTTTTCCTCATGGAAAAACCAGCCTCCGGGTTTAAAAAATGCACTAAGTGCAGCGGTACTATTTCTGTTACCGACACCCATGAATGGTGTCTTAAATGTTTGGGTCCTGACCACTCCATTTTGGATTGTTCGTCCTGCTCCTTGATGTCCAAACGAGGTTTACAGAACCGAGCAGCCAAGCTCCATGTGCTGTTTCCCTCTGATGCAGCTTCAGTAGCATCGACGTCTTCCAGGGCTGCTGCTTCCTCCCCTGGATCTCAGGTAACCAAACATAAATCCAGCCAGTCCTCGAAGGGTAGATCTCCTTCTAAGCATCGAGATGCCTCCGGGCTTGCCCTCGAGGATCCTGCCCCGACAAAACTACCCCGGCGGGAAGCTCCGGCTTCCAAAGCCACACCTATGGGGTTACAGGTTGACATTAATGGCACGACCTCGACCGATCACCTGTTAGAATGCTCTGGGGTACCGGCACAACCTTCCGGTACCGAGTTCCAGGCATTCATGGCGTTGATGGATCAGAATGTTCTATCCATGCAGCAGGCTATCACAGCCTTCATTCAAGCTGTGACGCCGCTGATACCACAACAAACTCTGCATCGACATCGGCCATGGTGTTGTCTGCAGCGGTTTCCTGTCTAGGGATGCCTATCAGTACCGAACTGGTACCGATAACGCCTGATGTCGATACGGCTCGGTACGCGTATCGAGCTTTGAAAGAGCACCCTGACAGTCGATACTTTGATTCCTCCGAAGATTCTGATGCGTCGGAGGCATCTGCTGAAGTATCCATAGCCCTTCCTGAGGAGCCTTCTCCAAAAAGAAGAATGTCTCCTCCAGAAGACTTGTCCTTTCAAGACTTCATAAGAGAAGTGGCTAAAGGGCTTTCTATTTCAGTAACCTCTGAATCAGAGCCTAGAGCTAAAAAATTGGATATTTTAGGTTATGCTAAGGCTCCTAAGGAGGCAGTCACCTTGCCAATTCATGAGATTCTTTATGATCACATGATTGACTTATGGGAGACTCCTCTCACTATCTCTCCTCATTCTCGTAGGTTGGACACTATGTACCGTGTCCCTCCTTGTCCTGGTTTTCATAAAACACAGCTTCCTCACCATTCTATTGTGGTGGAGTCCGCTATGAAAAAGATAAAGTGCAAAAAGACACTCCTCTGCTCCTCCAGGAAGAGAATGCAGAACCTTGGACGCTTTTGGTAGGAAAATCTTCCAAGCCAGTATGCTCATTGCCAGAATCAACTCCTATAGTCTTTATATGGGTATGTTTCTGAAAGAAGTTGCAGATAAGCTGCACACTTTCCTCCCTTTTCTTCCAGAGGATAAAAGGGAAGAATTTCTTATTTGGCTTAAGCATACTCAAGATATTTCAAAGTTTTTCCAACCGTGCAGCTTTTGACTCCTTTGAGGGTGCCAGCAGAGCTTCGGCCATTGCCATAGCTGCACGCAGAATTGCTTGGCTCCAAGCTTCCTTATCTAGAATCTTGGGTCCAGGATGGCTTGGGAAATCTTCCCTGTACAGGAGAAAACCTGTTTGGCAAAGATTGGCAAATAAAAGCCACTCAAATGGATGCAGAAAATTCTGCTTTGGATAGACTTTCAAAGTCAACCTCCCATTCCTGCCAAGAAAAAACCTTTCAAGAAGTCTTTTTTGCAAAAAAGGCAGATTCCATCCTGCTTCTGGCCAACAATCATCTACGGGTCGTTTTGCTGCTAAGCGTCAGCAACCTAAGCAGGCCAGGCCTAAGCCCACAGGGGCTGCTGCAACTCAGCAGACCCAGCCTCCTCAGGGCTTTTGACTTGATGCTAGAGAACCTAGCTTTTCTGGCTCTGGAACAGCCAGAGCCTCTCACCATTCCAGGAAGGTTAGCTCATTTTGCTCCCAGATGGGAGCAAATTACAGCAGAGCAGTGGACCCTCCATCATAAGGGAGGGCTACAAACTTCATTTCTCAAACCTTCCTCCTCACACCATGGTGAGACATTTCAATTCTCCAACATCTCTCCTCGACCTTCTAGGTCAGGAGGTGGCTGCCCTTCTTGCCCAAGGGGCAATAGAAGAAGTACCTCTTCAACAAGGGTCAGGGTTTTACTCCCCCTACTTTCTAATCCCAAAGAAAACAGGGGGCTACAGACCCATATTAGATCTGAGAATTGAACAAATTTCTATGCAAGGAGAAATTCAAGATGCTTTCTCTGGGCACTCCTTCCATACCTTCAGAGTCAGGATTGGCTTTGTTCTCTAGATCTCAAGGATGCGTACACACATGTCCTCATCCATCCATCTCACAGAAGGTTCCTCCGTCTTTTCTTTTCCAAGGAAAGCATTACCAATACAGGGTGCTTCCTTTCGGTCTGGCCTCTGCTCCAAGAGTGTTCACCAAATGCATGGCAGTAGTAGCTGCATTTCTACGCACTCTGGGAATATTTGTATTCCCATACCTGGACGACTGGCTCATCCGAGCTCCATCTCGGTCAGAGGCCCAGACTTCCCTGGACTGCACAAGGCGCATTCTGCACTATCTGGGACTTGTGGTAAACCTCCCAAAGTCCCAGCTCACCCCTACTCAGTCCCTAGAGTTCATAGGGGCCTGGCTAGATACTACCACTGCAAGGTCCTATCTTCCTCAGGCCCGTTGCCTACGCCTAGTGCAGTTAGCCTCCCAGATTCAGTCAAAGAGCCATTTAACTGCCCGGGAGATGCTACAACTGCTAGGCCACATGGCATCCACAGTGCATGTGGTACCATATGCTCGCCTTCACATGAGAGCAGCTCAATGGACTTTGTCCACCCAGTGGCTCTGTCAGACAAAATAGCAACCTCCAGGCGCCTCTTTTGGTCTCTCCAGTGGTGGAGGTCCACCCAAAATCTGTTGCTGGGGTCCCCCTTCCAACAGTTGTTGCCCCAGGCAACCCTCACAACAGATGCCTCCCAAACAGGTTGGAGAGCTCATCTGCAAGACCTCTCCACTCAGGGCACTTGGTCTCCACAGGAGACCTCTCTACATATCAACCACTTGGAGCTCCGAGCAGTTTTTCTAGCTCTCAAGGTCTTCCATACCCTGCTCAGCTACAAGACAGTCCTCATTCATACGGACAATCAGGTAGCCATGTTTTACATAAACAAGCAAGGAGGAACTGGCTCTCTTTCGCTTTGCAACGAAGCTTTAAGATTGTGGGCCTTCGCCAGAGAGCATCAAATCCATCTCCTGGCCGTATACCTTCCAGGAATCCAAAACTCTTGGGCAGACAGACTGTCGAGTTCTGCTTCCACACGAATGGTCCCTGCACATGGACCAAGTACTCAGAATCTTTCAAGAGTGGGGAACCCCGGACATAGACCTCTTTGCAAGTCCGTGGAATGCCAAACTTTCCCGGTTCTCTTCCAGAATTCCGTGTCGGAGTTCAGGCCAAGGATGCCTTCCTCCTTCACTGGGGTCAAGACTTCCTGTATGCCTTTCCACCCATTCCCTTAATTCCCAAGACACTGTTCAAGCTCCAGAGGGATCAAGGATCTATGATCCTCATAGCTCCACGCTGGCCACGCCAAGTGTGGTACCCTCTACTTCTGCATCTCTCTCAAGCTCCCTCCCTAGACTTGTGAGCTGCTCCAGACCTTCTGTCCCAGGAGGAGGGGACTTTGTGGCACCCAAACCCCAAGTCCCTTCACCTCAGAGCTTGGTTGCTGAAGGCCTAGACCTTCAAGGTTGCAATCTTTCTCAGCAGGTGAAGAATATCCTCCATGCTTCCAGAAAACCTTCTACTAGACGTTCCTATGCTTTTAAATGGAAAAGGTTTTCCATTTGGTGTACTGAGAAGGGTCTTGACCCTCTAGCACTACCTTTGAATTCTCTATTGGAATATCTCCTGCATCTCTCCAATGCAGGCCTTAAGACAAATTCAGTAAGGGTCCATTTGAGTGCTATTGCAGCATCCCTTAAGCCTATCAATGGACAGCCTATTTTCTCTCATCCTCTTATTGCAGGATTCATGAGAGGCCTAACTTTAACTAAACCTCCCATTAGGCCTCCTCCGGTGGCATGGGACTTAAATCTGGTTCTTGGTCAGCTTATGAAGTCACCTTTTGAACCCTTAGCCACCACCTCCTTGAAATTTCTTTCCTGGAAGGTTATTTTCCTCATTGCAGTCACCTTAGCTCGCCGCATCAGTGAACTGCAGGCCTTAGTGACTAATCCACCTTATACAAGGTTCCATCATGATAAGGTAGTCCTTAGGACCAATCCACACTTTATGCCTAAAGTGGTCTCACCTTTTCATCTTAATCAAGAGGTGTATTTACCTGTCTTTTTTCCAGGTCCTCATGCATCAAGTGCAGAGAGGAATCTTCATATCCTGGATTGTAAGAGAGCTCTTGCCTTTTACTTACAAAGGACACAGCAACATAGAAAGTCTTCTCAACTCTTTGTTGCTTTTGATCCCTCTCATTTGGGACTTCCAGTCTCTAAGAGGACACTGTCCAATTGGATTGCTCAGTGTATTTCTTTCGCCTACCAGAGTAAGAACCTTTCTCTGGAGGGCCATGTCACAGCTCATAATGTAAGGGCCATGGCCACCTCTATGGCTCATCTAAATTCTGTGTCCATCGACCAGATCCTTCGAGCGGCCACCTGGGCCTTGGTTCATACCTTCACAGCCCATTACTGTTTGGACAAGGACTCCCGCCGGGATGCCTTGTTTGGTCAGGCTGTTCTCAAACACCTGTTCCATGCTTAATCAACTCCTGCCCTCCTTCCCTGGATGGATGCCTGAGATCCATAGGAGGAGATAGAGCCCTTCCCAGGGTCTCATAACATTGGGGATCTCCCAGGCATCTCTAGCTAGGGAGTCCCCATATGTGAAGACTCATTCCTGCTTGCTCCTGGAGATAGCACAGTTACTTACCTGTAACAGGTGATCTCTGGGAACAGCAGGAATAAGTCTTCACAACCCACCCACCTTCCCTAGGAGTTATATCTCTCTATTTATCTTTCCTTTCCTCTCTCTCTTTGTCTTAGCTTTAAAACTTGAACTGGGGAGAGGCGGTTAGGAGAGGCGGGAAGGCAGCGCGCAGGCGCTGTGGGATGCTCCCAAAAGCTTTCCTTTTTGGGAAGCTGGGGAGCGTTCCCGCGCAGGCTCCGTCGGTACCGACGTACCCATATGTGAGGACTTATTCCTGCTGTTCCCAGAGATCACCTGTTACAGGTAAGTAACTGTGCTATATCTTCTGGCAACAAATTTTAGAGCTTACAGTAATTACATGCTAAGTGAAAAAAAATATTTTTTCAGATTAATATTAAAAGTACTATTTGATAGCTGCTTTGCATGTCTCCTGGTCTTAACCATCTATTCACTTTTACCCAATTCCACTCCACTAGTTATTTTATAGACTTCTGTCGTATCTTCCCTCTGACATCTCTTCCCCCAGCCTTTTAAGCCTTTCCTCATAGGAGTACTTTTGGTCACCCTTCTCTCTAATTACGTTATATCTTAGATCACTATGGTGTGATACAAAGACATTATGATGTATGGAAAAGAATGGAGAATAAAACAAAGGATAACACCTAGCATTCTGTTTGCTTGCTGGGCAAATTCCATTTGTTCCATGCATGCTGCTTGTGACTTTGTATCTGAGGCAATGAAGGATGAAACGATTTATCCAGATTAATGAATGTAGGTGTTTTGAGGCAGGGAAACGTACCTGAATTGTAACTTGCCATGAACTCTGATCTAGAAAGGCAAATAATTCAATCTAAAACAATCCAAACTGCTTGTCTTATATACATGGATAAATGCAAAGTTATAGATGTTTGTTTCTGGTGACTCCTTTTTCTGTTCTTTCCTAGATCGAGAGGCGCCTCGATACTGTGCGATCAGTATGTCACAATTCTCAGAAGCGGTTGGTGGGTTGCTTGCAGGGGCAGGTTGGTGCAGATTCAGAAAAACGACATGTAAGTGCTGTGATCTATATAAACCTTTCAATGAGCAACTTACGGAAAGTGCTGTAGCCCAAATGCTACCACTCCTGTGATCAGGTGGAAGATTACAATTCTGAAGCTGTGACCCAGTACCATTCTCGACATCCCTCCAGCTTTTACATGTCTCCAATACCACTGTTGGTTCTCTGAAATTTTCGTATCTAGAATAAAAACATCAAAACTAAAATGGGATTAGTTCTAAATCTAGATTGTGGAAATTTTAGTTCTGGCCACCCATTTCCTACCTTCACAGTCCCTCACTTCTCCAAAAGGAGCTATAAATTGGACACTCTATACGCTGACTGCAAGATCTGTACACCAAAGGATAAATAAGCCATTTGATTTCATATCAAATTTGATTAGAGCAGGGGTGAACAAATTCAGTCTTTGAAGGCTTCAAACAGGTCGGGTTTTCAGGATGTCCCTAATGAATGTGTACAAATTTATCTCATGCATATGCATTAGGACTATCCTGAAAACCTAGTCTGTTTACAGTCCTTGGACTGAACGTCTGCAGACCTGTAAAGTAGCTATATAAGATCAGTAGGTCGTCCCAGTGAGCCGTAATGCAATATTTTGTTGTCCATTAACCATGAAATGAACTCACTGGCTGGCTTCCAACAGCCAAAGAATGGACCTCAGAGATATATTTTAATCTTTAGACTATCTGCTTCGGTGCCTTTTGGCTCTGGCTAAAATTATACCAAACATGGGCTTTATTTTGTTTTAGTTCAAGACCCATTTTCTAATGCTTAAAAAAATGTATATAAATTATGAAATGTAGCAAAAAGCCAGACCAAATCACCAGTAATAGAAAACAGTAGAGAGGTGAAATGCCTTGAAGATGTGCAGACCATCCATGTAACCCTGAACAGTCCTATATGTGCTGACACGTCCCACAGTGTAGGAAGGAAAACCCTCACTCGAGAGGATGCATTTAGCATGCTTATGTAATGTACCTACATCTGTAGTGTTCAGCCGCACTGATGAAGCGTGTGAGTGCTGAATTATATGGAAGCAGTATGTGGATTTTCCAATATGTTTATCTTAGCTAAAGATTTTTGTCTTGCTTTACAACTCGTATGTTTTGGGACATTAAAAACATACATTAAAAATGCAGCTAAAACAAAGAAATAGGTAGCTATGATATGTAAAAATGACACATTTTACTCTGGTGGTGCCAACGCATTCTTGAGCGTTCCCAGTCAGGTAATGAGGGAAGAGGGCACATGACCTAGCTGCAGAATCTTCAGCGTGAGGTTTGCTCCTAGGCCATGTGCTATGATGGCATTTTCTTTTTAGGGGTGCTGGCGACCCATTCCTGTGTCCTTCCTCTTAAATAGGCAAGACAGTGGGTAGAGTGGAGGAGTAACTTGGAATCAGTGAAGCCAGGTTTCAGATCCCACTGTCGCGCCTTGTGATCTGAACATGTTGCTTAACCCTTCTTTGAATCAGCCACAAATGTTTGCAAACCCTCTAGGGACAGGATAATACCTTCAGTATCTGAACATAACTCACCATAAGCTGCTACTAAACAAGGTGTGAGCTAAATCCAAAATCCCTTAAAATATCATTTGCTCATTTTGTATGAGTGAGAAGGGGATAAGAAGCTCCCTTTACCTCAATCCCCAGAATTTTGCAGTGTCGCTTATGTATTTTATTTAGCTCGTAGCTTTTTCATTAATAGCTTGGGATGCATCTTGTAGCGCTATACAAATGCTCAGTAGTAGTAATCACATTCAGGTCAAGTTGATATTTCCCTATCCCCGGGGGACTTATGATCTGAAATCCCAACTTTTTATGAAAGAGAATGCTTAAGGGATGATTATTCAGATAGTTTCTAGCTTCTTAGTCGGTGCTTTGCCCATTAAATATCTGCGTATTCTGTGCTGGATATCCAGATAGCATGATCTGCGCGCTGGTGACTATTCGGGTAGCACTTAGGGCAGTTTTGGCTGTACTAAGTTATGCAAAGAGGCTAACTGCATAAGGGCAGAATTTATTTGGATAGTGACTGATGCTTCCCATGGACTGCCCCGCACTATCCAGGTAGTGCCGCGACCGTCTGCGGCACTCATCTAGATATAAGAACATATGAACATAAGAGATGCCATACAGGGTCAGACCAAAGTCCATCAAGCGTAGTTACTCACCTTTAACAGGTGTCCTCCAGGAGCAGCAGGAATCAGTCCTCACATATGGGTGACGTCGGCGCCGATGGAGCCCTCGTGCGGAGCATTTCCCCAGCTTTCAAAAAAAGCCTTTAGGAATGCAGCGAGCATGCGCAGTCCTCTTTCCGTCCAAGGGTGCTCAGTCTGATGACATAGCTGAAAGACAGCAAAAAATCAAAATGAAGGATAGGACTGCAGGGGAAGGAGGGGAGGGTTGTGAGGACTGATTCCTGCTGCTCCTGGAGAACATCTGTTACAGGTGAGTAACTACGCTTTCTCCAGGACCAAGCAGGAAGTCAGTCCTCACATATGGGACTCCCCAGCTCTAGGCTACTGTGAACCCAGAGCTGAAAAAATGGCTCCCTCTCAAGAGCCTCAGCATCCGTGATAAGAATTTTCTCTGAGAACGCACCCCGTATGGTAGCCCAACACAAAGGGCTGGAGGGTAGGAGTTGCCTAAACCTCAGATTACGGAGTACCGCCTGGCCAAAAACACTGTCCTGCCGTGACTCTCTCTCCAGGCAGTAATGGGCTGCAAATGTATGGCTTGAAGACCAAGTTGCAGCCCAGCAGATGTCTGCCAACGAAACAGAGCGGAGATGAGCTACTGATGTGGCTTTCGCCATGACATGGGCCGTGACCCGACCCTGTATGCCCAGGCGATGCAATCTGCTACCCAAGTGGACAACGTATGCTTGGAGACAGGTAAACCCATCCTATTAGGAGACGAAGAGCTGAGTAGCCCTTTGATGCTCCTGTGTACGTTCTATGTAAAAGGACAACGCCCTTTTACAGTCCAGGGTGTGCAAGACTGTTTCAGCCCGGCTGGCATGTGGCCTGGGAAAAAAGGTCGGAAGAACCACCTCCTGATTGAGGAGGAAAGAGGATACTACTTTTGGGAGGAACTTGGGATGGGTCCGCAGGACCACCCTGTTCCTATAGAACCGCGTGTACGGTCTATCAGAAACCAGAGCTTGTAGTTCACTCACACGTCTGGCCGAGGTAAGAGCCACCAGGAAAAGCGCTTTCCAAGAGGAAGCGCAAATGGCAAGTAGCCATTGGCTCAAACGGTGGGTGAGTAAGTTGCTGCAAGACCATGTTCAAATCCCACTCAGTTGCCAATGGACGAACCAGAAGCTTTAGTAGAAGCAGACCTCTGAGAAATCTGGACACCAAGGGGTGAACCGACAGACTGTCCTTCCACCGGTGAGTGGTGCGCTGACAAAGCACTGAGGTGGACCCGAACAGAGTTAGACTTAAGGCCTAGGTCTGAAAAGTGAAGTAGATACTGCAGTACTACAGGCACAAGGCACGAAAAAGGATCTTCATTGCGCTGAGCACACCATACCTTAAACCTACGCCACTTGAGGGCATAGGACTTTCTGGTGGACTGCCTCCTAGAGGCCAAGACCACCTCCTCAACCTCCTTAGGTAGAAGTAAGGGAGCTAACACTATCCTTTCAGCAGCCAGGCCATCAGATTGAGGGACCTGAGGTTGGGGTGCAGAAGGGAACCCTGCTCTTGAGACAGATCATGTTGCAGCCCTAGAGGGAACGGAGCTTCCACCACCAACTGTAGAAGTGAAAACCACGGCTGCTTCGGCCATCTGGGGGATACCAGAATCACTGAGGCCTTGTCCCGGAGGATCTTGAACAGAGTTCGGGCCACCAGGAGCATGGGAGGAAATGCATACAGGAGGCCCGTAGACCAAGAGATTAGAAAAGCATCTGCTGCCATCCTCAGGGGATGCGGCTGTCTGGAGCAGAACCTGGGCAGCTGACGGTTTAGTGGACTTGCAAAGAGATCGATGGATGGAAGTCCCCAGCGGAGGAAGATCTGCTGGACCACCAATGGATTCAACTGCCATTTGTGAGGCTGGAGAATCCTGCTTAGCTTGTCTGCTAGGAAGTTCCCCTGACCAGGTAGATAAACTGCTTTGAGAAACATGCCTTGTCGGACTGCAAAGGAGCAAAGGTCCAGTGCCTCCTGACATAGGGGCCTGGACCCTATGCCCCCTTGTTTGTTTACATAGAACATTGCACCTGATTGTCTGTCTGTCTGAACTAGGACAGACTGAGAGCATGGCAGAAGGTTTGCAGAGCTAAGCAGATTGCTTGCAGCTCTAAAAGGTTGATCTGCTGTGTGGCCTCCCAAGGGGACCGCAGGCCTTGAGTGCATGTGCCCTGGCAGTGTGCACCCCAGCCCTTTAAGGAAGCATCTGTCGTCAGCACCTTTGTGTGTGCTGGAGCCTGAAAAGGTACACCCCTGAGAAGGTTTGGCAGATGTAGCCACCACTGTAAGGAGTTCAAAAGTCGTCTGGACACCTTTACTCTGTCTCGGAGGTCGCCTGTGGCCTGTGTCCATTGATCTCTGAGGCACCATTGAGCAGCCCGCATATGCATATGGGCATTCGGTGTCACATGCACAGTGGATGCCATGTGGCCCAGGTAGTGCCTGGCGGAAACATGAGAATTTCTTTGGAACTGGTTGGCCAAGTCCATCAGTCTGGGCCCTGTCCTCGGGCAAGTAAGCTCTTGCCTGAAGGGTGTCTAATCTTGCCCCTATAAATTCTAGGTGCTGAGAGGGGAGAAAAGTGGACTTTGCGTAGTTTGACAAAGCCCAGATGCTGAAGAAGAGAATGCAAAGAGTAGCCTGTCGGGCCTCCTGGAGAGACTGGCCCCTGATTAGCCAGTCGTTCAGATGTGGGAAGACAAAAATCCCCTGATTCCTGAGATAAGCCACCACCACCGCCAGGCATTTGGTGAAAACTCTGGGGGCAGAGGTTAGGCCAAAGGGAAGTACCCTGTACTGAAAATGGTTTCCTCCCACCACAAATCTGAGGTATTGTCTGTGGTCTGGATGAATGAGTATGTGAGTATAAGCATCCTGTAGGTCTAAGGAACATAGCCAGTCTCCCTGCTGGAGGTAGGGCAGCAGTATCCCAAGGGTAAGCATCTTGAACTTTTCCCTCTCCAGAAACTTGTTCAGATTTTGCAAGTCTAGGATAGGCCTGAGGCCTCCTGTTCTCTTTGGTACTAGGAAGTACCTGGAGTAGAAGCCTTGCCCTTTCAGGTGGTGGGGCACCGGTTCCACCGCCTGTTCTTTTAGAAGACTTGCCAACTCCTGAAGGAGAAGGTTCCTGTGTAGAGAGAGTCTTGGAGGCTCCCCTGGATAGTAGGAAGGGAGTAGCTGGTAGAAATGGAGCATATAGCCCTTTTGGACTATGCTCAGTACCCAGGTATCCCCTGTGATGGCTGGCCACCTGTATGCGTATAGGGTCAGCCGACCTCCTATGCTGAGTGGAGCCACCGGCGGAGGAGAGGCTATGCTGTGGGATTAAAAAAAAAAAAAAAAAAAAAAAAAAAAGAAAACCACCTCCCTGCTGAGCTGGAGCCTTGGGGGGTTTTCTGCCTACAGGGCCCATGCCCCTGCCCTTTGGCCTCCTGGCCCTGTTGGGGAGCTGGAGAGGCCTGATATTGAGGGTAGATTTTGTAGGCAGCACCCTTCCTCGGGAAAAAGGACTTCTTTCCCGAGCCGCCCTTTTTTTGAGAAGGGGCAGAAGTCTTTCTGGACAGTCTTGTCCTGGTGAGAGTCTGTCTAGATTTCTGCAGCCATTTCAGTCATGGGCTTGCTGAATAGGTTATCACGTCGGCATGGGACATCGACCAACTTATCCCGTACCCATGATTCCAGGTCCGACGACTGTAGCCAGGCCTGACGGTGTGCACCGATGCCAGCCGCCGCTACCCAGGCCGAAGCCTCGAAGCAGTCATATGCTGCTGGAGATATAAACTTTGAGCACTCTTGGATCCCTGAAGACAAGGCTTTGAATCTCTGCAAGGGTTCCTCGGAGAGGCCAGCCGACAACACGGCAATCTCCTTTGCCAGGTCCCTTAAGTACATGCCCATATACAGCTGGTAATCTGGACAAGGTAAGACAGCATAGAGCACTGGAAGCACTTTCTACCGAGGGCATCCAGGTTCCGGGAGGCTCCGAGGAGTGCATCTTTTGACTTTTCAGCCTGTGCATGGCCGATTCCACAACCATGGAGTTGTGCGGTAGCTGCGCCTTTTGGAACCCAGGGCTCTTATGGACTCGATAAATGGAATCGACCCGCTTGCTAAGAACCGGCGCCGAGGCCGGTGCCTCCCACATACAGAAGAGCAGCCTTTCAGCATCAAAGGAACCGGTACAGTAAAGGCTTCCTTCGGAGGAAAATCATACTGGAGGGCATCGAGCTCCTTGCTCGAGACTCCTCCTCGGCATCAGCAGAGAATGCCAAAGCCTTGGCCATGTCCCTGATGAAGTCCAAGAACCGGGTATCCTCCGGGGGGGACCGTCTCCAAGGCTTGGACTCGGGAGTCCTGTGGGCCGCACCGGGTCCGGAAGGTGTCAGGAGACTCCTCGTTCTCCGTCTCCCATGCCAACCCCTGTGAGGAGGAGTCGAGTGGCTCCAGCTGTGTGGGCCTCAATGCCACCCACCCCGACGCCAAGGGCACCGGCGTCGACTATCTCAGCCCCGCACGGGAGGTCGAGGGAGACATTGGCCAAGGATCGACTCGAGACTTGATGGACTCGAGGATCGGCTCAGCCTCCGGGGTCGACTTGGATGTCGAGGTCCCGGTGGTTGGGGCAGTTGCACCGGTCAGACCGGCGATCAATACCTACTGCTGCTCCATGAAGGCAGCCAGGTTGCTCTCCAGGGCCGTTAGCCTGAGTCCAAGCTCAGGAGACTCAGCAGCCCCCAACTCGGGCCCTGACGGCGGTTCTCCCAGAGGAGCGTCAATGAGGACAAAAGAATTTACATGACTCGGGGACTCCGGCTCCAGGCGAGGTAGTTTGGACGGCCTCTCCGACTCCGAGAGCCCGGGATGGCGGTTAGGGCTACGCGACCTGGCCCTCGATGACCCAGGTGCCTCCACTGATGCCGCCCTCACGAGCTGCTTCTTCCTTTTGTGCTCCCGGGCTGGAGACCCCCTCTCAGAGGACCCACGACGGCACTCGGGGTTGGACTCCCGAGATGTCGAGGCCTCTGAAGTCCGGGCCTGGCCTGACCCGGACTCTGAAAAAATTGTTTCACATTGATGCTGACTGCTCCGAAGCGCCTTCGACATCTTGCCGCACGGGCCACAGACCAGTGGGTCATGGTTGGGCCCAAGGCATCGGAGGCAGCAGTCATGTGTATCGGTGAGAGACATAAGTTTCTTACACCGATCATGTTTTTTGAACCCGCTGGCAGCCATTGGGGGGAAAAAGGGCCCCTGCAAGGTCAAAAGACCGGGCTGCCAGTGAAAATAACAAAAAAGCGCGAACACTAGTCACAAAGGACAAAAACCAAAAAAGAGGTTCCGGACGATACCGGTGTACCGAGCAGAGGCGGGATGGGGAACCAGTGTCGAACCGGACAAACGCAAAAAATCGCAGAAAAAAATCAACTTTTACTGGGTGACACGAACTACGTCCGTTGGGCTCCGGGGAAAAAGAGCCTGAGCAAGATGGCACCCTTGGGCGTGAAGGGGACCGAGCATGTGCGCTGCATTCCCAAAGGCTTTCTTTGAAAGCTGGTGAAATGCTCCGCACGAGGGCTCTGTCGGTGCCGACGTCATCCATATGTGAGGACTGACTTCCTGCTTGGTCCTGGAGAAAACCCAGTATCCTGTTTCCAATAGTAGCCAATCTAGGACATAAGTACCTAGCAGTCTCCCCAAAAGACACAGGTTCCTCAATGCTTGTATTGGGTCAAGCAGTGATATCCTGAGTCCCTTTTAATAATGGTTTATGGACCTTTCCTCCAGGAACTTTTCCAAACCCTTTTTAAACCCAGCTACACTAATGGCTTTTACTACATACTCCGGTAACAAATTCCAGAGTTTGATTACAAGTTGAGTGGAAAAAAATATTTTTTCTTATTAGTCTTGCAATGAAGCTACAAGGTAACATATTTATGTCCCCTAGTCTTTTTATATTCTGATGAAGTAAACAATCATTCTACATTTACCCATTCTATTCCATTCATTAATTTATAGACCTCTATCATAACTCCTATCAGCCGTCTCTTTTCCAGGTTGAAGAGCCCTAACCTTTTTAGCCTCTCTTCATAGGAGTATCCTTCCATCTGCTTTACCATTTTGTTGGCTCTTCTCTGTACCTTTTTCTAATAATGCTATATCCTTTTTAAGATACGGTGACCAGAATGGCACACAATATTCAAGGTGTGGTCGCACCATGGAACAATATAGAGGCATTATAATATCCTTTGTTTTATTTTCCATTCCTTTCCTTATGATACCTAGCATTCAGTTTGCTCTCTTGGCTGCCGCTGCACACTGGACAGAGGGTTTTAACATGTTGTTCACAATGAGGTCTAAATCTTTTTTCCTGGGTAGTGGTGCCTAATGTGGAACCTTGCATCGTGTAACTAGAGTTTGGGTGGTTGTTTACTAGGTGCATAACTTTGCACTGGTCCACATTAAATTTCATTTGCCATTTGGATTCCCAGTCTTCCAATTTATCAAGATCCTCTTGCAATTTTCCACAATCCTCTTGGGGTTTTTAACAACTTTAAATAGTTTTGTGTCATCTGCAAATTTGATAACCTCACTCGTTATTCCCTTTTCCAGATCATTTATGAATGTCAAAAAGCAACGGACCCAGCACAGATCCCTGCGGTACTCCACTATTCACCTTTTTCCATTGGGAAAATTGGCCATTTAGCCCTACCCTGTGGCTTCTATCTTTTAACCAGTTCCTGATCCACAATAATACACTGCCTCCTATCCCATGACTTTTTAGTTTTGCCAAAAGTCTCTGAGGGACCTTGTCAAAGGCTTTCTGAAAGTCCAGATGCACTATATCTACCGACTCACTTTTGTCTACCTTTTTTTTTTTTTTATAATTTGTTTATTTTCATACCATTCAAAACACATTTACAACGCAGTCATTAAGTAAACACAACTTCAAAACCTCAGCAACCGGAAGAGCTCAACAGCAGGCCGAACTTAATCAATCAAAACTAAACATTCAGAGCTAGACATTTTTAGCGAAGCATTTTTCCCCTCCCCCCCTTAAGCCTCGCGCCACTTCTCATAACGGCCCCAGACTGCCTTAAAGGCCTTCAGCGTATGTCTCCTATGAGCTGCTATGGCACACATACTCCACAAAGAATCAATGTGTTGCAGCACCATCCCCAAGGTCGGGGCTTGCTCACAGCGCCATCGGGCCATAATCGCCCCTCTCCCCGCACCAATACAACTACCCACCAACATTAGGGTCTCTCGCTCACCCATCTCCGGCATATCATTCAATAGTACCATGGAGGCCGTAAATATCACTTCTCCTCCCAACACCTTCTGTAACCAATCCCCGAGTCCCCTCCACATCATCCGTATCTTATCACAACCCCAAACTATATGATATAAATCCCCCCAGCTCCCACATCCCCGACATCATTCCCCAGTTTACTGCTCGAAAAAAGATTTTAACTTCCCCGGGGTCCAATACATTTGGTGCCGCATCTTCAAACTATTTTCAAAATAGGATGGACCCGGGGCTAGGCGTCGAGACCAACGAGTAATGTGGTCCCAGCGCTCTGCCCCCCAATCACCCCCCAACTGTTGTTCCCACTTGAGTTCCCCTTTACTCCGCTCCTCCTGCCCCCTATCCCGTCCCTGCTTACATAACTCCCCATACAAAAGCGTGATGATCCCTCTCCTCCCTCCTCCCCTCCTCAGGGCTATTTCAAAGGGTGATGCCACCTTCCGGAGCTCTGCCAATACCCCTTTTCCGCCGCACATAAGATACTATCTGCAGATATGCAAAGTGATGCTCCTTCTTCACCCCATACAGCCCCTGCAGATCTCCAAACGTCCGTAGCTCCCCCCCATCGGTCAATAACTGCCCCAAAGTATGTAAACCCAGGCCCCCCCACTCCTTAAACACCCCCCCTTCCCGCCCCGGACTAAAGTCCTGCATCCCCTGCAGATAAGTAGCCCTAGTGTACCGCTTCCCCCGTAACAGTAGCCCCTTCAGCCTCCCCCACAATACTTGCGTATAATCCCGAAAGGGGTTGTCCTCTCCCCCTCCCCCCTCCCCCCCTCCCCCCCCCCCCCCCCGGATCCCATAGCCACCGCTGCAGGCTCGAATTGTTCCCCTCGCAGCTACTCCAGCTCCACCCAAATGGGGGTTTCCTCCCCTCCATGCCAACTCACCACCGCTTTCAACTGCGCCGCTAAGTAGTACTTTTTCCAGCCACGGAACTCCCAAACCCCCCTCCCGCTGCTCCCGGTACAGAGTGCCTTTGGACACCCGAGATCGTCTCCCCGCCCAAACGAAATCATAGATCAACTGTTGAGCTCGTCGCAAGTAACTAGGAGGTATCCTACCCGGGACAGAGCTAAACAGAAATAGAAAACGCGGTAGAACATTCATTTTTATGACCGCTATACGGCCTAGCCAGGTTAAATATACCTTTCGCCAACGAGCCATGTCTGCCTGTACCGCCTGCAGAAGAAGGCTAAAGTTCTGCTCCCACACCCTCCGCCAGTCTTTACCAATTTGTATGCCCAAATATCTATACTCCCCCTTCAACCCAGCGAAATGGAAACTACTACGGAGACTGGACTCCAACCTCTCCCCTAAGTTAAACCCCAAAATCTCAGTCTTACTCCCATTGATGTGTTTATAACCGGACACCCTACTATAGTGGGCAATTTCCTGCATTAAAATCGGGAGCGAAATAAGAGGGTCCCTAAGGGTATAGATTACATCATCCGCAAATAACGCTATTTTCGACTCACAAGTATTCATAACTACCCCCTTAACATCAACCGCCCTGCGCACCACTCGATCCGCCAACGGTTCGATAACTAGAGCAAATAATAAGGGCGAGAGCGGACACCCCTGACGCGTCCCCCTCCCCAAATTAAACACCTCCGAATGACTCCCATTCACTCGCACGCGGGCTTTAGGAAGCCGTATAAAAACGCTCTCGGTATCCACTTGATAAAGTTTTCCCCCAACCCTACTTTTTCCAAAACCATCAACAAAAACTCCCATTCTACTCTATCAAACGCCTTTTCAGCGTCAATGGATACAAACACCGCCTTCTGTCCCGTCCTTTGAACCTCCCAGGTCAGGTTGCAGAGCCTACGGATATTATCCCCCCCCCTGCCGTCCCGCAACAAATCCGGTCTGATCCACATGCACCAGAGACGGCATGACCCGCTGCAATCGAGTGGCCAGTATCTTTGCCAATAACTTGGCATCGACATTTAAAAGCGAGATGGGCCGATAGGAACCACAGACCATGGGATCCTTCCCCGGCTTAAGGAGAACAGTGATTCCCGCTTCCAACATGGTATCGGGAACCGCTCCTGTCAGAAGTACACTATTAAACACCTCCACCAACAATGGCTGAAGCTCCCCCCTAAAAACTTTGTAAAATTTCCCGGTCAGTCCATCCAGCCCAGGCGCCTTACCCAGTTTCAATGTCGTAATAGCTGCTGCCACTTCCTCCCCAGTAATCAAACGATCTAACGTTCCCTGCACTTCCGAATCCAACCGGGGTAACACACACCCCTCTAAATATTGTTTACTTTTTTCTCGACCCTCTATTACCTCCCCACTGTAAAGCTGCTTATAATACTCCCGAAAGGTCTTGCGGATCTCATTATTCCCCGTCAGCAACTGCCCTTTCCCATTCCTTATACTACCAATATTGGAGTGGGCCACGTGTGTTCTCAACCGCCTAGCCAAAAGTTTTCCTGCTTTATTCCCGCCTTCAAACATAGCCTGCTTAAGGAGAGTCAATTCATGGGCCATCTTACTAGCTCTTATCTGACTAAGTTGGTCCCCGTACTCGCTGCAGCTCACTAAGAACATCTGCCTGCAAATCACATTGATGATGTCCCTCCAACGTCCTTATCACCTCCATTAATCGTCTCTCCTCTTCCCCTTGCGCCCGACATTTCCTCGCAGCTTCCCCCAGTAGGTGACCTCGTACTACCGCCTTCAGACCATCCCATACCATACCCAGCTCTACTTCCCCATTCATGTTAAAAGCTTGATATTCAGAGAGAACCCCGACTGTTCGTTCAACTACTGCGGGGTCATCCAATATAGAATCATTGAGCCTCCAAAACTTCACACCGGTATCCCTGTACCCCAAATTAAATCCAATGCTCACTGGGGCATGGTCTGACCAAGTAATAGAGCCCTGTTCCACCTCCTCAACCTTACCCATCCAGCTACTATCCACCCAAATCATATCGATACGACTGTAACTCCCGTGTGGTGCCGAGTAATAGGTGTACTGCTTCCTCCCCGGATTTCGACAACGCCATGCATCTACTAGCCCTAAACCCGCCTTCATCTCTAACAACCTTTGACGCTCCCGACGTCTCGCTGCCCCTATGCCCTGGCCATTATCAAGACGGGGGTTGAGAGTCAAGTTAAAATCACCTCCCACAATTATCGGCAAATCTCCCAATTTCTCCAAATCCGCCCTCATAGACTCATAGAACTCCCCCTGCCCCTCAGTTGGCCCAGACACACGAAATATCCCGACCAAATCCTCCCCCAGGCGTACCTTCACTCCCACATACCTCACCCTTCTTATCCCTATACTCCCCCATTACGTTATCCCGCTGCTCTGACCCCCCCAGAATCGCCACCCCCCCCTTCCGCGCCTCTGCCCTCTGTCCTGCCAGTAACACTTTGGGGTATTTGCGTGTCTCCAGCAGCCTCTCCTGTCCCACCATTAAATGCGTTTCTTGAACACCGATAAAAGCCGCCCGAGTCCGTATCCCCTCCTTTTCCACCAATCGACGCTTGCGCCAGGTTCGCAGACCCTTAGCATTGATTGTTACTAACCGCACTTTTTGCTCCCCCACTACCCCCTGCTTAATCCCCCTCCCCCTCCCCTTATTCCCCCCCCACCACCCCCCCCTCCCCCCCCTCTTCTGTCCCACCTCCCCCCCTCCCCCTCCTCTTTCAGATTCCCCAACCCTTCCCCCCACCCCCCCTCCCACCACCCCCATCCCCCCTCCCTTGGAGGCCTCCGTCAGAGTAGTGCCCATCAGCGCAGATGTGCCCAAGTCCCTTCCAGCCCCCCCGCTCATCTCTTCCCGCTCCCCCTATGACCCCACCAACCATTCAATAACTTCCACCCTATATGAAATATCCCCCCAGTGGCCCACCGCCCCAACCACCTTACCCCTCCCCCTACACCCCTAAAGATTCCCCTCTCCAGTTCCCCCCCCCCACATCTTTCCCAACCCAAAACCCGCTCTGGGAAGGTGCCCCTCCCCTCCCTACCCCGCCCTCCCACCGCCAGATCTTCCACCTCCTCAACCCCTTGGCCCCCTCCCCAGCCAGGTCATCCTTTTACCCGTCTCTTTATACCAACCTCCCAAATTACCCACCTCCCCCCTCCCACACTTTCCAACCGTCCCCTCCCGTCCCCCTACCACCCCTCAACCCATTCCAAAGTGCCACAGGGTAAAGTCATATCCAACATACCAATATTCCCCAAACCCCCCGCCCCCCCCCCCCCACCCCACCCCACATGCCTCTCCCGCCAACTCGCATGGCATAGTCACTGGGAAAAACATAGGTCCATTTATACCCCTCACAATCCCTTGAACATCACAGTCTCCGCATGGCTTAGCCACTCATCCTCTGCTCGCTTCCTCCTCATGTAAAAGCTGCACAGGGCTGGGAAGAGTCTCCGGCGTTTCTGCACGCTCCCGCCGTTTATCCGGTGAGTCCTGCCGTCGCTGCTGCTGAACTTGCAAGCCCGCTTCTCTCAACGCCTTCTGCGCTTCCCCGCTGTTCTTCACCCTCCAGCTACGAGTACCCACCGTGAAGCATAAACCAAAGGGATACAGCCAGCGATAACGTACATTCTCCTGTCGCAAAATTATAGTCACAGGCTGCATTTCTCGCCGGCGCTGCAGGGTACCCGCCGCCAAATCCGCATAGAGGGCTATTTTGTATCCTTGCCACATAAACTCTCGTGCTCTCCGCATCTTTGCAGCAATCCTCTCTTTTACCAGATAATCCCGAAGGCAGATGAAAATGTCACGTGGCCGATTAGGCCTACTGGGCCCCAGCGCCCTATGCGCCCTGTCCAATTCCACCTTCACACTCTCTAAGGACTCCTCTCCCTCCAGCAGTATCGCTGTGCAGATAGCCTCAGCCACTCTCCGACTGTCTTCAAATTCCGGCTCCTCCGGTACTCCCCTAATGCGCAGATTGTTACGCCTCGTGCGGTTCTCAATGTCTTCCAGCTTAAACTGGATTTGCTCCTTCCATTTTTCCCACGCACTCATTGAGCGCGCCATGTCCCCCTGCGCTTTTTGCACCTGTGCCAGCTGCTGCTCCTGAACCTCTGTTCGCCTTCCCAGCTCGCTCACTTCTTCTCTCAGCTCATTGCAGACCTCTCCCACCTCCACTTTTACCGCTGCCAATTCAGTTTTCAGCTCCCCGAACCAGGCTTTCAATTCCTCTCGGGACACTCCATTCACCACCATCGTGCTTTTGTCCCCCTCCAACGCACGCGGTGCCAATTTCTCCACTGCGTCCCGGGGTGTCCTTTCACCCGGCGCCATCTTCGCTTCTCGTGCTCCAGCTATCCCGCCACTGTAGGCGAATTCTTTTAAGTCCGCCGCCTTCTTACGAGTCGTCATCCCGCCTGATCGGGTCACCGCTACTACCACCACCTATTTCTGCGATAAGATGTGCAGTCACCTCCTTTGGGGTCCCAATGTTTCCACAAACTACGAGGGGTACTCCGGAGACCTGAACTCAGGCTGCCATCTACACTGGTGACGTCACTTCCTCTCTTTGTCTACCTTTTTATTCTCTCCTTAAAAAAAAAAACATAACAGATTAGTAAGACAAGATCTTCCTTGTCTAAAGCCATGTTGGCTGTCTCCCATTAAGGCAAGACATGTTGAGTAATTTTGTTCTTTATAATGGTTTCTACCTTTTTTCCCGGTACTGACGTCAGGCTCACCGGTCTGTAGTTTTCCGGATCACCCCTGGAATCCTTTTTAAAAACTGGCATTATATTGGCCATCCTCCAATCTTCAGGTATTAGATGATTTTAATGATAGTTCACAGATTACTAATAGCAGGTCTGCAGTCTCATATTTCAGTTCTTTCTACACCCTTGGATATATACCATGCGGTCCAGGTGATTTGCTACTCTTCAGTTTATGAAATAGTTGAAATACATCTTCCTGGTGTATCGATATTTAAATTCTTCCGCATTATCGCCTTTAAATACCACTTCAGTCATGGGTAACATCCCTACATCTTTATTTATTTATTTAACAATTCTTCTATACCGCGCTATTAAAATCAGCGCGGTGTACATCGAACAAAGATACTACAATGTATACAAACAACATCGAGTTTTACAGAGAACAGGGAATTGAACATGGAAGAAAAACCGGGGAAACTATATACATATTATACTCAAACTATGTACAGTACTCTAATATAAAATGGTAGTGGGGGCTACCTATTTCTGAGGTCTTGACGTGCAGGGGTGACTGTCTGGCGGAGTTTTGCTGGTTGGTGGTTGTGCTATTATCGCTTGAAGTTCCTGGGTAACATTTTGTGAACAGGTGGAATTTTAAGGCTTTTCTGAACATGATGAGGCTTTTTATTCCACGGATGTCATGGGGGAGTGCATTCCAGTTTAAAGGGGCGAATAAGGAGAAGGCTCTGTTGGAGGTAGCCTTTGTGCATGTGGTCATTAGCTTGGGCACTGCTAATGTGTTCAGTGCAGTGGACCACCTGCTTCTATTTTCCAGGGTGCCATGGACTAGTTTGCTGATTGGCGTTGGGGGGCAGTTATTTAGGGCTTTGAAGGTGAGGACCAATGATTTGTATTGGAGTCTGGCATGTAGAGGTAGCCAGTGCAGATCCTTCATGATGGGTGTTGTGATCGGATCTTGACGATCCGGAGAGAACTCTTGCGGCTGTGTTCAAGGCTAAGCGGAGTGGGTTTAAGGTTGATTGTGGGAGGCCATGGAGGATGATGTTCGCGAAATCGACATGTGGAAGGACTAGTGCCTGGAAGGTTGTTCGGTAGTCTATGAAGTCCAGCAGGTGTCGGAGGTGGCGTAGCGTTCTGATCTTATGGTATATTGCCTTTGTAGTGTTTTTTATATGCGCTGTCATGTTCAAGTGCTGGTCCAGGGTGATACCGAGGTAGCGGATTGTGGATTTAGACTTCAGCTCTACGTCGTTGACACGTAGTGATGAGGGAGGTGTGAATTTGTGGTTCCTTGTGACAAATAGGACATCTGTCTTGCCGTGATTGATGCGTAAGTTTTGTGATAGTAGCCAATGGGCTACTGCTTCGAAGCAGTTAATTATTGGGGAGAGCACTGGTTGGTCTATCAAAAACTGCATGTAGAGGAGGATGTCATCAGCGTAGGCAAGGCATTTTACATTGAAGGATCGGATTAAGTCACATATCGGCTGCATATAGATGTTGAACATCAGTGATGATAAGGACGATCCTTGGGGAACTCCTTGTGTTTGCAGAAATGGTTTGGAGGATGAGTGGCCAGACCTGACTTGTTGCCACCTATTGGATAGGTAGGATTCGCACCATTTTAGAGCTGTATTTTGGATCCCCTTTTCCTTCAAGCGTTGTAGAAGTATGTCATGACTTACCGAGTCAAAGGCAGCAGAGATGTCTAGGAAAATAAGGACAAAGCCTTGTTGGATGCTGTTGGTTCCTGTGATCAGATCGTTGAGCAGGGTTGTGAGGACAGTATCTACCCCATGTGCTTCTCTGAATCCGTGTTGGGCTGGATCTAATGGTGCTTCGGTGTCGATATGTTGCTGGATTTGTTGTTGAGCGGCTTTTTCGATGATCTTGGCTAGCTGGGGGATGCTCGATATTGGCCTGAAGGATTCTACTTTAGATGGGTCTAGTTTGCTGTTTTTTAGTAAGGGCTTGATGGAGGTGTTTTTAAGGCTCTGCGGGAATGATCCTGTGGTAAAGGATTGGTTCAGTATTTTGGCCAGGATGTTGCTTATGTCATGGCGGAGCTCTTTGAACCAGTTGGCTGGGCAGGGGTCATTGGGTGCTGTGCTGGGGTTAACAGAGGCAATGATGTCAACAACCTCTTTATTGGATACTGTGGTGAAGTTGCATAGTGGGGTTGCTTGAAATGTTTTGTATGATGTGGAGGGATTGTTAGTGTCTGTTTCTATTGGTCTTGACCATCTTCGATTGTAAATAGTCTGCATAGTCCTGTGGTTGAGGCATTGGGAGGTGGACTGAGACCGGCTCTCCTGTTATGGACTTTACTATATTGAATAAGGTATGTGGTTTGTTGATGGAGCGTTTTAATATATCAGTGTGATAGTTTCCTTTTCTGCATTATCTTCGCACGGTGGATCAGCAGGTATGAGTTGTATGCAGTGTGTGCTTCAGTGGAGTGGGTTCGGCGCCACTGTGTCTCGAGTTTGCGTAGATGGTGTAGAGATGTTCGTAGGTCCATGGAGAACCAGGGTGCATGTTCTCGTTGTTTTGTGGTCTTTTCGGCGTAAGATGGACAAGACGCAGCTCTAAGGTTTTCGTCCCATTTAGATATGAGGTCATCCAAGCTGAGGGAAGTGTTGGTCATGAGAGGTTGGAGGTTCTCTAGGACTTCGCTCTTGTTGAGTGGGCGGAAGCGGACTGCTGGCGTTTTGGCATTATTTGTATTTGATGTTGTTCGATTGTTACTGGGAGTGCTTATGGGTATGTGGAATCTAAGGAGATGGTGGTCGGACCAAGGCACTGGTGACACGGATAGTGCGAGGTCTTGGGATGATGAGGCGTTAGGAAGAGGTGCGAATATGAGATCTAGTTTGCCTCCCTTAGTGTGGGTGGCAGAGTCAACGCATTGTTTGTAACCTAGATCCTCTAGGGCCTCAAGGAATGCTACTGAGTGGCTATCTTGGAGAGATGGGAGGTTAAAGTCGCCGACTAACCAATTTGGAGAATGTGGGGTGGAGGTGGTGGAGGTGGTGCATGCTAGCTCAATTATTGTTGATAGGTCGTCTGGTGATGGAGTGGGTGCCCGGTATATGAGGTTGATTGCGCATAGTTCACTTGATATGGTGAGAACGTCAAGGTGAGTTGAGCTGGAGGCGTTCCGCAACTTGAATTGAAGGTCGGCTTTAGCAAGGATGAGTGTCCCGCCTCCTTTCTGAGTAGCCCTGTGGCATGTAAATATGGAGAATCCTGGGGGTAGCATTTGATTCAAGAGGATGATGTCGCAAGCGGACAACCATGTCTCGGTGATCATCAAGATGTCAAGATTGTGTAGTGGAATTAGGTCAATGGCTGCGGGCCATTTGGAGCGTATTGATCTGGCGTTTATCAAGGCACATTTTATTTATTTATTTATTTAGTAAACACTTGTATACCGCTGCTTCCTACGATCAGCAGCGGTTTACTTTACAGAATCATAATGTATTGTACGGTACATTGAGATTTCAGTTTTACATTTTGATTAGTCAATGATTACGTAACACGGGACAAGCATTTGGATACGATACATATTTGATTAAAGCACACAGATCAAGGTATACATTTGATTTCAGTAGATTGGGGGAGGGCCCCATATATACAATTTGTACAGAATTAGTTGCCAAGGTGTACAGACTATACATGGTTATATACAATTTGTACGGAATTAGTTGCCAAGGTGTACAAGTTATACATGACTATATACTATTAGATTATATGCTGCCGAGTGCGGCAGAGGAGATCTGGTTGAGGTAGGGTATCGCAGTTAGATCAAGTTGTAGTGGGTTTGAAACAGATAGGTTTTCAGTTTTCGTCTAAATTCATTCAGGTTGTTTGTGAGCCTTAATTCATGCGGTAGTTGGTTCCATTGGATTGGCGCTGAGTATGTGAACGCCCTATTGCTTGTTTCGGCCTTGACAGATCTTATGCTGGTCGGGATACATAGGGTGTTGAGATTCATAGTTCTCCTGCTCCTGTTGCTAGGTTGAATAGTGATTAGGTTATTGAGGTAGGATGGTGCGATGCCATTGATGAGTTTAAATGTTGTGATGAGTAGTTTGTAGATGATGCGGGCGGCCACTGGGAGCCAGTGCAGATCCATTAGAACTGGGGTTATGTGGTCGGTGACTTTCTTTTCCATGATGACTCTTGCAGCCACGTTCTGAGCCATTTGCAGGATGCTTAGTGTGCTCTTTGGAAGCCCTTGTAGAATGGCATTGCTGTAATCCAGGTGGGGAATGATTAGTGCTTGAGCAACAGACCTAAAGTCTGATTTCTCGAGGATATTGCGGAGTGGTTGAAGGATTTTGAGTTTGTAAAAGATGGCTCGGTTAACTGTTCTGAGGTGTTTGTCCATCTTGCGGTTGCTGTCAAGTAGGACTCCTAGATACTTTATTACAGGCTTTGTATCGTATATGTTTTTGTTTAGTGTGACTGTGGTGGGCGGGATGAAATTGGCTTTCTTGGACATGAACATGACCTCTGTTTTTTTGTGATTTATTGACATGTTGTTTTGCTGAAGCCATGATTGGAGCATGTCAAGGCATTCTTCTAGTGGACTGAAGTTAGGCTGTGTTATGTCGAGCTGTGTGTATAACATCACATCGTCGGCATATATGTGGTAATTTATGTTGTATTTCTGGAAAATACTGCATACCGGCTTTATATACAAATTGAACAGTAGGGATGAGAGGGCAGACCCTTGAGGGATCCCTTGGGTTTGGGGGAAAGCATCAGCTCTGTCGTTGAATTGCACTTGTTGCATCCTATTGGATATGTATGATGTGAACCATTTCAGGGGGGTCCCTGTTATACCTAGCGAGGCCAGGCGGTCCAAAAGGGTGGTGTGATGTACTGTATCGAATGCCGCTGAGATATCGATGAATATGAGTATGAACATGGAGTTTTTGTTCTCGAGGCCCTAAGTAGATTGTCAAGGAGTGCCAGTAGTAGTGTTTCCACTCCGTGATTCTGACGGAATCCGTATTGATGTTCATCTAGGGCTTTTATCTCGTCCATGTGGTCCTGGAGTTGGTGCTGGACCGCTTTTTCAATCATCTTTGCTAGGAAAGCTATGCTTGAGATTGGGCGATATGATGCAGGGTCACTTTTGTTGAGCGACTTGTTTTTTAATATGGGTCTAATAATTGATTTCTTGAGATGAGACGGCATGATTCCTTGTTTCAGAGACTGATTGACAATGTGCGCGATGGGTTTTGCGTTGTCTGTCTTGGTTGCTTTCATCCAAGCGGCTGGGCATGGGTCGAGGGGGGAGGTAGTGGTGTTTAAGTTGTTTAAGATGTTTAAGATTTGTTGCTCACCTAATTGCTGGAAGGTGTTCCATTCTGTTTCTGGGTCTGCTTGAGGGGCAGTTGTGGTTTCTCGAGTGGTGAGAGCTAGTGGCATGCCTTTGGTCATGCTTGTGGGAAGTTTCGGATTTAGCTTTTTGGCATAGTGGTCGGCAAGCGTCTGGGCCTTTATATCGTCTGCAGAGATGGAGTTTTGTGAAGATTTGGTCAGAGATTTTACGAGTTCAAAAAGTTCTCTGGGTCTGTTGAGCACTTTGTTGAGTAGATTAGTGTGGTGTGTCTTTTTAGCGAGGTTTACCTCATTCTTGTATCTTGCGAGGAGTGTTAGGTATAGTTGCTTGCATTCTTCGGTTTGCTTTTTCCTCCATTTCCTTTCGAGTTTGCGTAGTTCTCTCTTCATTTTAGATAGCGTGGGAGAGTACCATGGTTCGGTTCCTGTCTTTGTTACAGCGTTTGTGTTCTTCCATGTTGGACTTGCAGCTGCTTCAATCCCTGAGTTCCATTGGTCTACCAGCTTGTCTAGGTCTGTGGTGGTGTACTCAAAATGTGTAGATATAGAAGTTACCAAAGCTTCGCTATTGAATTTTTGGAATTTCCTCTGTTGATGTGTTTTTGGGTCGGCTTGAGGCTTTACCTTTTGTGGAGGTAGGTGGATTTCAATTTCGACTAGGAAATGGTCGGACCATGGGACTGGGGTTACTCGAGGTTTGGTGTATTTTTGGATGTTGTGTGATAAGAACACCATATCAAGGGTGTTACCTTTGTTATGTGTGGGTTCTTGTATGATTTGTGTGTAGCCGAGCTGATGCATGGCTTCAAAGAATGCGTCTGCCTGTACAGGGGGAATCGATGGGAGATTTAGGTCACCCAGAATGATGCGCAGTTTTTTGGTTGCAGAGGTTGAGATATTTTCTAGTGCGGTGGCCAGGGTTTCATGATGGGCTGAGGGGGGTCTGTAGATTAAGCAAAGTATTGATGTTTTGTTTTCGATCTTGAGTATATCAATGCCTTTGGATTCAGTTAGGGAGGGGCTTGAGAACATGAGGGAGGTTTTGGCAATGACAAGTACTCCTCCTCCTCTCCTGTTGTGACGGGGGCAGTTAAATACTGTGTAGTTGGGATGGGGTAATTGGTTTAGTATTGCTGGGTCAGTGTCAGTGATCCAAGTCTCGGTGACACAGAGGATATCGGGTTTGTTGTCTGTAATGATATCGTGTATGATGTGGGTTTTATTTCTAATGGATCTGGCGTTGATGAGACAGATTGTGATGGGGGTTTGTGATAATTGGTGTGGTTGCTGTTGCTTGTTTCTGGTCTTTGTGGCTGTCGGTTCCCTATGTTTATTATGTTTTGTTTTGGAGCTACGTCTTTTATGGGGTTTTTCAGTGACCTTTAACGCAGTGTTCAGGCCTGGGTTGAATAGGGTTTCATCATGGGCTATGTATGTTGGCCCTAGCGGAGTTAGTAGGGGTAACAGTATTTGGCCATGGATAAGGAAAGGATGCTATCCTATTGCCTGGTGTTGCGTCAAGTGTGGTAAGTATGCGTATGCGGCTAGGGATACATAGAGGCAGAGAATTACCATATAGGTGATGGGTGCCATGGTTTGTGTGGTTGGGTGTGGTGCAGAGTTTGTTATGGAAATCCTTGGAGGAGAAATTCTGTGCGAAGGTGGCAGAGGTTATTTACTTGTAGTTTACGGTCATTTGTTAGTTGTCGCACATGTGATGTCTCAATCAGTATATAAAATATAAGTATAACGGGAAAAACTTCTGATACCATGTGAGAGATGAGAAATAAGTGGTTTGGAATTGCAGGTATTACAGAGAGGTATTGCAGGTATTACAGAGAATTACAGAAAGGTATTACAAGTATTACAGGTATTACAGAGAATTGCAGGTATTACAGAGAGGGATTAATCCGTATGGTTATTGCATCTAATTAATGACAAAATCAGGTGGTATGGGAGTGATCGGATTTCATTCCTACAGTAAACATTCCTTCAGTATACTGGTTTGATATAGTACAGTGTATTGAAGTTGCAGGCAGATTGTGAAACTTGTGGGGAAGTTTCTTAAAAGTCCAATAAAGTCAGAAATGTCATACAGTCTGTAGGAGGAAGTTGCAGTATTGTGTTTACCTGAATAGTTTAGTTGTCGTCATTCAGTGCCTGGTCGAGTTAGCGAGCTCAACCCAGGCAGGGGAGCTCGAGCCGTGTGCGGTTGTGGAGGCTTGCGGTTTCGGTGTCAAGATTGGTACTTTAGGAGAGAGATGAAGGGTCTGTGGTTTTTTTGGGACCTGTTTCTTCTGGATTGCCTTAGGGGGAGGCCGGCTGTTATCTCTCTCTTGCGGTCGGGTGGCGAAGCTGTCTCCAGGGCCTAATGGCCAACCGCCTAAGGGCCGACGCCAAAGGGCCCTCTGGCGAGGCCCTCAGGCGCGGGCCCGCCCTGTAGGGACGCCGCTTTTAAGCGGTGCTGGAGCGTGTGTGTGTGTGCCTCCCACTGCCTCCGATTGGGCAGGAGTGCTTGTGGGCTTGCCTCCCACTGCCACCGATTGGGCAGGAGTGAATGTGTGTGTGGTCTCCCACTGCCCCGATCTGGGCAGGAGTGTGTGTGTGTGTGAGCTCCCACTGCCCCGATCTGGGCAGGAGCTGAACCAGGGACCTCTGCTGGACTCAGAAGCGGCTCCCTCGGGGTAGGGACGCCGCTTTTAAGCGGTGCTGGAGCGTGTGTGTGTGCCTCCCACTGCCTCCGATTGGGCAGGCTTGCCTCCCACTGCCACTGATTGGGCAGGAGTGAATGTGTGTGTGGTCTCCCACTGCCCCGATCTGGGCAGGAGTGTGTGTGTGTGTGAGCTCCCACTGCTCCGATCTGGGCAGGAGCTGAACCAGGGACCTCTGCTGGACTCAGAAGCGGCTCCCTCGGGGTAGGGACGCCGCTTTTAAGCGGTGCTGGAGCGTGTGTGTGTGCCTCCCACTGCCTTCGATTGGGCAGGAGTGCTTGTGGGCTTGCCTCCCACTGCCACCGATTGGGCAGGAGTGAATGTGTGTGTGGTCTCCCACTGCCCCGATCTGGGCAGGAGTGTGTGTGTGTGAGCTCCCACTGCCCCGATCTGGGCAGGAGCTGAACCAGGGACCTCTGCTGGACTCAGAAGCGGCTCCCTCGGGGTAGGGACGCCGCTTTTAAGCGGTGCTGGAGCGTGTGTGTGTGTGCCTCCCACTGCCTCCGATTGGGCAGGAGTGCTTGTGGGCTTGCCTCCCACTGCCACCGATTGGGCAGGAGTGAATGTGTGTGTGGTCTCCCACTGCCCCGATCTGGGCAGGAGCTGAACCAGGGACCTCTGCTGGACTCAGAAGGCGTTGCTGACGTTCTTTCTTGGTTTGTGTCTTTTTGAAGAGTTGGAGGGGTATGTTGATTAGGTGGGAGTGGGGTGAGTGGTTGGTTCTTGTTGAGGTATTGTGTGGAAGTTCAGGCCATCTCCTTCCATGGAGTAGGATGGGAATGGAGTTGGAGCCCTGGTTGAACGCGTTTGAGAGGTTGGGGAGCCCAAGGATGAGGAGGGAGATGAATGCTATCAGGGGCTTGTACATTCTGGATTGGCAGCAGTATATGGTAGTAGTGAAGGGTGGTAATTAATGAGGGTGAAATTACTGGCAACAGTAGAGGAGACACAGTGAAAAGGGGAGAGTTACTGGCAACAGTAGTACGCTGATACAGTTGATTGGGGATGGATTACTTAGTAACTATGAAAAACAACTTTAGCACGGTGGGTGAGAGTTCTTATGATAGCTTTGGTGATACTTGCAGTTCAGAGTATAGTTCCGATTAGGATGAAATACTTGCTGTTTCGGAAGTTCTGAGATCTATCAGAGTGTCATCACCGAGGGGCCACGCCACGGGGCCTGTGGTTGGGTTTTCAGAGAGGTGGAGATATCCTTTCTCAGGGAGAGCTTGCAGCACGAGGATGGTTGTTCGCTGGTTATTCGTTTTTCGCCTATCGTGCCCCGCCTAAGGGCCACGCCAAAGGGCCCTCTTGCGAGGCCCTCAGGCGCGGGCGCGCCTGCCGGCGGCGCTTTTTCAAATCGCGCGCTGAAACCTCCCACAACCCCGATTGGGTTGGAGTGCAGGGGCAGGAAAGCGCTGGTTGCCCTGTGCTCAACCCCGATTGGGGAGCCTTTGCAGTATAGACCGAAGCAAAGAATTCATTCAGTCTCTCCACTATAGCCTTGTCCCCGCTTACTGCCCCTTTTACACCTCTATCATCTAATGGTTCAACTGACTCTCTCAGGTTTTTTTGCTACCAATGTACTTGGAAAAAGTCTTTATTACGTGTTTTTGCTTCCACAGCAAGTTTCTTCTCAAATTCTCTTTGCCTGCCTTATCAATGCCTTGAATCTAACTTGCCAGTGCTTGTGCTGTTTCCAGTTTTCGGCATTTGGCTGCTCTTTTCCGTTTCCTGAAAGATACTTTTTTGGCAACAGCAGCCTCTCTGACCTCACCTTTAAACCATACTGGCAGTTTTTTGGACTTCCATCCACTTTCCTTTAAGCGTGGAATAGAGCTGGTCTGGGCTTCCAAGAGTATTTTTAAACACCCAAGCTTGATGTAAGTCTTTAACCTTTGCAACTGCTCCTTTTAGATTTTTCTTAACTATTTTCCCCATTTTATCATAGTCTCCCTTTTGAAAGTTGAAAGGTAGTACTGTGGATTTCCTTACCATCCCTCCTCCATTAATTAAATCAAATGCAATCATGTTATCACTGTTGCCAAGTGGCCCCAACACCCTTATCTCTCGCACCAGATCTGGTGTTCCACTAAGGACTAAGTCCAAAATGGCTTCCCCTCTGGTTGGTTCATGAACCAGCTGCTCCAAGAAGCAGTCATTTATTTCATCTAGAAACTTTATCTCCCTGGCATGTCCTGCCATAACACTGACCCAGTCAATACCAGGGTAATTGAAATTGCCCATTATTACTGTTCTGTAACTTTTGTTAGCTTACCTGATTTCTTTGAGCATTTCATCATCCATTTGTTCATTCTGGCCAGGCGGTCGATAGTACACCCCCACTGCCATCACCTTCCCCTTCATACATGGAATTTCAATCCATAGAGATTCTACAGCAAATTTTGTTTCCTGCAAAACTTTAATCTTTCTGACTCAATGCCTCTCTAACATAGAGCGCAACCCCTTCACCAATTTGATCAGCTCTATCATTCGATATAGTTTGTACCCAGGTATCAGTGTCCCACTGGTTATCCTCCTTCCACCATGTCTGAGATGCCAATCATATCTAACTTCTCATTTAGTGCTATATATTCTAACTCTCCCGTCTTACTTTTTAGACTTCTAGCATTTGCATACAAGCATTTTAGAGACTGTATTTTATTCATATTAATCTGGTCATCGGTAGGCAGGGTTAATTTGGAATCTTTAAGCTCACTCTGCTCTGTACTCAAGGGCATTTGGGTTATAGTAACATAGTTAATGATGGCAGATAAAGACCTGTATGGTCCATCTACTCTGCCCAGTAAGATGGCAAGAGTAGGTGCATCTGCCACTCCGTGCAGGTCACCTCTCCCCATGTCATTGTTTAGGGGTGAACCCACTGCTCCGTGTAGGACACCCCTGTTTGTTGAGAAATTATCTTTCTTTATTGGAACCTCTCTGCTGATGTACCCTATCATCATTTTTTTAATGGTATCCTTCAAGGATACATTCTTCCAAACCATGCGCTCTTGGGCGATTGTCGGCTCTTCCCTATTATCTAGTTTTAAAGCTGCTCTGTCTCCTTTTTAAAGGTTAATGCCAGCAGCCTGGTTCCGTCCCAGTTTAGGTGAAGCCCAACCCTTCAGAAGAGCCCCTCCTTTCTCCAGAATGTTCCCCAGTTCCTAACAAATCCAAAACCCTCATTTTTGCACCATCGTCTCATCCATGCATTGAGGCTCCGGAGCTTTGCCTACCTTTTGGGTCCTGCACGTGGAATGGGAAGCATTTTGGAGAACACTACCCTGGAAGCTCTGGATTTCAACTTCCTACCTAAAAGCCTAAATTTAGACTCTAGAACCTCCCTACACATTTTCCTATGTTAGTACCGACGTGTACCAAGACAGCAGACTCCTCCCCAGCACTATCTAAGACCTTGTCTAGGTGGTGCATGAGGTCCGCTACCTTCTCACCAGTCAGGCATGTTACCAGGCGATCCTCACGTTTACCAACCACCCAGCTATCTACATGCCTAATGATCGAATCATCAGCTATAACGGTTGCCCCAACCCTTCCCTCATGGGCACATGACCCTGGAGAAACTTCCTCGGTGCAAGAGGGTTTTACATCACCTGGAGGACAGGTCCCAGCTATAAGACCACGTCCTGCCACACCAGGGTGATGCTTTCCTGTCATGTGACCTCTCTCCTCCATGGCAACAGGGATGCTGCCAGACTGGAGGTGGGACTTCAGGACTGTATCTCTGTAGGTCTCATCTATGTACCTATCTGTCTTATGTCTTCCAAGTCTGCTACTCTAGCCTCCAGAGTTCGGACTCGTTCCCTGAGAGCAAAGAGCTCCTTGCACCTTCTGTACACGTAAGACCCCTCACCAACTGGGAGAAAATCATACATGTGACACTCGCCGCAAAAGACTGGAAAGCCCCCATCTCGCTGCTGGACTGTCTGCATCCTAGTTTTATAGTTGTTTATATATTTAAATGATATTTAAACTATACCTAATACGTTTAATGTACTTTGTTCACCTGAAGTTTAATTAATCTCATGTCCTCAATGTATGTTGATGAGAATAAACAGCTGCACCTGAGAGTGAATATGGCACCTCCTTTCCTTTAAGAGGTTTAAGCACCTATAAAGCTAAGATTATCCCGTGGGTGGTTGGGTGTCAGGGAGGGAGGGAAAGAAGACTTAATAAAAGCTGGTTGCTACACAGTACCCTGTCCTGTGCTTCTAAGGTAATCTGTGACCATTCTCCAGGGGGAGTCCTAAAGCTCCTTGCTTGGATACAGGTCTTGGGTTCTAAATTTAAACAGAAAGCTCTCTTCTGTGTGTTAAATTTAAACTGAAAACACTTTGCTGCTACTAGGCCCTGACTGATTTAACACATACACTGGGTTCACAGATTAATCAGCTTTAATCTAAAGAATTCCTTTTTCCCAAGATTTAGAAAAATTCCCAGAAATAAATACTTACAATTGCAGATCTCTCTCCAGAAGTAGCAGTCCCCTTTTGTAGTCCTTCAAGATAGTGCCGCTGAATATCACTTAGTGCTCTGGGGGCTTTTATCTAGATAAGCTCCGTGGTTATTCAGAATAACAGCTTCCGAATATCAGCCCTACAGTAAATAGAGCTCTGTATTTCTACCTGACAGAAAGCATGATGAAGTGACTTGCTCAAGATCACAGAAAGTAACAGTGGGAGAAATAGGATTTGAACTCTGGTGCTTACTGCTCTAACTACTAGGGCACTCCTGCACTCTGGTACTTCAGTAAATGAAAGTGGCACAGAGCCTCCAGCCAGAAGGCAGCTTATCTGGGACCAGTTCATGGGGGGGTGAGTGGCACACACATGTTGGGAAGTAGCGGAGGCCAGGTCTTTGTCATGCATAGTTTTACTCCATATATGTTGTTGGTTCTACAGTATATAACTGCCTCACAGCCTGTCATTCTTCACTGTTTCCTTCCCTAGAAAAAGCTGCCTTTGATGGTTCTTTCTCAAGCTATGCAGGAAGGGGCCGTGCTGCTGAGCGATGAGACACTGTTGGGGTAAGTCAGGCTGCAAGCCATATGTATTATAGTGGGATGTAGACATGGGGCTGACCCTAGAGTTGGTTCAAGGTGTTGGTTCCCTAGGCAAACCTTAAGCTTTATGCCCCACTGGCTGTCAAAATCTTTTGTTGAGCATTGAATGCCCTGTATTTGCTGCCGCTTTCCTCCCTCTCCCAAAAAAAGATGCTGTCCTAGGCAACATCTTAGTTTGCCTAATGGTGGGACGGCCCTGGCGTAGAAGCCACGGTAGCAGAGTAAATAGCTTTATAGCAAGAGAGCCTATTACAGAGCTTTGTTCACCTCTGTTTCCTTGCTTTCCCCCTCTGATCCTTCTGCCCATCCCAGCACTTTGCTTGCTGTGTTTAGCAGGTTTTTCCCTAGATTTAGCACTTTAACTTGCACTTCCATTTCCTTTGTCTTGGTGATTCACTTCTGCTCATCACTGGTTAGTTTCTGCCAGTCTGATGGGTGTTTATTCTGTGGACACTCTATAACTTTCAGGATATAAAGACCAGTTTCATTAGCCTTCCTCAGATCTCTGCTCCTGGCACACTGATCTCCTAGTGCAACCGCTTCCTGAGACAGTGCCTCACAGGTCAGCGCTGCTACTTGAAGCTTGTTCCCCACTAGGCTCCTCTATGGATTGCTTTCATCTGCAATTGCTTCATTCACATTTTACATGAACTCCTGTAAGTGGAAATACTGAGCTCACTTTATTTCTCAGACTCTACCAGACAAACTTTGTATCTTCAGATGTCATAGGGTGTAATAGTTCTTACTGATTTATGGCTGAATTTAAATTTATGGCTTATTGAATTTGATATACCACCCTTTACTAGTTGCACCAGGGTGGTGTACAATTAAAACAAAAGTGAGAAAAAGAGAAGACCAGAATGGAACGCCATAGCATGATAGAGAGATTGCAAGCATCCCAAGGGAGGGAAGGGTTGAAGAGAGGTTAGGAGGGCTGAGGAGGAGAGGGGACATCTCGAAGGCTAACTGAAAGAGGTAGGTCTTGAGTAAGGATTTGAACTTATTGGCATAGATCAGAGGGTAATGCATTCCATAGTGATGGCCAAGGAAATAGAAAACAGATTTGCAGGTGGATTCTAGTCGGACCTAGGTACTTATGACCTGGATTGGCCACTGTTGGAAACAGGATACTGGGCTTGATGGACCTTGGTCTGACCCAGTATGGCATATCTTATGTTCCTATGACTTTGGAAGTGGAGGGAAGATGAAGGTGGTTGGCATGAATGAAGCGAAGTACCCGGTACAGAGTGTGTAGATGGAGGATATCTGAGAGGTAGAGGGGGGTTGCCAGTGTGCAGAACCTTGTGGACCAGAGCGAGGAGTTTAAATTGTACACAGTATTTAAGTTGAAGCCCGTGGTAATGTGAGGAGTGGGGTGATATGGTTGAAGCAGGATTTGTGAGCGAGAATCTGAATGACTGTTTTGAATGAGCTGTAGGCAATGGAGTTGAAAATGCAGGAGACCTGCAAGAACGATGTTGCAATAATTGAGCCATGAAATAAGAGACAAAAGAAGGGTAGGTTGGGAGAGGGTGAGAAAAGACTGAACAGTGTGGATCTGACAGAGGAAGTTGAATGAATGGTGGATAATGGCTGAAAAGATGATTGTGAAAGGTCAGGTAGGAATCGTGGGCGTGACACCCAGATAATAGAGGGGACCAAAGGGATGGTGATGTCCTGAAGGACTGGGGCAAGAGAGGGTCAGAGACCACCAACTGAACCAGATAGAGATTTTTACAGGATTCAAGTGAAGAAAGTTAAGATAGCTTAGTTGAAGATACGGGCTAGATGGGTATTAAGTGGCGATAAGTCAGGGAGAGAAGTCAGTGAGATGGAGAATGTCATCGGTGTAACAGTATTCTAAGACTCTGTGTTGCTGGATTAGGAGGGTGAGAGGGACAAGGAAAACATTGAATAAAAGTGGCGCTAAAATGGCCCTGTGGGACGCCACAAGGGAGGGGGTGAAAGAGGATGAGGAAGTGCCAGTGAGAATGGAGAAGGACCTGTGAGAAATTAGTGAAACCAGTGCAGTATGATGCATTGGATACTGAAGTCGTGGAGGCAAAAGAGAAGGGTGATGGAGAATAGATCCAGGGAAATCACAAGTGAGATGTTAATCTGTCATGGGATTCGTGTACTTAAGAAAGCAGAATAGTTTTGGTGCTGTGACCAGGGCAGAAACCAGACTGACAGGGGGTGCAAGGTATGTGCAGAATCGAGATGAGTGGTGAGCTGGGCAAGACTATAGCTTCTCGAGGAGTTTTGATGAAAAAGGGAGATTTGATATGGGTCTGTAGTGAGCAGAGGTCAAGGGGTCCAAGGAGGGTCTGGTGTGTTCTTAGAATGGACCGAATTGGGGCCTGTTTCCAGAGGATTGGGAAGTTGTCAGTAGCTAAGCTGTTAAGAATAGAGAGAATCAGAGGCAGAAGGGCTAGGGAAAGTTTGGTCAAGCCAGGAGGATGGGATAGGGTCGGAGCGGCAGGGAGTTTTACGGGAGGAAGTGATTATTTTGAGCAGTTCAGCAGAGGAGACCTTATGAAATGAGGACCTGACATGTTGGGAATGGAGGTGGAGAATGAGGCTGGGTCGGGGGACTGGGAGGGACAGGAGGGGTACAACTGGAGGAGGCGGCACAGAGGGTCTTTATCTCTATTAGCATTTGCTATAACGCCCTAGGCAACAAGGCATCAGAGTGGTTTACTGTTGCCAAAAAAACTGAATGAAAGGAAAAGAGTATCATTTTTGACAGGACAGATCAAATAGGAAGAAACAGAGGGGATGGGGAAGGCTAATGGGGAAGGGGGTAAGTCATAGGCAAGCTGGAACAGATGGGTTTTGAGCAGGGATTTGAACTGGAGGAGTGAGGGTTCTGCACATATATTGCACAAATCACACTGTTTCCCCTTGCCTCATGTTCCCATTTATACTGTATGTGTCATGAGGCAGAACATACTATACCTGAATGTTATGACCAATGTACAGCACCGCATGGTAACATTTTACTTATATAATCTCCTTTCCTGGAATCCTGCTAGACCAGTTCAGGCAAGTGGATTATAACTAGAAAACAACCAGAAACCTCCGGCGACAACATCCTGTCACTCAACGTGGCGCAGCCAGGGGCACATCCCAGCATTTGTACCCAAGCAAATAGTCAAGAACCTGAACACACACAACCTCACTAAAGATAAGACAGAACTCGCCATGCTGAGCAACTGTCAGAAGTTCAAGACTGCACTGCAGAGGGGAAAAAAAAACCCAGAGCAGAAGGGTGGGTCATGGACTGGTCCAGCAGGACTCCAGGAAAGGACATTATTTGGTAAGTAAAATATCACCTTCCAATTCGTCCTGCTAGACCAATCCAGACAAGCAGGAAGTACCAAAAGCTACAACTCCACTGGGCATGAAGAAGACAGTTGCCTTCAAAACGTCTGCACTAAAGGCTTTGTCCACCTTAGTTTGGGCATTCAAGCGGTAGTGCCTGACAGACTGAAAAGGTTGACCAAACCGCTGCCCTGCAAATATCAGCAGGGGCAACAACTTTGCTCCGTGCAGGATGAGGCCTGAGCCTGTGTAAAGTGCACTTACGATCCCTCCTGGACAGCATCATTTTGTAAAAGATTGGTCATTACCTGGTCAGAGAGAAAATGGGCAAAGTGGTCTGGATTTGGGATGTTATTCAAGGGATCGATGGAGGAAGTGGAGCTAGTTTTAGAAAGGCAAGAACCAAATACAGCTGACATGTTAGGCTGGAGGAAGAGGAAATGAGATTGGAGTAGGCTTTCTTAATGTGGATAAGTAGAGCGCAGTAGTGTTAGTGAGCCGGTTTAAAGCACAGGAGGGAGAGGGGAGAATGTCGTTTCCTCCAGGCTTTTTCAGTGTGACGAAGGTAGGAGTGGTGCAAGGGAGGTGGGGAGGCCAGGGTGATACCATGGATGATGACGTTTGGGCAGGGTAAGTGGGGGGACTCTATTATGGGAAGTGGGATGGTGATTGGGGGGGGGGGCAGGAATTTTAATGTCGCTGTAGGCCCTAATATTGATAGTATTGGGAGGGGATGGAGGGAGGAGGGAGGATTTGTGAGGGAGGAAAAGCAGATGAATGTGTGGAGGATGGTTGATCCTAGCATTAGCAACTACACTTGTTACTCTTCAATCCATGGGATATACTCGAGAATATATATGCTATTTCTCCCAAAAAGTACTAAGAGTGGCGATGGGGCCAGTCACGTGTACAGATCACACCCCTTTGTGGATGATGCTAGTGAGACTGGGGATAAGGAAGAGGTTAATTTCTGGAAACTAAATGATTTGTTACCAATGGATCAGGAGGCGAAGGGGAACCTGGAGGGAGTGATACAGGAATATTTCCTCTGAATAATATTGGGGGGGGGGGGAGGAAGTATCTCTGGAGTTGGCGTGGGACAGTTTTAAAACTGGTTATGTGGGGGCAAGTTAAAACAGAAATTCAAGAAGAGCAGACTGTAGTGATAAGATTAAGAAACCAGAACAGGTGGATAAACACAAGGTTACTAGGGCCACACCAACTTTAATAAAAGAGGCAAGGAGCAAATGGCAAGCATGTCTTTTGGAGGAGGTGAACTGGCAGATGTGTGTTTTAAAAAAAAATCCTCTTACTCTCAACAAGGGAGCAAAGTTGGTAGATTGTTAGCGGCAAAATTACGGAAGCAGAGGGAGCAGTGGCGTATTGCCAAGATTAGAGATAAGGAGGGGCGCGTCTGAATAAAGGGAGAGGAGTTTGGGGTGTTTTTTTTTAACTGGATGCTGCCTTGAACGCCTTAGGGCATATGGCAGGATAGAAGTATTTAAATAGCTGATGATGCTTTAAGTTTTATGAGAATCTGTGTAGTGCTAAACACTGGGGATCAGTACAGCTGGGCTTGCTTATTCAAGAGGAACTCTGGGAACTGGATGGACCCATTCTAGGGAGAAAATGTGGGAAGCAGTATGGAGACTGAAATCAAATAAGTCACCAGGTTTAGATGGGTTAACTGCAAAATGTTATAAATTATTTGGGGAAAGAGTGGTAGGACCCTTGAGAGATCTTTATAATGGAGCCTAGAGGGGAAAGGACTGGTTGAGACAATGAGATGGGCAGGGGTTAGTTATCCCTAAATGGGGTAGGGATTCCTATAGGCCAATACGTTTTGAATTGACACCAAAAGTTTTGCTGCCTGCTTGAATAGTTCTTTTAAAGTTTTTGGCGTTCCCCCCCCCCCCACACCCCCCCATTGGCCAGGTGGGCTTTATTCCTGGAAGACTAGGAGGAGACCACATTAGGAAAAGTTTGGACTTGATCCATATGACAGTCTGAGGGGAAAATATACGTTCTCCATAGGATGTAATGATTTACGCTTAAATTGTAACTAAAGTTATCCTAAGTTCTTCATTCTATGTAAATGGAAAGTTATGGTTTGATGTAAACCAGTTTGATTTATTGACTAAACGGTTAAATACTGGATACCCAGTGCGTGAAAACAATTAAACGGAGATCCTCTTCCACTTTTACTACTTAGTTTCCCTCAAGTCCACGAAGAATCAAAATAATGAATCTACTTATAATATCTACACAAATAATGTATATAGTTAAATAGCATGTATGTTTTATTTTTTCTATTTCTATTTATTGAGTTATCCTAAACATTACCTCCTATTAATGTTCTAATGTTATGATTCTACTGTTTTATGTAACTGCTAACCTATGCAGAGTTAATTGTTAAATGTAAACCGCTGCTGATCACTGGAAGGAGCGGTATAAAAATGTGCTCAAATAAATAAGGTGAATGTTAGCTATTTCAGGTTCTTTTTAATTGAGGAGAGGTATTAGACAGGATTGTCTACTTCTGGCTTTATCAGTAGCCGTATGCAATGTGGGTAAGGGCAAGCAGGGATCTGCGTGGCAGAGGTCCAGAGGGAAGCCAGCTCGATAACAGAGTACCGGTGCTAGCCAGCCAGAAGAAAAAACAATAGTCTAAAAGGCAAGAAGAATCACTTTTTCCGGGACAGATGAAAGACTACATTTGAAGGGCTCCGTGGAAAAAAGAAGACTGAGCAAGATGGCTCCTTTGGGTGGGAAGCGGACCATGCATGTGTGAAGGTAACTCCCAAAGGCTTTCTTTGAAAGCTGGGGATTTGCTCCGCGAGGGCTCCATCGGCACCAACATAACCCACATGTGAGGACTGATTCCTGTTGTCCCCAGACAACACCTGTTACAGGTGAGTAACTACGCTTTAGGGATGAGGCAGTGTGAGAAGGTATGTCATGTATGTGGGGAGGGTATAATTTTGTTATGTTTGAAATTTTTGAATACATTTTTTTTTTTTAAATAAAAAGAAAAAACTGAGAATTAACAATTACACCTGCTAATTAGTGTGTACACATTTCCCAGCTTCTTTTGCCTGCATATTTTATAAAGTACACATGTAAACGTGACCCCTCTGTAATTTGGTAATTTTATGCATGAAGAGGACACATGTGCATACTTTCATCCCACATATAGTCTGGGCAATTTTAAAAGAAGCCATTTCTGTGCATAAATTTCTTTTTTTTGTGTGTAAATGGCTTTTGAAATTACTCCCTCCATCTCTGATCTCCCTCCCCTTCCTTGCCTGGATCCTTTCTTCTCGGTGCCCCAAGGGCCTGGAATATGTTGTATTTATCCTTGGTAATAAGCAGCATGAAATCTAGCTACTTTTGGGATATTCCAGATACTAGTGACTTGGATTGGCCACCGCTGGAAACAAGATTACTATACTGGGCTTGATGGATCATTGGTCTGACTCATTGTGGCAGTTCTTGTTTTGATATATTTTCACAGCTCTGCCAGCAGAGGTCAGTGACACTCTGACTAGCACATGCAGTGAGGGAGTCCTGTAAGTGTTGATGTGAGGATGTGAATTTTGCATCCTTCAGGAGACCATTTGTGAATCCCAAGCCCTTGAAAGATTTTCTTTCTTCTCTCTAGCACAATGCTGGACATTTGTGGTGATGCTGAGAACAAACTGGCCGTGGAGCTGTCACAGCACGAGTTCCAGATAGGGAAGGAGATTTTAGAACCGCTCAACCAGCTCACAGAGGTATGTCTGTCTCTTCAGCCCACTCTGCTGCTTCGCTGAGAATGAAGCTTTGGCATGGAAGTGCTTTTCTTAAACAAAGCATAATCTCCTGGACATATCAGCCGTGATGTCATTCAAACAGGAAAGGCTGTTCTGCTCTCCATTTCATAGATGTTTGGTTGGAGATTTTCTGAGAATAAAGGGTTGTTTGCTTTTTAATCCACAGTCTGAAATCCCAAATATTCAGAAGCAGCGAAAGCAGCTGGCAAAGCTAGTTTTGGACTGGGACTCTGCAAGGGCCAGGTAAGAGGTTACTGCAGGGTGATCACGAGCGGGAGTGCATATCCTGTTACTGAATAGCTCAGCATCGGAAATGCCTCTGTTCAAACTAGCAGTTGCCAAACACCTTTTCATATGGGGAGGGCCAAACAAGGTAATGTTCTTCCCTGCTTACCAAGGTCCTTTTCTCTGGTGGCCCACCCCATTCTGCCATGTGTGCTACTATATTTAAAACTAATCAGAGAAAATATTTTTTGACCCAATGTGTAATTAAGCTCTGGAGTTCATTGCTAGAAGATGTCTTAAAAGCTGTTAGTGTAGCTGGGTTTAAAAAGGTTTGGACAAGTTTCTGGAGGAAAAGTCTATAAACCATTAAAGCGACTGGGGAAATCCCCTACTTATCCCTGGGATAAGCAGCATGGAATCTGTCTACCTTTTGGGACCCTGACAGGTACTTGTGACCTGGATTGGCCACTGTTGGAAACACGATACTGGGCTTGATGGACCTTTGGTCTCATCCAATATGGCAAAATCTTATGGGCCTGATATTGAGTTGGGCGAGCTATGCACTGCGTTGGTGAATAGCCCTGCCCGCTCACCCTTAATCCCAGATATTCAGTTCCACGCCAACAGCATTGAATATTCGGTTTGAGCACCCTAAGGAAACCGCTGCAGAGCCTAACCAAATAGCAGCGATATTGGACTGCTACCCGGTTACTGCTTCACAGCTAAGACTAGGTGAGCCAAAAGCTCGCCTAATTTTAGCCGCGGAGCGCGTTAACCAGGTAGCGGTCCAATATCGCCACTAACCAGTTACTGCCAATCTCCATCCCCACTCTGCTCTGGAACACCCCCAACATGCCCTGATGCTAACCGCATATCATTGGGGCACATAGACGGGGATATGTGACTGCACTAACTGTATAGGTGCTGTCGAATATTCCCATTCAAGGCATTTACACGGTTTACTGGGCTGTAAACCATGTAAATGCCTTTTAAATATCGGGCCCTATGTTCCTATGAATTGACCTCATGCCTGTGGTACTGAGACTCTTCTTACTCACAGGTGGAACCAAGCACACAAGTCATTAGGAACAAATTTTCAAATGCATCCTTCCAAGATAGACGCGCTGAAAGAAGAGATGGATGAAGCTGGTAATAAAGTAGAGCAATGCAAGGTATGTGTGCACATTCCTGTAGCCTGGGTACTTAAGGGTTGGTGACTGCCACGGGCTCTCTGTTACTGTGCCCTGTGTTTTACTGTCTCACGAGCGAGTGGCAGTCAGCAGCTGTCCCTCATCTGCTGCACAGGGCTTCCTTCTCATCTGACTTTCAGCAAAATTCCCCACCGACTCTGCTTGCTCATGACTCCTCTCACTGAAGGCTCTGATCCTCAGGTACTGTGACGTTTGCGTTAGAATTGTAGTAGGACCAATGCTTGTTTTCAAAACCTTGGTGGCATCTAAGTGGCAGCTTTAAGTAGAAAGTCTGGCATATATAATACATAACATTGTGCTCTTTTCTCCAAGGATCAACTTGCAGCTGATATGTATAACTTCATTTCCCGTGAGGGAGACTATGGAAGATATTTTGTCATGGTAAATGTTTTTCTGTTATTACAGCTGTATAGCTGAAATTGTCAAGTCCACTCATTTTTAATCCTATTCTAAATTCTATAGTAGTTCTCTTCCATAACCACATCTTCAGATTTTGTTCAAGGAGCCAAAAATGGAGCAAGTACTTGGCAGCAATTTTCTGTAAAAACAGGTGAACTGAGATCCCAGCACTTGACAAGCAGGAAGCATGGAGCTCGACTAGCATCTGGCTTCCAGTCCTGCCTATGGGAATAAGCTTCCCTTATACTCTAGCCCAGCTCTCTTTTTGCTGGTGACCTGTACATGTTTGTAGTATCGGGACTCTGTGTGTAATGGGAGGCCACTTCATTCTCTCAACCCTTTGCTTACATTAGATCAAGCTTGGTGGATCAAATTAGATATTATCTCCATGAACAAGCAGGAATGTAGTCTTCACATATGGGTATCGTGGTACCGACGGAGCCTGCGCGGGAATGCTCCCCAGCGTCCAATAGGAAAGCTTTTGGGAGCATCCCACGACGCCTGCGTGCTGCCTTCCCGCCTTTCCCACTCTCCTTCGTCAGTTTTTTGTTTTCCACAGAGCCAACAGGTCGCATACCCTGTCACCGCAGAAAATTCTTTTTTACTTTTGTTTTTTGTGGTCGCGTCTGCCTTCACTCTATGCCTACCGGTATCGCCGGTTCTCTTTCCTTTACTAAAAAAAAAAAAAATATATATATATATCTTTTCTGAAGTACTACTTCAGAAATCTTTTTTCTCTTGGTGCTAGGCACCATTTTGGGCACTAGGCCCATTTTTCTTTTACAATGGAAAAACTAGCCACTGGTTTTAAAAAATGTTCTAAGTGTGGCGGAACCATATCCGTCACCGATACCCAAGACTGGTGTCTCAAATGTTTAGGACCTGACCACTCTCCATTGGAGTGTCTCTCCTGTAGAAAGATGACCAAAAGGGGCCTGCAGAATAGAGCTGTAAAACTCTGTACCCTTTTTGCCACAGATGCGATGTCTATTGCATCGACGTCTTCCAGGGCTTCATCTTCCTCCCATGGATCTCAGGTAACTAAACATAAGTCTGCAAAGACTAGCCAGCCCTCAAAGGGTAGATCTCCTTCAAAGTATCGAGATGCCATCGGCGTTGCCCTTGAGGAAAGTTCACCAGCAAAACAGCCCCGGCGGGAGGCTTCGGCTTCCAAAGCACTAACGGGGCTCCAGGATGTTCTCAAGGCTTCCACCTCGGCAGAACTACTGGTGCCATGCTCTGGGGTCCCGGCCGCTTCTATCGGTACCGACACCCAAGCATCAGCAGGAGCGATAGATCAAAGATTTCTTGCTATCGAACACAGTCTAGCAGCTCTTCTAACGGCTTCAGTATCGTTGAAACTGCTTCAGATTGTTAAACAGGCACCGGTACCAGCATCGGTTCCGGTACCATCGGCACCGGCCTCGGCAGGTATATCCCCCCATGCCAAGTCTAGAGTCCATCCCCAGTATCAAAGGATCGGTACCGAGACACCTCGATACCAACTTCGATCGATACCGGTACCATGCCTTGCACAAACATCGGGATCAGAGATTTTGAATCTTCCGATTCCAGTGACTCCGATGACTTTGCCGATACCAGAGCACTTCTTCTGGAGGATCCATCTCCTTCTCAGCATAGAATGTCTCCTCCAGAGGATATGTCCTTCCAGGATTTTATTCGTGATGTGGCTCGAGGCCTTGCAATCACAGTGGCTCCTGAAAAGGAGCCTAGGGCAGAAGAGTTAGAGATCCTTCAGTACCCTAACCCCTAAAGAGGCAGCTACTTTGCCCATTCATAAGATCCTGCATGATCTCATGCTCAGAATGTGGGAGACTCCTTTAACCACATCTCCACATTCTCGCAAACTCGATACCATGTACCGAGTTCCACCTTGTCCTGGCTTTCAGAAGACTCAGTTACCACACCATTCAATGGTAGTGGAATCGGCCATGCGCAGGATAAAGTGTGCAAAAAGACATTCTTCCAATCCTCCAGGCCGTGGGTCCAGGACTCTCGATGCTTTTGGGTGTCAATGCTTCCAAGCTTCCATACTCTCAGCTAGAATCAGCTCATACATCCTATACATGGGGATGTTCCTCAAAGAGGTTACAGGAGACTTGGAGCTTATGAGCCCCCTTCTTCCTGATGATAAAAGACAGGATTTTCTTGCTCTGGTCAAACGTGCCCAAGATATTTCCAAGTTTGTCAACCATGCAGCCTTTGATTGCTTTGAATGCATTAGCAGAACCTCTGCTATCTCCATTGGTGCACGTCATATTGCCTGGCTTCAGGCATCAGACTTGGAAATTTGGGTACAAGATAAACTAGGAAACATTCCTTGCACAGGAGAAAATCTCTTTGGCAAGAATTGGCAAGAAAAATCTAATGAGATTGATTCTGACAATATTACCTTGGACAGGTTGTCAGTCTACAGCCAAGCCAGCAAAGAAAAGAGCTAACAAAAAACCCTTTCAACAAGAAAAAGAGGTTTTATCCTTCTTATACCCAGCAGGGTCACTGTCCAGCCCATGCTGCCCAAAAGGGACAACAGCAACAAACTAGACAACAGAAGAAACCAAAAGTCCCAAGAGCTCAGCAGGCTCAGCCTCCTCAGGGGCTTTGACACTTTTCTAGAGAATTTAGCCTTCCTGCCCCTGCAGGGTCCAGAACCCTCTACCATCCTGGCAGATTGTCAGTTTGCCACCAGATGGCACCAAATAACAGAACACTGAACTCTATCCATTGTCCGAGAGGGGTACAGACTTCATTTCACAGCATGCCCCCTCCTACAATCATAAGACAGTTCAATTCTTAAACCCCTGTCGCCAGTCTCCTGAGTCAGGAGGTCACAATACTTCTTGCCCAGGGAGTAATAGAAGAAGTACCCATACCTCAACAGGGTACAGGGTTTTACTCCCCCTATTTTCTCATTCCAAAGAAAACAGGGGGACACAGACCCATTTTAGACCTCAGAGAATTGAACAAATATCTGTTCCAGGAAAAATTCAAAATGATCTCTCTCGGAACACTTCTGCCATACTTTGAGTCAGGATTGGCTATGTTCTCTAGATCTAAAGGATGCTTATACTCATATACCGTATTTTCGCGCATAAACCGCGTGCGCTATACACTTTTTTATCTACCGCGCAACCCTCTCGCGCGGTATTTGCGAGGGCGCACTATACCAAAACTTTATTACAAGGAACCGATTCCATAAAAGAGCCCTTACAAGAATATGATGGTTTCAAAATACATTTAATTTTCATCATCCGATTCCATAAAACCTTCGAAATCACTCCCCTTAACATCATCATTGAAATAATTTAAAACCGTCTGGAGACGCTCTTCCGTAACATGTGCACTTTCATCGTCACTCCTTTCGACATTTTCATCATCATCTTCGTCATCACTACGCACCCGATCCTCGTTCTTATAAACAATCCCGGCTTTTCGGAATCCATTTCTTATGGTTTCCGGGGATATTTTGTCCCAAGCAGAACACAACCAATTGCAGATTTCCGTTAATGTAGCCCTCTTTAATCGTCCCGATGGTGTGAATTCATGAATTCCCCGCTGCATCCAATTATCCCACTCTCGTCTGATGAACGTTTTTAACGGGTGATTAACTGCTATATCTAGCGGCTGCAGCTTGCAAGTAAGACCACCCGGTATCACTGCGATATGGGCACCAGTTGAATTAATATAATTTTGCACATTTGTTTCTTTATGGGCAGTCATGGAATCGAAGATCAACGAAGACCTTTTAGAAAAGAAACCAACAGGCCTGGCCCTATAACATTTATCAATCCATATTTTCATGACATCAGAGTCCATCCATCCCTTTTTGTTACAGTGAACAACAATACCTTGTGGAAATTTTTCGCGGGGCATGGTTACTCGCTTGAAAATAACCATCGGCTTCAATTTAAGCCCACTCGCTGTGCAACCCAGGATTACAGTGAAGCAAGCCCTCTCGTGTCCAGTTGTTGTTGTTGCGACAGTATTTGAACCTGAAGCAGCTACAGTCCTGGTTGGTGGAATGTCAAGACACAGGAAACCTCATCCATGTTAATAACATCCATTGCCGAAATGCCAAACTCCGAAATTTCTTTGCTGACAAATGTGCCGAAATCCGCCATCTTTTGTTCCCAGTCATCCGGAATCCTCTGGCCTACAGTTGTTCTTATTCGCACGGAAAGACCATTCCTCTTCATAAATTTGCAAATCCAGTTGAAACTAGCGTGGAAACGTGAAATTCCTCTTTCATTGGCCAGCAGTTTTGCTTTGAATTGAATTGCAATAGTTGAGACAGCTTGATTTTGCTCCCTTCTAGACAGAATCCACTTTTTTAAGTCACTCTCTAGCTCTGGCCACTTTTCTTTGGGATCCCGACGCGCACGTTTTCGCGGGTTCATCTCCTCTAGCGCTGTTTTCTCCTTTCTCCAGTCGCGAACAGATGACTCACCAACATCAAATTCTCTTGCTGCTGCTGTTGCTTGTTTCTTCAGCTTTTGCCACAACTTTCAGCTTGAAGTCCGCAGTATAAGACTTGCGTTTAATTCCGGGCATGATGACTGGATTATAATAGAAGAGATCGCAAAGTTTATGTAAGGTATAATAGAACCGAGGGCCTTTTATACACCTCACAGTGCACTCGACACATGCGCGATATACGCACGTGCGCATAATGTGAGAAATTCTCTTTAAACAGGCCGAAAATTGCGCTTTATATGTGGGTGCGCGTTACATGCGCGAAAATACGGTACTCATCCATCCAGATCACAGGAAGTTCCTTCAATTCCTTTTCCAGGGAAGACACTTCCAATACAGGGTTCTTCCCTTCGGTCTGGCTTCTGCCCCAAGAGTTTTCACAAAATGCATGGCAGTAGTAGCTGCATTCCTACAGACTCTGGGGATATTCGTCTTCCCTTACTTGGACGACTGGCTCATTCGAGCACCCACAGCTCCAGAAGCCAGCTCTGCTCTTACTCACACAATGCGAGTCTTGCATTACTTGGGATTGGTCATAAATCTTCCATCTTGCTCCTTCTCAGTCCCTGGAATTCATAGGAGCTCGCCTAGATACCAGACAATCAAGGGCTTTTCCTTCCACAGCCCCGCTGTCTTCGCATAGTGCAGCTAGCTTACCAAGCAGCGGTAAAAATCTCCCTAACTGCTCAGGAAATGCTTCAGGTTCTGGGACATATGGCATCCACTGTACATGTGGTTCCCTATGCTCGTCTTCACACGTGAGCAGCCCAGTGGACCCTAACTTCCCAGTGGACACAGGCCTCAGGTCGCCTGTCGGACAAAATAAGAAACTCAGAACATCTTATTTCATCTCTCCAATGGTGGCAATCGCTGGAAAACCTTCTCATAGGCTCTCCTTTCCATCAACCCCTATTCCAGGCCACTCCAACAACAGATGCGTCCCTGTTGAGATGGGGGGCCCACCTGCCCGATCTCTCCACCCAGGGTCTCTGGACCCCAGAGGAGACTTGTCTTCACATAAACCTCATAGAACTCAGGACAATCTTCCTTGCTCTCCGAGCATTCCAAGCCCAGCTCAGCTACAAGACAGTCCTAGTCCAGACAGACAATCAAGTAGCCATGTTCTATGTGAACAAGCAGGGCGGAACAGGCGCTCTGTCATTATGCAATGAAGCTTTACAACTATGGGCCCTCGCCAGAGAGCATCAAATTCAGCTCCTCGTGGTATATCTTCCAGGCATTCAAAACCTTTGGGCAGACAAACTCAGCTGAGTACTGCTGCCACACGAATGGTCCCTCCACTCGGACCAGATTGTCCGAGTATTCCAAATCTGGGGAACCCTAGACATAGACATCTTTGCAAGTCCACAGAATACCAAACTTCCCCGGTTCTGTTCCAGAATTCCAGTGAAAACCTGTCAGGCAAGGGATGCTTTCCTTCTTCATTGGGGTCAGGACTTCCTCTATGCCTTCCCACCATCCCCAAAACACTGTTCAAGCGTCAGAGAGACAGAGGTCATATGATACTGATAGTTCCATATTGGCCACGGCAAACGTGGTATCCTATGCTTCTACATCTCTCTCGGACTACACCTCTGGAGTTGGGATGCGCTCCATACCTCCTCTCCCAGGAGAACGGGACGCTATGGCACCCAAATCCCCAGTCCCTGCATCTCAGGGCCTGGTTACTGAAAGCCTAGAACTTCAGGATCTCAACCTTTCTCAACTAATAAAGGATATCCTTCAGGCTTCCAGAAAACCATCCACAAGGCGATCATATGCCTTCAAGTGGAAACGGTTTACCATACGGTGTTCTCAAAAGGGACTTAACCCTCTTGTGATACCTTTGAAATCATTATTGGAGTATCTCCTTCATTTATCAGATTCTGGTCTTAAGACCAATTCAGTAAGAGTCTATCTTAGTGCTATTGTAGCCTCTTACAAGCCTCTAAATGGACAACCTATTTCCTCTCATCCACTTATAGCAAGATTTATGAGAGGTCGTCTTCTAACAAAACCTGCCATTAGACCACCACTAGTGGCATGGAATCTGAACCTTGTTCTCGGGCAGCTCATGAAATCGCTCTTTGAGCCTTTAGCCACTACAGCTCTAAAATTCCTTTCATGGAAGGTCATCTTCCCAATTGCAATCACGTCTGCACGACGCATTAGTGAGTTACAAGCTTTAGTGGCTGATCCTCCTTATACAAGATTTCACCATGATAAGGTGGTTCTTAGGACTCATCCTTACTTTATGCCAAAGGTGGTCTCGCCTTTTCACTTAAACCAAGCGATTTACCTTCCTGTATTCTTTCCGAGGCCTCATGCCTCCAATGCAGAGAGGAATCTTCATACCTTAAACTGCAAAAGAGCCTTAGCCTTTTACCTGCAAAGAACTCAGCAACATAGAAGATCTTCTCAACTTTTTGTTGCTTTTGATTCTAGTCATTTGGGACTTACAGTTTACAAAATAACTCTCTAACTGGATTGCACAGTGCATAGCCTTCGCTTATGAGAGTAAAGGGTTTTCTCTTGAAGGCCATGTCACAGCTCACAATGTGAGAGCCATGGCAGCTTCTATGGCTAGTCTTCATTCTGTCTATAGACATCTGCAGAGCAGCTACTTGGGCTTCAGTGCACACCTTTACAGCCCACTACTGTTTAGACAAGGACTCTCGTCGGGATGCCTTGTTTGGCCAAGCTGTTCTTCGGCATCTCTTTCAGACTTAATGCAACTCCTACCCACCATCCAGGTTTGGATGCCAGAGATCCATGGGAGGAAGCATGACCCATTCTCACCATGGGTTTGCAGCTTCCTGGGGCTATCTCCCTGGCATCTCTTAGCTGGGGAGTCCCCATATGTGAAGACTACATTCCTGCTTGTTCCTGGAGATAGCGTAGCTACTCACCTGTAACAGGTGATCTCCGGGAACAGCAGGAATGTAGTCTTCACAACCCACCCACCTCCCCTAGGAGTTCTCTCTTTTTCTCCTTCTCTCCTTTTGTCTCAGCTATAAACTCAACTGACGGAGAGTGGGAAAGGTGGGAAGGCAGCACGCAGGTGCTGTGGGATGCTCCCAAAAGCTTTCTTATTGGACGCTAGGGAGCGTTCCCACACAGGCTCTGTCGGTACCGACAATACCCATATGTGAAGACTAAATTCATCCTGTTCCCGGAGATCACCTGTTACAGGTGAAGTAACTACGCTTTCTCTGGGAACAAGCAGGAAGTCTGTCCTTACATATGGGTGACGTCTGTGCCGACTGAGCCCATGCAGAAGCATCTTTCCAGCTTTCAAAGAAAGCCTTTGGGAGATGCACCATGCATGCATGGTCTACTTCCCGCCCAAGGGTGCTATCTTGCCTCAGTCTCCTTTTTTCCGCAGAGCCATTTTTACATTGTCCATTTTTCCCCCGGGAAAAAGTCTGTGGTTTATTTTTGTATTACTTTTTGTCCGGTTGCGTACCAGTTTCTTCCCGTCCCCAAACCAGCTTGCCTCTGTGTCGATCCTCGGGTCGTCAATTTTTTTTTTTTTTTTTTTTTTTCATTTTTAATCGAGCTCTTCCTCGACTGACATTCGTACCCTTTTCCATTCAAGGACCTCAGTCCCCTGCCCGGCGGCAGGAACCCCCTTTTTTCCAATGGCCTCCTGTGGCTTCAAGAAGTGCGACAAGTACAGCAAAATGATGTCGCTCACAGACCCACATGATTGCTGCCTCGTGCCAGAGCATGATGACTCGGACTGCAAACTCTGCAGAACTATGACTGCAAAGGCCTTAAGTCGTCAACAGCAGCAGGAAAAAGTTTTACAGAAGTCAGACTCCACACCAGAGTCTCCAGTGACACCATGCTCCAGGGCCTCCTCTGATACCTCTGTGCCCTGCGAAGCCAGAGCCTCTTCAGAGTCCCGTAGCCACAGTTCCTCAGAGCAGAAATCCCTGGAGGTGGAGCGCAAGAAGAAAGAAACCCTTAAAAACCGCCTTGGAGGACACATCGGGAAGAAGGTGAAATCCCACCCCAGGTCCCACAGTCCCAGGCATGTGTCCAAGGAGTCGGGGCAGGAGCAGCCCTCCAAGCTGCCCCGCAAGGAGTAGTCGGCACCTGCTGACTGGCCTCGGACCTCCGAGGCCATCCTCATAGAGGACGTTCCTTCAACAGTACTGATGCTGAGACCTGAACTCTTGGTACCCGTATTAGTCTGCAGAGCTAGCTGGCATGGAGACCAGAATGGCAGCCCTAGAGAGCAGTATATCTGCCCTAGTGACTATATAGCAGGCGTTTATGTCCGGCTTGTCCATTTCATCCGCCCCGAGACTGGACCCTCAACATGGAGGACTTCCCCAGATGTTGAGCTGGTCCTCGAATGCTATCGGCCTTGAGAACCCCCGCACCGGACGAGGTCCTGATCCTGTTTCTCAGTATACTGGTCCTCCCCGGCAAGTGCCCGTGGTTCAGACTGCAGATCCTCCAGATGTCGTCAACCACCTACCGTGGTCCTCGACCGATGGGATCAAGCAGCATCGGACTCATACTTAGACTTTGAGTCTGAATGGGAGACAGAGGACAGAGAGTCCCCAGACATGAGGCGACACAGATGTGCCCTCAGACCAATCTCCCTCGATGACCCGGTGCTGGTCCCCGCCTGAGGACGTCGCTTTCCTCAATTTTGTCAGGGACATGGCCAAGGCTCTCACTATTGAGACTGAGACCGATGTTGAGGATCTGCGCACTGATGAATTGGAGATACTTTAGTATTTTAAGGTACCGGTGCCCCCGATCCTCGTTCACCACTGCCTCCAGATGTGGGAAACAATGGCATCTGTACCAATTGTGAGTAGGCGTCTTAACGCCATGTACCAGGTAACGGCCGAAACCCTGGGTTCCAAAAGACCCAGCTTCCCCACAGCTCAATAATAGTGGAGTTGGCGATGCATTGGCTGAAAAGCCAGAAAACTCATTCGTTGGTGCTACTCGACAGGGAGGCCCGAACCCTCGATGCCCTTGGCCGGAAGGCCTTCCAAGGCTCGATGCTAACTTGCTGGATCCAGTCCTGTCAGCTCTGTATCGGCATGTACCTAAAGGAACTGTCGAAGGAGCTCAGTGGATTCATGGCAGGCCTCGACAGGGAACCTCCTGCAGAGGTTTAAGGCCCTAAACGTCTGTGGTAAGAGTGCTCGAACTTTTCGTCCCGAGCAGCCTACGATGGCTTTGAGTCATCGGCCAGCGTGGCCGCTGCAGGCATCGGGGCACAATGCCAAGCTTGGCAGTAGTCGTCTGACCTGGAGCAATGGCTGCAGGACCCAACTGATCAGTGTCCCCTGCATAGTTGAGAACCTATTCGGGAAACCCATGGCAGACAAGGCTGCAGAGATAGTAACAGAGTTCCTGACGAGAGCCAGGCTGTTGAAGACCTCTGTGCAATCCCAGAAGAAGACCCCAGGGAAAAAGCCCTTCTTCCCGAGGAAGGAGGGCTTCAGCGGTATACCACACTTCCAGGTCTTCTCAACCCCTCAGCGCAGCCAACAACATAAAAACCAGGGACGTGGTCCCAGAAAGCAAAAGACCCGAAGTAGCAGGTGCCCGCTCTGGCTCAGTCTGGGGGGAGCTTTTGACTACCAGGGCATGATCTCCTCTCCTCCAGAGGGTCCCCTGCAGCCCACAGGGAGACGCCTAGCCCAGTTTGTTCACAAATGGACAGCTATCATCTCCAATACCTGGATGTTACAAGTAGTCCTGTAACTAGGACCTGTCCTCCAGGTGATGTAAAACCCTCTCGCACCGAGGAAGTTTCTCCAGGGCCATGTGCCCATGAGGGAAGGGTTAGGACAGCCGTTATAGTTGGTGATTTGATCATTAGGCATGTAGATAGCTGGTGGCTGGTGGACGTGAGGATAGCCTGGTAACCATGCCTGCCTGGTGTGAAGGTTAGCGGACCTCACGCGCCACCTAGATATGGTCTTAGATAGGGGCTTGGAGGAGTCTGCTGTCTGTTGGTACATGTCGGTAACCAATGACATAGGAAAAATTGTGGTAGGGAGGTTCTGGAGGCCAAATTTAGGCTTTTAGGTAGGAAGTTGAAAAATCCGAACTTTCATGGTAGCATTCTCCTCTCCGAAAATGCTTCCTGTTCCACGCGCAGGACCCAAAAGGCAGGCAGAGCTCCGGAGTCTCAATGCGTGGATGAGACAATGGTGCAGAAATGAGGGTTTTGGATTTGTTAGGAACTGGGGAACATCCTGGGGAAAGGAGGGGCTCTTCCGAAGGGATGGGCTTCACCTTAACCAGGATGGAACCAGGCTGCTGGCATTAACCTTTAAAAAGGAGATAGAGCAGCTTTTAAAACTAGATATTAGGGGAAAGCTGACAGTCCGCCCAAGAGTGGATGGTTCGGAAGAATGTATCCTTGAAGGATAATACCAAAAGCAGAGAGGTTCCACAAAAGAGTAAAGTAGCCCAAATGCCCTCAAGTATGGAGCAGACAGAGCTTAAAGATCCCAATTTACCCATGTCTAACAATAGCCAAATTAACATGAATAAAATACATTCTCTAAAATGCTTGTATGCAAATGCTAGACGTCTAAAGAATAAGATGGGAGAGTTAGAATATATAGCACTAAATGAAAGGTTAGATATGATTGGAATATCAGAGACATCGTGGAAGGAGGACAACCAGTGGGACACTGTGATACCTGGGTACAAACTATATCATAATGATAGAGCTGATCAAATTGGTGGAGGGGTTGCGCTCTGTTAGAGAGGGCATTGACTCAGAAAGGATTAAGGTTTTGCAGGAAACAAAATCTGCTGTAGAATCTATATGGATTGGAATTCCATATAAAAGGGGGAAGGCAATGGCAGTGGGGGTGTACTATCGAGCACCTGGCCAGAATGACCAAATGGATGATAAAATGCTCAAAGAAATCAAGGAAGCTAACAAATGTTACAGCGCAGTAATAATAATGGGTGATTTCAATTACCATGGTATCGACTGGGTCAGTGTCACGTCAGGACATGCTAGGGAGATAAAGTTCCTAGATGAAATAAATGATTGCTTCTTGGAGCAACTGGTTCATGAACCGACCAGAGGAGAAGCCATATTAGACCTAGTCCTTAGTGGAACACCAGATCTAGTGCAAGAGATAAGGGTGTTGGGGCCACTTGGCAATAGTGATCATAGCATGATCGCCTTTGATTTAATTAGTGGAGGAGGGATAGTAAGGAAATCCCACAGTAATACCTTTTAACTTTCGAAGGGAGACTATGATAAAATGAGGAGGAAAACAGTTAAGAAAAAACTAAAGGAGCAGCAGTTGCAAAGGTTAAAGACGTACATCAAGCTTGGGTGTTGTTGAAAAATACTATCTTGGAAGCCCAGACCAGCTGTATTCCACGCTTTAAGAAAAGTGGAAGGAAGTCCAAAAAACTGCCAGCATGGTTTAAAGGTGAGGTCAGAGAGGCTGTTGCCAAAAAAGCATCTTTCAGGAAATGGAAAAAAGAGCCAAATGACGAAACAGGGAAACAGCACAAGCACTGGCAAGTCAAATGCAAGGCATTGATAAGGCAGGCAGAGAATTTGAGAAGAAGCTTGCTGCGGAAGCAAAAACGCGAAATAGACCTTTTCAAGTACATTCGTAGCAAAATACCTGTGAGAGTCAGTTGGTCCATTAGATGATAAAGGGGTTAAAGGAGCACTAAGAGGCGACAAGGCGATAGCGGAGAGACTGAATGAATTCTTTGCTTCGGTCTTTACTGAGGAAGATGTAGGGATGTTACCCATGACTGAAGTGGTATTTAAAGGTGCGGAAGAATTGAAGGAAATATCGATACACAGGAAGATGTCTTACAACTATTAGATAAACTGAAGAGTAGCAAATCACCTGGGCTGGATGGTATACATCCAAGGGTGTTGAAAGAACTGAAATATGAGATTGCAGACCTGCTATTAGTAATCTGTGAACTATCATTAAAATCATCTCTAATACCTGAAGATTGGAGGATCGCCAATGTAACACCAATTTTTAAAAAGGGTTCCAGGGGTGATCCGGGAAACTACAGACCGGTGAGCCTGACGTCAGTACCAGGAAAAATGGTAGAAACCATCATAAAGAATAAAATTACTCAGCATGTAGATAGTCACAACCTAATGGGAGACAGCCAACATGGCTTTAGACAAGGAAGATCTTGTCTTACTAATCTGTTATGTTTTTTTGAAGGAGTGAATAAACAGGTGGACAAAGGTGAGTCGGTTGATATTGTGTATCTGGACTTTCAGAAAGCTTTTGACAAGGTCCCTCATCAGAGACTTTTGGCAAAACTAAAGAGTCATGGGATAGGGAGGCAGTGTACTATTGTGGATCAGGAACTGGTTAAAATATAGAAAGCAGAGGGTTGGGCTAAATGGCCAATTTTCCCAATGGAGAAAGTGAATAGTGGTGTACCCCAGGGATCTTTGCTGGGTCCGCTGCTTTTTGACATATTCATAAATGACCTGGAAAGTGGAATACGAGTGAAATGGATCAAATTTGCAGATGACACAAAACTATTTAAAGTTGTTAAAACCCAATAGGATTGTGAAAAATTGCAAGATGATCTTGATAAATTGGAAGACTGGGCATCAAAATGGCAGATGAAATTTAATGTGGACAAGTGCAAGGTTATGCACCTAGTGAAGAACAACCAAAACTATGTTTACACGATGCAAGGTTCCACATTAGGAACCACCACCCAGTAAAAAGATTTAGGCGTCATTGTGGATACCATGTTAAAACCCTCGGCCCAGTGTGCAGCGCGGCCAAGAGAGCAAATAGAATGCTAGGTATGATAAGGAAAGGAATGGAAAATAAAACAAAAGATATTATAATGCCTCTATATCGTTCCATGGTGAGACCGCACCTTGAATATTGTGTGCAATTCTGGTCGCCGTATCTTAAAAAGGATATAGCAATTTTAGAAAAAGTTCAGAGAAGAGCCACCAAAATGGTAAAGGGGATGGAAGGATACTCCTATGAAAGGCTAAAAAGGTTAGGGCTCTTTAACCTGGAAAAGAGACGGCTGAGGGGAGATATGATAGAAGTCTATAAATTAATGAACGGAGTGGAACGGGTAAACGTAGAACGATTGTTTACGTTATCAGAATATAGAAAGAGGACATGCAATGAAGCTACAGGGTAAACTATTTAAGACTAATAAAAGAAAATATTTTTTCACTCAACGTGTAATCAAACTCTGGAATTTGTTACCGGAGGATGTAGTAAAGGCTGTTAGTGTAGCTGGGTTTAAAAAGGGTTTGGACAAGTTCCTTGAGGAAAGGTCCATAAACCGTTATTAAGAAGTGACTGAAGATATCAATGCTTGACCCAGTACAAGCATTGTGGAACTTGTCTCTTGGGGAAACTGCTAGGTACATATGACCTAGATTGGCCACTGTTGGAAAGAGAATACTGGGCTTGATGGACCTTGGTCTGACCCAGTATGGCATATCTTATGTTCTTATGTTCTTATTCAGGGAGGGTTACCTCCTCCATCTACAGCAGGCGCCACCCTTGTACTTTCCAGGAGAAGCCCACCAGACCTCTCCTTCACCAGACCCTGCTCCTCACTGAGCTAGCAGACCTGATCCGGGATGAGGCAGTGGAACCATGCCGAAACATCTCTGAAGCACAGGCTTCTACTCCAGATATTTCTTTGTCCCCAAACGGACAGGGAGCCTCAGGCCCATCCGGACCTCTTGAGAGCTCAATGGGTTTTCTGGTCGGGGAAAGGTTCAAGATGCTCTCCCTTGGGACACTGCTGCAATTCCTCCAGCAGGGAGATTGGCTCCTTAGACCTGAAGGATGCCTACACACACATCCTGATTCATCCCAGCCACTGAAAATGCCTCCGGTTTGAGGTGGGAGGACAGCACCACCAGTACAGAGTGCTGCCCTTTGATCTGGCCTCATCACCAAGGGTCTTCACAAAGTGCCTTGTGGTGGTTGCAGCCCATCTTCGGCTTCAAGGAGCCTTTGTCTTCCCTTATCTGGATGACTGGCTCATAAAGGGGGAGTGTGGGGGGGAACATGGCTACAGAGGCTCATTACGCTACCGGGCGCACCATAAACACCCTGTAGCACCTGGGGTTTGTCATAAACTACCCCAAGTTCCACCTCACTCTGGCCCAGCACCTAGAGTTTATAGGGGCACAACTTATACCCTCCAGGCAAAAGCCTTTCTCCCTCAGGAGAGGTCAGAGTGCCTCAGGGAATTAGCCGCAGAGGTACAGCAGCACAGGACACTACCTACCAGGCTTCTCCTCCACCTGTTTGGGACACATGGCCTCCATGGTCCATTTGATCCCGAATGCCTGCCTGCACATGAGCAGTCCAGTGGTGCTCCCTTTGTCAGTGGATGCAAGCCACTGACAAGCTCAATAACAGAGTCCAGGTGACCCACCAATTGACAGGCTCCCTTGCATGGTGGTAGAACCTATGCCACCTTCAGGCCAGGATGCCTTTCCAGGCACCCACCCCTCAGAAGGTCCTCACCATGAATCCCTCTAATGGGCTCGGGAGCCCATTGCGAGAACCTCCAGATATAAGGCTGCTGGTCCCAAGGGGAGTCAGAGATGCAGATCAACCTGCTGGAGCTCAGGGCGATATGCCTAGCCCCCCGAGCCTTCCACCACCAGCTACAGCACCACGCGGTGCTGATCCAGACTGACAATCAAGTCGCGATGTTCTATGTGAATAAACAAGGGGTGGGGACAGGGTTGTACCCCCGCTGCCAAGAGGCGGTAGCCCTCTGCTCCTATGCTACACGCAGAGGGATGCTCCTAATTGCGGTCTACCTCCCGGGCCAGGACAATGCTTTGGCAGACAAACTGAGCAGAGTTCTCCAGCTGTATGAGTGGCATCTGGACCCAGCAGTAGCCTTGTTGCTGTTACAGCTCTGGGGCGTTCCCATGATGGATCTGTTTGCCAGCCCGGACAACACGCACTTGCCCTGTTTCTGCTCCCACCGGCTGCACCCGTCTTAAGTAGCGGTTGATGCATTCCTCATCCTGTTGACAGAAGGCCTCCTGTACACCTTCCCTCTGACCCTGCTGATAGCCAAGACCCTATTCAAGGCTCAGTGCGACAGAGCATTGCTAGTGCTGATAAGCCTCTTGGTGGCCCAGACAGCCCTGGTTCCCATTGCTCCTCTCCCTATCGGTAGTGCTGCCAATTCCCCTGAGCCGAGCCCCAGGGCTACTCTTGCAGGAGCAGGGTGCTCTCCTACACCCAAACCTGGGGTCCCTCTCACTCACGGCTTGGCTGCTGAAAGGGTAGCATTAGCCTCCTTCAGTCTCCCACAAGACATGTAAGAGATTCTCTTGGCCTCTCATAAGGCCTCCATAAGAAGGGCTTACGTGTTCAAGTGGCGCTATTTTTCAGTGTGGTGCATGGAAAAGCGGGTGAACCTGTTCTGCTCAGTGCAAGTGGTACTCCAATACCTACTCCACCTTTTGCAGGCAGGACTGAAGTCTAACTCAGAATACATCTGAGCACCATCGCAGCGCATCACTACCCCACTGAGGGGAAAATCCCTCTCAGCTCAGCCCCTTGTGTCCCAGTTACTACGTGGTCTCATGTTTTCTCCAGGACCAAGCAGGAAGTCAGTCCTCACTTATGGGTGACGTCGGCACCGACGGAGCCCTCGCGGAGCAATTTTCCCCAGCTTTCAAAGAAAGCCTTTGGGAATTGCAGCGCGCATGCGCGCGGTCGTCTTCCCGCCCGAGGGTGCCATCTTAGCCAGTCGTCTTTTTTCCGCGGAGCCCTACAGACGTCCCCGTCTTGTCCCCGCGAAAAAGTTGATTTTCTTCTTTATTTTATCCTTTTTTCCTTCGGTTCGACGCCGATCTTTTTCCCGCCCAGACTCGCGACGCCGGTCACGAGTCCTCTTCCTTTTTTCGGTTTTTCTGACTTAGTCAGCTTTCGTTTTCGTTTTTCCCTGGCAGCCCGGTCCTTTGACCTCGCAGGGGCCCTTTTTCCCCCGATGGCTGCCAGTGGGTTTAAGCGGTGTGGTCGGTGTGACCGAAATATGTCACTAACCGACACACACGACTTTTGCCTCCGCTGCCTGGGCCCGGATCATGAGGAACTGATCTGTGGGCCCTGCAGCAAAATGTCCTCAAAGGCGTTGAGAAGTCGGCGGCATCAGCGTGAGAGAATCTTCGCTGACCCCAGCCGTACCCGGACCTCGTCGGAGGCCTCCGCGTCGAAAGGCTCCAGCTCGGACCGTCGCCGGAGTTCCTCCGACCGGGGTTCTCCCTCCGGGGACCATCGTCGGAAGGTGAAACCCGCGAGGGCGTCGTCGGTGGACGCTCCTGGTTCCGCGAGGGCCAGGTCGCATAGCCCCGACAGCCGCCCCGGGTCCTTGGAGAAGGAACACATCCCGAAGCGACCTCGCCTGGAGTCGGAGATGCCTGCCTGGGTAAGTCCTGTGGTCCTTCTGGACTCGCCTCCGCGACAGCCGACGTCGGGCCCGACGCCGTCGGGGCCCGAGTCGGGGGCTGCTGGGTCACCTGAGCTCGGACTCAGGTTGACGGCCTTGGAGAGCAGACTGTCTGCCTTCATGGACCAGCAGAGGGCACTGCTCGCTGGCTTCGCTGGCGCCGCTGCCCCGACCGCCGGGACGTCGACGTCCAAGTCGACCCCGGAGACTGAGCCGATCCTCGAGTCGATGAGAACTCGAGTCGATCCTCGGTCGAGGTCACCCTCGGCCTCCCGTTCGGGACCGAGGTCGCCGACGCCGACTCCCTCGGCGTCGGGGCGGCTGGCGCCGCGCCCTGCCCGGGCCGACCCCACCGAGTCCTCGTCGGAGTCGGTCTGAGGAGGAAGAGTCACCTGATTCTTTCCGGACTCGGTGTGTCCCATCGGACTCACCGGAGTCCGAGCCTCGGAAGCAGTCCCCCCCGGAGGATGCCCGGTTCTCGGACTTCGTTAGGGATATGGCCAAGGCTTTGGCCTTACCTGCGGATCCCGAGGAGGAGCCTCGAAGCCGAAGAGCTCGACGCCCTCCAGTATGACTCTCCCGCGAGGGAACACTTTACTGTACCGGTTCCTCCTATGCTGGAACGACTACTCTTCCGCATGTGGGAGAGTCCGGCCTCCTCGCCGGTCCTGAGCAAGCGGGTCGATTCTATCGAGTCCGCAAGAGCCCTGGCTTTCAAAAGGCACAGCTGCCACACCATTCCATGGTAGTGGAATCGGCCATGCATCGTCTTAAGAGCCAGAAGATGCACTCCTCGGTGCCTCCTGGTAGGGAGGCCCGTAACTTGGATGGCCTTGGCAAGAAGTGTTTCCAGGGCTCTATGCTCGCATGTCGTGTCCAGACTTACCAGCTATACATGGGCATGTATCTCCGGGATCTGGCTAAAGAGCTAGCCGGATTCTCCGCTGGTCTGTCCGAGGAACCCTTGCGGAGGTTCCTAGCCTTGTCCACTGGCATTCGGGAATGCTCAAAGTTCATGTCCCGAGCAGCCTATGATGGCTTTGAAGCATCGGCTCGAGTGGCCGCAGCCGGCATCGGTGCCCGCCGACAGGCTTGGCTTCAGTCGTCAGACCTTGAGCCCTGGGTGCAGGACAAGTTGGTCGATGTCCCCTGCCGAGGCGAAAACCTCTTTGGCAAGCCCATGGCGGAAAAGGCTGCGCAAATTGAGACTGAGACTCTCACCAGGACCAGGCTTTCTAGGAAGACCTCCGCCCCTTCCCAGAAAAAGAAGGGCTCGGGGAAAAAGTCCTTTTACCCGAGGAAGGCGGCTGCCTACAAACAATACCCCCATTATCAGGACCCTGCAGCTCCCCAACAGGGCCAGCAGGCCAAGGGACGGGGTAACGGGTCCCGTAGGCAGCAAGCCCCCAAGCCTGCACCACCAGCCCCTGCTCAGCAGGGTGGGGGTTTTTGACTCACACAGCATAGCCTTTCCCCCCCCGCTGGTTCCTCCCAGCACCGGTGGCCGGCTGGTTCACTTCGCCCACAGGTGGTCCAGCATCACCGCAGATGCCTGGGTGCTTCAAGTCGTGCGAGACGGCTATCTTCTCCACTTCCACCAGGTTCCTCCCTCCTATTTTCCGGGAGAACCTCCACGACCCCCTCTGCACAGGGAGTTGCTCCTTCAGGAGTTAGCAGGTCTTCTGCAGGAACAGGCGGTGGAACCGGTGCCACACCACCTGAGAGGTCAAGGCTTTTATTCCAGGTACTTTCTGATACCAAAGAGAACAGGGGGCCTCAGACCCATCCTGGACTTGCGCAACCTCAACAAGTTCCTTGTGCGGGAGAAGTTCAAAATGCTTACCCTTGGAATCCTTCTGCCCTACCTCCAGCAGGGAGATTGGCTATGCTCCTTGGATCTAAAGGATGCCTACACGCACATCCTCATCCACCCAAGCCAACGCCAATACCTGCGGTTTGTGGTGGCAGGAAATCATTACCAGTACAGAGTACTGCCCTTTGGCCTGTCCTCCGCACCGCGAGTCTTCACAAAATGTCTCGCGGTCGTGGCGGCCCATCTCAGGCTTCACGGCCTCTGTCTTTCCGTACCTCGACGACTGGCTCATCAGAGCAGCGTCCGCTCGGGAGGTCACCGACGCCACGCGCCGCACGGTGACTCTTCTGCAGCACTTGGGCTTTGTTATAAACTTCGCAAAGTCCACTTTGCTCCCCTCACAGGATCTCGAGGTCATCGGCGCAAGGCTGCACACTCCTCAGGCGCGAGCATACCTACCGCTCGACAGGGCTCAACGGCTCATGGACCTAGCCGACCGCTTTCGCAGCCAGCCCCTGGTCTCCGCCAGGCGCTTCCTGAGACTACTCGGCCATATGGCTTCCACCGTCCATGTGACCCCCAATGCCCGCCTGAATATGCGGTCTGCTCAATGGTGTCTCCGCCAGCAGTGGCGACAAGCCACAGGCGGCCTAGCAGACCTGGTGCGCGTCTCCGAGCCGCTGATCTCGTCTCTCCGGTGGTGGCTCCGGCAGCCGAACCTAATATTCGGAATGCCTTTCCAGTCACCTCAGCCGACCCGGGTGCTGACCACCGATGCATCCCTCCTGGGCTGGGGAGCACATTGCCAAGAGGCACGTACTCAGGGCCTCTGGACCACGTGGGAGTCTGCTCAGCAGATCAACTTCCTGGAGCTCAGGGCGATCCGCCTAGCTCTCAAGGCCTTCTCCCACCTGACTTCCCACCAGTCCGTCCTTGTCCAGGCGGACAATCAAGTTGCCATGTTCTACGTGAACAAGCAGGGGGGCACGGGCTCCTTCCTCCTCTGCCGGGAGGCACAGAAGCTCTGCTCTTGGGCCGTCGGTCACGGCATTCTCCTAATGGCGGTTTATCTCCCGGGCCAAGAAAATTGCCTTGCGGACAAACTCAGCAGGGTCCTCCAGCCGCACGAGTGGCGTCTGGATCCCTTGGTAGTTCAGAAGCTCTTCCTCCGGTGGGGCCTCCCCACGGTGGATCTCTTTGCCAGTCCTCACAACCGGCAGCTTCCTCGCTTCTGCTCTCGTCAGCCACAGCCCCTTCGGGTTGCGGCGGACGCCTTTCTGATCTCATGGTCGGGGAGCCTTCTGTACGCTTTCCCTCCCATCCCGCTAGTATCTCGGACTCTTTTCAAGGTTCTCCGAGACAAAGCCTTCATGATCCTGGTGGCCCCTCGCTGGCCCAGGCAGCCGTGGTTTCCGCTCCTGCTGCAACTGGCCGTGGAGGATCCAATCCCTCTGGGGGTACAACCGGATCTCCTCACTCAGGATCAGGGGTCCCTACTGCACCCCAACCTCAGGTCTCTCAACCTCATGGCCTGGCTGCTGAGAGGGTAGTCCTGGCTCCCCTTCTCCTGCCGGCGGAGGTGGAGGAGGTCGTCTTGGCTTCGCGACGGCCTTCTACCCGCAAATGCTACGCCCTTAAATGGCGTCGCTTTGCGGTCTGGTGTACCCAACAGTCTCACGATCCCTTCTCCTGCCCGGTGTCGGTGATCTTGCAGTACTTGCTGCACCTCTCTAATCTGGGACTTAAGTCCAACTCCGTCAAAGTTCACCTCAGTGCTCTTTCAGCACATCATGTGCCGGTGGACGGCAGACCTCTCTCCAACGACCCTCTCGTAGCGAGGTTTCTCCGAGGTCTCCTTCTACTTAAACCACCTCTGCGCCCGCCAGCGCCTGACTGGGACCTGAATGTGGTTTTGCAGCGGATCACCTGTCCGCCTTTTGAACCTATGGCTACCTGTTCTCTCCGTTTTCTGTCTTGGAAGACACTGTTCTTGATAGCCCTCACTTCCGCTAGACGCGTAAGTGAATTGCAGGCCCTCGTGTCTGATCCCCCTTACACTAGGTTCTACAAGAATAGGGTAGTCCTACGGACTCATCCGAAATTTCTGCCTAAAGTGGTCTCCCCTTTTCACATCAATCAGGAGGTGGTACTTCCAACCTTCTTTCCCAGACCACACTCCAGCCGAGCTGAGACGGTCCTCCATACCCTGGACTGTAGAAGGGCATTGAACTTCTACCTTGACCGTACACGGGAGCACCGTAAAGCTGCTCAGCTTTTTGTGTCTTTTGACCCCAATAAATTGGGGCTCCCGGTCTCCAAGCGTACTCTGTCCATCTGGGTTGCGGACTGTATCTCTTGGGCTTATGGGGCAGCTGGACTCTCCTTAGAAAGTCGAGTCACGGCTCATTGCGTTCGGGCAAAGGCCACGTCAGTGGCTTACCTCCGCTCTGTTCTGCTGGCAGACATCTGCCGGGCCGCTACTTGGTCTTCGAGCCAGACTTTTGCGGTCCATTACTGTCTCGAGAGGGAGTCCCGTAGGGACAGTGCTTTCGGACAGGCAGTCCTTTGTAATCTCTTTGAGGTCTGAGCAACTCCTACCCTCCATCCCGGATGTGGGCTACCGGTGGGTGATATTTCAGCGAAGATTCTATCCTTCTGTGCTGCTGAGCTAGAGGGAGCTCATTTTTGTGCTTAGGGTCTCCGGTAGCCTTGAGCTTGGGAGTCCCATAAGTGAGGACTGACTTCCTGCTTGGTCCTGGAGAAAGCGTAGTTACTCACCTGTAACAGGTGTTCTCCAGGAGCAGCAGGAATCAGTCCTCACTACCCTCCCTCCTCCCCTTGGAGTTGCAATCATCTGCTTAGGTTCTTTTTGCAAATTTTTATGCTGTCTTTTTTAGCTATGTCATCTGACTGGCTAAGATGGCACCCTCGGGCGGGAAGACGACCGCGCATGCGCGCTGCAATTCCCAAAGGCTTTCTTTGAAAGCTGGGGAAAATTGCTCCGCGAGGGCTCCGTCGGCACCGACGTCACCCATAAGTGAGGACTGATTCCTGCTGCTCCTGGAGAACACCTGTTACAGGTGAGTAACTACGCTTTCTAAACCCCCATCTGCCCTCCAGTAGTGGAGTGGGATCTTAATGTGGTGCTCTTGCAGCTCACCAAACCTCCGTTTGAGCCTCTGGCTACCTGCCACCTGCGGTACTTCTCCTGGAAGGTTGCCTTCCTGGTAGCACTCGCATCAACTCGCAAAGTCAGGGAACTCTAAGCTCTGATAGCAGAGCCCCCTTACACGAGGTTCTACAAGAACAGAATGGTGCTCTACACACACCCCAAGTTTCTGCTGAAGGTGGTGTCCCCATTCCACCTCAGTCAGGAGGTGGTACTCCCTACCTTTCCCATGCTCACACTGTTAGGGTGGAGGCCGTTCTCCATACTCTGGATTGTAAGAGAGCCCTGTCCTTCTATCTGAAGCAGACTTGGGGGCTACCGAAAAGGACAACTTTTTTGTCTCCCATGACCCCAGCTGCCCGAGGCTGCCAGGGACTAAGCGAACTTTGTCCACTTGGATGGCAGACTGTATTATTCTTGCCTACAAGCAAACAGGGATCTTACTGGACCCGAGTGTCACACCATACTGCATCGGGGCCATAGCTACTTCTGGGGCCAATCTGCGTTCTGTTCCCATGACAGAAATCTGCCGGGCCTACACTTAATCTTCAGTCCATATCTTCACAGCTCATTACTGCCTGGAGAGGGAGTCCCGACAGGACAGCGTCTTCTTCCAGGAGTACTCCCTAATCTTTTCCGGGTGTAGGTAGCGCCTGTCCTCTGACACTTCTGTATTCAGGCTACCAGAGTGCTGGGTCTCTGCCGGACATCTGGGTCTTGCAAGAGTCTTTCTTCGGGATTCGACTGCTGCTGATCATGGCTCACCTTTGCAGGTCGCTGTGGCATTTTCGACAGGTTTTCGGTAGCCTATAGTTGGGGAGTCCCATACTGACTTCCTGCTTGTTTCTGGAGAAAGCATAGTTACTCACCTGTAACAGTTGTTCTCCGGGGACAGCAGGAATCAGTCCTCACAACCCTTCCTCCTCCCCTTGGAGTTGCTGCTTTACCATATTTTATTTTTGCCATCTTAACTATGTCATTAGACTGAGGCAAGATGGCATCTTTGGGCGGGAAGTGTATCTCCGAAAGGCTTTCTTTGAAAGCTGGGGAGATGCTTCTGTGCAGACTCCGTCGGCACAGACGTCACCCATATGTGAGGACTGATTCCTGCTGTTACTAGAGAACACCTGCTACAGGTGAGTAACTATGCTTTCTCTGTGGACAAGCAAGAAGTAAATCTTCATACATGGTTGGTGTCCCTAACTGAGCTCCACACGGGAATGCTCCCCAGCTTCTATTGGAAGCTTTTGGGAGGCTCCTCTGTGCCTGCGTGCCTCCTTCCCATCTGCTACCATGGCACCACCATCTTCAGTCTTTAATTTTTCTTGGAGCCCCACGGACATGTTCCAAGTCACTCTGTTAAATGTTTTTTCTTCCCTTCGGAGGCCCTAATTGAAACATAATCATATTTGCTATTACCTGTCATTGTGGTTCCTCTAATTTGCTTCTTTTCTTTGTGTTTGAACCAATAGCTTTTGCAGCACTGGTGGGTGCTCCAGTCGGGCCGGCCTACATCATCAAGCTGTTTGATTTTTGCCAAGGCCATTTTTCCCATGTCCCAAAAAAAAGCCAGCAGTTTAAAAAAAAAAAGTAACTAACATGGGTACTTGCACCATTTTGGTCAGGGACAAGCACAACTGGTGCCTCCAATATCTGGGACAGGATCATCAGCCCTCTTCATGTGGTTTGTGTCTGCAGATGACGACAAGAGGCGCCTCAAGGGTTGGGAGAAATAATGAGTCCCTCTTTGGCGCGCCGAAGTCCGATCCCGTGTCTCCGGCACCAATGGCATCTGTCCCCATAGCTTTGAAGGCTGCACAGGAGGTCCATGCATCAACATAGAGGAGCTCTTGAGCTCAGTCGGAGTTGAACACCTCTCCTGACAAGGAGAGATCCAGCTTTGTCTCCATAGACTTGAGAGTGATTGTGCCGAGCATTGGGTGAAGGCCTGTGTGCATTGCTACCAGAACCCATGGAGACAGGACATCAAGAGCGATGGGGGTCAGCATGAGCACCCATCGAAGGTGCCTTGATGGAGGACTGCTCAGCCTCCAGGATATTGCAGGAGCACTGAAGCCCTCTACAGATGAGGCCAAGTAGCTCCCCATACAGATGCCGAAATACATCAGTTGAAGTTGCTCAGGCTCCTCCACCTTTGGCATATACAGCCATTGAGAAATGGCTCCTACAAGCACTCTAGGATCACTTCACCGTTCTCGTGATGCAGCAAGCCGGGGCCTCTGCATAGATGACATCTGCCATCGTGCAGCCGATCCTGGAAGTGCATGCCCTGCCTTTGGCAAAGGCTTCGATATTGGGGCATCAAAGGGCCCTTTCGCTGGTTCCTTCCCAGCCAGTTTCCACCTCCAGTGTGTCTGGATCTGATGCACCCTTGAAATCCAGACAGGCATCGTCACTCTCAAGGAGCTCCCATTCCTCCTCTGGGAATCGGACTCCAATGGCTAGATAATCGATATTGAATCGGACTTCTCGGGCAGGTCTCCGGAGCTCCTGTCGGACCCTACTCCTCTCATGAGCAGCAAAAATCCCCTCCTGAGGATATGACCTTCCAGGATTTGAGAGGGATATGGCCAAAGCCATACTAATCTCATTGCAGACCAAGGAGGAACCTAGGGCAGAGGAGTTGGAGATCTTCAGTACTCCTCAGCACCTAAAGAGGTGATGCCCATGCCTATGCACCACATACTGCAGAGGGTACAGATGAGTATGTGGGAAAAGCACCTCATGGTGTCGCCATTCAATAGGAGACTGGACTCTATGTACAGGGTCCAGAAGGCTCCAGGTTTCGAGAAGCCTCAGTTTCCACACCACTTCTTGGTGGTCAAGTCCCCCCTTAAAAGGATCAAGAGTGCCAAGACTCATTCCTTGGCACCTTAAGGAAGGAAAGCTCGGCTGTTGGTCTCTTTTGGGAGAATCTGTTTTCAGAGCTCAATGCTCGTAGCCACATCATCTCTTACCAGCTCTACATGAGCATTGAAGGACATCATGTGTAACCTTGCAGACCTGTTGCTATTTCTTCCTCCTGAAAAGTTAGAGCAGTATCATACCCTGGTGGGCCACGGCAAAGATTTCTCTAAGTTCATGGTCTGGGCGATCTATGATTCTTTCAAAATGGCATAGAGAACTGCCACTGTAGGTATTGGAGCCCAGAGGCTTGCCTGGCTCCAGTCCTTGGACCTGGTTCAGAATAAGTTGGTGGATGTGCCATGCTGTGGAGAGAATCTGTTCAGTGAACAAGTAGAGGAGAAAGCTGGCATTATAGAAAAGCAGCATGTCACTCTTACAAGGCTCTCAAGGCACACAGTTGAATTGGCCTGTCGTAGGAAGTATCAAGATGGAGGCCAGAGAAAGATCTACTACCCTCGTAAGCATTGGTACTTCCCTGGGTTGCAGACTTCCCAACAGGCTCCTCTCCCACACCAGCGCAGAGAAGCCTCAAAGGGCCCAGCCAGCCCCGTAGCCAAAGCCTGTAGTGTGGTTGTGACTGGTTCCTTCAGAGCATAGCCAATCTTACAATGATCCCTGTGAGAAACCCTCCATTGGGGGGGGGACGTCTCATGCATTTAGCTCAGACTGAGGTGCTGCAGATAATCCAAAGTGGCTACAGTTTGCATTTCTTCAAGCTGCCTCCAAATTGGCCCCTGAGGACACAGCACCTCGATGCTCTGTATCAGGAGCTGCTTCAGAGAAATCTCCACTCTCCTGGCCTGGTCTTGCCATTGAGTTTGTACCGCAGGAGGAAATGGGGCAGGGGTTTTACTCCAGGTACTTTCTGATCTCCAAGAAAATGGGAGGGATTTCCATCCTATCCTTGATCTCAGACCTCTACACTCGTTTGGTAAAAAGTTCAAGATGATTTTTCTGGGCACCCTGTTCCCATACCTTTTAGAAAGGAGATTGGCTATGCTCCCTGGATCTAATGGATATGTATACCCACATACCGATTCATTCCACTCACAGGATGTTTGAGATTCCTCTTGGGAGGACAACACTTTTCATATAGAGTGCTGCCTTTCAGCCTGGCCTTGGTGCATTGGGTTTTCACAAAATGTCTTGCTGAAGGGGCAGCCTACCTCAGAACACTGGGGATCTTTGTCTTCTCTTACCTGGACAATTGGCTAATAAGGGTGCCACCCCAGAGGGAGTTTGAGAGTCTACATGCTTGACCATTCAAGTGTTGGAGCTGTTAGGGTTTGTGATCAATTACCCCAAGTCCCACCTTCAGCCTTCCCAGCAGTTAGAATTTAAAGGGTCCCTGCTAGATATGACTCCGGCAAAAGCTTTTCTTCTGCAAGACCGGCTCCAGAGGATGACTGCCTTGGTATGGGACATTCAACTGATTCTTGCGAGTGACAGCTCTCAAGATGTTAACCATCCTATGCCATATGGCCCCCACAGTTCATGTTATGCCCTTGGCACGCTTTCAAATGAGGCAGACTCAATGGACATTACGGACTCAGTGGGTCCAAGCCACGGGTTGCCTGCGGGATCTAGCTCATGTGGTGCCTTTACACAAAAGCAGAAGTAAGGATGTGGTTGAAAACTACAGGCCGGTTAGTTTAACTTCGGTGGTGAGTAAATTATTGGAAATGCTGCTGAAAGAGAAAATAGTGAGGTTTCTGGAGTCCAGCGGATTATAGGATCCGAGGCAGCATGGATTCACCAGAGGCAGGTCTTGTCAGACAAATCTGATTGCTTTCTTTGACTGGGTGACCAGGGAGTTAGACTGAGGGAGAGCCCTAGATGTGGTGTATTTAGATTTCAGTAAAGCCTTTGACACTGTTCCTCACAGGTACTTATAAACAAACTGAGCACCCTAGGGATGGACCCTAAAGTTATTGCTTGGGTTAGAAATTGGTTGGGTGAGAGGCGACAAAGAGTACAGGTAAATGGAGCTCACTCTGAGGAGAAGGATGTTACCAGTGCTGTGCCCCAGGGATCTGTACTTGGTCCGATTCTTTTTAACATCTTTGTTAGTGATATAGCGGAAGGGCTGTCAGGTAAGGTTTGCCTCTTTGCGGTTGATATCAAAATATGCAATACAGTAGACACCCAGGAAGGTGTAGATAACATGAGGAGGGATCTAGCTAAGCTTGAAGAATGGTCTAGAATTTGGCAGCTGGGATTTAATGTTAAAAAATGTAAGGTCATGCATTTGGGCTGCAGCAATCCAAGGGAGCAATATAGTATAGGGGGTGAAGTACTATTGTCTACTAAAAAAGAGCGGGACCTAGGCGTGGTTGTGTCTGATGATCTTAAAGTAGCTAAACAGGTAGAAAAGGTGATGGCAAAAGCTAGAAGGATGCTTGGGTGCATACAGAGAGGAATGGCTAGCAGAAAAAAGGAGGTAATAGTGCCTCTAAGTCTTTGGTGTAACCTCATTTGGGCGTATAGTGTGCAATTCTGGAGACTGCACCTTCAAAAGGATGTGAACAGGATTGGAATCATGCAGAGGGTGGCTACTAAAATGGTTAGTGGTCTTCATTATAAAGCATATGAGGACAGACTTAAGGATCTTAATATGTACACCTTAGAGGAAAGGCGGGATAGAGGTGATATGATTGAGATGTTTAAATACCTCCGTGGCATAAATGTTCAGGGAGAGAGCCTCTTTCAATTGAAAGCAAGTTCTGCTATGAGGGGACATGGGATGAGGGTAAAGGGAGATAGATTCAGGAGTGATATGCGGAAATATTTCTTTACGGAAAGAGTGGTGGATTTGTGGCATAGTCTCCCAGTGGAGGTGGTAGAGATGAGGACAGTAACTGAATTCAAAAAAGCATGGTACAAACAGAGGATCTCTAAAGGAAAAAAGGGGACTGTTGTAGTTGTTGATATGGAAGGACAGACTAGATAGGCCATGTGGTCTTTATCTGTCATCATGTTTGTATGTTTCTATGTCACCAATCCCCTGGTCCAATCGCTGCATTGGTGAACAGTTCCTCAGAACTTGCTCAAAGGTCTCCCCTTTTAGAAGGCCTCGCCCCAGAAGATCTTGACAACAGATGCATCCAAATTGGGATGGGGAGCTTATCCTGATAGCTTCTGCACTCAGGGCAATTGGTTCATTCAGGAAAGTCTTCACCAGATCAATGTCTTGGAGTTGAGAGCCATAGCAAATGCTCTACAGGCCTTCCAAGATGAGCTGGCCAACCAAATGGTCCTTATTCAGACCGACAGTTAGGTTGCTATGTTCTATATGAACAAGCAGGGGGGACACAGGCTCATATCTTCTGTGCTTGGGAGATGGTCTGGTTGTGGAAATTCACCATCACTCACGGGATGGAGCTGAGAGCCGCATATCTGCCAAGAGACCAAAACGCTCTGGCAGACAGACTGAGTTATGTTCTTCAGTCACACGAATGGACGCTGAACGGTTACGGCCTGTATCTTTTGGATATGGAGCACTCCCTTGATAGACCTGTTTGCCATTCCACAAAACGTCCAAGTAGATCACTTTGGCCCCAGAGTGGGTTCTTAAAGCAGGTTGGCGTTCGATGCTTTCTTCCTGCACTGGAGGAAGGCTCTCCGTATGCCTATCCTCCAATAACTTTCATAGTGATGACCCTTCTAAAGCTCCAGTCAGACAGAGGTACAATGATACTCATCACACCATATTGGCCCAGACAGCCGGGTTCCCTCTCCTGCTGCAACTATCCACTCAGGAACCCCTCTGGCTTGGCCATGTGCCAGATCTAATATCTCAGGACGACGAACAGATGCTACATCCCAACCTCCAGTCCTGTCGGAATTCCATCTGCCTGACAACATCACTGATATCCTCCTAGCCTCCCTGAGGGCCTCAACGAGAAGGTCTTGCGCCTATAAGTGGAAGAGGTTTGCTGTCTAATGTGAGGGCCAGGCCTTAAATCCTCTTGTCTGTCCCACACGGAAAATGCTGGAGTATCTGCTACACCTCTCTGACTCTGGCCTTAAATCCAACTATGTCCTGGATCATTCCAGCGCAATTGGAGCTTACCATTGCAGTGTAGAGGGAAAGTACATTTCAGTATAGCCTTTGATTGTCTGCTTCATGAGAGGACTGCTCCTCTTGAAGCCTCCATACAAGCACCCCTCCGCTGTGGTTTGGGACCTCAGTGTGGTACTGACGCAGCTCATGAAAGCTCCCTTTGAGCCACTTAGTTCCTGTCGGTCTTGACCTGGAAGGTCTTGTTTTTTGTAGCAGTCACTTCAGCACACTGAATAAGTGAGCTACAAGCTTTAGTAGTTCATCCACTGTACATCAGATTATATTATAATAGAGTTGTTCTTTATACTCATCCTCGTTTCCTTCTGAAAGTGGTTTTGGATTTCCATCTGTCATTCCATAGTGTTGCCAACATTTTTTCCATGGCCTCATGCCTACAAAGGGGAAGCAGTGGAGAAGACAAAGGACCATAGACAGTTCAGTCAGCTTTTTGTTTCTTTTAACCCCAGCAAGCTGAGGGCTGCCATTGCCAAATGCTCTTTCAATTTGGCTAGCAGACTGCATTTCCTTCGCTTATACCCAGGCAGGTCTGAGCCTTGATGGTCATGCCACGGCTCACAATGTCTGAGCCATGGCTGTCTGTGGCCAACTTGCGCTTGATCTCCATGGAAGAGATCTGCAGGGCTGCAACATGGTCTTCTGTCCACACATTCACATCTCACTACTGCTTGGATGGTGATTCACAAAGCGACAGCAACTTGGGCCAATCTGTACTCCAGCATCTGTTTGGGGATTAGAATCCAACTCCATCCCCCCAATGCCCTTCTGTCCATCCAGGCTACCAAAAACAAACGCAGAGGAAAAACATAGGAAAGCAGAGAATAAAGAAGCGAGAATTCCCATCACTGTACATAGTTGAGTTTTTGAGTTTCATTGTTTTGCATTGCCCCTGTTGGGCTTCTTGGCAGCTGCCTTGGTTTTCGTTTGGTTGGAGCTTGGAGGTCCCATGCTTGAAGACTCATTCCTGCTTGTCCACAGAGAACAGATAGTTACTCACCTGTAGCAGGTATTCTCTGTGGACAGCAGGAATAAGCACTCACAACCCTCCCACTTCTCCGAGGAGTTTTATTCTGTTACAGCTATATTATCAGACTGAAGATGGCACTGCAGTAGCAGGTGGGAAGGAGGTGCTTAGGCACAGTGGAGCCTCCCAAAAGCTTCCAATAGAAGCTGGGGGACTTTCCCGTGCAGGGCTGTATTGGAAATGTCACCCATGTGTGAGGACTTATTCCTGCTGTCCACGGAGAATACTTGCTACAGGTGAGTGACTACCTTTTCTTCTTAAGAAATGGACTGTCAGGTTTTGTGATATACACATTCTCGGAGCCAGTTTTGAATAGCCCATTATTATTCAGTGTGTGTAAGTATTGTTATCCCTGGTGCATTATAGCCAGCTTTGAGAAAAAGCACCTGTGATTAGTTTGCTTTCAAAATCAGCAGCTACAAAGTGCAAGTATGAAAGTGACCTGTATGCTGTCCACTCGCTGTTTGTGCAGGTTCCTAGGTGGGGGGGGGGGGGGTGCAGGGGAGCATAGTGGTATGTTTTTGAAAATGTACATGCAGCATTTTTCTACCCCAATCTAAACCCTTCCCATCTGCCCCTTCCCTAACAAAGGCCTTTTTGAACCATCTAGAAGCTTACATATCATTTAGCCAGGAAGTGTGGAGGGGCAGTATAATCACTAAAGGGCTCTGAAAAATTCCCTGCTTGATATTTAATATTCCATCTTTCCAGTGACATTTTTTTCACTTTATTAGCCCTTGCGAAGAACTGTGCTAGAAGTGTCACATGGGGCAGGATCCACTTGGGTCATTCAATGAATTTCATGTTTTGAGACTCAAGAAATATGAACCAGTCCAATGAACTGTGTGAGGTAGTTTGTGACTCTTCCCCTGCCACAGATGTTTGCACAGAGTGGAGTGGAGGAGTGGCCTAGTGGTTGGGGCAAGGTACTTCAGGCCGGGGGTTCAAATCCCCTTCTAACTCAAACCAATGACTATGGTTAATCAATGATTCCCTAATCTGGATTGCTCGCTCCAATTTATAATCTCGTTCATCCTTAGCCTATAGAGCCCAAAACACATGCTAATTTACTGTACATAGTTGTTAATATTTGTTACCCCAGTTATCCCTGTTTTATTCCCTGTTATCTGTAAACTTGACATATGTTATATGTTTTAAGTATAAAGTTGTTAAATTGTAAACCGCGCTGATGATGAATAGCGCGGTATATAAAAGCTGTTAAATAGAGGACAGCAACCTTGGGCCGGAAGGACTGGGATTTTCTAGTCCCACAGGTGCTCCTTGTGGTCTTGGGCAAGCCACTTAACCCTCCATAGCCCATGTTCCCTGTAAAATAGTTATCTCCAAGTTATAATACCCTGTTCAATGTAATTTCAGTTTGTTCAATGTAAACCGCACTGATGCAGAATAGTGCGGTATATAAGAGAATGTAAATAAATAAATCAACCGTGAAAAATTATTTAAATGTAAACATTGGTGATGAAATTCTTCCAGAGGGTGGCTTCATCTGACCTTGTGGGTGCCTGTGACATACACCCCTGGAGGAATGTTCCCAAGTGTCCTTTTCACACTATTTTTTGCCAGATCTGTGTGTGTGGTATAATTGCTTAAAAAAGAGTACCTAGAGCTTTAGTCTTAGAGCAGCCATATGTAAATTTCCAAGTCATCTTTTTATACTAAATGATTCCCCTCTGAGGGGTCATTTAAAAAAAAAATGACCAATTCCAAAACCCTGGAATTTTGAAGGGATTTTTTAATTTGTGTTTTTTTTCAAGCTAATTTATGTTTTGTCTTTAATGTGGGTTCTGTCTTCAGTTATTGGAAGCGCAGGCTGACTACCATAGAAAAGCGCTAGCAGTCTTAGAAAAGGTGCTTCCCGAAATCCAAGCCCAACAAGGTAATGTCCCAGAGCGCGCTCTCCTACTCCCTCCGCTTCCAAGCTTAAGGATATGCGCTCACTCTTTTTCCCACTCCTAGAGTTTGTCGCCTGGTGCGCTGTCTGTTCTTCCCAGCTCTTTGCCTGGTGCCCTTGTCCACTTTCACCTTTCTTTACTGCTGGTACTGGAGCTGCTTTACCTCTGCTGTCCACTTAGACACCTCCTGCTTCTCATTCGATTACACTCGGCCAGGATTCTTAAGCTGCTTTTGCTGATGCCTCTGCTGGTACCGTCTCCTGCTCCTACACCATATGGCTGAACATTGTTCACTCTTGGGCCTTTGTCCACATTGCAGCACTGAGTTAATGTGTTTGTGCACCAAGCTCTACCACAAGTTCTTTGTGCTGCAGTGGCTGTCCCTGTTAGACAAGATGAAATGCATCATGGTGTGAAGCTGCCATACACAGTATTAGTGTTTATAGAACCATTTTTGTAAGCTGCCATTCTGTTATCAGGTTATATAGTAATTTAATAGTCCACCTAAGATATGAAGCTGGTAATGTCCCTTTGCATGTTGAAGCTGGGCTTGTACACCTCACCAGATTTTGCCACCTTGGCCTCTAGGGTGTCCAGCTTCCTCACAGCTTGCTTTTTTTTTTTTACAGAGACAGCTTTATGAGCAGTGAGCAAAGCAGGCCATGAGGGTCAGCCCTTTGCATCCCTTTCCTCACCAGCTGCCTGGGCCCTAGATACAGCGCTTGTATTCTGTACCTAAATTCATCTGCTCTTGTCACACTGCCATAGACCCAGAAATTCAGTTTCTAACTTTCGCAGACCCACGAGAAATGCAGTCACTGAAGGACTCACTCTTTTTTATACTTTCTAACAAATGGAATGTTGTAAAGAATTATATAGAAGGGATCAATTGTTCATCCCTCCATTGGCACAAGAACATGCCAAAGGACAGATTTAGTAAATTGGATGTACAGGAAGAAAATGTGAATATCTTGGACAGACTTGAAAACTAGAAATATTGGGTCCGTATTTTCAGAAAATAAGTCTCCCAAATTAAATCCCCCATTGCTTTTTATGGGAGAGTGAGCAGTAGAATGTTGACCCCTGCTGCTCCCCTTCCCCCACCCTTCCAGGTGGTTGGGTGAAAGTAAGATGGACAGATAGGAAAAAATGAAATGAAACAGCTGGTGAAGGATGGCATCCATAGGGGTTTAAAGTCCACCACCTTCCCACACGCATATACTTTGTCGCCCATCATCCATGCCATCTTGTATACATTTGCACACGCACACCTAAGTCACACATTTATTTATTTATTTTTTATTAACAATTCTTAACAATTCTTACACATACTCTTATCCACCTACGCACACACTTATGCCCCACTCTTTCTACAAAATCTGTATTGTAAAGCATTCCTGTAGCCATACCTACTCCTGCTTTTCCTGCTGCTTGTAACAGAGGAAGCAAGAAGCGTGTGAAAGGAGCCTTTAGCTTTTCATTTTTTTTCCCCTTAAGGACTCCTTTTTGAGAAGCCCACACTGACTATCCTCTGCCACTGTCATGTCTTTTAGATTCTGGGATACCTTTGAGGTTAGAACAGAGCTAGGTTTCTTTGCACCTCTGTCTGCTCTCATGCACTTGTTCTCTCATTAGAAAAATGGAGCGAGAAGCCTGCCTTTGGGACACTGTTAGAGGAGCATCTAAAACGTAGCGGACGAGAGATTGCGCTCCCTATTGAAGCCTGTGTCATGATGCTGCTGGAGACCGGCATGAAAGAGGAGGTCAGTTCTTGGGCCTGTTCGGAGCAGAGGAACAGCAATCCAGTTGTGGAGATAGTGTGATAGATAGTCTGAAAGAGTCATATTAGTTTTGTTTTTAGAATCTGGATTACATCCCATAAGCCTGTGAATCTTATGAAAAGACTGACGTTTGGGGAAAGCATAATCATTTAGTTGTAATTATTTTCCAAAGGTAATCCTTGCCTTTTGATGGTGGTTTTTTCTCTTGTCCTGCTCCTTGAGCTGTGCTACCATTTTATTTGCTCTCTGCCTGCTCTGCTTTTAACCACTGCCTCCATGGCGCCCCCTTGCTGCTGTGGATCAGGCATCAAGCTCATGGTTTCTGCATGTCCATTCAACCACTGGACCAGCCCCTAAGATGGTGTGTGACTGAATTTATATACTCCAGTCTCCTTCCTCTGGCGAGTTGCACACTTTGTATATCTACAACAGTTTAAGTCTGAAAGATCTTTGGAGTGAAAAGATGACTGCTTCTTGGTAAGATTCTGAGGGCAGCATTTGACAGGGTCCTAGAAGGAGTCTAGTGGTTAGAAGCAGAGAAGGCAGGGATCAAATCCCACTGACACTCTGTAATTTTCAGCAACCAATTTACCCCATCTCAAGTGCAAAAACGTCCTGGTTGATTTAACAGTTTTTAAATTAAATTCTAGATATTCCATGCCAGTATCTGGATACTAGCTGTTGCCAAATCTCTGGATTCAACAATAAATACCAGCACTAGCTAGATGACGATGATAGTGTCTGAATATCAAGAGGATGGCTTTTGTTGCTTCCAGTTCATACTGCTAGACCAGTCCAGACAAGCGGGTTATGTCCCCCTTCCCAGCAGATGTTGGAGACAGAGAAAAAAACACTCCAGAGCTGTGATTGGTTGGGCTCTGGGTGACGTAGGAGTGCCCCTAGAGGACCTAGTCAGTATTTTCTGTCTCCAGTAGATGAAGGTGTTAAACAATCTTGCCTCTTACCTGAATGCACTCAGAGCACACAAGAGGTGTTTCTCTAGTTTCTCAGGTCCCCTCTCTTATAGCTGTATTGCTTTTAAACTATAGTTAGTGACAATACAGCAGGGTCTAAGCTCCTGATCCTTAGATCAGTGGAGGTCCCCATTATAATCAGCTCCTAGCCTCTGCCACGGAGCCTGTGTAGCTGGGGGTGGATCAATCTATCAAATTTTTTGCAATCCAGTCAGTTATAATTTTTACAGCCTCTTTAGAGCATTTCCCTGCAAGCCTCTGCTTCTCTGCAGTACAGTGAGTACCTGCTTGGGTTCCCTCGCAGCGATTTTCTTACTTCCGGTTTTATAACTGCACGGGTATCACTGGGTCTGTATCTCTTCAATTTTTGGCAGCACTCCTCTCCTCCCCCAGCAATTTCGCTGCGTTTTTGAGGTTTTTAGAGCTTAGGAAACTTTTATTTTGCAGTTTTTCTGTGCCAGCGGCCATTTTGAATTGGGAGAAATTTCTCTTCAGTGTTTGTGTTTTGTTTTTTTTGCGGGAACAGCTCTGGGCAGCCATTTCAAAACATTTAACATGCTGTGAAGGCACAGGGAGTTTCAAAATCCCTTTACTTTGAAGAGTCTTTTCCCTAAGCCTACACTGATTTTTGTTTAAAAAAAAAAAAAGTTTAAGCCTCTGCAATGCCTGTTTCTCTGCACAGGTGCATTGTATGTGATAAGAAGCAGAAGGAGTTAATAGATCGCTTGTGTTCCACCTGTATGCTTCATCCAGGAGAATCTTCCTCCTCCATATACCCACTGCGCTGCCATCTGGTGACATCAGCGCCCTTAACTCCTCCCTCCTTAGAGCCCCTGCAGCTGGGTCTACCTGCAGAGAAAGGACTCGGTCAGCTCCCATTTTGCTTCCACAGCCGCTGGAAGCCACAGCAGCTTCAGCTGACAGTGAGTTCCTGACGCTCTTCCCCCAGGCATGGCACCTGTGGCATTCGGAGTCTTTTGGAATACCACCAGCACCCACCCTGGTAGCAGACAAAGATACGGCAGGGTCTCGCAAGCAGTCCTATAAGACCTCAGACCTTAAAGCAGTACGTCCTCCCAGGAACGTTGCATGTGGCTTGCAGGGTACTACGGATATCCAAGAAGACTTTAAACCTTCGGAGGTGAGCCCTGATTTATCGGAGAAAGAAGATGGGGAATATTCTCCGTCTGATTCTTCGCTGACCGTTCAAGAGAACTCTCGAGATATCAGACTTTTTCGGAAAGAGGAGTTGCCGGCCCTAATCACACAGGGTGATAGTCGCTATGCCTCGCCGACACTCCTGATCCACAGAGGTCCCAAGCTCTGTTGCAGCCGGATCCTATTTTGTAAGGTATTCGTAAACCTTCCAAAGCCTTTTCCTTTCCAGCGGAATTGCAGCAAATGGTATCTCGGGAATGGGACTCTCCAGATTCTTCTTTCCGCACCGCACACCATATTGGTTAGTTGTATCCTTGGTCTCCCACTGACCTCGACCGTTGGCTGACATACCCAAAAGTGGATGCTTTGGTGACCGGGGTCACTAAGCATACAGCTATTCTGTTTGAGGGTGGAGCGGCACTCCGAGACCAACAGGACCGTAAGGTCGAGAACCTACTTAAGACAGCTTTTTCACCCTCCATTCTTTCCCTACAAGCTCCCTCCCTCCGATGGATTCAGCAGCTTACAGACGAATCAGTTGGCGCGTCTTGAATCAGTCGCTGCATTCCTGGCAGATGCCTTTTATGTTCTATGACTGTCAGCTCGTTCCGTGGCGGCGGTGGCAGTGGCTAGAAAGATGGCTATGGTTGCGTCAATGGGCAGCGGATGTTGCCTCTAAGACCCATCTGTCTATGTTGCCTTTTAAAGGGAGACTCCTTTTTGGCGAGGATCTTGATAAATTGGTGAAAGATCTGGGAGAGGTGAAGCCACAGCGTTTACCTGAGGACAGGCCAAAGACATCCTCTTGTCGTGGATCTCGATCCCACGGTTTTCGGCGATTTTCTAAATCTCAGGATTCACGAAGATACCGCGCCTTTAAGCCAGGTGCCTCTTCTGCTTCTGCCCATCACTTTGGACAGAGAGCTCAGTCCTTTTGAGGAGCCCGCAAAGGAACGGACTCGTACTCTGGCCCAGGGAAGTTCCCTGGAGCCTCCCATTCTTCCCGCTGATGGGACGGTCCGCCCACTTGAGATCCTTCTGCCTGTAGGCGGACGGTTGACCCTTTTTTCTTGACAGTGGGCACTCATAACTTCAGATTGATGGGTCCTCGATAGTTTCTCACGGCTATTCTCTCGAATGTTGCTGACTCATTCATGATGCCTTCCTGGTCTCTCCAGGATGCTCGGCGGAAAGACGAGTGGCCATTCAAACTACTGTTCAGAGGCTTCTCTCCTTAAAAGCCATTAGTCCAGTCCCTCCATTAGAAAGAAGGCTAGGCCATTATTCCATCTATTTTGTGGTGCCCAAGAAAGATGGCTCTTTTCGTCCAATTTTGGACCTCAAAGGCGTAAATCGCAGCCTTTGAGTACCTCACTTCTGGATGGAGACCCTACGGTCAGTCATTCACTCAGTACGCCGGGGAGAGTTTCTAGCGTCCTTGGATCTCGCGGAAGCATATTTTCATATTCCCATTCGAGAAGATCACCAGCGTTTGCTGCGTTTTTTAGTTTCCTGCCAACATTTTCCTTTCGGGCAATGCCCTTTGGCCTAGCCTCGGCACCTCGAACTTTCTCAAAGGTGATGGTGGTTGTGGCGGCAGCCTTACGCAAGCAGGGAATCAGAGTACACCTGTACTTGGATGATTGGGTCATTTGCGCGGACTCCCTTCCAGAAGCTCGCAAAACTGTTTCCACGGTAGTTGCCTTCCTACAGCAGCTCGGTTGGGTGTTCAACCGCACCAAAAGTTGCCTCCATCCGTCTCAAGAGATCAAATTTCTCGGAGCACGCTTTGATACCTGTCAAGGGCTTGTATTCCTGACTCAAGCATGTTTCCTAAAGCTGGTTTCTCAGCTCTGAAGCTTTTTGGCCCAAAGAGCCCCCCCGGACATGGGATTATCTGCAAGTCCTGGGATCCATGGCCGCCACCATCGTACCTTGGGCAAAGGCTCACATGCGCTGTCTACAGGCCGCTCTACTTTCCAGATGGTCCCCAGTGACAGACTACCAGACCCGTCTCCCGTTACAGCTACAGGTCTGCTGCAGTCTACAGTGGTGGCTTGAATCTCACAATCTCCTCAGTGGAGTACCGTTGGAAAACCCACGCTGGATCTTGCTGACAACAGACGCCAGTCTGTCCAGATGGGGAGTGTAGGGTATAGTAGTAGCACAAAAATAAGTTAGACTCTCTGTCTAGGGGAATATGGCTACTATCCCAGCCCAAAGTTCTGTGAGTTATTCTGGCAATGAGCCACGAAAGAATTCTGGTCTGCAGATATATATTAGACTTTATTATAGGCAACCAAATAGAAAAATATACACACACATATATGGCTAATTAGAAACATAAAGTAACAATTTGTTATTGTACAGATATACAATTGGACAACGTAAGAAATCACGGATTAGGAACCAGACGTCACTGATTCGCTCTGCACTGAGGAAAGCAAGAAATATATTGCTAACCCCTTTGCCCATCCAGGAGAGGAGAGATAAGCCAGTACCTTAGCTCCGTCGGCACTCAGAAGCAGCTTCTAGCTAGTGCGGGCTCTAGCCTCGTCAGGCGAGCCGCAGTAAGTCCGAACCGGAGGTATCTGTGAAAGTCTTATCTCAGACCTGTGGAGGACGGCCTAGCCCACACGTAGGGGCCGTCTGGCGGAAGGCTCAGGGCGCAGGAATCAGGTACGCAGTGCACAGCAGCAGGACCGGTGCAGAAGTCTGTATGTCTAGGTGGGGAAAAGCCCCAACTCATTCTTACTCTCCAACTTACAACTAAAGTTTCCAGCGCAGAATGCAGAATTCTGTGTGAGAATCCTCCGTCATAGGTCCGATGATTGGTTGGCAGCAGGCAATCTGAGGTGTTCTCAGCGAATCAGGAGGTCGATGATGAGCAGCTTCTTGCAAACAAAGGAGCCATGGTAAAAGTCAGGCAGAAGCAACAGTATGTAACTTCTGGGCATGTACAAGTGTCCAAGGCCAGCCACGGACCTCTGTATGCATGCTTAGAAACGCTGATCCAGCAGTTGCTTGGAGAACAGGTTTGTAGCTGAACACAGCAAAAGTGAAGTCAAGAATCCATCTTGTTTTGTGCAGTTTGGTTCATTTTGGTTCAGGCCTGAGTTGCTGAGCAGGCCGGAGATTTGCATGTAGAATTGCAGGGGTACTAGCCCTACAGGAGAGCACTGTCGCACTCACTCAGCGCAAGGAACTTGGATGACGCGCAACGCGTGATGCACAATCAACAGGCTCGAAGCGAGAGCAGCTCGATTCATCTTACTGACATTTCAGTGGTTCAGATCCTATGCGACCATGCCACTGCAGTGTCCTATCTCAACCGCCAGGGCGGCATCAAGTGCACAGGGGTATCGAAGGAGATGTCCCTTCTCTTCCCTTGGGCAGAAAGGAACCTTCAAGCTTTCTCAGCACAGCATATAGCAGGGACCAGCAACGTGAAGGCAGATTTTCTAAGCCGACACACTCTCGATCCCGGCAAATGGTAACTGGCCCCACAAGCGTTCCAGACGATAGTTCAGAACTGGGGGCAGCCGAAAGTAGATCTCATGGCGTCAGCCATGAATGCGAAAGTTCCGATCTTCAGTCGCTGGAGGGAACACAAATCTCAAGGCATAGATGCCTTGATGCAGCCATGGCCGAAACACCAGTTGCTCTATGTATTCCCACCTTGGCCAATGATCGGAAGAGTCCTGCAACGGATCAGGGAACACCCAGGGTCCAGTAATCTTAGTGGCCCCAGACTGGCCCCAAAGACCATGGTATACTGATCTCATAAGACTATCTCAAATCCCTCCTCTGCGACTGTTAACTCCCTTCGGACTTCTCAGGCAAGGACCTATCTTGATGGAAGATCCAACTCCCTGCTTGCTTACAACTTGGTTCTTGAACGCCGTAGATGAGTAAATTAGACTTACCTGCTAATTGTTGTTCCTTGCGGAACTCTAGTCCAGTCCCGGAACCATAGAGTTGTGAACCTCCACCAGCAGCTTTGGAGACTGAATATCTTCAACTCTTTGATCATCCAGCTATATGCAGCCCCATGGACCGCCCACACATCAGTACCTATTGACAAAGCATACTAAGCAGAGCAACAAATAAGTAGATATAACCATACAGTGGAAAAAAGGATCCTGACCCTAAAGATCCCACTACTAGCGAAAAAAAAAATTTTTCTTTTTTTTTCTGTATTTCTTATGAACAATCTCCCGCCTACGGGAAGGCGGACCAGAACAGCTGTGGCGACCCCTGCGCAAAACACAAGCAACAATGCCCCACCTTGATTACGCCAATGCGATATTACATGGCCTTCCAAAGAGTACGACCAACCCCTTACAACTTGCAATGAACTCAGCCGCAAGATTCCTCCACGGAGCCTCCAGAAGATCCCACATTACTCCAATACTAAAACAGTTGCATTGGCTCCCCATACAAGCCAGGATCTCTTTCAAGATTCTAACTATGACCCATAAGGCCATCAAGAAATACCCAGCCACTGCCATTTCTGAGCTAGTATCAATTACACCTCCTAATCGGGTAAGGAGATCCAATGCCTCAAATACCCTCATTCTCCCTAAGGCAAGCACTAAGTGCTCCCAAGTTACCAGTTCTAGAGCCTTTGCCTTCTTTGCACCATCCTGCTGGAACGCTCTACCCGCAACTATCAGAACTATCAGTGATCTCTGTCAATTCAAGAAGGCACTGAAACATCACCTTTTTCTCATTCACTATGATGCCTCAGTCTCCACCTCACATCCACCCACTTCCACACCTCAACGCAGCTCCCCAAGCACATGCATCTCACACTCTTGACTGAATACTCGCAATCACACACTTAACCTTCCCCCACTATGAGATGCTTGTACAGTTCATTTAACCCTTTATATAGCTCCATAAAGTGGTTTGTATATATTTATCATGTTTTTCCCTGTTAAAAATTGTTTTAATGTATACCCAAGTTATGATACCTGTTTATTGTAAACACAAATCAGCAATCTGAGATGTGTAGTTTAATGTTCACTGTAAACCGCGCTGATGTCAATAGCGCGGTATAAAAGAGACTTTAAATAAATAAATAAATTAATTAAATAAACAAGAGGCGCCACCGCTCACCCTCCAAATTGGCCCCGAAAGGGAACTAAGGCGTGCTGCAAGCAGGGGAGCTCTGACCGAAAGCATAGAGAACAGAAACCCTGGCAGACTCCTATAATGACTGTATCTTCTTGGCTGGCAGCGAGAACCGAGAGACAGGGAGGGATCCGGGACTGGACTAGAGTTCCGCAAGGAACAACAATTAGCAGGTAAGTCTAATTTACTCTTCCTTAGCGTCTCTCTAGTCCAGTCCCGGAACCATAGAGGATGTAACAGAGCAGTATATCTCAACGGAAGGGCCTCGCTAGTCCAGCCTGAAGCACCCGAGAGCCAAACCGCGCATCCGACGCCTCCTGCACATCCAGACGATAGTGCTTAGCAAAGGTGTGCAAGGACGACCACGTCGCCGCCCGACAAATATCCACCGCCGGCACCAAGCTAACTTCTGCCCAAGACGCCGCCTGCGCCCTAGTCGAGTGAGCCCGAAGCCCGGCAGGAACCATCTTGCCGTGTAAAAGGTATGCCGACGAAATCGCCTCTTTCAAGCAGCAGGAAATGGAAGACTTAGACGCCGCTTCCCCCTTGCGCGGACCGCCAAAGGCGACAAACGATCGGACTTACGGAAGGACGCCGTTTCCTGCAAATACCGGCGAAGTGCTCGACGGACATCCAACGCATGCAAGGAGTTATCCGTGTGCTTACCGCGTTCCTTGGCAAACACCGGGAGAGACACCACTTGATTCATGTGAAACGCCGAAACTACCTTAGGCAAAAACGCGGGAACCGGTCGCAATACCACCTTGTCGGCCGAGAAAGACAGAAAGGGTTCCCTACACGAAAGCCTGCAACTCCGAAATCCTGCGAGCTGACGCGATCGCCACCAGAAACACAATCTTCAATGTCAAGTCCTTCAACGAAGCTTGCGCCAAGGGTTCAAATGGCGAAGCCACCAGAGACCTCAACACCAAATTCAAGTCCCACGAGGGAACTAAAGCTCTGCACGGAGGACGCATAAGCAACACCGCTCGCAAGAAGCGCTTCACATCAGCATGGGACCCCAATAGCTGGCCCTGAACCTTGCCTCAAACACGCAAGAGCTGCAAGTTGTACCCTCAAGGAACTGGCCGCCAGGCCCTTGTCCACCCCTGCTTGCAAGAAGGAGAGGATCTGAGGAACGGAGGTCCGCAAAGGCCGCAATTCGCGATCCGCACACCAGCTCTCAAAAATACGCCAGACCCAGACATACGCTAGCGACGTGGACCGACGCCATGCCCGCAACAAGGTAGCAATGACCTCCGGAGAATAACCTTTGGCTCTCATTCGCGCCCTCTCAATAGCCATGCCGTAAGCAAGAATCGAGCCACCTGAGGCATCTGCAGTGGCCCCTGCCGAAGGAGATCCGGCCGAGGAGGAAGCAGCCACGGATCGGCCATACTCAACCGCACCAGATCCGCGCATACCAAGGCCGACGAGGCCAGTCCGGGGCAATCAGAACCACGGGACCCGGATGCTGCTCGATCCGCAGCACCAGGCGACCCACCAGAGCCCACGGAGGAAAGACATAGAGCAGCCCGTACCTTGGCCACCTTTGTGCCAATGCATCGAGGCCTTCCGACATGCGTTCCTGACGCCTGCTGAAGAACCATTTGACCTGCGCGGACTCGAAGGTCGCCATGAGGTCCATTATCGGCAGACCCCAACGACGGACCAGCAACGCAAATACCTCGGGATGTAGAGACCACTCTCCGGGGTCTACTCTGCGACGACTCAAAGTCCGCCTCCACATTGTGAACCCCCGCGACATGCTGGGCCGACAGACATTGAAGATTTATTTACATTCTCTTATATACCGCGCTATTCTGCATCAGTGCGGTTTACATTGAACAAACTGAAATTACATTGAACAGGGCATTATAACTTGGAAATAACTATTTTTACAGGGAACATGGGCTATGGAGGGTTAAGTGGCTTGCCCAAGACCACAAGGAGCACCTGTGGGACTAGAAACCCCAGTCCTTCCGGCCCAAGGTTGCTGTCCTCTAGTGGGATTTGAACCCCCGACCTTTCGGCCTGAAGTACCTTGCCCCAACCACTAGGCCACTCCTCCACTCTGCCCATTCTAGAAGCAGATCCGCCTCCGCTTCCAACGCCGCACTGCCTGTGCCTCCCTGGCGATTTATGTAGGCTACCGTGGAGGCATTGTCGGACAGCACCCTGACCGCCGCTCCCTGCAGCCAAGGCTGAAACGCAGTCAGAGCCAACCACACGGCTCTCATTTCCAGACGGTTGATGGACCACTGGCTCTCCCGCGAGGACCACTGGCCCTGAGCAATCTGACCCTCGCAATGAGCCCCCCAGCCGCTCAAACTGGCATCCGTCATCAGCAGACGCCAGATGGGAGACTCCAAGGGCATACCGTTCGCCAGAGAGCGGCGACGTAACCACCAGCGAAGGCTGCGCCGCACCCCCAAGGGGCAAACTAACTGACGAGCTAGCGAGTCAGACTGATGACACCATCGACGCAGCAGTGCTCGCTGCAGGGGCCGCATGTGCGCCCTTGCCCACGGAACTACCTCGATGGTCGCCGCCATCGTGCCAAGAAGCTGAAGGTATTGCCAAGCCGAGGATGACCGTCTCGCTAGAAACTGCTCCACCAGCCGCCTCAGGGCCTGCGCTCTGTGCACTGGGAGAAAAACCTTCCCGTTGCCGGTCTCGAAACGCGCCCCCAAATACTCCAAGGTCTGCGAGGGAAGAAGGCTGCTCTTCGCCCGATTGACCACCCAGCCTAACGACTGCAAAATCTGTACGACCCGTGCCGTCGCTCGGAGACTCTCCTCCCTCGACTTCGCCAGGATCAACCAGTCGTCAAGATAGGGATGCACGAGGACACTCTCCTTCCGCAGGAACGCCGCTACCACCACCATGATCTTTGTGAAGACCCGTGGCGCCGTCGCGAGGCCGAAGGGCATGGCTTGAAACTGAAAATGGCCCATCGGCAGTGCAAACCGCAGAAATCTTTGATGTTCCCAATGAATGGGAATGTTCAAATAGGCCTCCGTAAGGTCTAGGGACGTTAGGAATTCCCCCTCGCGGACCGCCGCTATGACCGAGCGCAGCGTTTCCATGCGAAAATGCGACACCCGGAGGCACCGATTCACTCTCTTTAAATCCAGGATTGGTCGAAAGGTGCCCTCCTTTTTCGGCACCACGAAGTAGATGGAGTATCGACCGGACCCTAACTGCCCCTCCGGCACGGGGGCGACTGCCCGGAGCCAAAGCAGCCGGGAAAGTGTATCTGATACGGCTCTTCGTTTCCAGGGAGTGCTGCACGGGGACATAATGAAGGAATCTAGCACCGGTCGATGCAGCTCGAGCGCATATCCCTCTCGTATCACTTCTAACACCCACTGATCGGATGTGATAGCGGCCCAGGCAGGGTAGAAATCCCATAGTCTGCCCCCTACGGGGATCACCGCCACCGGAGCCGGCCTCGCTTCATTGTGACTTTTTGGGGACCTGCGCCTGGAAGGAGCCGAAACCTCTACCTGCCCCCCGAAATCCGCGGAAACTCTGTCCGCAACCCGGGTATCTGGAACGCTGGGACTGACCAAAGCGGGAGGCATGAAATCTCCGAAAGGACTGCTGAGACCCCCGGAAGGTGAAGGTCGGCTTCCCCTGCTTGGGCTTATCCTCCGGAAGCCGACCCCCCTTAGAATCCCCGAGATCTTTAACCAACCTATCCAAGTCCTCTCCAAATAACTGCCTGCCCTTAAACGGCAGCTTACTAAGACGAGCTTTAGAAGAACCATCAGCCGCCCAATTGCGTAACCAAAGAGAACGATGCGCCGCTACCACCGACGCCATGCCGTTAGCCAACCCCCTAATGAGGTCATAGTGGATATCCGCCAAATAAGCGGCACCAGACTCCAATCTGGACACCGCGGCCTCCTGTTCCGCCGACTGGGGCCCCTGCACTGCTGAGACCAGCGGAGGCAGCCGCGCGCCACCCAGGCCCCGGCCACCGCCGCCTGCATTGACAGGGCAGAAACATCAAACGCCTGTCTCAACAAGCTCTCGACCTTTCTATCCTGCGCGTCCTTCAACGCCGCAGCACCTTCCACCGGGATAGTAGTCCGTTTAGTAACCGCGGAAACTGCCGCGTCCACCTTCGGCGAACGAAAAAGCTCTCTATCAGCCTCCGATAGAGGATACAACTTAGGCAATAGTCTAGCCCTGCGCAAGGCGGATTCTGGACTGTTCCACTCCTCCTGGATCATAGCCTTAAAAACCCTATGGAGCGGAAAGACTCTGTGGGAAGTGCGCACCGCCTGCATCAAGGGATCCTCCAACTGGTCCTCCGCAGCGGAATCTTCCACAGGTATGTTCAATACTTTGAGGGTTTTGGCAATCAGTGCCGGAAGTTCCTCTTTATGAAATACACGCACTATTCTACTACTCTGCTCGTCATCAAACAACTCGCCGTCTTCTAAATCTTCCACAGACTCTAGCCCGAGAGCCTCCCCCAGCCCCTCGTGGGACTCATCTCCAGGAGGCGCAGAATCCGCAACACTCGGGGGCTGGCTCTTCTTTTGTGGACCGGTGTCTCCCTCTACTGAAAGTGGGCGCTTCAGCCCACGGCGGGGCGGGACCGAACCTCCACCCGCCGGCTGCAAGAGAGCCAGAGCCTCCTGCATGAGAGAGAAAAAGGCGGGTGGAATTCCCAGGGATCCCTCCTGGACGCCCCCTGCCAACAGGCGCTCTGGCACCTCAGAAATCCCCGGACCAAGGACCGTCTCTGCCTGCCTTGATGTCCCTTCTGTAGACAGGAGGGAGATCCGCACTGGAGCCCTCCAGAGGATCCTCCATGACAGCACCCACAGCAGAACAAGTGGCACAGACTTTGGCTTCCAAATTACTACTTCTACGAATGCCACAAACCAGACACCGAGGACTAGGAGGCATGCCTATGCACACAGCCCTCTACCAGCAAAGCAGAGACACCTTGCTGAAGCAAACAGAGCAGAAAAAAAATCGTGATCTTAAAAGTGCTCAAAAACGCTCCAAATCGCAGGATTAGATAGAGCTGGGGTCAATTAGCTGATATCTGACCAAAAAATTCAAAAACGAAGCTCCTATCCCTAAAAAAAAAAACACGAAGAAAAAATGACTTTAAAAATCCAAGATGGCCGCCGGACCCGATCCCGCCAAAAAAAGTACTATAAAAAGTACCCAAAAGGTCTAAACAAACTCCCCAGAGCTGTTCCAGGCTACCCCAAGGCCTCTATCACTGCCTTTAGAAATAAAAAAGCCCCAAACTCTACTCACCCACACACAGGAGAGGAGGGGGGGTCAAAACTCTGAGAGTGCTGTCCAGCGTGCCTGTCACAAGCTCTGAGTAGCAGTTATCAGAGCCAACATCAGAGTTAATAACCGCTCAGGGCAGCTCGGGGAACCCCTATATCAGTTAGGGGACCCTCATAGCCTACTGCTGTATTTAATTGCTGCAGTTAATTGCCTTCAACCTTCTCCTCACCCACCAAGGGGGTTCGGTAGAAAGGAGACCTGTGTCCTTTGCAGCTCCCCTGCTTGTTTGACCTATGGGGAGACTGACAGAGAGAAAGAGAGAAAAAAAACAGATCAGATAAAGGCAGAAGGGACACAGCCAAAGAATTCCTCCACAGCAGCAGCCCAGCACCTAAACCTAGAAAATAAGAAAACACTAAAGCTCTGCTTATTTGTTCCTAAGGAGCCCAGTTCTGGACTCTGACTTCCAAGCTGCTAGGAGACAGATACTGATGTGTGGGCGGTCCTTGGGGCTGCATATAGCTGGATGATCAAAGAGTTGAAGATATTCAGTCTCCAAAGCTGCTGGTGGAGGTTCACAACTCTATGGTTCCGGGACTGGACTAGAGAGACGCTAAGGAATAGCCCTTAAGGATTACTCTTCCAAGGTAGTATCGACTCTCCTCTATGCTCGCCATTTGTCTGCTAGGGTGTGGCGAGTGTTTGAGTCCTGCTGTACTCAACATCATCTTTCTCCTTGGAGTACAGAAATTCCAGCCATTCTTGCCTTGCTTCAGGAGGGCCTCGACAAAGGCTTAGCTCTTGGCACTCTACGGGTACAGATTTCAGCGCTGACATGTTAGAGGACCGATTCGCGGTCGTTCTCTTGCGTCCCACTCTGATGTGTCATGTTTTCTTAAAGGAGTCAAGCTTCTACACCCTCTGGTCCGTCCACTTGTCCCTTCTTGGGACCTTATTTTGGTATTACGGGCCTTGATGTCTCCGCCCTTCGAGCCTCTAAAGGAAGTTTCCTTAACAGATTTGACACTTAAGACGGTTTTCTTAGTGGCAATAACTTCGGCTCGCCGCATATCGGAACTACAGGCCCTCTCTTGCAAGGATCCGTACTTGTCATTCTTCGCAGAGGGAGTGTCCTTTCACACTGTTCCCTCATTCTTGCCTAAGGTGATTACTCCTTTTCATGTCAATCAGCTTCTTTTGTTGCCTGCCTTTTCAAAGGAACAATGTTCTGGACGTTCCAAGAACCTCCAGATGGTTGATCTCAAAAGGATTCTCCTTCCCGATCTCAGTCACCAATTCTTTTTGCAAGACCAGACATCTTTTTGTGGGACAGCGCTGAGGTATGGCAGCTTCAAAATCTACTATCGCCAGATGGATACGCCATACCATCGAATCAACCTATATTCTGCAAGGCAAGCCAGTGCCTGCTGGTCTTCGCGCACATTCGTCTCGAGCTCAAGCCACGTCTTTGGCCAAGCGATCACACGTAGCCCCTCTTGATATTTGTCGAGCAGCAACCTGGTCTTCCTTGTCTACTTTTGTCCAGCATTATTGCCTGGACATTCAGGCATGTGAGGACAGTTGTTTTGGGGCTAGTGTGCTGTCAGCGGCTCTCTCTGCCCACCCTGGGGTTCATTAGCTTGGGTACTTCCCGCTTATCTGGACTGGTCTAGCAGTATGAACTGGAAGGAGAAATTTCACTTTTAATTTCCTTTCCTGGAATACTGCTAGACCAGTCCAGAACCCACCCCACTGTCAGTGTCACAACTGCTGGTGCAGAGGAGCCGACGTTCTTACTTCAGACATAAACAATTGTATATTCTGGAGAACGTCCACAACAGTGGATTCGGGTTTTTTCTCCAAGGAATGATTGATCCTTCTCCACCCTTCATGGTTCGAGTTGAGGGTTTTAATTGAATTAATTGTTACCTGTACATTGTTGAGTTGGTTAGTCAGGTTTTCTCCTTATGTTGGTGCTTGTCAAAGGAATACTGACTAGGCCTTCTAGGGGCACTCCTATGTCACCCAGAGCCAAACCAATCACAGCTCTGGAGTTTTTTTTTCTCTGTCTCCATCTGCTGGCAGGGGGATATAACCCGCTTGTCTGGACTGGTCTAGCAGTATTCCAGGAAAGGAAATTAACGGTAAGTGAAATTTCTCCTTTCTTGTGTGCATAGATAACCCAAGTTATGTGGTTTGTTATCCTGATATCCAGAAAGTGGCGATTTTTGCTCACTCTTGGCTCTGTCCCTCCCCTTTTCAGATCCATAAAGCTATTGAGCAGCACTGTCATGAATGGTGCTAGTGAATATTCCTCTTGGTGGGAGTTATCTTTAAGTCCTTTTAAATAATGGAACTCTGAGGGCGTGGAAGTATCTGCTGTACCTGCCTGTAACTTGCCTTGTGCTAGTGGTAAAAAAGGGACAGTTAGAAAATAAGAACATAAGATATACCATACTGGGTCAGACCAAGGTCCATCAAGCCCAGTATCCTGTAGTGGCCAATCCAGGTCACAGGTACCTAGCAGTTTCCCCAAAAGACACAGGTTCCTCAATGCTTAATGGTTTATGGACCTTTCCTCCAGGAACTTGTCCAAACCTTTTTTAAACCCAGCTATACTAACAGCTCTTACTACATCCTCCGGTAACAAATTCCAGAGTTTGATTACACGTTGAGTGAAAAAATATTTTCTCTTATTAGTTTTCAATAGGTTACCCTGTAGCTTCATTGCATGTCCCCTAGTATTTTTATATTCTGATGACGTAAACCATAGGTGTCAAACCTGTCCTGGAGGGCCACAATCCTGCCAGGTTTTGGGATAGCCCTAATGAATATGCATGAGATATATATGCATTAGAGAGATCCTGCCAACGTGACTGGTTTGTGGCCCTCCAGGACTGGATTTGGAGACCACTGCTTTACACCTCTGTCATTTAAGATGGTGAATGGGCAAGGTACAGATGTCCTAGACATCAAAAGGGTAGCTAGAATGTGTCACATTCATCCTCGATTCTCACCACCACCAAAAAGATGTCTAATGGACAATATTTTGGTGGTGGTGAGAAGTGAGGAGGAATGTGACAAATTCTATCTAACCTTTTTGATGTCTTGGACATCTGCACCTTGCCCACTCACAATCTTAAATGACAGAGGTGTAAAGCAGTGGTCTCCAAATCCAGTCCTGGAGGGCCACAAACCAGTCAGGTTGGCAGGCTATCTCTAATGCATATATATCTCATGCATATTCATTAGGGCTATCCCAAAACCTGGCAGGATTGTGGCCCTCCAGGACAGGTTTGACACCTATGACGTAAACAATCGATCTACATTTACCCGTTCCACTCCGTTCATTAATTTATAGGCCTCTATCATATCTCCCCTCAGCTGTCTCTTTTCCAGGTTGAAGAGCCCTAACCTTTTTAGCCTCTCTTCATAGGCGTATCCTTCCATCCCCTTTACCATTTTGGTGGCTCTTCTCTGTACTTTTTCTAATAACGCTATATCCTTTTTAAGATATGGCGACCAGAATTGCACATAATTAAGGTGCGGTTGCACCATGGAAGGATACAGAGGCAGTTAAAATCTAACCTCGGAGCAAGAACTTATAAATCTATATCCTTACTGATTATAGGAAGGGGGATTTCAGGTATTATGTTGTGACTTTGCCAACATTAGGGGGTATGTTTACTAAACCGTGCTAATGTAACCAGCGCTAGGTGCAGCGTTAACTGAGCAATGCCATATAAGGAAGTGGGCGTACCGGCGTTGAAGTAGCAATGGCCAAGTAATGTGATAGAGGGCGCCTTGGCTCGTTAACACGCGGTAACCTTAATTTCATGCCAGCACTGTGTTGGAAGCTATAGAGGTGTAGCCCACTGGTTAATACAATGACTGCCGAGCCAGAGGTCATGGGTTCGATCCCTCAGAGTTCTCGTCTAATAAGGCTGTTCGAGGCAATCCCTTTTCCTGCCTGTAACACTCACACATCTCTACAATCTGTGCTGCCAGCAAAAACACCCTCACCTCACTGCCATAACATAAGGTGCCTCATAAGGTGCCCTATAAGGCGCCCCATAGGGCACAGTATAAAGTGCCCTGTCCGCCAAGGCACCTTATAAAGTGCCCTGTGGGGTGCTTTATAGGGCGCCCTATACAGCGCCCTGACTGACAAGGCACTTTATAATGTGCCCTATAGGTTACGGCACTGAGGTGAGGGTGTTTTTGGATGGCAACACAGATTGTAGAGATGTGTCTGACTGTTACAGGAATTAAAAGGAAATGCTTCGGACAGTCTTATTAAATAACACCACTGCAGGATCAAACTCATGACCTCTGCCTCGGCAGTCATTGTATTAACCAGTGGGCTACACCTCTGTAGCTTTTATCACAGCGCTGGCTGGCCACAGAAACACTGCAGGTCACCGCACAAACTGTATGCTGTGGTTACTGGGATAGGATAAACCCACCAGTACCCATGATGCACTGCATGTGCAGAACAGCGGTCTACATCTGATCACAGTGTGGTAGTGAAGTGCCCGCAACGAATAAAACCAGGAGTCTATTTAATAGGATTCAAACCAGTTTATTTGTGCACAGTCTCAGGCACTTGTCACATTCAAAATGGTCTGAGCATGGAATTCAGCAAAACAGCATTTATATCTTTCTTCCTCAGCTCTACACAGACAAACTCCTCATTGGTCCCGGTGGCCCCCCTCACCCCCATCCAATGGAGATCTCTGACCGGCCACCTGTTCTCCCCCTGCTCAGGCCTTTCTAGCCATGGCTCAGTTTTCTAGACATAATACACTCTGCCTTACATTCTGCTTGCAAGGTCACTCCGCAGCACAGAAACTGTGTGAAAGTTAGATACTGAAATACATCTGTGAATAACATAATAAGCTCAATGGAAGTCTTGCATTCTTATCAAAGCAGTTTAAAACAGGTTTTCTAACTTCTACTGGCGTTTTGCTCTGCTCAGCTATAATATTCTGCAGTGGGGGTTGGGGACTCGGGCCCAATATACAGGCCTCTGCTACATAACATACTTTTACAGGCTAGTCTAGGCCATAGCCTATCACATTCCCCCCTTTGATTATTCTCACCCGCAAGTGAGAGAGGGTGAGAATCAAATCACACATATGGTACCTTAGACTAGGGTGGAGGGATCACTCCGTGGTATAGGGGAGTAGTCCCACATTGCTAATATCTGTGCAGCTGCCTTACGGTCAATAATACTATCAATGGATGAGTTCAGCATACGCAAGCATAAGGGCAGAAAACATGGGATGCACAAGCAAACAGCCACAATTAGTAATATAATCAATACAAGTGTCTTCAGGCCGCCCATACCTGAAAACCACGAACCAAACCAGCCATCAAGTTGCAAGCCATGCCAAGTTTGGACTGGGACATAAGTTTGCTTTCTCATGTGATTGGCTATATCTTCTACAACTTGCCCTTCATTATCAATTTGCAAACAGTTAGTTAAATTAAGCTGCCACATACTCCTCCTTCAGCTGCAAGCAGATAATCTAATGCTAAGCGGTTCTGGTAAATGGCTGTACGCATCTGTGTGGCTTGTTTGGCTAACAAGGTTAGTGCTCTACTAGTTTCATTGGTTATAATTTCAACAACAGCTTGCAAACGTATAATACGGTCTAACATATACACAGGAGTGCGGTAGCCCCAAGAACCATCTTGTGCCCAGGTAGCAGGTCCATAGTAAGAAACAATTCTCTCTGGCGGCCATTCTTCAGAGGTTGCATCCCATTTGTCCCACTGGCCGATTTTGAGAGCCTCTCGCTTCTGTCGACTTTTGTATACAGGGAATCCCAATTGTTCTCCGTGGGATAGGGGCAAAAGGAAGAAAGATGGTTGTATGGTTCATAGAACACACGCCCCTCCCCAATTGGCAGGGAGTTTAGCATATGCTCGAGTGCCACAAATCCAATAAAGTCCAGGTGGAGCTTGCCAGGTGTTATGCGTAGCCAGATTCATCCATATCCTGGCCAAGTGAGGAAAACTGATCAAAGGATTTGAGGGTTCCGGAGTATTGGCACCTGACCACCACGAAGTCTTCCCAGTAGTAGCATTGTAATATTTCTGGTTCAAACAGACCAATTGTCCTACTAGTGCAGTCAATTGTGGTCCCACCCGTACAAAACACAGTTTACCCACTATGGAGTGGGCGAGGACCCATTCATTGGTAGTGTTATGGACATCAGTCTGGTTATATGGTACGGAATAGTTCAGTTCTTGTGCTTCCCAAGGCCACTGGTCTCCCATTTGAGTTCCTCCACAAAAGACAGTCCGAGACATGGAGGCTGGAGGCCACAGCTCCAGCTAGTTCGATGAATAAATTCTGCGAAGCATGGGGAACTACAAATTCTGCCTTCATGGCCTCATGGAAGGTATGATGTATGCGATAAGGTGAAGAAACATGAGTCTTTACATTCAGTTGGATGAATACGATGGTTCCAGGATCAGTTTCATCTCCTGCTATGCGCAGGCAAATTGAAATCCTTGCTTCCATTGGCTTGGGTTGAAGATCTGAAGTCGTAGGGGATTGCATGTACTTTTCTTGCACTTGTTGGGTTCTAGTAGGGGTAATCTTTCCAGCATAGCTTTGCGATTATCTCCAGTCTGTCCTGTAGGGCCACCAGGCCAGGTAGCATAATACACACAGTCCCACTTCGGGCAGTAGTAGTCTGCTTCTGATGATTTGCTATATGTTGTTGGGGAGTGTGTTCCAGTGCACATCCCCCATCTGTACACACCTTCAGGACACATATATTTCTCATCATAATAGTAAGCTTGTTCCCATGTTCCGCACCTGTAGTAATTATTTCTGTTAAGTCATAGGCATCAAAATACAGGCACGCAGGTTGGGTGGGATCAGAGAGTTGACTAGTAGCGTTGACAAGGGTTCCATCTTCATCATTCCATCTCAGTTCCAGGACATAGTAAGATGGATTCTGTCGGTCTGAAACAAGTACGACTCTTTCCCTTTGTACAGACGTTCAGTTCTGTACTATTATAGATACACTGGCTGACTATGCCAGTACAGGTATAGTAAGAGTGATAAAGTAGAATCTGAGTGACTTGCATTCCAGTTCGGGTGGTGGTTATACAGGCTGCACAAGGGGGCAAGGCAAGAGTGGTTCTCAAGAGTCCCAGGGCTACCGCAAGAATGAAACAACAATTAGTAAGCATCATGATCATAGTCTCTAAATGATTGATAGAGGTAGGTAGATAAGGATGATAGAGTCTGAAATGTAGATAATGCAAAAACTGAAGGACGTCTCCTTCTTTGATGTCCAGGAGCAGGTTGGCAAAGTCTTTACGATGACGGATCTTGTCTTCGCAGCGTGAGTCGCAACGGTGATGCAGGATTAGCGATCGAGGTCCAGGGGCGACTCTCAGGAACTGCTGCTGGTTTTACTCGACTGTGGTGGATCCCAGGAGTTGATTTCTGCCACTTTAACTGCTGTTGGGGTTGATAGCAAAACGACATATGGCCCTTTCCAATGAGGCGCCAACGGTGTCGTCTTCCACTCTTTTACCCACACTGAGGCTCCAGGCTTGAAAGGATGCAACGGCTCTGTTAGATTGATAGGCAACCGGTCTTGCACCCAGGTATGAAGGCCCTGTAAAATAGAACTTAGAGCCAACAATTCTTGCCTAGTGATTACTGATCCAATTTGATTCATATCCCCCCTTATCCCCCTGAATTATGGGCGGGGGCCTCCCATACAAAATCTCAAATGGGGATACACCTAATGGCGTGTTGGAGGCTGAACGTATTCGGAGAAGGGCCATGGGGAGAGCTTGGGGCCATTTTAGGTGGGCTTCTTGACAGAGCTTAGATAACTGGGACTTCAGGGTTCGGTTCATTCTCTCTACTTTCCCTGAACTCTGGGGTCTGTAAGCTGTGTGTAACTTCCATTGTATTTGCAGGGCATGGGCTAGCTGCTGGGTTACTTGTGATACAAAAGAGGGCCCATTGTCGGACCCCATGGTCAAAGGTATTCCAAATCGGGGGATGATCTCATGGAGCAAGGCTTTGGTGACTTCCCTGGCCTTCTCAGTTCTAGTGGGAAAAGCTTCCACCCATCCAGAAAAGGTACAGACTAGGACTAACAAGTAGCGATATCTACTTGCTCGTGGCATTTCTGCAAAGTCTATTTGAATATTTCCCATGGGGGTAACTCCTACAGACTGAACTCTTGGGGGTGGGACAGGACCTTGTCGGGCATTGTTCTTGGCACAAGTCACACATCTTCGGGCTACTGAGGTGGTCAGAGGTCCCAACAAGGAGATATAAAAGTATGGTTTCAGAACGTTTGCCATTTTGGTTTTTCCATAGTGTGTGGCTTGATGAAAGGCTTGGACAAAGGCAGGGCCTAGAGCTTCAGGAATCACGGTCATACCAGGGGTGAGCTCCCTTCAGGCGGTGGCAACACTATCCATCCAGTTTCTGATAGTTGCCCCCCTCACGTCGACAGTAATGCACTAAGAGGTACTTGAAAATATGGCTGCTTGAATTGTTACACTAGGGGTAGTGATTTGTCCAGCAATGGCTGCTTCTCGGGCTGTGGCATCGGCAAATCTATTTCCTATCTCCAGTTTGATGGCCTCGACAATGCATTACAGCAACGCGTTTGGGGACCCATACTGCTTCCAATAAAGTCAATATTTCTGGGCCATACTTGACAGTTGCCTCCTGAGGTGATTAATCCACGCTCCTTGTACAGGGCGCCATGGGCATGTAGTGTTGTGAAAGCATATTTGGAGTCTGTATATACATTCAGGCTGATTCCTGTTCCGATTTTGAGTGCGCGTGTGAGGGCTATCAATTCAGCCTTCTGTGCTGAGGTTCCTGGGGTCAGGGCTGACGATTCTACTACCATGTCTAGGGTCACCACTACATAAGCAGCACATCGCTGTCCTTCAATTATGAGGCTACTTCCATCCACGAAGAAAGTTTTGTCTGGGTGGTCCAAAGGGATATCAGTTAAATCTGGGTGACTTGAGTATACAATGTCCATTACTTCCAAGCAATCATGGTCAGGAGGGCCTGGACCAGCTGGCAATAGGGTAGCTGGGTTCAGAGTTTGGCTGACACAATTGCAATCGAGGATTTTCACATAGCATACTTTGATATTTCAACATTTGAGCGTTGGTGAGCCAATGGTTTCCTTTATGTTCCATCAGGGTTAAAACAGAATGTGGTACGGTGACTTGGAGCTCTTGTCCTAGGGTGAGCTTGTCCGCTTTGCTCACCAAGAGGGCTGTGGCTGCTACAGCTCTCAGGCAAGGTGGCCATCCTTTGGCAACAGGATCCAATTGTTTTGACAGGTAGGCTACAGGTCGCTGCCAAGACCCAAGAGGCTGGGTCAAGACTCCCAATGCGTTTTCCACTTGACTCATGGACATATAGGCAAAATGGTTTCTGCACATCTGGTAGTCCCAAAGCTGGGGATGACATCAATGCTGCTTTTAGGGAATTAAATGCTTTATCTTGTTCTGGGCCCCATTCCAAGGGGGATCGTTCCACTCCCTTTGTGACTTGGTACAAGGGTTTTGCCATGAGTGCAAAATTTGGTATCCATATGCGGCAATAGCCTGCAGCTCCCAGGAAAGCCCGCACCTGCTTTCTGGTGGTGGGGGTTGGGATGCGGCATACTGCTTCCTTTCGCTCAAGTCCTAATTTCCGGGTTCCTTTGGACAGATGGAACCCTAGGTATTTCACTTCTGTCTGACACAGTTGTGCCTTGGCTCTCGAGACCTTGTCTCCAGCTTCATTCAAGAGGTGCAAGAGAGCACTGGTAGCTTGCACACAATCAGTTTCATTGTTGGTGGCTATAAGCAAATCATCTACATATTGGAGTAAGATTCTCTTTCCCGGAGTTACAGGGTAACTTGACAGATCTTGACTGAGGGCTGCACTGAAGATAGTGGGTGAATTCTTGAATCCTTGTGGTAATAGAGTCCAAGTGAGTTGTCCTCGTCTTCCTGTGGTAGGGTTTTCCCATTCAAATGCAAACAGAAGCTGACTGGCAGATGCCAGGCGTATACAGGAAAAGGCATCTTTTAAGTCCAAAACAGTGAAATGTGTGGCTTCTGCTGGAATCAGTCCCAGGAGGGTGTAAGGATTTGGTACTACTGGATGTATGGTTTCAACTGCACTGTTCACTCGACGTAGATCCTGCACTGGGCGGTAGTCACCTGTCCCAGGCTTCTTGATTGGGAGAAGGGGGGTGTTCCAGGGTGATTGGCATTCTCTAAGGAGTCCATACTGCAGTAGTTTTTTCAGGTGGCAATGAATACCTTCAATTGCTGGTCGTGGGAGGGGATACTGACGCACATGCACTGGTTCTGCTCCTGGCTTAAGGGTGACAAGCACAGGAGCTATATTCTTTGCTAGGCCAGGTAGATTATTCTCCGCCCATACTCCAGGCGGGGCTGCAATGTTGGTAGGTGTACAGGAGCTTGCTGCTGTAAATAGAACCGCCATCATTCTTCTTGGGGGACAGTTAACACCATCAGGCCAGCAGGTTTTGAGTTTAGTAAGTTCCATTTTTCCCCCTTCAACGAAGGATATCTGTGCTTGAAGCTTTGCAAGCATGTCTCGGCCCAAAAGGGGAACTGGGCATTCAGGCATATACAGGAACTGGTGTGTTATCTTCTGTCCCCCTAGTTCACAGGCGCGGTTCTGCAGAAAAGGTTTTGTGGTTCTTCCTGTAGCTCCCACGATTGTGACAGATCGAGAGGACACAGGGGCCACAGGCTTGGCTACTACTGAATGCTCGGCCCCGGTGTCCACCATAAAGTCCATATGCTGGTCTCCAATCTTTAAATTGACCATAGGCTCCTGGAGACCTAGGACAAACTTGGAGCCCGGTCTGGCCTAGTCCTCATCCATAAAATGGTCCTCGGAGGTTGCCACTCTCTCTATGGCAGCCTCTTGCTGAAATTGTGCACGCTGCATCCCCCCTCGTTGCTGGAATCGCGCCCCCCCCCCCCCCGCTCTCCTAGCGCTCCCGCCTCCCCTCCAGGGGGTGGAGCTAATGTTCGGGCACTCGTTCTTCCAATGTCCTTCTTTACAATAAGCACACTGATTTGCACCTAAAGGGGGCCGAGCGCTCCCTCGGCCCCTTCCCCATCCTCTGGCTCTTCTATTAGGATATCCTCCTCCTGCGTCCTTCCACTAGTGCTGCAGTGAGCAGATCCACTTTCTTCTTCATCTTTCTTTCACTTTCCCTTTTGTATTCTTGATCACGATTCACAAATACCTTTTGTGCGACTTCCATTAACTGTGCTGAGTTCATGCCCGCAAATCCTTCTAATTTCTGCAGTTTCCGTTTTATGTCTCCCTGGGACAGACTCACAAAAGCGGCATTCACCATGCGTAAATTCTCCTGGGCTGCTGGGTCATAGGGGGTGTAAAGTCTATAGGCTTCAGTTAATCGTTCATAGAAAGCAGCTGGACTTTCATCTGGGCGCTGAAGGACGTCTGCTACTTTCCCAATGTTCATAGCTCTCTGCCCTCCCTTCTTTAGGCCCTGCAGTAAGGCATGGCGAAACCGGGTGAGGGCCTTCTCTCCGTCGTCACTATTTGGGTCCCACCTGGGATCTTCATTTGGGAAATCTACAGCTGCTGCCTGTTGGGGGTTTAGGTCTCTCCCGCCTTCAGGGTTCTCTTCCAACCATCGAGTGGTTGCTCGCACTATCCGTGCCCGCTCTTCAGTAGTAAAGAGGGTAGCCAAGAGCTGGCGACAGTCAGACCAGGTGGGCTGGTGGATTTGCATGATACTGGACATTAACTCTGTCAAATCTTGGGGCTTTTCAATATAAGAGGCATAATGCGTTTTCCAGTTCAATAAATCTGTTGTGGAGAAAGGCACATAAACTAGACTGGTCGGTCCGACCACAACCTGACCCTCTTCATTTACAATAGGTAATCCTGGGACTTGCCGCAGTGGCATTTGGCGAACTGCTCTCGGGCCCACTGCTCTGCTTCTAAGGGCGTAACGCAGATTTGGGGACCCGGTGGTAATTGTGCTGCTGGCGCTTGGACGGGTGGATGGCCCTGGACTGGCATCTGACCCTCCGCTAGCGGATTCTTCAGGGGATGATGGTTCCATTTCAGAGCTCTGCTCAGGACTAGGGCTCCGCCTTCTCCTTGGGGGAGGGATCTGGTCTTCAGGTGTTGGAGGTGGTTGATCGGGTGGAAGTACCTCAGCTAGAGGTACTCTCACTACCTCTGGCTCTACTCGGGGTACTGATGGAGCTGACGGGACTGGTGTATACAGGAATGTGGGTGGATAACCCGGGATCTCGGGAGGCTCTGGGGCTACATAAATAGGGGGCTTTTCTTTCTTAGCAGGGACTCCTGTTGCAGTTGTTAACATAATTCTACACTGCCCCTCACGGCAACGCCTCAACCAAGAGGGTTGTTTCTCACAGATGTCTAACCAGGAATCTATATAGGAAAACTGTTAGGGATCATAACTGCGCACCACCTTGTGCACACGGGACACAATTTGAATATCAAAAGTACCTTCTGGTGGCCACATGGCGTCCAGCGCCGGCCACACCCTACTACACAATATTCCTAAGCGGGTCGGTGTCATTTTTACCCCATAATCACCACTAAATCCCTTCTTAAAATTCGTGATCATACAGTTCAACGGAGTTTGTACGGACTCCGCCCCTCCCATTATGACATAGGCCATACAAGACAGCAAACAAAGGGTGGGTAGGATGGCTGCGGGTAAGGGGTGCCCACAGAACAATGAGGGGGACAAACGCCAGACGCTTCCTCCTTTTCGCGACCTGGGCGCGGTCGCCCGGCCAGGAACTGCGCTACTTAGGAGTCCGCTCTCGCTCGGTCTGTATTGCAAGACCTCTCAAGCACATTTCACACAACCAAACATGCTAGCATTTCCCAAATTCCAAATTCCCGGGCTAACTGACTAAACCAAAATGTACCAAACCAAAAGGGTCAGTGGCTTCGCCCCATGCATACTCATGCAGGGTTACTAGGACCGCCCTGGAAGTTGATCAGACTCCCTTTACCTGTTACCATACCATATTAGTCTCAGACTTTCCCAGAGCTAACTAAGAACCAGAAAAATCATTACTCACCGGATCCAGTAGCTAATGCGCTGCGCAACCAGTTCCACCTTGGGTTGAATCCTGGACTCCCCTCAAGGTTTGAGGTGTTGGCCGGCTGGACCCACCAGGCCGCCGAGGCAGGGCGGAACCCTCCGATGCAAGGGGACCGGCAGCGCCTGGGGTCCTCTCCGCTGTCGGTCGGCTGCGGTTCCAGCCGGACCAAACCTGGAGGTGGTAATACGTGGTAGTATTCACTTGCGCACCATTCACATACCCCACCTTCCCAGTCAGGGAACCAAGAATGTGGTAGTGAAGTGCCCGCAACGAATAAAACCAGGAGTCTATTTACTAGGATTCAAACCAGTTTATTTGTGCACAGTCTCAGGCACTTGTCACATTCAAAATGGTCTGAGCATGGAGTTCAGCAAAACAGCATTTATATCTTTCTTCCTCGGCTCTACAGACAAACTCCTCATTGGTCCCGGTGGCCCCCCTCACCCCCATCCAATGGAGATCTCTGACCGGCCACCTGTTCTCCCCCTGCTCAGGCCTTTCTAGCCATGGCTCAGTTTTCTAGACATAATACACTCTGCCTTACATTCTGCTTGCAAGGTCACTCCGCAGCACAGAAACTGTGTGAAAGTTAGATACTGAAATACATCTGTGAATAACATAATGCAAGACTTTTCCATTGAGCTTGTTCTTATCAAAGCAGTTTAAAGCAGGTTTTCTAACTTCTTCTGACGTTTTGCTCTGCTCAGCTATAATATTCTGCAGTGGGGGTTGGGGACTCAGGCCTAACATACAGGCCTCTGCTACATAACATACTTTTACAGGCTAGTCTAGGCCATAGCCTATCACAACAGGATGGAGTATGCATCTCCACAGCACCTCAGCCTGGTAGGGGGAACTGACCGTGTGTGTTACTGGCACAGAGTAGCTACAGATCGTGACATTGTGCGGGTCCTTTGCTCACCCTGAGGGTGAGGTGGGTCGCCCAGCACCAGGTCTGCAGTACCCGGGTTGTCTGAGATAGCCTTTGCTGCAGGTCCCCATCAGTGCCAGTGTGTGGCAGGTATTCCTTGCAGACACACACAGGATAAACCTGTGTCCATCTGCATTCCCGTCATGTCTAGCCCTTGTGGAACATGACACACCTGGAATAGTGTATATCCAGTGTGGTTGCCATGGTCACGTGTTGTAAGAGCAGGGGTGTATCTGGACTCACATGTGGATTATGTAGTACCACGTATCATACTCTCTGGGTCAAGGTGGTGGACAGGATCTGCCCCCAACAGACCCACACTCTACATCTTTGCAATGGAGGCAGTAGAGGGACATGATGAAGGGCTGTGGGACCAGCAACCCCAGTCCAGTAGGTGAATGGACACTGTCCATGGCAGGTGATGCAGAACTGTACTTATCACATAGGGCACTGGCAGTATGCCTGGCAAAGCTCAGCTGCCCCCACCACAATCTGACATTCACCAGCAGAGGGCACAGTCAGTCTGCACCCGCTGCACCCTGCAAGGTGTTCCAGCCATACACATGCTAACTGCAGACAGTCTGCTAGCCAGTACATGTTCCCAAAGGAACTATGTGCACCAAGATGTGGGATGTAAACACAAACACCAAGCAGGTATGCCAGTGATTGGGCCCCTGAAAAGGGAACTCACAGATAGCACTGGGGAAGAAACACTGTATATCACTATGTGGGAACTTAGACATGCCATGGTCACTGCTCAGTCAAAGTGAGAGTGACCTCCCAGCATGACATGCTGTGGCCACCCTGTCCATGCAGGTGGTGGTCGACCACTACAATATCCCAGCCATTGCCCTATGCCCTGTGCAGATGCATCCTGCCCAGACCGCCCTGTCCGGCCCATACCCACAATACCTTGCTCCTCATTATGCACATTGGCAGGCTAATACTGGAAACTGTGCAAGCATTGTGAGCTCTGTAAGGCAGCCACAAAACACTGGATAGATATACACACACTTCCACACCTATTTCAGCTTTGTGCAAAGATAGAAGTGGTTGGCAGCCCTGGCCGCCACACCAGTCCTGGGCACAGTGCAAGCATTGCTAAGGTACTCAATACTGTTAGGGTCACTCTCCGGGGTGGTAAACATTGTCAGAGAACAGAAAAGAGGAAACACTCCACATATATCTGAAAGGTTGCTATGATGAATCTGTTAACAAATTGTGCTTAATTTAGGATGTTATCTGAAATTAATCATAGCAACCTTTTAATATATATGGAGCGTGTTTCCATGTTTGACGGCATTGCTAAGGTATGCAGGTGCTAGTCGTGGTAGCTGCTGCTCCGCACAGGGCACAACAGCCTGATTCTCCATGAGGCTTTGGATAGTGGAGCCTGTGGGTGTGGGTGTTTGTGCCCCTGTTGGCCGATGCTCTAGGGCAGAGGTTCCCAACTCCGGTCCTTGGGGGCCAAACACCGTTCAGGTTTTCAGGTTGTCCCTAATGAATATGCATGAGATACATTTGCATACAATGGGGCAGTGCATACAAATGCATCTCATGCATATTTAATAGGGGACAGCATGAAAACCTGAATGGTGTTTGGCCCTCCAGGACTGCAGTTGGGAACCTCTGCTCTAGGGAGTGCACATCATGTTTAATGGTGTATGTGCTCTGTAAGGTAAAATATAGGGACATGGTCTGCAGGAACCACAGCTGGGACTTGAACCTGTGACCTTCTGCCCCTGAACACACTGGCTGTGTGTACTGCACCAAACTGTTGCCACAGAGGCAGGTCATTCCCTGGGGATACCATGTCTGTTGCACTGCACGCCACCCACCTAAACAGGGCTTTGCCTTGATCTGCTGTGGGCAGATGCCACTGCCCCCTCCACCACCAGCAGCCCTCCCCCACCATGCTGACATGCCCTTATGCCGGTGGTGCGCAGTCCCAGGCCATCCAGTGTGCCAGTAGGCGGCTGCCTGTGGTGTGGGGTCTAGGGTAGGGGTGCCTACATAGACATCCACGCTTCCCCCCGGCACCACCTGCCAATGTTATCTTCCCTTTGGGGTACCTGCTGGGTACTGTCCCCTGGATGGGATACTGTGGCACACACTCATGGACATGTTTGACATTGGTCAGTTGCTGTCTTATTTTCCGTTTCTGTGTTCCTAGGCATCTGCCTAGTCCACCCTGTGCCCCAGCTGCCCCACTGCATGTCCCGCCTGCAGCCCCCTGTACACCATTTGCAGCATCACCATAGTGCCCTTTCATATTGGGCACTATGCTGTTGCTGTACATATAGCACTACTATCACTTTTCTTGGTCTCCCTGCCTTTGATGTACATTGCTGACTGAAATGGTTTCTCTCTCCTGCAATTGTGCATCTAACGCGAGGTTTTCACTCGTGGTAATTTTCGGCCCTTCATTCCACAGCGTTAGTGTAGCAGGAGCCTCTCCCCGCCCACTCCCTGCCCATTGACCCCTTCTCTCCACCCTCTGCGTGCCTTAACGCTGCCGGGGATGTTATCCCGCGATAAGGTATGTTATCACTGTTTAGTAAATATACCCCTAAGTAATAGTAACCTGCCGCCTTGGAATATTTTTGTTTTTAAAGTGCTGTCAAGTTAGTGCTGACTCCTGGTGATCCTGGGTTTTCTTGGCAAGGTATGACCAGAAATAGTTTGCCAGGCCTTTTTCTTCCAAGGCAGTGGAGCGTAAAGTGACTTGCCCAAGGTCACAAGGCATGCCAGTGGAAATCAAACCCAGATCTCTTGGGTGCTGGGCTGTTGCTCTAACCACTAGGCTGCTACTCCACTGCTTTGGAATATAAACTTTATGTAATAGGGGCAGGGTATATCCGGGGAGTGACCATTATATTTAATAATTAAACACTGTAAAAAAAAAAAAAAAGTCAAGTTTTTATAACTTCACTAAGTCTTTAAAGAAAAAAACCCAAAAGAAACCTTTCTTACCTTCAGTGGGTTCAGGCTCCCTGGCCCTCTGCACACGGGCCTAGGACTGTAAAGGTGGACGTCAGTCCTACAAGTAGCCCCAGATTCTTTACGTTCTTCTCAATATGTGAAGTGCACACTTATGGCACTACCCATGAAATGTGTGCAGCGTGCCTGCAGTAATAGTCTTGCAAGGTGTGAAATAATATAATTATGACAGATGATTATATTGCTTGGCAGTTAGGATAGTGTTGTCTTTTGAAAGTTGTTTCCTTCGCAAGCATAATCATTTCATTGTTAGTCTATTTGGTTTATCAAACTGCTTAGAGGGAAACAACTAGCAAGTACAAGTGGGGAATATTCCTGTTAACTGTACTTTGCTTTGTGAACTGCTGGTGTCCTCCTTTTTGAGGGCAGTATGAGCTTATGAATGTTGTCCTATGACTTGAGATGTCCCCTGAGCCAACATGTGAAAAACCTAAACATTGCTAAATGAAGCAGGGTGGAAAGTACAGAACCCTGCCCTAGTTTAGAAGAATCTGACCTGTGAATTGGTTTCTCTTTTTTAGGGTTTATTCAGAATTGCGGCTGGAGCTTCCAAACTGAAAAAGTTAAAAGCTGCTTTAGACTGTTCCACGTCCCAGTTGGATGAATTTTATTTCGATCCCCATGCCGTTGCAGGTATTGCTAACCTTTATTTCTGGATTGGACTCTGCTGACATCGGATAGATGGCATACCTACGCAGAAAGCCCCAGAAATAAACTCACTTGGGTCAGCATTCAGCAGCGGAGGATTTTCAGTGGCACTATCCAGATAATGCCCCTGAAAATCTTTCATCACTGCAGTACCATACAGACTGGCAGGGTGCAGCAAGAGTAGAACACGCAAACTCTATGGCAGCAATATTTGGCCATGATCTCTGCAGCTAAGTGGTTTAATTAAGACCAGAAAAAAGCTGTCCTAAATTACACTGCATAGCTTTGTGATTAGCGGTTGAATTTCTCTGCTGTATGTTTAGCCAGCAGTGGTGACAGCCTTATTAATATACTGGACGCTGCCTCCTATCCAGACAGCAATGCCCCTCTAATCTTATTCATATCAGTCTCCTTCCTCCCACCCGCCTCTGTTTCTGATGCACCCTGTGGAATTCCACTCGGCCTGCAACAAACTTACCTTCATGCATGACCTCTTTGTCTTTAATGCTCTGCATCTTGCTCTAATCATGACTTGGCTTCTCCCTGAAGACTGTGCTTCAGTTGCTGCCCTCTGTTATCACAGCCACCATTTTTTTCATATTCCTTGTCCCATTGGCCATGGTGGTGGTGCTAGGTTTCTGCTGTCTCATTTCTGCCAATTTCAATCCCTCCTTCTGCCTCAGTCTTGCTCCTTTCCTTCCTTTGAAGTCCACTCCATCAGCCTCTTTACCCCACTACCTCTCCAAGTAGCTCAATTATCCAACTCCTTGACAAAGTCCATCTCTTCTGTTACAGGTTTGACTCCTGGTTTTTCTTCTTTCTTGAACCATCTTCCCCATCCCTTGTTCTTTGATGTCTTGATGATCATGTGGATGATCCCTCTGACTCCTTTATGCTTCAAATGTCCTTGCCTTAACCCCTCATTCAACCTTCAGCTGTGTTCAACAACCCTATGCACCAGATTGGCTACCGCCCTGACCTTGTCTTTTTCTCCAGCTGCTCATCCTCAAACTTCACCACTATGTTCTTCCCCTATCTTTATTCCAACATTTAATATATCTCCCAGACTGAAGTAACGGGGCACTTTACAACAGCTAAACAATGTTGCTGCAGGAGCCACAGGAGTTGAACTCCAATGATTGATAGGACAGAGATGCAATCATAGAGATTGGGGGGAGGGTTAGGTCTGGGGAAGAGGGAGGTCAAAGGCATTGTAGTAAAGAAAATTCCTTATCCTTCCTCTAGTCCAGTCCCGCACCTCTGGGTTGTGTACCTCTTCCAGCAGCTTGGAGACTGAGCATGTCATCTTTTGATGACACCAGCATTAATATAGCAGAGACCACCCACAAGCTCCAGTATGCTTAGTCTCCAAGCAGCTGAAGGAGGTAGTGAGCCTGTGTGCTGGATTCACTGAAGGGACAACTAAGGAGGTTTAGATAGTTTAGGCTATACTTATTCCTTGGGATTTATTCATGTCTCCAGGAACAAGCAGGAATGTAGTCTTCACATATGGGTATCGTCGGTACCGATGGAGCCTGCGTGGGAACGCTCCCTAGCGTCCAATAAGAATGCTTTTGGGAGCATGTGTGCTGCCTTCCTGCCTTTCCAACTGGCCCTCTTCAGTTCTTCATTTTCTGCGGAGCCGACAGGATCCATACCCTGTCACCGCAGAAAATTCCATCTTTAAAATAGTTTTCTTGTGGTCGCGTTTGCCTGCCGCATGACGCTTACCGGTACTGCCGGTTCTTTTCTTTTTTAAAAAAAAAAAAAAAACCTTATACTTTGAGCTGTTTCTCTTCAGAAACTTTTCTTTTTGGTGCTAGGCGCCATTTTGGGCACTAGGCCCCGTAGTACATTTTTTAAAAACACTAGTTGGTTTTTCCATGTTTTAGGAATAAGTGTGGGGGTACTATTTTTGTCACCGACACCCATGATTGGTGTCTTAAATGTTTAGGGCCTGAACATTCTCCATCTGAATGTCTCTCCTGTATGGGGGTGACTAAAAGTGGAAGACAGAAATGGGCTGCAAAGCTCGATACCCTCTTTTCTTCGGATGCCAGATCCATTGCATCGACATCTTCAAGGGCCTCCTCTTCCTCCCATGGATCTCAGGTAACTAAACATAAAAGCCGATCCTCAAAGGGTAGCTCTCCTGCTAAGCATCGAGAGGCCATTGGCATTGCCCTTGAGGGAACCATACCGGCAAAGCAGCCCCAGTGGGAGGCTTCGGCTTCCAAAGCATCAATGGGGCACCAGGATGTTCTCGAGGCCCCGACCTCGCAAAAACTACCTGTGCCATGCTCAGGGTTTCCGGCCGTATTCTCCGGTACCGATACCCAGGCATCAGCAGCGTCGATAGACCAGAGGTTCCTCGCTATCGAACACAGCATCGCAGCTTTTCTCTCAGCTTGTGGTACCATTGGTCCAACGGGCACCGGTACCGACATCGACACCGATGCCGGTACCTACACGCCATCTTTGGCTGGAATCGACAGATTGGTACCGCATCAACTCAGTACCAACTTCGATCGATACCAGGACCGTGCTTTGCATGAGCATCGTGGTCAGGAATACTTTGAATCCTCCGATTCCGAAGACTCTGACAATTCTGCTGATACTAGAGGGTTTCTCCCAGAGGATCCCTCTTCTCCCCAACGCAGAATGTCCCCTCCAGAGGATATGTCTCTTCAGGATTTTATTTGTGATATGGCCAAGGGCCTTTCAATCATGGTAGCTCCTGAAGAGGAACCCAGAGCAAAGGAATTGGAAATTCTCCAATATCCTAAAGCTCCAAAGGAGGCAGCCACTCTGCCCATCCATGAAATTCTGTATAACTTGATGCTCAGAATGTGGGAGACACCTCTGACTATATCTCCTCACTCTAGGAGACTTGATACTATGTATCGAGTTCCCCCGTGTCCTGGATTTCAAAAGACTCAGCTGCCACACCATTCAATGGTAGTGGAGTCAGCCATGCGCAGGATGAAAAGTGCAAAGAGGCATGCATCCAATCCTCCAGGTGGTGAATGCAGGACTCTGGACGCTTTTGGGCGCCAAACTTTTCAGGCTTCCATGCTTTTAGCTAGGATCAGTTCATATATACTGTATATGGGAATGTTCCTCAAGGAAGTTACAGGAGATTTGGAGCTTATGAGCCCATTTCTCCCAGATGACAAGAGACAAGACTTTCTTGCTCTAGTTAAGCATGCTCAAGATGTCTCCAAGTTTGAATCGTGCAGCCTTTGACTGCTTTGAATGCATCAGCAGAACCTCTGCTATTGCCATTGGCGCACGACAGATTGCCTGGCTTCAGGCATCAGACTTGGAGACTTGGGTATAGAAGAAGTTAGGCAACATTCCTTGCACGGGAGAGAATCTCTTCGGCAAGAACTGGCAGGAAAAGGCTAACGAGTTGGATGCTGACAATACTACTCTAGACTGTCTAAATCTACAGCCACTACAGCCAATAAGAAGTCTTATAAAAAACCCTCTTTCAGCAAAAAGAGGAAATTGTATCCTTCCTATACCCAGCAGAGTCAGTCTCAGGGTCAGGTTGCCCAAAAAGGACAAACTAGACAACAAAAGAAGCCAAGAGGCCCCAGAGCCCAACCAGCTCTGCAGGTTCAGCCACCCTCAAGTGCTTTGATTCCTTCCTAGAGAGCTTAGCCTTCCTGCCTCTGAGGGGCCCCCAACCCCCCAATATCCTAGGCAGGTTATGCCACTTTGCCAACAGATGTCATTAGATAACAGCAGAAGATTGGACTTTGTCCATTGTAGGAGAAGGGTACAAGCTTCATTTTCACAGCATGCCCCCGCCTACAATTCTAAAGCAATTCAATTCTCAAATCTCCACAAACAATCTGCTAGATCACAAGGTCTCAACACTCCTGCCCAAGGGGCAATAGAGGAGGTACCCATTCTTCAACAAGGTGCAGGGTTCTACTTCCCCTATTGTCTTATTCCAAAGAAAACAGGAGGGGACAGACCCATTTTAGACCTCAGAGAATTGAACAAATACCTGTTTCGAGAGACGTTCAAAATGATTTCTCTAGGAACTCTTCTGCCATACCTTCAAAGCCAGGATTGGCTTTGCTCTCTAGACTTAAAGGATGCATACACTCACATTCTCATCCATCCAGATCACAGGAAATTCTTACGATTCCTTTTCAGGAGAAAACATTTCCAGTACAGGGTTCTTCCCTTTGGTCTAGCTTCATCACCAAGGGTATTCACAAAATGCATGGCAGTAATGGCTGCATTTCTACGAACCCTGTGGATATTCATCTTCCCTTACCTAGACGACTGGCTCATTCGAGTCCCTCCATTTGCAGAGGCCAGCACTGCACTGTCTCGCACAATGCGAATCCTCCAATACTTGGGATTGGTAATAAACGTCCCAAAATCCCAACTTGTTCCTTCCCAATGCCTGGAATTCATAGGGGCCTGTCTAGATACCAGACAGGCAAAGGCTTTCCTTCCACAGGCCTGGTGTCTTCGCATAATGCAACTAGCTTCTCAAGCGGCAGGGAAATCCTCCCTAACTGCTCGAGAGCTACTACATTTGCTTGGACATATGGCATCCACAGTTCATGTAGTCCCATATGCTCGCCTCCACATGCGAGCAGCTCAGTGGACCTTATCCACACAGTGGACACAGGCCACAGGTCATTTATCAGACAAAATAATAAACTCTCAATGACTAATTTTGTCCCTCTAATGGTGGCAATCCCTAGAAAATCTGACAGTGGGGTCTCCTTTTCATCAACCCCTTTTTCAGGCCACCCTAACAGATGCACCTGAATCATCTCTCTACCCAGGGAACCTGGATGCCACAGGAGGCTGGTCTACACATAAACTTCCTGGAATTAAGAGCAATCTATTTAGCTCTTCGAGTATTCCATGCCCAGCTCAGCTACAAGACAGTCCTAGTCCAGACGGACAATCAAGTAGCAATGTTCTATGTGAACAAGCAGGGCGGGACAGGCTCTCTGTCGTTATGCAACGAAGCTTTACGACTGTGGGCCCTCGCCAGAGAGTAACAAATTCACCTTCTAGTGGTATATCTTCCAGGCATTCAAAACCTTTGGTCAGACAAACTCAGTCGAGTACCGCTGCCTCACGAGTGGTCCCTCCACCTGGACCAGGTGGCCAAAGATATTTCATCTCTGGGGCACTCCAGACATAGACCTCTTTGCAAGTCCACTGAATGCCAAACTTCCCCGGATCTGTTCCAGGATTCCGGCTCACAATTGTCAGACAAGGGATACCTTCCTCCTTCACTGGGGTTAGGGCTTCCTTTATGCCTTCCCACCCATTCCCCTCATCCCCAAAACACTCTTCAAGCTTCAGAGAGACAGGGATCGCATGTTTCTCATAGCGCCACGATGGTCATGCCAAGCATGGTATCCCCTGCTTCTACATCTCTCTCAAGCTGCACCTCTGGAGTTAGAGCATGCTCCAGATCTCCTTTCCCAAGAGAACGGGATGCTATGGCACCTGAATCTCCAGTCCCTGCATCTCACGGCCTGGTTGCTGAAGGCTTAGACCTCCAGGATTTCAACCTGTCCCAACAGGTAAAGGATATCCATCAGGCTTCTAGGAAACTTTCCACAAGAAGATCTTATGCCTTCAAGTGGGAACGTTTTACCATATGGTGCTCTAAGAAGGGATTAAACCCCCTTGGCATACCCTTAGAATCGATACTAGAGTATCTCCTTCACTTATCGAATTCTGGTCTAAAGACCAATTCGGTAAGAGTCCATCTTAGTGCAATGCCAGCTTCTTATAAGCCTCTGAATGGACAACCAATTTCCTCATCCACTCATATCCAGATTTATGAGAGGTCTTCGATTAACCAAACCTCCCATTAAGCCACCACCGGTGGCATGGGATCTAAATCTAGTTATTGGGCAGCTCATGAAGCCGCCTTTAGCCACTACAACCCTTAGGTTTTTGACCTGGAAGGTCATCTTCCTAATTGCAATTACCTCTGCACGTCGTATTAGTGAACTGCAAGCTTTAGTGGCTAATCCTCCTTATACTAGGTTTCACCATGATAAGGTGGTTGTTAGAACTCATCCACACTTTATGCCAAAGGTGGTTTCGCCTTTTCATTTAAATCAATCAATTTATCTTCCTGTATTTTTTCCGAGGCCTCACGCCTCTAATGCAGAAAGAAACCTTCATACTTTGGATTGTAAAAGGGCCTTAGCCTTTTACCTACAGAGAACACAGCAACATAGAAAGTCATCGCAACTTTTTATAGCTTTTGACCCTAGTCATTTGGGACAACCGGTCTCCAAAAGAACTTTATGTAAATGGATTGCCCAATGCATATCCTTTGCTTATGAGAGTAAGGGTCTTCCTCTTCAGGACCATGTCACAGCTCATATCGTAAGAGCCATGGCAACTTCCATGGCTAATCTCCACTCTGACTATCGATGACATTTGTCGAGCAGCCACCTGGGCTTCATACACACCTTCACAGCCCACTACTGCCTGGATAAAGCCTCCCGTCGGGATGCCTTCTTTGGCCAAGCTGTTCTTCAAAATCTCTTTCAGACCTAATTCAACTCCTACCCACCAACCCTGGTGGAATGCCAGAGATCCATGGGAGGAAGGATTCCCACCTTTCCAGGGTGGCTCCTTCCTGGGGCTATCTCCCTGGCATCTTCAGCTAGGAAGTCCCCATATGTGAAGACTACATTCCTGCTTGTTCCTGAAGATAGCGTAGTTACTCACCTGTAACAGGTGATCTCCGGGAACAGCAGGAATCTAGTCTTCACAACCCACCCACCTCCCCTAGGAGTTGTCTCTCTATCTTTGTCTCTTTCCTCTGTCCCTCTATATCCTTTTCACTCAGCTACAAACTTAACTGAAGGGGGACAGTTGGAAAGGCGGGAAGGCAGCGTGCATGTGCTGAGGGATGCTCCCAAAAGCGTTCTTATTGGACACTGGGGAGCGTTCCCGCACAGGCTCTGTCGGTACCGACGATACCCATATAAGAACATAAGATATGCCATACTGGGTCAGACCAAGGTCCATCAAGCCCAGTATTCTGTTTCCAACAGTGGCCAATCTAGGTCATATGTACCTAGCAGTTTCCTCAAGGGACACAGGTTCCACAATGCTTGTATTGGTTCAAGCATTGATATCCTGGGTCCCTTCTTAATGGTTTATGGACCTTTCCTCCAGGAACTTGTCCAAAACTTTTTTAAACCTAGCTACACTAACAGCCTTTACTACATCCTCCGGTAACAAATTCCAGAATTTGATTACACATTGAGTGAAAAAATATTTTCTTTTGTTAGTCTTAAATAGTTTACCCTGTAGCTTCATTGCATGTCCCCTAGTCTTTCTATATTCTGATAAGGTAAACAATCGATCTACGTTTACCCGTTCCACTCCGTTCATTAATTTATAGACGTCTATCATATCTCCCTTCAGCCGTCTCTTTTCCATGTTAAAGAGCCCTAACCTTTTTAGCCTTTCTTCATAGGAGTATCCTTCCATCCCCTTTACCATTTTGGTGGCTCTTCTCTGAACCTTTTCTAAAATCGCTATATCCTTTTTAAGATATGGCGATCAGAATTGCACACAATATTCAAGGTGTGGTCTCACCATGGAACGATTGAGGCATTATAATATCTTTTGTTTTATTTTCCATTCCTTTCCTTATCATACCTAGCATTCTATTTGCTCTCTTGGCCGCTGCTGCACACTGGGCCGAGGGTTTTAACATGGTATCCACAATGACGCCTAAATCTTTTTCCTGGGTGGTAGTTCCTAATGTGGAACCTTGCATCGTGTAACCATAGTTTGTGGTGTTCTTCCCTAGGTGCATAACCTTGCACTTGTCCACATTAAATTTCATCTGCCATTTTGATGCCCAGTCTTCTAATTTATCAAGATCCTCTTGCAATTTTCCACAATCCTCTTGGGTTTTAACAACTTTAAATAGTTTTGTGTCATCTGCAAATTTGATAACCTCACTCGTTGTTCCACTTTCCAGGTCATTTATGAATATGTCAAAAAGCAGTGGACCCAGCACAGATTCCTGGGGTACACCACTATTCACCTTTCTCCATTGGGAAAATTGGCCATTTAGCCCTACCCTCTGCTTTCTATCTTAACCAGTTCCTGATCCACAATATGTGAAGACTAAATTCCTGCTGTTCCCGGAGATCACCTGTTAAAGGTGAGTAACTACGCTTTAGTGTAGTGCAGGGTTAGCTTACAAAACAAAAAACCCAGAAAAGATTTTTTAATTGCTCTTCGAAAGGAATGGAGAAGCCTCCCCCCTTGGTGGGGTGGGTGGGGGGGGGGTGTGGAAGCTCTCTTGCAAGCTGGGGGATTCGGTGGCTTCTTAGCCAGTCAATGGGTGAGGAGCTGCCTAACAACTGCAGTGTAGGCAGCTTCAGCAGGGCAGAAGGGAGCTGACAGACATCCCCAGAGACCCTCCCTTGCGCTGAAACTGCTACTGAGCGCTAGGGGAGAAGGGCAGCTGAAGCAACATACACGTGGAGAAGCAGGTCATTTTTAGCAGCTTCCTCGAAGTACAGGCCACTGAATTAAACCGAGGGGGGAGAGTCCAGGCCCAGTCTCATCCGCGGGAGCCTTGCTGCATGGTAAGATTGTTTGGAGTGGCACGGGAAGAGGGCGGGCTTTTTCTCTTTCACTTTCTTCTTGCTCTCTCCTTGCTCACACGGCACAGGGCTAGAGGGGGAGAAACTCCAATCCTTTTGAAGATATTAGCCCTGGCATTAATAGCTTCATAGTTGATTTATTTATTTATTTATTTTTTAACACAAAGGGAGGATTTAAGTGGTGGAAGCAGTTTGGGCAGCTGCTAGTCTCGCTTGAATTTCCAATCAGAAGGGGTCTGCTTTCTTTTTCTTTCTTTTCTTCTCCTCTTCTTTGCCTCGGTTAAGGCCGCAGACAATTTAGGGATGACTCTTCTGTTTTGGCCCCCATTATGTCAGCCAGACCACAGTGCCTAATGTGTGGGACTAGGTGCGGTATTTTCTCTGAAGCAGGCATCTGCTGTGGGTGTGCGCAGGAGGCCACTTTTATGGAACAGATCCTGGCAGACAGCCTTGGACATGAGGGTGCCCTCTCCGTCGAGGGAGGTACAGGACTCTGTGGCTGCTAGGCTGACGCAGCAGGAGACAACTCCATACCCCCGATCACTCCTGGACCCTCTCAGAGCCTGGGTGAGGTAGGGGTTCCGGGTATATTCTCACCTAAATTTGTGTTCGTTCTTCACAGGCGTTCTGCTTGCACTAGCAGGGCCTGGGGGAGGTCACGCAATGGCGAAGCATGGAGCCAAAAGGACAGGACCTTCAGTGAGGAATGATCCAGGGTTAATTCCTGCAGAGAGACCCAGGCCCTAGGAGGAGGGTCAGGGACAGTCTCCATTGTCCGAAGGTCCGGAGGAACCTGGACATGGAGCTAGAGGTGGATGATAAGTTGGAGGAAGGAGAGATCCCTGAACAGGAAGAACAAGCACGGATTGTGCTGGTGTTCCACTGGGAAGAATTGCTGGTACTCATCATGGAATCTCTGAAGGCTCTTAATATGCCTACTAGTCTTCTCACCAAAGATGAGTCACTAGAAGACCCTTTATTGCAAGTGGTGCGGAAGACACAGGAAGTTTTCCCAGTGCATAGAGTGGTTAGGCAGATTTAGGACGAGTGGGATCTGCCAGAGGCTGGCCTTAAGGGGTCAATGACTATGGCACGCCTCTATCTGCTGTCAGTTCAGGACCGTGAGCTTTTTTGGCCCCATAAGGTGGATGCAGCAGTTTCGGCAGTTATGAAGAAGACTATCCTGCTGGAAGGCAGTGCAGCGCTCAAAGACGTCCAAGATAGGAAGTTGGACACCTTGTTAAAACAGGCCTTTGATATCAATGCCCTCTCGCTACAAGTCTCTATTTGTGGGGCCTGGGTGGCTAGAGCCTGCTTCCACTGGTCATAGCAGGTTCAACAAGGGGAGTCAGCTGAGGACCAGATTGGGGAGGCAGCCAGATTGGAATCGGGGGCAGCTTATCTGGTGGATATCTGCTACGATCTCATTTGCGGACTCTTGAAGAGTATGGCCTCGGTAGTAGTGGCTCGTCGCTATCTCTGGTTGTGTAATTGGGCAGCCGACAGTTCTTCCAAGGCGCGACTCAGCAAGCTTCCCTTTCGAGGGAAACAGCTCTTCGGTGAGGACCTGGACAAATTGGTTAAGGACCTGGGAGAGTCCAAAGGCAGCCATCTACCCAAGGATAAGCAGAAGCAGAGCCACGCCTCCCTCATGCCCCTGGGTCAGCCGTGTGATTTCAGGTGTTTTTGTGCAACACGCTCTATCCCTTTCCAGAAGGTAAGATTCTTCTTCAAGGGGCTGTGTTTTGAGGTTTTCGAGGGGCAGGCAGAGGTGTTGCCGCCACTTAATCCTCTGGACTCAAACACCAATGAAGCAAGAGGGGCTCAGATGGAGGTGCAGCTCGTGGGGAGGAGTCTGTGGGATTTCTGCCCTGCCTGGGTCCAGATCACTTCCAACCAATGGATGCTGGAGGTCATTCGAGAGGGGTATGCCCTCGAGTTCGTTCGACCAGTTGGCAACTCCTTGATTTGATCTCCCTGCACAGCACGAGCCAAAGAGACAGCAGAGACACTCTAACATGCCTTCTGCAACTCAGGGCCGTGGTGTTGGTCCCCCAAGACCAATACGGCTGTGGTCTGTACTCCATTTACTTTGTGGTGCCAAAGAAGGAAGGCTCCTTCCACCCGATCCTAGACCCTAAGCGAGTGAACAGCTGCCTGCAGGTCCTGCATTTTCGCATGGAAACCTCGCAGTCTGTCATAGTAACAGTCAGGAAAGGAGTTCCTGATGTCTCTTGATTTAACAGAGACGTATCTGCACATCCCCATACATCCAGGGCATCAGCAGTTCCTCCGCTTTGCAGTACCAATGGGGCATTTTCAGTTTTGCATGTTGCTGTTCGGTCTTGCAACGGTGCCGCAAACCTTCACCAAGGTCATGGTAGTAGTAGTGGTGGCACTCCACAGGGAAGGTGTTCTGGTCCATCCATACCTCGACAGCTGGCTGATTCAAGCAAAAAAAAAAAAATTTGAACAATTTCCTGGAGGAAAGGTCCATAAACCATTATTAAAAGGGACCAGGATATCACTGCTTGACCCAATACAAGCACTGGAACCTGTCTTTTGGGGAAACTGCTAGGTACGTATGACCTAGATTGGCCACAGGATGCTGGCCTTGATGGACCTTGGTCTGATCCAGTATGGCATATCGTATGTTCTTAAGTCCAGGGACGAAAGCAAACACGCAACTTCTCAAGTGGGCAATGTGGCCAAGAGCCATCTGGTCCCATCTCAGGAACTGGAGTACCTGGGAGCACGCTTAGACACCTTTGTGGGGTGAGTCTTCCTGCCGGAGCAGCGCACACAGGAGCTCCGAACCTTAGTGCGGCAGTTTCTGGGCAGGATGGAACTAATAGTCTGGCATCACCTACAGGTCCTAGGAACCATGGCAGCCACACTCAAGCTGGTACCATGGGCAAGAGCACACATGCGACTAATGCAGATGACTTTTCTCAGGTGGTGGTCGCACCAAATGCATCCCTTGTCCCAAAAGCTCACCTGCCCGCCAAGCGTGCCCTCCAGTGGTGGTTTTGCCAGGAGAATCTGTATGGCGGTATGCCCCTTGAGTCGCCACCATGGATTCCGCTGATGACCAACACCAGTCTGTCCGGATGGGAAGCCTCTGGAGTGCATGGAAGGCTGGTGGTTTGATCAACAGGCTGGAAATGTGGGTGGTGGTGTTGGCGCGCTGCAGTTTTGAGCCATGGCTGCAGGGGAAGGCAGTAAGGATCCTTTCAGACAATGCAACCACGGTAGCCTACATCAACCGCCAGGGGGACACGGGCAGCGCAGCCTTGAAGGAAGAGTCTAAATGATTGCTAAGCTGGGTGGAAATCCATCTCCAGGTGTTGGCGGTGCACGTGGTGGGAGTCAACAACGTGACCGCAGACTATTTAAGCCAAGTGCACATGGACCCTTGCGAGTGGGTGCTCAACCAGGAGGTATTCACTCAAGTAGTGCACTGCTGGGGCACCCCGATCATGGACCTGATGGCAATGTTAGAGACAGCCAAAGAGACCTGCTCCTTCAGCAGGTGAAAAGAAAGAAAGGATGTCTGAAGGCTTAGACACCCTAGTGCAGGCATGGCCGGCAGAGGGACTTCTCTGTGTTCCCTTCATGGATCCTGATAGGCTGAGTCATGCAGAAGATTGAAGCCCATCGGGGGTTGGTGATTCTGATATCTCTGGACTGGCTACAGCGCCGGTGGTATGCCGACCTGGTGTGGAATCTGGCAGATCGCCCATGGCGCCTTCTGGCTCAAGAAGATCTGTTGATGCAGGGGCCAGTGCTCATGCCACAGGTAGATAGATTCTCGCTTACGGCATGGCTCTTGAGAAGGTGTGGTTGAAGAAAAAAGGCTACTCTGCCACAATGATCTCGACCTTGCTAAAGGCAAGGAGAAGGTCTACCTCTCTGGCCTATATTCGGGTCTGGCGCATCTTCGAGGCATGGTGTTCCAACAGGCAGGCTTAGCCATCCATGGCTTCAGTTCTGGACATCTTAGAGTTCTTGCAGGCTGGTTACGACAAGGGTCTGGCGGCTAGTTCCTTAAGAGTGCAGCTGGCGGTGATTTCCTGCTATCGTGGAAAGGTCCAGAGAGTAGTATTTGGGGGACACCGAGACATCGGAAGATTCCTGAGGGCAGTAGCCCACCTGTGCCTGCCGTGGAGGTCGGTGGTACCTTCGTGGGATCTCAATTTGGTATTAGCAGCGCATGTGGAAGAGCCTTTTTAACCTTTTGAACCAGTCTTCTCTGAAGGATTTGAGACTCATGACAGTGTTTCTTGTAGTGATATGCTCAGCGCACAGGATTTCGGAGATTCAGACCTTGTCTTGTCAAAAGCAGTTTCTTTCCTTTTCAAGCGAAAAGGTGGTCCTGGGTCCGGTGCTGGCCTTTTGAAACTAGGCCATATCTCCAGGAACAAGCAGGAATGAGTCTTCACATATGGGTATCGTCAGTACCGACGGAGCCTGCGCGGGAACGCTCCCCAGCGTCCAGTAAGAAAGCTTTTGGGAGCATCCCACAGCGCCTGCGTGCTGCCTTCCCGCCTTTCCCAACCGCCTCTCTCCAGTTCTTCTTTTCCACGGAGCCAGCAGGTCGTGTTCCTGTCACTGCAGAAGAATTCTTTATTTTTTTTCTTTATTTTTCTGTGTCACGTCTGCCTTCTTCGACGTCAGACCGGTATCTCCGGTCTTTTCTTTTCTTTCTTATAAAAAAAAAAAAAAAAACTTTACTTTCTTCAACTGTGCATTTTCGGTTTGGGCCTTAGGCCTGAACATTTTTTCTCCTCATGGAGAAGCCCGCTTCCGGGTTCAAAAAGTGCACAAAGAGTGGCGGTACTATTTCTGTCACCGACACCCATGACTGGTGTCTAAAATGTTTGGGGCCTGACCATTCCATCACGGATTGTGTGTCCTGTACCATGATGTCTAAAAGAGGTTGGCAGAACCGAGAAGCCAAGCTCAGTACCCTGTTTCCCTCTGATGCAGCCTCGGTGGCATCGACATCTTCCAGGGCTGCTTCTTCCTCCCATGGATCTCAGGTAACCAAACATAAATCTAGCCAGTCCTCGAAGGGCAAATCTCCCTCTAAGAATCGAGATGCCTTCGGGCTTGTCCTCGAGGATTCCGCACTGGCAAAATTACCACGGCGGGAAGTTCTGGCTTCCAAAGCATTATCTATGGGGTCACAGGTTATTTATTTTATTTATTTACAGTCTCTTATATACCGCACTATTCAGCATCAGCGCGGTTCACATGGAACAAAATGCTCAGTACATTTAACACGTATGAGTTTACAGGTAACAGGGTATAAATAACTTGGATAACCGGGGTAACTATTTACAAAACATACTACATGGGATCATATACACAGAAGATACATAGGGAAACCAGCCACTATAGGAATGAATATCACACTTGGTGAGTTGTTGATATACCCTAGATTTATCTGGGGCTGGTATCAGTGGGTGTTATTGGGCTCTAGGTGACGCCATTGGGTTCTATAAGGTATTTGTAGAAAAGGTGGCCTTTGAGGGCTTTCCTAAACTGTGTCAGGCTCTTAATAGCCCGGATATCAGGGGGTAGTGCATTCCAGCATATTGGGGCACTGAGACTGAATGCTCTGTTGGCTGTCGATTTAGTGCAAGTAGTAAGTTCCCTCGGGATGTTGAGGGAGTTTATAGCCATGGATCTCCTTGCTCTATTTGGAGATGTGCTATGGATAAGCGAGGATAAGGATGCCGATGTGAGATTATTGACAGCTTTAAAAGTAATTATCAAGGTCTTGAAGACTATTCTAGCTTGAATAGGAAGCCAATGCAACTGTATCAGCAGGGGCGTAATGTGGTCGTACCTGGAGGCTCCATGGATGACTCTTGCTGCCGCGTTCATGGCTAGCTGAAGTGGGTTTAATGTAGATTGGGGAAGACCTTGTAATATGACGTTGGCATAGTCGAAATGTGGTATAACCAACGCCTGGAAGATTGTCCGGAAATCAGTTGGATCAAGCATGGAACGTAGGTGTCTAAGTGAGCGTATCTTGTAGTAAACCGATCTGACTATGTTTCCTATGTGGGCTTTCATGTCTAGGCGTTGATCTAGTGTGACTCCCAAATATCGAATTGAGGATTTAGATTGCAACTCCGCTTCTTTTACTTTAAGATATTTTGGGGGGGTAAAATTGGGATTCCTTGTTATGAAGAGTACTTCAGTTTTCTTATGTTGTATTCTGAGATTTTTCTGACATTGATGGCTCGGCCTCGACCGATCACCTGTTGCCGTGTTCTGGGGTACCGGTGGCCTCCACTGGTACAGACATCCAGACTCTGGTGGCATCGATGGATCAGAAGATTCTGTCCATGCAGCGCACCCTAACGGCGTTTATGCAGGCTTCGACGCCTTCGGTACTGCAACAATCTCCATTGCCGGTACCAACTCCAGCACCGTTCCCGGTGCCGGTACCGATTGCATTGACATCGGCTTCGGTGTCGACTGCAGCGGTACCCTGTCCGATGATGCCCATTGGTACCGAACTGGTACCGCTTACTCCCGATGTCGATCCCACTCGGTACACGTATCGGGCTTTACAGGAGCATCCAGACAGGCGATACTTCTATTCCTCCGAAGACTGAGTCGGAGGCTTCTGTCGAGGCACCGGTACTTCTTCCTCAGGAGTCTGATTCTCCAAAACGAAGAATGTCTCCTCCAGAAGACTTGTCTTTTCAGGATTTCATTAGGGAAGTGGCTAGGGGCCTCTCCATTACAGTGGCCCCTGAGTCAGAGCCTAGAGCCAAGCAACTAGATATTTTGCAATATCCTAAGGCTCCTAAAGAAGCAGCTACTTTACCTAATTCATGAGATTCTCTATGATCTCATGTTGAGCATGTGGGAGACTCCTCTTACTACCTCTCCTCATTCTCGTAGATTAGACACCATGTACCGTGTCCCTTCTTGTCCTGGCTTTCATAAGTCTCAGCTTCCTCACCACTCTATTGTGGTAGAGTCTGCCATGAGGAAAATAGAGTGCAAAGAGACACTCATCTAATCCTCCAGGACGTGAATGCAGGACCCTTGATGCTTTTGGCCGAAGGGTTTTCCAAGCCAATATGCTTGTTGCCAGAATCAACTCCTATAGTCTCTATATGGGGATGTTTCTAAAAAGTCACAGATCATCTACAGACTTTAGCCCCTTTTATTTCAGAAGATAAAAGGCAGGAATTTCTCACTTGGCTTAAACATGCCCAAGATGTTTCCAAATTTTCCAACTGTGCAGCCTTTGACTCTTTTGAGTGTGTAAGCAGAGCCTCGGCTATTGCCATAGGTGCACGTAGAATTGCTTGGTTACAAGCCTCTGATTTGGAACTTTGGGTCCAAGATGAACTGGGAAATCTTCCTTGTACAGGTGAAAACCTTTTTGGCAGGGATTGGAAAGCAAAGACCACTCAGATGGATGCTGAGAACTCTGCTTTGGATCGACTTTCAAAGTCTACCTCTGCTCCTGCTAAGAAAAGATTGTTCAAAAAGACAACTTTTTCTAAAAAGGGAAGATACTATCCTGCTTATGGTCAGCAGGCATCTTCTGCAGGTCGTTTTGCTGCAAAGCGTCAGCAACCACCTAAACAGGCCAAGTCAAAGGCTGCCAGGCCTCCCACGGCCTAGCAGCCTCAGCCTCCTCAGGGTCTTTGACTTGCAACTAGAGAACTTAGCCTTTCTAGCTCTGAAAGAACCAGAGCCCCTCACCATTCCAGGAAGGTTGGCTTACTTTGCTCCCAGATGGGAGCAAATCACAGAGCAATGGACCCTCTCCATTATAAGGGAAGGGTACAAGCTTCATTTCTTAAACCTTCCTCCCCACAACATGGTGAAACAGTTCAATTCTCCAACATCTCTCCTCAACCTTCTGTGTCAGGAGATTGCTACCCTTCTTGCCCAAGGGGCAATAGAAGAAGTACCCCTTCTTCAACAGGGCTCAGGGTTCTACTCCCCTTATTTTCTTATTCCAAAGAAAACAGGGGGCTACAGACCCATATTAGATCTCAGAGAATTGAACAAGTTTCTATTCAAAGAGAAATTCAAGATGATTTCTCTCGGTGCTCTGCTGCCATACCTTCAGAGTCAGGACTGGCTTTGTTCTCTAGATCTCAAGGATGCGTACACCCATGTCCTCATCCATCCAACACACAGAAGGTTCCTTCGGTTCCTTTTTCAGGGAAAGCACTACCTATACAGGGTGTTTCCTTTCGGTCTGACCTCTGCACCAAGGGTGTTCACGAAATGCATGGCAGTAGTAGCTGCATTTATATGCACTCTAGGAATATTAGTTTTCCTATATCTGGATGACTGGCTCATTCGAGCTTCATCCCAGTCAGAGGCCCAGATTTCTCTAACCTGCACAATGCGTGTCCTTCAGTATTTGGGACTGGTAATAAACATCCCAAAATCCCATCTCACCCCTACTCAGTCTCTGGAGTTTATAGGGGCCTTGCTGGATACCACAACTGCAAGGGCCTATCTTCCTCAGGCCCGTTGCCTACGCTTGGTGCAGTTAGCCTCCCAGATACAGTTAAAGTCCCATTTAACTGCTCGAGAGATGTTACAACTATTAGGCCACATGGCATCCACCGTGCATGTGGTTCCATATGCTCACCTTCACATGAGGGCAGCTCAATGGTCTTTGTCCACCCAATGGGCTCAGGCATCAGGTTGCCTGTCAGACAAAATAGCAAACTCCAGTCGCCTATTTTGGGGTCTCCAGTGGTAGAAGTCCCCTCCAAATCTGCTGCTGGGGTCCCCTTTTCAGCAGTCGCTACCCCAAGCAGCTCTGACAACAGATGCTTCTCCAATGGGTTGGGGAGCTCATTTGCAGGATCTCAACACCCAGGGCATCTGGTCTCCACAGGAGACTTCTCTGCATATCAATCTCTTGGAACTCAGAGCAATATTCTTGGCTCTGTGTTCTATTCCCTGCTCAGCTACAGGACAGTCCTCATCCATACGGACAACCAAGTAGCCATGTTCTATGTAAACAAGCAGGGCGGGACTGGCTCTCTGTCGCTGTGCAATGAAGCTTTGCGACTGTGGGCCTTCGCCAGAGAGCATCACATCCATCTTCTGGCAGTATATCTTCCAGGCGTTCAAAACTCTTGGGCGGACAGACTCACTTGAGTTCTGCTTCCACACGAGTGGTCCCTCCACATGGACCAGGTAGCCAGAATTTTTCGAATTTGGGGAACCCTGGACATAGACCTCTTTGCAAGTCCGTGCAATGCCAAACTTCCCCGGTTCTGTTCCAGAATTCCGTGTCAGGGAGTTCAGGCCAAGGATGCCTTCCTCCTTCACTGGGGTCAAGACTTCCTTTATGCTTTTCCACCAATTCCCCTAATTCCCAAAACACTATTCAAGCTTCAGAGAGATCGAGGGACCATGATCCTCATAGCACCACATTGGCCACGCCAAGTGTGGTACCCTCTACTTCTGCATCTCTCTCAAGCTCCTTCCCTGGACTTGGGCTCTGCACCAGACCTTCTGTCCCAGGAAGAGGGAACATTGTGGCACCCAAACCCCCAGTCGCTCCATCTCAGGGCTTGGTTGCTGAGGGCCTAGACCTTCAAGATTTTCATCTCTCTCAGCAAGTCAGAGATGTTGTTCATGCCTCTAGAAAGCCTTCTACTAGACGTTCCTATGCTTTCAAATGGAAAAGATTTACCATTTGGTGTTCAGAGAAGGGTCTAAACCCTCTTGCAATACCTCTGAATTCTCTACTAGAGTATCTCCTGCATCTATCCCATGCAGGTCTGAAAACAAATTCAGTAAGAGTCCATTTGAGTGCTATTGCAGCGTCCCTCAAGCCTCTCAATGGACAACCTATTTCCTCTCATCCTCTTATAGCAAGATTCATGAGAGGCCTTCTTTTAACTAAACCTCCCATTAGACCACCTCCAGTGGCATGGGACTTAAACCTGGTTCTTGGCCAGCTTATGAAGCCACCCTTTGAACCTTTAGCCACCACCTCCTTGAAATTTTTCTTGGAAGGTTATTTTTCTCATTGCAATCACCTCAGCACGCCGCATCAGTGAGTTGCAAGCTTTGGTGGCTAATCCACCTTATACAAGGTTCCATCATGATAAGGTAGTCCTTAGGACCAATCCACACTTTATGCCTAAAGTGGTCTCGCCTTTTCATCTGAACCAAGAGGTATATTTACCTGTCTTTTTTCCAGGACCTCATGCATCAAATGCAGAGAGGAATCTTCATACCTTGGATTGTAAGAGAGCTCTTGCTTTTTATTTACAAAGAACACAGCAACATAGAAAGTCTTCTCAACTCTTTGTTGCTTTTGATCCTTCTCATTTAGGACTTCCAGTCTCTAAGAGAACACTCTCTAACTGGATTGCTCAGTGTATTTTTCGCCTACCAGAGTAGAAACCTTTCTCTGGAGGGCCATGTCACAGCTCACAATGTGAGAGCCATGGCAGCCTCAATGGCTCATCTAAACTCTGTGTCCATCGACCAAATCTGTCGAGCGGTCACCTGGGCCTCGGTTCATACCTTCACAGCCCATTACTGCTTGGACAAGGACTCCCGCCGGGATGCCTTGTTTGGTCAGGTTGTTCTCAGACACCTGTTCCATTCATAATCAACTCCTACCCACCTACCCTGGTTGGATGCTAGAGATCCATGGGGGTTTCAAGGACACACAACCTGGGGTCTTCCCCTGGCATCTGCAGTTAGGGAGTCCCCATATGTGAAGACTCATTCCTGCTTGTTCCTGGAGATAGCACAGTTACTTACCTGTAACAGGTGATCTCTGGGAACAGCAGGAATAAGTCTTCACAACCCACCCACCTCCCCTAGGAGTTGTATCTCTCTATCTTTCCTTTCCTCTCTCTCTGTCTCAGTTTTAAAACTCGAACTGGAGAGAGGCGGTTGGGAAAGGTAGGAAGGCAGCGCGCAGGAAGGCAGCGCGCAGGCGCTGTGGGATGCTCCCAAAAGCTTTCTTACTGGACGCTGGGGAACATTCCCGCGCAGGCTCCGTCGGTACTGACGATACCCATACGTGAAGACTTATTCCTGCTGTTCCCAGAGATCACCTGTTATAGGTAAGTAACTGTGCTTTCTCTGCCGGTCCTCGAACACAGGAAACAACTCCGCCAGTCCGCAGTTGCGCCTTTTGGATGTCTGGTGCGTCCTGAAGCGTTATTTGAAGAGGACTGTGGCTTTCCACAAGTCGGATTTCCTATTCATATTGTTTGGCGGGCCATTCAGGGAGGAGGCGGCTGCTAAGGTTTCTATTTCTAGAGGGATCAGAGGCGATCGTGTCTGCATATATTTTGAAGGATAAGCCAGTACTGACGGGGTTGCGTGCGACTTCCAGATGAGCTTGTGAGACAGAGGGAAGGTGCAGGTGGTTAGTGTGAATGGAGCAAAGGAGGCGGCGAGGAGCATGAAGATGGATGAGATCAGAACGGTACTGAGGGTGTGCCAATATGGGTGTTTTTGTGGGCCAGAATGAGTATTTAGAATTGGATCCAAAACTTAATGGGAAGCCAGTGAAGATGTATGAGCAGAGGAGTGATATGATTTGTATGGGAAGCATGGGTAAGGATACGAAATGGTATTTTGAAGGAGCTTAAGGTGATGTAACTGGTATTGAGGGAGACCGGTGAGCATGACGTTACAATAATCAAGATGTGCGGTAACTAAAGAAAAGTGGAGAGTGCTCAGAGAATAGAAGAGCAAGAATGGGTGGTCAGCACGAATTTGTCATAGAATTTATTTATTTATTTTATTTATTTATTTAACATCTCTTCTGTACCGCGCTATTAAAATCAGCGCGGTGTACATCGAACAAAATATACTGCAATGCATACATTTAACATTGAGTTTACAGAGAACAAGGGAATATATAACAAGGAGTAACAGGGATAACTATGTACAATCAACATTATACTATATATAAGCTTTTATTAAATACCATATTTAATAAAATGTGAAAAGAATAGAATGTGAAAAGAATGGCGAATGAGTGAGGAAAGATGTTATTGGAAAGACAATGAAGAGTCCAAGGCGACGCCAAGATAGTTAAGAGAGGGGACCAGAAGGATAGGGGAGTCAGAAAGCAAAGGGGCTAGTGAAGGACATGGACCACCAAAAGTGCTCCAGATAGCTGCTGTTTTAGTGGGATTGAGATGCAGAAAATTAGAATACATCCAAGAGCTTATTTGAGAGAGACAGGAGTTGAACAGGGCCAGATTGGGGGCAGAAGGGCTAGTGTGGTGCAGGAGGATAATATTGTCTGCATAACATGCCAAGATGCTATGTTGCTGGATGAGTAAAGTCAAGGGGGCTAAGAAGACCATGACAACTCTAGGATGGTCTTTCAAGCAATAATTAGGTTACAGTAATCCAGGACTGGAGTAATCTATCAAGGACTTCCTAAGAACACCTTACACTCCCTCCAAATGGCACAGAATACGGCAGCCCGTATCATTACAGGATCCACAAGACAAGATCACATCACCCTCATCCTGAAACAACTCTATTGGCTCCCGATACATGCCTTCATAAAATACAAGATCATTCTCACTACGTTCAAAATCATTCACCGTACAACAACTGACACCCTACAATCACCCATAACATGAGACCCAGAAATCAGACCTAGATTGTCCAATACCATAAACCACCTAATAGTCCCGAACACAAGGCAAGAAGTAAACAGGCCACCTGCACCAGATTTTCTATAGCAGTGCCAACAATATGGAACATGCTACCGGAGAACCTGAGGTCAACTGCAGACACAAAGGGCTTCTGTAGGGAACTCAAAACCTTCCTATTCACTGACTACTATGGAAATATCACTTAACCCAGAAGCTTCATAGACCATATCCAATGTCCCTCAGATCTTGTTAACCCTGAGTTTTATACCCTTGTTAAAGTTCTCAGTTTGATACCTTTTTGTTGTAATGTGACTGTTAAGTTGAGTTTTAATGTAAACCACTTTGACTCCATTTATGTACATAGTTTCCCCCGTTATCCAAGTTGATTGCTCCTGTTCATTGTAATGACCTGACTCTTGTTCATTGTCGGATTCTGTTTCGTTTTATGTAAACCGCGCTGATCGTAAATAGTACGGTATATAAGAAATGTAAAATAAATAAATTAAATAAATAAATAAAATGATAAGGTGATATAATCCTGTTACATAAATAAAGAAGGGGGGCCAGGACAGAACCTTGTGGGACACCCCAAGTAAGGAGGTGATTGGGGGGGGGGGGCGGGAGGAGGTGCAGGAAAGGACAGTGAAAGACCTGGAGAGAGAGGAGTAAAACCACTGCAGGACTGCCCCATGAATCCCAAAGTCATGAAGGTGGGTGAAAAGGGTGGAGTGATGGACCAAATCAAAAGCAGAGGAGAGATCCGGAGAACCATAACCACAATTGTGAGAGAGAGACAACTCGTTAAAGGAAAAGGATAGTCTTCTGCTGTGTCCGGGGCAGAAACCTGATTGACAGGGATGAAATGAATGTGTCGCATCGAGATGTGAAGACAGTTATGAAAAGATCAATTTCTCCAAGACCTTTGAGAGAAAAGTGAGATTAGAAACAGGACACCAGTGTGCTGGGACTGAGCGATCTAGGGCAGGTGTCTTTAGAATGTGATGGATGAGGATGTATTTCCAGGAGGCAGGGAAGGAACCAGACAAACTGGTATTAAACATGTTAAGAATGTACTGAAGGAGCATCATCTTCTAGCTTTCACTCTTAACCACCCCATGCCACAGTCTCATCATGTCTCCAACACATGAAGGTATTTGACTCTTCAGCTTTCTCCACTGTTGTCTCATCTCAACCCCAAGTAGATTTCAGGTTATAGTATATTAGTGTAAATTTGTAGAAAGTTACCCCAGTTATGTCCAAGTTACAGTCCCTGTTCTCTGTAAATACAATGCAGCCCCGACTGCATTGTATAAGGTTCTGTTAATTGTACACCGCACTGATGTGAATAGCGCGGTATAGAAGAGATGTTAAATAAATAAATAAAATCTCCACTGTGTCAACTACTCCCATTCTACACCCTGTGAGGCAATACAATACCTCAGCCCTGGCTGTCCTCTAAAACCTGCTATCTATGTTCCTGTGCCCACTTAGCTGAGCATCTTTGTCTTAAATCCTGTAGCCTTGCTGACTTCCCACTTTTCAAATTCATGCTAACCTCTTTCCAGTTTGCCATAGAACATGCCAAGCAAGAGTAGCATGTCCATCTGACTAACTCTCTTGCTTCTGACCCTCACCATCTCTTTGCAACACTCAGCTTGCTCCTCAAAGTACCTGTTCCCCCAAGCCCTCCTTTGCTTTCTGCCCAAACGTTAGCTTGCTAAGGTTCACAAGGTTAGTCCCGAGTTCTCCACTGGGTTATCTCCATTTCCCCTTAACTCTCAAATCCTTCCTTCAACCTCTGCCTTTTCTAGTATCACAGAGGAGGAAACTGATATCTTGTCTCCTCCAAACTCACTACCTGTTTTCTGATCCCATTCTCTCCCATCTACTATGCACTATCTTTCATCTGTCATATTCTCAAACTGGCTCTCCACTGCAGCTGTTCCTGCTGCCTTCAAACATGCTGTGGCTTTCCTCAAAAAGCCGTCTTTGGACCCTACCTGCTCTTCCAATTATTGGCTCATCTTCCTTCTCCCTTTTGCATGCAAGCTATTCCAACATGTGGTTCACTGCTGCAGTCTTACTATCTCCAGGAACAAGCAGGAATGTAGTCCTCACATATGGGTATTGTCGGTACCGACGGAGCCTGCGCGGGAATGCTCCCCAGCGTCCAATAGGAACGCTTTTGAGATCATCCCTCAGCACATGCGCACTAACTTCTCACCTTTCCAACTGTCCCTCTTCAGTTCTTCATTTTCCACGGAGCCAACAGGACCTATTCCCTGTCACCGCAGAAAATTCCATCTTTAAAATTTTTTCTTGTGGTCGCGTTTGCCTACCGCACAGCGCTTACCGGTACTGCCGGTTCTTTTATTTTCTTTTCCTAAAAAAACCCCCCTTAGACTTAGACTGTTTCTTTTCAGAAACTTTCCTGTTGTGGTGCTAGGCGCCATTTTGGGCATTAGGCCCCATTTTTCTAAAATCATGGAAAAGCCAACTAGTGGTTTTAAAAAATGTACTAAGTGTGTGGCGGTACCATTTCCATCACTGACACCCATGATTGGTGTCTAAAATGTTTAGTACCTTATTCTCCAACTGAATGTCTCTCCTGCATGGGAATGACCAAAAGAAGAAGACAGAACCGGGCCACAAAGCTCGGTACCCTCTCTTCTTCAGATGCCAGATCCATTGCATCGACATAGTTAAGGGCCTCTTCTTCCTCCCATGGATCTCAGGTAGCTAAACACAAAAGCCGGTCCTCAAAGGGTAGCTCTCCTGCTAAACATCGAGAGGCCATTGGCATTGCCCTTGAGGGAACCACACCGGCAAAACAGCCCCAGCGGGAGGCTTCGGCTTCCAAAGCATCGATGGGGCTTCAGGATGTTCTCAAGGCCTCAACCTCGCAAGAACTACCTGTGCCATGCTCAGGGGTTCCGGCCGTTCTTACCGGTACCGACACCCAGGCATCGGCAGCGTCGATAGACCAGAGGTTTCTTGCTATTGAATGGAATATCGCAGCTCTTCTCTCAGCTGCGGTACCAGTGGTCCCAAGGGCACTGGTGCCGACATCGACATCGATGCAGGTACCGACACCGACGATGCCGGTACCAACGGTACTGGCCCTGATGGTAACTCTTCCCATTCCACCTCCGGCTGCAGTGGATAAAGTGGTACCGGGTCACCTCGGTACCGACTTCGATCGGTACCGGGATCGTGCTTTGCAGGAGCATCGGGGTCAGGAATACTTCGATTCCTCCGATTCTGAAGACTCTGAGAATTCTGCTGGCACTAGAGGGTTTCTCCTAGAAGATCCCTCTTCTTCCCAACGCAGAATGTCACCTCCAGAGGACATGTCATTTCAGGATTTCATCCGTGATATGGCTAAAGGTCTTTCAATCACAGTAGCTCCTGAAGAGGAACCCAGAACAAAGGAATTGGAAATCCTCCAATATCCTAAAGCTCCTAAGGATGCAGCTACTCTGCCTATCCATGAAATTCTGCATAGCTTAATGCTCAGAATGTGGGAGACACCTCTGACTACTTATCCTCACTGTAGGAGACTTGATACTATGTATCGAGTCCCACCATGTCCTGGATTTCAGAAAACTCAGCTGCCACACCACTCAATGTTAGTGGAGTCAGCCATGCGTAGAATGAAAAGTGCAAAAAGACATGCATCCAATCCTCCAGGTCATGAATGCAGCACTCCGGATGCTTTTGGACACAGAACCTTTCAAGCTTCTATGCTTTCAGCTAGGATCAGCTCATATTTCCTATATATGGGAATGTTCCTCAAAGAAATCACAGGAGACTTGGAACTTATGAGCCCATTTCTCCCAGATAAGAGACAAGACTTTCTTACTCTGGTTAAGCATGCTCAGGATGTCTCCAGGTTTGTCAATCATGCAGCCTTTGACTGCTTCGAATGCATCAGCAGATCTTCTGCTATTGCCATTGGTGCACGACGGATTGCCTGGCTACAGGCATCAGACTTAGAGACTTGGGTATAGGACAAGTTAGGCAACATTCCTTGCACGGGAGAGAATCTCTTCAGCAAGAACTGGCAGGAGAAGGCTAACGAGTTAGATGCTGGCAATTCTACCTTAGACAGATTGTCAGTCTACAGCCACTCCAGCCAAAAGGAAGCCTTATAAAAAAACCCCTTTTTTAGCAAAAAGAGGAAGTTTTATCCTTCCTATACCCACCAGACTCAGACTCCAGGTCAGGTTGCCCAAAAGGGACAAAGTAGGCAACAAAAGCAACCAAAAGGCCCGAGAGCCCAACCAGCTCTGCAGGTTCAGCCCCCTCAAGGGCTTTGACTCCTTCCTAGAGAGCTTTGCCTTCCTGCCTCTGAGGGGTCCTCAAACGCCCAATATTCCCGGCAGGTTATGCCACTTTGTCAACAGATGGCATCAGATAACAGCAGAAGAGTGGACTTTGTCTATTGTAGGGGAGGGGTACAAACTTCATTTTCACAGCTTACCCCCTCCTACAATTCTAAGGCAGTTCAATTCACACACCTCTACAGACAAGGAGCAATAGAGGAAGTACCCATTCTTCAATAGGGTGCAGGGTTCTACTCCCCCTATTTTCTTATTCCAAAGAAAACAAGAGGACACAGACCCATTCTAGACCTCAGAGAATTGAACAAATATCTGTTTCAAGAGAAATTCAAAATGATTTCTCTGGGAACTCTTCTGCCATACCTTCAAAGCCAGGACTGGCTTTGCTCTCTAGACTTAAAGGATCCATACACTCACATTCTTATCCATCCAGATCACAGAAAATTTTTGTTTCCTTTTCAGGGGAAGACATTTCCAGTACAGGGTTCTTCCTTTTGGTCTGGCTTCAGCACCAAGGGTATTCACGAAATGCATGGCAGTAGTAGCTGCATTTCTACGAATCCTGGGGATTTTTGTCTTCCCTTACTTAGACGACTGGCTCTTCCGAGCCTCCACAGTGACAGAGGCCAACACTGCACTGTCTCGTACAATGCGAATCCTCCAATACTTGGGATTGGTAATAAACTTCCCGAAATCTCAACTAGTTCCTTCCCAATGCCTAGAATTCATAGGAGCCTGTCTGGATACCAGACAGGCAAGGGCTTTCCTTCCACAAGCCCGGTGTCTTCGCATAATGCAGTTAGCTTCCCAAGCAGCAGGCAAATCCTCCCTCACTGCTCGGGAGCTACTGTAGTTGCTGGGACACATGGCATCCACGGTTCATGTAGTCTCATATGCTCACCTCCACATTCGAGCAGCTCAGTGGACCCTCTCCACACAGTGGACACAGGCCACGGGTCATTTGTCGGACAAAATAACAATCTCTCAACGACTAATTTTGTCCTTCCAATGGTGGCAATCACGAGAAAATCTGACAGTAGGGTCTCCTTTCCATCAACCCCTCTTTCAGGCCACCCTAACAGATGCATCACAGGTGGGTTGGGGAGCACACCTGAATCATCTCTCTACTTAGGGCACCTGGACTCCAAAGGAGGTTGGTGTACACATAAACCTCCTGGAGTTAAGAGCAATTTATTTAGCTCTTCAAGTGTTCCACGCCCAGCTCAGCTACAAGACAGTCCTAGTCCAGATGGACAATCAGGTAGCCATGTTCTATGTGAACAAGCAGGGCGTGACATGCTCTCTGTCGTTATGCAACAAAGCTTTACGACTATGGGCCTTCACCAGAGCATCACATTCAACTTCTAGTGGTATATCTTCCAGGCATTCAAAACCTTTGGGCAGACAAACTCAGTCGAGTACTGCTACCTCACGAGTGGTCACTCCACCTAGACCAGGTGGCAAAGGTATTTCATCTCTGGGGCACTCCAGACATAGACCTCTTTGCAAGTCCACTGAATGCCAAACTTCCCCGGTTCTGTTCCAGGATTCCAGCGCACAACTCTCAGGCAAGGGATGCCTTCCTCCTTCACTGGGGTCAGGACTTCCTTTATGCCTTCCCACCCATTTCCCTCATCCCCAAGACACTCTTCAAGCTTCAGAGAGAGAGGGGTCGCATGATTCTCATAGCACCACGATGGCCACGCCAAACATTGTATTCCCTGCTTCTGCATCTCTCTCAAGCGGCACCTCTGGAGTTAGGGCATGCTCCAGATCTCCTTTCCCAGGAGAATGGGATGCTATGGCACCCGAATTCCCAGTCCCTGCACCTCACGGCCTGGTTATTGAAGGCTTAGACCTCCAGGATTTCAACCTGTCCCAGCAGGTAAAAGATATCCTTCAGGCTTCTAGGAAACTTTCCACAAGAAGATCTTATGCCTTCAAGTGGAAATGTTTTACTATATGGTGCTTCAAGAAGGGATTAAACCCCCTTATAATCGATACTAAAGTATCTCCTTCACTTATCGAATTCTGGGTTAAAAACCAATTCGGTAAGAGTCCATCTTAGTACAATTGCAGCTTCTTATAAGCCTTGAAATGGACAACCAATTTCCTCTCATCCACTCCTATCAAGATTTATGAGAGGCCTTTTATTAACTAAACCTCCCATCAAGCCACCACCGGTAGCATGGGATCTAAATCTAGTTATTGGGCAGCTCATGAAGCCGCCTTTTGAACCTTTAGCTACTACAGCCCTTAGGTTTTTGACTTGGAAGGTCATCTTCCTGATTGCAATCACCTCTGCCCGTTGCATTAGTGAATTGCAAGCTTTAGTGGCTGATCCTCCTTATACTAGATTTCATCATAAGGTTGTTCTTCGAACTCACCCACACTTTATGCCAAAAGTGGTTGTGCCTTTTCATTTAAACCAATCAATTTACCTTCCTGTATTTTTTCCGAGGCCTCACGCCTCTAATGCAGAAAGAAACCTTCATACTTCAGATTGTAAGAGGGCCTTAGCCTTTTACATTGAAAGAACACAGCAACATAGAAAGTCCTCGCAACATTTTTGTAGCTTTTGACCCTAGTCATTTGGTACTTCCAGTCTCCAAAAGAACTTTATCTAAATGGATTGCCCAATGCATATCCTTTACTTATGAGAGTAAGGGTCTTCCTCTTCAGGACCATTTCACAGCTCACAATGTGAGAGCCATGGCAGCTTCTATGGCTAATCTCCACTCTGTGTCTATATTTGACATTTGTCGAGCAGCCACCTGGGCTTCAGTACACACCTTCACAGCCCACTACTGCCTAGATAAAGCCTCCTGTCGGGATGCCTTCTTTGGCCAAGCTGTTCTTCAAAATCTTTCAAACCTAAACCAACTCCTGCCCACCAACCCTGGTGGGATGCCAGAGATCCATGGGAGGAAGGATTGTCACCTTCAACGGTGGCACCTTCCTGGGGATATCTCCTTGGCATCTTCAGCTAGGGAGTCCCCATATGTGAGGACTACATTCCTGCTTGTTCCTGGAGATAGCGTAATTACTCACTTGTAACAGGTGATCTCCAGGAACAGCAGGAATTTAGTCCTCACAACCCACCCACCTCCCCTAGGAGTTCTCTCTCTCTCTGTCTCTTTCCTCTCTCCCTCTATCCTTTCACTCAGCTACAAAAACTTAACTGAAGTTGGACAGTTGGAAAGGTGGGAAGGCAGCACGCATGTGCTGAGGGATGCTCCCAAAAGCGTTCCTATTGGACGCTGGGGAGTGTTCCCACGCAGGCTCCGTCGGTACCAACGATACCTATATGTGAGGACTAAATTCCTGCTGTTCCCAGAGATCACCTGTTACAGGTGAGTAACTACGCTTTCTTTCCTCTCAAGCCAGTCTGGATACCATTCTATCTCCAGGAACAAGCAGGAATGAGTCTTCACATATGGGTACGTCGGTACCGACGGAGCCTGCACGGGAATGCTCCCCAGCATCCAATCAGAAAGCTTTTGGGAGCATCCCTTGCGCCTGCGCGCTGACTTCCCGCCTTTCCCACTGCCTCTCCTCAGTTTTCGTTTTTCCGCGGAGCCGACAGGACGTCCTCCTGTCACCGCAGAAACTTTTTTTCTTTAAAATTCTTATTTCCTTGTTTTCTTGTGGTCGCGGCTGTCTTTCCCGCCGATACCGGTACCGCCGGTGCTTTATTCTTTTCTTTTCTAAACTTAGAGAAATTTTTTCTCCTCAGTTTTTTTTTTTTAACTTTTGGACCTACCAGGCCTCTCCAACATGGAGCCTTCTTCCCCTAAGAAGTGCCTTCACTGTGGAAACATGGTTTTCTTTTTAGACTCCAATGCTTGGTGTCTAACCTGTTTGGGTCCTGACCCTTTTTTCCCTGATCCATCAGGCTGTATTATTGGGAGAAGACCTTCCCTTTTTCGAGTTTCCCTCGATGCCGTTTTTTTTCCTCCTGAGGTGAGGACACCGTTTATTCTTCTCTCCAGGATCAGGTAACCCACAAACAGTCTGTTAAGACTAGCCAATTCTTGAAGGGTAAGTCTCATGCCCAGCATGATGACGGCTCCGGCCTTGCCCTCAAGACCTCATTGGCAATAAAACCCCGGCGGGAGTCTTCGGGCTCCAAAGCATTTACGGGGTTACAGGTTGTTCCTGGGGCTCACCCCTCACAGAACATACCTGAGCCATGCTTGGGGGTGGTATCCGCTTCGAGCGGTACCGATAACCCGGCATCGGCACCGGTGTCGAGTGTTCCACTCTTCACCAGGGATCATCTGGTGTCCTCGGTACCTTCGGGGCCGATCGATACGACCCAGATTGACTTTCCTGTATCTCCGCCATGCTCGGGGTTGGTGCCGGCTTCGAGCGGTACCGATACCCCGGCATCGGCATCGGTGTCGAGTGTTCCACTCTTCACCTGGGATCGTCATCTGGTATCCTCGGTACCTTCGGGGCCGATCGGTACGAACCAGATTGACTTTCCTGTATCTTTGCCATGTTCGGGGTTGGTATCGGCTTCGAGCGGTACCGATACCCCAACATTGGCGCCGGTGTCGAGTGTTCCACTCTTCACCAGGCATCGTCCTCGGTACCTTCGGAACCGATCGATACGACTCCGATTGACTTTCCTGTATCGGCATCGCCAATACCACCACTACCGTCGGTACCTTCTAGACATGCATCGATAGACTCGCTCCCTTGGATGCCGAGTCTAGAATCGATATCCAGTCTAGATGACTTGGTACCGACACGTTTCGGAACCGATCCATATTGTTTCCGTCTACGCAGTACCGAGGATATTCACCAGGGCTCTCTGGCTACCTCGGTACCGCTTCAGCAGCCCCCGATTACTGCTTCGATGACATTACCGTCTCCGATACCGGTATCGGTATCAATGTCGATTCCTGCAGTTCCATCGGTGCCATCGATCCTTTCTATGCCTAGCTTGGAATCGATACCGGGCACTGATGTTGCAGTACTAACTGCCTCGAATCAGAACTGTCAGTATCACTGTCCATCTAGCAGGATTCTTTTTCTGCACCAGTCCAGTATGTCTTCTGGTGCTCAAGCTGCTCCTTCAACCTCAGCTTACCCAGGAATAGTTCCTATTGGAGATCCTTCTTTTCAGAAATTTCTCCTGGACATGGCAACCTTTCTTGCCATTCCTATTCTTGGCTCTACTCTTAACCAAGATCCTGCAGAAAAGGAAAATATAATGCTTCCTTTACATCATTCTTTGCAGGGTCTTCTTCTGAGGATGTGGGAATCACCTTTAAAGGTTCCTTCGCCTTCTACAGCCACTAATGTTCTGTATCAGGTGCCTCCATCTCCGGGATTTCAAAAAACCAACTTCCACATCATTCCATTGTAGTGGAATCAGCAATGAGGAAGGTAAGAAGCAAGAAGAAGCATTCTTCTTATCCGCCAGGTCGTGCATCTAAAGCACTTGATGCCTTTGGACGTCAAACCTTCCAAACTTCTATGCTGGCTTCAAGAATTATTTCATATATTTTTTCTATGAGTCTGACACTTCAGGAGGTCACAGAGAAATTATCTCTTTTGTCCCCTTTTTTTGTCAGAGCCTAAGGCCACTGACTATTCCTTGCTTCTTAATCATAGCAGGAATATCTCTTGGTTTCTTTCTCGTGCTTCTCTAGACTCTTTTGAGTCTGTTAGCAGATCCTCTGCTATTGCCATTGGAGCACGTCGTAAAGCCTGGCTGCAAGCTTCAGACTTGAGCAGATGGGCACAACATACACTGGGTAATTCTCCTTGTACTGGAGAAAATCTCTTCAATAGAGAGGCTTTACGTCAGGTTGCTCATTGCTTCCACTGACTTCCCTGGTTCTGGAAACCATCCTAAGCCGCCTTTTTCCCCAGGACGTAGGAAATGTCCTACCAAACCTTCTTTCCCTAAGAAAAGAAGGTTTCACCCTTCTCCTGCCCATCCTCCAGATGTACCCAAGCAAGGGACATTTCATCCTAGTCTGAAGTCTCCAGACTCTAACCAGTCTAATCATAACCAGCAACCATAGGTTCCTGTATGTTACAATCTACTGTTAACTTCTTCTTAGCAGAAGTTTATTCTTCAAACTCTACACTGGTTTTGTCTTTTTCAGTATGCTAAGCTGTTAGGATACTTTTGTCCATGGGTTACAGAATTCTCCCCTTCTTACTACTGCGAAGGGAAGTTATAACTATCCCATGATAGTTTCTGTCCCCACATGGACATCTTTTCCTTCAGCTGACTTACCATAGGGTACGTCACCTTCCAATCCCCTCTCTTCCAGGGTTCCCCTGCTTGAGTTGGTACCATACTGAAACACTTCTCTTTCTTTCCAGTGTAGACTTTTTGTTATCCTTCAAACGCATCTGCTGTTTTGTTCAGTTGCTGTGCATGCAGGAGTTCCAGTGATTACTTTAGTGCTCATTGCAAGCTACTTTCAACTATCTTGCATAATACTACTCACTGCAGGTTATCTTCTTCTAGCCATATCCTCTCCGGGATGTGGCAACACACCTGACTTCAGTCAGTTTTATCTCATAATTCTCCTGCACAATGCTCTCTGCAATCTTCAGAGAAGCTTACTACTATGGGCCCTTGCTACAGAGCATTGAACTTTATCTCTGAGGGTTTTTTCCATATAGTAGAAAAAACTTATATAATCATCCCATGACTATATGGGTTCTTTATACCCTCTTGTCTCCTGTTGTGATACAGAAGACAAGCTTTTTCTGCGTGAATGTCCAAGGGGTTCCCAATCTTGCAGGAATCTACCCCTTTTTCCTTACAGCTTGGCATTATGCTTTTCTGCTCCACTTGGACAACGCATACTCTTTTACTGTACCTGATACCCCTGTGTCCCTTGGCTGGGTCATCCTGGTGTCTTCGTTTATGCGGGGGGGGGGGGGGTTTGTCCTTTGGACATGTCATAGTCCTAAAGTACTCCTGACGTGCTCTTGCCAGACTGCTATTGTCCTCTGTTTTTTCACGCAACCATCCTGGTTATTCCACTGAACTACATTCCTGCACCGCAGAAATAGATTCTCTATATATCTTCAGGTGGTTTTCACCCCCTTATTAGACGAATCTTTTCCCATCACATTCCCCATGTGAATGTTTTTGTAGGGCTCAGTTGCAGGCATGTATCCTCAGACTTATATTCATGTATGTATATGTCCTTTACATACATATGTCTGTAATCTGTGTAGGCATAAGTCATGCCCATCTATCTATCTATCTATCTATCTCTCTCTCTCTCTCTCTCTCTCTCTCTCTCTCTCTCTCTCTCTCTCTCTCTCTCTCTCTCTCTCTCTCTCTCTCTCTCTCTCTCTCTCTCACTCTCTCTCTATATGTGTGTGTATATATATGTGTGTGTGTGTGTATATATATATATACACACACGGAGAGACATACATATCTATATATATGTCCATAGGGAGATGTCCATAGGACGCTATGTATTACCTACTATCTCCCTAACTGTCTGTGCTATAAAGCTTTTACCTTCTTAAGAGGTCCAGACAGTCAACTTGCCTATTCTCATGCGGCTCAGTAAGTGGGAGCGGTTCTACACACAATTACTGCTGTGATGTCAACAGCTTCTATTTTTGTGTTAGATCTCCCTGTCTATGAAGTATCAAACTTCAATGTCTTCCTATCTCTTACCAGCTAGGAAAGACGGTGTACATCTTCAGTATTTCTGAGTACACTTCTGTTCTCCTTGGGAATAGGGGCTTTTTTCCCATACCCCCTCTTCCCTTCAGGACTGGGCTAATTCTCCAGATCAGTCAGTCTTCTTCTTTTAGTCCTCAATGTTAATAACTCTGTACCTAAAAGAGTTTTCAGCTTTTTCCCATAAAGCTTTCCATTGAAGACCTGCCGTTCTTCTCCTGCCCCAGTTGACACCTGGGTTACCTGCCCATTCCAGTTTTGGAACTTCATCCTCACTGCTGTGAAGTTACCTTGAGGATTCCGCTACTGCATCTACAGTACACTCCATCACAGTTCTACTTCTACAATCCAGTAGGTAAGCTCTATATTGTACTAGTTCATTAAATATTTTAATGATACTTGACATACATTCTAAAGACTCATTTTTTCTGTAGTCTTTAGATTCGCTGTTCCTCTACAGCTCTTCTCTATTCAACTCCTACCCCCCATCCCTCAGGGGATGCCGGGGATCCAGGTTTGGGAAATGCCGTCCTGTTCCAGGGATACGCATTTTATGGGATCTCCCCTAGCACCCACAGCTAGGGAGTCCCCATATGTGAAGACTCATTCCTGCTTGTTCCTGGAGATAGCACAGTTACTTACCTGTAACAGGTGATCTCTGGGAACAGCAGGAATTAGTCTTCACAACCCACCCACCTCCCCTAGGAGTTGTATCTATCTCCTTTCCTCTTTCTCTCCTTCTGTCTCAGCTATGAAACTCAACTGAGGGAGAGGCAGTGGGAAAGGCGGGAAGTCAGCGCGCAGGCGCGAGGGATGCTCCCAAAAGCTTTCTAATTGGATGCTGGGGAGCATTCCCGTGCAGGCTCCGTCGGTACCGACGTACCCATATGTGAAGACTAATTCCTGCTGTTCCCAGAGATCACCTGTTACAGGTAAGTAACTGTGCTTTACATTCTACAGATATGGTATTTGCCAATCTCCAGTGAGGTATTTCTGACCATATCCGTTGATTTCCACCACCTCATTGATACCCTGTTCTCACTTGGATTTAAGGGCTCTGTTATGTTCTGATTTTCTTCTCTCCCATCACACTTTTTGATATGTGCTGGTAGATTTTCCTCCACTGCTATCACACTTTCAGACTATCTTGGATCTTTTTGAAACTACTTTTTTTCTCTCTCTGTACTCGCTCCCTTGCTGTCCTGATCTCCTCCATGTTTTCCAGCACAATCTTTACAATGACTACTTTCGGATTTACCTCTTGACACCAGACATCTCTCCACAAATCCAGGCCCAAATCTGACCCTGCTTGTCTGATGTTGCTGCTTAGATATCTTGCTGCCATCTTAAACTGAACATGGCCAAGATGAAGCTCATCTTTCCCATCTCCCCCTTCCTCCCTTCTCTAGTTCTGTGGCTAATACTGCCATCCTTTCTATTTCCTCTGCTTGCATACTTGGGTCATCTTTCACTCTTCTCTCTCTTTCTCCACCCATATCCAACAGATAGCTAAAACCATCAGTTCTTGATAACATCAACAGACTTTGTCCCTTTCTCTCTGAACACACACTACCAAGACCCATTTAATCCATTTTCTACTCATATTCTATCTAGACTATTTGCAGCTTGCTCCTTGCTGGTCTTCCATTTAATCTCACCCCCCCCCCCCCAATCTGTTCAAAAGTCAGATGCTGAACTAATATTCAGCCAGTGTCATGCTCATGTAACCTCTTTTAAATCATTTTCATAATAACATAGTATATGTTAGCAGTCAAAGACCAGCATGGTCCATCTAGCCTGCCAGCAATTGGCTAGTGAGTTAACTGCAGATCCTCTCCCCCCCCCCCCCACCCAATGCTTGTGTTTAGGGTTGTACCTACTGCTCCATGCAGCTCAGCCCCCCCTCTAAAATATATTTGTTTGCTTTGATTTCATCCTCTTGCTATAAAGGCTACCTATCAGTTTCTATATACAGTTAAAACTACTTCTCACCTACTAGTGCATGCACTCTGCAGCATCTCATTACCTCGCCTCGCTTATCTCTTCCTACAGGCTTAGGGAGCTTTGCTTAAAAACAAAATCACTTTTATTTATGCTCTTCTCTTCTACTGATACTGACAATACCTGATGCCATTCTACCTTGCTGCACTATATGCCTGGAATAGACTACCTGAGTTGGTACATCAGGCTCCATCTTGGGTCCTGTTCAAATCCAGGCTAAAATCTTATCTCTTCGAGGCTGCTTTTGGATCCAGACTCCTTATTCTCCTGTTTAACACCCATGTATGTGTTAATTTCCCTTTTAAACTACCTAAAGTCCCCTGTTTGTTCTGCTTGTCTGTCTTGAATAGATTGTAAGTTCTGTCTCTTAGGTGTGTTTGAGAGTGTGTGTATGTGTATTTTCTTTTTAATACCACAGCTGGGGTTTAAAAAAATAGATGCTGCCATCACTGAATATTGACCAACTGAAGCTTATGATAGAAACTGCCAGTCAGCTTTGGATATAGCTAAGGTCTGCTAGCCCAGGAGAGCCTGTCTTTCTTTTTTTCTTTTTCATGAACTTGTACTACACAGTATTGTAACCTAATGTTGGTCTTGGGACACATTGCCCAGGCTTATCTGGTCTTAACAGACAAGTACAGAATATAATCCTCTCTTTTTGGGGGGTTATTTGCTCATTATTTTTCTGTAGGAGACCAGGGAAGACAAGTGAGGATGTGGAGGGGGAAGGTGGCGCAATCTCGCAATGGAGAAGAAGAAATGTTCTGCTCTTAAGGAATTTTATTGATCTTTGTTGCAGGTGCACTGAAGTCTTACCTGAGAGAGTTACCAGAACCTTTAATGACCTTCAGTCTATACGAAGAATGGATCCAGGCTGCTAAGTGAGACTGCTTTACGTGCACTAGGCAGGGCGCTAAAGAAGTAGAGGAAAGAAACTTAATCAAAAGGACTTTCAAAAGTGATGGGGAACTGAAAGCTTTTTCTTGTGATGTTTTCAGACTTTCTTACATAGTAACATAGTATATGATGGCACATAAAGACCTGTATGATCCATCTAGTCAGCCCAGCAAGGCGGCAAGGGTAGGTGCACCTGCCACTCCGTGCAGGTCTCCCCTCGCCATGCCTTTGTTTAGGGGTGTACCCACCGAGTCGTGTATGTCACCACTATTTGTTGAGCTATAAGGGATAGTTATGTATGTTTTTGATTTTATCCTGTTGCTATAAAGGGATTCACAGTGTCTGTTCCATGCCATTTTGAATTCTGTCACTCTATTTGCCTGCACCACTTTCATCGGGAGGGCAATTACAAGCATCCACCACCCTTTCAGTGAAAAAGTATTTCCTGACCTTGCCCTTCAGTTTATCCCCTTGCAGCTTCATGTTATGCCCTCTAATCTTACAGCTTCCTGTCTTTGGAAGAGGTTTGTTCTTGTTCATTTTCCTGACATTTCTGAATGGGTTGTAGGTATAGTGCAATTAAGTGATAGAGACGCTGGGTAAGTGCAGAGTACCCTAACAGGGAATTAAACATGCAAGATGGGATTTCCTCCACATAATATACTTTTCTCTCCCTCTGCAGTATCTCAGACCAGGAGAAGAAGCTGCATGCTTTGCGGGTGACCTGTAATAAGCTGCCCAAGGCAAATCTGGCAAACTTCAGGTATATAGCAGAAGCCATCTGCCCTTCATCTTATCTCTGAAGTTGGGGGGAAGTAGGTGGAGTCTTCTATGCCATCGGGTAGGCTATATCCTCAGAAATATTCTAGACTCCTCCTCCTCTCAGTGGAGACTATTCAGCTCGCTAAGAGGCTAGAGTGGAGTCAGCTGAAAGTGGAGGGGTGACAGGGTAGGAGAATGAAAGGTGGATTTGAGGGTATAAAAATGCTCTAGGAGAGATTTAATATACCTGCTCGTGTGCCTGACCCACACAACTCTAGTCTGCAGAGCACGCAGGAAAATGTGCAGATTCCTAATCAGGATGAGATTGTACCACATAGTGATTTAACTGCTACCTAATAACACATTTTATTCCTCTTTTATAGGTATTTAATGAAGTTCTTAGCGAAACTCTCACAGTATAGTGATGCCAATAAAATGAGCCCTAGCAACGTTGCCATAGTGTTAGGACCAAACTTGCTGTGGCCAAAGCATGAAGGGTGAGTGTTTGGTCCAGGATACACTACATCTGAGAACAGCGAACGTACATCACATACAGTGAAATGTTAGCTTTTAAAGCTTCTGCCATTACTAGCACTACTATTTATCATTTGTATAGCACTACAATGCATAAGCAGTGCTGTACATGCACAAGAGAAGTCCCTGCTCATCAGAGTTTACAGTCTAATCAAGACAGACCACACAACAACTGGGGATTAGGGTAATTCAGGAGGAATGACAAAATATAGATAGGTGATAAGCAGGAGAATAATGGGATCAGGATCCAAACGCAGCCTCAGTGGACTCGGTGTTTAGCCTGGATTTGAACAGGGCCAGAGAAGGAGCCTGGTGTACTACTTGGGTAGTTTGTTCCAGGCATAAGGAGCAGCAAGGTGGAAAGATCGAAGAAGTCTTCTAGAGGAGTGGAGTTCCCGAGGTGTAGGGAGATAAAAGAAGAAAAGTAGCGAGGAGCTGCAGAATGAAGACACTTATAAGTCAGTAGGAGATGTTTGAATTGAATGCGGAAATGGATAGGGAGCAAGGGAAGTGACTTGAGGGATTAAGCGAGTATAGAGAGGCTGGTGGAAGATTAGTCCTGCGGCTGAGTTTTGAACAGATTGGAGGGGGGAGAAATGGTTCTGAGGAAGACTGGAAAGCAACAGGTTGCCTTTACCCAGAGAGACTAAAGGATAAGATGCCATTATGTAGCTGTTTGGCATTCAGGGCAGCTGTTCATTTGTGTTCCATATACTAGGCTGAAATCTGGTTAATTTACCCAGTAAGCAGGATTTTCTGGAGTACAAATTGCTGCACTTCAGCATGGTGGTTTGCTGAACTCTTTCTAAGGATGAATAGACCTGGTTTGGGAGAGCATGTAGCAGGGTTGTTCATGTTTTAGCTTCATCAATTTGACATCCAGTATTCCCCTCCCCCCTCACCTCCCTCCCCAGGTGGCATGCCTGGGTAGCCCAGGGAATTCTTGCTTGCTCAAGGGCTTTTGGAAATGTGTTTGTGTAACATGGATCTTATCCGAGGTGCATACTCTTCTCTACTCATTGGTTGCTACGAAGCAGCAGCGTTTCCTCTGTCAGGCATATAGTGCTGTGTATATGCCTCAGAGTGCTATATGAATGATTAGTAGTAGGAGGAGGATATAAACACATCACCTCCACAACTGCCATCTAAACCCAGATCCCTCACACTGTAGCCCTCCCATAGCCCTGTCTTATAAAGCAGAGAGAACTTTCAGACCTAAAGAGAGGTCAGTACCAAGTGATGCTGTTTGCCATAAATTCTAAATATACAGGTCTAAGTTGGTTTGGCTGCAGAAAACATGGATTTTTTTTTTTTACTTTACAGAACTCTGGCAGAAATTGCTGCAGCAACATCTGTCCAGGTGGTTGCCATCATTGAACCAATCATCCAAAATGCAGATTGGTTCTTCCCTGGAGGTGAGCGGGTCCCATGCTTTGTGCCTCTGCCATCTGTAGAACATTACCTAAGCGGTTTCTTTTCTAAATACATTTCAGCGTTTCTTCAGTTTCACATAGATATGTGTGCAAATTCACCTTTGGTTGAAGTAAAATACCACCAGCCCCTAGAACCATGCCAAATGTAGCAGTCCATAGTAGCCAGTTGACATTTTCTCCTTGCAGAAAGATCAGTGTTGGTCTCCCTCCCTGCGCAGGTGTATTGTCAGATAGTGAAGCTGGAATAAGGTCCACGTCAGGCAGTACTTTCAGCACCAAGTGGGCTGGGAACTAGGGTTTCAAATCTCACGGACTTTCCTTGTGACTTGAGCAACTCACTTAACCCTGCATTGCCTCAGGTGCAAACCTTTGGGGACAGAGGATTTCTTACTCTACCTGAATGTAACTTGCCTTGAAACTACTACTGAAAAGGCCTGAGCTAAATCTAAATAAAATCTAACAGAGCTCCTCTTGTCCTGTTTCTCTTTTTGTCCCCTCCTCAGATATGGATTTTAATGTATCTGGTGCATTTGTTCCTGCTGTTCCCATGAATTCAAATAACTTGTCTTACACTGGAAATGAACTGGTTCCAGACTATGGGACTTTGGAGAAGAGGAGACCTGTCAGTATGCCAGCGATGGATGGGGAGCTGCTACGGAAAGACGGGTCTGTGATTTTACTGCCAGTGTTCACCTTTCCCTATTATCTGTTGAGCATTTCTAAAGTGACAGTATCTATTGACCTGAATGTCAGGGGAGTAATTGGATAAGGAATTTCAGCAGGTAGAACAGTACTATCTTCAGGAACAAGCATGAATGAGTCTTCACATATCGTCGGTACTGACGGAGCCTGCGCGGGAACGCTCCCCAGTGTCCAGAAAGAAAGCTTTTGGGAGCATCCCACAGCGCCTGTGCGCTGCCTTCCCGCCTTTCCTAACCGCCTTTCCTAACCGCCTCTCTCCAGTTCTTCTTTTCCGCGGAGCCAGCAGGTCGTGTTCCTGTCACCGCTGAAGAAGTTCTTTATTTTTCTTTATTTCTTTGGTCGCGCGTCTGCCTTCTTCGACGTCGGACCGGTACCGCCGGTCTTTTCTTTCTTTCTTTCTTTCTTTCTTTAAAAAAAAAAAAAAAAAAAAAAAACCTACAATTTCCCACTTTTTTGTGCATTTTTCCTTTTGGGCCTTAGGCCTAGAAAAATTTTCCTCATGGAAAAGCCCGCTTCTGGGTTTAAAAAGTGCACGAAGTGCAGCGGTACCCTTTCTATCACCAACACCCATGACTGGTGTCTAAAATATTTGGGTCCTGACCACTCCATCACCGATTGTGAGTCCTGCTCCATGATGTCTAAAAGAGATCGACAGAATCGAGCAGCAAAGCTCAGTACCCTGTTTCCCTCTGAAGCAGCTTCGGTGGCATCGACGTCTTCCAGGGCTGCTGCTTCCTCCCATGGATCTCAGGTAACCAAACATAAGTCTAGCCTATCCTCGAAGGGTATATCTCCCTCTAAGTATCGAGATGCCTCCGGGCTTGCCCTCGAGGATCCTGCACTGGCAAAATTACCCCAGCGGGAAGCTCCGGCTTCCAAAGCTTCATCTATGGGGTCACAGGTTGACATCGATGGCGTGGCCTCGACCGATCACCTGTTGCCATGTTCTGGGGTACCGGTGGTTTCCACTGGTACTGACATCAGACATTGGTTGCGTCGATGGATCAGAATATTCTGACCATGCAGCGTGCCATCACGGCATTCATACAAGCTGCGACGCCTCCGGTACCGCAACAAACTCCGTTGTCGGTACCAGTTCCGGCACCGATATCAGTTCCGGTGCCAGTACCGATTGCATCGACATCGGCTTCGGTGTCGACTGCAGCGGTACCCTGTCCTGTGATGCCCATCGGTACCGATCACTCCCGATGTCGATACCACTTGGTACGCGTATCGGGCTCTGCAAGAGCATCCGGACAGGCGATACTTCGATTCCTCTGAAGACTCTGATGAATCAGAGGCTTCTGTCGAAGCATCGGTACTCCTTCCTCAGGAGCCCTCTTCTCCAAAAAAGAATGTCTCCTCCAGAAGACTTGTCTTTTCAAGACTTCATTAGGGAAGTGGCCAGGGGCCTCTCTATTTCAGTGGCCCCTGAACCAGAGCCTAGAGCCAAGAAATTAGATATTTTACAATATCCTAAAGCTCCTAAAAAGGCAGCTACTTTACCAATTCATGAGATCCTTTATGATCACATGCTGGGCATATGGGAGACACCTCTTACTACTTCCCCTCATTCTCGCAGGTTGGACACCATGTACTGTGTTCCTCCTTGTCCTGGCTTTCATAAGACTCAGCTTCCTCACCACTTGATTGTGGTGGAGTCTGCTATGAAAAAGATAGAGTGCAAAAAGACACTCATCTAATCCTCCAGGAAGAGAATGCAGAACCTTGGATGCTTTTGGCAGGAGAATTTTCCAGGCCAATATGCTTACTGCCAGAATCAACTCCTATAGTCTCTATATGGGGATGTTTCTAAAGGAAGTTACAGATCATCTGCTAACTTTCTCCTTTTATCTCAGAAGATAAAAGGGAGGAGTTTCTCACCTGGCTTAAACATGCCCAGGATGTTTCCAAATTTTCCAACCGTGCAGCCTTTGACTCTTTTGAGTGTGCCAGCAGAGCCTCGGCTATTGCCATAGGTGCATGCAGACTTGATTGGTTACAAGCTTCTGATTTGGAACCCTGGGTCCAGGATGGATAAGGAAATCTTCCTTGTACAGGTGAAAACCTTTATGGCAAGGATTGGCAAGCAAAGGCCACTCAGATGGATGCTGAAAATTCTGCTTTAGATAGACTTTCAAAGTCTACTTCTGCTCCTGCTAGAAAAAGGTTATTCAAAAAGGCTTTCTTTCCCAAAAAAGGGAAATATTATCCTGGTTATGGTCACCAGGCATCTTTTGCAGGTCGTTTTGCTGCAAAGCGTCAGCAACAACCTAAACAAGCCAAGCCTAAGGCTGCAAGGACTGCTACCGCCCAGCAGCCTCAGCCTCCTCAGGGCCTTTGACTGACTTACAACTAGAGAACTTAGCCCTTCTGGCTCTAGAAGAACCAGAGCCTCTCACCATTCCAGGAAGGTTAGCTCACTTTTCTCCCAGATGGGAACAAATCACAGCAGAGCAATGGACCCTCTCCATCATAAGGGAGGGGTACTAGCTTCATTTCTTAAACCTTCCTCCTCACACCATGGTGAGACAGTTCAATTCTCCAACATCTCTCCTCGACCTTCTCGGTCAGGAGATTGCTACCCTTCTTGCCCAAAGGGCAATAGAAGAAGTACCCCTTCTTCAGCAGGGTTCAGGGTTCTACCCCCCCTATTTTCTTATCCCAAAGAAAACAGGGGGCTACAGACCCATATTAGATCTCAGAGAATTGAACAAGTTTATATACAAGGAGAAATTTAAGATGATTTCTCTAGGTGCTCTCCTTCCATACCTTCAGAGTCAGGATTGGCTTTGTTCTCTAGATCTCCAGGATGCGTACACCCCTGTCCTCATCCATCCAACACACAGAAGGTTCCTTTAGTTCCTTTATCAGGGAAAGCACTACCAATACAGAGTGCTTCCTTTCGGTCTGGCCTCTGCTCCAAGAGTGTTCACAAAATGCATGGCAGTAGTAGCTGCATTTCTATGCACTCTAGGTATATTTGTATTCCCATATCTGGACGACTGGCTCATCCGAGCTCCATCCCAGTCAGAGGCCCAGGCTTCCCTAGCCTGCACGAGGCGTGTTCTTCAGTATCTGGGACTTGGAATAAACATCCCAAAATCACAACTCACCCCTACTCAGTCATTGGAGTTCATAGGGGCCTTGCTGGATACCACAACTGCAAGGGCCTATCTTCCCCAGGCCCGTTGCCTACGCGTGGTGCAGTTAGCCTCTCAAATTCAGTTAAAGTCCCATTTAACTGCTCGAGAGATGTTACAACTGTTAGGCCACATGGCATCCACCGTGCATGTGGTTCCTTACGCTCGCCTTCACATGAGGGCAGCTCAGTGGACTCTGTCCACCCAATGGACCCAGGCATCAGGTTGCCTGTTAGACAAAATAGCAACCTCCATTCGCCTCTTTTGGTCCCTCCAGTGGTGGAAGTCCACTCAAAATCTGTTGCTGGGGTCCCCCTTTCAACAGTTGCTACCCCAAGCAACCCTTACAACAGATGCCTCCCCAAAGGGTTGGGGAGCTCATCTACAAGATCTTTCCACCCAGGGCATCTGGTCTCCACAGGAGACATCTCTCCATATCAACCTCTTAGAGCTCAGAGCAATTCTTCTAGCTCTGTGTCTTCCACACCCTGCTCAGCTACAAGACAGTCCTCATCCACACTGACAACCAAGTAGCCATGTTCTACGTGAACAAGCAGGGCGGGACTGGCTCTCTGTCGCTTTGCAACGAAGCTTTGAGATTGTGGGCCTTCACCAGAGAGCATCAAATTCATCTCATAGCGGTGTATCTTCCAGGGGTTCAAAACTCTTGGGCAGACAGACTCAGTCGAGTTCTGCTTCCACACGAATGGTCCCTCCATGGGGACCAGATAGCCAGGATCTTTCGAATTTGGGGAACACCGGACATAGACCTGTTTGCAAGTCCGTGGAATGCCAAACTTCCCCGGTTCTGTTCCAGGATTCCGTGTCAGGGAGTTCAGGCCAGGGATGCCTTCCTCCTCCACTGGTGGCAAGACTTCCTCTATGCCTTTCCACCCATTCCCCTAATTTCCAAGACACTGTTCAAGCTTCAGAGAGACAAGGGGTCTATGATCCTCATAGCTCCACGTTGGCCACGCCAAGTGTGGTACCCTCTACTTCATCTCTCTCAAGCTCCCTCCCTGGACTTGGGATCTGCTCCAGACCTCCTGTCCCAGGAGGAGGGAACGTTGTGGCACCCAAATCCCCAGTCTCCATCTCTGAGCCTGGTTGCTGAAGGCCTAGATCTTCAAGATTTGCATCTTTCTCAGCAGGTGAAGGATATCCTTCATGCTTCCAGAAAGCCTTCCACTAGACGTTCCTATGCTTTTAAATGGAAAAGGTTTACCATTTGGTGTGCAGAGAAGGGTCCTTATCCTCTTGCAATACCTTTGAATTCTTTACTAGAGTATTTGCTGCATTTATCCCATGCAGGCCTTAAAACAAATTCAGTAAGAGAGTCCATTTGAGTGCTATTGCAGCATCCCTTAAGCCTCTCAATGGACATCCTATTTCCTCTCATCCTCTTATTGCAAGATTCATGAGAGGCCTTCTTTTAACCAAACCTCCCATTAGACCACCTCCAGTGGCATGGGATTTGAATTTGGTTCTTGGCCAGCTTATGAAGCCACCCTTTGAACCCTTAGCCACTACCTCCTTGAAATTTCTTTCCTGGAAGGTTATTTTTCTCATTGCAGTCACCTCCGCTTGCCGTATCAGTGAGCTGCAAGCCTTGGTGGCTAATCCTCCTTATACAAGGTTCCATCATGACAAGGTAGTCCTCAGGACTAATCCACACTTTATGCCTAAAGTGGTCTCACGTTTTCACCTGAACCAGGAGGTGTAGTTACCTGTGTCTTTTTTCCAGGACCTCATGCATCAAGTGCAGAGAGGAATCTTCATACCCTGGATTGTAAGAGAGCACTTGCTTTTTACTTACAAAGGACACAGCAACATAGAAAGTCCTCTCAACTATTTTGTTGCTTTTGATCCCTCTCATTTAGGACTTCCAGTCTCTAAGAGAACTCTGTCCAATTGGATTGCTCAGTGTATTTCCTTCGCCTACCAGAGTAAGAACCTTTCTCTGGAGGGCCATGTCACAGCTCACAATGTGAGGGCCATGGCAGCCTCTATGGCTCATCTAAACTCTGTGTCCATCGACCAAATCTGTCGAGCGGCCACCTGGGCCTCGGTTCATACCTTTACAGCCCATTACTGCTTGGACAAGGACTCCCGCCGGGATGCCTTGTTTGGTCAGGCTGTTCTCAAACACCTGTTCCATACCTAATCAACTCCCTGGTTGGATGCCTGAGATCCATAGGGGGAGGTAGAGCCCTTCTCAGGGACTCACAACCTTGGAGATCTCCCCGGCATCTCTAGCTGGGGAGTCCCCATATGTGAAGACTCATTCCTGTTTGTTCCTGGAAATAGCACAGTTACTTACCTGTAACAGGTGATCTCTGGGAACAGCAGGAATAAGTCTTCACAATCCACACACCTCCCCTAGGAGTTGTATCTCTCTATCTATATTTCCTTTCCTCTCTCTCTCTCTTTGTCTCAGCTTAAAACTCGAACTGGAGAGAGGTGGTTAGGAAAGGCGGGAAGGCAGCGCGCAGGCGCTGTGGGATGCTCCCAAAAGCTTTCTTTCTGGATGCTGGGGAGCGTTCCCGCGCAGGCTCCGTCGGTACTGACGATACCCATATGTGAAGACTTATTCCTGCTGTTCCAAGAGATCACCTGTTACAGGTAAGTAACTGTGCTTTACACACTTGAGGGTGTTTAGGACATTGCTTAGGATGTACAGGAATGAAAGTGCCCAGCACACATTTTTACACAGTTTCCTAGGTGTAGAGCTTGGGAAGAGCCAGAGCAGAGTTATGAGATGCAGGTTCACTATAAAATGTGTGTATCCACACCAGCTTAGGCAGATTATTGGTGCCTCCATCATAGCAGGTGTCCGTCCGTGTCTGTGCCTGTGTTCCCTTGGGTAATTATTTAAAGACGCATAAGTACATGTCTATCTTACCGAAGCAATATAACATGGGCACCTATGTGCCTTTATTATAAAATGACCCTGTATAACTAAGAGGTAATTTTGGCATTAATTGCATCATACACATTGTACTGTAACTTTTAAAAGTAAATGAAAAATAGTGTTTGACTCGGCACTCATAGTCTTGCTAAGAATTGCACAGGCATAAAAACTGAATGGCCCTCCCTTGGAGGTGGTTTCGCTTTAAAGCAGGTTTCAGCACTGTGTGGGGGAAGCCCACTCTGCTGCCACCAGTCCTGGAGATAAATGGACCTGGGGGGCACATCAGTTTCAGACTTTTTTTCATCACTGCAGAAATGATAAAAAGGAGATCTTGCACTGACAGATACTGTGATCCACAGAGTGATTCTTCAACCCCTTGATGTTTTTTTGCAGTTTGAGTGGTGGCATATTTGTTATAGATTTGTCTCTTCACCCTGTTTTCCAGGCACAGTTTGAGCTGTGAACTGCAGCAATTTCCAACCACTTTAAAAGCAAAGTCATATTTGTGCTGCAGTTAAACCCAAGCTTTTCTGTTTAACATCTGAGAGAAGCAAAGGTGCTACATTTCAGTACTGATGGATTTAAAATTGATTATAGATTGGCAGGAGTCCATATAGCTGGCACCTCTCTAAGGACTTCAGATTTGCCTTCGATAGGCAATATTACAATCTAGATACTGTATTAAATTTCCAAAACAATTCTTCTGTAAGTTACTGTGTGCAGTAGTTTTAGCCTGTTTTCTGCACGGTTCATCCTCTTTCCTAGGGTCCATTATTCGTTGTCCTGCTGCGTGTTACTATGTAGTGTTCACAGTGCTAGGAAATAAGGGCTCAGAGAGCTCCATCCCTCCTGAGGTCTTTCTCTCATAGCGGGATGGGGATTCTTTTCTTGGTTTAACTTTCATCTGCCACCACAAGCTGGAGAAATCTCAGCTGCTTCATAAACCATGTGCAGAAAATTTGTGTTCATCAGATTCTCCTACAACCCAAATGCCTTTGCCCCGCTGCAGTGAGATAGAGCAGCATTCCAGGAAGGATGCAGCTCTGTCACTCCAACATAGATATGTCACAGTGAGGTTGGCGACCTTGCCAAAGTGGTAAGGGACTTTTCCTTTCATGCGTTAAGCTATGCAAAGAATACCACTTTCTTGCTTTGTAGCTTACCACCCTCCCTGATATACAATGTCCTGAAGATACCATGTGGCGAAAGAGTTGAGGGGTGGGGGGGAGGCGCATCTTGGAGGTGTCAGAGTATCGCTGAATATTTTTAGGAGCAGATCACATGGAATCTAAGAGGACCATTGTATATCTCTCTTCCTGGACCAACAAGGTCTTAAAATTCCTCATCTGTTTGTCGAGAAGCAAGCTCCCCTTTTCAATTGGATGTCTGTTTACATTCCATATGTCTGCATGTCATGTTAACATGTGGGTATCAGTGACGGTGGAGTTCGTTTTTGTGCTCTTAGCTACATTGTGCTGCATGTTTTAACATCAGTGGGTGGTTAAAAACACACAAGAGATTTTGTGTGTGTGTGGTTGGGGGGGGGGGGTTGTTTTTGTTTTTTCTTTCTAAATGCCCAGGCTGCCTCGGTTACTCTGCTGCTTAGTTTCTTGTCCCCTCTCATGTGGTTTGTATTTCGGTGGGTATATCTCTGGATGTCTTTGCATGGTTGTGGCTCATTCTGTCTTTTCTCTATAGCTTTGGTATGAAGGCTCTGGAGGTCCACACGAATTCACGCCGAGGGGGTACAATAAGCAGAAAGCACACATCCCCTGCTTTCCAGCCACCCCTGCCGCCACCTGAGGCTGGAACAGAGCAGCAGCTGCAGGGTGGTGGCTTAGACAGCAGTCCAGGCACTGTTGCTCCTAGTCCTGCTGCTAGCTCTGCAGACCAGCTACTAAACTCTGGCAATGAGGACATCAGGTAAGGAGCATAGTACAGCCAAAATTTGCTTCTGAATGCCCTTTATTGGGTTGCATTCTTGAGTGAAATTGGCTTAGGATCTAGCTGATGGAGTAAATATTGTTTCCCAGGAAAGCTTCCATTTGTTCATAACACCCCACAATACAGCTTCTCTTCAGTGCTCCATCTACAGGAGCTTTCTTCTAAAGAGGAGGTGGATCAGAGGAGCTGGCAGGAAAGGCATTGGAAAGATTCTTACACTAGAGGGTCCTTAGGCTGAAGATCAGTCTGTCTGTTTAATGTGCTATTGCCCTGCTCTCACATACTTATAAGGTACTGATTCATCACTTTGATCACTCATCAAAATCATACCAGCCTCAGCAATAAATTCCAGGAATTCAGATTCTCTGACGTACACCAGATTCACAGATTTAATGACAATTTAGCACTTTTTTTCCAGAATAGACTATTCATGATGTAAATGACATATTTACAATTTGTCTGTATTTGTGTTTCTCTGGGAACAAGCAGGAAATCGATCCTCACATATGGGTGGAAGCTTCTCCCCAACTTTCAAAAAAGCCTTTGGGAGATGCACCACGCATGTGTGGTCCCCTTCCCACTCAAGGGTGCCATCTTGCCTCAGTCTCCCTATTTCTCCAGGAACAAGCAGGAAATCAGTCCTCACTTATGGGTGACATTGACACCGACGGAGCCCGCATGGAGCAATTCCCTAGCTTTCAAAGAAAGCCTTTGGGATTACTGCCACGCATGTGTGGTCCTCTTCCCGCCCAAGGGTGCCATCTGGCTCAGTCTCCCTTTTTCCGTGGAGCCCTTTGGACGCACATCCTCGTCCCTTGGAAAAAGTTTCTTTTTTTGGCATTTTGGGCTTTTTTCCGGTTGCACCGGTCTTCTCCCATCCTCCCCGATGCCCCCACTTCGGCTGTGGGCCAGGGGATCCCTATTTTTCCCTTTCTAGCTTTTTTTCTTTTTGGGCCCTTTCGTGCCCTTTTCTAACCGCTGGCCACCTCGAGGGCATTCGACTTCGCAGGGGCTCCTTTTTCCCCCATGGCCACCGGCTTCAAAAAATGTGACAGATGCTCCAAAAACATGTCGCTCACGGACACCCACGACTGCTGTCTACTGTGCCTGGGGGCTGACCACAACCCAGAGCTCTGCTCGCTTTGCAAGAAAATGTCCGTTAAGGCCTTACAAAGCCGTAGGCAGAAGTCAAACATTTTCCATAAGTCAGCCCTGGAGTCCCTGGTGGCGCCCCGCACCACCGATCCACCACTTGTGGGGTCGCCCGCAGTGACTCCACATCCCAGGCGTCACCAGGGTTTGCCCAAGGTGGAATGGTAAAAAAAGAAGATGACCTCAAAGACGCTGTCGGGGGCTCTGGATAAGCGTGAGCGGTCTCGTGCTCGTTCCTTTAGTCCTCCCCGGCGTTCCTGAGAATTAGATGAGGAGTGGCCTCGAAAGGTACCGCATATAGACACAGAGGCCTCCAGCGATGGCGCCCGGTCTCCTGAGGGTCATCCCAGTGAGGACCCCCTCTTTTTCCTCCACACCAGACCCGGTAACATCAGTGTCCCAGGGACCCACTCCTGAGTGGGAGTCCCATATGCTGGCACTAGAGCGCAGCGTTTCTGCCTTCCTAGCTGCCCAGCAGGCGCTCTTGTCCAGCACGGCTAGCTCGCGCCTCAAGACCAAGGGTCCCTCCAACTGTGGTCACAAAAACTGCCTTGGAAACCCCCAAGAGCCATGGGCCACGTGAGGGTCCTCGGCACCGGTCTCGCTCGCTGTCCCGTTCCTCGGGGCGAGGTCTTCCAGAATCAGTGCCTCTGGCTCCAGATGGGCCTCGGCCACTGGACGTGGGGATCAGCCCAACAGAGTCCTCCTTGGACCTCTCGGGCTAGGAATCGGACGGGGACACGTTCCCTGAAACCTGCGCCCATCGGGACTTTCCTTTTTGACCCGTCCCTGCCCGCCTTGCGAAGACGGTCACCCTCCCCGAAGATACCTCCTTCTTGGTATTCGTGCGGGGTATGGCTCAGGCCCTCAATCTGCCCATGCAGAATGAGGAAGAGCCAAGGGAGTCTCTCAAGGTCCCTGTGCCGTCCATCCTGACCCGGCTGCTCCTCCGCATGTGGGAAGCACCCACCTCGGTCACTATTATCAGTAAAAGACTTGATGCCATGTACAGAGTCCAGCACGGTCCTGGGATTCAAAAGGCCCAGCTTCCTCATACCTCCATGGTAGTGGAATCTGCGATGCAGAAACAGAAGAGCCCGAAGTCGCATTCTTTGGTGCCGCCCAGAAGAGAATCTCGTGCCCTCAACGCCCTCAGGCATAAGGCTTACCAGGGATCCATGCTGACATGGTGCATTCAGGCATACCAACTATATATGGGTATGTTCCTTCGCGATCTCGCTAAAGAGCTTAGCAGTTTCTCTGCAGGCCTTGAAGGTGACCACCTTCTCAGATTTCAGACCCTCGTGGACTTGTCGAAATACCTTTCTCGTGCCGCATATGAAGCACAGGAAGTACCTGCATTTCAGGGTGCAGGGGGATCACTATCAGTACAGAGCGCTTTCCTTCAGGCTTACGTCTGCCCCGTGAGTCTTCACCAAATACCTGTTGGCAGCCGCAGCCTACCTCCGGCTGCAGGGCATATACGTCTGCCTCTACCTAGACGATTGGTTCGTCACAGGTGCCTCGGCTGAGGCACGCCTCTCGGCGTTGCGCACGGTCCTCCTCCTCAAGTGCCTCTGTTTCCTGATCAACTAATCCAAGTCCCACTTCGAACTGGTGCAGGCACTGGAGTTCATCGGCGCACTGCTTGACATGGAACGGGCAACCGCCTTCCTCCCTCGAGCACACGTGGGACCACCTCCGTGGTCTGGCTGCCGAGATCCAAAGCCGAACCAGAGTCTCAGCACGAGCCATGCTGCGCCATCTGGGGCACATAATCTCAACTGTACAAGTTGTTCCCCATGCTCACATGCATATGCAAGCAGCTCAATGGTGCCTTGGAGCACAATGGTCCCAAGCCTTGGGCCGGCTCCGGGATCCCATCTCGGTCTCATGCAGCCTATCCAGTTCCCTGGATTGGTAGCAGAATCTCCAAAGCTTACTTCGGGGCATGCCCTTCCAGGCTCTGCAATAAGAACTCATCTTGATGACGGTTGCCTCGCTTTTGGGCTGGGGAGCCCACTTTGACAACCTCCATATCCAGGGACAGTGGTCACCCGAGGAATCCCAGCAGCAGATCAATCTGCTCAAACTTAGAACGGTCCAGTTGGCGTTGAAGGTCTTCAAGCACCACTTCAAGCACCCTCGTGTTAAATGTATCCCCCAATTGACCGCTTTGACCCAGTGAAAAGCGGGATATAAATACAGCTAAATAAATAAATAAATAAATTGTGAGGCAAGTCTGTGCTCGTGCAGACCAACAACAAGGTTGCGATGTTCTACATAAACAAGGAAGGAGGTATGGGCTCCCACCTCTTTTGTCGGGAGGCAGTCCTACTCTGCTCCTTCGCAGTGTGCAGGGGCATGACCCTAAGAGCTGTCTACCTCCAGGGCCAAGAGAGTGTCCTCACGGACAGGCTCAGCAAGTTTCTCTGCCCACATGAGTGGCACCCGAGTCCCAGAGGTGGTTCCTCCACCTGTTTCGCCTCTGGGGGACTCCATCCAAAGACCTGTTCACCAGCCCAGCAAACTCACAGCTTCCCCACTTTTGCAGGCCGATACCGCACCCGAGCAGGGAAGCCCCGGATGCAGTCCTCCTGAACTGGATCTCCAGGCTTCTGTATGTGTTCCCCCCCCCCCCCCCACTCCCCTCATAGTGAGGACCCTCCACAAGATTCAGTGGGAATGAGCATCGGTGATTCTCATGTCTTCCTTGTGACCTCAACAGTTTTGGTTCCCGCTTCTACTCCAATTCTCATCGGAGCCCCCGGTCTCCCTGGGCAGTGCTCCGGGTCTGATGACACAGGAGGAGGGGCGGGTGCTTCACCCGAACCTAGACTCGCAATCTCTAGCAGCCTGGCAGCTGAACAAGTCTCTTCAACCTCGCTGCACCTCCCAGAGGAGATCGAGGAAGTCCTACTCGCATCGAGGAAAGACCTGACGAGACTGTCCTATGCCCTCAAGTGGCAGCGCGTCTCGGTCTGGTGTTCCGGGCTCCAGATCGATCCGTTCTCCTGTTCCACCCGGTGGGTTCTCCAGTACCTCCTCCACCTCTCATAGGTGGGGCTGAATTCCAATTTGGTCAGGGTTCACCTGAGCGCCATTTCAGCCAACCACTTCCCTGTTGAGGGTAAACCCCTCATGAGCCAGCCACTGGTTTCCTGCTTCATGCGGGGCCTTTTACTTTCCAAACCCCCCATCTGGCCTCTGCCGACGGAGTGAGACCTGAACATCATGTTCATGCAACTGACACAGCTGCCCTTCAAGCCAATAGCGACATGCTTGCTTCAGCACCTCCCCTGGTAGGTAGTCTTCCTGGTGGTGCTGACCTCTGTTTGGTGAGTCAGTGAACTTCAAACCCTCATGGCCGCGGCCCCCTACACCAGGTTTTATGGGAACAGGGTGGTCCTTCGCACTCACCCCAAGTTCCTACCTAAAGTTGTTTCAGATTTCCAATTCAACCAAGAGATAGTCTTACCAACCTTCCCGAGACCCCACGCCGACCGGGTGTTGGCGTTCCTGCATACCCTCGACTGCAAGAGGGCTCTCGCCTTCTACCTGCAGCGCACCCAGGGTCATCACAAGTCCGACTGGCTCTTCATCTACCGATCCCAACCGTCTGGGGCTTGCAGTCACCAAGCACACCCTCTCCATATGGATGGCGGACTGCATCGCCTTTGCCCAGGCAAAGGCTGGGGCCTGCTGGATTGACGAGTCACCGCACACAGCGTCCATGCCAAGGCGGTGGCGGTGGCTTCGCTGCGCTCAGTGCCTCTGACGGACATCTGCCATGCTGCAATCTGGTCTTCAGCGAATACCTTCGCTTCACACTACTGCCTAGAGAGGGAGTCCCACCGGGACAGCGCCTTCGGCCAGGCTGTACTCCATAATCTGTTCAGGATGTAAGCCACTCCTGCCCTCCGAACCTCCTCATGCAGCTACCGGGAGCTTTGCCCCCCCCCCCAGGACTCGGGCTCCCTTCGGACCGTTGGCATCTGTTCACAGCTTTGCAGAGGCGCTTTGTTTATAGGTTTCGGTAGCCTGTCACTGGGGAGTCCCATAAGTGAGGACTGACTTCCTGCTTGTTCCTGAAAAAAGCAGAGTTACTCACCTGTAACAGGTGTTCTCCAAGGACAGCAGGAATCGGTCCTCGTTACCCTCCCACCTCCCCTTAAGAGTTGCTTTTCTTATTCTTCCCTTGCCATCCACTTAGTAGGGCTCTAGCTGTGGGACCTGACTGAGGAAGATGACACCCTTGGGCTGGAAGAGGACCAAACATGCGTGGCAGCAATCCCAAAGGCTTTCTTTGAAAGCTGGGGAATTGCTCTGTGCAGGCTCCGTCAGTGTCAACGTCATCCATAAGTGAGGACTGATTCCTGCTGTCCCTGGAGAACCCCTGTTACAGGTGAGTAACTACGCTTTCCATGCAGCCCCCCAGGCATGTTTGTTTTCCCTGTAAAAAGTTAGTTATTTTCTCTTGGAAGTTTTCTTCCCCAATTCCATACCGGTTCCCTTTCCCGCCCCCGAGCTCGGTTGCCTTGTATCTCAGGTTTAGTTTTTTTGACCAGTGCATGTTTGTGCCTTTTTTCACCGGCAGAGCCTTGGATCTTCAAACTGTCTGGGGCCCTTTTTCACCCGTGGCCTCTGCCAGTGCCTTCAAAAAGCGTGACAGGTGTTCCCAAAACGTCCCTCGCCAACACACATGACTGCTGCCTCAGGGTGGACCACGACCCCTTGGATTGTGGACTCTAAAAAGATGTCCTCCAAGGCCATTAAGAGTCAGCAGCAGCAGCATGACAAGATCTTCCAAAGGTCAAACTCTCTCCAAGTCTCCAGTGAAACTGTGCTCCAAGCCCCCTTCCAGGACCCCAGAACACTGAAGTGACCCCACCGTCTCCAGCCAAGGCCTTGGATCCTCCAAGTGGAGCACCCCAGAGGTGGAACACAAGAAGAAATAATCCTCGAGGGCAGCGTCTGTGGACGGGGTCGTAAGGCGGGTAAGTTCTGCGCCCGGTCCCTCAGTCCATGCTATGAGTCCAAGGGATTGGAGCGGGAGCGGCCAACAAAGATTGCCCGAAAAGGAGCATCAGTCTCCGATGACCAGCCTCAGACCCCCAAGGCCACCCTGGTCGAGGATTCTCTGTGGAGCTGGCACCGGGCCTAAGACCCCCGATGCCTGCACCAAAGGCTGCAGAGCCATCTGGACTGGAGACCAGAATGGCAGCCTTGGAGCATTACTTGTCTGCCTTCATGGCCCAGCAGCAGACTTTGATGTCCGGTTCTGCCAGCTCATCTGTCCAGACCACCAGGCCCTCGACCTCAAGGACTTCCCCGGATGTCAAGCTGATTCTTGAGCGTCATTGACCTCAAATTGATCCTCGACATCTGTCTTGATGCTGGTCCCAATCCTTGAGACCAAGATCTTCCCCAATGAGTGGCCACAGCTCCGCCCACAAAGCCTCCAAGGGGCATGGACGGTCGGGCCCAGTCAGACCTCAACTCCTCCACAGCCTATGAGCGGACTGGAAGACTGAGGACAAGGAATTGCCAGACACACCCATAGCCATCACGACATGTCCTTGGACCTGTCTTCCTCAGAGACCCGGTGCTTCCTTGACTTTGTGTGGGACATGTCAAAGGCATTATCGTTTGACACAGAATCGAAGGAGGGCCCTCGCATGGAGGAGCTCGAGATCCTCCAGTATGAGGCCCCTCCAAAGGAGGCACAGTGCCCATCCCCCCGATCCTGGAATGGCTGCTCCTTTGTATGTGGGAAACACTGGCATCGGTGCCCTTCGTGAGCAGACTGACTCGATGTATCTGGTCTGCTGAAGCCCGGGCTTCCAGAAAGCACAACTGCCACAACTCCATGGTGGTGGAGTCTGCCATGCGTCAGCTCAAGAACCAGAAGACGCACTTCTTGGTGCCCTGGGAAGAAAGGGCTCTGCTCATCAGCTGGAACCAAGCATACCAGCTATACATAGGCATGTACTTGAGGGACCTGGCAAAGGAACTCGCCGGGTTCTTGGTTGATCTCTCTGAGAAACCCCTCCAGTGGTTCTGGAGCCTTTCCTCTGCCCTCAGAATTCTCTAAATTTGTGACTCAAACATCCTATGACTGCTTTGAATCAGCAGCTAGAGTAGCTGTGGTGGGCATTGGTGCCAGACACCAGGCTTGGTTACAGTCTTCAGACCTGGAGCAGTGAGTTCAGAAAAAATTGGTCGACATCCCATGCCAAGGAGAGAACCCCTTTGGCAAACCCATGACAGATAAGGCTGCAGAGTTGGAGTTCTGACAAGGGCTAGGCTCTTCAAGAAGACTGCTACCCTTCCCCGACAGAAGGCCCTGAGTAAAAAGCCCCCTTACTCAAGGAAGGGAAAAGCTTACGGAAATGACCCTCAATATCAGGCTTCCCCAGCCTGGTCAGCAGGACAAGGCTATGACCCTTGTAAGCAGAAGCCTCCCAAAACCCAGGCACTGATGGACCTCTTTGTGAGACCAACCAACACTCAGCTGTCATGATTCTGCTCCAGCCACCCGCACCCCTCACGGGTGGCAGTGGATGCATTCCTCATCCTGTGAACGGAGAGTCTGCTCTATGCCTACTGCCCACGCCACTGATAGCCCTTTTCAAGGCACAGCATGACAGGGCATCGCTGATACTGAATGCCCTCCTGGTGGCCCAGGCAACCATGGTTCCTGCTGTTCCTTTGCTTGTCCACGGGCCCCCAGTCCCCCTAGGGAGGGCCCTGGGGCTAATGTCTCAGGAGGAGCGCTCCCTCCTACACCCTAATCTAGGGTCCCTGTTGCTAATGGCTTGGCTGCTGAAAGAGTAGCCTTGGCATCATTCAGCCTCTAGGGAAGTAGAGGAGGTCCTCCTGACCTCTCGTAGGGTCTCCATGAGATGGGCCTATGCCTTCAAATGGCGCAGACTCTGTGTGGTGCACAGATTGGCAAGTCAACCTGTTCTCGTGCTCTGTGCAGCTTGTACTGCAGTATTTTCTCCATCTGTTGCAGGCAGGACTGAAGTCCAGCTCAGTCAGGGTGCACCTGAGTGCTCTAGCAGTGCACCACCACCTTATTGAGGGCAAGCCCCTTCCGGTCCAGCCTCTCATGACCCGCTTCTTGCAGGACCTTCTGCTATCCAAGGCCCCCCATCACCCTCCAGCGGCAGAATGGGACCTCAATGTGGTGCTAACCAAGCTCACTGGGCCACCATTCGAGCCCCTGGCTACCTGCCCCCTGCAGTACCTCTTATGAAAAGTTGTCTTCCTAGTGGCACTCAAGTCTGCTTGTTGGGTCAGCGAGCTTCAGGCGCTAGTGGCGGATCCACCATACACAAGGTTTTATAAGAACAGGGTGGTGCTCTGCATGCATCCCAAGTTTCTACATAAGATGTCTCCCTTCCACCTCAATCAAGAGGTAGTGCTTCCCACCACCTTCTGCAGCCTCACGCCAGCTGGGCAGAGACCTTACTGCATACCCTGGACTTGTAAGAGGATCCTGTCCCTTCTACCTTCAACGTACCCAGGACCACCGCAGAGCCTCCATGCTTTTCGTCTCCCATGACCCCAGTCTGTTGGGGGAGGCAGTGACCAAGCAAACTGTCCACTTAGGTGGCAGACTGCATTGCCCTTGCTTATGAGCAGGCTGGGCTCTTGCTGCGGCACTGGGTTATGGCACACAGCTTCAAGGCCATGGCGGCATCTGTGGTAAATCTTCACTCTGTCCTTCTGTTGGATATCTGCTGGGCTGCCACCTGGTCTTCAGTCCACAGTTTTCTAGCTCATTACTGCCTGGAGAGGGAGTCCCGAAAGGACAGCACCTTTGGCCAGGCTATACTAGTCATCTGTTCAGGGTGTCTCCGACCCTTCTGTGTTCGGGCTACTGGAGTGCTGGTTCTCGCTGGAAACTTAGGTCTCTTGAGAGTCTGTCTCCTTAAGACTCGCTGCTGCTCAGGGCTCACCCGTGGCATTTCTACAGGTTTTTGGTAGCTAGGGAGTCCCATATTTGAGGAGTGACTTGCTGCTGCTGCTTCTGGAGAAAACATAGTTTCTCACCTGTAACAGGTGTTCTCCGGGGACAGCAGGAATAAGTCCTCACAACCCTCCCTCCTCACCATGGAGTTGCTGCTTTATCGTATTTTTATTTTTGCCGTCTTAGCTATGTCATTAGACTGAGGCAAGATGGCACCCTTGGGCAGGAAGTAGACCATGAATGTGTGGTGCTTCTCCCAAAGGTTTCTTTGACAGCTGGGGAGATGCTTCCGTGTGGGCTCTGTCGGTGCCAACGTCGCCCATATGTGAGGACTGATTCCTGCTGTCCCTAGAGAACACCTGTTACAGGTGAATAACTACGCTTTATATGTAAGAAGTATTAGACCTCTGAAGAATGACCCCAAAGATCAGTCAACACATGTGCTTTCCTATTGTCTCATTCCACCTTACCTGCGTTGTCATGAGAACTCCATTGGTGCTGTGCCTTTAAGCCTAAGAGTGCCCAAAGGGAATCTGCATGGTCTTTTTGGAATAAGGCAGGATACAGTTAATCCAATGTTATGGGCTGGGTTTCCACAATAGACTGCTGTGTGAAATCATAAGACTAGTCACAGCTGTGTACTGCGAACTGTCTGGAATTACCGGATACCAGAGAGCTGATATGTGGGTTAAAACAGTTTGTTGGTTAGGGAATCTATTTCATGCATTCAAGATCTAGGCCCCTTGATTGGGTTGCTGTGCATGTTTAAGTGATTGCATTTGTGAGCAGCTGCTTCCAGCTCTATGCTGAGGACATGAGTCATTTGTCTGTCAAACTGCCTTCATGGCTTTGTTTATGGCTTTATTTTCATGGGATGATTCTGGATCATGTGATCTAGCAATTACTTTTTTGAGATGCTTCTCAAGCTTAAAATCTTAGATTTCATAACTTTTCCCAGCATCCAACTGCCATTTATTCACTGTCAGTTGTTTTTATTCTGGGTTAGATTTGGAGAGAACAGTGCATGTAACTACCCGGTCGGGGGGGGGGGGGGGGGGCGAGTGAGTGGGTTATGAGAATATGAAAAGATCACCTTCTGAGAACAATTACAGTGAAGCAATTATCCTGTCTCCAAAGATAATGGACTTTGGAAGTGTCAACTATGGAAGTAAGAGCAGGCTGGAAAAGAGTAGTTACTCACCTGTAACAGGTGTTCTCCAGGAGGATGGAGCCCTTGCGGAGCATTTCCCCAGCTTAACATGAAAGCCTTTGAGAATGCAGGCACGCATGCGCAGTTCCCTTCCCGCCTAAAGGTGCCATCTTGCTCAGTCAAATGACATAGCTAAAAACAGCACACAAAAATGTAAAAATAAACTATGTACAACTGCAACTCCCAGGGGAGGAGGGAGGGTTGTGAGGACTGATTCCTGCTGCTCTTGGAGAACACCTGTTAGAGGTGAGTAACTACTCTTTCTCCAGGACCAAGCAGGAAGTCAGTCCTCACATATGGGTGACTCCCTAGCTCTGGGCTACCAGGAACCCAGGCTGAACAAGAGAACTCCTCCTAGTCCCAGCATCAAAGAAAGGCTTTTCACTGACAGAACCTCCACCGGTAGCCCAACGGAGGGCTGGAGGGCAGGAGTTGCCTAAACCTCAAAGAGATTCCGAAGTACTGCCTGGCCAAAAGCACTGTCCCTACGGGACTCCCTCTCCAGACAGTAATGGACCGCAAAAGTCTGGCTTGAGGACCAAGTTGCAGCCCTGCAGATGTCTACCAATGGTACAGAGCAGAGATGAGCCACTGAGGCAGCCATTGCCCTGACACAATGGGCCGTGACCTGACCCCGCAAAGGAAGGTCAGCCGCTCTGTAAGCCCAGGTGATAGTCAGCCACCCAGACGGACAAGGTATGCTTGGACACAGCTAACCCTAAATTATTAGGGTCAAAAGATATGAAGAGCTGAGTAGCCCTTCTATGTCCCTGCGTACGGTCAAGGTAGAAGGATAAGGCCCTCCTACAGTCCAGGGTATGCAGAACTGCTTCAGCCTGGCTTGCATGAGGCCTAGGGAAGAATGTTGGAAGAACCACCTCTTGGTTAAGGTGGAAGGAGGAGACAACTTTGGGGAGGAACTTTGGATGAGTCCTAAGGACTACCCTGTTCCTATAGAAGTGGGTGTAAGGCCTGTCACAGAACAGGGCCTGAAGCTCACTCACTCACCTGGCCGAGGTTAGGGCTACCAAAAAGAGTGTCTTCCAGGACAGGAAGCGTAGAGGGCAAGTAGCCATCGGCTCAAAAGGTGGGCGAGTCAGTTGCTGCAAGACCACATTCAACTCCCACTCAGGAGCAGGAGGGCGGATTGGAGGGTTGAGCAATAGCAAGCCTCTGAGAAACCGGGACACCAAGGGGTGAACTGACAGAGAATGTCCTTCCACTAGTGAGTGGTGAGCTGCTAGAGCTGAGAGGTGGACCCGAACAGAATTGGACTTAAGTCCCTGATTAGATAAGTGCAGTAAGTACTGAAGCACTACTGGTACAGTACAGGAGAAGGGATCCTCTGTACGGAGCTGACACCACACAGAAAACCTTTTTCCATTTGAGAGCATAGGTTTTCCTAGTGGACTGTTTCCTAGAGGCTAGGACAACCTCTTCAACTTCTGGAGGTAGGCCCCAGGGAGCTAAAACTACCCTTGCAACCTCCAGGCCATCAAATTGAGGGCTTTGAGATTGGGGTGCAGAAGGGAACCCTGATCCTGAGAGAGGTCAGGTTGCAACCCCAGAGGCAGTGGGGGATCCACTGCCAGCTGAAGTAGAAGTGGAAACCAAGGCTGTCTCGGCCACCTGGGAGCTACCAGCAGGACTGAGGCCTTATCCTGTAGAATCTTGAACAGGGTTCGGGCCACCAAGGGCGTGGGAGGAAACGCATACAGGAGGCCCTGAGACCATGGGATCATAAAAGCATCTGCCGCCAGCCGCAGAGGATGCGGTTGTCTGGAGCAGAACTTTGGCAGCTGTTTGTTCAGTGGACTGGCAAACAGATCTATGGATGGAAGTCCCCATTTCAGGAAAATCCTCTGAACCACCATAGGATGGAGCTGCCACTCGGGGGCTGCAGAATCCTGCTCAACCTGTCGGCCAGGTAGTTTTCCTGGCCGGGGAGGTACACAGCATTGAGGAGAATGTTGTGCTTGAGAGCAAATAAGCAAAGGTCCTGTGCTTTCTGACAAAGGAGCCTGGATCGAGTTCCGCCCTGCTTGTTCACATAAAACATGGCTACCTGGTTGTCTGTTTGAACTAGGACAGACTGAGCCAGGGTAGGAGAGAAAGTCTTGAGGGCTAACCGAATAGCCCTGAGTTCCAGTAGATTGATCTGCTGTGCAGCTTCCCAGGGAGACCATAGGCCCTGGGTGCACGTGCCTAGATAATGTGCTCCCCAGCCCTGCAGGGAGGTGTCCGTAGTCAAGACCACTGTGAACCGAGGAATCTGAAAAGATACCCCTTGCAGCAGATTGGGTGGGTGCAGCCACCAGTTGAGGGAGTTCAGAAATTGTCTGGACACCTTTATCCTGTCTCTGAGGCTGCCTGTGACCACTGAGTCCGAAGGCACCACTGTGCAGGCCTCATATGGAGCCTGGCATTGGGGGTCACATGTACTGTCGAAGCCATGTGGCCAAGAAGCCTCAGGCAGAGTCTGGCGGAGACCAGTGACCTGCTGAGAAACTGGTTTGCTAAGTCTATCAGTCTTTGGGCTCTGTCTTCTGGCAAGAATGCCTTTGCCAGCAGAGAGTCCAACCTTGCCTCTATGAACTCCAAGTTCTGGGAGGGGAGCAAAGTGGACTTTGCAAAGTTTATTACAAACCCCAAGCTTTGAAGAAGAGCAATAGTTCTGAGGGTAGCCTGTCGGGCCTCCTGGCACGTCTGGCCCCTTATGAGCCAGTCGTCCAGATAGGGGAAGACAAAGATTCCCTGATTTCTTAGGTAGGCCGCCACCACTGCCAAGCATTTGGTAAAAACCCTGGGAGCGGAGGTGAGGCCAAAAGACAGTACTCTGTACTGATAATGGTTTCCTCCCACAATGAACCTGAGGTACTTTCTGTGGTCTGGATTAATGAGGATGTGTGTACACGCATCCTTTAGATCTAAAGAGCATAGCCAATCTCCCTGCTGGAGGTAGGGCAGAAGTGTTCCAAGAGTAAGCATCTCGAACTTTTCCTTCTCTAGGAATTTGTTGAGATTCTTGAGGTCCAGAATAGGCCGAAGGCCACCAGTTCTTTTGGGTACCAGGAAATACCTGGAGTAGAACCCTTGACCTTGCAAGTGGGGAGGCACAGGCTCCACCGCCCTGTCCACCAACAGACCTTGGAGATCTTGAAGGAGAAGATCTGTGTGCAGGGGAGGCCTTTGAGACTCCCCTGGAAAGTATGGAGGAGGCAGCAGTTGGAAATGTAGCAGATAGCCCTTGTGGACTATGCTTAACACCCAACTGTCTCCAGTGATAAGTGGCCACTTGTGGGCAAACAGGGTGAGGCGACCTCCTGTGCAGGGTTGGGAGAGCAGGGACGGAGAGGCTATGCCTAAGGAGTCAAAAACCCCCACCCTGCTGAGTGGGAGCAGGGGCCAGAGGCTTGGGAGTCCTCTGCCTACGGGGCCCATTAGCCTGCCCCTTGGCTTGCTGACCCTGAGAGGCAGCTTGGGCGGCCTGGTACTGTGGGTACTGTTTGTAGGCAGTGCCCTTCCTCGGGTAAAAGGGCTTTTTACCCGAGCCCTTCTTTTTGTGAGAAGGGGCAGAAGTCTTCCTAGACAGCCTTGTCCTCGTGAGGCGCTCGGTTTCGAGCTGTGCGGCCTTTTCGGTCATGGGCTTGCCAAAAAGGTTCTCACCTCGCCAAGGGACATCAACCAACTTATCCTGAATCCATGGCTCGAGGTCCGATGACTGCAGCCATGCCTGGCATCGAGCCGCGATGCCGGCTGCCGCAACATGAGCCGAAGCCTCGAAGCCATCGTAGGCAGCGCGGGACATAAACTTGGAGCATTCCCGGATCCCCGAGGACAAGGACTTGAACCTCTGCAAGGGTTCCCCGGAGAGACCAGCAGAGAACCCAACCAACTCCTTAGCCATGTCTCGCAAGTACATGTCCATGTACAGCTGGTAAGACTGGACATGGCAAGCAAGCATCGAGCCCTGGAAGCACTTTCTACCAAAACCATCGAGGTTCCGGGCCTCCCTGCCAGGGGGCACCGCGGAGTGCATCTTCTGACTTTTCAGGCGATGCATGGTCGATTCCACCACCATAGAATGGTGCGGTAGCTGCGCCTTCTGAAAGCCAGGGCTCTTCTGGAGTCGATAGATCGAATCGACCCGCTTGCTTAGAACCGGTGCCGAGGCCGGTGCCTCCCACATCTGCAAGAGGAGCCGTTCCAGCATCGGAGGAACCGGAACAGTAAAGGCCTCCTTTGGAGGAGAGTCATACTGTAGGGCTTCGAGCTCCTTGGCTTGAGGCTCCTCCTCGGGATACGCAGGGATAGCCAATGCAGTGGCCATATCCCGGATGAACTTCGAGAACCGGGTATCCTCCGGGGGGGATCTACTCCGGGGCTCAGACTGCAGTAAGTCCGGGACGCACCGAGTCCGGAAGGTGTCGGGGGACTCCTCGTCCTCAGTCTCCCAGGTGGACTCGTCCGATGAGGAATCGGTGTCCGACCGCGCGGGGCCTGCGAGCATCTGCTCAGACCCCGAAGGCACCGGCGTCGGGGCCTGCGAGCGCCCGCCCCAACGCCGAAGGCATCGGTGTCAACACCCTTGGTCCCGAAGGGGAGGTCGAGGGAGACCGTGACCGAGGTTGATCTCGAGCCTTCATGGTCTCGAGTATCGGCTCGGTCTCCCGGGTCGACTTCGATGTCCCGGTGGTCGGGGCAGATGCGCCAGACAGGCTGGCCATCAGTGCCCGCTGCTGTTCCATGAAGGCAGACAATCTGCTCTCCAAGGCTGTCAGCCTGAGACCCAGCTCAGGAGCCCCCTACTCGGGCCCCGGCGGCGGCTCTCTGGGAGGAGAGTCCACGAGGACTACAGGACTTACGTGTCCAGCAGACTCCGGCTCCACTCGAGGTACTTTGAGAGGCTTCTCCTGTTCCACGGGCCCGGGGCGACGGTCGGGGGTCTGAGACCTAGCTCTCGAGGAGCCAGGGACCTCTTCCGACGATGCCCTCGCGAGCCACTTCTTCCTCTTTCGTTCCCGGTCAGGGGACCCCCTGTCCGAGGAGCCCCCGACGGTGCTCGGGATCCGATTCCCGAGATGTCGAGGCCTCAGACGAGGTCTGGGACCGGCCGGAGGCCGAGTCAGAGAAAAGCCTTTCCTTTTGGTGCTGACGACTTTGAAGCGCCTTGGAAGACATTTTTCCACATGGTCCACACGTCTTAGGATCGTGGTCAGGACCGAGGCACCGAAGGCAGCAGTTGTGTGTGTCGGTGAGAGACATTAGCTTCTTACACCGATCACACTTTTTAAACCCACTGGAAGCCATCGGGGGAAAAAAGAGTCCCCGCGAGGTCAAAGAACCGGCCTTCCAGGGAAAAAGAAAAAAAGGGCGCGAACGCCAGCCACGAAGGGCAAAAACCGAAAAAAGATCGGGCTCGATACTGGTGTACCAAACCCGGCGGGAGGGGAACCGGCATCGAACCGGAGAAATAGCGAAAGAATCGCGAAAAAATCTAACAATTTTCCGGGAGGACTAGGACACACGTCCGGTGGGCTTCACGGAAAAAGAGAGACTGAGCAAGATGGCACCTTTAGGCGGGAAGGGAACCGCGCATGCGTGCCTGCATTTCCAAAGGCTTTCATGGAAAGCTGGGGAAATGCTCCGCAAGGGCTCCATCGATGTCGATGTCATCCATATGTGAGGACTGACTTCCTGCTTGGTCCTGGAGAAATGTTAAAATACATCCATAGCCTAAAAATGGTCCTAGGATGTATATGCTCATTTTAATCTATTTTTTGACTTGGTGAGAGTAGCATAACACTTTCATTTCTAACTAAAGAGAAATTTTAGATGCAGGTCAAAATAAATCTATTAAAATATGTATGTAATATGTATACACACCTGGAACCCATTTTTTGCATATGGCTGTTCTTGAGAATTTTCAGCTCTTGTTTAACCTTAAAAATCCATAATAGAGTATAACCACCTTTGGAAGCAGAAGGATGATAGAAAAAGCTTTTTTAAGAAAGTTGAAAAACATTGGCTACCACACAGCTTCAGCACCTCTCTTGAGGCCATGTCAGTCCGCTCAGCAACCCTGAACTCAATCTGAGTGTGGGAACTGAGCGGCCTATTGTGGCCGCCTCTTTCCTAAATGCCTATGGTATCTCTTCTTGGTATAGAATTTGAAGTCTGTACTATGACATAAGAAATGCCACACTGGGTCAGACCAAGGGTCCATCAAGCCCAGTATCCTGTTTCCAACAGCAGCCAATTCAGGTCACAAGTATCTGTTGGGTTCCCAAAAAGGTACACAGATTCCACAATGCTTGTCCCAGGGTAAGCAGTGGCTTTATGGACTTTTCCTCCAGGAACTTGTCAAGCGTTTTGGTGGTTTATTGTGTTTTTTTTTTTTTTTTTTAAACCCAGCTACAGTAACGGTTTTTACTACATCCTCTGGTAATGAATTCGAGTTTAATAAAAGAAAATGTTTTTCACTTAACGAGTGATTAGTCTTAAATGGGCTACATTGTAGCTTCAACAGTCCCCTAGCATTTCTGCTTTTTGAAGGAGTAAACAACTTTGCTACATTTACCAATTCCTCTCCATTCATTAATTTATAGACCTCTATCATATCTCCCCTCAGACGTCTCTTTTCCAAGTTGAAAAGCCCTAACTTTTTAAGCCTTTCCTTGTAGGGATGCCTTTCTATCCCCTTTATCATTTTGATGGCTCTTCTCTGTAGTTTGTCTAATTTTGCTATTTCCTTTAGAAGATATGGCGACCAGAATTGCACACAATATTCAAGGTGCGGTCACACCATGGAATGATATAGAGGCATAATAATATCCTTTGTTTTTATTCTCCATTCCTTTCCTTATGATTCCTAGAATTCTATTTGCTTTCTTGGTCACCGCTGCACACTGGGAGCAGGGTTTCAACGTGTTATCCACGATGACACCTAAATCTCTTTTCTGGATGGTGATTCCTAATGTGGAACCTTGCATTGTGTAACTATAGTTTGGGTTGTTCTTCCCTAAGTGCATAACTTTGTATTTGTCCACAATAAATTTAATCTGCCATTTGGATGTACAGTCTTCCAATTTATCAAGTTGTTAAGTGGTGTTGAGTCAGTGTCGACTCATGGTGACTCTCTAGATAGTTGTCTTAAATTGCGTATGGGCTTCGGTCAGGCAGGTCATTGTTGACAGAGGTACCAACAAGAGAGCACAACACCACATGCTGTAAGAGACCCAGTAAGGAGAACGTGGATAGCGTATGGAAGGAAATTCTTTATTGATAAAAAAGCCTATGGCCCGACACAGGCCGTGTTTCATTGCCTTCTTCAGGGGCAGGCTACAAATATATAAACCATAAAAACATTAAAATATATAAATAGCATCATGCCAAAGGATGGTAAATAAATACTAAATATCATAAATACATAAATATCATATAAAAACCATATAAGACATCTATGAATGATCAAAACTGGCAAGTTAAAAGATCAGCACCAGCAAACAAAGAGCCGCAGAGACACCTTATGATAGACGTATCCAAAATGAAACATGCATAAATAAGTTAATAAATAAATAAATGAATAAACAAATTACATAATGGGTGTTAAAAACATAAAAATAAATAAATATTAGTAATAGTATAAAAACAATGAATGCATACCTTCATAAGCAATCAGGCTTCCATATTGCTCTACATATTAGCAGGGAAGAGGAAGAAAACCACATGGATAAGTGTATCAGCATACCACTTGTAGTCCCTATAATCCTTTACTAAACCTAATACTAAATGTATCTGAATCAAAAAAATGTATTATGCATCTAAAATATTACCCATAGCGCGATGTTTGTTCTTTCAGAAGTGATATCTTCAAAAGGAAAAGGGCAGCGACCCGGCGCTAAAAAGGAAGGAACATGAACCTTTTTCAATGCACTTTTCTGTAAAACACGATCCCTTGTACTCAAGAGGATTGGGCCAGCTAGCAAATCACGACCTTTTTGAATAGTATAAATCTAAAATTTTTAATTTTTAGAGAGCTTCCTCCAAATACCCCGATCTCACTAATCCGATCTCACAATCCGAATCTCTAAAATATATTAAACCTACGATTGATAATTTCAGGCTTACACGCCAAAGTCAATATACGACTTTAAAGAAACCCATCACTAACTCACTTTAAAAGGTGTTAAATACTTCAGCGCCTTAGTCGGAGGTCTCTGTCAATTCTGCCAAAGTAGAACTAAAAAACGCCGGCAACTGCATTCCGATTGCAGATATTACCCGCGGTATGTAAATGATGGTGACGTCGCCTCAGATTAAACAGCGCTAAAAACTATCACTATGAGTTTCAGATTTCTGCAAAAATTGCGATCCCTTATGCTCAAAACAGATGGACCAGCTTGCAACTCACTAGCATTTTAAATATAAATCTAAAACTATTGGGTTTTTAACTTTTTAATTTTTAGAATACTGTCTCCAGACACACCGATCTCACTAATCCATATCATCGATTCTAAAGAGACATCAAAATCTGTATCAGCAGCTGGGATAATTGCAGTATATATATAAAAAAGCTCCCAAAGTAACACAATGACTTCCGAAATCGTAGCAAGAGGGATATCAACCGCATTCACCAGACCTTATATTTATTCAACAAAGGCTATGTCAATCCAAATCTCTGAAGAGTATTAAAAACGCTATTGAAAACATAAAGCTTACACCCCAAAACTAGTGCACTACATAAAAAGGCACATCAATAACTCACATTTGAAGTTGTTGAGTACTTGAGCGCCTTAATCGGAGGTCTCTGCCGATTCTGTCAAAGTGAAACTAAAAACGCCGGCGACTGCGTACTGATTGCAGATATTACCCGCGGTATGTAAATGATAGTGACATCACCTCAGACTGAACTGAGCTAAAACCAATCAATATGAGCCTCAGGGGAAAGAGGAATATACAATATACAAACTTTTGACATAAAACCCATACTACTACAAACACGCCAATCATCTCAATCGCATAAATAGACAAGGGAAAAAGGGGGGTTATACACAAGGACTTCTTCAATCCTAACATCAAAAAAAATGTAAAAACATATATAGAAACTCTAGGATACCACTATAAATCCAAACAGGAACCCAGACATCATAAGAATACTGATATGTTTGTTTAATAAAATTTGATTGACCGCCCTTCACAATAAAATCAGAGCGGTTTACAATACATAAAAACCAATAAAAACAGTAGGGCGCAAGGCCAGTAAAAGAAAAGGAAGTTACACTTTAAAAAAGAGAAAGACAAGGGGGTAAGAGAAGGTAGGAGAAGAGTAGAATCATAGAGGTGGGGAGGTTAAAGGCTAGGGAGAAGAGGTGGGTTTTTAGCTGCTGTTTAAATGCTGAGTGGGAGGGTTCTAATCGGATAGAAGAGGGGAGGGAATTCCACAGTGCGGGACCAATAAAGAAAAAAGCTGAAGATCGGGTGGATTGCAAGTGGGCGGCAGAAGGGGGGGGAAGGATGAGCCGGTTTAGGTGAAATGAACGGGGGGTATATCTGGGAGTGTGGAAATGAATTAGATCAGCTAGATATTGTGGGGAATTGGTGTGGAGGGCCTTGTGAACCAGAGTAAGTAATTTGTATTGGGAGCGGAAGGGAACAGGTAACCAGTTGTAAGTGGATAAGAAGAGGGGTTATATGGTGAGAATGAGATGAGAGAGAGAAGACGGGCTGCGGTATTTTGGATTCTTTGAAGACGGTGTAAATGAGAGGCGGCCAAACCAATAAGGATAGAATTAGCAAAATCAACCCTGGACATAAGAGAGAGAAGTAGAGTAGAAAGGGCAGAAGGAGAAAGAAAAGGGCGGATAGCAGGGATTTGAAGCAGAAAATAAAAGGAAGTTTTAGTAATGTGTGAGATGTGCGTGAAAGGAAAGATCTGAATCAAAGAGAACACCAAGATAGCGGAAAGTAGTGACTAGGGATATAGGAGTGTTGGAAAGGGATGGAGCTAGCGAGGGGGGGGGCGACCGTAGGGGAACCAGATAGCAGTGGTTTTGGCCAGATTAAGGTGAAGGCAGTTTTGGTAAATCCTTATCCATATTTAGGCCATCAGGTGACATACTATTAAGATTAAAAATATAACGTTCCTCTAAACGCCGGATAGTTTTATCCACATCACCTCCTCTCCAGTTAATTCTTACTTTTTTAATGACAAAATACTTTAAGTCTGAAATTTTGTGCGACATCTCTAGCCAATGGGAGACGAGAGGTTTATCTACTGCTCCCCTCTTAATGCAGCTCCTGTGCCCAACAATCCGATTACGAACAGGGCAAATTGTTTTACCTACATATAGCTTCATGCAGGGACATTGGACAACATAAACGACATGGCTGGTAGAACAATTGGAAAAATCATCCAACGGAAAAACACGACCACTGACAGGATGAATATACTTTGTTCTAACTACAAGTACATGAGAGCACACAGAACAGTTACTACATTGAAAATGACCTTTATGTGGAGACAAAAACGCTCTCTCTGTAAGGGCGGACGGAACAAGCATATTTCTTAGATTCGCATTGCGTTTATATGCTATTGTAATTTTTGAATCATGGAACGACGGAAGCGCTTGAATTAAATGCCAACATTTTTTAATTATTCTAGCTACTCGCTTTAACTGATAAGAATACAAAAGAGGACAAACAATGCCCACATCATTCTCTTTCTTTTGTTTATTTAATAATTCTTTACGTGGACAATGTATTGCTCTATTGCCTGTTTAAAGGGGAAAGATGGATAATCTCTGGCCTGAAAACGTTCGGTCATCAATTTTGCTTGCTTGTTGAATTCTTGATCCGAAGTGCATATCCTACGAATCCTCAGAAACTGACCTACCGGGAGATTATATTTCAATGATAAATTATGAAAACTATGAAAGTGAAGCAATTGGTTCCGATCCGTCGGTTTCTTGTAAAGCGTAGTAGTGAATTCATTTTCGGTCTTAACAGTAAGTAAATCCAAATAGATCTGTTTATTGTCAAAGGTCAATTGAAAACGCAGGTTGTCATCCAAAGAATTAATCCAACCATTAAATTCCTCCAGAACAGAAATGGGCCCTTCCCACAACATAAACACATCGTCTATGTACCTAAGCCATAGTTTTATGTTGTTTTTAAACGGGTTATCTTTAATAAATAGGTTCTCAAAATTAAAAACATACAGATTTGCAATATCGGGGGCCATGGATGACCCCATGGCCACCCCTTTTATCTGCTTGTAAAATAGACCCTGAAAACAAAAATAGTTCTCACATAACGCAATTCGAGCTAAATCTAAAAGAAAGGCCATAGGAATCCGGCGCCATTCCTGTCTATTGCATAAATATTGCTCTACTAATTTCAAAGCTTCCTTCTGTGGGATATTTGTGTATAACGATTCTATGTCTAACGTTACTAACACCCATTCAGGATTGAAATCTTGCGAGGATGATAGAACATTAATAACTTGCGTTGAGTCTCGAACGTAGAACCACATTTGGAGAACAAATGGTCTCAAAAAAACATCCATCAGTTTAGAAATGGGTTCCATTAGGGATCCGATGGCCGATATGATGGGGCATCCGGGAGGATTGGTTAAAGATTTATGTATTTTGGGGATGATGTAAATGGTGGGAGTAATAGGGTAATCAACCATAAGGAAAGACTTTTCTTGTGCAGTTAACCGTCCACATTCATACGCAATAAGGATCAAGTTGTCAATAGTAGTTTTCAAGGATACCGTTGGATCATCATTTAATCGAACATAAAATGTAGTATCTCTCAACTGTCTATACATCTCAGTAAGATATTGATCCTTATCCAAAATTACAATGGCCCCACCCTTGTCCGCTGGTTTAATAATAATATTTGGATTCTTCTGCAAGGTTCTCATCACCTGCCTTTCCTCCACGGAAAGATTATCATATGGAGGCTTCTTATTTATATTAATCTGATCTACCTCTTGCATAACCAATTTTCAAAAGTTGTTATGATGGGGTCAGATTGTGGAGGTGGAATCCATTTGGACTTCCGTTTGATAACAGACGGAACAACATCAGTGGGACCACTAGTGGCAAAGTTTTTAATTCGAATCTTTCGAAAAAACTTGTACAGATCTATGTGTTTCAAAGTGGTCATATTTTTTCACCGGTATAAATGTGAGACCCTTATTTAGAAGAGAAATTTCACCCGAGGATAATTCATATTTTGAAAGGTTGATAACATTGTTTTTCTTATCCTTGGTAAGATCTCTCCCTGGACCTTTCCGACCCCTTGCGATTCCATCCGCGGCCCCGGCCCCGTCTGCAGCCTCTATGTGTTCGTGTACCCATATGGTCGGGGATATTGTTCGTGTGACTCCTGGTTGTATGGGGGTCGCCTCCAAGGTGCTCCCCGCCCTCCCCCTTTCCAGAGTGTATCCATGTTGAAAAAACTCTTTTCAGACCCCTTGTCTTGCGGGTTTTGCTTATGTTTCTCAGTCACCTTATTTGAAAAAAGAGATGTAGAACCCTCCACCGATTCTACTGATGCACTCCTAGATCGTTTTTTCTTCAGTGGAACAGAACTTTCCACATCTATACTCTCACTATCTAATCTTTTCTTATCAAAACCAGACGATCTTTTTTTAAAATATAACCGGTCACCCTCAACCTTCTTGCACCAAGGATACACGTATCCATATAGGTAGTCATCCTCATCCCTTTTAAACTTTTCCATCTTTTTATCCTTTATCTCTTTCTTATATACTACATTATTCCTTTCATAATCCTTATAAACACCCTCAAATGTTTTATCCTTGTTCTTTAATAATATAAGTTTTTCGTCAATCTCCGCCTTATAAATCTCAGACTTCTTGTTTGCTGTGCTGATCAGTAAAATCATCAAATCTAAGGAACATTTATTTAAAATCGCGTTCCAACATTTTACAAAGCTGGATTTTTCTTGATAAAGACCGGGTGCTATGTACATCCTCAGGCCTCTTGGAATAAGTATTCGCTGCCAGCACTATAATTCAAAGGCATCAATCTTCTTCCTGTCTTTTTCACTGTCCAACCTTCGCATCCATATGATATTGAAAATACCTTGACTTGAATGAGTAGAATCTTTGTATGGAGAGAGACATCTCTGTTCTTGAGAATTTTGTCTAAGTCCTTCGTAGCCATTCTGCCAAAAGCAATGCGTCTTCAGATTACTTGACTGCTTGTTGCTTCTTTATAGTTGATCCAATTTCAATTTCTTCTCCAACAATAAACTTGTTGTTTTTGCCAGTTGTCATGATCTTTGTCATCTTTACATAAAGGTGCAGGCCCATTTTAAGACTGTTCCTTGATTGTGAGAAGCAAATGTTTCAGATCTTCACTTTCAGCCAGTTACGTGGTATCAGCATAGGGAAAGTTGTTGATGAGTCTTCCACCAATCTTCACACCTCTGTCTTCATACAATCCTGCTTCTCTGATTTGTTCTGCATATAAATTAAACAGGTAGGGGAAAAGTATGCAGACTTGTCATACACCTTTGCTGATTTTAAATCATTCTGTTTCTCCTTGTTCTGTGTGAACTATTGCTGCTTTTTTAAAAAACAAATTTGAGATTTTAACAAATCAAGAAAGTTCTAACAAACATTTTGCAGAAAAAGAGCAGACACAACAAATTTTTTTACAGAACACAAGACAATCAAGCAATTTCAAAATGAAATATATGTATGTCTGCCCACCCTAGCCCACTATTGCTGCTTGATCAATGTACAGCTTGTGCAAGAAAAGGATCAGATATACCCATGCTGCGTAATGTGGCCCAGAGTTTCCCATTGTTTACACAGTCAAAAGCCTTGCTGTAGTCAATAAGGCACAAATAGATATCCTTTTGGTATTTAGTTTTTTTCAAGAATCCATCCGCGATGTCTCTCGTTCCTTGTCCTTTCCTGAACCCTGCTTTCACTTCAAGTAGTTCTCATCCCAGGTATGGTTGTAGTCTCTGTTGAATAATCTTCAGTAGTATCTTGCTGACATGGGATCAGAGCGATTGTGCAATAATTTCCACAGGCAGTTGGATCACCTTTCTTTAGTATTGGTATAAACACAGTCAGTTGGCCATGATGATGATTTTCCAAATTTCCTGGCAGAGCCTTGTAAGTATGGTAACAGCTGCATCAGATTGCTGTAATACTTCAATGGGAATTCCATCAATGCCTGGTGCTTTGTTCTTTGGTAAGGCTTTCAATGCTGCTTCAACTTCTTTCATCACCAATGTTTCTGGATCATAAGTACAGGTTGAAACGGCTGTTGGTCCACTTGATTTTACATAGAAAAACTCTGTATATCCTTTCCACCTTTTCTTGATCTTCTCAGCATCATTCAACATAGAACCTTGAGCATCTTGTAACATTCCAGTTCGAGGCTGTAATTTTTTTCTTTAACTCTCGTAGCTTTAGGAAAGCCAATCTTGTTCTTCCTCTAATAGTTTCTGCTTCTGTTTCCTTGCATGCATCATTGTAGTACTTTTCCTTGTCTTGTCTTGCTGCACGTTGGAAATCTCTGAGTTCTGCAATGGCCTCTTTCTCCTTTGGCTTTAGCTTCTCTGCATTTCTGGGCAATTTTCAGAGTTTTTTCCATCATCCATTTTGGCCATTTTTGCTTTTTCCCCTTTTGTAGAGACTTCTCGCTTTCTTCCAACACAACCTTCTTGATGTCATTCCAAAACTCTTCTGGAGCTCCATCATTTGTATCTAAAGCAGCAAATCAATTTTTCAGGCAGTCTTTAAATTCTAGTGGTATATTCTCAAGGTCATATTTTGCTACATTCATGAGCAGCTTGCTCTTTTTCAACTTTAGCTTGAGTTTGCATACTAGTAGTTGGTGATCTGTGCCACAGTCAGCTCCAGATTTTGTCTTTGTTGATGTTAAAGATCTTTTCTATCGTTGGCTTCCACAGAAGTAGTCAATTTGATTTTTGTAAAATCCATTGGGTGAAGTCCATGTGTACAGTCGCCACTTGTGTTGCTGGAAAAAGGTGTTTGAGATGAATAGATCATTGGTCTTGCAGAATTTTGTAAGTCTTTTTCCAGCTTCATTTCTGTTGCCAAGTCCATATTTTCCAACCATTTTGCCTTTTTTTGCCAATTTTTGCATTCCAGTCAACCATGACTATTAGGATATCCTGTTTGCATGTTCTGTCAATTTCAGCTTGTACTTGTTATAGAATTCATCAATTTCATCCTCTTCTGCAGCTGTTGTTGGGACATATACTTGAATTATAGTTGTTGATAGACGTTTCTCATGAATAGAGATTAAGCGTTCACTGACTGCATTGTATTTTATTACAGTTCTTGCAAGCTGCTGCTTTATTATAAATGCAACACCATTTCTTCTTTGTCTTTCATTTCCAGCATAGTAGATTGTATAATCATCTGATGCAAAGTGCCCGATGCCAGTCCATTTCAGTTCACTGACACCCAACAGATGAAGTCGTACATGTTTCATTTCATTCTTGACCACCTCCAACTTCCCTTGGTTCATGCTTCGTACATTCCATGTCCCAATATGTAAGACATCTTTGCAACTTCTGACTCTCATTTCATGCGCAGCTACATCAGCAGTCAGACGTCCCGAGTGTTTTGATTCAACTACATCATAAATGCTGGTTTTACTCTGAAAAGTCTTCAGCTCCTCCTCAGTAGCTTCTTGAGTGCCTTCTGACCTGGGGGTCTCATCTTCCAGCACTATAGTGCAATTTGTTTTGTTGTGACTATCCATTGGGTTTTCATGGCAAGATACAGAAGTAGATTGCCGGGCCTTTCGTCCGCACAGTTTAAGTTTAGTGGCGTTGCCATTGTCACAGAAATATGATCCTCTGTTGCCAACACTGTGCCATTCTGCTGCTGCCCAGATGGGTGGTTTGTCTTGGTCTGGCACCTCATCTGAGACCTCTCCATCTTGGGAGACCCTGCCAGTAGTTAAACTACCGATAGCTTAGCCTTCAGCATCACTGATGCACGCAAGCCCTCACAACACGACAAGCTGCAAACCAAGTGAGGATTCTCTTTGAATTTTTTACAGTCCTCATGTGTTTTTAATAACTTTGAATAATTTTGTCATCTGCAAATTTGATCACCTCACTCATTGTTCCCATTTCAAGGTCATTTATGAATCTGTTCAAAAGCAGTGGGCCCAGCACAGATCCCTGGGATACTCCGCTATTCACCTTTCTCCACTGGAAAAATGGCCATTTAATCCTACTCTTCATTTACAGTTGATCCTTGTCAATGCCACCATTTTTACTTGTGTCTGTAATGGAAGAATATTGTTAGCCATAAAACTCTGTTCCCTTCTTTGGCTGTCCCTGAGCTGCTTCAGTTCAAGCACTTACACGGCAGCTTTGCTGCTACCGCTAGAACCACAAGTGTGCAAACCTGAGAAATGTATTGGATGCGGCTCTCTAGACTGAGCCAAAGGTTAATGCCATGTTTGAATCTCACTGGTGCTTGATATTCAGAAGCATTGATCTTGTGCTTTTTTCTTCCAGTGCAAGCAAACCCAAAGACGTTCTACCAGCTGCAACCACACCACCACCTGTGAGAAATGGAGCACCTGCCCAGACCACCACACAGAACCAGCCTCAGCTACCAGGAAGTTCTAGCCAGCTGTTGTCTGGCCCTGCATATAATGCTGCTGGACCAAGCCCCCATATGGCGAGACGAGGTAGAGCTCTCACATAACTCGATAGCCTCAACATTGCGCTGTCGTGTGTATATAATATATATTGCTTTGCAAATGTTCTCTCATTCTACTGTTACTTCAAAGCATATTTGTTTTTTCACTGATCTACACAACATACATTATACTTCTGTTTGAAACAAACTCCTACTTTTAAGGCATTTTGAATTGTAGTCTTTAGATGACAGAATGTGAAAATGTACAAGGATGTATAGACTGCTGCAGGGCACGGCACGTGTGTCTTTCACGTGTTTTATATAGTGCCAACCCAAATCATCTTTGCACTTTTTAAACATATATAAAATTAGTTCATACATACTACAAAACACATATCCACCGCTCGAAACATGTCTCATTGTAATCAATAAACGATATAAAACAAAATCCATAAATGTATGTTACCCGTTGTCAACCCTGTCCATAATCATGATGCGTTGGGTGGCAGGATTAGATTCTTCCTGATGTGCCGAGCGGCCTAGAAGCAGGGTCAGCAGGCAAATTAGGCAGTCGCCTGGGACACCTGCCATCCAGGCCTGTCTATTGCTGCTGCTGCCGTCCCTCTCCAGGGCACCCATACCGCCTACACAGCACTTCCTAATACACTCTGGCACTGCGTCGTGGTTTCCTCCTCTTCCCATGTACAGTTTCTGTTCCCACCAGCGCATCCGAGTGGGGGTGGAAATGACATAGGTAGGGGAGGAAGTTATAATGCAGTGCTGGAGTGCATTAGTAAGTGCTGCTTCATGGTTTGGGGGCTACTGCTGCTGCAGGCCCCAGAAAGGGGTAGTAGTGGTGGCAATGGGGGGGGGGGGGCACGGCAGGATGGTGGGCCCACCAACAGTGCCTCTGACTGTGGTACCTTCTCTGCCTAGAGTTAATAAGAGTAAAGCCTGTCTGTGTGCAGAGTGGTTTCTGCCAGGGTGCGAGTGGAGTTTTGGGAAGACGACCAATAAGACAATGACTAGTTACAGTGGAATTTGAAAAAAGCTGTAGGAAGTAAGCAGGATGTGTATGTAGTGCTGCTCTATTTGAAAGAATCAAGTGTAGGGAAAATGATAAATGGAGTTGTCTAGCTGCGATAGTGGCTAGAAACTGTACTTTGCAGGAGAATTGGCAGAGTATAACTTGCCCCAAGGACTTGAAAGGTTCCTGGGTGGGATGAATGAGGACTATATTGAGATCCAAAGGGAGTGTTGGGTGGATGGTTTTGTCTGGAGGAGTCCCTTCATGAAATGGAGGACCAAAGGATGGACAGAAATGGATCTACCATCTACAGGTTGGTGGTAGACCAGAATAACAGACAAATGCAGCTTTACTGAAGTCTTGAGGTTGGTTTTGGATAGAGAAGGTAGTGCACCCAATGAGGAAATGGACAGGAAGAATGGCTCTCTGAGTGCTTGGCACATCATTTGGCCAATGTTTCCAATTCAAAACATAATTTTCTAGTAGCTGGCTTCCTGGAAGCTAGGAGGACTGGGGAGGCATCCTGAAATACTGGAAGAGATTAAATTAATTTTTTATTTTCATTTATCCATGCTGTAAATGAGAGGGACTTGAGTTTGGGGTGCAATAGCCTGCCCTCCTCTTGTGTGAGAAGGTTTAGTATCTGAAAGGGACAGAGGGCTTCTGAAGGAGTGTTCACTGCCCAGGCTCTGAATACCATTCCTGTGCCTTTCATATTATATTGTAATGGAATAAATCTACATCTGGGAGAATTCTGCAGAGAAAAATTTACAATTTTGCATATTTTGTTAGGCTTTGAGGGTGACTTCTGTATAAAAAAATTACTAACTCCTCCTCTAGACCTGAAATAACCCCATACCTTTCCCTCCTTAGCTCTCTTGCTCCAATCCGTTCTCTTCCCAACCACCAAGCATTTTCTGTCCCTGCCCCCCTTTCTCTCCTTCCAACTTCTAGCAAGATCTCTCTACTGCTGTCTGTCCTTAAGGTCTACCCTCATGGACATACCCTCACCTTATCTCCTTTCTCTCCTTCTCATGAACCACACCTTATCTTTCCCTTGCCTCTCCTTTCTCCCCAGGCAAATGCCTTCACCTTTCTTTCTCCCCTCCCCTCCCCACCCCACTCCACTCACCAGCAGCCTATATCGGCCAACAGCAACCTTTCCAATTCACCAGTAGCCCTTCTCCAGCCCCCAGGCATCCCCCTGGCTTGCCAGTAGCCCAGATCACTCCCCAGTCCACCACCCTTTGACTCACCAGCAGCCCTAGAAAGAAACAGTGGAGGGAAAAGCTCCTGCGGCTGTGAAGAGGGAGGAGGGAGGAGTAGCCTAGTGGTTGGGGCAAGGTACTTCAGGCCGGAAGGTCGGGGGTTCAAATCCCACTAGAGGACAGCAACCTTGGGCCGGAAGGACTGGGGTTTCTAGTCCCACAGATGCTCCTTGTGGTCTTGGGCAAGCCACTTAACCCTCCATTGCCCATGTTCCCTGTAAGTATTAGTGTATGTGTCTCATATCCCTGCGTGTTAAATGTATCCCCTAATTGTGTTGTGACTGCTTTGATTGAAGGATAAGGCGGTATACAAAACTGTCTAAATAAATAAATAAACAAATAAAACAGGGAGGCAGGCTCAGGTACTGTGCAAAGCTGTGTGCCCAAGTCTGCCTATCTGGCTTGCCGATGCTGGTGCCTGCGCAGTTGGGGAATTCTACACAAATTGTGCATTGCGCAGTTGTGCAGAAATCCCCCAAGAGTAATAAATTGTTCTAACTTAGAACAGCTTCAGGTGCAAATAGCACATTGTGCCGATGGTTTAAGTCCTTAGGGAGTTAGACTAAGGAGTGCCATATATCAGTGATGCCTTGGGGAGAGATGTGGGGCACTCATGAGCAGGCAGCAGTAAGGTGATGAGGTTATGAATGTCTGCAGTGGTACCTTCAGGGGACCGGAACAAATAGTGTGGTGGATTTAGCACCATCCAGAGATGTGCAAAATGAGCCACTAAAAGCTCATAATATAAATTGCTGAATCCATAAGGTATTTGCTTAACTATGTGTGTATTTGTTTTGTTTCCATCCACAGGCACTAAAAAACCAGCACCAGCACCGCCAAAGCCATCAAATCAATCTGCTGGGCAGCTTGGGAATCAAGGACCTTTGCTACCAGCCAATCAGCCCCCTTCTATCTCTCCTAAGCCATCTACAAGAAGTCCCTCTCCCCCCAACCAGCAGGTTAACCAAGGCACTATCCAGCCGCCTTATTCCCATGGCTCGCTACCTCGCAGGTATTCTGGCAGTCTACCCCTTATACAAGCACCTAATCACCCTCCACCTCAGCCCCCAACACAGGCAACGCCACCGCTGCAACCCAAAGCACATACACAGGCAACACCACCTCCTGCTGCTAGCAGCACGGAGCATGGAAGCGGGCAGCTGTCATTCACTCCTCCTCCCCCTCCAGCAGCATCTGACACCCCACTGCTGGGAGCACAGCAGACTAGCTCTCCAACCATGGTATCATCCGAGACATCCCATCCACAGATGGGAACACTACCGAGACTGCGACCAGTCCCCAAACCCAGGAGCCGCCCAAATGTCCCCCCGCCACCCCATCCTCCAGCACCCTCATCAACTGGTGAATCTCAGTCTTCAACTTCTTCAAAAACAATCACAGGTAAGCCAGAGTAATAAGGTGCATCTTTCTTACACTTCTGCATTAAGTCTTTTAATGAGACATGCATGAATAGTGCAAAGCAGGAATACGCTGAATGTTATCTACCTAAATATTGTCTCAGAGAAAGGCAAATCTGCTTAAGGCTAAGACATGACAGGAACCAAAAGGGAGGAGCGCTAATATCCTTCCTTACAACGGTCACATTGTGTGACCAGAGCAACATTTTCTTCTTATCAGTATTAACTCTGACATTATTAAGTAAAAGATAAGTGTTTAAATAATTTTAGGACTTTTAGTACAAAATACATATTGCGATGAATTACAACTTTCTGTTCCATGGTAAATGCATAGTATTTGTTAGGGGAGACGCTACATGGGGGATTCTGACTATTTCCGCTTCTCCGCGTGGTTCTTCAGTCCTTGCTCAAAGATACGTCACTTCCCCATGGAAATCTGGCTAAGACTCCACCCAGCAGAGACCAAAGGAAACCTGCAGAATGCAGGAACATAAGAACATAACATTGTCCCAGGGCAGTGGTTCCATTTTACACAGACTCCTATTAAAAAATGTTTCCAGCTTAGAAAAGAGAATTCTGGCAGTATTAAAAAGCTTGTCCAGGCTATAAATGTGTTCAGTGTCCCTTTACATGTGACTGCAGTTACATGGGCAGGTTTAAAAGCGTCGAGCCAATGATGCAGAAAAGAGCCTTGGACTGTTGCAAGCTCAGTGCTCTTATGCCAGGTTACCAACTTGCAACTTTTTTGAATGTGCTTCCTTATCTCCAGGAACAAGCAGGAATAAGTCCTCATATATGGGTACGTCGGAACCGGCGGAGCCTGCACGGGAAAGCTCCCCAGCTTCCCAGAAAGGAAGCTTTTGGGGCCTCCCACTGCACATGCGCGCTGCCTTCCTGACCAGCTCTCCTCAGTTTCTCTTTTTCCGCGGAGCCAGCAGGTCGTGTTCCTGTCACCGCTGAAGAAATTCTTATTTTAGTTTGTTTCTTTAGACCGCGTACCTGCCTTCCCCATACCGAAACCGGTACCGCCGGTCTCTCTTTTCTTTTCTTTCAAAAAAAAAAAAAAATTTTCTTTTAGCACAACTTGGTGACTTCGGTTAGGCCTCAGGCCTACACAAATTCTCCTCCTGGAGAAACCAGCCCCTGGTTTCAAAAAGTGTACCAAGTGTAGTGCTGTTATTTCTGTTATAGACACCCATGACTGGTGTCTTAAATGTTTGGGGCCTGACCACTCCATTCCAGACTGCCCGTCCTGCTCCCAGATGTCTAAACGTGGTTTGCAGAACCGGGCCAACAAATTCCATGTACTGTTTGCTTCAGATAATCCAGCATCAGTCATCCAGGTCTTCCTCTCCGGATGGATCTCAGGTAACCAAACCTTCTCCGGGCAGGTCCTCAAAAGGCAAATCTCCTTCAAAGTATCGAGAGGCCCTCAATCTTGAGTCGGAGGACCCTGCCCCAGCCAAACAACCCCGGCGGGAAGCTCTGGCTTCCAAAGCTCCATCTATGGGGTTACAGGTTGACATCGATGGCACGGCCTCGACCGATCACCTGTTAGACTGCTCTGGGGTACCGGCCCATGCCGGTACCGACATCCAGGCAGCAGTGGCGTCTATGGACAATACTGTTCAGACCATGCAGCAGGCCATTTTGGCTTTTATTAAAGCTGCGACGCCCTCGGTACCGCATCCAGCGGTTCCGGGTCCGGTTCCGGTACCGTCCCCCATACCGGAACCGAGACCATCGTCTTCCAAACGCAGATCGGTTCCGCATACCGGATCCGGGTTTTTGCCCGATACCGATCCCTTACCCGGTACACCTGATGTCGATACCGAGCGGTATGCGTATCGTGCGTTGGAAGCAAATAGAGGATACTCTGATTCTTCTGAGGATTTTGACTCCTGATGACTCTGAGCTGTCTCTTGTTGTTCCTGAAGAGCCTTCTTCCCCAAAGAGGAGAATGTCTCCACCAGAGGATTTGTCCTTTCAAGACTTCATTATAGAAGTAGCTAAAGGACTTTCTATTACTACATCCTCTGAAAAAGAACCTAGATCAAAAAAATTGGATATTTTAGGATACCCTAAGGTTCCTAAAGAGGCAGTCACCCTGCCTATCCATGAAATCCTTCAAGAACACTTGATGGACTTATGGGAGGCTCCTCTAACGTTGTCTCCTCATTCCCGTAGGTTGGACACCATGTACCGGGTCCCTCCTTCTCCTGGTTTTCAAAAAACTCAGCTGCCTCACCATTCCATTGTGGTGAAGTCTGCGCTGAAAAAGATTAAGAGTACCAAAAGGCACTCTTCTACCCCTCCAGGGCGAGAATGTAAGACCCTAGACTCTTTTGGTAGGAAAATCTTCCAGGCTAGTATGCTTATAGCCAGGATTAATTCATAGTCTGTATATGGGCATGTTTCTAAGGGAACTTGCCCTAAAGGTACGGCATTTTGCCCCCTTTATCCCTGAGGATAGAAAGGAGGAGTTCATTTCTCTGGTGAAACAGCTTCTAGATGTTTCTAAGTTCTCCAATAGAGCAGCCTTTGATTCCTTTGAGGGTACCGGTAGAGCTTCGGGCATTGCTATTGCAGCCCGACGACTTGCTTGGCTCCAGGCCTCTGACCTAGAACCCTGGGTCCTGGATGGCTTATGGAATCTGCCCTGTACAGGTGAGAACTTATTTGGTAATGACTGGCAAATTAAAGCCACTCAAATGGACGCAGAAAATGCTACCTTAGATAGACTTTCTAAGTCTACCTCTACTCCTGCCAAGAAAGTCTTTCAAGAGGCCTTACTACAAGAAGGCCAGATTTTCCACAAATACTGGCCAACAATCTTCTCAGCCTCGCTTTGCTGCTAAGCGTCAGCAACCTAAACAGGCAAGGTCAAAGCCTGCAGCGTCTGCCACTCCTCAGCAGGCTCAACCCCCTCAGGGGTTTTGACTTGCCCCTAGAGAACTTAATCTTTCTGGCTCTAGAACAACCAGAGCCCCTCACCATTCCCGGAAGGTTAGCTCACTTTGCTCCCAGATGGGAGCAAATTACATCAGAGCACTGGACCCTCTCTATCATCAGAGAGGGCTACAAACTTCATTTTTCCAACCTTCCTCCACATACCATGGTGAGGCACTTCAATTCTCCCCCATCTCTCCTGGCCCTGTTGGGTCAGGAAGTCTCTTCCCTCCTTGCCCAAAGGGCAATAGAAGAGGTTCCTCTTCTTCAACAAGGGACAGGTTTCTACTCCCCTTATTTTCTCATACCAAAGAAGACAGGGGGATTCAGACCTATCCTAGATCTGAGAGAATTGAACAAATTTCTATACAAAGAGAAATTCAAAATGCTTTCTCTGGGCATTCTCCTTCCATACCTTCAGAGTCAGGATTGGCTTTGTTCTCTAGATCTCAAGGATGCGTACACACATATACTCATCCACCCATCCCACAGAAAATATCTACGATTTCTGTTCCAGGGAAAACATTTCCAGTACAGAGTACTTCCCTTCGGTCTAGCCTCTGCTCCAAGAGTGTTCACCAAATGCATGGCAGTTGTAGCCGCATTTCTAAGAGGTCTGGGAATTTTTGTATTCCCATATCTGGACGACTGGCTCATCCAAGCTCCATCTCAGTCAGAGGCCCAGATTTCCCTGGACCGCACGAGACACATTCTGCAGTATCTGGGACTGGTGGTAAACCTTCCCAAGTCTCAACTCATCCCTACTCAGTCTCTGGAATTCATAGGGGCCCAGTTGGACACCACCACTGCAAGGGCCTACCTTCCTCAGGTCCGGGGCCAACGTCTGGTGTGCTTGGCCTCCCAAGCTCAGTCCAGCACTCACTTGACAGCCAGGGAAATGCTGCGACTTCTGGGCCACATGGCCTCCACGGTACACGTGGTGCCCTACGCTCGTCTTCATATGAGAGCAGCTCAATGAACCTTGGCCACCCAGTGGACTCAAGCATCGGGAGCGCTCTCCGACCAAATACTCACCTCAAAACATCTGTTTTGGTCCCTCCAATGGTGGATATCCACCAAGAATCTGTCGTTGGGGATCCCCTTCCAACCTTTGTTGCCCCAAGAAACCCTCACAACAGATGCCTCCCAAACAGGGTGGGGAGCCCATCTTCAACACCTCTCCACTCAGGGTACTTGGTCTCCACAGGAGACCACCCTTCACATCAACCTCCTGGAACTGCGAGCAATCTTCCTTGCCCTCAAAGTCTTCCATACCCTCCTTGTCAACCTGACCATCCTAGTTCATACAGACAATCAGTGGCCATGTTCTACGTAAACAAACAAGGAGGGACAGGCTCTCTGTCGCTTTGCAACGAAGCTCTCAGATTATGGGCCTTCGCCAGAGAGCATCAAATTCATCTTCTGGCAGTGTATCTTCCAGGGGTTCAAAACTCTCGGGCAGACAGACTCAGTTCTGCTTCCACACGAATGGTCCCTACATCTGGACCAGATACGCAAAATCTTTCAGGAATGGGGAACCCCGGACATAGACCTCTTTGCAAGTCCGTGGAATGCCAAACTTCCCCGGTTCTGTTCCAGGACTCCGTGTCAGGGAGCTCAGGCCAGCGACGCCTTTCTCCTGCATTGGGGTCAGGAATTCCTACATGCCTTTCCACCCATTCCTTTGATTCCCAAGACTCTGTTCAAACTCCAGAGGGATCACGGGTCGATGATCCTCATAGCTCCATGCTGGCCACGCCAAGTGTGGTTCCCTCTACTTCTGCATCTCTCCCAGGTACCCTCCCTGGACCTGGGAACTGCGCCAGACCTTCTGTCTCAGGAGGAGGGGACTTTGTGGCACCCAAACCCCAAGTCCCTACACCTCAGAGCTTGGTTACTGAAGGCCTAAGCCTTCATGACTTCAATCTTTCTCAACCAGTGAAAGATATCCTTCATGCCTCTAGGAAACCCTCCACGAGGCGTTCCTATGCTTTCAAATGGAAACGCTTTTCCATTTGGTGTGCTCAACAGGGTCTTGACCCTCTAGCACTTCCTTTGAATTCTCTACTAGACTATCTCCTGCATCTTTCCAATGCAGGCCTTAAGACAAATTCAGTGAGAGTCCATTTGAGCGCTATTGCAGCATCCTTAAAACCTCTAAATGGACAACCTGTCTCCTCTCATCCTCTTATTGCAAGATTCATGAGAGGCCTGACTCTAACTAAGCCTCCCATCCGACCTCCTCCGGTAGCATGGGATTTGAACCTAGTTCTAGGTCAGCTTATGAAGCCACCTTTTGAACCGTTGGTTTCTACCTCCTTGAAATTTCTTTCCTGGAAGGTCCTTTTCCTTATTGCAGTCACTTTGGCTCGCCGCATCAGTGAACTACAGGCCTTAGTGGCTCATTCACCTTATACTAGGTTTCATCATGATAAGGTGGTCCTTAGGACGAATCCCCACTTTATGCCCAAAGTGGTCTCGCCTTTTCATCTTAATCAAGAGGTATATCTACCTGTCTTTTTCCCGGCTCCTCATGCATCCAGTGCAGAGAGGAACCTTCATACTCTAGATTGTAAAAGAGCTCTTGCCTTTTACCTCAACAGGACTCAGCCACATCGCAAGTCTTCCCAACTTTTTGTGGCTTTTGATCCTTCTCATTTGGGACTTCCAGTCTCCAAACGTACACTTTCCAATTGGATTGCTCAGTGTATTTCCTTTGCTTACCAGAGTAAAAACATTTCTCTGGAAGGCCATGTCACAGCTCACAATGTGAGAGCCATGGCCACTTCTATGGCTCATCTTCACTCTGTATCCATAGATCAGATCTGTCGAGCCGCCACCTGGGCCTCGGTTCATACCTTCACAGCCCATTACTGTTTGGACAAGGACTCCCGCCGGGATGCCTTGTTTGGTCAGGCTGTCCTCAAACACCTGTTCCATACTTGAACAACTCCTGCCCACCTTCCCAGGATGGATGCCTGAGATCCATACGAAGATGGCGAACCCTTGGAAGGGGATCTCCCAGGCATCTTAGCTAGGGAGTCCCCATATGTGAGGACTTATTCCTGCTTGTTCCTGGAGATAGCACAGTTACTTACCTGTAACAGGTGATCTCTGGGAACAGCAGGAATTAGTCCTCACAACCCACCCACCTCCCCTAGGAGTTGTATCTTCTATCTATCTTCCTTTCCTCTCTCTATTGTCTCAGCTATAAACTCGAACTGAGGAGAGCTGGTCAGGAAGGCGGGAAGGCAGCGCGCATGTGCAGTGGGAGGCTCCAAAAGCTTCCTTTCTGGGAAGCTGGGGAGCTTTCCCGCGCAGGCTCCGTCGGTTCCGACGTACCCATATGTGAGGATTAATTCCTGCTGTTCCCAGAGATCACCTGTTACAGGTAAGTAACTCTGCTTTCCCTATTGCGGCTGGCGTGGCAAGGTGGAAGTTGTCGCTGGCCCCAACTTTGTCCCTTTTATTTTAGAAAGCACAGCAGCGCCTACTAGAATTTGAAGCTGATGTGTTCGTAATAATAGTACATCTAACCGTCTTTGTAGAGTTTCTCTGGTAAGATTTTGGTTGTGGACCCCCATGATATTTAATGGGTTGCTGGCAGCTTAAAACATAAATATTTCTATTTTATTTATTTAACTGTGTTTGTATACCACTGAACTACAAGTCTAAGCAGTTTACAGATAACTTGGCCAAGTGGGCTTCCATGGAACATACATAACTTGATGTGGTACATAGAACTAGTTTATATGTAACAGTGATAACATGATGACAGAAAAAAGACCACATGGTCTATCAAGTGTGGGCTTCCATATCAGCTACTACAATAGTCCCCTCTTTTTTTTTTTTTCCTTTAGAGATCCTCCGTGTTTGTCCCATGCCTTTTTGAATTCAGACACTGTCCTCATCTCTACCACCTCCACTGGGAGACTATTCCATGCATCTACCACTCTGCATAAAGAAATATTTCCGCATAATACTTCCGAGCCTATCCCCTTTCACCCTTATCCTATGTCCCCTCATAGCAGAACTTGCTTTCAATCAAGAGGCTCTCCTCCTATGCATTTATGCCATGGAGGTATTTAAACATCTCAAATCATATCTTCTCTATCCCACTTTTCCTCTAAAGTATACATATTAAGATCTTTAAGTCTGTCCTCATATGCTTTATAACGAAGACCACTAACCATTTTAGTAGCCACACTCTGCACCGACTCCAACCTGTTTATATCCTTTTGAAGATGTCTCCAGAATTGCACGTAAAACTCCAAATGAGGTCTCGCCAAAGTCTTATACAGAGGCACTATCACCTCCTTTCTTCTGTTGGCCATTCCTCTCCCTATGCACCCAAGCATCCTTCTAGCTTTCGCTGTCGCTTTTTCTACTTGTTTAGCTACTTTAAGATCGTGGGACACAATTGCGCCCAGATGAGAAATGCTGAGTGAGAAAGATAATCAAATTCCAGCATTCTGTCTTCATTAAGTACCCGGGAGATCCAAAAATCAGATCAGTTTCTCATAATTCATGTGAGGAATGAGCAGTGGCTCTGCCAAGTCTATCTGGGAAGTAAGTTTTATGGACTTTCCTCCATGCATTTGTCCAAATCTCTTTTGGGCTGTATCAGCAACTCCTCTCATTATACCGTGACACACTGTGGTCATTGCTGGTAATGCAGCCTCTTGCCAGCTAATGACAGAGACTAATTGTGTTTAGGGCAGGGGTCTCAAACTCAAATTGCTTTGAGGGCCAAATGAGGACTTGTAAAGTAACCCGGGGGCCGCATAAGACGCGGGGCCTCATTTGCATAAGGGACCTCATTTGCATAAATATTTGCATAATGTTACCATACACTAACTTTTAGTAAACATGCCTCTTTAATGAGTATGGATAAAGAAAGACTAAAAGATTTAGAAACAAGAAGACAATAATTAAACTGGGAACCCCAAAAGCCAAACTTGGAATGTACAACAACACTGTAGACAATAAAACTATAAATTAATTTCCTCTTGTACTAAACAAAGCGCAAACATTAATGATGCACATTTCCCAGAGCTGACATATTCCAGTTAATAAATTCAAAATAAAGAGAGATTTTTCTACCTTTTGTGCATTTTTTTCAGTTGCAATTGTTCCAGCCACTTTCTTCTGGTTTCTTCATGTCTTCTGCTAACTCTCCATCGTCTGCTTCCATTTGCCCTTTCTTCTCTCCTAGTTTTTTTTTCCATTCTCTCTCTACATCTGCTTTAACATACTAATCTTTCTCCTTTTTCTCTTTCCTCATTCCTATTTCATCCACTCAAATTTTACCCCTCCATCCTCAATCCCCACTTACTCTCACAATTACTGGCCATTTGTAGATTTGTCTTCTCTCCCAGACAAAATATTTTTCCCCTCTCCATTTCACTTTCCCAGCTCCATCCCATTCTAATCCTCCCCCAACATCAGCTCCCTTCTAGTTCCAGCCCCACCCAGCATCCGCTCCCTTCTAGTCCATTTCCAGTCCTATCCTAGCCTCACCATCAGCCCATTTCCAATCCTAGCCCCCCATCAGCCCATTTCCAATCCTAGCTCCCTCCCCTCACAGCCCATTTCCATTCCAAGCCCCCCTCCCCATCAGCCATTTGCAGTTCAAGCCCCCTTCCACTCAGCCCATTTCCAGTCCTAGCAACCCCCCCAGCACATTACCAGTCCTAGACCCCCCATAGCCCATTACCAGTCATAACCCCCCCTGCCAATAGCCCACTTCCAGCCCTAACCCCAATTACCCCATTTCAGTCAGCCCCTCCATAGCTCATTACCAGTCCTAACTCCCCCCATCAGCCACCTCCAGTCCTTCCTAACCCCCACCTGCCCATTTCCAGTCCTAGCCCCCACCATAGTCCATTTCCAGTCATAACCCCCCCCTGCCAAAAGCCCATTTCCAGTCCTACACACCCCCCCTGCCAATAGCCCATTTCCAGTCATAACCCCCCCCTGCCAATAGCCAATTTCCAGTCATAACCCCCCCCTGCCAATAGCCCATTTCCATTAATAACCCCCCCTGCCAATAGCCCATTTCCAGTCATAACCCCCCCCCCCGCCAATAGCCCATTTCCAGTCATACCCCCCCCCCCCCAGGTAAATAAAAAAACAACCTGGCTTCTGCTGCTGGCTTCTGCTGCAGCAGAAAATCAGCTGTCCCGCGGCCCCTTTCCCTCTGCGCGAGAGCCCTGAGTGTGCTTCCTCTGCAGCATGCTTTTTTAAGCCGCGAAGAGAGTATTTCCCTCTCGCGCGGCTTAAGCCTATTCACTTTTCAAGCCTCGCGAGAGGGAAATACTCCCTTCGCGGCTTGAAAAGCACGCCGCAGAGGAAGCACATTCAGGGCTCTCGCGCAGAGGGGAACGGGCCGCAGGACAGAGCAGCAGAAGCCAGTTTTTTATTTTTTTTTAAATTGACCGTCGATTCTGCCGTTGCCACGGCGGCAACGGCAGCAGCAGAAGCCGTCGCGGGCCGCACAACCTTCTGCCGCGGGCCGCGTGTTTGAGACCCCTGGTTTAGGGCCTGATCTACTAAGATTTCTCTAGTTTATATATCACATTTAAATAATTCAAGCCTAAGCCTAGACCTAGAAACATTCTTCTTCCAGCAGATTAAACCGCCACTGATCGCTGGAAGTGGCGGTATAGAAAAGATGTATAAATAAAATTAAAGCGCAGTATAATGTGAAAAAGCATGAGTATTCTGAGAGACCAGGACCGGCACAAGGAGATGAGACACCCTAGGCGAAACTCATCCCTTAGCTGACTTATGTCACTACCGCCCCTCTCCAGGACCTGCAGTGGCATGGAGGTGGCCAAAGCAAATGGCCCTGTAGCTTCGAAGTTTTAAGGTAAGCACTGTGAGCTGTTTGACAGTTACTGCCACTGTAGGTCTTGAGAGGGGAGACGGCAGCGGCAATGGGTGCCCCTGGAGGGGTGGCAATCTAGGCGACCACCTAGTTTGCTGTTTAATAGTGCAGTCCTGTGAAAGCCTGAACAGACCCTGGAATGTTGCTGAATAAGAGGTAACTTAACACAGGTCCTTCATTAGCACTTTCCGTGCTTTGATGTCTTTACCTTCTCTGCTTGAAAAATTCAAATCTGTGATAACTGATTTTCAGTATAAAGCAAGTGGAATCATTTGCGTGCTTGTGGACCTGAAACTTTGCACACTGACTTACAGCTCTGCATGCCGATGCCTTTACATGCTGGGGCAGTTGCCAGGAATAAGGTTGGTGACCTGCAGTGCAGCTTCACCTACTCTTGCTCTCTTCTGTTTTTATCAAATGCTCTTTATTTGTTCTGGTGATGTGCTTTTTGGAAATGTGCTATCTGCTGATATGACATTTGTACTTCAGTATCCTAAGCATTGCCCATCTATCGTGCAACCGACAGCATTCGCCATTCTACCCTGTAGTCTGAGCGCTTAATGTTGAACTGTCCAACTTAGTATGGAATGTGCAGATCCAGGAATAGTTTTGGTCCTGGAAAAAAGCAGCATAGTTCATGGTCATGTCATATATGTACTGTACTAACCAAAATGTTTAGGCATATGAGCTTTCAAGAACATAGGCAGAGAAAATTATGGGCTTAGGTAAATATCTATTCCCACTAGCACTCCTTGTAGCCTTGGGCAAGTCACCTAACCCTCCATTGCCTCAGAAGAATCCGAGTTATCAACTTCCCTGTTTAATGTACATTACTAAGTTTAAGTTAAAATGTAAACCGTTTTGACTAAAATGATAAAGCGGTATAAAAAAAACAAAGTGTAACTAGTTACTCACCTGTAACAAGTGATCTCCGGGAACAGCAGGAAATAGTCTTCACATATGGGTGACGTCTGTACCGAATGAGCCTGCGTGGGAACGCTCCCTAGTGTCCAATAGGAAAGCTTTTCAGAGAACCCAGCACTGCTTGCGCGACTGCCTTTCCAACTCTCTCTTCAGTTGAGTTTAGCTGAGAAAGGAAAGTAAGTGAAACTACAACTCCTAGGGGAGGAGGGTGAGTTTTGAAGACTAAATTCCTGCTGTTCCCGGAGATCACCTGTTGTAGATGAGTAACTACACTATTTCCAGGAACAAGCAGGAATGTAGTCTTCACATATGGGACTCCTTAGTTACAGATGCCAGATGAAGTGATTTCAGAACTGGTGGCAGTTCGCCTCAGAGTAGGCTTGAAGAGGTCATTGATTTCTAGTATCAAAGTCCAGGGCGGAGGGTAGGAGTTGCATCTAAGTCCGAAAGGTGCTGGAGTACAGCCTGCCCAAATATGGCATCCCAACAGGAGTCCTTGTCCAGACAATAGTGGGCAGCAAAGGTATGGACAGAACAAGTTGCTGCCTTGCAGATTTCGTCAATGGCTACTGAGTGTAGTTTTGTCATTGAGGTTGCCATGGCGTGAATGTTAGCAGTAACAGTGATGCTTAGAAACAGGTAGACCCAGGCGACTAGGGTCAAAAGAGAAAAACAGCTGCAAGGCTTTACAATGACCTTGTGTCCTTTGGAGATAAAAAGCCAACCTATGCTTGCAGTCAAGAGAGTGCAGAGTTGCTTCCGCTCGCGATGCATGCAGTTTAGGAAAGAAGACTGGTAGGTTAATTGACTGGTTTAAATGAAAAGGAGTCACCAACTTTGGCATAAAGTGTGAGCAAGTCCAAAGGATAACTTTAGTGGCGAATCCCCCTCTATACCCGGGTTCCACCATGATAAAGCCTGAAGTTCACTAATGCATCTGGCAGAAGTGAGGGCAATTAAGAAGATTATCTTCCAAGACAGGAACTTTAAGGAGATCGTGGCTAATGGTTCAAAGGGTGGCTTCAGAAGCTGTGCTAGAATGACATTGAGGTCCCAAGCCACTGGAGTGGCTTGATGGGCGGTTTGGACAGCAGGAGACCTCGCATGAAATGTGCTACTAGCGGATAGGAGGACATGGGCTATCTGTCTATCCAGTGGTTGATAGGCCACAATGCAATTGAGGTGGACTCTCACTGTGAGTTGGTCTTTAGACTTGTCGAGGACAGGTGAAGGAAATACTGGAGTAGGGACTCCACTGGGGCTGAAAAGGGATTGAGAACCTTCTAGGAACACCAGACAGGGTATCTACACCACTTGAAAGGGTGGAGGGCTTTCTGGAAGCCAGTAAGATCTCCTTAACCTCTTGTGGGAGGTGATTCTTGCAATGCTATGCTCTCAACAGCCAAGCTGTGAGACAGAGTGTGGATTGGGATGAAGTATGGAGCAGCCTTCCTGGGAGAGATCATCAGGCACAGATCCCAATCGTAGAGGCTGGGTCCAAGTCAGATGTTGTAGTAGTGGAAACCACGGTTGCCTTGGCCAGTGAGGGGTTATGAGAATCATGGAGCCCCTTGTCTGACTGAAGCTTGAAAAGTGTCTTGGGAATTGGGTATAGGAGGGAAAGCGTAAAGCAGATTCTGACCCTGACCCCAGCGTAAGTGACGGGCAGCCACCTGTTGCTGAATGTCCGAGTTCATATGCAGAAGCAAGGAAGCTTGGCATTCTGCAGTGTCACAAACAGATCTATGTTTAGAGTTCCCCAGATATGGAAGATGATGGATGTTGTGTTTGGATGGAGAGACCATTTGTGGGGAAGAAAGATCTGACTCCGCTTGTTTGCCAAGACATTGAACTTGCGGGGAAGATACACCGCTTGGAGGTGTATTTGATGAGGGATGGCAAAGGACCACAAGTGGAGGGCCTCCTCGCAGAGAGCCTCATGAGCCTGTTCCTCCCTGCTTGTTCACATAGAACATGGCAACCTGATTGTCCATTCTGACTAGGACCTGTTGTGCCCTGAGGTGATGGTGAAATACCCGAGAGCATTTGAGATAGCATGAAGCTCCAGGAGATTGATCTGTAGCGACTCCGGCGCTGTCCAGAGCCCCTGTGTGAACAGGTTATCCAGGTGTGCATCCCAATTTGGAGGCATTTGTCATGGTGCATTGAAGTGGAAGCATCTGAAAAGGTGACCCTACAAGCAGATTTTCTGGAGAACACAGCCACTGAAGGAATGTGGTTAGAGGGACAGTGACCTGGATCTTGTCCCGGAGACAGCCCGAGGCTTGCGTCCATTGGTCTGTCGACATATGTAGGCACTAAAACTAAGGTCTTTATACTGAGTGTGAATAATCAAATAATATGAGGTACACTCAAAAAAATCATCAAAAGGCAACAGTTATTAGAAATAACTAATATAAACATTCATTCTAAAATTGGACTATATCTTTGGTCACTAACCTCATGATGAAAATAGCAACAGACTAGATGCTGCCCACGTTCAATCTTTAATGGCACTTCCCCACTAACAGATTCTTCTGACTGAAAACGCCGTGCATGCGGACTTGACCACTGTTGTCCACTTTATATTCAAACAGGAGCCTGTCGGTCACATGGCTAACCATCACTTATCCAAACTTCCTATTGGACCTTCATATCAGGACCTTTAAAGATATAAGACAGACGACTCATAAAAAAGCTGCAACTAACAGTGGTCAAGTAATTGTTGACTTTAATAAAGACTATTTTCATCATGAGGTTAGTGACCAAAGATAGTCCGTTCTTTAAATTGTAGGTAGGCATGTTATAGTTTACATAGTAGATAAGAATATTAAGATTGTTAAATTTTGTTTTGTAATAGATAACCTTTATGAGCAGGAACGGATTTTGTGACTTGTGATTGAGACTACCCTTTAAGAACGACTTAAACTGTCACGTATTTTAAAAGCTAAACCCCTGAAGAAACACACTGTGAAAGGCGGAAGCAGTACTCCATGTCGGCGTTGGGGCAATTTTCCAACAAATAGAGGAGCTTTTGAGTGACGGCAACGCTGGGGACATTTGTTCAAGACAAGATATTAAGATATGAACAATTTCAAGTTTCCTGTTATAGAAACTTTATATTGATCTTTATTAATAATAAGAAGTTCATTGATACCAACATACCATTGAGCTTTGTTTAGAGGCTCGTTATAAGTCTGAGACCTTCGTAAAAAAAAAATAGTCTGAGGGTTTTATCTATAGTTTAGAATGAATGTTTATATTAGTTATTTCTAATAACTTGCCTTTTGATGATTTTTTTTGAGTGTACCTCATATTTGACATATGTAGGCAAGCATATGGGACGACATGCACTGTAGAGACCATGTCCCCGAGGAGTTGCAGCATCTCCCGGGCAGACAGATGGTCCCATTGGAGTATCTGGGATGCTAGCTGGATTAGACCGTTTAGCATAATTGGGGCAGAAACACCCTGGACTAGTGTCCAGCAGGGCTCCGATGAATTCTAGCTTTTGAGTTGGAGTGAGCTGGGATTTTGGGAAGTTTATGACAAATCCCAAGGGTTGTAGTACCGTGATGATACGATGTAAGGAAAGCTGTACCTCCTAGGAGGTGTCTGCTTTTATGAACCGGTCATCTAAATAAGGGAAGACAAATATCCCCAGAGACCTTAGATATGTGGCCACGACCGCCATGTACTTTGTGAAGACTCTTGGAGCAGAGGTGAGACCAAAGGACTCTGTATTGATAATGATTTCCTTGAAAGGTGAAGTGTAGATATTTCCTGTGACTTGGATGAATAATGCTATGGATGTATGCTTCTTTTAGATCTAGAGAACAGAGCCAGTCCTGACTCTGGAGGTAAGGTAGAAGAGTCCCAAGAGAGAATATCTTGAACCTTTCGCAGACCAGAAACATGTCTGTTTCTGAGGTCCAGAATGGGCCTGTATCCTCCGGTTTTCTTTGGAATTAGAAAGTACAGAGTAAAAATCCATTCCCTGCTGTGATGATGGGACATTCTCTATGGCACCATGAGTCAAGAGAAGATAGCTCTTCCTCCAGGAAAGCAGTGAGTGCAGGTTGAGTTTGAAATTCCCTAGGAACATTGAGGGGGGGGCAGAGTTGGAGATGACGTCTGTAGCCCTCTCGGACTATGCTTAGCACCTCATAGCAGTGGATACTATCTGTGGACACAGTGGCACAGTCTGCCACCCTGCCTCTGGAGGGCTCTCACCCTCTCCACATAGCAGGCAATGTTCTCTAGAAAGGAGTAAAAAAAAAAAAAACAGGCGCAGACACTGCTGTGGAGCAGGTTGAGGCTTAGCCACCTGTAGCTTCTTTTGCTGTTTAGGAGGCTGTTACCTCTTCTGTGGCCCCTGCACCTGGTACTGAAAAGCAGGAGGATAAGAAGGATAGAATCTCTTCTTATTGTAGAAAGACTTCCTTGCAGTTGTCATTCTAACAGGGTCAACTGTTCTAGATAGAGAATACTAATCTGAAGAGACCAACTCTGAGAGGCCTTATCCCTCTAGTCCTTGCCAAAGAGGTTTTCTGCTGTGCAAGGGATGTTCAACTTATCTTGAACCTACTATTAAAGATCTGAGGCTTGAAGCCATGCAGTTCTGCAGGCATCTATGCAGATTGCAGAGGCCCTGCTTGTGCATTCAAAGGCATCAAAGGTGGTCCTATTAACAAAGTTTGATATATTTTGGCTATGCTTGACTAAGGCAAGAGAGTCTGCCCTCTTGTCATCTGGAAGGAATAGGGCAAGGACCTCCAGATCCCTTGACACTTCCTTGAGGAACATTCCCATGTAAAGGCTATAGGAATTATTCCTAGCCGAGAGCATGGATGCCTGGAAGCACCAATGCCCAAAGGCATCAAGGATTCTCAATTCTCTGCCTGGAGGGTTAGAAGAGTGGGTCTTTGAGCTTTTGATTCAGTGCATCGCCAACTCGACCACCATGGAATGGTGCGGAAGTTGTGGCTTCTGGATGCCGGGACACTCTGGTACCCAGTACATGGTATCAAGACTTCAGATCTGCGGTGAGACTGTAAAAGGAGTTTCTTACATACAGAGCATGAGATCATGAAGGATGTGGTGCAAGGCAGAGTAGATGGCTCTTTGGGTGCTATTTAGTATTGGAAGATCTCCAACTTCTCTGCCCTTGGTTCCTTCTCTGATGTTACCATGATAGCAAGACCCTTAGGTCTCGAATGAATTCCTGGAAGGACATATCTTCCGGAGGTGACATGCGTCGCTGTTGTGAAGGGGAAGGTTCCAAAGGTACGAGGGGGTACCCAAAAAAAACAGGAATTATTTTTTAAAAGCTATTTATTTAAAATTCTTTACAAAACAACCTTATCCCCTTCAAAATACTCTCCATTACAACTGATACATTTGTCCCACCGGTGCTTCCACTGTTCAAAACATTTTTTGTAGTCATCTTTAGAAATGGCTGACAGCTCCTCCCTCCTTTTTTTCTTGACTTCAATGTTGTCAAATCGGTGTCCTTTCATGCCCCTTTTCATGTGTGGAAATAAGAAAAAGTCGCACGGAGCCAGGTCAGGCAAGTAAGGTGCGTGGGGCAGCGGAACCATGCCATTTTTAGCCAAAAACTGTCTAACAGAGATGGCTGTGAGTGCAGGTGCATTGTCGTGGTGGAAGAACCAGTGTCTTTTTTGACAAACACTGTTGCGGAATCTTCTTAAAACTTCCAAATAAAAGGTTTGATTGACGGTCTGACCTGGGGGAACAAACTCTGAATGAACTACCCCCTTAGCATCAAAAAAGCAAATCAGCATTGTTTTGATGTTTGATTTGACTTGACGACATTGTTTTGGACGGGGTGATGATGTCTTCCATTGGCTTGACTGTTGCTTTGTTTCTGGGTCGTAACCATAGCACCATGACTCATCACCTGTAATGACCTCTGACAGAAAATCTGGATCAGTTTCAAGCTGTTTCAAAACACGACATGTTTCAACTCGATGTTCCTTTTGATTGTCAGTCAGAACCCGAGGAACAAACTTGGCAGCAACCCTTTTCATTCCCAAATCTTCTGTTAAAATTCGCTGAACCGAGCTCCAAGATAACCCATTAATCTGACAGTTGATCAATTGTCTGTTGACGGTCTGTGAGCACAAGCTCTCTAATTTTTTCAATATTTTTGTCGATTCAGGCAGTTGATGGACGCCCAGAACGAGGTTTGTCATCAATCGACATGTCGCCATTTTTAAACCGAGCAAACCACTGGTACACTTGACTTTTTCCCAAAGCATCATCTTGATAAGCTGTTTTCAACATTAAAACATTTTCAGCAGCATTTTTACCGAGTAGAAAACAAAATTTCACAGCTGCACGTTGTTCACTTAAACTTGTCATCATAAAAAAAGAAACAAGAACAAAACAGCGCTAGCAAAAACAATCACTGCAGATGAACAGGCCAGGTCGATAACACAGGCAGCACTGAACTGACAATGAGTTGCACTATACACGCCTAGCGTTAGAAGTGCGTACTACACAAGCTCCACCCACGGCAATGTTATTCCTGGGTTTTTTTTGGGTACCCCCTCGTATGTCTTGGTGCCTTCGAGAACCATTCGATTCTGCCTCAAAGACATTGGAATCTGAGTTGGAGGACTCAAAAGTATCGATGAGGATGGTGCTCGCCCAAATTGAGATAACTGTACCGACTCTGAGGTACCTGTATCGGTGAGCCGTTTTGGCTGGGTACTGATATCTGACAGTTTCAAGCGAGGGCAGGGAATAAAGATAAAGATGAGTGGCAATGTCTGTTCAGCAATCCCGATGCCAACTTCTCAATCGGGGTCAATGTACTGGAACTCCCTCTGGAACTCCCTCCCCACTTCCCTTCGTTTAGAACCCCATCATATCAACTTTAAACGTGACCTAAAGACCCACCTCCTTTCCTTGGCCTTTAATCTTCCCTCCCCTCTTGTGCGAGTCTCTCCTTCTACGTTTACTGGCCTATTTTCCTCTTTTCTCCCCTATTCTGTCAAGGATTGTAAATTCTTTTTCCATTTTCTTGGCCTTGTGCCTCTTTTTTTTTTTTTTTTTTTTAATTTATTGTATTGTAAACCGCTCTGATTACCACAGAAGGGCGGTCTATCAAACAAAATAAACATAAACATACTGGTATAGATGGAGCGGTGCCCGGAACAGAGGCTGCCAGCAAGGCTGCTAAGCTCTGCTCAATGGCCAATATACACCGATGTCTGGGTTTTGGTTGCGGGTGGTTGTACTACCATTCCAGAACATGGCACCGGAAGCTCTCCAAAGGTCAAGGCTTTGGGAGCATCCTAGAGCCCCTCTATGGCTTTGAAGGACAGGACCTCCTGCTGGGGTGGTTTTGCAGGCCGATCTACCTCCGATGCCACACCCAGGGGATATCGATGCTTCGAGCGAGATCCTCCCCATGGAGGTTTTGTCTGACTTCGATGTGTACTTGAAATTCAAAGATACCTGAGATCCATGGAAGAAGGAGGAGGTCCTGGAGGAATTGGATGCCAGTGATACCGTGTCAGAAGCAAAGAGTGCCCCAAATTTAGAAGCTCAGTTTTGTAGGCCTCCTGTGTGTCATTTTTTGACAAAGGGGACAGTCTTTTGGCTGGTGGTATGGACCTAAGCATTTTAAGCACCAGTTATGTGTCGGTCGCTGAAATAGTGCTGGCACAGAACATTTCTTGAAACCACTAGTTGGTTTCTCCATACCTTTAGGCATGTGAAGGCTATGGTAGGCTTAAGCCTTAAAAAGGAGCATCGATGCTCTAGTGTGGTTTTTTAGCCCTTTTTTTTTTTTTAAGAAAGATAAAGAATAAGGGAACAGGTGATGTCTTCAACGGTGCCGCTGTCAATGGGAAGACAGAGGCACTATCCACAAAAAAAGGTTTTCTGTAGTGACAGGATTTGCTTCCTGCTGGTTCCGCAGAAAACGAAGAACTGAAGAGAGGGAGTAGGAAGGCGAGAAGGCAGTGTCACAGGCACAGTGGGGTGCTCCCAAAAGCTTTCCTATTTGGGGAGAGCGTTCCCACACGGGCTCTGTCGGTACCAATGTTGCCCATATGTGAAGACTATATTTCTGCTTGTTCCTGGAGATATAAATAAAATCTATCGTGCCTGACCGACTCACCTTTGAAAAGTGCAAGTAAATGTAGGTGCTGCTTTAATCCATTTTGACTGGATCATGTCCATCTCCAGCATTGCATTGCATTCTTCATGCATAAGTGTGCTCTGCTTGGCATCTGCCTCACAGTTCCCCAATTCCTGTCTGGTTTCATGTGGCTATGTATGTAAATTTCAGTCACTACAAAACCTGAAAAAAGAATTTGGGTTCCAGGGGAAGTGTTTTTTTTAATATTCTCCTTTTGGCTGATTTTATGGGTACAGGGATTACATTTTTATTTCTTCTATTCCCACAAATTCTTCCATTCCTCTGCCTAAACTCATCTTTCAACATGCACAGTTCTTTGTGACGGCTCTTTTTCATGCTCCAGCTACAAAAATGACAGGCACTCAACGTTTTCCACTCCTGTAGACAGGTGCCCCTCCCCTCCCCTACTATTTGAAGAACTACTGATGTAGTCTCCAAAGTTCAGGCACCGCAATTTTTATTCTTGATCAAATGATAGATATCGCAACATACAAACATTCCTTATGTACTGGGACAAACTGCTTTGTGGTTGGTTATGCTGCAGTTTGTGCTATTAGCTTAGCACTGCTTTCTGCTTTTTGAACGGAAACTGGAGTTTAATGGTGCACTTCATTCTTTTCAACGTGACATTATTCATACCTTCCTAAGCAACCAGAGGAAAAGTGATAACTGTACTTTAAAGCAACACATAATGAAGAACAGAACAGGTAAGGCTGTGTTTGACATTTCCTACAGGAGCTCTCCAGATCAACCAACAGTAAGGATTTAAGGTGGGACTTTCCTTGAGCACAGTAGGTGGTTGAACTCCAGTAACCTCCTCAGCTTTGGGAACTGCTAACACCTAATCAGGTGTTAGTTCCTTCCCTACCCACCCCGACTCCCACCCACCCCTAGCGAGTAGTCTTGCTTTATAGGGCACCTCCCCATTTGACAAAGCACAGAGAATTGGACCAGCACATTTTGAATATAATTAAGGAGATTTAACTGCTTTTTCTCTGAAAGGACAGCTGGGAAACCGGCTGGTACTTGGTAGATCTCTCTCTTTTGCTTTAACAGATACCTAAGCTCCACGAACAGAATAATGGCTGGGAAAAATCGTATCGCTAAAGCTGTTGCCCCCGTTACAGCTTCTGCCTCGGTCCAGACAGAGGTCCTAATGCCAGTTGAAGGACCGGTTCCATGTGTGGGGTGCCTGCATGCTGAACCTCTGAGGAAACAAGTGGAGGAACTCAGAGAGGAGGTGGCGAGGCTGAGGAGCATTCAAGACAGAAGTACATTGATGAGATGCTTCTTGCAGCAACCAAGCTCTCCAGCAGAAGAAAAGATGGGTGCCAACAATGTCGATGGTTGGACACAAGTCACCAGGGCCTGCAAAATCACCAATCCAACTTCTCTAGCCCTTGAATTGAAGAACCATTATGCAGTCCTGGAAGTGGAGGAGGTGAAAGCATCCCTGGAAAGGGAAGAACCAGAGCTCAAGTACCCCAAAGTTGCAGAATCAGTGACCAGAAGGAAATGAAGGGTAGTGGTGGTTGGAGACTCTCTTCTGAGGGGTACTGAGGCGTCAATCTGCCGACCAGACTTGATGTCCAGAAAGGTATGCTGTCTGCCTGGTGCCAAAATCCAAGATGTTACGGAGAGTTTGCCGAGACTCATCAAGCCCACTGACTATTACCCAATGTTGCTAATCCATGTTGGAACAAATGATACTGCCAGATATACCTCGGAACGTATCAAAAGTGACTTCATGGCTCTGGGACAGAGGGTGAAGCAGTTAGGTGCACAGGTGGTGTTCTCTTCAATCCTCCCTGTTGAGGGTAAAGGCCAAGGCAGAGAGGCTCGCATCCTGGAGATGAATGCATGGCTGCGTGGATGATGTCATCGAGAGCGTTTTGGTTTCCTAGACCATGGGATGCTGTTCCAAGGGTTGCAGAGCAGAGATGGCATCCATCTGTCCAAGAAAGGTCAACGCGTCTTCAGTAGTAGACTGGCTAATCTACTGAAGAGGGCTTTAAACTAGATTCGTTGGGGATGGGTGAAGAAATCCCCCAGGTAAGTGAAAGCCCCCAGGTAGGTGATACATTAAATAACTTTATGGAAATGGGTAACAGGGGTAACATAAGAAAAGCAGTATGTATAAATGCCCGTAGCATGGGAAATAAGATCCCTGATGTTGAAGCTTTGGTGGGAGTGGCTGACTTGGATTTAGTGGCAGTTACAGAAACATGGTTCACAGAAAACTATGATTGGGATGTAACTATACCTGGCTATACTTTATTCAGAAAGGACAGGGTAGGAAGTAGGGGAGGAGGAGTGGCACTATATGTAAAAACTACTATTAAAGCTTTGGAATTACAGAGCTTAAAAGGGAGAGGGGAGGCATTGTGGGTTAAACTAGAAAGAGGGAAAGAGAAATCTATTTACATTGGTGTGATATACAGACCTCTCTCACAAGAGGAAGAGGTGGACAGAGTTAATTGAAGACATGTGCAGCATTGCTAGGAAAGGGGAAGTGCTATTGATAGGAGATTTCAATATGCCAGATGTTGATTGGCACATTCCTGCTGCAGTATCATCTAGAAGTAAGGAGATCCTGGATTCTCTACAGGGAGAACTATTCAGGCAATTGGTAACAGACCCCACACGTGAAGGGGCCATACTGGACTTCGTGCTTACCAATGGTGAAAGTGTTTCTGATGTTGTAGTGGGAGATCATTTTGCATCCAGTGATCACCAGATGGTGTGGTTCAGTATTAGGACTAGGGCTGTTAGAATCCATTCAAAGGTGAGGATCTTAAACTTTAGGAAGACTAACTTTGCGAAGATGGGCCAATACCTCAGGGAGTCGTTAGTTGGATGGGAATAGCTGAGGGATGTAGAAAAACAGTGGGAAAAACTGAAAGGGGATATTTTAAGGGCAACCAACCTTTTTGTTAAAATGGTAAATAAAGGTAAAAGGAAAAGGAGACAGCTATGGTTTTCAAAAGAAGTAGCTGAAAAAGTGAAGAAAGAGGGAGGCCTTCATGAAATACAAGAGATCAGAGGAAGACAGGCATCTGTATTTGGAACAACTTAGAGAAGCTAGCAAAGTAGTCAAGAAGGCAAAGATTCAAAAGGAGGAGGAAATAGCCAATGCAATAAAATGGGGGGATAAGACATTTTTCACATATTAGTGAGAAGAGGAAGGGCAAGAGTGGTATTGTCAGACTCAAGGGTGCAGGGGAGGAATATGTAGAAGCTGATAAGGATAAAGCGGAATTGCTTAACAAATATTTTTGTTCTGTGTTCACAGATGAAGAACCAGGAGCAGGACCTCGGAAAACACCCACAAATAGGAATAGAAGCAAAGGACATCTTGAACAATTTTCAAAAGACTGTTCGTGAGAAACTATCTCAACTTAAAGTAGACAAAGCGATAGGCCCGGATGGGATACACCCGAGAATACTGAGGGAACTTGGGGATGTTCTAGCAGCTCCACTGACTGACCTTTTCAATGCCTCGTTGGAGTCGGGAGTGGTGCCAAAGGACTGGAGAGAGGCTCATGTGGTGCCTTTACACAAAAGCGGAAGTAAGGATGTGGTTGAAAACTACAGGCCGGTTTGTTTAACTTCGGTGGTGAGTAAATTATTGGAAACGCTGCTGAAAGAGAAAATAGTGAGGTTTCTGGAGTCCAGCAGATTACAGGATCCGAGGCAGCATGGATTCACCAGAGGCAGGTATTGTCAGACAAATCTGATTGCTTTCTTTGACTGGGTGACCAGGGAGTTGGACCGAGGGAGAGCCCTAGATGTGGTGTATTTAGATTTCAGTAAAGCCTTTGACACACTGTTCCTTACAGGCAACTTATAAACAAACTGAGCACCCTAGGGATGGACCCTAAAGTTACTGCTTGGGTTAGAAATTGGTTGGGTGGGAGGCGACAAAGAGTACAAGTAAATGGAGCTCACTCTGAGGAGAAGGATGTTATCAGTGGTGTGCCCCAGGGATCTGTCCTTGGTCCGATTCTTTTTAACATCTTTGTTAGTGATATAGCGGAAGGGCTTTCAGGTAAGGTTTGCCTCTTTGCGGATGATACCAAAATCTGCAATAGAGTAGACACCCAGGAAGGGGTAGATAACATGAGGAGGAATTTAGCTAAGCTTGAAGAATGGTCTAGAATTTGGCAGCTGGGATTTAATGTTAAAAAATGTAAGGTCATGCATTTGGGCTGCAGCAATCCAAGGGAGCAATATAGTATAGGGGGTGAAGTACTTTTGTCCACTAAAGAAGAGCGGGACCTAGGTGTGGTTGTGTCTGATGATCTTAAAGTAGCTAAACAGGTAGAAAAGGCGACGGCAAAAGCTAGAAGGATGCTTGGGTGCTAGCAGAAAAAAGGAGGTGATAATGCTTCTGTATAAGTCTTTGGTGTGACCTCATTTGGAGTATAGTGTGCAATTCTGGAGACCGCACCTTCAAAAGGATGTGAACAGGATGGAGTCTGTGCAGAGGGTGACTACTAAAATGATTAGTGGTCTTCATTATAAAGCATATGAGGACAGACTGAAGGATCTTAATATGTACACCTTAGAGGAAAGGCGGGATAGAGGTGATATGATTGAGATGTTTAAATACCTCCGTGGCATAAATGTTCAGAGAGAAAGCCTCTTTCAATTGAAAGCAAGTTCTGCTACGAGGGGACATGGGATGAGGGTGAAGGGAGAGAGATTCAGGAGTGATATACGGAAATATTTCTTTACGGAAAGAATAGTGGATCCGTGAAATAGTCTCCCAGTGGAGCTGGTAGAGATGAGGACAGTAACTGAATTCAAAAAAGCATGGGACAAACACAGAGGATCTCTAAAGGTAAAAAGGGGACTGTTGTAGTTATGGAAGGACAGACTAGATAGGCCATGTGGTCTTTTTCTGTTGTCATATTTCTGTTTCTATTTCTGATCTTCCATCCTGCAGCCTTCTGGAGCAGGAGCTCTGAGGGCTTGGGAAGCAGTGGAAGCTCTGCTTGTGACTGCCGCAATATGAGTGAATATCATTTGAATGAAGTTTCTAAACAAAAAATTTAGAAATGAATAGTGCAAGCCATTAATACTGGAAATGGTGTTTCCTCCAGAGTGTGATATGAATTGCTTAGATTAGTTACTGTACAGTGCTGAGGGTTTGTGAGTACCAAGTGTAATAAGAGGTAATCTCCAGGAACAAGCAGAAATGTAGTCTTCACATATGAGTATCGTCGGCACCGACGGAGCCCGCGTGGGAACGCTCCCCAGCATCCAAGAGTCTTCACAAAATGCATGGCAGTAGTAGCAGCATTCTTGAGAACTCTGGGGATATTTGTCTTCCCCTACTTAGACGACAGGCTCATCCGAGCATCAACAGCTCCAGAAACCAGCTCTGCGCTCTCATGTACAATGCAAATCCTGCAGTACTTGGGACTGGTCATAAACCTTCCAAAATCTCATCTCACCTCTTCTCAGTCCCTAGAATTCATAGGGACTCTTCTAGACACAAGGCAGTCAAAGGCTTTCCTGCCACAACCACGTTGTGTTCAAATACTCCAGCTGGCCTCTCAAGCAGCTATGAAAACTTTTCTAACTGCTCGAGAAATGCTTTAGCTGCTGGGGCATATGGCATCCGCTGTCCATGTGGTTCCTTATGCTCGCCTATACATGTGGGCAGCCCAGTGGAACCTAGCCTCTCAGTGGACACAGGCATCGGGTTGCCTGGGGGACAAAATCAGAAACTCTGCACGCCTCATTTCATCCCTACAGTGGTGGCAATCGCTGAAAAACCTTCTCGTAGGGTTTCCTTTTCAGCAGCCCCTACACCATGCCACATTGACTACAGATGCACCCAAGTTAGGTTGGGGGGCTCACTTGGACAATCTCTCCACTCAGGGTCTCTGGACCGAGCAAGAGGCTTGTCTTCACATAAACCTCCTGGAACTCGGAGCTATTTTCTATGCTCTTCAAGTATTTCAGGACCGCCTGAGCTACAAGACGGTGGTTCTCCAGACCGACAATCAAGTAGCCATGTTCTATGTGAACAAGCAGGGTGGGATGGGTTCTCAGGCATTGCAATGAAGCTCTATGCCTCTGGGCCTTTGCCAGATGCCTTCAAATCAACCTATTAGCGGTGTATCTTCTGGGCACACAGAATCTCTTGGCAGACAAACTCAGTCGAGTGCTGCTGCTACACAAGTCGTCTCTTCATCCAGAGCAAATTGCTCGAATCCTTCGGATCTGGGGACCTCCAGATATAGACCTCTTTGCAAGTCCTCAGAATGCCAAACTTCCCCAGTTCTGTTCCAGAATTCCATCTCAGAACTGTCAGGCAAGGGATGCCTTCCATCTCGATTGGGGTCAGGACTTCCTCTATGCCTACCCACCCATTCCCCTCATTCCCAAAAAACTCTATTCAAGCTTCAGAGAGACAGGGGCCATATGATCCTCATAGCCCCATGCTGACCACAACAGATGTGGTATCCACTGCTTCTACGTCTCTCTCAAGCCAAGCCTCTGGAGTTGGGATGTGCTCCATATCTTTCCCAGGAGAACGGGATGCTATTGCACCCGAATCCTCAGTCTTTACACCTGAGGGTGTGGCTGCTGAGAACCTAGACTTCCAGGATATCAACCTTTCTCAATAGGTTAAGGATATCCTTTTGGCTTCAAGAAAACCTTCCACAAGGTGGGCCTATGCCTTTAAGTGGAGAAGGTTCTCTATCTGGTATCCAAAAAATGAACTTAATCCTTTTTCTGTGCCAGTGGAAGCGTTACTGGAGTATCTCCTCCATTTATCATCCTCTGGCCTTAAGACTAACTCAGTAAGGGCCTACCTTAGTGCCATTGCGGCTTTCCACAATGGACAATCTGTCTCCTCTCAACTGCTTGTAGCGTGGTTTATGAGAAGTCTACTCTTAACTAAACCTCCCTAAACCTCCCATTAAGCCATCACCTGTGGCATGGGATTTGAACCTTGTCCTCGGCAACACATGAAACCGCCTTTCGAACCCTTAGCCGCTACCTTTCTGAAATTTCTTTCTTGGAAGGTAATCTTCCTAATTGCCCTCACTTCTGCAGGACGCATCAGTGAGCTACAAGTTTTAGTGGCTGATCCTCCTTATACAAGGTTCCACCATGATAAAGTAGTTCTTAGGACTCACCCTCACTTTATGCCAAAGGTGATTTCGCCTTTTCATTTGAACCAGTCGGTTTACCTTCCTGTATTCTTCCCTAGGCCTCACGCCTCTAATGCAGAAAGGAATCTTCATACTCGAGATTGTAAAAGAGCTTTAGCTTTTTACCTTCAGAGAACTAAGCAACATAAAAAGGCTTCTCAGCTTTTTGTTGCCTTTGACTCCAGTCATCTTGGATTACCAGTTTCCAAGTGAACTCTTTCTAACTGGATTGCAGATTGCATATCCTTTGCCTATGAGAGTAAGGGACTTTCTCTCGAAGGTTATGTCACAGCTCACAATGTGAGAGCAATGGCAGCCTCTGTGGCCAACCTTGGCTCAGTGTCCATTGACGACATTTGCAGAACAGCCACTTGGGCTTCAGTACACACCTTTGCAGCCCACTACTTCTTAGACAAGAACTCCTGTTGGGATGCCTCGTTTGGCCAGGCTGTTCTCCAGCATCTCCTTCAGACTTAGAACAACTCCTACTCTCCGTCCCGGGTTTCGATGCCAGAGATCCATGGGAGGAAGCATGACCCATCTCAACCTGGGTTTCTCAGCTTTCTGGGGTCATCTCTCTGGCATCTCTCAGCTTGGGAGTCCCCATATGTGAAGACTACATTCCTGCTTGTACCTGGAGATAGCGTAGTTACTCCCCTGTAACAGGTGATCTCCGGGAACAGCAGGAATGGAGTCTTCACAACCCACCCACCTCCCCTGGGAGTTGTATCTCTCTCTCATCTATAAACTCAACTGAAGAGGGAGAGTTGGAAAGGCGGGAAGGCAGTGGCACAGTGGGATGCTCCCAAAAGCTTTCCTATTGGACGATGGGGAGTGTTCCCGCGCGGGCTCTGTCGGTGCCGACGATACCCACATGTGAAGACTCAATTCCTGCTGTTCCCGGAGATCACCTGTTACAGGTGAGTAACTACGCTTTGAATTCTTACCATAAACCCTTATTTAATTGAAACCCAGTCTTATAGAATAAAAAGGGATTTATATTAATTTTGTTTCTTGAGATACAGTAATGGACAAAATAGGAACATTAATATTAACTCAGAATAGGTGAGTGAAAGAGTAAAGTGAACACCTGGTTTCCATAGCACAGTTAATTGACTGATGAAAGTTGAGTACTTAAATAATTGGGTTAACAAGTAAGTCTGCACAACAGAGGTTAGCCTTTCTGTCCTGTAAAAAAAAAAAAGGTGAAGCTCAAAACATTCACCAGTAAAGTTACTGAGAACTCATTATACCACAATCAAAATGTCCAAAGGACTTATGAAAGAGTAGTTTGTTTGGATCATGATTGCAGTGTCATTTCCAAACATTGGTCTCCATCCATTATCTGTCTACAAATGGAGAAAAAATGAAGACCATGCTGCCTCTACTCAGGGGTGGTCATCCTGCCAAGATTCTTGCTCCAAGAGCAAACCGTAAAATCATTCATAAGGTCACAAAGAACCCCAGACTAACATCCCAAACATTTGCAGGGCCTCTCCTGCACTGATTGACTGTGAGGGCTCTCAAGAATAAACCAAATTGGAATGGTATTCTTGAGAAGATAGCGAGGAAGAACATTGTTGTTGCATCAGGATAATCTGCAACAATTCTGGAATAGCATTCTCTAGACAGAAGTCACAAAGTGAATTTTTCAGAGACAGTACAACTATTGTTTGGCATGAAACCAAACACTGCCTTCCAAAGAATAAACCTCATCCTGATTATCCAGCATGGTGCTGTGGAGCTGCTGTGATCCATACTCGAATAGCTTGCTATCATTGATGGAACCCAAATTGTTACATAGTAACATAGTAAATGATGGCAGATAAAGACCAGTATGGTCCATCTAGTCTGCCCAGTAAGATGGCAAGAGTAGGTGCACCTGCCGCTCCGTGCAGGTCACCCCTCCCTGTGTCTTGGTTTAGGGGTGAACCCACCGCTCCGTGTAGGACACCCCTGTTTGTTGAGAAATTAAATAGTTAAGTTTATTTTGATTTTATCTTGTTGCTGTAAAGGGATCCACTGTGTCCCATGCCATTTTGAATTCTGTCACTGTATTTGCCCCCACCACTTCCATTGGGAGGGCATTCCAAGCATCTACCACCCTTTCAGTGAAAAAGTATTTCCTGACATTGCCTTTCAATTTACCCCCTTTCAGCTTCATGTTATGCCCTCTAGTTTTACAGCTTCCCCTATCTTTGGAAGAGGTTTGTTCATTAATTCTCAAGTATTTAAAGGTCTGAATCCTATCTCCCCTATCCCTCCTCCTCCGGAGTATACGTATTTAGGTCTTCAAGTCTCTTCTCATAAGGCTTCTATCACAGACTCCAAATCATTTTGGTCGCCTTCCTCTGAACAATTTCCAGTCTTTTTACATCCTTTGAGATATGGTCTCCAAAACTGAATACAATATTCCAAGTGAGGCCTCACCAGTGACTTATACAGTGGCATTAGTACCTTTTCCTTTCTGCTGGTAATTCCTCTTTGTATGCAATCCAACATCCTCGTGGCTTTTACCACTGCCTTGTCACACCATTTTGCCACCTTGAGATCCTCGGAAATAATCACACCAAAGTCTTTCTCCTGGTCCGTGCACACCAAACTCTCGCACCCTATTGCATACATTTCCCTTGTTCTTTCTATCTGAAAATTCTAGAGGGGAGGCCGTTCGTCCACAAGCTGAAGCTGAGCTCAAAGTGGGCCAAGTAGCAAGACAATGATTCTAAATATTCAAATCTACTACAGAATAGCTAAAAAAGAAAAAAAATATTTTCAGACTGCTCAAGTAAGTCCCGACCTAAATCCTTTTGAAATGTAGTAAGCCCACAAAGGCCAGAGTTGAATTTTTATATTGAATAAATAAAATATATCCTGTTTGAGTTACTTATTAGATAAGATTCAGTTTCTAATATTGGGGTTTAGATGATGATGTAATCTAATCTGGAGTATAAATTTGTGCTAAAATACAGACATCCTAGGAGTTCACAAACTTCTCCCAAGCAGTATCTGCCTTTGCTACTGCCTGCTATACTGCATGTGACAGGAATTCTGTTCTCTCACTTAAAACAAAAGGGATTATTCCCAGAGTATGGAATATGGGAAAGTGCAGGGCAGAATGATCAGATTCCCCAGTTAGGGATTTTCCTATGAAGGGCAACGAATGAAAATTGGTATTAAAAAGATGGGTTAAAGTCTGCTTTGCGAACAGTTGCTTCACAAGCGGTCTCTGATCCTCTGAGCTCTATTTTTTTTTATTCTTTTCCCTGCCTTCTGCTGCTGGTAGGTTGCAAGAAAGTATAAACATTATCTCCAGGAACAAGCAGGAATGAGTCTTCACATATGGGTACGTCGGTACCGACGGAGCCTGCACGGGAATGCTCCCCAGCATCCAATCAGAAAGCTTTTGGGAGCATCCCTCGCGCCTGCGTGCTGACTTCCCGCCTCTTCCACTTCTCAGTTTTCGTTTTTCCGCAGAGCCGGCAGGACGTCCTCCTGTCACCGCAGAAACTTTTTTCTTTAAATAATTTATTTCTTGTTTTCTTGTGGTCGCGGCTGTTTTTCCCGCTGGTACCGCCGGTGGTTTTTCCTTTCTTTTTTCTTAAACTCAGAGATTTTTCCCTGTTTCTGTCTTAACTTCTTCGGCCTACAGGTCCTCTCCATCATGGAGCCGCCTTCTCCTAAGAAGTGCCTTCACTGTGGAAACAGTTTTCTTTTTAGACTCCAATCTCTGGTGTCTAACCTGTTTGGGTCCTGCCCCTTTTTCCCCTGAACTATCAGGCTGCAATGCTGAGAGAAGACCTTCCCTCTTTCGAGTTTCCCTCGATACCGTTTTCCCTCCTACAGTGAGGGCACTGGGTTTTTCTTCTCTACAGGATCAGGTAACCCACAAACAGTCTGTTAAGACTTGCCAATCCTTGAGTGGTAGGTCTCATGCCACGCATGATGACGGCTCCGGCCTTGCCCTCAAGACCCCATTGGCATTAACACCCCGGCGGGAGTCTTTGGGCTCCAAAGCATTTCAGGGGTTTCAGGTTGTTCCTGAGGCTCACCCCTCACAGAACATACCTGAGTCGTGCCTGGGGGTGGTATCCGCTTCGAGCGGTACCGATACCCCAGCACCGGCACCGGTGTCTAGTGTTCCACTCTTCACCAGGGATCGTCATCTGGCGTCCTCGGTACCTTCGGGACCGATCGATATGCTCCAGATTGACTTTCTTGTATCTAAGCCATGCTCGGGGGTGGTATCCGCTTCGAGCGGTACCAATACCCCGGCATCGGCACCGGTGTCGGGTGTTCCACTCTTCACCAGGTATCGTCATCTGGTGTCCTCGGTACCTTCGGGACCGATCGATACGACCCAGAGTGACTTCCCTGTATCAGCATCGCCGGTACCACCACCGACGTCGGTGCACTCTAGACATGCATCGATAGACTCGCTCCCTTCGATGCCGAGTCTGGAATCGATATCTAGTCTAGATGACTGGGTACCGACGCGCCTCGGAACCGACTCTTGTCGTTTCCGGATACGCAGTACCGAGGATACTCACCAAGACTCTGGTTACCTCAGTACCGCTTGAGCAGCCTCCGATGATGGCCTCGATGCCATTACCGGTATCGGTATCTGTCGATTCCCGCAATTACATCGGTGCCATCGATCCTTTCCATGCCTAGTTTGGAATCGATACCTGGCATAGACGATGCAGTACTAACTGCCTCAAATCGTGACTGCCAGTATCATTATCCATCTAGTAAGGTCTTTTTCTGCACCAGACCAGTACATCCTCTGGTGCTCAGGCTGCATCTTCAACCTTAGCATTCCCAGGGATGGTTCCCATTGGAGATCCTTCTTTTCAGACGTTTCTCCTTGACATGGCAACCTTTCTTGCTATTCCTATCCCTGGCTGTAATCTTAACCAAGGCTCTCCTGCAGAAAAGGGAAATATAATGCTTCCTTTACATCATTCTTTGCAGGATCTTCTTCTGAGAATATGGGAATCACCTTTAAGGGTTCCCTCACCTTCTACAGCAACTAATGTTCTGTATCAGGTGCCTCTCTCTCCAGGGTTTCAAAAGAATCAACTTCCCCATCATTCCACTTTAGTGGAATCAGCAATGAGGAAGGTAAAAAAAGCAAGAAGAAACATTCTTCTTATCCGCCAAGTCGTGCTTCTAGAGCACTTGATGCCTTTGGATGTCAAACCTTCCAAACATCTATGCTGGCATCAAGAATTATTTCTTATATATTTTATGAGTCTAACACTCCAGGAGGTCACAAAGAAATTATCTCTTTTGACTCCTTTTTTGTCAGAGCCTAAGGCTGCTGACTATTCCTTGCTTCTTAGTCATAGCCGGAATATCTCTTGGTTTCTTTCTCGTGCTTCTCTAGACTCTTTTGAGTCTGTTAGCAGATCCTCTGCTATTGCCATTGGAGCACGTCGTAGAGCCTGGCTCCAAGCTTCTGACTTGAGCAGATGGACACAACATACACTGGGTAATTCTCCTTGTACTGGAGAAAATCTCTTCAATAAGGAGGCTTTACGTCAGGTTGCTCATTGCTCCACTGACTTCCCTGGTTCTGGAGACCATTCTAAGCCGCCTCCTTCCCCAGGAGGTAAAAAATGTCCTACCAAGCCTTCTTCCCCTAAGAAGAAAAGGTTTCACTCTTCTCCTGCCCATCATCCAGAGGTGCCCAAACAAGGGACACCTCGTCCTAGTCTAAAGTTTCCAAATTCTAGCCAGTCTCAACATACCCAGCAACCATAGGTTCTGAAGGTTACAATCTACAGTTAACCTCTTCTTAACAGAAGTTTGTTCACTGTTTGTTTTTTCTTAAAGCTCTACACTGGCGTTTTTCCTTTTTCAGTATGCTAAGCTGTCAGGATATTCTTGTCTGTGGGTTACAGAATTCTCCTCTTCTTACACCAAGAAGGGAGGTTACCACTATCTCATGATAGTTTCTGTCCCAACATGAACATTTTTTCCTTCAGCTAACTCGCCATATGGGTAAGTCACCCTCCCCCTCTCATCCAGGGTTTCCCCTGACTGAGTGGTACCATACTGAAAAGCTTCTCTAGCTTTCATTCCAGTGTAGAATTTTTGTTTCCTTGAATACATTCTCAAGATCACTCATCAGACAGGGACAGGAATATCTCCTCTCCCTTTGTCTGTTTCTCTTTGTTTTGCACAATAAGATTCTCTCTGCTGTTCTTTCAACTGCTGGGCATGCAGGAGTTCCAGTGATTCAACTACTGGTACTTTTCCTTAAGTTCCAGTCTATCTTCCAAAAATTTTTCTCTAGCCTCAGTAGTGATTCCAAGCTAGTCCTCTATCTTGGATAATCCTACCCACTTTAGGCTTCTCACATTATCTTCTTTCTAGCCATCTCCTTTCCTAGGCTGTGGCAAGACACCTGACTTCAGTCAGTTTTATCTCATAATTCTCCTGCACAATGCTCTCTGCAATCTTCAGAGAAGCTTTATACTATGGGCCCTTGCTACAGAGCATTGATCTTTGTCTCTGAGGGCTGTTCTATATAGTAGGAAAAAGCTTATAAATCATTTTCATGACTGAGGGTTCTCCACACCCTCTTGTCTCCTGTTATAAGCTTTTTCTGCGTGAATATCTAAGACTATTAGTAACGCATGATTCCCCTGTGTCCCTCCAGTGGGTCTCCCTGGTATCTTCTCTATGCGTTTCTACCCATCTATCATGTCAGAGTTCTAAAGGACTCCCGACTTGCTCTTTACAGACTGATATTATCCTTTGTTTTTCACGCAATCATCCTGGTTATTCTACTGGATTGCATTCCTGCATCTTCTTAGCCCACGGAAATAGATTCTCTATCTGTCAAGTGGGTTTCACCCTCTTGTTGGATGAATCTTTCCCCTTCACATTCCACATGTGAATGTTCTTAGGGGGCTTAGTGTATCTTCAGACTTATTGTCTACATACATATGTCTGTAAGCTGTAGGTGCATTTTTTATGCCCCTGTATGTATATATCTATATATCCACTTATGCAGAAATATGTATCAACACATATATATATATATATATCTAGATATGCATATATATATATATATATATATATATATATATATATATATATATATATTTATATTTGTTGGGAGACTTTTATAGATCGATATGTATTACATACTATCTCCTCACTGTCTATGCTATAGCAATTTGTACCTTTCTCAGAGGTCACAGACAGTGGCCTCCTTTTTTCATACTGTTCCTTAGTATGTGGGGACTGTTATGCTCACAACCACTACTGTGGTGATAACAGCTTCCGCTTTGCTCTAGGTCTCCCTGTCCTTGAAGATTCAAGCTTCAATATCTTTCCTATCTCTCATCAGCTAGGAAAGATAGTGTACATCTTCATTGTTTTTGAGTACACCTTGTTCTGCTTGGGAATATGGGCTTTTTTCCATAACTCTTCTTCCCTCCAGGACTGGGTTAGTTGTCCAAATCGGTCAGTCTTCTTCTTTTAGTCAATGTTATGGCTCTGTACCTAAAAGAGTTTTCAGCTTTTTCTCATAAAGCTTTCAATTGAAGACCTGCCATTCTAATCCTACCCCAGTTGACACCTGGATCACCTGCTAATTCCAGGTCTGGACCTTCACCCTCACTGCTGTGAGGTCACCTTAAGGATTCCGCTACTGCATATCCATTAGACTCCATCACGCTTTCTACTTCCTACAATCCAGTAGGTAAGCTCCATATTATAACTGTTCATTAAATGATTTTATTGGTACTTATCATACATGCCATGGAATCCTCTCCTGTAGCCCTTGGGTTTGCTGTTTTTCCTTACAGCTCTTTTATTCTCAACTCCTACCCTCCATTCCCTCATGGGATGCCGGAGATCCTGTGTGGGAAATGCACTCCTGATCCAGGAACATGCATTTTATGGGATCTCCCCCTGGCATCTCTAGCTAGGGAGTCCCCATATGTGAAGACTCATTCCTGCTTGTTCCTGGAGATAGCACAGTTACTTACCTGTAACGGGTGATCTCTGGGAACAGCAGGAATAAGTCTTCACAACCCACCCACCTCCCCTAGGAGTTGTATCTATCTATCTTCCTTTCCTCTTTCTCTCCTTTGTCTCAGCTATGATACTCAAATGAGGAGAAGTGGAAAGGGCGGGAAGTCAGCGCGCAGGCACGAGGGATGCTCCCAAAAGCTTTCTGATTGGATGCTGGGGAGCATTCCCGTGCAGGCTCCGTCGGTACCGACGTACCCATATGTGAAGACTTATTCCTGCTGTTCCCAGAGATCACCTGTTACAGGTAAGTAACTAACTGTGCTTTCTGTATGGGCCCTTTAAGATGCCTCACACCACATACACTATCTACTTGAGAGGTCCCAGCAAGGGTCGCATATTGCACATATACAAAAATAACGTTTCCAAATACATCCTGCTAGACCAGTCCAAACTAGTGGGTTGTGTTCCCCTGCTAACAAATGGTGAGACAGAAAAATTCCCAAAGCTTTCTGACATCACTCTGTAGTCAGGGAACTTCAGTATTTTCTGTCTCAGCAGATGGTGGACTTCTCCTAGCCCCTAGTGTTCTCTGAGAAGAGATTTGATGTCAATGTAGCTATCTTTGGCAGTTGTGCACACTTTGGTGCTGCTCCTTTTATTTATTTCTGTATTTTCTGTACCGCTTTATCTATGGAATCAAGGTGGTTTACAAAGAACTCAATGAACTATTACAGTGAACATCTTCAAATTCAAAATTAAAAATATTTCATGCAGGCCTTTAGAATAGAGAGGCTAGGCCAAACTTTTTACATTTAACTATGTGCATTGTACAGGTCTGTGTTCTGGCTCTTACAGTGTAATGAGGTATATCAGTATGGGCGATTTATGTCTTATGTGGGTTATACCAGTGGGAAGAGGTACAGGATTGTGGTTGATTCAGGACTTTGCCAACTGTCCTTGGTTCGATTTTTTTTCACATCTTTGTTAGTGATATAGCAGAAAGGCTGTCGGGTAAGGTATGCCTCTTTACGGATGATACCAAAATCTGCAATAGAGAAGACACCCAGGAAGGTGTAGATAACATGAGGAGGGATCTAGCTAAGCTTGAAGAATGGTCTAGAATGTAGCAGCTGAGATTTAATGTTAAAAAATGCAAGGTCATGCATTTGGGCTGCAGCAGTCCAAGGGAGCAATATAGTATAGGGGGTGAAGTACTTTTGTCCACTAAAGAAGAGCGGGATCTAGGCATGATTGTGCCTGATGATCTTAAAGTAGCTAAACAGGTGGAAAAGGCGACATTGAGTGCCTAGGGAGAGGAATGGCCAGCAGAAGAAAGGAGGTGATAGTGCCTCTATACTTTTGCATAAGTCTTGGTGCAACCTCATTTGGAGTATTGTGTGCAGTTCTGGAGACCACATCTTCAAAAGCATATAAACAGGCTGGAGTCAGTACAGAAGGTGGCTACTAAAATGATTAGTGGTTTTCCTTATAAAGCGCATGAGGACAGACTTAAGGATCTTAATATGTACACCTTAGAGGAAAGGCAGTGTAGAGGTGATATGATTGAGACATTTAAATACCTCCGTAGCATAAATGCACAGGAGGAGAGCCTCTTTTGATTGAAAGCAAGCTCTGCTACAAGGGGACATGGGATGAGGGTGAAAGGGGATAGATTCAGGACTGATATGCGGAAATATTTCTTTACGGAAAGTGTGTTGGATCCGTGGAATAGTCTCCCAGTGGAGGTGGTAGAGATGAGGACAGTATCTGAATTCAAAGAAGCATGGGACAAACACAGAGGATCTCTAAAGGAAAAAAGGGGACTGTTGTAGTTGATATGGAAGGACAGACTAGGCCATGTGGTCTTTTTCTGTCATCATGTTTGTTTCTACAATTCTCTAATCTCCAGGAACAAGCAGGAATGAGTCTTCACATATGGGTACGTCGGTACCGACGGAGCCTGCACGTGAATGCTCCCCAGCATCCAATCAGAAAGCTTTTGGGAGCATCCCTCGCGCCTGCGCACTGCCTTTCCGCCTTTTCCACTGCCTCTCCTCAGTTTTCGTTTTTCCGTGGAGCCGGCAGGACATCCTCCTGTCACCGCAGAAACTTTTTTCTTCAAATCCTTTATTTCTTGTTTTCTTGTGGTCGCGGCTGTTTTTCCCGCCGCCACTGGTACCGCCGGTGGGTTTTTCTTTTCCTTTTCTTAAACTCAGGGAAATTTTTCCCTCAGTTTGTCTTACATTTTTTGGGCCTACAAAGCCTCTCCATCATGGAGCCTTCTCCTAAGAAGTGCCTTCACTGTGGAAGCAGTTTTCTTTTTAGACTCCAATGCTTGGTGTCTAACCTGTTTGGGTCCTGACCCTTTTTCCCTTGAACAATCAGGCTGCAAAACTGTGAGAAGAACTTCCCTCTTTCGAGTTTCCCTCGATACTGTTTTCCCTCCCCGAGTGAGGGCACCGGCCTTTTCTTCTCTACAGGATCAGGTAACCCACAAACAGTCTGTTAAGACTAGCCAATCCTTGAGTGGTAGGTCTCATGCCAAGCATGATGACGGCTCCGGCCTTGCCCTCAAGACCCCATTGGCATTAAAACCCCGGCGGGAGTCTCCGGGCTCCAAAGCATTTCAGGGGTTTCAGGTTGTTCCTGGGGCTCACCCCTCACAGAACATACCTGAGCCATGTTCGGTGGTGGCATCCGCTTCGAGCGGTACCGATACCCCGGCATCGGCACCCGGTGTTGAGTGATCCACTCTTCACCAGGGATCGTCATCTGGCGTTCTCGGTACCTTCGGGACCGATCGATACGACCCAGATTGACTTTCCTGTATCGACAACATCGCCGATACCACCACCGACGTCGGTACCCTCTAGACATGCATCGATGGACTCGCTCCCTTCGATGCCGAGTCTGGAATCGATATCTAGTCTAGATGACTGGGTACCGACGCGTCTCGGAACCGACCCTTATCGTTTCCGGATACGCAGTACCAAGGATATTCACCAAGCGTTTCGGGTTGCCTCGGTACCGCTTGAGCAGCCTCCGATGACTGCTTCGATGGCGTTACCGTCTCCAATTCCGACTCAGCTACCGGTATCGGTTCCTGCAGTTACATCGGCACCTTCGATCCTCTCTATGCCTAGTTTGGAATCGATACCTGGCATTGACGATGCAGTACTGACTGCCTCAAATCGTGACTGCCAGTACCACTATCCATCTAGTGGGGTTCTTTTTCTGCACCAGACCAGTATATCCTCTGGTGCTCAGGCTGCTCCTTCAACCTTAGCCTGCCCAGGGATAGTTCCCATTGGAGATCCCTCTTTTCAGAAATTTCTCCTTGACATGGCAATATTTCTTGCTATTCCTATGCCTGGCTGTGATCCTACTCGAGGCTTTCCTGCAGAAAAGGAAAATATAATGCTTCCTTTACATCATTCTTTGCAGGATCTTCTACTGAGAATATGGGAATCACCTTTAAGGGTTCCCTCACCTTCTGCAGCAACTAATGTTCTGTGTCAGGTGCCCCCCTCTCCAGGGTTTCAAAAGACTCAACTTCCCCATCATTCCATTGTAGTGGAATCAGCAATGAGGAAGGTAAAAAGCAAGAAGAAGCATTCTTATCCGCCAGGTCGTGCATCTAGAGCACTTGATGCCTTTGGATGTCAAACCTTCCAAACATCTATGCTGGCATCAAGGATTATCTCTTATATTTTTTATATGAGTCTATCTCTCCAGGAGGTCACAAAGAAATTATCTCTTTTGACTCCTTTTCTATCGGAGCCTAAGGCTGCAGACTATTCCTTACTACTTAGTCATAGCCAGAATCTCTCTTGGTTTCTTTCTCGTGCTTCTCTAGACTCTTTTGAGTCTATTAGCAGATCCTCTGCTATTGCCATAGGAGCACGTCGTAGAGCCTGGCTCCAGGCTTCAGACTTGAGCAGATGGGCACAACACACACTGGGTAATTCTCCTTGTACTGGAGAAAATCTCTTCAATAAGGAGGCTTTACGTCAGGTTGCTCTCTGCTCCACTGACTTCCCTGGTTCTGGAAACCATCCTAAGCCTTCTTCCCCAGGAGGTAGGAAATGTCCTACCAAACCTTCTTTCCCTAAGAAAAGAAGGTTTCACTCTTCTCCTGCCCATCATCCAGATGTACCCAAGCAGGGGACACCTCGTCCTGGTCTGAAGAATCCAAACTCTAGCCAGTCTGAGCATACCCAGCAACCATAGGTTCCTGAAGGTTACAACCTACAGTTAACCTCTTCTTAGCAGAAGTTTGTTCACTGTTTGGTTTTTTTTCTTTAAAGCTCTACACATGGCTTCCTTTCTTCAGGATATACTGAGCTGTCAGGATATTCTTGTCTATGGGTTACAGATTTCTCCTCTTCTTCCTACCAAGAAGAGAAGTTAACTACTATCCCATGATAGTTTCTGTCCCAACATGAACATTTTTTTCTTCAGCTGACTCACACCATATGGTAAGTCACCCTTCAGTTCCTGTTTTTCTACCCTCTCATCCAGGTTTTCTCCTGATTGAGTGGTACCATACTGTACACCTTTCATTCCAGTGTAGAGTTTTTCTTTGAATAAATTCTCTAGACAGCTTATCAGACAGGGACAGGACTACTCCTCTCCCTTTGTCTGTTCTCTCTGTGTTTTCACAGGAAGATTCCCTCTGCTGTCTCTGTCAGTTGCTGTTCATACAGGAGTTCCAGTGATTGATCTACTGGTACTTTTCCACAAGTTTCCAGTCTGTCTAGCCTTAGTAGTGATTCCAAGATAGTCCTCATCTATCTTGAATAATCCTACTCACTTCAGGCTTCTTACATTATCTTCTTTCTGGCCATCTCCATTTCCTTGGATTTGGCAACACAGCTGACCTACAGTCAGTTTATCTCCTAATTCTCCTGCATAATGCTCTCTGCAATCTTCAGAGAAGCTTTCTACTATGGGCCCTTGCTAGAGAGCATTGAACTTTGTCCCTGATGACTATTCCATATAGTAGAAAAGGCTTATCAGTCATTTTCCATGACTCTGAGGGTTCTCCACACCACCTTGTCTCCTGTTATAATACAGGATATAAGCTTTTTCTGCGTGAATGTCCAAGGACTTTCCCAATCCTGCAGGAATCTGCTCTTTTTTCCTTACAGCTTGGCCTCATGCTATCCTACTCCTCATGGACAGCACATATTCTACTAGTAACACATGATACACCTGTGTCCCTCCAGTGGGTCATCCTGGTATCTCCCTCTATGCGTTTTCTGTCCATTTCCCATGTCAGAGTTCTACAGAACTCACGACTTGCTCTCTATAGACTGATACTATCCTCAGTTTTTTCACGCAACCATCCTGGTTTTTTCACTGGATAGCATTCCCGCACCCTCTTAGCCCACGAGGAATAGATTCTCTATATATCTCCAGGAACAAGCAGGAATGAGTCTTCACATATGGGAGACGTCGCCGACGGAGCCCACACGGGAATGCTCCCCAGCATCCAATCGGAAAGCCTTTGGGAGCATCCCCCGCGCCTGCGCGGTGGCTTCCCGCCCTTCCCACTGCCTCTCCCCAGTTTTTCGTTTTCCGCAGAGCAGGCAGGACGTCCCTCCTGCCACCGCAGAACTTTTCACCTTTTTCTTTTCTTGTTTCTGTAGTCGCGGCTTTTCCTGCCGACAGCGGCACCTCTGTGCCCCTTTTGTTTTCTTTTCTCACTTATTTTTCGTCGCCTAGCGGGACCTTTTTTCCCTCTGGGCGCCGAGGCCTACCGGGCTTACAGCATGGAGCCCCAGAAGTGCCCTCACTGCGGGGACTTAGTTTTCCACATGGACTCCAATGCCTGGTGCCTCTCTTGTTTGGGGCCTGACCCTTCCCCCCCGGGTCCTCCGGGCTACAGTGTCGGGAGAAGACCTTCCCTTTTTCGGGTATCCCTCGATGACGTTTTCACGCCCAAGGCGTGGTCATCGGGTTTTTCTTCTCTCCAGGATCAGGTAACCACGCAACAGTCTGTTAAGACTAGCCAAGTCTTGAGGGGCGAGTCTCATGCGTGGCATGGCGACGGCTCCAGCCAACCCCTCAAGTCCCCCTTGGCTACTATACCCTGGCGGGAGTCCTCGGGCTCCAAAGCATCTACATGGTTTCGGGATGTTCCTGGGGTTCGCTCCTCACAGAACATTCCTGAGCCGTGCTCGAGGGAGGTACCCGCTTCGAGCGGTGCCGATTCCCCGGCATCGGCGCCGGCGTCGAGTGTTCCACTCTTCGCCAGGGATCGTCAGCTGGTGTCCTCGGTGCCTCCGGGGCCGATTGACTCGACCGAGTCTGACCTCCCTATATCCAAGCCGTGCTCAAGGGAGGTACCCGCTTCGAGCGGTGCAGACCCCCCGGCATCGGTGGCGGTGTCGAGCGTTCCGCTCCTCACCGAGGATCGTCCGGGGCCGATCGAATCGGTCCAGTCTGGCGTTCCTTCATCCCTGCCATGCGTGGGGGTGGTATCCGCTACGGGCGGTGCCGACCCCTCGACGTCGGTGTCAAGCATTCCGCTCCTCACCTGCGGCTGTCAGCCGTGGTCCTCGGCGCCTCCGGGGCTGACCGACTCCTGCCGGTATGGCGTTCCTACGGGGGTGGTATCCGCTTCCGGCGGTGCCGACCCGTCGGCGTCGAGTGACCCGCTCCCCACCGGGGATCACCTGTCGCTGCCCTCGGCAGCTCTAGGGCCGACCGACTTGACACAGTCTGGCGGCCCTACGTTCAGGCCATGCGCGGAGGTGGTACCTGCTTCGGGCGCGTCGGCGTCGATGGTTCCACTCTTCGCCGGGGATGGTCATCTGGCCTCGCTCCCTTCGGGGCCGGTCGCTTCGACCCGTGCTGGGTTGCCGGTATCCCAGCCCTGCGCGAAGGTGGTACCGGGTTTGCGCGGCAACGCTCCGCCGGAGACGGCAGGTGTGTCGAGCGCCAGGGACCGCCGTCGGCCTTCCCCGGGAGCGTCGGGGTATGTCGATCAGCCCCAGACGGACGACCCCCCCCGGCATCGTCGAGGGCCCCGCCCTTTCCGAGAAAGGGGGCCCCGGGGTCTTCGATCGCTTCGATCCAGCCTGGATCCGCGCCGTCCCGCAACGGTACCCCGGCGTCAGCGCAGGAGTTTTGCACTTCCCTCCCCGCAGGGGCTCGTCGTCGGGAGACCTGGGTACCCTCGGACGGGTCGTATGCCCCAGAAGGATTTCCCTCTGGGTCAGGCGGGCTCGAGAGGGGGCCCGGCATCTGGCAGTGCCCGACATCGGTGCCGGCGTTGGATGACCCCCTCTCCACCGAGCTTCATCCTCAGGGGCCCTTGATGCTCGCGACGCCGATCGACGCGGTTCCGATCCGCTCCCCGGGATCAGCACTGCCGGCGCGGCCTCCCCCGCCGGGGCCCTCTAGAAGGGAGTCTATCTCATCGCTCGGTTCGATGCCCAGCCTGGAATCGATATCCAGCCTCGAAGACTTGGCCACGACACGTCTCGGGATCGGCCCCTGTCCCCTCCCGCGACGCAGAGCGGAGATCGTTGGCCACTGCCTTCCGGCTGCCACGGAACCGCTTCAGTTGCCAGGGGCAGCGCCGCCCCCGGGTTCGGGACCGAGGCCGATTCCGGCGGCTCCGTCGGTGCCATCGACCCCTTCGATGCCTAGCTTGGAATCAATTCCAGGAGCCGACGACACCTTGTTGACTACCCCGGTCCGGGGCTGTTGGTCCCCTCCTCTGCCCAGCGGGCATCAGCCCGAGTGACTTCTCGGTGCCCTGGCTGCCTCTCCCGCCACAGCCTCCCACGGCATAGCCCCTCCGGGAGAGCTGTCTTTTCAGAATTTCCTCCTTGACATGGCGGACTTGCTGGCCATCCCTATCCCGGACCTAACTCCAGGCCCTGCGGAACGGGCCGCCGTGATGCTTCCTCTGCATCCCTCCCTGCAGGATCTCCTGCTGGGGGCTTGGCGGTCGCCTTTTAGGGTTCCGGCACCGTCGACTGAGATGCATGCTCTGTATCGGGTGCCCCCCTCCCCGGGTTTTCGGCAGCACCAGCTTCCACATCGTTCCATTGTGGTGGAATCGGCGCTGAGGAAGGCCGGAAGCAAGGAAAAGCATTCTTCTCGCCCTCCAGGCCGCGCCTCGAAGACGCTAGATACCCTAGGACGTCAAACCTTCCAAACGTCTATGCTGGCGTCCAGGATTATTTCATATATTTTTTTATGAGTCTGTCGCTCCGGGAGGTCACCGAGAGATTATCTCTGTTGTCTCCCTTCTTGTCTGCAACCAAGGCCTTTGAATATTCCTTGCTTCTTTATCACTGCAGGAATATCTCTGGGTTCCTTTCTCGTGCTTCTCTAGACTCCTTCCTGTCGGTCAGCAGATGCTCTGCTGTTGCCATTAGAGCACGCCGTACAGCATGGTTGCAGGCGTCCGAGTTGTGTAGACGGGCACAGCATAACCTGGGTAATTCTCCCTGTGACGGAGATCACCTCTTCAATAGCGAAGCCTTACGTCAGGTCGTGCAGTGCTTCGCTAACCTTCCCAGCGTTAGAAGCCATCCTAGGGCCCGGCTTCCCCCCGGCGGTGGTGCGCACCTCACCAGGCCCTCCTTCCCTAGGAAGAGGAAATGTCACCCCTCTGCCCACCCACCAGGTGCGCCCAAGCAAGGGACCCCTCACCCTGTGTTGAAGTTCCCGGGCCCATGCCAGAACTCTTACCAAGCAGTTTTAGGCTCCGGTGGGCGGCTGCCTGCAGTTTACCTTCTTACCAGAAGTTTACAATTGAGCTCTACTCTGGGGCTCGTTCAGTAGGGCAAATGGTTCGGGGGCTTATCCAGGGGTTCAGGTATTCTCCTTCCGTTGGTAGAGGGAGACCACCTCTACTCCATGATAGCTCTGGCCCACGGTCAACTGGCTTACCCTTAGGTACGTCCCCGAACCCTTCTCGGCCAGTATTCCCCTGCTGATTGCTTCCGTACCGGAATCTTCCTTCCAGCCGCTATAGTCCCCCAATGTTTACCAAGGACTATGCCCTCATGTCCCCCGATTAGTGCGGGGGGCGAGTTTCTGCGTGCAGGTCCTGGGGACACCTATAGGGCCTCGAGCCCCCTGGTGTGTTCTTCGGGACTGATGCTATCCTCTGTCCTTCACGCTACCGTGCTGTTCGTTCGCCGATCTGCCCTTGTTCCACTGGAATAGATCCCTCTCCCGGACGGATCTTGGCGCCACCTCCCCAGATGGATGTTCTGTGGATCACTGGCAGGTCCGCCTTACCAGTGTTATGCTCATGGAGGTAGGTTCCTCGGTGTACCTGCGTTAGTGCCGGGGTGGGGCGTTCTCCATGCCCAACGGCCTAGATATGCCAGATATCACCTGCTCGATAGACGCATTTTGGGGGGATGCCCACAGTGCCTGTGTTCTGCCGCCTATTTTTTTCCCAATGGCCGGTACTCACCCCCCCCCCCCCACCCCTCCGGGGTCCGGCCAGTCCGCCTGCCTATTCCTTAGATCGGCCCTCGGACTGGTTGTACTCTACTGCTGTGAAGTCAACAGCTTCTATTTTCAGTTATGCCCTCCTCCCGGAGGTTCAGACCCTTGTCTCCCTATCTCTTCGCTAGGGCAGGCTGTGTACTCCTTCTGCTCCGGGATACACCCCTACTCTTCTCCGGAATAGGCTATCCAGATCGGCCAGTCTTCTACTGTTAGTCCTCTGAGTTATGGACTCTGCTCCTAAGGGAGTGCTCAGCTTTACATAAAGCTTCCTTGAAGACCTGCTGTCCTTCTCCTGACCCAGCTGACTCCTGGATCTCCTGGCCTTCCGGATTTGGAACTTCCTCCTCACTGCGGTGAAGTTCCCCTGAAGACCTCGCTACTGCGTCTACAGTACCTCCATCACAGTCCTACTTCCTACAACTCAGTAGGTAAGCTCTACATGGTACTAAGTCATTCATTCATTAAAGACTTAATGATGCTTCCATGCATTCTAATGACTACTCTCCCTGTAGTCTTTGGGTTTTGCTGTTCCTCTCTTCTCAACTCCTACCCTCCATTCCTCGGGGGATGCCGGGGATTCAGGTTGGGCAAATGCCGTCCCGTCTTGGGCTGGGCTTACAGGATCTCCCCTGGGCATCCTCAGCTAGGGAGTCCCCATATGTGAAGACTCATTTCTGCTTGTTCCTGGAGATAGCACAGTTACTTACCTGTAACAGGTGATCTCCGGAACAGCAGGAATTAGTCTTCACAACCCGCCCACCTCCCCTAGGAGTTGTATCTCTTTCTCTCTATTCCTTCCTCTCCTCTCCTTCTGGCTCAGCTATGAAACTCAACTGGGGAGAGGCAGTGGGAAGGGCGGGAAGCCACCGCGCAGGCGCGGGGGATGCTCCCAAAGGCTTTCTGATTGGATGCTGGGGAGCATTCCCGTGCGGGCTCCGTCGGCGACGTCTCCCATATGCGAAGACTAATTCCTGCTGTTCCGGAGATCACCTGTTACAGGTAAGTAACTGTGCTATCTTTTCAAGTAGGTTCCAGCTCCTTGTTGTTAGATGAATCTTTCTCCTTCACATCTTCCATGTGAATGTTCTTATGAGGCTTAGTTGCAAATATGTATTTTCAAGTTTACATATTCATGTATGTATATATCTCTATTTATTTCTATACATACATATGTCTGTAAGCTGTGTGTGCATGGGTTATGCCCCTATATATATATGTATATATCTGTGTGTGTGTATATGTATATATCTATATATCTGTTTTAATAGGTAGATATGTCTTACATACTATCTCCCTAACTGTCTCTGCTATAAGGGTTTTTACCTTCATAGAGGTTCCAGACAGTGGGTTTGCATATCTTCGTACTGTCCCTCGCTATGTAGGGGCTGTTATGCACAAAACCACTACTGTGGTACTAGCAGCTTCCATTTTACTCTAGGTCTCGCTATCCCTGAAGCATCATGCTTCAATATCTTTCCTATCTCTCACCGGCTAGGAAAGACAATGTAGATCTGCAGTAGTGCTGAGTTTTCAGCCCTTCACACATCTGTCCTCTTTGGAAATACGGGCTTTTTTCCATACCCCTTCTTCCCTCCAGGACTGGGCTACTTGTCCAAATCGGTCAGTCTTCCTCTTTTATTCCTCAATGTCAATGACTCTGTAGCTAAAAGAGTTTTCAGCTTTTTTCCATAAAGCTTTCCACTGAAGACCTGCCTTTCTTATACTACCCCAGTTGACACCTGGGGCACCTGCCAATTCCAGATTTGGACCTTCACCCTCACTGCGTGAGGGTCACCTTGAGGATCCTCTACTGAATCTCCAGTAGACTCCATCACGTTCTCTACTTCCTACAACCCAGTAGGTAAGATCCATTTTGTGATTGTTCATTAAATAATTTTAATGGTACTTATCATACATACCAAGGACTCCTCTCCTGTAGTCCTTAGCTTTGCTGTTTTCTTATAGCTCCTCTCCTTTCAACTCCTACCCACCATCCCTCATGGGATGCCGGAGATCCATGTGTGGGTACTGCAGTCCTGATCCAGGGACACACATTTTATGGGATCTCCCCCTGGCATCTCTAGCTAGGGAGTCCCCATATGTGAAGACTCATTCCTGCTTGTTCCTGGAGATAGCACAGTTACTTACCTGTAACAGGTGATCTCTGGGAACAGCAGGAATAAGTCTTCACAACCCACCCTCCTCCCCTAGGAGTTGTATCTATCTATCTATCTTCCTTTCCTCTTTCTCTCCTTTTGTCTCAGCTATGAAACTCAACTGAGGAGAGGCAGTGGAAAAGGCGGGAAGGCAGTGCGCAGGCACGAGGGATGCTCCCAAAAGCTTTCTGATTGGATGCTGGGGAGCATTCCCGTGCAGGCTCCGTCGGTACCGACGTACCCATATGTGAAGACTTATTCCTGCTGTTCCCAGAGATCACCTGTTACAGGTAAGTAACTGTGCTTTTAGCCTATGCATACTTCAGCTGATGGCTCTGATCTCCAGATTATGCAGCTATTCCGTCAGGCCTGGGATATGTGGCGCTCAGGGACTTTGGCTATTCTGACCACCACTGATCCACTGTCTAGAAAGCATGCCCCACTGAAGTTTGGCTGGAGCTTCTTTAGATCAGGCTAAGGATACCTCCTCTTCTCCAGGGGACTGGCACCCTGCAGGGGAAGATGGTGGCTGTCCTTCAGATGAACATTCTATCACTTCTGAATCCAGCCAGGAAGGAGGAGTGCTCTCACAATTGGAAGATGACCAGGAGCCTCAAGAAGACGGTGAAGATATCCGGTCGTTCCGTAAGGAAGAGCTTCCTGCTTTCAGGGCTCAAATTATGGAGGCTGTGCACCTTTCAGACTCATAAGTGCAACAGCCTTCGGATTCCTCTAAACCTCAAGCAGACCCCATCATTGTGGGCATCAGGAAACCTAAGGCTTTTTCTTTTCCCCTGGAACTACAACAGACATGGTTCCTTAAAGTGGGATTATCCTGATGTGTGTCTATGCTTTGCTTGGGGCGTGTTTACGTTTGGACTTCGGTTGATTTTAACAAGTGGTTGCATTTCCCTAAAGTAGATGCCCTGGTCACTAAACGCACAACCATTCCTGTGGAGGGCAGCACTGCCCTCCATGATCGGATGGATCGCAAGGTTAAGGGCCTCTTAAAAAACACTTTCTTGTCATCTATCTTAGCATTGCAGGCCTCTGTTTGCGGCGGTCTCGCTGCATGCACTCTACTCCACTGGCTTTATTTATTTGGTTTTATATGCCGCGCTTAATATCAGCACGATTTACATAAGAACAACTCAATACATTGAACATGTACAAATAATACATTGAACAGGTATTGTGATGAGGAAGGCACTGGTGAGCCTGTAGAGACAGAGAAAATCAGTGATTGTACCTTTAAAAACATTCCAGCAGTGCAAAGGCTTCAGACAAGCTTAGAGTTTCTGAGGCTAGGCTGCCACACCCAAGCTCTGCTGACGGTGTAGCAGGCTTGGAGCATGATTATGAACACCTGTTAAGGCAGAGAGAAACACTGCCCAGGAAGCACCTTTATAAACCCTGCTTAGGGAAAAGCAGAGAGGAGAGCTGCTCAGGAGAAAAAGGTTGCTGAGAAGGAAAGAGCAGAGCAAGCAAACACTCAAGGAGAGAGTCCAGGAAGACAGACGGACTCAGAGCAGGAGTGGAAATTAAACTGAATGTTCCCAGAAAGAAAGTTCCAAGCAGAGGAAAGAAGGACCTGGAAAGAGTCTGGCACAAGGGAAACCAGGCAAGAGCTGCTCAGACGGAGAGAGCAGGGCAGGTTCCAGACTTCTGTTCCTGATCAAAAGGTTCACAACACTCAGAGGTGGGTGCCCAGGTTTCAAACTAGGAGGCAGAAGAACCCAGCCTCCAACAGAGAGCTGTGGTTAAACCTCAGAGAGGAACTGGGGCAAGAGAACCAGAGAAAGATATCCAGTAATTCAGTTCTCCATATTCCTTACTGGGTAGAGAAGTCCTGGAGGGAGTTACAGGAATCCTCAGCAAGAATTCCACCAGAGGCAGGTCATGAGAGCTCAGTGCAGGATATTATAATTCCAGAGCAGGAGGAAATGCAAGTGAAGTATAATGAACCAGACCCCTTGATTACTGAACTGCCAATGGACTGTTCTTTATGTCGTGCAGAGGCTACAGAATCCTTGATTAAGGAGTAGCAGCCTGAGTAAATGCTTTTGGGAAAAGCACTACCAAGAAAACTTAACCTTGCTAAGGTAGGAACCAGGTTAAGTAAGACAAGCTTGCACAGCACTGTATATTATCTCACTAAGGAAGCAGAAAGACATTCTTTACTTTGCTGAACCTAAGAAGCTGTACTTTTGGTTTGCCTGTTTTGATTGACGAAACGTCTGCGTCTGTTTAATGCCTTTGAGAAGTTAGCTTAAGGATGTAAATATTTTCTGTGCTTTTTGTCCTGGAGGAAATATCCAGATACTTTGCGTTTGAACCTTATTTGTGCATATTTTGGGGAAATAAACTGTCATGTTTGCCTTCACTCGATGTCTCCATGACTATCCTTTTTAAGAGGTAAACTACAACTCCTAGAGGGCACTTCCTCTGAAGGAAATAGTTTTCAAACCCTTTAAAGAGGACTAAAATGGCAACCCTAATCCCCTAAGCACGTGCCTGGGGATAGGGACACGTGACAGTATACAATACATTGAACATGTTTAAATAACAATAGAATATTTCCATATGCTGAATAGCTAACATGTGACCTAAAGTGGGTAATTGTTTACAGGCTGAAAAGAGCTATGCATTAGCAGGGAGGCCATAAACAGCTACAGAACATGATCAAATGAAAGCTGGAAAAGATGTGACTTAATTGCCTTGTGGAAGGTTGAAAGGTCAGTGATGAGGGAGAGAGTTCCAGAGCAGTGGGGCAAAATAAGAGAAGGCTCTACTTCTGGCAGATTGAGAGCTTTTTGTTGCCATAGTTGGAATGGTAAGAGTATTAGCCATGTTTGTTCTCCTGGATCTGGTTTCGGGTGTCCAATGTAAGAGGTTTTCCAGTGATGAAGCTGAGATCTGGTGAAGGATTTTAAATGAAAGTAAGAGGGCTTTGTATTTGAGTCGATTGTTAAATTGGTAGCCAATGTAGCTGTATTAGAGGTGAAACATGATCATATCATAAATAGTTGATCATTGATCATTGTAATTAGTTCATTTTGTTCACTTACGTATCCTTGTTACTTTGTTCCTTGTAAACAGTTGAAACACACTGCCTTGAAATGTTCTATGTAAACCGTCTTGATTTGTAGAAAGACGGTATATAAAAAATGTTAAAATAAATAAATATCTGGATGCTCCATAGATGGTTTGGGCAGCAGTATTTAAAGCCATTTGTAAAGGATGAAGTGCATATGCTGGTAGATCATGAAGTATGATATTAGCATAATCAGAGTGGAGTGACCAGGGCTTGGAATATAGTGCGGAAGTCAGTAGGTTCTAATAAGGGTCGGAGCTGTTGGGGTGATCTTATTTTGAGGTAGACAGCCTTTGTGATGTTTCTTATGTGGGTTTCCATATTTAGACGTTGGTCCAGGGTGACACCAAGATATCTAATCTCGTGATTTCACTTCAGATCAGCATTCTTAACCTGATGGTGGGATGAATGTTGGATCCTTTGTGATGAAAAGAACCTTTTTTTTTTTTTATAGTTTACTTTCAGGTTATGGGTTCCTAACCTGAAAGTAAACTAGTCCTGAGTAACTCCTTGGGATTGTTGAAATGTAGATGATTATGTACCAATGTGTACCTGTTGATCTGAAAGATAAGAACGACACCAATCTAGGGCTGAACTTGAATGCCTTTAAGTTAAAGTTGGGTAAGGAGGAGGCTGTGTGATACTGTGTCGAAGGCTGATGCGATATCTAGGAAGATAAGGATGAAGCCTTGTTTTGGTTCATGCCTTTAATCAGAATATCGAAAAGGGAGGTGAGTAAGGTCTCGACACCATGATATTGACAGAAGCCATGATGTTGAGGATCCAGAGGAGCATAGGAGTCAGTGTGCTCTTGGATTTGCTGTTGCACTGTTTTCTCAATTATTTTGGTTAGGAAGGGAAGACTCGATATTGGACAGTAGGAGCTCAGATCACTAGGATCTAACGGGGTTTTTTAGAAATGGTTTTATGGTGGCTATTTTCAGAAGTGTTGGCACTGTACTCTTGGTGAAGGAAAAACGATTTTGGAGATGAAAGGACTGAGTTCAGCACAAGCAGACTTGATCCAGTGGGTTGGGCATGGATCAGTAGGTGAGGTGGTGGTGTTAAGTCCTTTTATTATGTTTTCGATTTGATCAGTAGAGTAAGGGTAGCAGTCGGACAATGCAGGTATATTTGTGTTTTTTGGTGAAGGACTGTCTATGAAGGACTTTATTGGATGATTGGTGGTCATTTTGTTTTTATTATGAAAGTGTTCGGCAAAGTTTTGTGGGTGAGGAAAGTTATCTGTTTGGTGGACCAGGGTATCCTTAGTGAGAGATTGGATTAGTCTAAAGAGCTCACGAGGCCTGTTGAGTGATCTCATCAGGACTTTGGTGTGGTATTCCTCCTTCCTTGCCATAATAGCAGGTTGGTGGTCCTGTAAAGCCTTCATATAGTTATCTCTGTCATGGGGAAGTCTAGAGTTGCGCTATTTAAGCTCAAGTTTCCTGAGGCTGTGTAGGGAGTTTCGTAAGTCTGCTGTAAACCAGATAGCTGAATGTGGAATCTTTGAAGGAGTAAACTCCTTGCGTAGGGGGAGTAGAGCTGCCTGGCTCAGGGTTAAATTCCAGGAGTTTATAAAATCATTTAAATCGGAGGAGAAGGATGCAATTTGAAGCAAAGTTTCATCTAGGAATGCATCTTTGATAAATGGTTTGAAGCGACACTGGTGGTGGTGAGGTAGTCTTGATAGGTGAATCTGGGATGGAAGCAGGAATGTGGAATATAATGGCTTTGTGATCTTACCAAGGGACTGGAAGAATTTGAAGCTGGAAGGAGAAATTGGAGTCATATAAGAGCGAGGGCGCAAAGATGAGGTCCAAGGTATTACCTCTAGAGAGGGTAGGGGCATGTATCACTTCTGCATGATCCGGCTTTGCTTCATTTAGACGGTCACTGCCTTTCTTGCAAATGCCTTTTATGATCTGCTGCGCTTATCTGCTTGGTCTGTGGCTGCTGCTACAGTGGCTTGGTGTTGGCTATGACTCCGTCATTGGAATGCGGATGCTGCTTCCAAGTCTCATCTCATCAAGCTTCCTTTCAAGGGCCACTGCCTTTTTGATGAGGATTTGGAAAACCTTGTGAAGGATTTGGGGGAAGTCAAGCCTCAACATTTGCTGGAGAATAAGCCCAAATCCAAATTTCATCATCCTGCCACATCGTCGTCTGTCACCTTGTTGAGTCTGTTTCAGAGATGTTCATTACTACCGGCCTGGCAAATCCAATTCTTCAAATATATAGCACTAAATGAAAGGTTAGATATGACTGGTATCTCAGAGACCTGGTGAAAGGAGGACAGCCAGTGGGACACTCGTAACTGGGTACAAATTATATCGCAATGTTAGAGTAGATCAAATTGGTGGAGGGGTTGTGCTCTGTTAGAAAGGGCATTGAGCACACAGGATTAGTTTGCCTCCCTCTGCTCTGGGAAGAGCAGTGCCCTCACAGTGCTCTGCTAAGAGAGGTGGATATTTTCTGTGACAACTTGCCGTGAGTTCTAGCTGTCTATTTATATTATTTGTTTATTGTTGTGTCCTAGCTGTCTGACTCTTGTTCTCTTATTGGTGTGCTATTTCACCTCACTGTTTCCTTAGTTTGAACTTCAGCTTTTCTCAGCTGTATAACTTACCTTGCCTCTCTCAACTAACTGGCCTTTGTGTGGTAGCCAGGTTAATTGTTGCTTTAAACTAGATATTTCTCCCTGCTCTGTCCCCAGAATTTGCTGTGTTTTAAACTGTTTTCCTGCTCTAGCCTACCTGAGGGACTAACCCCCTCCCCCCCCCCCTGCTGAGGGTACAGGACAAGGAACCTTGTAACAGCCCTCCCTTCATAGGTCTTATATTCCCTCCCTCCCTCCCCAACTCCCACCCACCCACCCCTGCGGTAATTGTAGCTTTATAGGTACTTACATATCTTAGAGGAAGGGAGCTGCTCTTTATCCAAATCAGTCACACATTGAAGACCTGAGATTAATTAAGCTTCAGCTGAACAAGGTATATTAGAGATATTAGATACACTTGTATTAGTATAAGCATCTACACCAACCTTAGTAAGTACAGAATTTAAGGACCTAAACACAAGTTTTAAACTAAAATGCAGTCAGCAGTCCAGCAGCGAGATGGGGGCTTTCCAGTCTTTTGCATTGAGTGTCACATGTATGATTTTCTCCCAGTTTGTGAGAGGTCTTACGTATGCACTAAGTGCAAGGAGCTCTTCGCTCTCAGGGAACAAGTCTGTTCTCTAGAGAAACCATTTTCAGACCTGGAAGACTTTAGAAAGACAGAGAAGTGCATGGACGAGACCTATAGGGATATAGTCCTGAAGGCCCACCTCCAGTCTGGCAGCAGCCCTGTTGCCATGGAGAAGAGGTCAAGTGACAGGAGAGCATCACCCTGGTGTGGCAGGACGTGACCCTGTAACTAGGACCTGTCATCCAGATGATGTAAAACCCTCTCGCACTGAGGATGTTTCTCCAGGGCCATGTGCCCATGAGGGGAGGGTTAGGACAGCCGTTATAGTTGGTGATTCGATCATTAGGCATGTAGATAGCTGGGTGGCTGGTGGACGTGACGATCGCCTGGTAACATGCCTGCCTGGTGCGAAGGTAGCGGACCTCACGCACCGCCTAGATAAGATCTTAGATAGTGCTGGGGAGGAGTCTGCTGTCTTGGTACATGTCGGTACCAATGACATAGGAAAATGTGGTAGGGAGGTTCTGGAGGCTAAATTTAAGCTTTTAGGTAGGAAGTTGAAATCCAAAACTTCCAGGATAGCGTTCTCTGAAATGCTTCCTGTTCCACGTGCAGGACCCAAAAGGCAGACAGAGCTCCGGAGTCTCAATGCGTGGATGAGACAGTGGTGCAAGGATGAGGGTTTTGATTTGTTAGGAACTGGGGAACATTCTGGGGAAAGGAGGGGCTCTTCCGAAGAGATGGGCTTCACCTTAACCGGGATGGAACCAGACTGCTGGCATTAACCTTTAAAAAGGAGATAGAGCAGCTTTAAAACTAGATAATAGGGGAAAGCCGACAGTCGCCCAAGAGCGTATTCGGAAGAAGGTATCCTTGAAGGATACTACCAAAAGCAGTGAGGTTCCGAAAAAGAGTATAGTAGCCCAAATGCCCTCGAGTATGGAGCAGACAGAGCTTAAAGATCCCAAATTACCCATGTCTGCCAATAGCCAGATTAATATGAATAAAATACAGTCTCTAAAATGCTTGTATGCAAACGCTAGAAGTCGAAACAATAAGATGGTAGAGTTAGAATATATAGCTCTAAATGAGAGGTTAGATATGATTGCAATCGCAGAAACATGGTGGAAGGAGGATAACCAGTGGGACACTGATACCTGGATACAAAGTATATCGTAATGATAGAACTGATCAAATTGGTGGAGGGGTTGCGCTCTGTTAGAGAGGGCATTGAGTCAGAAAGGATTAAAGTTTTGCAGGAAACAAAATTTGCTGTAGAATCTCTATGGATTGAAATTCCATGTAAAAAGGGGAAGGCGGTGGCAGTGGGAGTGTACTATCGACCTCCTGGCCAGAATGAACAAATGGATGATGAAATGCTCAGAGAAATCAAGGAAGCTAACAAAAGTCACAGCAGAGTAGTAATAATGGGTGATTTCAATTACCCCCGGTATCGACTGGGTCAGTGTCACGGCAGGACATGCTAGGGAGATAAAGTTCCTAGATGAAATAAATGACTGCTTCCTGGAGCAGCTAGTTCATGAACCGACCAGAGGGGAAGCCATACTGGACTTAGTCCTTAGCGGAACACCAGATCTGGTGCAAGAAATAAGGGTGTTGGGACCACTTGGCAATAGTGATCATAGCATGATCGTGTTTGATTTAGTTAGTGGAGGAGGGATAGTAAAGAAATCCACAATACTACCTTACATCAAGCTTGGGTGTTTAAAAATACTATCCTGGAAGCCCAGACCAGCTGTATTCCACGCATTAAGAAAAGTGGAAGAAAGTCTAAAAAAACTGCCAGCATGGTTTAAAGGTGAGGTCAGAGAGGTTGTTGCTGCCAAAAAAGCGTCTTTCAGGAAATGGAAAAAAGAGCCAAACAATGAAAACTGGAAACAGCATAAGCACTGGCAAGTTAAATGCAAAGTATTCATAAGGCAGGCAAAGTGAGAATTTGAGAAGGAACTTGCTACGGAAGCAAAAACACGAAATAAAGGCTTTTTCAAGTACATTCGTAGCAAAAGGCCTGTGAGTCAATTGGACCATTAGATGATGGAAGGGTAAAAGGGGGCAGTAAGAGGAGATAAGGCTATAGCAGAGAGGCTGAATGAATTCTTTGCTTCGGTCTTTACTGAGGAAGATGTAGGGATGTTACCCAAGATTGAAGTGGTATTTAAAGGTGATACGGCAGAGGAATTGAGAGAAATATGGCTACACCGGGCAGATGTATTACAACTATTTGATAAACTGAATAGTAGCAAATCACCTGGACCGGATAGTATACATCCAAGAGTGTTGAAAGAACTGAAATATGAGATTGCAGACCTGCTATTAGTAATCTGTGAACTTTCATTAAAATCATCTGTAATACCTGAAGATTGGAGGATTGCCAATGTAACGCCAATTTTTAAAAAGGGTTCCAGGGGTGATCCGGGAAATTACAGACCGGTGAGCCTGATGTCGGTACCGGGGAAAATGGTAGAAACCATCATAAAGAACAAAATTACACAGCATGTAGATAGTCATGGCCCAATGGGAGACAGCCAACATGGCTTTAGACAAGGAAGATCTTGTCTTACTAATCTGATATGTTTTTTTGAAGGTGTGAATAAACAGGTAGACAAAGGTGAGTCAGTCAATATAGTGTATCTGGACTTTCAGAAAGCTTTTGACAAGGTCCCTCATCAGAGACTTTTGGCAAAATAAAAAGTCATGGGATAGGAGGCAGTGTACTGTTGTGGATCGAGAACTGGTTAAAAGATAGAAAGCAGAGGGTAGGACTAAATGGCCAATTTTCCCAATGGAAAAGGGTTAATAGTGGAGTACCCCAGGGATCTGTACTGGGTCCGCTACTTTTTGACATATTCATAAATGACCTGGAAAAGGGAATAACTAGTGAGGTTATCAAATTTGTGGACGACACAAAACTGTTTAAAGTTGTTAAAACCCAAGAGGACTGCAAAACTGCAGGAGGATCTGGATAAATTGGAAGACTGGGCATCCAAATGGCAGGTGAAATTCAATGTGGACAAGTGCAAAGTTATGCACCTAGGGAAGAACCCAAACTATGGTTACACTATGCAAGGTTCCACATTGGGAACCACCACCCAGGAAAGAGATTTAGGAGTCATCGTGGATAACATGTTAAAATCCTCTGCCTAGTGTGCAGCGGCGGCCAAGAAAGCAAATAAAATGCTAGGTATCATAAGGAAAGGAATGGAAAATAAAACAAAGGATTATTATGCCTCTGTATCGTTCCATGGTACGACCGCACCTTGAATATTGTGTGCAATTCTGGTCGCTGTATCTTAAAAAGGATATAGTGTTAGAAAAGGTACAGAAAAGAGCCACCAAAATGGTAAAAGGGATGGAAGGCTACTCCTATGAAGAAAGGCTACAAAGGTTGGGGCTCTTCAGCCTGGAAAAGAGACGGCTGAGGGGAGAATATGATAGAGGTCTTTAAATTAATGAATGGAGTGGAACGGGTAAACGTAGATCGATTGTTTACGTTATCAGAATATAGAAAGACTAGAGGACATGTAATGAAGCTACAAGGTGATCTATTTAAGACAAATAAGAGAAAATATTTTTTCACTCAGTGTGTAATCAAACTCTGGAATTTGTTGCCGGAGGATGTGGTAAAGGCTGTTAGTGTAACTGGGTTTAAAAAAGGTTTGGACAAGTTCCTGGAGGAAAGGTCCATAAACCATTATTAAAAAGGGACCCAGGATATCAATGCTTGACCCAATACAAGCATTGTGGGACCTGTGTCTCTTGGGGATACTGCTAGGTATGTATGACCTAGATTGGCCACTGTTGGAAACAAGATACTGGGCTTGATGGACCTTGGTCTGATCCAGTATGGCATATCTTATGTTCTTATGTTAAGTGTTGCATGAAACAAAATATGCTGGAGAGTCTCTATGGAATGAAATTCCATGTAAAAAGTGGAAGGCGATGGCAGTGGGGGTGTATAACCGACCGCCTGGCCAGAATGAACAAATGGATGATGAAATGTTCAAAAACAAATCAGGGATACTAACAAGTTACAATACAGTAATAAAGCACAGTTACTTACCTGTAACAGGTGATCTCTGGGAACAGCAGGAATAAGTCTTCACATATGGGTATCGTCGGTACCGACGGAGCCTGCGCGGGAACGCTCCACAGCATCCTGAAAGAAAGCTTTTGGAGCTTCCAACAGCGCCTGCGCGCTGTCTTCCCGCCTTTCCTAACTGCCTCTCTCCAGTTCGAGTTTAAAGCTGAGACAAAGAGAGAGAGAGAGGAAAGGAAAGATAGAGAGATACAACTCCTATGGGAGGTGGGTGGGTTGTGAAGACTTATTCCTGCTCTTCCCAGAGATCACCTGTTACAGGTAAGTAACTGTGCTATCTCCAGGAACAAGCAGGAATGAGTCTTCACATATGGGGACTCCCCAGCTAGAGATGCCTGGGAGATCACCCAGATTGTGAGTCCCTGGGAAGGGCTCTACCTCTACCTATGAATCTCAGGCATCCAGTTCAGGGATGGAGGGTAGGAATTGATTAGGTATGGAACAGGTGTTTGAGAACAGCCTGACCAAACAAGGCATCCCGGCGGGAGTCCTTGTCCAAGCAGTAATGGGCTGTGAAGGTATGAACCGATGCCCAAGTGGCCGCTCGACAGATTTGGTCGATGGACACAGAGTTTAGATGAGCCATAGAGGTTGCCATGGCCCTCACATTATGAGCTGTGACATGGCCCTCCAGAGAGAGGTTCTTACTTTGGTAGGCGAAGGAAATACACTGAGCAATCCAATTGGACAGAGTTCTCTTAGAGACTGGTAGTCCTAAATGAGAAGGATCAAAAGCAACAAAAAGTTGAGAGGACTTTCTATGTTGCTGTGTCCTGTGTAAGTAGAAAGCAAGTGCTCTTTTACAATCCAGGGTATGAAGATTCCTCTCTGCACTTGATGCATGAGGTCCTGGAAAAAAGACAGGTAAAAAGACCTCCTGGTTCAGATGAAAAGGTGAGACCACTTTAGGCATAAAGTGTGGATTAGTTCTGAGGACTACCTTGTCATGATGGAACCTTGTATAAGGAGGATTAGCCACTAAAGCTTGCAACTCACTGATACAGCGAGCTGAGGTGACTGCAATGAGAAAAATAACCTTCCAGGAAAGGAATTTCAAGGAGGTAGTGGCTAAGGGTTCAAAGGGTGGCTTCATAAGCTGGCCAAGAACCAGATTCAAGTCCCATGCCACTCGAGGTGGTCTAATGGGAGGTTTAGTCAAAAGAAGGCCTCTCATGAATCTTGCTATAAGAGGATGAGAGGAAATAGGTTGTCCATTGAGAGGCTTAAGGGATGCTGCAATAGCACTCAAATGGACTCTGATTTTGTTTTAAGGCCTGCATGGGATAAATGCACAAATAGTCTAGTAAAGAATGCAAAGGTTTTGCAAGAGGGTTGAGACCCTTCTCTGCACACCAAATGGAAAACCTTTTCCATTTAAAAGCATATGAACGTCTGGTGGAAGGCTTTCTGGAAGCATGAAGGATATCCTTCACTTGCTGAGAAAGTTGTAAATCTTGAAGGTCTAGGCCTTCAGCAACCAGGCCCTGAGATGAAGAGACTGAGGATTTGGGTGCCACAAGGTTCCCTCCTCCTGGGAGAGGAGATCTGGAGCAGACCCCAGGTCTAGGGAGGGAACTTGAGAGAGATGCAGAAGTAGAGGGTACCACACTTGGCGTGGCCAAAGTGGTGCTATGAGGATCATAGTCCCTTTGTCTCTCTGAAGCTTGAACAGAGTCTTGGGAATTAGGGGAATAGGTGGAAAGGCATAGAGGAAGTCTTGCCCCCAATGAAGGAGGAAGGCATCCCTGGCCTGAACTCCCTGACATGGAATCCTGGAACAGAACCAGGGAAGTTTGGCATTCCACGGACTTGCAAACATGTCTATGTCTGGGGTACCCCAAATCCGAAAAATTCTGGCTATCTGGTCCCCATGGAGGGACCATTCGTGCGGAAGCAGAACTCGACTGAGTCTGTCTGCCCAAGAGTTTTGAACTCCTGGAAGATATACTGCCATGAGATGGATTTGATGCTCTCTGGCGAAGGCCCACAATCTCAGAGCTTCGTTGCAAAGCGATAGAGAGCCAGTTCCTCCCTGCTTGTTCACGTAGAACATAGCTACCTGGTTGTCCGTGTGGATGAGGACTGTCTTGTAGCTGAGCAGGGTGTGGAAGACTCTGAGAGCCAGAAAGATTGCTCTGAGCTCTAAGAGGTTGATATGAAGATATGTCTCCTATGGAGATCAGATGCCCTGGGTCGAGAGATCTTGTAGATGAGCCCCCAACCCTTTGGAGAGGCATCTGTTGTAAGGGTTGCTTGGGGTAACACCTGTTGAAAGGGGGACCCCAGCAACAGATTCTGAGTGGACTTCCACCAGTGGAGGGACGAAAATAGGCGACTGGAGGTTGCTATTTTGTCTGACAGGCAACCTGATGCCTGGGTCCATTGGGTGGATAGGGTCCACTGAGCTGCTCTCATGTTTAGGCGGGCATAGGGAACCACATGCACCATGGATGCCATGTGGCCTAAAAGTTTTAACATCTCTCGAGCAGTTAAATGGGATTTTAACTGAATCTGGGAGGCTAACTGCACCAAGCGTAGGCAACGGGCCTGGGGAAGATAGGCCCTTGCAGTTGTGGTATCCAGTAAGGCCCCTATGAACTCTAGAGACTGAGTAGGGGTAAGATGGGATTTTGGAATGTTGATTACCAGTCCCAGATACTGAAGAACACGCCTTGTGCAGGCTAGAGAAGTCTTGGCCTCTGACTGGGATGGAGCTCGGATGAGCCAGTCGTCCAGATATGGGAATACGAATATTCCTAGAGTGCATAGGAATGCAGCTACTACTGCCATGCATTTTGTCTGCACTCTTGGAGCAGAGGCCAGACCGAAAGGAAGCACTTTGTATTGGTAGTGCTTTCCTTGGTACAGGAAGCGAAGGAATCTTCTGTGTGTTGGATGGATGAGAACATGGGTGTACGCATCCTTGAGATCTAGAGAACAAAGCCAGTCCTGACTCTGGAGGTATGGAAGGAGAGTTCCGAGAGAAGTCATCTTGAATTTCTCCTTGCATAGAAACTTGTTCAATTCTCTGAGATCTAATATGGGTCTGTAGCCCCCTGTTTTCTTTGGAATGAGAAAATAGGGGGAGTAGAACCCTGAGCCCTGTTGAAGAAGGGGTACTTCTTCTATTGCCCCTTGGGCAAGAAGGGTAGCAATCTCCTGACCTAGGAGGTTGAGGAGAGATGTTGGAGAATTGAACTGTTTCACCATGGTGTGAGGAGGAAGGTTTAAGAAATGAAGTTTGTACCCTTCCCTTATGATGGAGAGGGTCCACTGCTCTGCTGTGATTTGTTCCCATCTGGGAGCAAAGTGAGCTAACCTTCCTGGGATGGTGAGGGGGCTCTGGATGTTCTAGAGCCAGAAAGGCTAAGTTCTCTAGTGGAAAGTCAAAGGCCCTGAGGAGGCTGAGGCTGTTGGGCTGTAGCAGTCCTCGCAGCCTGGGTTTTGGCCTGTTTTGGTTGTTGCTGTCTCTTTGTAGCAAAACGACCTTGAGAAGAGGCCTGACCATAAGAAGAAAATTTCCCTTTCTTTGGGAAAGATCCCTTTTTGAACAACCTCTTTTTGAAAGGAGCAGTAGTAGACTTTGAAAGTCTATCTAAAGCAAAATTTTCAGCATCCATCTGGTTGGCCTTTGCTTGCCAATCTTTGCCAAACAGGTTTTCGCCTGTACAGGGAAGGTTACCTAGACCATCCTGTACCCAGGATTCCAAATCAGAGGCTTGCAACCAAGCAACTCTGCGTGCACCTATGGCAATAGCCGAGGCTCTACTGGCCCCCTCAAAAGAGTCAAAGGCTGCACGGTTGGAAAACTTGGATACGTCCTGTGCCTGTTTAAGCCAGGTGATATATTCTTCTCTCTTATCTTCTGACATAAAAGGAGATAAGGTTTGCAGATCTGTAACTTCTTTTAGAAACATCCTCATATAGAGACTATAGGAGTTGATTCTGGCTACAAGCATACTGGCCTGGAAGATTTTCCTGCCAAAGGCATCTAGGGTTCTGCATTCTCTTCCTGGAGGAGCAGAGGAGTGCCTTTTTGTACTCTTGATCTTTTTCATAGCAGACTCTACCACAATGGAGTGGTGAGGAAGCTGAGTCTTATGAAACCCAGGACAAGGAGGAACACGATACATGGTGTCCAACCGTCTGGAATGAGGGGAGGTGGAAAGAGGAGTCTCCCATATGCCCAACATGTGTTCATAAAGAATCTCATGTATTGGTAAGGTGGCTGCCTCTTTAGGAGCCTTAGGATATTGTAGGATATCTAATTTTTTGGCTCTAGGTTCAGTCTCAGAGGTCACTGAGATGGACAGGCCTTTGGCCACCTCCCTAATGAAGTCCTGAGAAGACAAGTCTTCAGGAGGAGACATTCTCCTTTTTGGAGAAGAGGGTTCCTGAGGAGGGATCCCTGATGCTTCAATCGAGGCCTCTGAAGAATCAGAGTCTTCGGAAGAATCGAAGTATCGACTGTCTGGATGCTCTCGTAGAGCCTGATACGCGTACCGGGAGGTATCGACATCGGGAGTAATCGTTACCGGGTCGGTACTGATAGGCATCACTGGATAGCGTACCACTGCCGTTGATGCTGATGTCGATGCAAGCGGTACTGGTATCAGAACCGGAATCGGATCCTGTACCGGAATCGGTACGGGTACCGACAACAGGGTTTGTTGCGGTACCGTAGGCGTTGCAGCTTGAATGAATGCCGTGATGGCACGCTGCATGGTCAGAATATTCTGATCCATCGACGCCACCAATGTCTGGATATCGGTACCGGTAGAAACTGCCGGTACCCCAGAACATTGTAACAGGTGATCGGTCGAGGCCGAGCCATCGTCAACCTGTGACCCCATAGGTAGTGCTTTGGAAGCCGGAGCCTCCCGCCGGGGTAATTTTGCCGGTGTGGTATCCTCAAGAGTAAGCCTGGGGGGCATCTCGATACTTAGAGGGAGATGAACTCTTTGAGGACCGGCCAGATTTAAGTTTGGTTACCTGAGATCCATGGGATGAAGAAGAAGCCCCGGAAGACGTCGATGCCACGGAAGCTGCATCGGAGGGAAACGGTACTGAGCTTAGCTGCCCGATTCTGTAACCCTCTTTTGGACATCATGGAACAGGACTCACAATCCGCAATGGAGTGGTCAGGACCTAAACATTTTAGACACCAGTCATGGATGTCTGTGACAGAAATAGTGCCACTGCACTTTGTGCATTTTTTAAACCCGGAGGCGGGTTTTTCCATGAGGGAAAATATCTCTGTAGGCCTAAGGCCCCAGAAGAAAAATGCATTGAAAAGTAGAATTTTTTTTAAAGAAAGAAAGAACCGGTGGTACCGGTGCAGAATCGAAAAGGCAGACACGCGACTAAAGAAAAATAAAAGAAAATAAGAAATTCTTCAGCGGTGACAGGAAACATGACCTGCTGGCTCTGCGGAAAAGAAGAACTGGAGAGAGGCAGTTAGGAAAGGCGGGAAGGCAGCACACAGGCACTGTGGGATGCCCCAAAAGCTTGCTTTCAGGACGCTGGGGAGCGTTCCCGCGCAGGCTCCGTCGGTACCGACGATACCCATATGTGAAGACTCATTCCTGCTTGTTCCTGGAGATTGGGTGATTTCAATTACCCCTGTATCAACTGGGTCCGTGTCAAGGCAGGACATGCTAGGGAGCTAAAATAAATGACTGGTTCATGAACCAAGAGGGGATGGCATTTTGGACCTAGTCCTTAGTGGTACACAAGATCTGGTGCAAAAAATAAGGGCATTAAGGCCACTTGGCAATAGTGATCATAGCATGATTGCATTTGACTTCATAAATTGAGGAAGGACGGGTGGCAAGGAAATTCACAGTACTGCCTTTAACTTTCAAAAGGGAGACTATGATAAAATGAGGAAAATAGTTAAGAAAAAACTAAAAGGAGCAGCTGCATGGGTATTGTTTAAAAGTATTATCTTGGAAGTCCAGACCAGCGGTATTCCATGCTTTAAGAAAAATGGGAGGAAGTCCAAAAAACTGCCAGCATGGTTTAAAGGTGAGGTGAGAGGGACTGTTGTAGCCAAAAAAGCATCTTTCAGGAAATGGAAAAAGGAGCCAAATGATGAAAACTGGAAACATAAGCCACAGGCAAGTTAGATGCAAGGCATTGATAAGGCAGGCAAAGAGAATTTGAGAAGAAGCTTGCTGTGGAAGCAAAAGCACATAATAAAATCCTTTTCAAGTACATGCGTAGCAATCAACCTGTGAAAGAGTCAGTTGGACCAATAAAGGGATAAAGGGGCACTAGGAAGGGGACAAGGCCATAGCGGAGAGACTGCTTTGGTCTTTAATGAAGATGATGTAGGGAAGTTAACCATGATGGAAATGGTATTTAAAGGTGATGCATCAGAAAAATTGAAAGAAATATTGATAAATCAGGAAGTTCCTTATTGTTCCTCCAGTTTAGTCCTCCACTTCTGGGTAGTGCACCTCCTGCAGCTTGGAGACTGGACCAATCAGAACTCTGACATCACTGGATGCAGCCTGCAGGCATTCCCCATAAGCCCCAGTGTGTCCAGTCTCCATGCAGCAGGAGGACGTAGTGAGCCTAGGTCTGGGCTCACTTAAGTAATAGTTGAGGACTCTTTAGTGGGATTCTACTTTTATGATTAATTTTGCTTATTTCTTTATTTACGTTCTCTTCTATACCGCACTATTTGGCACCAGTGCAGCTTTCCTTGAACAAACTGAATTTATCTTGAACGGGGCATTATAACTTGGAGATAACTATTTTACAGGGCTCATAGGCTATGGGGGGTTGAGTGGCTTCTCCAAGACCTCGAGGGGCACTTCTGGGACTCGAGGCCCCAGTCCTTCCGGCCCGAGGTTGCTGTCCTCTTTGAGGGAAAGATGCAGCAGCCCCAACCACTAGGCCACTCCTCCACTCCAATTCCCCTCTGTGTGGGGCTTACAGCACAACACTCCTGGGCCTAGTTCATTGTCTTCAGGGATCCCTCTGCTTCAGACTTGTTCTTTAAGGGTCACTTGGGGGAACATATCACGAACATTTTGTGTGACATATTCTAATTTCCTTTTACTTCAGTTACCTTTGTTTTGTTGACAATGAGGGATTAGTTCCCTTTAGTAGTTAGGAGCTGATTTCCTTTATTTTTCAGTTTATGCTTCGTGTCATTCTTCCTTTTATGTGCCAGCAGTTTTTGCATTGCTCTGATGCTACCTGTTCTCTCCCTCCTGCTCATGTCTCGGAGGAGCATCTCTTAAGGCCTGCGATTGTAGGCAAGCTCTCAGCTTTTAGGGGCATGAGCATTTAGGAAGCCTTAGGATATAAGAATTTGTCTATTTACTCATAATTACAGTTAAACTATCAACCAGAACGTGCCTGTGCTACGGTCTAGGGGCTCCGGAGGACGCCGGGGGCACTCAATAGGGCGTTTCTGTGACCAGGTGTATGCAGTCATCTTCAGATTACTCTCTGCACGTCAGGGCCGTTCTAACCGCAGGGCCTCTTGGCTTCTCTGGGGTTCGTGACTACACAAGCCACCGTCCTGTTCTGCAAATCAAGATTTTCTGTCCCAGGTTTCGCTCTCTGGTGTCTAAAGGCCGCTGGATAGCAGCGCTGCTCGTGGCTCACATATAGTATTCAGTGTCCCCATCCCTGAGGAAGCTTGGAACATGTGAAATCATATTTTTTTGTCAGATTCATGCAGGCAGCATCCTCTAGGACATCCTCTTGCACGTTGGCCGGTGTTGTCCACTGCTATTTCTCTGACTGCAGGAAGGCCAGAGGGATGCTCCTCTTCTCCTGTCCTTCCCAGGAAATTCTCATCTATTTCTAGAGCCTGTGCTGTCGGAGGGGGTTTTTACGCTTAGGGGTGCTGTTCCGTCTCCACCGTCTCGTTACAGGTTCCGTGTTGAGAGTGCAGTGAAGGATGTCTCAGTGGCACAGTAGGGAACTTCGTGCTCCTGGGCACTGGAAGGTTTCATAGAGGACGTCAATTCTCTGGGTATGTTCCGTGCATTCAGCCTATGTTCCAGCAGATTTTCTGGGCTATGTTTGGGAGCCAGGTACTAGGGCTCCCGTATTTGCATTTGGTATGTGCTCTCAATTGTTTAGGCTTGATTGTTCAATACACTCTTTGCAGAGTGAGACTGCATTTCTTGGCTTCGTCGGTATTGTCCGGCTAAGGTACTTTCTCCAGCAATGGGGGACTTTCGGTTGTATGAAGGTGCCGGAGGTCCTCTTGGTGTTGCATGAGGTTTGGTGATGAAGTCAGGATCTGCTCTGGACTAGGCCATCCCGGGTGAGCGCTACTGTCGGTCTCCAGTCCCTTTCCCTCTTTGGGTTTTGCTCCCAGATCCTTCAAATATGGCACCGATCAATTTCGCTGGTCTATGTTCAGGTTTGGCACATCTTTGAGGGCTGGTGTTCCAGTCTTCAGGTCCACGCTGCCACGGCATCAGTATCGGTGGTATTGATTTTTTGCAGGATGGATTTGTTAAAGAGCTGGCTCCCAGTTCTTGCGAGTACAGTTAGCGGCCATAGCCTGTTACTGAGGTACGGTTCGAGGGGTAGAGCTTGGGCCGCACTATGGTATAGTGCGTTTTCTTCAAGCGGTTACCCAGCGAGTTGCGTCCAGCGAGTTGGTTTTCCGTTCCGCCGTGGGGTCTCGACTTGCTGTTCAGGAGCTAGACTAAGGCTCCATTTGAGCCCTTAAGCCAAGTTTCGATCAAAGACTTGACTCTCACAGAGTTTGGTTGTGGTAGGAGGGTGTGTAGATGGGATGTTTGGTGTAGTGCTTTGTGAATTAATAGTAAGGATTTATACTTGATCCGGGAGTCAAGAGGGAGGATGTGGAGGTGCTTCAGTATTGGCATGATGTGATCATACTTTCTTGCCTTTTGTATGATCCTGGTGACTGTTTTAAGGGCTGCACGTAGAGGGTGAAGAGTAGCAAGCGGGAGTCCTTGATATCTCATTACAGTAGTCTAGGTGGGGGAGTGTCATTGCATGTAGTACTGATCTGAAGTCTTGGGGGTCTAGTAGAGTACTGAGGTGCTGTATCATTTTGGTTTTGAAGAATATCGTTCTTGTGGTTTTTGCTATCTGCTGCTTGAGTGAGAGAGTTTGGTAGAGTATGACTCCTAGGTATTTTATTTGCACTTGAACTCTTATTTGGGTTGTTCCCAGGGTGAGGTGGGTTGGTGGGGTGAAGGCTTGAGCCTTTGTGACAAATAATGCTTCTGTCTTTTTGAGGTTGATTGTGAGATTGTCTGTCTGTTTTCTTGGAGCCATCTGGAGATGTCGTTGAAACAATGCAGTAACTGGTTTGTGGTGGTTTATTGGTCCATATAGCATAATGTTTTATTCAGACAGTTTTGTATACCGCCTTATCCTTCAATCAAAGCGGTCATAACACAATTGGGGGATACATTTAACACGCAGGGATATGAGACACATACACTAATACTTACAGGGAACATGGGCAATGGAGGGTTAAGTGGCTTGCCCAAGACCACAAGGAGCATCTGTGGGACTAGAAACCCCAGTCCTTCCGGCACAAGGTTCCTGTCCTCTAGTGGGATTTGAACTCCCGGCCTGAAGTACCTTGCCCCAACCACTAGGCGGCTACTCCCTCATATATGTCTGCATATATGTGGAAGTTGATGATGTGTGACCGTATTATTGAGCAGAGTGGTTAGAAATAAATGTTAAAGAGCAGTGCTAACAGTCCAGAGTCTTGATGTTCGAGTCTGGCGGTAGGGAGCTGAGGTGTCGGAGCTTGTTCGCATTAGCTAATACCTGTCTGTCAAGTAGGACTGGAACCACTGGAGAACCTTATCCTGCTTGCCGGCTTCTTGTAGGTGATGGAGGATACTATGTGATAGTGTCAAACGTTGCTGATATATCTAGAAAGAGGAGTATGTATCCAGTCTGTTTTGTATTTCCTTGATCAGTGTACTTAAGGAGACCATGAGCGTTTCGACTCAGTGTGATGACCAGAAGCCATGTTGTGTGCCGAGTAGCTTGTTCCTGTCAATATGGTCCTGTAGTTTCTGCTGAACTGTCTTCTCAATGACTTTGGCAGCAAATAGGAGGCTTGCTAAGGGTCTGAAGGAGGCAAGATCCAACTGATTAAGTTTGGGCTTTTTGAGAGTGGGGCAGATGAGACATTTCAGGCTAGCAGGCATCTGGCCTTGTTTGAGCAATTTATGTCGGGCTTAGTTCCTGCTTGTCTTGATTCAGCTGACAGGGCATGGACCAAGGGGGGGAGGTGGTGATGTTGAGAGGAGTTAAGATGTTTTCGACCCTCTCCTTGCTGATTTGTTTCAAACGTGCACCATGTGCTAGTGGGTGTGGTGTGGTGCTGGTTCCTCTTTCGAGTGAGTGGGACATTGGGGATTTGGTGGAGTTTATATTGTGCAGTGAGCTGTTATGGGGGAGTGTTTGGGAGTTGATTGGTATGGTTAGGGAACTTGATAAACTGGAAGACTGGACATTCAAATGGCAGATGAAATTTAATGTGGACAAGAGCAGAGTTACACACCTAGGAAAGAACACCCCAAACTATGGTTACACGATGCAAGATTCCACATTAGGAACCACCACCCAGTAAAAAGATTTAGGCGTTATCGTGGATAACACATTTTCTGCCCAGTGTGCAGTGGTGGCCAAGAAGGCAAATAAAATGCTAGGAATCATAAGGAAAGGTACGGAGAATAACACAAAGGATATTATAATGCCTCTGTATCATTCCATGGTGCGACTGCACCTTGAATATTGTGTGCAAGTCTAGTCACCTTATCTTAAAAAGGATATAACGAAATTAGAAAAAGTACTGGGAAGAGCCACCAAAATGGTAGAGGGGATGGAAGGATACCCCTATGAAGAGAGGCTTAAAAGATTAGGACTTTTCAACCTGGAAAAAAGACGGCTGAGGGGAGATACGATAGAGGTCTATAAATTAATGAATGGAGTGGAACGGATAAATGTAGATTGATTCTTTATGGCATCAAAAAGTAGAAAGACTAGGGGACATGCAATGAAGCTACAGTGTAACCCATTTAAGACTAAAGAGAATATTTTTTTCACTCAATGCATAATCAAACTCTGGAATTCGTTACCGGAGGATGTCGTAAAAGCTGTTAGTGAAGCTTGGTTTAAAAAAGGTTTGGACAAGTTCCTGGAGGAAAGATCCATAGATCGTTATTAGAGAGGATTATGGAACCCCTGTCTCTTTTTGGGAAACTACTAGGTACTTGTAACTTTGATTGGCCACTGTTGGAAACAGGATACTGGACTTGATGGATTTTGGTCTGACCCAGTATGTCTGTTCTTATGGTTCTAAGCTTCAGTCCTTTTGGGGTATCTGTTGCAACGGGACAATTTTTCCTCATCCAGTGAGTTTTCCGGTTCTGACAAATCTTCCCATTGACTGTTTCTGGGTCCATTCTGGGGTGCCTCTTATGGGTGGATGCTTAAGGTATTTTTCCCATGAATGGACCCAGATAACATTGGACTGGTGGGTACTAGAGGTAGTAAAACAGAGTTATGTTCTTGGCTTCACCAAGCCCGCGATGAATGTCTTCCTCATCTCTCCATGTGGTTCTGTGACCAAGGCAGCGGCTGTACACCTGACTCTCCACTGCTGCCTTCAGCTCAATGCAGCATGCCCACTTCCTCCCTCAGAAAGGGGTTCTGGTCACTATTCCATTTACTTTGCCATTCCCAAGAAGAACGGCTCCTTCCATCCTACCCTGAACCTCAAGGGAGTCTATCAGTATCTTTAGGTGTCGCGGTTCCAGATGGAAACCCTCAGGACAGTCATTAAAGTTGTTCAGCCAGGTGAATTTCCCGCATCCCTGGACCTTGTGGAGCTTTTTTGCACATTCCAATCCGCCAAGATCATCAGGAGTGGTTTTTTTGTGGCCCTCTGTCAATATTATCAGTTTCATGCCCTTTGTTCTTGCCACAGCTCCTCGCACTTTCTCCAAGGTGATAGTAGTAGTGGCAGCTTCACTGCAGTGCCAAGGTACTCGGGTTCATTCTTATCTAGATAATTGGTTGATCAGAGCAACGAGTTTCAAGGAGGCTACTTCTGCAGTCTCTAAGGTAATCTCCTTTCTAGACCGGCTCGGCTGGGTGTTAAAAGCAATCTGTGCCCAGTTCAGACTCTGGAATTCTTCAGTGCCCATTTCAACACAAGAGTGGGTCAAGTCTTCCTTTCTTACTACAGATGCAAGAGCGCTCTGCATTCAAGTCCATGCCTTCCAGCACCTGGCAGCTCCCACTACCTGAGATTATCTAGAACTCCTCGGCACCATGGCTTCTGCTCTTGATGTAGTCCCTTGGGCCTGTGCTCACATGCATATATTTCAGTACTTTCTCCTGTCGTGCTGGTCCCTATCCACCCAGGACTGTCAGATTCATCTACCCCTTTCTTCAGTGGTTTGCTGCAGTCTTCGCTGATGGCTTTGTCCTAGTCATTTGTTTGAAGAGCGTTTCCTTGGAAATTCCATGTTGGGTGGTGGTCACCACGGATGCCAGCCTTGCAGGTTGGGGAGTGCATTGCCAGGGACAGGCAGTGTAGGAATCTTGGTCCATTCAAGAAGCTCTTGGACCATCAATTGCCTCGAAGCACAAGCTGTTCGTTTGGCTCTACTTTCTTTTTTTTTTTAAACATTTATTTTCATTTTGCAACAAACAAAAGTAACAACACACCAAGAGAAACAAATACACACATACGATAAAGAAAACAACCCCAGTTACCCCCCACCCCAATGCTTCTTCTCTAAGCTGATAAGGATCATCATATACGCGCTTACATACAATAATTATTGTACATCAAACAACAGAAGTAGAGTCTCTGATACCGGATGAGCATGTGACAGAGATTAATACAGAATCAAACCGTCAACTGAGAACATTGAATAGTTTGAACATAATCGTGGAGCATCTTCTAACAAGACCAATAGTGAGTGATTTGAACGGAAGAGGCTAACATATAAGGGGTTTGCACATATTTGCAATGAAAACAAATATGATTACCGTTCATTAGAGCTCAAAAAAGAGCTATTTTCCCAAGATTTCGTGAGTGAGGAAACAGGAAATAGCAAGGCCCGGCATAAAGGCTAAAAGGAAGCAAGCCAATTTAGGAAGAGAGGGGATCCCCGCAGCTAAGCGGAGCCCCACAATCTCCCCAAAGAGGGGTTCCGGAAAATATAAAATAGTCAGAAGACAACCCCAGACCAGACTCCAGTAATACTGTGATGCGGGACAATCATACTTAACAGGAGTTTAGTAGACCAGAGGCCACATGGCATGTCCAGCATCAAGTGCTCTGGATGGCTTTCCAATTAGCTAACCTATCAGGAGTATATGTCCACTTGGAAAAGTAGTACTGAGGAGAGAAAAAAATCAGATCTAGATTGTGAGTGATGGGGGGGCTGAGAAAGGTGAGCTCTAAGTCGGATGGGTAAAGCAGTTTCCATATATCTACTCGCACAAGATCTTTCATCAGAGCTGGCAGAGTGTAGAGACTCTTGGTGGACCACGCATTCTAGGCAACAATCTATCTATCAAAAGATCAATACTTGGTAAAAGTCACCACCGGGTAACAGTGACAGGGTCATCCACATTCGGAGCATAAATACAAATACACGGAATTCACTATCTCCAACCTAAAATATACACAGGCCCAACTACCCTCCCCATCAAAGCTAGTATCCATTACAGTGGGTGGCAAAGATTTCTCAACCAAGATGCTACCCCGCACCGCTTGGAAACAGCGGGAGAATAGGCAGCCACCATATAAGGTGTGGCAGTGAGTTTCAGTAGTTCAACGAAGGTGAAATGGGTTCCGGAAGAAACACTACATCAGTATGGTCATGATTAAAATAACTAAGAACGGTCATTCTTTTGATTGGACCATTAATGCCTCTTCCGTTCAATGACAAGAACTTATAGAAGGCCATACAACAAAGTCAAACATTCTGAGAAAGAAACATGATGGCGCAACGAGTTGCGCAATGTCCCTCATATCAACTATAAATGACTATACACACGATCTGATAAAAAATAAACCAATAAAATCATGAAGCGCCCTATATAACAGGAGAAGCACCGAAGTGCCTTAGAGAAGAAGCAAAACCCCAGAAATTACTGGCGACCTGATGTCTGCGGGGTGAAACCCCAAAGAAGACCTAATTGAGACAGATAAGCGGTATAGCTGTGCGTGCTCCGAATCCAACCGAGGTGCACATCATGGAGGAAAAGGAGACCGAGAAAGATAGATATTAAAGAAAGAAAGGTCCAGGCAGTCTCTATTCCAGACAATGATCACCACGTCGGGTCATTCAAAATGACGGGCAGTTCCAGCGGAGTCTATCCGAGTTGTTGACTTAGCGCATCTGGTCTGCCTCTTTGGAATCTAAAAATGTCGCTAGCAGAGCAGGATCTTCGAAGGTGCTAGTTTTGTTATGGAGAGTCACTCTGAGCTTCGCCGGGTATAAGAGGCCAAAGCGAGCCTGTAACTGTTGAAGTCTAGGTCGAAAAGCAAGGAGTCCCTTCCGCCGGTCAGCTGTGGCCTTTGCCAAGTCGGGGAAGAAAGAGACTTTTGATCTTCAAACTGCAGATGTTGAATCACCCCGGGCAGCTTTGAAAATTTGCTCAACTTGCTGATACCTCAGTAATCGAAAGATAATGGGTCGGGGGGTCGTCCGATTAAGTGCGATGTTGGTGGGAGCACGATATGCGCAGTCAATTTCCAGAGCTCCGTAAAAGGTAATCTTCAGCAAGGAGGGAAGAGTTTTAACCAGAAATTCTCTGAGATCTCCTGCTTCCGCACCCTCTGGTACTCCTATGAGCCTGACATTGTTGCGACGGGCTCGATTATTGCAATCCTCTAACTCTTTTTAAAGATTCTGTATCTGACGCTCAGCCTTGTCCAAGTTCACCAAGCGCACCGCGTGCGAATCGAGGACCCCTGCCATGTTGTCCAGCCGTAGTGAAAGACCTTCAAGCCGGTCCTGAAGCATACCGAAATCTTCGCGCATGGCTCGGAGCGCTTCTCCGTTGGACTGCACCAGTTCCTTCACACCACGTATTTCCTCCAAGATCTCCTGCTGCATTTCGGGGCTTACCCGAAATGGAACCAGCTTTGGTGGGGAGGACAACTCTGTTTTGGAGCGTTTTCCATGTGAAGAAGAGGGAGACCCAAGTCCAAGCGCACTGGCTTGTGGGCCGCCATTCCCCCAAGGCACCCCGGTGAGTCCGGAGCAAAATATTAAGTTTATGTAGATATTAAGTCAGGATTCTGAGTAGGCCCCTCGGGAGCTTCAGCACGAAGCGTCTAACCCGCTGGACATCAGGCTCCACCCCCCATTTGGCTCTACTTTCAATCCCACCTTCAGGGTCGAGCAGTTGGAGTACTTTTTGACAATTCCACCAATGACTTCTCAACAGACAGGGTGGGACCAAATGTCCCAGAGTGGCCCTAGAAATGAGTCCCTGGGGAGAATCCAACCTCCTGGCTCTTTCTGCACAGCACATTGCTTGAATGGAGAACATTCAAGTGGATATCCCGAGTAGTCTCATCCTGGACCCTGGCAAATGGGAGCTATCGTTTTCGAAAATTGTGCATTTGTGGGGTTATCAGACTCTAGACCTAATGGCCACCTCTTCCAATGCCAAGACGTCCATCTTTTTCAGTCGTCGAAAGGAACTGAACTCTCACAGCCTAGATGCTCTGGTTCAGACCTGGCCCTCGAACCAGCTTCTCTACATCTTTCCTCCTTGGCCATGTACTCAGTCAGTCACACTCTGGACGGGGTAGTGTTGATGGCCCCAGATTGGCCTCTGCATCCATTGTATGCCAATCTCCTCTACCTCCTGCAGGAGGCACCCTTACCTCTCGGTGTCCAGAGAGGTCTTCTGTTTCAGGGGGCCAGTTCTCATGGATGACCCTGCTCCTTACTCACTCACGGCTTGGCTATTGAACGGTGTCACTTGCATTGCAAAAGTTACTCGCCGCAAGTAGTGGTCACTCTACTATGGGCTCGATGGTCTTCTATCTCATGTTTCTGTGCTCTAATCTGGTGTCTTTTTTTTTTTTTTCTTCTGGGTTTTCTAAGAGATCCTTCTCCCCTTGGCGAGTTGATATTCCAGACATTCTTTCCTTCCTTTAGGACAGATTCGTTAAAGGTACATATTGCGGCCTTGACATGCTTTCGGGGGCCTCTCCACGGGCGGTCTCTCACTTCTTATACAGACATTTCCCGTTTTCTGCAGGGTGTTAGCTCCCTGAGGCCCTCCATTTGTCCACTCATCCCTTCTTAGTGCTTCGCATGCTCACCTGTGCCCTGTTTGTGCCTCTCCATAGGGCATCTCTCAAAGATTTGACTCAAAACTGTTTTTCTTATAGCAGTCACTTCGGCATGGAGCCTTTTGAAGCTCCAGGCACTCTTGCCAGAATCCTTTTTTGTCTTTTTCCCTGGAGGGGGTTACCATTTGAATAGTGCCCTCTTTTCTGCCTAAGGTCCTTTCGGATTTTCATGTCAACCAATCGGTTGTGCTTGCTTCCTTTTTTTTAAGGAGCAGTCGGGAGACAACAGTCCTTCACTTGTTGGATGTTGATAGGGCGTTACGCTGTTACCTCAAACTCACTAATATGTTTCATCTCTCCAATCACCTTTTTCTCCTGGCTTCTGGTCCACTAAAAGGAGCGGCTGCTTCCAAAGCAACCATTGCACGCTGGATCAAGCAGACCATTGAGTCAGCTTATATTTTATTGAACAAACCTCTGCCCTTAGGTCTTCGGGCACATTCTACATGGGCCCAGGCTACCTCCTGGGCAGAATGCTCACAAGTAGCTCCACTAGATATCTGCAGGGCAGCCACCTGGTACTTCCTCTCTACCTTTTGCACGTCAATATCATCTTGCTTCGGAGCTCTGTCATGGCCGCAACCTTTTCTTCCTGCCCTGAAGTGGTTTAACTCCCCACTAGTCTGGACTGGTCTAGCAGGATGTATTTGGAAAGAGAAATTTTACTTACCGATAATTTCCTTTCCTGGAATCCTGCTAGACCAGTCCAGGACCCGCCCCTCTAAACTGTTTAGTCAGTCGCCTAGCTAAGACTCTCTTATGTATCAGTGACAATGATGTACCTTGCCATGTACATACTTCCTTGGCCTGCGGGTCCTGTTTCACATTTTTCAATTTAGCTTATAAGAGTTATTGGTTTAAGAACTCATTTTTTGTTTGGTTTTGTGCTTCCTTGGCTGTTTGAATTCCTGCTGCTTGTTATGGTTATACTGGAGCTCCACTTGGGGGATGGGTTTTTATACCAAGGGTGATGTCACAAAGCTTCAGGAATTTTTCTGTTTCACCATCTGCTGGCAGGGGAACACAACCCACTAGTCTGGACTGGTCTAGCAGGATCCTAGGAAAGGAAATTATCGGTAAGTAAAATTTATCTTTAATAAACTGCATGGGGTCGTGATGTATTGTACTTTGGGTTACATTCTGTTCTCTGTTTTTGCATCAAACATCAAGGACTGCGCTATGGAAGCAGCCTTCAGAATGGGTTTGTTTGGTTTTAAGGTAATGCTCATATCCGTCCCAAAAATATCTCATTTGAAAAAGCTATCCACCACTAAGCCAAAAGAAGCCATATCTGGAATGGGGAGCAACTGGTAAAATTATGCTAAGTTTTATCAAATAGACTTGAGAGGACAGAACTGTCTGAAATGGGCATTGTATAAACGCTTCGTTTTGTAGGTTCTTCCACTGCAGAAGTAATTAGAAAGAAATCATGCCTAAGCATTCGTTATTAAAAGTAGTGAAAAATGATCTAATTTTGAAAAATTTCATTGAATGATTTAGATGTTTGACCTGCCTTATTCAGTATGAACTGAAATTGGAAAGGCTTTTAATGGTAAGAAACAAGGCATGTGATTGGCCAAAATCTGTTTGTGTGCCACTTTCCAATCACGTTTGTGTGCACTGTACCAGTTACTAACTCGTGTGACCTTTTAATGAAGCTGACCAGCTTGCTCTGCATTAATATACAGCATGCACACCTGGAATGCTTTACTTCATGTGTTCTGCCTGCTCATGCCTAACCAGTTTTTACAGAATGCTTTTAAGGATTGTTTTGCCTTTGAGCTGATGAGATTTCTTATTATGAGCATCTTTCCTGTTTACTGATTATTAGATGGATGGCTACTTGTCTTGTAATGTTTCCACTCAGATCTGTCTTCTAGATGCAGTACTTTTTATTATGTAATTGTGTGTGGGGGTGTTTTTTTAAGTTGTTAATGGTGAAATTAGACCTTGCTTGCTAATTCTTTCCTTGAGTTTCTTCCATGCCAGTCCAGTTACACTTGGATAGTCACCATCTACCATCAGCTGAGAACTGAGCATGTCAGGTCAGGATTCCGAGATCGCAGTAGAAGAGCTCCCTCTTGAACTTCAGCTTATTGACAAAGTAACCTTCTCTTTGGCCACCGAGGCCCCTTATTCCATTTCGTTTTGTTTTTTTTATTCTTTTAAATTAATTTACTGAGATAGATCAGGTGAGAACTAGATGCATGTGGGAGGCCCACCCTGCTAGGATGCCCACTCCCTCGCCTCAGGGATACATTTATTTGTAGTGCTGTTCCTCTTCCATAAATTCTCACCTATACAACTGGTCTCTGTCCTTCCACAATGTAATGAGTGGAACCTGGACTAGCTTGGAGGGATTCAAGGAAAGATAATTAGCAGGTAAGGTCTAATTTTGCCTTCCTAATCGTCCCGCCAGGCCAGTCCAGTCATGCTTGGGATGTATTTCCATTGTATCAGAGTGTGGTATTTCCATTGTATCAGAGTGTGGTATTTCCATTGTATCAGAGTGTGGCAAATGTCTCATAGTATGCAGTGTATTCTGCTATATTGTCAATGATCACTCTTATCTAGCCTTACCAGAAAGTCTGTGACATCCAATAATATTGCATTTGAAACTGTGTAAGTCTGTAACATCCAATAGTATTGCATTTGAATCTGCCTTACCAGCTTTACCAGAAAGTCTGTGACATCCAATAATATTGCATTTAAAACTGCATAAGTCTGTGACATCCAATAATATTGCATTTAAAACTGCATAAGTCTGTGACATCCAATAATATTGCATTTAAAACTGCATAAGTCTGTGACATCCAATAGCATTGCATTTTGAATCTGGTTTTTCACATCATGGCACTCATCACCACAATCATTACTCTCTGCTTCTGCCTAACGCTTGCCACAAACGCATATATACAACACACACCACACTACCAGACAATGTTATGGCAACCAATATTTATCCATGGCCCAGTACTCCTGCCAATTATCCCCCTGCTCCACACTAGTTACATTGCCCCAGACATGGAAAGCCATAAAACAAACCAAAACGAACTATCTAAAACCCCAGACAAACCACGTAATGAATGCAGACCCAAACTAAAAAGGAAGCAACGGAAGCCAACAGCCTCAACTCATAAGAGCAAACACAAACAACCATACCCGCAATCCACCATCACGATATGCCTCATCAACGCCAGATCAATTAGAAATAAAACACACATCATCCACAACATCATGACTGACAACAAACCTGATATTCTATGCATCATCGAAACATGGCTCACAGACACTGACCCAGTAATAGTAAACCAACTCACGCAACCTGACTACACAATCTTCAACTGCCCACGTCCTAACAGAAGAGGTGGGGGAGTCCTAATCCTCGCCAGATCCTCCCTTCTTTTAACGAACGCATCCCTAGCTCCCTCTGAGGGCATAGATATACTTAAGATCGAGAACAAAACATTAACAATATGCTTAATCTACAGACCCCCCACACCCCATCATGACAACCTGGCCACTGCACTTGAAACTATCTCAACCTCTGCATCAAAGAAACAGCGAATTATCCTGGGAGACCTGAACCTTCCCTCCATACCACGCATCCAGGCCGATACCTTCCTTGAAGCAATGGACCAGCTCGGATTTAACCAAATCATTCAGGAAGCCACTCATATCAAAGGCAACACCCTAGATCTAGTGTTCATATCATCCAACACTAAACTGAATGAAATGCAAAAACCTAAAACCCGTGTAACACAAGTCCCCTGGTCTGACCACTACCTAATTGAACTGGAAATCCAAATACCAACCACAAAGGAGAAACCTCAAGCCGACGCAAAAATACCACAAAGGAAGTTCCGAAAATTCAACAGTGAAACACTGGTGGCATCTATATCCTCGTGCTTCGATTACACTCACGGACCTAGATAAGCTTGTAGACACATGGAACTCAAGGATCGAAGCAGCAGCAAGTCCAAACTGGAAAACCACAAACGCACCAACAAGAACAAGATCTGAACCCTGGTATTCCCCTACATTATGCAAGATGAAGAGGGAACTACGCAAGTTAGAGAAAAAATGGAGGAAAGCGCAAACCCAGGAATGCAAACGACTGTACCTAACTCTACTCATGGAATACAAGAATGAGGTCAACCAGGCAAAAAAGAATCACCACACTAAACTACTTAATAAAGCCATCAATAGACCTAGAGAACTATTTGAGATTGTCAAATCTCTCACCAAAACCCTCCAGGACACCGGTTGGACCGACGAAATCAGTTCCCAGACGCTTGCAGACCACTACGCCAAGAAACTTAATCCGCAAGTACCCACAGTCACGGATCACAGGATGTCTTTAGCACGCACCTCTCAGGAAGCCAACACGGTCCCTCATAAGGAATCGGCTGCAGAATGGAACACTTTCCACCAATTAAACAAACAGGTCATAAACATTATAACCAATTTAAAATCCACCACCTCCCCTCTTGACCCATGCCCTGCAGCATGGATAAAAGCAACCAAAAATGAAATAGCAAATCCTATCACCCACATTGTCAATCAATCACATCATCAAGGTGAAATGCCTGCCTATCTCAAGAGATCACTCATTAGGCCCATCTTAAAGAACAGATCGCTCAACAAAAGCGACCCTGCGTCATATAGGCCAATCTCGAGTATATCTTTCTTAGCAAAAACTATTGAAAAAGCGGTGCAGCAGCAGCTGCAAGATCACATTGACGATAGGAAAGCCCTAGACATGCATCAATATGGTTTCCGCCAACATCACGGAGTAGAAACCCTTCTGCTAGCACTCCTCGACAACCTCCTCAGGGGTCTTGAGAACAAAAAGGACATGTTCATACTTGTATTTATAGACATCTCGGCAGCATTTGATACAGTACATCACAGCACCCTCTTAAAGCGACTATCATCAATAGGTATAACAGGGACCCCCCTAAAATGGTTTGCATCATACATCTCCAACAAGATGCAACAAGTCCTATTCAACAACGATAAAGCTGATGCCTTCCCCCAGACACAAGGCATCCCGCAAGGATCTGCCTTGTCATCTCTACTTTTCAACCTGTACATAAAACCAATCTGTGAAATCTTTCAGAAGTGCAACATCAACTACCACATCTATGCTGACGATGTGATGCTGTACACACGCCTAAACGCAGCACAGCCGGATTTCACTCCCCTAGAAAAATGCCTTGACATGTTACAAACATGGCTTCAACAAAACATGTCAATAAACCACAAGAAAACAGAGGTCATGTTTATCTCCAAAAAAACTAATTTCGACCCACCCACTACAGTAACCCTCAACAAAAACATTTACCATGCAAAGCCTGCAATAAAGTACCTAGGGGTCCTAATAGACAACAACCTTAAGATGGATAAATATCTCCGAACAGTCAACCGAGCCATATTTTACAAATTGAAAGTTCTCCAACCACTTCGCAGTATCTTAGAAAAATCAGACTTCAGGACTGTCGCTCAAGCTCTAATCATTCCTCACCTGGACTACTGCAACGCCATTTTACAAGGGCTCCCGAAGAACACCCTAAATATCTTACAAATGGCCCAAAATGTTGCTGCAAGAATCATCATGGAAAAAAACGTCACGGACCACATAACGCCAGTACTTATGGAACTTCATTGGCTCCCAGTAGCCGCCCGCATCATCTACAAACTACTCATAACAACTTTTAAACTCATTCACAATATTGCTCCCTCATACCTTGACAACCTAATCACTAAGCAAACACACAACAGGAACAGAAGAACCATACATCTCAACACGCTCTGTGTCCCTACCAGCATGAGATCTGTTAAAACAGAAACAAGCAACAGAGCATTCACCTATGCAGCGCCGATCCACTGGAACCAGCTCCCTCCTGAGCTCCGAATGTCAAATAGCCTTATTGAATTCAGAAGGAACCTCAAAACGCATTTATTTCAGACATTCTACAACCCAAACTAATTGCAGCACCTTACCACAATCAGATATCTTCTAATGACACTTGGAACAAATGCAGCATTTGACGACCGATAGGTAATCATGTATATATGTACATTGTATCCCCCACCCTCGCACCCTTGAATCGCATGTTTATTTAGAATTATGAAAAGTATCTAGTCTCTATTTCGTGTGTTATGTAAATCGTTGCCAAAATCAAAATTGTACTCTAAAAATTCATTGTATTGTACGATACATGATGATTCTGTAAAGTAACCGCGGCTGATCGTAGGAAGCGGCGGTATACAAATGTTTACTAAATAAATAAAATAAATAAATACAAAAGCAGTGCCTAAACACGGGAGGGTACCCGAGAGACCTGCTTGCAGAACCATGGAACCAAACCTGGCATCCCCCACAGCCTGCACATCCAGACAATAATGCCTAGTAAAGGTATGCAATGACGACCAAGTTGCCACTCTGCAAATCTCCACCAGTGGAACCAGACGGGACTCTGCTCAGGACATAGCATGTGACTGGGTCGAGTGAGCCCTAAGCCCCACCGGTGGAAGCCTACTGTACTGCTCGTAAGCCGGAGAAATGGCACACTTCATCCACCTGGCAGTTGTGACTTTCAAAGCCACTTCCCCTTCCTGAGGGCCCCCATACAACACAAACACTCTATTTAATTTCTTCAGTGACTCTGTTCTCTGAAGATACTTCCGCAGAATCCTGCGCAGGTCAAGCCGATGCAACTGGCAATCCTTCACGGAGTCCCCTAACCCAGGAAACACTGGCAAGGAGACAGTCTGGTTCAGGTGAAACCGAGATACCACCAGGAGGAAAGAGGGGACTGGTTGGAAGACCACTTTTTCCTTGGAAATGAGGAAAAAAGGCTCCCTGAAGGGGATGGCACCTGAAGTTTCAAAATTTGCCACACAGAACAGAGCGCCACCAAAAACAAGGTAAGATCCTTGAGGCATGCCCTCGCTAGGGGCTTGAATAGCACCTCTGTCAAAATGGATAATACCAGGTTAAGATCCCAAGCAAGGACAGTCATCTGCCCTGGTGGGTGCAACTGTTTCACCACCTTGAAAAGCTGCACTACATTCATAAATGCAGCCAGGGGGCACCCCTGAATCTGGCCCCTGTAAAAGAAAAGGGCTGCTATCTAGACCTTAAGTGAATTGAGCGCTAACCCTTTCTCGAGGCCATGCTGTAAGAGCAGCAAGATCTCCAGCAACGCATCCGATATAAAAACCATACTGAACATTTTCAAAATCAAACAGGGCCTCTCAGCGAACATTCTACTATCCATCATCAGCTTCGACACAAACAGGCCAAGGAGGGAAAGGCACCTCCGACACCATCGCAACACCCAAAGACTTCACCAAAACAAAGCAAACCACATCAAAGAGAGCAACATCCCTCGCAGTGTCAGCCATAAGGAACTCCCTCCCTGACAGCCTATGATCAACTGTCGACCTGAAAGACTTCAGAAAGTTACTCAAAACCACTCTTTACATATAGAGCATTATGGCGACATCACGTAAACCCTCCATAGACCCAACCCGCACTCGCTCCTTACACCGCCTTCCCCAGCTCTATAAAGTACCCCCCCTCTCTCCAGCCTACCCCTCCCCCCAACTGTATATAGTACATTGTAAATAGTGCACACTGTATATATTGCATCTATTAATTAATTTTCACAGGTTTTATTTATTTATTTAACAGGTCTTATATGCCGCTTTATCATATACATTCAAAGCGGTTTACAATGAACAGTTTTATAGCAACAAGCTTTACATTGAACAGGGTTATTCAACTTGGAGGTTACATTGGGGTAGAACAAGCAATTGTCAGTTGCCAACTATATACAAGAGCTCTAGCCATGTTTCATGGTCCAGTTGCTGTTACTGTTAATCATCATCTTCCGGGGTAGCTTCAAAGTATTCCAGGAACAGATGGGTTTTTATTGCCTTTCTAAAGTCCGTTAAGTCTTTGATCTCATGTGTTGATGTGGGGAGATCATTCCACAGCTTGGGTGCAAATAGGGAGAAAGCTCTGTTGCAGGTGGATTGGTTTGCTTTCCTGAAGTTTAGCGGGGTCTCTAGGATGTTGTCATCGGCTCCTCTCCTTGTTCTGGTAGGTGGTGTTTTCTTGATCAGTGGTTGTAGAGTTGTAGGTGTGAGGTTGTTATAGTGTGTTAAAGATTTGTTTTTGTACTTGGTGCATACGGTCATAGGGAGCCAGTGCAGCTGATGGAGCCATGGGTGTTGTGTTTGTATTTTGCTGTTCCGGTGATTCTGGCTGCAGTGTTTTGTACCAGTTGCAAGGGGAGGGTCGTTTTCTTCGGGAGCCCATGGTAAATTGCGTTGCAAAAATCTAATATAGGCATTATTATGGCTTGACAGTTTGGAAGTTGTTGTCGGTGAGCAGTGGTTTGAGGTTGTGTAGCATTCTGAGTTTGTGGTAGGCTGATCTGGTTGTTTTCTTGGTGTGTGGCTGGAAACTGAGTTGTTGGTCAAAGGTGACCCCCAGGTATCTGACTTCTTTTATTGCTCATAGTTTGGTCAAAGATTTTTATTGAGTTTGGCGGTGAGAATATCGTACTTCTGGTAATGTGTATCAGTTCAGATTTTTTGTAGTTTATGGAAAGGCTTTGACTGTTGAGCCATTCTGATATTCCAAGCATGCTGTAAACTGAGTAGTCTGGGTGTTTGATGTTTATGGGGGTGAATATCATGATGTCTGCATATATTCTGTAATCAATATTGAATCGTTTTATAATGCTGCAAATTGGTTGTATGTAGATATTGAATAGTAGCACCGAGAGAGCTGATCCTTGAGGGGACTCCTTGGTGCTGTGTGAAGGGTTTGGACTGTTGGGTTTTGTTTCTTACTTGTTGTGTCCAGTGGGAGAGGTAGGAGAAGAACCAATCTAGGACTGTGCCGCATATCCCTACGTCCCGGAGTCTTTGTAGTAGAGTTGTGATTTACTGAGTCACATGCAGCAGCGACGTCTATGAAACACAGTACAAAGCTTTGGTGTATACTGTCCATGCCTGTTACAAGGGTGTCCAGGAGAGATGTAATAAGAGTTTCTACTCTGTGGTTTTGTTTGAAGCCGTATTGGTGGGGTCCAGTGGGGCATAGGCATCTATGTGGTCCTGTTGGTGCTGTACACATTTTTCAATTATCTTAGTTATGAAGGTGAGGCTGGATATTGGTCGGTAGGAGTTTGGTTCATTCTTGTCAAGGTTGCTGTTCTTCAGGATCGGTCTGATGGATGCTTTCTTGAGTTGCTGGGGAAGGTATCCTTGAGTTAGTGAAGATTCCACCATCTTTTGTAGATGTGGAGTCAGATATTCTTTTGTCTGCTTGATCCATGTAACTGAGCAAGGGTCAGTAGGTGAGGTTGTGTTTATGGTGGTTATGATGGAGTTGATTTGTTGTCTTGATGGGATGTGGAATGTGGTCCATGTTTCGTCCATTGTATGTTAGATTTGGTTGGTATCTTGAGTGGTGTCCATGTGTATTTGAATTTTATGTAGTCAGCTAGGTCTTGCAGGGCAATGACATCTAGGTCATCTGTTTTGGTTGGTTCTTTTGTGAGGTTGCTTACTATAGCGAAGAGCTCCCTCGGTTTGTTGATTTCATTATCAGGTTTATGTAGTACTCCTTCCTGTGACTGTTTATCATGTTATGGTATGCAGCTTGAAGTTTCTTGTATTCTGTCAAGATGTGTTTTTTTTCTTCTCCATTGCCTTTCCATTTCCCTTAGGTGTTTTTTGTGTCTGATTTCACTTGAGTACCAGGGGGCATAGTTTTCTTTTGTTGTCATGGTTTGGTTTCTGTGGTGCGATTGCTGCGTTATGTAGTGTTTTGTTCCATTTGTCATGGTGGCATCAAGATCCACTATGCTTTGATTCAGTTCTGGCAGAATTTCATCCAAGAATTTGTCTTTGTGGAAGGTTCGAAATCTTCTTTTCTCCTTGAGATTTGCTTCAGGAGTTTGACTTTTCATGGTCTGGTTTATGGAGAAGTTGCTCATATGGTGATCTGACCAGGGGACTGGGGTGATAGTTATTTGTGTTATCATGTTGCTGGAGTATTCTTGGTTTGGTGTAAATATCAGGTCGAGGGTACCACCCTTCTTGTGGGTTGCGGTCTTTATTATTTGGATGTATTGCAGATCTTCCATGGTTTCCATGAAGGTCTCTTGGTTCTGGGTGGAAAGCGACAGGATGTTGGGATCCCCTAGGACTATGAGTGGCTTGTTTTGGATTGCCATGGAGCAGATTTGTTCCAGTATGGTGGAGAGTTCTTCATTTGAGCTTGGGGCTCTGTATAGGAGGCAGAGTGCCAGATGTTTGTTTGCGACTGCTATGTTGCTTCCTGTGGTTCGCATGTTGGATGTGGTCTGGAATTGCAGGTGTGCTTTTGCAATGACTAGTACGCCACCACCTCTGCGTGTTAGTCTTGTGGAGCTGTGTATTGTATAATCTCCAGGAACAAGCAGGAATGTAGTCTTCACATATGGGTATCGTCGATACCGACAGAGCCTGCACGGGAACGCTCCCCAGCATCCAATAAGAAAGCTTTTGGGAGCATCCCTCAGCACATGCACGCTGCCTTCCTGCCTTTCCAACTGTCCCTCTTCAGTTCTTCGTTTTCCGCGGAGCCGACAGGATCCATACCCTGTCACTGCAGAAAATTCCATCTTTAAAATTGTTTTCTTGTGGTCGCGTTTGCCTGCCGCACGACGCTTACTGGTACCACCGGTTCTTTTCTTTGTCTTTTCCAAAAAAAAAAAAAAAACTTATACTTTGAGCTGTTTCTCTTCAGAAACTTTCCTTTTTTGGTGGTAGGCACCATTTTGGGCACTAGGCCCCATACTCCTAAAACATGGAAAAACCAACTAATGGTTTTAAAAAATGTACTAAGTGTGGCGGTACTATTTCTGTCACTGACACCCATGATTGGTGTCTTAAATGTTTAGGGTCTGAACATTCTCCATCTGAATGTCTCTCCTGTGAGGAGATGACTAAAAGAGGAAGACAGAACCGGGCTGCGAAGCTCGGTACCCTCTTTTCTTTGGATGCCAGATCCATTGCAGCGACATCTTCAAGGGCTTCCTCTTCCTCCCATGGATCTCAGGTAACTAAACATAAAAGCCGGTCCTCAAAAGGTAGCTCTCCTGCTAAGCATTGAGAGGCCATTGGCATGCCTTTGAGGGAACCACACCGGCAAAGCAGCCCCGGTGGGAGGCTTTGGCTTCCAAAGCATCAATGGGGCTTCAAGAACTACCTGTGCCATGCTCAGGGGTTCCGGCTGTTTTCACCGGTACTGATACCCAGGCATCGGCAGCGGCGATAGACCAGAGGTTCCTCGCTATCGAACGCAGCATCGCAGCTCTTCTCTCAGCTGCGGTACCGTTGGTCCAACGGGCACCGGTACCAACATCGACACTGATGCCGGTACCTACACCAGTACAGACACCAGTACCGATGGTACCAGCCCCGGTGGGAATTCTTCCCATGCCATTTTTGGCTGGACTTGACAGATCGGTACTGGATCAACTCGGTACCAACTTTGATCGATACCGGGACCGTGCTTTGCATGAGCATTGTGGTCAGGAATACTTCGAATCCTCCGATTCTGAAGACTCTGACAATTCTGCTGGTACTAGAGGGTTTCTCCCAGAGGATCCCTCTTCTCCCCAACTCAGAATGTCACCTCCAGAGGACATGTCTTTTCAGGATTTTATTCGTGATATGGCCAAGGGCCTTTCAATCACGGTGGCTCCTGAAGTGGAACCCAGAGCAAAGGAACTGGAAATTCTCCAATATCCTAAAGCTCCAAAGGAGGCAGTCACTCTGCCCATCCATGAAATTCTGTATAACTTGATGCTCAGAATGTGGGAGACACCTCTGACTACACCTCCTCATTCTAGGAGACATGATACTATGTATCGAGTTCCGCCATGTCCTGGATTTCAAAAGGCTCAGCTGCCACACCATTCAGTGGTGGTGGAGTCAGCCATGTGTAGAATGAAAAGTGCAGAGGCATGCATCCAATCCTCCAGGTCGTGAATGCAGGACTCTGGATGCTTTTGGGCGCCAAACTTTTCAGGCTTCCATGCTTTCAGCTAGGATCAGTTCATATATACTGTATATGGGAGTGTTCCTCAAGGAAGTTACAGGAGATTTGGAGCTTATGAGCCCATTTCTCCAAGATGACAAGAGACAAGACTTTCTTGCTCTAGTTAAGCATGCTCAAGATGTCTCCAAGTTTGTAAATTGTGCAGCCTTTGACTGCTTTGAATGCATCAGCAGAACCTCTGCTATTGCCATTGGCGCACGACGGATTGCCTGGCTTTAGGCATCAGACTTGGAGACTTGGGTACAGGACAAGTTAGGCAACATTCCTTGCACGGGAGAGAATCTCTTCGGCAAAAACTGGCAGGAAAAGGCTAACGAGTTGGATGCTGACAATACTACTCTAGACTGTCTAAATCTACAGCCACTCCAGCCAAAAAGAAGTCTTATAAAAAACCCTCTTTCAGCAAAAAGAGGAAATTTTATCCTTCCTATACCCAGCAGAGTCAATCTCAGGGTCAGGTTGCCCAAAAGGGACAAACTAGACAGCAAAAGAAGCCAAAAGGCCTCAGAGCCCAACCAGCTCTGCAGGTTCAGCCCCCTCAAGGGCTTTGACTCCTTCCTAGAGAGCTTAGCCTTCCTGCCTCTGAGGGGTCCTCAACCCCCCAATATCCCTGGCAGGTTATGCCACTTTGCCAACAGATGGCATCAGATAACAGAAGATTGGACTTTGTCCATTGTAGGAAAAGGGTACAAGCTTCATTTTCACAGCATGTCCCCTCCTACAATTCTAAAGCAATTCAATTCTCAAACCTCCACAAACAATCTTTTACATCACGAGGTCTCAACACTTCTTGCAAAAGGGGCAATAGAGGAGGTACCCATTCTTCAACGGGGTGCAGGATTCTACTCCACCTATTTTCTTATTCCAAAGAAAACAGGAGGACACAGACCCATTTTAGACCTCAGAGAATTGAACAAATACCCCTTTCGAGAGAAGTTCAAAATGATTTCTCTAGGAACTCTTCTGCCATACCTTCAAAGCCAGGATTGGCTTTGCTCTCTAGACTTGAAGGATGCACTCACATTCTGATCCATCCAGATCACAGGAAATTCTTACGATTTCTTTTCAAGGGAAAACATTTCCACTACAGGGTTCTTCCCTTTTGGTCTAGCTTCAGCACCAAGGATATTCATGAAATGCATGGCAGTAGTAGCTGCATTTCTACGAACCCTGGGGATATTGGTCTTCCCTTAGACGACTGGCTCATTTGAGCCCCTACAATTGCAGAGGCCAGCACTGCACTGTCTCGCACAATGCGAATCTTCCAATACTTGGGGTTGGTAATAAACTTCCCAAAATCCCAACTTGTTCCTTCCCAATGCCTGGAATTCATAGGAGCCTGTCTAGATACCAGACAGGCAAGGGCTTTCCTTCCACAGGCCCAGTGTCTTCGCATAATGCAACTAGCTTCTCAAGCAGCAGGGAAATGCTCCCTAACTGCTCAAGAGCTACTACAGTTGCTGGGACATATGGCATCCACGGTTCATGTTGTCCCACATGCTCGCCTCCACATGCGAGCAGCTCAGTGGACCCTATCCACACAGTGGAAACACGCCACAGGTCATTTATCGGACAAAATAATAAACTCTCAACAACTAATTTTGTCCCTCCAATGGTGGCAATCCCTAGAAAATCTGACAATGGGGTCTCCTTTTCATCAACCCCTTTTTCAGGCCACCCTAACAGATGCTTCACAAGTGGGTTGGGGAGCACACCTGAATCATCTCTCTACCCAGGGAACCTGGACTGCACAGGAGGCTGGTCTACACATAAACTTCCTGGAATTAAGAACAATCTATTTAGTTCTTCGAGTATTCCACGCCCAGCTCAGCTACGACAGTCCTAGTCCAGACGGACAATCAAGTAGCAATGTTCTATGTGAACAAGCAAGGCGGGACAGGCTTTCTGTCGTTATGCAACGAAGCTTTATGACTGTGGGCCCTCGCCAGAGAGTATCACATTCACCTTCTAGTGGTATATCTTCCAGGCATTTAAAACCTTTGGGCAGACAAACTCAGTCGAGTACTGCTGCCTCACAAGTGGTCCCTCCACCTGGACCAGGTGGCAAAGATATTTGATCTCTGGGGCACTCCAGACATAGACCTCTTTGCAAGTCCACTGAATGCCAAACTTCCCTGGTTCTGTTCCAGGATTCCAGCTCACAATTGTCAGACAAGGGATGCCTTCCTCCTTCACTGGGGTTAGGGTTTCCTTTATGCCTTCCCACCCATTCCCCTCATCCCCAAAACACTCTTCAAGCTTCAGAGAGACAGGGATCGCATGATTCTCATAGCGCCACAATGGCCACGCCAAGCGTGGTATCCCCTGCTTCTACATCTGTCTCAAGCTGCACCTCTGGAGTTAGGGCATGCTCCAGATCTCCTTTCCCAAGAGAACGGGACGCTATGGCACCCGAATCTCCAGTCCCTGCATCTCACGGCCTGGTTTATTTATTTATTTATTTAGACAGTTTTGTATACCACCTTATCCTTCAATCAAAGCGGTCACAACACAATTGGGGGATGATACATTTAACACGCGGGGATATGAGACACATACACTAATACTTACAGGGAACATGGGCAATGGAGGTTAAGTGGCTTGCCCAAGACCACAAGGCGCACCTGTGGGACTAGAAACTCCAGTCCTTCCGGCCCAAGGTTGCTGTCCTCTAATGGGATTTGAACCCCCGACCTTCTGGCCTGAAGTACCTTACCCCAACCACTAGGCTACTCCTCCCTGGTTGCTAAAGGCTTAGACCTCCAGGATTTCAACCTGTCCCAAAAGGTAAAGGATATCCTTCAGCCTTCTAGGAAACTTTCCACAAGAAGATCTTATGCCTTCAAGTGGAAACGTTTTACTATATGGTGCTCTAAGAAGGGATTAAACCCCCTTGGCATACCCTTAGATTCGATACTAGAGTATCTCCTTCACTTATCGAATTCTGGTCTAAAGACCAGTTTGGTAAGAGTCCATCTTAGTGCAATTGCAGTTTCTTATAAGCCTCTGAATGGACAACCAATTTCCTCTCATCCACTCATATCCAGATTTATGAGAGGTCTTCTATTAACCAAACCTTCCATTAAGCCACCACCGGTGGCATGGGATCTAAATCTAGTTCTCGGGCTGCTCATGAAGCTGCCTTTTGAGCCTTTAGACACTACAACCCTCAGGTTTTTGACCTGGAAGGTCATCTTCCTAATTGCAATCACCTCTGCACATCGCATTAGTGAACTGCAAGCTTTAGTGGCTAATCCGCCTTATACTAGGTTTCACCATGATAAGGTTGTTCTTAGAACTCATCCACACTTTATGCCAAAGGTGGTTTCGCCTTTTCATTTAAATCAATCAATTTATCTTCCTGTATTTTTTCCCGAGGCCTCATGCCTCTAATGCAGAAAGAAACCTTCATAGTTTGGATTGTAAAAGGGCCTTAGCCTTTTACCTACAGGGAACACAGCAACCTAGAAAGTCCTCACAAATTTTTATAGCTTTTGACCCTAGTCATTTCGGAAAACCGGCCTCCAAAAGAACTTTATCTAAACGGATTGCCCAATGCATATCCTTCACTTATGAGAGTAAGGGTCTTCCTCTTCAGAACGATGTCACAGCTCTTAACGTAAGAGCCATGGCAACTTCCATGGCTAATCTCCACTCTGTGTCTATCGATGACATTTGTCGAGCAGCCACCTGTGCTTCACAGCCCACTACTGCCTGGATAAAGCCTCCCGTCGGGATGCCTTCTTTGGCCAAGCTGTTCTTCAAAATCTCTTTCAGACCTAATTCAACTCCTCCCCACCAACCCTGGTGGAATTCCCACCTTTCCAGGGTGGCACCTTCCTGGGGCTATCTCCCTGGCATCTTCAGCTAGGGAGTCCCCATATGTGAAGACTACATTCCTGCTTGCTCCTGGAGATAGCGTAGTTACTCACCTGTAACAGGTGAGCTCCGGGAACAGCAGTAATTTAGTCTTCACAACCCACCCACCTCCCCTAGGAGTTGTCTGTCTCTTTCCTCTCTCCCTCTATCCTTTTCACTCATCTACAAACTTAACTTAAGAGGGACAATTGGAAAGACGGGAAGGCAGCGCCCATGTGCTGAGGAATGCTCCCAAAAGCTTTCCTATTGGACGCTGGGGCGCGTTCCCGCGCAGGCTCTGTCGGTACCAATGATACCCATATGTGAAGACTAAATTCCTGCTGTTCCTGGAGATCACCTGTTACAGGTGAGTAACTACGCTTTGAGACCATTTGGTTCATGAGTACATTGTCTGTATCAGATATCATGTGCATAACCGAAACATGGTTCTCAATGTCCTGGTTCTGTATGTAGTCTACGATGGTGTGGAACTTGTTCCGTATGGAACGGGCATTGACTAGTGCACAGGAGAGTGTGGTGCCTTGTGGTGGTATGATATTGGATATTTTGTCATTGCTAGTAGAGCTTACTTGTATTAATCTTCAAGGTCTGTTGTGGTGCTTAGCATATGTATTCACCTGTGTCCTGTAGGTTGCATGTCTCCCTGTTTGTATAATTGGTATTTGGTGCGGGTGAGATGGTAATTTTGGTTTCTCCTTCATGTGTGTGACCATTTTGGAGGAGTAAGAGGAGCAGGAGTAGTCTGAGTGGTATTTTGCTATCCATTCTGCTTGTGTATGGCTAGGGTAGGTTGTGTAGTAAGTAATGAATTTTGATTCTTTATACCCGCTCACAAACACTTCTATCTAATCACTGCATGCTAACCCCCCCCCCCCCCACCCACCCTATCACAAACTTGAATCATTTGATGTGAATACCGCCTTGATTTTAGGATAAGGCAGGATACAAATCCATTTAAATAAATAAATAAATGTACAGCAGAAAGGTTGCAGCCAAGGCCTCGAAGATCTGCCTCACATGCACATAATCTAAGGTAGTAGACAGCTTCCTAGATTGTAGCATAGTCGCTGTTACCACTGGGGCAAACCCCCATCTTGACCATGCCCGTTCAAAGGCCTTGCCATAAGCAAGAACCAATTCGCTTGAGGCATCAAAACCAGACCCTAGAACAAAAGGTTCATCGTGTGGGTAGCCACCAGGGTTGCACCCCCAGCAACCGCCTGAGGTCCGCATACCAAGGCTGCCATGGCCAATCCAGTGCAATGAGACTCACCCGGCCCATTGTGAGCCTTGATTTTCCACAACAAGAGTCCCCCCATCAGCCAGGCTTGAGCGAGAGCGTCAAGGCTTTCTGACGTGTGCTCTTTGTGCTTGCTGAAGAACATGCTCATCTTGGCATTGTCCTGTGTTGCCATGAGGTCCATGACTGGCTGACCCCACTGCAGGGTGGTGATGTGGAACACTGCTGCATTCAACTCCCATTTGCCTGGGTCCAACTGGTGCATTCTCAAAATCCGCCTAGACATTGTCCTCGCCGGCCACATGGGCCGCTGACAGGGCTATCAGGTTCTTTTCTGTCCATGCCATGATGGCTTGGCTCTGCTCCAATAGTGTTGCACTGCCTGTACCCCCCTGTCAGTTTATGTAGGCCACCGTGGTGGCATTGTCAGAGCAGACCCATACTACCACCTTCACAACCAACGGGAGGAAGTATTGTAGGGCCAGAAAATACTGCCCTTATCTCTAATTTATTGATGGACTATGAGCTCTCCTTTAAAGTCTACTGACCTTGCATCACTTGTGATAGGCAGTGTACTCCCCAGCGTCACTAAAATCCAAATCAGACACTCCAATGGCACTGCAGTCACCACTGTAGACACTTCCGTGCCTCTTCCAGACACACCAACTGTCACATCACGAACTGTGACTGCGGAGCCCAGTGAGAACAGTGGATGCAGGTGGGCCCTGGCCAGGGCACGAGGTCCAGGGCTACTGCCATAGAACCCAACAGCTGCAGATAAGACCACACTGCTGGTGCCGGTCTGCTCAAAAATCTCCAGACCTGCATCTGTAACTTGTGTATTCCGTCCTCAGGAAGCGAGACAAAGCCCGCCCCATATCGAAATGGACCCTAGATAGACCAGGTGTTGCATTGTGTGAAGCAGACTCTTAGACAAATTGACCACCCAGTTGAGGTTCTGTAAGACATCAATTACCCATGACATTGCAGCGACAGACTCCTCCTTCAACTTTGCTCTGATGAGCCAGTCATCCAGGTACAAGTGCACCAAGATGCCTCTTGCCACAAGGCTGCTGCCACTGCCACGACCTTGGTAAACATGTGCAGGGTGGTGGCCAGACCAAAGAGCAATGCCCAGAACTGAAATTGACCCATTGTGACTGCAAACCAGAGGTACTGCTGATGTTAGAGTTGAATAGGGATGTGCAGATAGTCCTCCATAAGGTCCAAAATGGTTATGTACTCCCCTTGCCGCATCGCCAGGATAAGACTGCAAGGTCTCCATTTGGAAATATGGAATACGCAATGCCCAATTGATGTACTTTAGATCTAGGATGGGATGGAAGCTCCCCTCCTTGGGCACCACAAAGTAGATGGCGTATCGCCCAGACACGGCCTGGTCTGACAGCACCGGCACTATGGCCTCCAGCTGCAGCAGCCTGCTGAGGGTTTCCCGGACAGCTTCTGCTTTCTGTGGTGCTTTGCAGGGTGAGCAGACAAAGGACTTGTGTAGAGGTCTAGCGAATTAGAGAGCATACCTGTCCCAAATAATCTTCAAGACACACTGGTTGGATGTGATGCTGGCTCAGGTGGAATAGAACTGTTTCAACCGACTGCTCACTGGCACCTCTCCTGGGTACCTCTAGTTTCATTGGGGCATTTTGTTTTGCCCCAGAGATGCGGGGTAATAAACCCCAGTCCAAACGCCTGGAACCCTGAAAGAACTGTCTGTGTGCTGCAAAGTGGCCCCTTTGATAAGAGGTGAAACGTGCCCCTCTCAACCTCCAAAAGTGCCTGGATTGTCCTCATGGGGGAGTCCCCCTGCCTTTGGTCATTTAGGCTTATCTTCCGGTAATCGGCCTCCCTTGGAGTCTCCCAAGTCCTTCACAATCTTTTCCAGCGCCTCTGCCTGTGATCGTGAAAATGTTATGACTGACCTCGCTCTGCCGAAAACACAGCCAGCACAGCATTACTGAAGAGGCATTGCGACTGCCTGCACAAAAAAATACAAGCTGCTGATTGTGGTCACATGCTCTTTTTTCCCCACCCACCTTGAATGGACTGACCATGAAGAAGGGAGAAACAGCTGATCTTACCTGATGGGGCTCCCGAGAAGCACTGCAGTCCTCGGCACAGTAGGAAACCACATTCTGCCTAAAACAGAGCCTGCCAGCAATTCTGCTTCCCTCGGGTCCTAAACTCCACCTATAAGAAGTATAGCACTAGTTAAACAATAGGGAACCCAGCCACCTGTAGCCAACAGGAATTTTGGGAGACCCTGCTGAGGGGGGGAAGGGACCTGGGCAGCTCCTTGAACCCCTGAGGGGCTGAAGGATGGAAGGCAGGCCCTGCCCACACTGTCTGCCCTACTGCCACTACCTAAGCCACTAAATTACACACTTTACCTGATTGCTTGCTGTGATACCACCTTGATTATTAAGATAAGGCGGTTTAGAAATACTGTTAAATAAATAAATAAAATAAAAATAAATGCGCAGGATGTCAAGTTCCCTGCCAAAAGGTCTCTGTTTTGTGCTTTCCTTCTGTTTTGGTTTGGGTTTTTTTGTTTTGTTTGTTTAACCCCCAGAAATGAGGAGTCCTAATTGTCCCTACATCAAGTCCACTGGGAAAGCTTGCCCCTCAGCTGCTGAGACTGGAGGCTGAGGCTCAAGGAGCTACTCTTCTACTGGAATATCAGAATCCTGACATGCTCAGTTCTCAGCTGCTGGAGGATGGTAACTCCCAAGCGTATCTAGAATGGCCTGGAGGGACTCTTAGGAAACACATGCAGGGCTGTACAGCGATAAATACTCAGGTGCGACATGTTGGTCTCCCAAGAGCTTACAATCTAAGTGGTTAGCTGAAGCAGTGGGAGAGAAAATGGCTTTCCTGAAGCCATGAGGACTGAGTGTGGCAGAAGCAGGATTTGAACCCTAAGCTTCCCTAGTACTTGGTCCCATGCTCTAACCACTAGACCACTTCCTCTCTTATTGCAGTCAGAGCAGGGAATATTATTTCCATGTTAGGTAAACTAGTGAAAGCATGGGTGCTTCTGCTCATGTATGACTATCACTACTGTGGTAATAAGGAAATACTTTGTCTAAACAGATTCATATTTAACATTACATTCTACAGAAGAGCAGCAGAAGTGATATAGAAACATGACAGAAAAAGATCACATGGCCTATCTAGTCTGTCCTTCCATATCAACTACAACAGTCCCCTTTTTACCTTTAGAGATCCTCTGTGTTTGTCCCATGCTTTTTTGAATTCAGTTACTGTCCTCATCTCTACCACCTCCACTGGGAGACTATTCCACGGATCCCACTACTCTTTCCGTAAAGAAATATTTCCGCATATCACTCCTGAATCTATCTCCCCTCATCCCATGTCCCCTCGTAGCAGAACTTGCTTTCAATTGAAAGAGGCTCTCTCCCTGAACATTTATGCCACGGAGGTATTTAAACATCTCAATCATATCACCTCTATCCCGCCTTTCCTCTAAGGTGTACATATTAAGATCCTTCAATCTGTCCTCATATGCTTTATAATGAAGACCACTAATCATTTTAGTAGCCACCCTCTGCACCGACTCCATCCTGTTCACATCCTTTTGAAGGTGCGGTCTCCAGAATTGCACACTATACTCCAAATGAGGTCGCACCAAAGACTTAGAGAGAGGCATTATCACCTCCTTTTTTCTGCTAGCCATTCCTCTCTGTATGCACCCAAGCATCCTTTTAGCTTTTGCCGTTGCCTTTTCTACCTGTTTAGCTACTTTAAGATCATCAGACACAACCACGCCTAGGTCCTGCTCTTCTTTAGTGGACAAAAGTACTTCACCCCCTATACTATATTGCTCCCTTGGATTGCTGCAGCCCAAATGCATGACCTTACATTTTTTAACATTAAATCCCAGCTGCCAAATTCTAGACCATATAGTTGGAACAAACAAGGATATTTTGTTTATATCAGCTGTCACCAACTGTATATTGCCCCTTATTTACACCATGCTGCTGGCTCCATGTCATGAGGTAAAATGAGGACGTGCTCCATTAAACCTCATTTCTTCTGTAAACTTGTACTGTCTTAGTGCAACTGGATCTACACATACACAGATGCAGTGGTGTAAACCCAGGAATGGCTCAGCATATCCCTTATAACGTGGAGCTTTCCTGGTTTTTAGTCCACATTTCTAGGATGTCCCCATAAGTGGCAGCTCTTCTGTAATGGTACCATCCTCTGCGATGCTGTTAGGGCTACTTCCTGTATGAAAGGAAAGACGCAGTTTAACAGGCAGCTATGTAACGAAAGCAGAGAGCTACAGACAAGGTGATAGAACCAATCCTAAATGGCTTTGGAAACTCCAAGTCCCTGTGCTGCTCACCATGTCACTGTTAGGCATGTTTTTCCAACTTTCTTATAAACATCATTTTGAATGTATATGTACTTCATAATCCTTGTTTCTTTGAGGACAGCAATAGGATAGGCCTCTAGTGCCATGTCCCATCCTGAAGGAGATGATCAACAAACCCCCAAGGTTCCGTTATAACATAAGCTGGCGTTTAGGACTATTTGTGCTTTGTTGTAAGTTTGTCCCATAAAGTAGAATAATAGAGGTTGTCTGTTATCGATTACTTTTTGGTGTGTGTAAAATGTTCCCCTTATCTTCCTAGACTCCAACTCTAGTGTGCAGGGTCATCCTCCTGTCGAACTGCACAATCAACTGACACTGGACCCTGAGACTAGCACAGAGAGCACAGCTCTGTGACACTGGCTGCAACACTCCATGGTTTAACTCTTCCCATCCCTGACAGGGGCAGGAAAACAGCTGGACCTTTTCTTTTCAAGATTAAGCAGTGAAGAGCTACTTTTGGAGGAAAGGAGCTGGGAAACGGTGACCCAGCATCTTCTGGAGGAAGAGGAGAGATGCCCAAAAGAAGATTAATGACCTGTGTCTTGAAAATAAGTTTAGAAAAACTGGGATGGGAAGAGTTTGTGGTAGACACTGGTGGGACTGCCATTCTCCACACTACAGGAAGTCCCTACAAATCTACATAATGGCTAAATGTTAAGCATGGATTTTGAAAATCATCTTAAAAGCCACTACTAAAAGTGGACTTTAAGCTTGACTTGTGTGCTGCATTCAATGAAGACATTCCAATGTTCACTTTCTCCACGTTAGGATTCTGATGAAGTGAAGTTGGAGGGTGGGTTGCCTAAATATAAACCAAAACTCCTCTTCCTTTCCCTTTAATATGCAGGTGGTGACTGCTGGACATCAGTCACCATTGATGATGTTGAGCTCTTTTGGTGCCTTGTTTAATTCTTCTATGAGAGATGGAATGTGTTTTTGCTTGTATTTTTTTAGTAATTATTTTGTTGAATGCCCTGAAATTTTGGGGAATGTTTTGCCTTCTCAAACATACTATTTTCATGTTTGTTCTCTACTGGGAAACATTTTGCCACTATGTGGAGGGAAGTCTTGCTTTACATTCTTTTCATTACATTTTGGATGTAGGTGGCTCATAAGATTTGAGTCTTGGCCATCTAAAAATCACTATTCATTTAAATTTTTAATTTTTTTCTTTATCCCTTTTCAAACTTTAGGTTATATTTACACAGTTCCTCTTTGTAAGCATGTTTGGATGTGAGAATGAATGAGATCATGGGCAGAGGAGGGAGATGTCATAATATTCTTATAGTATTAAGTTAGACACAGATGGCTTAACCTGTGTGGCAGTTCCTCTCTGGAGGCTCACTTTGCATGTGGAGTAAAGCAAAAATCTATGTCCTTTTCCATTCATGGAGGCTGTTACTTGAAGAGAATCTCGATTAAGATTAATTTTTAATAAGGTGTGTGCACTGCAGTGGGCCCTGAATAGTATGTCACAAGAGATGCTGGAAGAGGACATGTTTTGTAATTCTGCACTGTCATATTTAAGTTTGGTTCTTTCCCTGCACAGTAGCTGATGGTACTGAGGGCCTAATGCCTGTCCTGTTTTTACATTTTTTTTTCTTCCCCTCATTCTTAATGCATTGTGCGAGTCCCATGTCAAACTCCTGCCTTTCAGTCTCCATGAAGCACATTTCCCAGTCAGTTTTATCTAACAAATATTTTGACAAATGCCATTTTATAAGGAAGCAATATATCATGTGTAAAGTAGTACTTTCATGTTTACTGAGCTAGAATGGAATTTCTAAAGACAAAAAGCTTCATTTAACATGCTTTATATCTTATTAACAATAAAGATAAGTTAAATGTAAAATGGTTATTGAAAAAACGTCCACATTTTTGTTCATATATCACACACATACTTCTGTGGGAGGGATTATGTAAGCTTTGTATTTGGGCTTTGGAGTTGATAAGAGTGATCTTGGAGACATCAGTTCTTGTATTCAGTTTGGTTGCTGGAAGATGATCAGATTTCAAAGCAATGAAAATTGCCAGGTATATTTGGGTCCATAATGAGACCCCTTGGTCAATGGCTTCTTAAAACACCAATCACAGCATTTAAAAAAAATGCTGACTGCATATAATTCAGCCACTCTGTGTATGTATAGCCAAGCAGTTTCCTTTAAAAATATTGAAAGTAAAGTGCTTAGCTCTATCTGTAGAATACTTACTGCTGGTAGCCATATGCACAGCGGTGATACTCCTGCCCCTATCTGTATGTATGGCTAAGCAGTTTATTTTTCAGTGTTTCTAAACTAAACCGCTTTGCTAGATGTATAGTTTGGCCTTGCTTCACATGAGCTAGATGGGTAGCGCTGAAGTGGTTAAAGCAATTTTTGCTAGCAGTATCTCTATAGATGAATTGAAAATCAGCAGTCAAAGGAATTGTTTACTGGCAGCTGGTAAATGTGTAGTTCCATAAAGCTGCTTATATAGATTGAGATGAATATTTTCAGAGTAAATGCTGTGATGTTAGGAACTAGGATAGCCTGATTAGCAAGGGTGCAGGGTACCTAGACCTGCAGGTTTTGGATAAGACAGCAAAAAAAAAAGGTCAGGCTGATGCTGACTTAGACTTAATAGGTTTAGGGATGGAGTTACTAAAGTGTGTTAAGGGGGAAAAAATTGCCAAATAACATCTGTTAAATGCACAGAATCATGTGGTATTTTAGTGCAACGCAAGCTACATCATGAGATGGAGGAGTTACTCCCTTCCCCAACACTTACTAAGCATCTCCATGCTGTCTAGTAAATGCAATGCAATGTGTGCCTTCGAGTCAGTCCTGACTCCTGGCGACCCAGAAGCTCCTGGGTTTTCTTGGCAGTGTCACCGGAAGTAGATTGCCAGGCCTTTCTTCCGAGGCAATGGAGGGTTAAGTGACTTGCCCAAGGCTACAAGGAGTGCTAGCAGGAATTGAACCCTGGTTGCTTGGTTACCAAGCCAGTGCTCTAACCACTAGGCTACTCCTCCACTATCATTGCAGGAATATCTCCGGGTTCCTTTCTCATGCTTCGCTGGACTCCTTCCGGTCGGTCGGTCAGCAGAGCCTCTGCTGTTGCCATTAGAGCACGCCGCACGGCATGGTTGCAGGCGTCCGAGTTGTGTAGGCGGGCACAGCACATCCTGGGTAATTCTCCATGCGACGGAGATCACCTCTTCAATAGCGAAGCCTTACGTCAGGTCGCACAGTGCTTCGCTAACCTTTCCAGAGTTAGCAGCCAGCTTAGGGCCTGGCTTCCCCCCGGTGGTGGTAAACGCCCCTCCAGACCCCCCTTCCCTAGGAAGAGGAAATGTCAGCCCTCCGCCCACCCTCCAGGCGCGCCCAAGCAAGGGACCTCTCACCCCGGGTTGATGTCCCCGGGCCCGCGCCAGGACTCTCATACTAAGCATTTTTAGGCTCAGGTGGGCGGCTGCCTGCACTTAACCTCCTTACCAGAAGTTTTGATTAGAGCTCTACTCTGGGGCTCGTCCAGTTGGAAAATGGTTCGGGGACTTATCTAGGGGTTCAGGTCTTCTCCTCCGTGGGAAAGGGAGACCACCTTACGCCGTGATCGCTATGGCCCACGGTCACCCTACTTACTCTTCGGTATGTCCCCGAACCCCTCTCAGCCAGTATCCTCTTGCTGATTGTTTCCGTACTGGAATTCCCCTCCAGCCGCTATAGTCCCCCTATACTCACCAGGGACTATACCCTCATGTCCCCCGATTGTGCGGGGGACAATTTCTAGGTGCAGGTCCTGGGGACACATTAGGACCTCCAACCCCTGCGGCTTTCTACCGGACTGATGATATCCTCCGTCCCCTGCGCTACCGCGCTCTTAGCTTGCTGATCTGCCCTTGCCCTCCCGGAAAGATCCCTCCCCTGACGGATCTTGCAACCACCTCTCCAGGTGGACGGTCTGGGGATCGATGGCAGATCCGCCTTACCTGAGTGCTGCTCATGGAGGCAGGCCCCCTGGCATGCCGGCGTTAGTACCGGAGGGGGCGTCCCCATGTCTACCGGCTTACATAGTAACATAGTAGTTGATGGCAGATAAAGACCAGCATGGTCCATCCAGTCTGCCCAGCAAGATGGCAAGAGTAGGTGCACCTGTCGCTCCGTGCAGGCCACCCCTCCCCATATCCTTGTTCAGGGGTAAACCCACCACTCCATATAGGACACCCCTATTTGTTGAGACGTTATATGGTTCAGAAGTTAGATGGTACCGTTTATTTTGGTTTTTTTCCTATTTCTGTAAAGGGATGCTCTGTGTTTGTCCCATGCCTAGATATAGATATACTTAGATATACTAGATATCACCTGCTTGGCAGGTGCCTTTGGGGGAACCCCACAGCACCTGTGTCTACTGCCTTTTTCCCCCTATGGCTGGTACTCATCCCCCCCCTCCCCCCGGCTGCCTATTCCCCGATCGGCCGCAGCCTGGTGGTACCCTACTGCTGTGAAGTCAACAGTCCGCTTTTTCAGTTAGGTCCTCCTCCCGGAGGTCAGGACCCTTGTCTCCCTATCTCTCGCTAGGGCAGACTGTGTACCCCTTCTGCTCCGGGGTACACCTCTACTCTTCTCCGGGATAGGCTCTCTAATTCGGCCTGTCTTCCACTGCTGGTCCTCTGAGTTATGGACTCTACTCCTAAGGGAGTGCTCAGCTTGCTGTGAGCCCCCTGGAAGACCTGCTGTCCTTCTCTTGACCCAGCTGACGCCTGGATCCTATGGCCTTCCGGATTTGGAACTTCCTCCTCACTGCGGTGAAGTTTCCTTGATGACCTCGCTACTGTGTCTACAGTGCCTTCATCACAGGACTACTTCCGACAACCCGGTGGGTAAGCAGTACAGGGTTCTAAACCATTAATTCATTAAAACTTAATGGCTGGTAAGCTCTGTATGGTACTAGGTCATTTACTCATTACATACTTAATGATTCTCTTCATGCACCCCTCTGACTACTCCCGTAGCCTGGGGATTTTTTTGCTGTATCCTAATGGTACCTGTTCTGCACTCTAAAGACTTGCCTCCGTAGTCTTTGGATTTGCTGTTCCTCTATTCAACTCCTGCCCTCCATCCCTCAGGGGATGCCGGAGATTCAGGCTGGGCAAATGCCATCCCATCGGGGCTGCGCTTATGGGATCTCCCTGGGCATCCTAAACTAGGGAGTCCCCATGTGTGAAGACTCATTCCTGCTTGTTCCTGGAGATAGCACAGTTACTTACCTGTAACAGGTGATCTCTGGAACAGCAGGAATTAGTCTTCACAACCCGCCCACCTCCCCTGGGAGTTGTATCTCTCTTTTTCTCTATTCCTCCCTCTCCTCTCCTTCCGGCTCAGCTATGAAACTCAACTGGGGAGAGGCAGTAGGAAGGATGGGAAGCCACTGCGCAGGCGTGGGGGATGCTCCCAAAGGCTTTCTGATTGAATGCTGGGGAGCATTCCTGTGCGGGCTCCGTCGGCGACGTCTCCCACATGTGAAGACTAATTCCTGCTGTTCCGGAGATCACCTGTTATAGGTAAGTAACTGTGCTTTTCCCACTTGCATGAGGCTGGTCTCCGTAGCACGGTCTGTCATTGGTTTCACTCCTATCTTTCCTCCTGGTCTTATGCTGTTCTCTCTCAATCCACACCAATGGTTTCCTCTGATCCTTTTCCTCTGCTCTGTGGGGTACCTCAAGGCTTCGTACTGGTACCTTATTTATTTATTTTTTATTTAACACTTATTTATATACCGCATCTTCCAGCGATCAGTTGCGGTGTACAATCAACAACAGTCAACAATGCAGAGCTTGTTTTACATAGAACAATAATAACTTTTTACATAGAACATCTTAACTTGTACAACAAAGGGTTTAAAAACTAAGCAGAATACTTCAGTAATTCAACTAACACAGATTGTATAACAGTTAAAACAAAAGTACTGTCCCTATAACATGGCAGATTATGACAGTTGTAACTATATACAAGTAGGGTTTCAATGCATAAGAATGGGGTGAATTATACATTTAAGTTTTGTATGTATTGTTTGTAGTAGGGAGTATAAGCTTGCTTTTGGGTAGGTTTCCTTTCCTTTTCAATATCTTCTTAGCACCCCTTGCTCTTCTGGTACAACAATTTGGGATGTCTGCTTTCTATTATGCTGATGATCTTGTTCTACACCACACCTCCCCTCTTCACCCTGATCTCTCCCCCCTTAATTCCTGTCTTTTTGCTGTTGCTGAATGGCTTACCACTAATTGTCTGCATTTAAACTTAACTAAAACACTTGCTATCTGGTTCACTCATGGAAGTCCTCTTCCGCTGGAACCCCCATCCCTTTGGTTTCCTGTTTTCGCTATCTAGGTGTTATCTTTGATCTTTCTTTTTGGGACCATATCTTTTATTACTAAAACCACCTCCTTTCTTTGTCAGATCTGTGCTGTTTGACCCTTTCTTACTGTACAAGCCCTTACCACTCTTAAGCTGTCCTTTGTTATGCCATCTATTGATTTTTGTAACTCTGTTCTTGTCGGTCGTCTCTAGTCACAGAAAACTGCCTTAACTAACATGTTACATAGGAGTGGAGGGAATGTCTTAATGGTTAGAACCAAAGAAGCCAGGTTTAAATTCTACAGCTGTTCCTTGTGATTCTGAGCAATTCTCTTAACCTGCTGTTGCCTCAGGTACAAACTTAAATTGTAAGCCCTTTGGGGACAGGGAAATGTCTACTATATAAAATATAACTTAAATGCATGTCATCGATGCTCAAAACACAGTCTCACCCAGGCATTCAGCACCAAGTTTAGATACCACTGGGGAACCACCAGCCTGAGAAGTGGGCAGATCTGAATGACTCTGCAGAAAACATCTGCATGGGCTGTAAATCCAGTAACGTGAACCTTTAAGGAATTTTTATTGTTTATTCCTTCTCATATGCTGCCCTTTGTTTTGGACATACAGAATGTTTAACAGAGATTCAAAGTAAAAATAAAAGGAACCCCAGTAGTTATAGGAAAGTAACATAAAACAAACCAGTTATAAAAACAACTCACTTAAGTCAGAATAGTACATAGATAACATGCTGTATAATATTCATTTTTATCAGCCAGTCATGCCTGTAGAAAGGTTACAAGATAAGTTACCCCCCCCCCCCTCCCGTGTCCATGGTTTTGATCTGTAAGGTTTATTCAGAATTGCCTATCCTGGACAATGCCAACCAATCTGTAGGGGAGGTTATAAAGTAGCAAATATATAGATAAATACTTGATATGTCCAAGGGCATTCACTACTTTTCCCCAAGGTTCTATAGGTTCTTCTGGCAAATAAACCACATGATATAAAGAACAAACCCTGTGTTTATATAGAAATTACAGATTTATCCTAAATTAGTTTTCTGAGGTAACAGGTTATGGAGCCCTATGACTATAATTACCAAGATAATCACTTTTTATTAACCAATGTCATTAATTTGCTCTGCATTCAAATGTATATTATCTGTCTAAGCTAGCCCCAACCTCAAGGGGGCGGGGAGGAAATTAAGGAACAGTACCTTAGCTCTTGCCAGCACACTTCTAGCTATGTCCGAGAAGTCTCAGGAACAGAAGAAGTCCAAAGTATGGCAGAGGTCCAACATCAGCTACAGGCAGTAGAGCCAAGCCACATGATGATACTGAGCTGCAGGTCTGTGGGAGAGATTCACTCCTTCCCGAGGTTAGTCTTTGAGGCAGAAGGGCTAAGGGCTGCAGAAAACAAACTGCCAGTCCGCTAAGTTAGAGTTCCCAAGCGGTATATCAAAAGTTCTGCAAGTCTAGAAATGCCCAGAAGTGTGTGTAGAAAAAGTCCCTTTCTGAGTCCAGTGATGAATACTTTTTCCTGATCACCTCGTCATGGCACAATGATTAGCTGGTCTCAGATACTGTTTGTCAAGTTCAGCGAATCCTTCACTGGCTCCCTATTAAATTTCGCATTCACTTTGAAGTCCTTTCACTTGTCCACCAGGTTCTTTACACTCACTCGCTTCAATATCTGGCCAACCTTATTTACTTTCACACCCCTACACACACTTTACGATCATTGCATCTTAATCGCTTACATCTTCCCTCCCCTTCACGTGCCCATCTTCAGTCCACTTGCTCCTCTGCCTTCTTTTTCATCTGTCCCACCCTTTGGAACTCCTTACCCTCCTCTCTGACTTGAACAGCGGCACACCACCTTTAAGAGCAGTCTGAAAACCCACCTCCCTGTTCCCCCTCTCGTATGAATCTGCTGTTTTGCTTTCCTATCCATTATTGTAACTTCCTTTCCACTTTCTGCTATTGGCTTTCTGTATTTTTATTTTATGTAAACTGCTTTGATGTTATTGTTTAGCGGTATATAAAGTAAATAAACAAACAGTGGTTATGTGGTTCTTTCTCTAAACAAAGGTCCATGGTGCAAGAAAGATGCTGGTATGCAGGTGCATACATTGTGGCAAATCCTAGGCCCAGTGGCAGTCACTGGATGAAAGCGAGTTCTCTAGCACGTAGGCATGAACAATGATTCTGCTGAATTGCTTGATCTGCAGGGTTTAATGCTGGTACAGCTGACAGAGTTCCATCTTGTAACAGGAAGCCATGCTCTTTGGTTCAGGCTTTAATTTCTGAACAAGCAGCAGACCTATAGATCATACCCAATGGGCCACGTGCAACAAGTCAAATGGATGATCAGATGTCCAACCTATTCAAACAACCTCAAGGATCCCCACTTTCCGCAATGTTGTTTAACACATACCTACAACCATTTGCAACATCATCCAAAGACGTAACATAATGTACCACATCTATGCAGATGACAATGTTATATGCGCCATCTCCACAAAACCCCAGTATACACAATGAAAAGCTGCTTCAAAGCAGTGACAAGCTGGCTATCAGACCACCACCTCTCTCAATAAACTACAACTAGATGGAGATCCTCCACATAACCAAAGATCCATCAGTCATCCCACCACCAACACTGAGGATTGCTGATATTGACCTTGAAGAAAAACTGGAAGTCAAATACCTGGGAAACACCCTAGACCAGCGATGGCGAACCTATGGCACGAGTGCCAGCTGTGGCACGCGAAGGCCTTGCAGCTGGCACGCGGGAAGGTCGCACATTAAAAACAAAAAAAAAAGCTGCCCGCTGCCGCCGCGGCGGCATGGAGTGTCCCGCGGGGCTCCCTCTGCCCGGCGGGACTCTCCCGGCGCTGCTCAGCCCCTCTCTGCCGGCTTGCAGAGACGCGAAGGGAGAGTCTCCCTCGCGTCTCTGTTAAGCCCGCAGGGCTGATGGGAAATTTCCCATCTGCCCCTGCGGGCTTAAGAGAGACGCGAGGGAGACACTCTCTCCCTTCGCGTCTCTGCAAGCCGGCAGAGTGGGGCTGAGCAGCGCCGGGAGAGTCCCGCCGGGCAGAGGGAGCCCCGCGGGACACTCCATGCCGCCGCGGCGGCAGCGGGCAGCTTTTTTTTTTTTTTTATTGCCATGAGCCGAGGGAGGGGGGTTAAGACTGGCAATGGGCTAGGGAGGGAGAGAGAGGGGTTAAGACTGGCAATGGGCTAGGGAGGGAGGGGGGTTAAGACTGGCAATGGGCTAGGGAGGGAGGGAATTTAAGACTGGCAATGGGCTAGGGAGGGAGGGGGGTTGAGACTGGCAATGGGCTAGGGAGGGAGGGGGTTGAGACTGGAAGTGGGCTAGGGAGGGAGGAGGTTGATACTGGCAAAGGGCGAGGGAGGGAGGGAGGGGGTTGAGACTGGCATGGGGCTAGGGTGGGAGGTTAATACTAGCAATGGGCTAGGGAGGGAGGTTAAGACTGCAAATGGTATAGGGAGGGAGGGAGTTTAAGACTGGCAATGGGCTAGGGAGGGGGGAGGGGGGTTGAGACGCAATGGGCTAGGGAGGGAGGGGGGTTGAGACTGGCAATGGGCTAGGGAGGGGGGTTAAGACTGGCAGTGGGCTGGGGAGGGGGGTTAAGACGCAGTGGGCTATGGGGGGGGGTTAAGACTAGCAATGGGCTGTGGGCTAATGAGGGCTGGCAATGGGCTATGAGCTGATGAGGGCTGTCTGGAAATGGGGTGATGGGGGGTTAGGACTGGTAATGGGCTATGGGGGGGTTAAGACTGGTAGTGGGCTGATGGGGGTGTAGGACTGATAATGGGTTATGGGGGGCTAGGACAGGAAATGGGCTGATGGGGAGGGGTTAGGACTTGAGGTGGGCTGATGTGGTTAGGACTGGTAATGGGCTGTGGGCTGATGGGGGGGTTTAGGACTGGCAATGGGCTATGGGGGGCTGACTGGAAATGGGCTGATGGGGGGTTAGGACTGGTAAAGGGTTATAGGGGGGGGCTTAAACTGAAAATGGGGTGATGGGGGTTAGGACTGGAAGTTGATTGACGGGGGGCTAGGACTGGTAATGGGTTGGGGTGTTGCTAGGACTGGAAATGGGCTGAGTGGAAGGGGAGGCTTGAACTGCAAATAGCTGATGGGGAGGGGGCTTGGAATGGAAATGGGCTGTGAGGGAAGGGAGCTAGGACTGAAAATGGGCTGATGGAACAGCTAGGATAGGACTGGAAATGGGCTGTTGGGGGGAGCTAAGATTGGAAATGGGCTGTGGTGGGGGCTTGAATTGAAATGGACTCATGGAGGGGCTAGAACTGGAAGTAGGCTCATGGGGGGGCTTGGACTGGAATTGGGCTGAGTGGAGGGGAGCTATGATTTGACATGGGCTGATGGTGGGGCTAGGAAATGAGTAGAAATGGGCTGATGGGGGGGCTAGGATTGAAAATGAGCTGATGAAGGGACTTGGACTGGAAATGGGCTGATGCAGGGACTAGAAGGGAATGGATGCTGGGTGAGACTGGAACTAGAAGGGAGCTGATGTTGGGGGAGGATTAGAATGGGATGGGGCTGGGAGAGGGAAATGGAGAGGGAAAAAATATTTTGTGTAGGAGGGATGAAAAATCTACAATTGGCCAGGTATTGGGAGAGTAATTGGGGATTGAGGATGGAGGGGTAAAATTTGTGTGGATGAAATAGGAATGAGGAAAGAGCAAAAGGAGAAAGATTAGTATGTTAAAGCAGATGTAGAGAGAGAGAGAATGGAAAAAAAACTAGAAGAGAGAAGAAAGGACAAATGGACAGCAGACGATGGAGAGTTAGCAGAAAACATGAAGAAACCAGAAGAAGGTGGCTGGACCAATTGCAACTGAAAAAAAAATGCACAAAAGGTAGAAAGATATCTCTTTATTTTGAATTTATTAACTGGAATATGTCAGCTCTGGGAAATGTGCATCATTAACATCTGCGCTTTGTTTGGTACAAGAGGAAATTCCTATTTGACGTTGCCACTTGTTCTCTTTCCCCAGTATTCTCTGAAATGTATTGGTTTAATATTTGCAGTGTTGCCTTTTGATAGGTAGGGTATGGTGCTTTGTGAGTCCTGGTAATGCTGTCAGGATACGGCGGGTTTGCTATGGGTTCTAAATGGGCAGCGTTTGTAGTAGTTCCTAATGTGCCTGGAGGTTGGCACTGGATTATAGTAATGTAGAAATCTTTTAGTCTTTCTTTATCCATACACTCATTAAGAGACATGTTTACTAAAAGTTAGTGTATGGTAACATTATGCAAATATTTATGCAAATAAGACCACTTATGCAAATGACGTGCTGGCACTTTGAGGAAATTCTTTGGTTTTGTGCGGCAGTTTGGGCACTCGGGCTCAAAAAGGTTAGCCATCACTGCCCTAGACCAATGACTAAACTTACAAGCCCACATCAAGAAAACCACCAAAATAGCATACCATAAAATGAATATCTAATCTACGCTAATGCAATTTTATAGACCCCAAAGATCCCACACACTATAGTGGTTCTTACAGAAAGACATCAATTGAAAAAAAATTTAATAAACATTAGTGATAATTAGCCAATATCAAAACACTTGTGAAATTGGAGAAAGGAAAAGTGAGTTACAATATTTTTAAATTTAACCAATTAACTAACTTTTTTATAATAATTTGTTTTTAATTAAGATTAAACAACCCAGTCTTCAATCTCTTAAATTGATGAAAAGAAGGAATACATTTCAAGGTTTTAGGCAGATTTGACCAATGCTGCACCACTTGACAAGGAATAGTATGCATAAAGCATATTTTGGAACTAATATCTTTACATGATGGATATAGTAAAGTGTAAACTGATTATAAGCGCTTAGATCTACATATTGTTAATGGAAGCAATAAACTGGAAAAGCATTCAGGAACAAAGTCATTAAAAAATCTATATAAAAAAGTTAAAAATGTAAATCGAATCTGGCTAGAAACTTTCAACCAATGCAGTTTGTAAAAAAGAGGGGTTATTGCAGTGTATTATGATGCACCTACAATCAGATGAGTTGCCATATTTTGACACAACTGTAATAGATTAATCTGACACAGAACAATTCAGAAATAGCAGATTTCTGTAATCCAAACATGATAAAACAGAGCATTGGACCACGAGTGTGAAAGTGTTTTTGTTAGAAAAATAACCTCTCAATCTATGTAATTTTCATAGTTTACAGAAGAGTTTTGAAATGATCAAACTAACATAGGTTTCAAGTGTCAAATCTGCATGTAAGATTTTCAAAACAGATGAAGTTGTGACAGTGCACACACAAGCAATTATGGAACAGGTTTGTTGTTAATGCATATAACCTTTGTTTTAACAATATTTACTTGTAATTGTAATAATTTTGCCCAGTCTTCCAAGTTTACCAACATAGCATTAATAGTTTTATGGAAATACTTTGATGATATTTCTGTGGTGTTGATATTTTCTCCATCCTCTATGTATATGTACAATTTTAAATTACATAAGAACATAAGATATGCCATACTGGGTCAGACCAAGGTCCATCAAGCCCAGTATCCTCTTTCCAACAGTGGCCAATCTAGGTCATACGTACCTAGCAGTTTCCCCAAAAGATACAGGTTCCGCAATGCTTGTACTAGGTCAAGTATTGATATCCTGGGTCCCTTCTTAATAATGGTTTATGGACCTTTCCTCCAGGAACTTGTCCAAACCTACACTAACAGCCTTTACTACATCCTCCGGTAACAAATTCCAGAGTTTGATTACACGTTGAGTGAAAAAAATATTTTCTTTTATTAGTCTTAAATAGTTTACCCTGTAGCTTCATTGCATGTCCCCTAGTCTTTCTATATTCTGATAACGTAAACAATCGATCTACGTTTACCCGTTCCACTCCATTCATCATAGACTTCTATCATATCTCCCTCAGCCGTCTCTTTTCCAGGTTAAAGAGCCCTAACCTTTTTAGCCTTTCTTCATAGGAGTATCCTTCCATCCAATCAGGACTGACTCGAAGGCACAGATTGCATTGCATAGGAGTATCCTTCCATCCAATGTTTCCTCTAATTTTCTGTAGGCTGTGTGCGCATAAAATAGCTGTGCAGCTTTTGAAGGAAGGTTACATTTTTGTGCACCACATAACGACACTTGGAGTTATATACTTTAAAATTTGTCTACATGTCAGAATACAGTATGTACACCACATTGATTTTAATCAAATTAAATGAAAATAGACGATTACTAAATGAAGTGGAAATTTTCTAGTAATTACAATCACAACTTTTAAATTTTAAGACATCCGTGTTGTTTTCTATCAGAATCAGAACCGTAATTTTTGTGCGCTCTGTTGTAAAGTATGTGCGCGCGCGCACACAGCTTAGAGGGAACAGTGCTTCCATCCCCTTTACCATTTTGGTGGCTCTTCTCTGAACCTTTTCTAATAAAGCTATATCCTTTTTAAGATACGGTGACCAGAATTGCACATAATATTCAAGGTGCAGTCTCACCATGGAACGATATAGAGGCATTATAATATCTTTTGTTTTATTTTCCATTCCTTTCCTTATGATATCTAGCATTCTATTTGCTCTCTTGGCTGCCGCTGCACACTGGCCTGAGGGTTTTAACATGTTATACACAATGATGCCTAAATCTTTTTCCTGGGTGGTGGTTCCTAATGTGGAACCTTGCATTGTGTAACCATAGTTTGGGTTGTTCTTCCCTAGGTGCATAACTTTGCACTTGTCCACATTAAATTTCATATGCCATTTTGATGCCCAGTCTTCCAATTTATCAAGATCCTCTTGGGTTTTAACAACTTTAAATAGTTTTGTGTCATCTGCAAATATGATAACCTCACTCATTATTCCACTTTCCAGGTCATTTATGAATATCTTTATTTCTTCACTTGATAGACCGCTTTTGTCGAAACATTAAAGCGGTTTACAATAAAATAAAAGGTCAACACAGCTAAAACTATGGAAAGGAACACCGTAATGTAACAGGAAAGAAAAGAAAAGGACAGAGCAAAACAAATAAGACCAGGAACTTCAGGGGGTCAAGTAAAGGTAGACAAATCAAACGGGACAGAACAAAACGGAAACAGGACAAGACAAACACAACAAATAGCACAACGAATGGACCAACCGAAACTCAGGAAGGAACATCAGGAAGGAGGTCAAAGGCTTGCTGGAACAGATGGGTTTTCAATAATGTCTTGAACGTGGGATATGAGGGCTCTAAACGGAGGGAGGGTGGTAAGGTATTCCAAAGCAAGGGACTGAGAAAGAAAAAAGCCGAATGACGAGTTTGTTATATGTCAAAAAGCAGCGGACCCAGCAATTACTCAAACACATAACCATCATCAGATTGAAAAGAAGTGGTGACAAGGGGAAACTTTGTGGAACTCCACAATTAGCATTCTATTCAGCAGAAATGTCCTGACCTAGCTGCACCTGCTATCTCCCAGGAACTGCATAAAAGATAGAGAGACAGAGAGTAGGACTAAATGGCCAATTTTCCTAATGGAGAAAGGTGAATACTGGAGTACCCCAGAGATCTGTGCTGGGTCTGCTGCTTTTTAATATATTCATAAGTGACTTGGAAATGGGAACAACAAGTGAGGCAATCAAATTTGCATATGACACAAAATTATTCAAAAATGTTAAAACACAAGAGATTTGTGAAAATTGCAAGAGGACCTTAATAAATTGGAAAACTGGATGTTCAAATGGCAAATGAAATTTAATATGGACAAGTGCAAAGTTATGCGCCTAGGAAAGAACAACCTAAATTATGGTTACACAATGCAGGGTTCCACATTAGGAACCACCACCCAGGAAAATGATTTAGGTGTCATCATGAATAGCACATTGAAACCCTCTGTCCAGTGTACAGTGGTGGCCAAGAAAGCAAATAGAATGCTAGGAATCATAAGGAAAAGAATGGAAAATAAAACCAAGTATATTATAATGCCTCTGTATCGTTACATGGTGCGACTGCACCTCCAATATTGTGTGTAATTCTGGTAGCTATATCTTAAAGGATATAGCGGAATTTGAAAAGGTACAGAGAAGAGCCACCAAAATGGTAAAGGGGATGGAAGGATACACCTATTAGGAGAGGCTAAAAAGGCTAGAGCTCTTCAACCTGGAAAAGAGATGGTTGAGGGGAGATATAATAGAGGTCTATAAATTAATGAATGGAGTGGAATGGGTAAATGTAGATCGATTGTTTATACCATCAAAATGTAGAAAGACTAGGGGACATGCAATGAAGCTACAGTGTAACCCATATAAGACTAATAAGAGAAAATGTTTTTTTACTCAATGCATAATCAAACTCTGGAATTCATTACCAGAGGATGTAGTAAAAGCTGTTAGTGTAGCTGGGTCCAAAAAAAGGTTTGGACAAGTTCCTGGAGGAAGGTTTATAAACCATTATTTAAAGGGGGCCCAGGAAATCCACTGCTTGTCCCAATACAAGCATTGTGGTACATGTGTCTTCTGGGGAACCTGCTAAGTACTTGTGATCTAGATTGGCCACTATTGGAAACAGGATACTGGGCTTGATGGACCTTTGTTTGACCCAGTATGGCATATCTTATGTTCTTATAACTTCAAAACCCCCAGAAACCATTTATAAACTGTACCAGTAATCCCTATACATTCAAGTAGGAACATTAACATTTCATGATCTAACAGATCAAAAGCTGAGCTTAAGTCAAATTGCAAAATAATTGCTAAATTACCCTTAGCCAGAGCTTCATTTATATCAGAGATTAAAACTCCTAACAACAGTAATATTTTGAGCTTTCCTAAACCCAAATTGGTATGAGTTCAAAATGTTAAATCTATCCAAATGAAGTGCTAGCTGGTTCGCCACTATAGTTTCCAAAACTTTAATTAATAAAGATATATTAGCTATGGGACGAAAGTTTGTAACTTCGGCCATGCTTATCTTTCTATCTTTAGGAAGTGCTGTTAAGATAATATTTCCCAAGATTTCTGGATAAATACCTGCAGTCAAAAACTCAATCAATATTCCATATCCGAGCAACCAATCACCAGAAACAGAAGAACAGTAAATAGCAACACCCTTCATGTCCCGAGCAGCATGAGAAATCGTAACGCAAACACCACCAACAAAGCGTTCTCATTTACTGCACCAACACTCTGGAACCAACTGCCCTATGAGCTAAGAGCGAACAAAGACTTGAAGGACTTCAGGAAGAAGCTGAAGACTCACCTCTTTAGGACTCACTTCAACCTGACCTAGTCAGAGTATGGAATATACGTGTATATGGATACATGAAAAGCCTCCTCTCGTACGATCCAATGTAGATATGTAAAGTCTCCTCTTATACAATCAATGTAAAAATTGTAATTGTTTGTTGTGCCTCCCACCCCCCCTGAAATCAATGTATGTTTCAAATTCCGGCCTGTACAGCCGTTCCATTGTGTATAGAATACCGCTGCTGATCGCTGGAAGCAGCGGGATACAAGTGTACACTAAATAAATAAAAATAAAATAAATAAATAAATATCCTGAAATCTAAAGGGGCCGGCATAAAAAAGTATATTGGAAAAGAATCGGCGAAGGAAAGTTTCTTCACATCTCTATCAAAAATTTCATTAACCTCTTCGTAAAAAGGAATGGTAAAATCAGACCACAGAAAATCTGCTAAACAGTTATCCTGTATTTTGTCGCTTAAAAAATTCCACAACTTATCCAGCATCCATCCTTCATCAAAAGCCCTACATATATTCCTTACTTTTGGTTGAAAGTAATCCGCAAAATGTTGAGCCAAGAGATTTGGGTCTGGCCTTATTTTAATTTTGTCTCTTAGTAATAATGAGGTTATTTTAAACAAAGAATGTGGCTGTGAAGGAGCAATGGCAATTATTTATTTATTTAGACAGTTTTGTATACCACCTTATCCTTCAATCAAAGTGGTCACAACACAATTGGGGGATACATTTAACAGGAGGGGATATGAGACACATACACTAATACTTACAGGGAACATGGGCAATGGAGGGTTTGCCCAAGACCACAAGGAGACCTTCCGGCCTGAGGTTACTTGCCCCAACCACTAGGCCACTCCAATATAATCCTCCAAATTATATTTGCATAGTACTGTTTAAGAGTGTGACATTTCCTACTTGACCCCCAACCACTTCCGCACAGTATTTATTTATTTAACAGTTTTTCTATACTGCCTTATTTAATCAAGGCGGTTTACATTAAAACTTTGTTACAGAAAACTTGCATACAAAAACAATAAAACTTAAACGCAGAAACGTTTCTGTGGGGAACAGGAGGAGGGGGTAAGCTGATAGTGCTGAAAGCACAAGTTATGTACACTATGACAATTGGGAGGGGGTAAATGGGTAGTGCAGGAAGCACAACTTATGTACAATATGACATATAAACAGCTTGTGATGAGGTGTGGGTATGAGGCCGTAGGTTGACTGGGGTGTTAGGAGTGTTCATTGAAGTGCTCAATGAAGAGGAGGGTTTTGAGTTGTTTCCGGAAATCCTTTAAGTTTGTTGTTGACCTTAGCTTTTCTAGGAGAGAATTCCAAATAGCAGGGGCAGCAAGTGAAAGAGCCTTCGTGGTGGTGGATTTTTTGGCTTTTGTGAATAAGCTGGGGGTTGGTATGATGTTTTTGGTGCTGCTCCTGTTAGTCTTTTGCTGGCTTTGGTGTTGATGAGTTCCTGTAAAATTCCTGTTGACATGTTATTTTTTAATTTTAAATATGGTAAGAGCGGATTTGTATTTAGCGTGTGAGGTAATTGGTAACCAGTGCAGTTCGTACAGGAGGGGAGTGTTATATGGTCGTGTTGTGATGCTCCAATGGTGGTTCAAGCGGCAGTGTTTTGGACTAGTTGTAGGGGTAGGGTGGTTTGTTTGGGTAATCCTTGGAAGAGGGTATTACAGTAGTCCAATGCTGGTGTAATGATGGCCTGGCATACTGTATGGAAGTGGTCTTGACTGAGGAGAGGCTTTAGTCTTCGTATCATTGCAAGTTTGTAGAAGGCGGCCTTGGAGGTCTTATTGTTATGCGCTTGAAGAGTAAGATGTCTTGTCAAGTATCACTCCAAGGTACCGAACTTTGTTTCTTATTGTAATTGGTGTGCTGGCAATATTGATTGAGGTGGGAGGGGTGAATGTAGATTCCCATGTAATGATTGCTTCAGATTTTTTTATGTTGATGTTAAGGTGGTTGTTAGTAAGCCAGTTTGTCATTTCTTGGAGGCAAGTTGATATTGTGGTATAGTCTGGGGTATAAGCTATAATATCATCTGCATACATGGCAGATTGTATTTGTTGAATATCTTGCACACTTTCTGGGTTTTTTTAGTGCCATCAAGGCAGTGTTGACTCATACTGACCCAGCTACCTCTGTGTTTTCCTGGCAATGTACCACTGGAAGTAGATTGCCAGCCTTTTCTTCCAAGGCAATGGAGGGTAAAGTGACTTGCCCAAGGTCACAAGGAATGCAGTGGGAATCAAACCCTTGATCTTCTGGGTAGTAGGCAGTTGCTCTAACCACTAGGCTACTCCTCCACTCCATCTTGCACACTGGTTGTATGTAAATGTTAAAGAGAAGGGTAGACAGAGAGGACCCCTGAGCTGTGTGGAAAGGAGCTGAGGTGAGGTGACCAGATTTGACTCTGTTGTCTGTCTTTGAGGTATGACTGGAACCACTTGATGGTGGTGTCTTGGAGGCCAATCTTCACTAGGCACTTCAGCAGTATGTCATGGGAAACTGTGTCAAAGGCGGATGAGATGGCAGGCACTAATAACAGCTCCACCTAGACTATTGCAACTCAATCCTCTTATGCTTTGAGAAACACATGCTACACCCACTTCAATTGGCTCAGACATGGCAGTCCGCATAATCACAGGCACATCAAGGCATGACCACATCTCCCCAGTTCTCAAGCAACTACACTGGCTCCCTATAATACATGCATCAAATACAAAGCAAAATCAACATCTTCAAAGCCTTACACAACCAATCAGCAGATTACCTACACACCCTAATACAGGAAGTCCTCAACATCATATCAAGAAGGCAACCCAATCAAAACCTACTCAACATACCAGCACACAAAGCAAATGTCCCCAGGCAATATGCAACAGAACATAGAATATAAGAACATAACATAAGAACATAAGATATGCCATACTGGGTCAGACCAAGGTCCATCAAGCCCAGTATTCTGTTTCCAACAGTGGCCAATCTAGGTCATACATACCTAGCAGTTTCCCCAAGGGACACAGGTTCCACAATGCTTGTATTGGTTCAAGCATTGATATCCTGGGTCCCTTCTTAATAATGGTTTATGGACCTTTCCTCCAGGAACTTGTCCAAACCTTTTTTAAACCCAGCTACACTAACAGCCTTTACTACATCCTCCGGTAACAAATTCCAGAGTTTGATTACACGTTGAGTGAAAAAATATTTTCTTTTATTAGTCTTAAATAGTTTACCCTGTAGCTTCATTGCATGTCCCCTAGTCTTTCTATATTCTGATAAGGTAAACAATCGATCTACGTTTACCCGTTCCACTCCGTTCATTAATTTATAGACTTCTATCATATCTCCCCTCAGCCGTCTCTTTTCCAGGTTAAAGAGCCCCAACCTTTTTAGCCTTTCTTCATAGGAGTATCCTTCCATCCCCTTTACCATTTTGGTGGCTCTTCTCTGAACCTTTTCTAAAATCACTATATCCTTTTTAAGATACGGCGACCTGAATTGCACACAATATTCAAGGTGCGGTCTCACCATGGAACGATATAGAGGCATTATAATATCTTTTGTTTTATTTTCCATTCCTTTCCTTATCATACCTAGCATTCTATTTGCTCTCTTGGCCGCTGCTGCACACTGGGCCGAGGGTTTTAACATGGTATCCACAAGGACGCCTAAATCTTTTTCCTGGGTGGTGGTTCCTAATATGGAACTTTGCATCGTGTAACCATAGTTTGGGTTGTTCTTCCCTAGGTGCATAACCTTGCACTTGTCCACATTAAATTTCATCTGCCATTTTGATGCCCAGTCTTCCAATTTATCAAGATCCTCTTGCAATTTTCCACAATCCTCTTGGGTTTTAACAACTTTAAATAGTTTTGTGTCATCTGCAAATTTGATAACCTCACTCGTTATTCCACTTTCCAGGTCATTTATGAATATGTCAAAAAGCAGCGGACCCAGCACAGATCCCTGGCGTACACCACTATTCACCTTTCTCCATTGGGAAAATTGGCCAATTAGCCAAACCCTCTGCTTTCTATCTTTTAATCAGTTCCTGATCCACAATAGTACACTGCCTCCTATCCCATGACTCTTTAGTTTTGCCAAACGTCTCTGATGAGGGACCTTGTCAAAGGCTTTCTGAAAGTCCAGATACACAATATCAACCGACTCACCAGAAGATAAATGATAAATTGTCCAAGTGGGTTGTGGAACCTCTCTTGGAGTTATCTGTTATTAAGGCAGCAGAAAAAGTTAGGTCCTATAGATTGGAAAAGGACCGACAGACAATTAGGAGTGGTAATACTCAATTACTATCTGATAAGATGTCTTAAAAGAAATATTTGAGAAGATCGCAAAGGGGAAGAAAACTCTGTATGGAAACCACTTACTGGTGTAGGTATTGAAGAAAATCCTATGGGCTTAGAAAATAAGCCCTCCAGCTGAATAGTATTTCTCTTAGAGACTGAATGTCTCGACTAAGAGGGATAGAAAGTAATACAGAGTTGAGAAGACTTACAATTTGGTAAGTCTCTGAAGAGGTAAAGCCCCCTTGCAGTCAAAACTATGAGATATCCTCGTACAGAAAACTGTCCAGGTGAAGGACATAGCTTACCTTGTTGTTAGTTGTTACTCCTCTTTTTCCTTCCAAAAGGAGAGGAGAAACCTGTTACCTGTAGGGCATGTTTGTCCTCAATAGCTCTTGGAGCTAAAAGAATGGATTTCTCTTGTGGCAAGAGATTCATGCCTAGAGTCGAGGATTGAGTCAGTGTATCAGATATCTCAGCATGGATGAGATGAACTGTAGATGCATCTATTGATAAGAAGTAGGTTTACAGGTTCTAAACCTCAAACAGGAAAAAGATTTAGTGAATAAAATATCAGAAACCCTGCGACTGCTGGGTTTGCTGAGCCTGTTGAGGTTTTGATTTTCTTAGCCTGGTTTGATGTTGCCCTTCTTTGGAAACATCTGCATGATGGGTAGAAGATGAATAAAACTTTTGTCCCCTAGGGGGATAAAGTTTCTTAGGAGATTTTTTATTAGCTGGGATAGAGGAAAGTTTTGACAATCCTCTGAAAGCAACATTATCAGTGCTTAACTGATTAGCTTGAAATAAAGCATCCTTGTTAAAGAGATTTTCACCAGTACAAGGAGTATTTCCCAGCCTTTCTTGTACCCATTTGTCCAAGTTTGAAGCTTGGAGCCAGGCCATGCGTCGTGCCCCTATGGCTATAGCAGAGGTTCTGCTAATAGACTCAAAACAGCCCAGGGAAGCACAATTAAGGAACCTAGAGACATTTTGAGCATGATTGACTAATAAGAAATATAGTCTGCTCTTTTATGTTCTTGAAGAAAAGGGTTCAAAAGCTTTAAGTTTTGTGACCTCTTCAAGAGAGAATCCCATATAGAAAATATGAGATAATTCTTGCTGAAAGCATCGACGTCCAAAGGCATCTAAAGTCTTAGACTCACGACCTGGCGGATAAGAGGAGTGCTTCTTTGCACTCTTAATACGCCTCATTGCTGATTCTGTAACAATAGAATGATGAGGAAGTTGAGTCTTTTGAAAACCTGGAGAAGGTGGCACCTTGTACATAGTGTCAAGTGTTTTAGAATGTGGGGATACCGTTAAGGGAGTTTCCCACATTCTTAATAATAGATCCTGTAAGATCTGATACGAAGGAAGCATGATCACCTCCTTTGGAATCTAGGGGAATTGCAGAGTTTCTGAATCCCCTGGTATAGATTCTTTACTAAAAAGTGGACTGTTGTAGTTGTTATGGAAGGACAGACTAGATGGGCCTTGTGGTCTTTTTCTGTCATCATGTTTCTATGTTTCTAGGTATAGAAATGGCAAGTAACTTTGCCATATCAGGCAGAAAAGCTTGAAAAGAAATCTCTCCTGAGGAGGACCCTCTGAAATGAGGGGTTAAGGCTGGAACTGTTGAAAATTCAATTCAGCCTTGGTACCGATGGATTCATCCCAGTCGTCGGGATCGGAAGACTTGAAAGGATGAAGCATCGGATTTTCTTTAAAGAGATGTCTTCTTGCTCGGTCGGTACCGAATCCTCCATGCTAGAGAGCAATTCCAGGCTCGGCATCGAAGGAAGCATCGACGGTACCGAAACATGAAGTCAGAAAAAGACCCATATGGCCTATCTAGTCTGCCCTTCCATATATATATATTTCACTGTTTTTCCATATAGTAATGTATATAATTCACAATGTTCCTTGTAAAAAGTTCATAAATGTTCTATAGTAATATATATAGTTCACTACATTCCTTGTAAAACATTCATAAATGTTCTATGTAATGTGAATTGGTACTTCATTCTTGTACCAATCATACCACTGTTCTATGTAAACTGTATTTGAACCATGGGAAAGCGTGGTATAAAAGTGTTAAATAAATATCAATTACAATAGTCCCCCTTTTTCCTTTAGAGATCTTCTATGTTGGTCCTATGCTGCTTTTTTTAAATTTAGATACTGTCCTCGTCTCTACCTCCACTGGAAGACTATCCATGCATTTACCACTCTTTCCATAAAGAAATATATCCACATAATACTCCTGAGTCTATCTCCTTTCATTCCCATCCTATGTCCTCTCGTGGTGGAGTTTGCTTTCAATTTAAAGAGGCTCTCCCCTTGTGCATTAATGCCACGGAGATATTTAAACGTCTGTCATATCTCTTCTATCCCACCTTTCCTCGAACGTATACATATTAAGATCTTTAAGTCTGTCCTCATATGTTTTATAACAAAGACCACTAAACATTTTAGTAGCCACCCTCTGCGCCGACTCCATCCTGTTTATATCCTTTTGAAGGTGCGGTCTCCAGAACTGCACCCAATACTCCAAATGAGGTTGCACCAGAGACCTAGACAGAGGTACTATCACCTCCTTTTTTTCTGCTGGCCATTCCTCTCCCTATGCACCCAAGCATCCTTCTAGCTTTCACTGTTGCTTTTTATACTTGTTTAGCCACTTTAAGATCATCAGAAACAATCAAGCCCAAGTCCCACTCATCTGTCGTGGGCAGAAGTACTTCATCGCCTACACTGTATCACTCCCTTGGATTTTTGCAGCCCAAGTGCATGATCCTGCATTTTTTAGCGTTAAATCTGAGCTGCCATATTCTTGATCATTCCTCAATCTTGGCCAGATTCCCCCTCATGTTATCTACTCTTTCTTAGGTGTCTACTCTATTGCAGATTTTGGTATCTCATACAGCCCATCAATCTGGAATGCATTCTCGAACAATTTAAGATCCATCAATGAAATAATGGAGTTCCGCAAGAGACTGAAAACACATCTCTTCCAGGTATTCTTTAGAACAGACACCTAGCAAAGCCTGTCAATGCTACAAACTACTCTCTTAAATTCCACCACCCCCCTTCGGCCTGTTATCCTCCTTCCCCCCCCCCCCCCCCCACTAAGTTGAGGATTTGTCTGGGGATACTGTGTTGTTCATCTCCTCCCACACACCACCACACCCACCCCCATCCCAACCCCCACCCCCACCCCCAACAATGGATGACTGACAATCCACCACCTAAACTACAAACGGAATAAGGACACATGCTACTGTTTAAGTAATGTTTATTATAAGATCTTAAAGTTCAATCTGTTTTTCTCTCTCCTAAAATTCACTATAAATACAAAACCCATGTTTATTGTAAGCCGCTTTGACACCATAAAAAGTGGTACAGAAGATACATTAGATAATAAAAAAGATTAGAATGAAAGCAGAGACAGGAGACCTGGAGAAGTTTCACAGGAATGGAGAAGGGCTGATGTGGTACCCCTTCACAAAAGTGGTAATAGGGATGAAGTGGCAAACTACAGGTCAGTAAGCCTTATCTTGGTGGTGGGAAAAGTAATGGAGGCGCTCCTGAAAGAGAGAAAGAGTAGTTACTCACCTGTAACAGGTGTTCTCCAGGAGCAGCAGGAATCAGTCCTCTCATATGGGTGACATCGACGTCGATGGAGCCCTTGCGGAGCATTTCCCCAGCTTTCTATGAAAGCCTTGCCTCCGGAAACTAAAAAGCAAACTTAGAAGAGCAGAAAGGAAATGGAGGAAAACCAAAACCGAAAAGGACAAAATGAAATACCTCCATGAACTCACTACGTACCACTCAGAAACTGACAATGCAAAGAGGAACTACCACACCAAAATCATCACGACAGCCGTAAACAAACCTCGAGAACTCTTCCAAATTGTCAAAAAACTGATTTATTATCAGTGAAAACACAGCTAAGTTAAGCACAATTTCTCCTCTATAAAACATGAAATTTTACAATGAATACTATGGAAGAGTCAGATGTATAGATTAAGCGAAATTAATATAAAATACAGTGAATACTCTAAGGTCATTGATGCGATTAGGCGCACAGCTTGGGTAAAAATCCCCCAGCGTGGCCGCTGTAAGTCTGAGACCTGTATTCACTGAGCTATATACGTCTGTAATATCCTATGTAACAATTGAGGGCATTTATTGATTTTCATGGCAGTAGCTACCCACTAAAAACCGACCTGCACGTTAGTGAAAAAACTGACAAAAGCACCCAGCACCTCTGACCAGCTCCCAGATATCCCCCCTGATCTCCTTGCTCGACAATACAAACAACTTCAACAACCTCAAAAATTGCGCTATTGTGCTGAAACCACAGAGTCATATCCAAGCACCATCTTAAATACAAACTGGAATACCTTCGAGATAACCTCAAAAGAAGAGATATCTTCCACCATCTCCTGCCTGAACACCACCACCTCCCTGCTAGACCCATGCCCTATGGACTGGATACAGAAAACCAAGGAAGAACTGAGTGCACCATTAACCCACATCATAAACAAATCCTTTAAACAAGGATACATGCCAGACGCTCTCAAGACAACAATCATTCGACCAACCATGAAAAAAAACAACCTGGACCCCCTCGACCCCACCTCCTACAGACCTGTTGTGAGCCTCCCCCTCACCGCCAAGATAATAGAAAAGGTAGTCCAACGCCAGCTTCAAGAACATCTGGACATCAACGACATACTCGACCCATAGCAACACGGATTCCGGCCACTCCACGGAGTTGAGACCCTCATGACCATTCTGATGAACACCCTCATCATAGGAACCCAAGAGAAACAGTCTGGATACATCCTGATCTTCCTAGATATATCAGCGGCCTTTGACACAATCTCTCATGAAATTCTCATAAGCAGACTCCAGTCAATTGGAATCAAAGACACTGTGCTCCAATGGTTCCGATCCTATCTAACCAACAGACAGCAACTGATCCGCACTTCCACCACAACCTCACCCCCCTACCACCAACATCAAGGAGTACCACAAGGATCCACTTTATCAGCCATGCTCTTCAATATCTATCTCCGTCCACTCTACTCAATCATACGCACCCACAACATCAACTTCCACATATACGCAGACGACATAATGCTCTACGCACCGATCACAACCACCAACCCAGCAAATGATCAGCTATCAGCCTGCTTCACCGATGTGTCCAACTGGCTACAGGAGAACAACCTCTCCATCAACATAAAGAAAACCGAAGCCCTTATAGTAACAAAAGAACCAGATTTCAAACCACCCACCCACCTCAACATAGGAACCACACAAATTCAGATCCAACCTCAGATAAGGTATCTAGGCGTTATCATTGACCAAGCCCTCACCTTTAAACACCAAATCAACAAAACCACTGGGACGATATTCCACAAAGCTAAAACTGTGCAACGCCTCCGACCCCTCCTCGAACCTCAAGACTTCAGGACAGTAATGCAAGCGGTGACACTCCCCCATCTGGACTTCTGCAACATAATCTACCATGGATTACCTGCCACACAAACCAACCCCCTCCGAACTGCCCTAAATACCACAGCAAGGATTATCCAGAATGCGAAAAAACGGGATCACATCACCCCAATCCTAAGAGACCTCCACATCCTTCCACTCGAAGCAAGAATTAAGTACAAAGCTATACTACTCACCCACAAGACTATCCACCAAACACGGAACACCGCACTCCACACTCTACTACCCCGCCCGATTCACAACAGACCAACCAGACAATCCTCCAATAATTCCATCATCGTCCCCCACAAAAGAACCAAATCCACACAACGGACCTGCAACAGAGCCTTCGAACTCTATGCCCCATCCCTCTGGAACTCTCTGCCAACCCTCATCAGAAACAACACCGACATCACATCATTCAAGAAACAGCTGAAAACAATCCTATTCCGAGAGCATCTCTGAACAGAAACCCACCCCATCCTCAAGAACTAATGCTTAGATACTGCAAAATGTACATGTCTATGTCCACCCCAAATCATTAATGTTGCCCCCCTGGTGATGGCCCCACCCTATAAAGAATTTACCCCCCCCTTGTTATATGTTACACCGCTTTGACCCGGTGAAAAGCGGTATATAAATACAGTTAAATAAATAAATAAATACATAAAATAAATACTTCCCGCCTAAAGGTGCCATCTTGCTCAGTCTGATGACATAGCTAAAAGACAGCACAACAATGCAAAAATGAACTATGTACAATTGCAACTCCCAGGGGAGGAGGGAGGGTTGTGAGGACTGATTCCTGCTGCTCCTGGAGAACACCTGTTACAGGTGAGTAACTACTCTTTCTCCAGGACCAAGCAGGAAGTCAGTCCTCACATATGGGTGACTCCCTAGCTCTGGGCTACCAGGAACCCAGGCTGAACAAGAGAACTCCCTCTAGTCCCAGCATCAGAGCAAGGCTTTTCACTGAAAACAGAACCTCCACCGGTAGCCCAACGGAGGGCTGGAGGGCAGGAGTTGCCTAAACCTCAAAGAGATTCTGGAGTACTGCCTGGCCAAAAGCACTGTCCCTACGGGACTCCCTCTCCAGGCAGTAATGAGCTGCAAAAGTCTGGCTTGAGGACAAAGTTGCAGCCCTGCAGATGTCTGCCAATGGTACAGAGCGGAGATGAGCTACTGAGGCAGCCATAGCCCTGACTCGGTGGGCCGGGACCCGACCCTGCAATGGAAGGTCATCTGCCCTGTAAGCCCAGGTGATACAGTCAGCCACCCAGATGGACAAGGTATGCTTGGACACAGATAACCCCAAGTTATTAGGGTCAAAAGACACGAAGAGCTGAGTAGCCCTCCTATACCCCTGCGTACGGTCAATGTAGAAGGATAAGGCCCTCCTACAGTCCAGGGTATGCAGGACTGCCTCAGCCTGCCTTGCATGAGGCCTAGGGAAGAATGTTGGAAGAACCACCTCCTGGTTGAGGTGGAAAGAGGAGACAACTTTTGGGAGGAACTTAGGATGAGTCCTAAGGACTACCCTGTTCCTATAGAAATGAGTGTAGGGCCTGTCACAGACCACGGCCTGAAGCTCACTCACTCGCCTGGCCGAGGTTAGGGCTACCAGAAAGAGAGTCTTCCAGGAAAGGAAGCGGAGAGGACAAGTAGCCATCGGCTCAAAGGGTGGGCAAGTCAGTTGCTGCAAGACCACATTTAACTCCCACTCAGTTGCTGGAGGACGTATAGGAGGCTTGAGCAAGAGCAGACCTCTGAGGAACTGGGACACCAAGGGGTGAACCGATAAAGAGTGTCCCTCCACCAGTGTGTGGTGAGCTGCTAGAGCTGAGAGGTGGACCCGAACAGAATTGGACTTGAGGCCCTGATTGGATAAGTGCAGCAGATACAGCACAGTTACTTACAACAGGAATTAGTCTTCACATATGGGTACGTCGGTACCAACGGAGTCTGCACGGGAACGCTCCCCAGCGTCCAATCAGAATGCTTTTGGGAGCATCCCAACACGCCTGCATGCTGCCTTCTCGCCTTGCCTCTCCTCAGTTACGTTTTAAAGCTGAGACAAAGAGAGAGAGCGAGAGAAAGGGAAAGATAGAGATAGAGAGATACAACTCCTAGGGGAGGTGGGTGGGTTGTGAAGACTAATTCCTGCTGTTCCCAGAGATCACCTGTTACAGGTAAGTAACTGAGCTATCTCTAGGAACAAGCAGGAATAAGTCTTCACATATGGGGACTCCCCAAGCTAAGATGCCCGGAGGGAGTCCTAGCATGTTGCGAATCTAGAATGAGCCATGCTACTCCTCAGAACCTCAGGCATCCTGGGGGTGGAGGGTAGGAGTTGAATTACAGAAAGGTGCTGTGAAACAGCTGGACTAGAACAGGACTTCTATAGAGGAAGACCCTGTGAGATGAAATTTAGTAGTAAAAATATTGAGTGCAATATTCTAATATGGACCTCCCTTGGTGGTATTGTAAAAAGTCTATTGAGGTTCATATGGATCTGTTAGAAGAGCCAGTAGAAGATCCTCAAGGAGTACCTCACTGTGAAGTAGAGGCAATAAACTGTAGAAAAAACAAGTGGAGGTCAGAACCCTTCAGGGTGAGAAATAGCCCCAGGGGAAACTGGGGTAGTACAATGAGGTAGGGCTTCAGCGGGAAACGCAGAAGGTACTATTAGACAAAGCTTAAGCTCTTTTGGCCGAAGAACAATACAATCCTAGGACCAAAAGGAAAATAAGTCTGACCGATTTGGACTGACAATAGAAATAGTCCATGTAGGAGAGAAGGGGTGTATGGAAGACCCCTGTATCCGATAACAAAGTAAGGACAGACTTATGAAGCGTTACAGCTTTAGATTAACTGAAGATCCACAATGTCTTTCCTAAATGAGGTCAATTAGGAAAGAAAAAGGTACATGGAGAGCTTCAGAGGTACCTAACCCTGAAAGGTTACGGTAAGAAAAAAATTTGCTAATTACCACAGGGAGTGGTTGTAGGTATAGAACCCTAAGCATGCTGGCACAGCATTGATAGGGGTAGTGCCCATCTGTCAGAGTCATATAGGAATATATGGATATATGAACCTAAACAGACAGATAGATAAGTACGTAGATACATATCTACCTAAAAGATATATCTCGACAGATATATATATATTTATAAATATATATACTGTCACAGGGTGGACATAGGGCAGCCTGAGAAGGTGCAGAGCAGTGTGAATGATCACGGGGAAAGTGACAGAATAAACAGAAGAATGTTTATTGGTTGCCAGGGACAACCTAAGCACACGTGCACAGAGCCCAGAAAGACACACCCAGAGAGCAAAGCAAGGGAGTCTGCTTTACCTAATAGAGTGCACCTGAGGGAAGGTGGAGTCAGGAAATACACAGATAAAACAGACTACCAAACATTTGGAGATAGGGAATCCTGGAGAGAGGAGCCAAGGAGGGAATCCTGGAGAAAGGAGTCAAGGAGGGAATCCTGGAGAGATGAGCCGAGGAGAGAATCCCTGAGAGAGGAATTAAAGCAGCAGAGGTCACAAGCTGAAAGGCAACAGGGGAGCCGGTGTGAATGTTGGAAAGAGTCCAGAGACCTGTGTTGTTCTGGGAGAAGGCAACACCCTGACAGCGTGAATGTGTTTGGAAAGCAAGAAGAATACAGGAAGACTGCAACAGCAGGTACAGGGGCAAAGAGTAGATACAAGGGCTATTTGCCATTTGAAAGGGAAGGGCACTGGAGGCTTAGAAATAGCCATATAAAGCCCAGATATTCAGAGGCTAATAATAGCTTTTCTCCTGATTATAGAAGTGTTAAAAGAAGAGGGCTTCACTTACTTAGAAAAGCTGAAGAAAACCCTTCTCACGGTGAGTTCCCAGCTTCTAGGGAAACACCGTTACACCGGCTGCAATCAGGCACAGTTGGGCCTGGAAAGCTAGGGCAGACCCGGCAGGGACCCTATCAAAATTACCCAGCTAGCAGGTCAAACAAGGACCTGAGCTATGCATTGAGGCACCAGCGGGGGCAGGGCTCTGAAAGACATCACTCAGAGTTTGGTGATACTCCCCAGAGAGGCAGTGCAGTGCACAGGAAGAGAAACTTCTTGACTGACGAGGCAAGCCTTCCATATTTTTATTCCACGTTGGAAGTGGATAGTGGAGATACCAATGAGCAAGAAATAATGGAATATGAGAATTCTGAAGTATTAACAAATATAGAATTGATGGACTGTTCTTTCTCTGTGATAGAGCCAGAGATATCATTAAGGTAAATGTGATTTGTGTAACCTTAAATTCCAGTATACAAGTGGCAGAGCTGCAACTCTCTCCCTCTCTCCAAGCCAAGCAGTCAGTTAGGCTGTTTATTATTTACTTTTGGTTTAAAGTTATCAGCTGAAGGAAGCTACTTTTGTTACATTGTTATCTTTTGTTTGAAGCCAAGTGAGCTATTAATTTCTGTTGTTTAAAAAGAAGAAACCTCAAGGGACGGGGAATAAAACCCTAAAAGAAAAGAAAGTTCTTCTGTGTGATTTATATATAGAAGCAAGGCACAACTACCACCCTCATAATAGCCCAACAATACCAGCAGTCACGGCTGGGGCGGATGAGGTGTGACAATATATATATATATATATTACAGAGATATACATGGGCTGAAGATACACAGATACATATAGATATATATATCTATATAAATATGTAGACATATAGACACATGTCTTCATGTATGTAGATGGAGACATGCCTATATAACTAGATCCCCACAGGAATATGGGGAGAGAGAAAGATTCATCTAATAGCAAGAAGGGTGATACCTGCTTGAATAGATGCATAGAGAATCTTCTTTCCCTGGTTATGATTGACAGAGTCAGAGGAATGGTCTCCCTGACAAGGAGGAGTCTAGATTCCTTTAAGAATTCGAGCTCTTGAATAACCAGGATGGCCTACGTGAAAAATGCAGAGGATAACTTCAGTCTGCAGGCAGCAAGTCCAGATCTCTCTAGAACTCCAGTATGGTAAATGGATAGAAGACGCCAATGAAATAAGATAACATATTGACCCGCCTAGGAGGGCAAGATGGGTATCATGCATCCTTCAGTTGAACATGAGCTTCCCATGAAGTATTGGGAAGGAAGCATATAAGGACGAGCTGCAACGAAAAGAAAACTATCCCTGGTGAGAAGTCCAAAGAAGATGTGGACTAAGCCAGGGAATTGGCCATTCTTTAGGTTTTCACGTGATATAAGACCTGTGTCCTTTGTTTTGAAAAGAGACTTTACATGAGATGGTGAGGGTAGGGAAAACCTACCAGTCATGGGAGCATGACTGGGTGAACCCCTCCTAACCATCTGGGATTATCTGCTAGACAAGATCCTAATGCTCTCTAGCAAGGGCCCATAGTGCAAAGCTACTCTGTAGAGTTGCAGAGAGCATGTTGCAGGTTGGTTAGAAGAAAAAACTGGCTGCTTAAAGCCAGTAGGTAACAAACTATTCTGCCAAAAACAAGGGAATTGGAGATGGCGAAGAATAGAAGTCAAACCAACAAGCCTGTGATGATAGGGTTTCCAAAAAAGGTTGATAACCTGTTTTGGGTTCACTACCCAGGCCAGAAGGATTGCTAGTGGAGGACAAACCCTGGTTGTGTGGTGAACAGAACCAGTGATTTAACCACTAGGAACTGCTGCATTTGCAGCAATTACCAGGGCAGCGGAAAAAAATCCTTTTTTTTTTTCCCCAGATTGGAAAAAGAAACAACAGACATAAGCAGGAGTGGTAAGACTTCCTTATTGTCTGATAAGCTGCCCTAAAGTAAGAATGTGAAAAAGGGGAGACAACTCTGGAAAAGAAACGCCTTCCTGGAATAGGTAAAGAACCATAGGGGCTTACCAGTGTAATAGAACCACTCTTACAAACCAAATGTTGTAGTAAGAGGGCAGGTAAGACAGAGTTGAAGGAGACTCACGATGCAGTAAGTCTCTGAAAGGTAAGATGATACATGCTAGTACAGGGAAAACTGTCTTATTGATAGTTGTTACACCTCTTTTTCCCAGTAGGAGGAAGAGGAGAAACCTGTTAACTATAGACATGATCATCATAAAAACTCTTAGAGCAAAAAGAAAGGATGTCTCGTGAAAAGGGATCCATTAGAATTTAGAATGAAATTAGTGTAGATGCTTCAAGTGAAAAGAAGCAGACTACAAACTCTAACCCCCAAACAGGAGATGTAATAATCTATCAGAAACCCTGCGGCTGCTGGGTTTGCTGAACCTGTTGAGGTTGTGGTTTCTTTAGCCCGGTCTGATGTTTCCCCTGTCTGGGAACATCTGTATGATGGGTAGAAGATGGATAAAACTTTTTCCCCTTAGGAAATAGTCTGCTCTTTTGGGCTCTTGAAGAAAAGGGGTCAAAAGTAGTAAATTCTTTGTGACTTCTTCAAGAGATAATCCCATATAGAAAATATATGAGAGAATTCTTGCTGAAAGCATGGATGCCTGGAAGGTTTGGCGTCCAAAGGCATCTAACGCGAAGAGCTGCAATCTCACCTTGCTTCTTCCCTCATCAAGAAACATATAGCTGCGCCTAGCTGTTCTGTACATAGTTGCTTTTTGTACATAGTTATTATGTTCCTCTGTTTATGAAACCTGTTGAATGTAAACCTGTTTAATGTATACCCAGCTGTTCATTGTAAGCACTGATCAATATTTGGTAAGTGTAGTTTCTGTTCATTGTAAACCGCGCTGATGTCAAATAGTGCGGTATAAAAGAAACTGTAAATAAATAAATAAATAAATAAATAAAGTCTTAGACTCACGACCTGGCGGATAAGAAGAGTGCTTTTTAGTACTCTTAACACGCCTCATTGCTGATTTTACAACAATGGAATGATGAGGAAGTTGAGTCTTTTGAAAACCTGGAGAAGGGGGCACCTTGTATAGAAGATCGGTTGCCCTAGAAGGTGGGGATACCGTTAAAGGAGTTTCCCACATTCAAAAGAGCAGATCCTGCAAGGTCTGATGCAAAGGAAGCATGATGTCCTCCTTTGGACTCCAGGGAATATACAGAGATTCTGTATTCCCTGGTGCAGGATCTTGACCAGGTATAGAAATGGCAAGTGACTTTGCCATATCAAGCAGGAATGCCTGAAAAGAAAAATCTCCAGAGGGAAGTCCTCTACAAAGAGTACAGGCTAGATCTGTTGAAGAACTAGCACTGGCACCCAGGGATCTATCCAAATTCATTGGAATAGAAGACCCAAAGGGGTGGAGCATCGGACTGTCCTTACAGGATGGTCGCCGGTACCGCAGGAGGTCGGGACCACAAGCAGTCGGTAGCACATCGTCCATGCTAGGGATCGATTCCAAACTCGGTACCGAGGGAAGCGAGTCTGTTGAAACAAGCATGGAAGGTACCTACACCGATGCTAATGTCGATACCGGTACCGACTCCGATACCGATACATGAAGACCAGTCGGTGACAGCTCTAACGGTACCGAAGAAACTGAGAGTGCCCAACATGGATCATCGGAACCATGCCTTTGGTACCGTCCGGTGTCGGTACCAAGGCGAGTCGGTACCCAGTCATCCAGACTGGAGATCGACTCCAGACTCGGCATCGAAAGAAGCGAGTCTATCAATGCACATCTGGAGGGTACCGACGTCGGTACCAGTACCGGTACCGGGATTGATACCGATACTGGAAGATCGGTCTGCAGTGTCTCTAATGGGCCCGAAGGAACCGAGGGCACCAGACTGTGATCTTTGGTGAGGAATGTTTCATCCAACACCATTGCCGATGCCAGGGTATGGGTACCGCTCGAAGCGGATGCCACCACCGAGCATGGCTCAGGTATGTTCGGAAAGGGGTGAACCTCAGGAACAACCTGAAACCCCATTAAGGATTTGGAGGCCGAAGACTCCCACTGGGGTTTTAAAGCCAGTGTGTCCTCGAGGGCAAGGCCAGAGGCATCTCTATGCTGTGCATGAGATCTACCACTCAAGGACTGGCTAGTCTTAACAGACTGTTTTTGGGTTACCTGATCCTGCGAAGAAGAAAGGGTGGTCGGTGCCCTGAGGTTGAATGGGGACCGCGTATCGAGGTGAACTCGATGCTGAAGACTTCTTCCGACTATACTGTTGCAGGAGGGACACTCCAGCGGATAGTGGTCAGGACCCAAGCAGGGTAGACACAAATTATGAGTGTCTAAAATCAATTTTGTACCGCCACAGTTTGAACATTTCTTAGGGATAGTGGCTGGCGCTTCCATGAAGGAAAGTGAGTAGGCCTAGGAGGCCGAAAAAACCGTCAGGCACTAACAAGGAAAAAATTATTCCTTAAAGGAAAAATTACAAGAAAAAAGAAAAACACCGGCGGTACTGGTAGCATCGGGGAAGGCAGACGCGACCACAAGAAAACCAAAAAATAAAAGAAGAATTTTCTGCGGTGACAGGAGAACGTCCTGCCGGCTCCGCGGAAAAACGAAAACTGAGGAGAGGCAGTTGGGAAAGGCAGGAAGGCAGCACGCAGGCATGTTGGGATGCTCCCAAAAGTGTTCTGATTGGACGCTGGGGAGCATTCCCGCGCAGACTCCGTCGGTACCGACGTACCCATATGTGAAGACTTATTCCTGCTTGTTCCTAGAGATTGAAGCACTACCGGCACAGAACAGGAGAAGGGATCTTTTGTGCGTTGCTGACACCACAAAGAGAACCTTCTCCACTTCAGGGCATAGGTTTTCCTGGTGGATTGCTTTCTAGAAGCCAAGACCTCAACTTCCTGAGGCAGACCCCAGGAAGCCAACACTACCCTTGCAGCCTCCAGGTCATCAAATTGAGAGATTTGAGGTTGGGGTGCAGAAGAGAACCCCGATCCTGAGAGAGAAAGTCGGGTTGCAACCCCAGAGATAGTGGGGTGTCCACTGCCAGTTGAAGCAGAAGTGGAAACCAAGGCTGCCTCGGCCACCTGGGGGCTACCAGAAGTACTGAGGCCTTGTCCTTTAGAATCTTGAACAAGGTTCGGGCCACCAGAGGCGTGGGAGGAAACGCATACAGGAGGCCCTGGGACCAGGAAATCAGGAAGGCATCTGCTGCCAACCTCATGGGATGCGATTGCCTGGAGCAGAACCTGGGTAGCTGACGGTTCAGGGGACTGGCAAAGAGATCTATGGATGGAAGTCCCCATTTCAGGAAAATTTTCTGAACCACTAATGGGTGCAGTTGCCATTCGTGGGGCTGCAGAATTCTGCTCAACCTGTCTGCCAGGAGGTTTTCTTGGCCAGGGAGGTAAACAGCCTTGAGAAACATGTTGTGTTTGAGCGCAAACAAAGGTTCTGTGCTTCCTGACACAGGAGCCTGGACCCAGTGCCGCCCTGCTTGTTCACATAGAACATGGCTACTTGGTTGTCTGTCTGTACTAAGACAGACTGGTGAGCCAGGGTTTGAGAGAAGGTTTTGAGGGCTAAGCGAATAGCCCGGAGCTCCAGTAGGTTGATCTGTTGTGTGACCTCCCAGGGAGACCACAGGCCCTGGGTGCACTTGTCCAGACAATGTGCCCCCCAGCCTTGCAAGGAGGCAGCGGTGGTTAACACTACTGTGAACACAGGTATCTGAAAAGGTACCCCCTGTAGTAAGTTGGGGGGGTGCAGCCACCAGCGTAGGGAGTTCAGGAAGGGTTTGGACACCCGTACTCTGTCTCTGAGGCTTCCTGTGGCCTGTGTCCACTGAGTCCTGAGGCACCACTGGGCAGGCCGCATGTGGAGTCGGGCATTTGGTGTCACATGCACTGTCGATGCCATGTGGCCCAGGAGCCTCAGACAGAGTCTGGCGGAAACCAGTGGCAAGTTGAGAAACTGGTTTGCCAAGTCCATCAGCCTTTGAGCTCTGTCCTCTGGCAAGTAAGCCTTTGCTTGCAGGGATCCAGCCTTGCCCCTATGAACTCTAGGTTCTGGGAGGGGAGCAAAGTGGACTTTGCGAAGTTTATGACAAACCCTAGGTGTTGAAGGAGAGAGAGAGTTGCCTGGCCTCCTGGCACGTCTGACCCCTGATGAGCCAGTCATCCAGGTAGGGGAAGACAAAGATACCTTGATTCCTCAAGTAGGCCTCCGCCACCACTGCCAGGCACTCTGTAAAGACTCTAGGGACAGAGGTGAGGCCAAAAGGCAGTACCCTGTACTGATAATGGTTTCCTCCTACAATGAACCTGAGGTATTTTCTGTGGTCTGGATGAATGAGGATGTGAGTGTACGCATCCTTTAGATCCAAGGAGCATAGCCAATCTCCCTGCTGAAGGTAGGGCAGTAATGTTCCAAGAGTAAGCATCTTGAACTTTTCTTTCTCCAGGAACTTGAGATTTCTGAGGTCGAGAATCAGCCTGAGGCCTCCGGTTCTCTTTGGTACTAGGAAGTACCTGGAGTAGAAGCCGTGACCTTGTAGGTGGGGAGGCACAGGCTCCACCGCCTTGTCAAGCAACAGACCCTGAAGCTCTCGAAGGAGGAGGTCTGTGTGCAGAGGAGGCCTTGGAGGCTCCCCTGAGAAGTAAGGAGGCGGCAACTGTTGAAAATGTAGCATATAGCCCTTGCGGACTATGCTTAAGACCCAATTGTCTCCTGTAATGGGTGGCCACTTGTTGGCAAACAGGGCCAGTCGGCCTCCTGTGCAGGGATGGGACAGCAGAGACGGAGAGGCTATGCTTTGGGAGTCAAAAACCCCCACCCTGCTGAGTGGGAGCAGGGGCCGGAGGCTTGGGGGTCTTCTGCCTACGGGGCCCATGTCCCTGCCCCTTGGCCTGCTGACCCTGCTGGGGAGGCCTGGTAATGTGGGAACTATTTGTAGGCAGTCACCTTCCTCGGGTAGAAGAACTTTTTACCCGAGCCCTTCTTTTTCTGAGAAGGGGCAGTTTTCCGGGACAGCCTTGTCCTAGTGAGGTGCTCGGTTTCGAGCTCAGCAGCCTTCTTGGCCATGGGCTTGCCAAAAAGGTTTTCACCTCGGCAAGGGACATCGACCAACTTGTCCTGCACCCATGGCTCGAGGTCCGACGACTGCAGCCATGTCTGGCGTCGAGCCGTGATGCCGGCTGCCGCAACTTGGGCTGAAGCCTCGAAGCCGTCGTAGGCTGCTCGGGACATGAACTTCGAGCATTCCCGAATCCCAGAGGACAAGGACTTAAACCTCTGCAAAGGATCCCCGGAGAGACCAGCAGAGAACCCGGCAAGCTCCTTCGCCAGGTCCCGCAAGTACATCACGGCAAGCAAGCATCGAGCCCTGGAAGCACTTTCTACCAAACGCATCCAGGTTCCTGGCCTCCCAGCCGGGGGGCACCGCAGAGTGCATCTTCTGACTCTTCAGACGATGCATGGCCGATTCCACCACCATGGAATGGTGAGGTAGCTGCGCCTTCTGGAAGCCAGGGCTCTTTCGGAGTCGATAAATGGAATCGACCCACTTGCTGAGAACCGGCGGCGAGGCCGGTGCCTCCCACATACGGAAGAAGAGCCGTTCCAGCATCGCAGGAACCAGGACAGTAAAGGTCTCCTTCGGAGGAGAGTCATACTGGAGGGCCTCAAGCTCTTCAGCTTGAAGCTCCTCCTCAGGGTCCACGGGAATCGCCAAATGGGACGCACCGAGTCCAAAAAGTGTCGGAGGACTCCTCGTCCTCCGTCTCCTATGCTGACTCGTCCGAAGAGGAGTCGGGGGGGCTCCGACTGCGTGGGTCCTGGCAGCACCCGCCCCGACGCCGAAGGCACCGGCGTCAACACCCTCGGTCCCGAGCAGGAGGTCGAGGGAGACCGCGACCAAGGACTACTTCGAGCCTTCATGGTCTCGAGTATCGGCTCGGTCTCCGGGGTCGACTTCAATGTCGATGTCCCGGTGGTCAGGGCAGATGAACCAGCGAGGCTGGCCATCAGTACCCACTGCTGATCCATGAAGGCAGACAATCTGCACTCCAAGGCTGTCAGCCTGAGTCCAAGCTCAGGAGACTCAGCAGCCACCGACTCGGGCCCCGGTGGTGCCGGGCCCGACGTCAGCTCCCTGGGAGGAGAGTCCTCAAGGATAACGGGACTTACGTGTCCAGCAGACTCCGGCTCCCCACGAGGCATTTTGGACGGCTTCTCCTGTTCCAAGGGCCTGGGATGGCGGTCGGGGGTCTGAGACCTGGCCCTCGAGGGACCAGGGACCTCCTCCGACGCCGCCCTCGCAAACCGCTTCTTCCTCTTTCATTCCTGATCGGGGAAACCCCTGTCTGAGGAACCCTGGCGATGCTCGGGGTCAGACTCCTGAGACGTCGAGGCCTCAGACGAGGTCCGGATCTGGCCAGAGGCCGAATCAAAGAAAAGCCTTTCCTTCTGATGCTGCCGACTTCGCAGTGACTTGGTGGACATTTTGCCACCCGGGCCACAGATCTTAGGATCATGATCTGGGCCGAGGCACTGAAGGCAGCAGTCGTGTGTGTCAGTGAGAGACATTAATTTCTTGCACCGATCACACTTTTTGAAACCACTGGAAGCCATCAGGGAAAAAAGGGCCCCCGCAAGGTCAAAGGAACGGCCTTCCAGGGAAAAGAAAAAAAGGGTGAACGCCAGCCACTAAGGGCAAAAACCGAAAAATAGAATCCGAGAAAAGCCTTTCCTTCTGATGCTGCTGACTTCGCAGTGCCTTGGTAGACATTTTGCAGTACACTGGAATCTCTTTGAGGTTTAGGCAACTCCTGCCCTTCAGCCCTCCGTTGGGCTACCATCTCTTTTCCAGGTTGAAGAGTCCTAACCTTTGTAGCCTCTCTTCATAGGAGTAGCCTTCCATCCCCTTTACCATTTTGGTGGCTCTTCTCTGTACTTTTTCTAATAACGCTATATCCTTTTTTATACGGCGACCAGAATACATAAGAACATAAGATATGCCATACTGGGTCAGACCAAGGTCCATCAAGCCCAGTATTCTGTTTCCAACAGTGGCCAATCTAGGTCATACGTACCTAGCAGTTTCCCCCAAGGGACACAGGTTCCACAATGCTTGTATTGGTTCAAGCATTGATATCCTGGGTCCCTTCTTAATAATGGTTTATGGACCTTTCCTCCAGGAACTTGTCCAAACCTTTTTTAAACCCAGCTACACTAACAGCCTTTACTACATCCTCCGGTAACAAATTCCAGAGTTTGATTACACGTTGAGTGAAAAAATATTTTCTTTTATTAGTCTTAAATAGTTTACCCTGTAGCTTCATTGCATGTCCCCTAGTCTTTCTATATTCTGATAAGGTAAACAATCGATCTACGTTTACCCGTTCCACTCCGTTCATTAATTTATAGACTTCTATCATATCTCCCCTCAGCCGTCTCTTTTCCAGGTTAAAGAGCCCTAACCTTTTTAGCCTTTCTTCATAGGAGTATCCTTCCATCCCCTTTACCATTTTGGTGGCTCTTCTCTGAACCTTTTCTAAAATCGCTATATCCTTTTTAAGATACGGCGACCAGAATTGCACACAATATTCAAGGTGCGGTCTCACCATGGAACGATATAGAGGCATTATAATATCTTTTGTTTTATTTTCCATTCCTTTCCTTATCATACCTAGCATTCTATTTGCTCTCTTGGCCGCCGCTGCACACTGGGCCGAGGGTTTTAACATGGTATCCACAATGACGCCTAAATCTTTTTCCTTGGTGGTGGTTCCTAATGTGGAAACCTTGCATCGTGTAACCATAGTTTGGGTTGTTCTTCCCTAGGTGCATAACCTTGCACTTCTCCACATTAATTTCATCTGCCATTTTGATGCCCAGTCTTCCAATTTATCAAGATCCTCTTGCAATTTTCCACAATCCTCCTGGGTTTTAACAACTTTAAATAGTTTTGTGTCATCTGCAAATTTGATAACCTCACCTCGTTATTCCACTTTCCAGGTCATTTATGAATATGTCAAAAAGCAGCGGACCCAGCACAGATCCCTGGGGTACACCACTATTCACCTTTCTCCATTAGGAAAATTGGCCATTTAGCCCAACCCTCTGCTTTCTATCTTTTAACCAGTTCTTGATCCACAGTAGTACATTGCCTCCTATCCCATGACTCTTTAGTTTTGCCAAAAGTCTCTGATGAGGGACCTTGTCAAAGGCTTTCTGAAAGTCCAGATACACTATATCAACCGACTCGCCTTTGTCCACCTGTTTATTCACACTTTCAAAAAAACACAACAGATTAGTAAGACAAGATCTTCCTTATCTAAAGCCATGTTGGCTGTCTCCCATTAGGCCATGACTATCTACATGCTGAGTATTTTATTCTTTGTGATGGTTTCTACCATTTTTCCCGGTACTGATGTGAGGCTCACCGGTCTGTAGTTCCCGGATCACCCCTGCTATTAGTAATCTGTGAACTTTCATTAAAATCATCTGTAATACCTGAGGATTGGAGGATTGCCAATGTAACGCCAATTTTTGAAAAAAGGGTTCCAGGGGTGATCCAGGAAATTACAGACCGGTGAGCCTGAGGTCAGTACTGGGTTTAAAAAAGGTTTGGACAAGTTCCTGGAGGAAAGGTCCATAAACCATTATTAAGAAGGGACCCAGGATATCAATGCTTGACCCAGTACAAGCATTGCGGAACCTGTGTCTTTTGGGGAAACTGCTAGGTACGTATGACCTAGATTGGCCACTGTTGGAAAAAGGATACTGGGCTTGATGGACCTTGGTCTGACCCAGTATGGCATATCTTATGTTCTGGGAGAGAGTTCTGAAGTCCAGGTGCATAAAGTGAGTAGGCTCTTTTGCATGTGGAAGTATTGCACTTTGTGTATTCAGCTGGAATTGATAGTGTGTTTTTTGAGAAACTCCTCCTTGCCCTTGTTTCTGGTGTGGTCTGTAAGAGAGATCTTAAATAAATAGCAGATTGATTTTGAAGGTGGAGAGTAGAATTTTGAATTTTATTCTGCTGGCTACTGGTAGCCAGTGAAGTTGCTTCAATATTGGAGATACATTTGTATGTCAGATTTTGAGAGAAGATACAGGCTGCTGTATGCTGTGCTATCTGTAGTCAGTATATGGTTTTTTTTTTTGGGAGGCCAGCTAGGATGCTGTTACAGAAAACAAGATGTGGGTATACCATCGCTTGCAGTGTTGTATGGAAGTCATTAGCTGATAGGAAGAGTCACAAATGTTGCCGTGTTTTTTAAATTTTGTATAGATTACTCTAGAGTTGTTGATATGGTTCATCATGCTTAGTTGCTGGTCTAGTGTGATGCCCAGGTAGTTTACTTCGTTTTTCACTTCCAGAGACATGTCCTCTTCCTTTATTGTAGTTGGAGGGGTGAATGTTTTATCGTTAGACATATATAGGACCTTTGTCTTGTTGCAGTTGATGTTTAATTTGTGTTCGGATAGCCAGGTAATAACCTCATTAAAATAGGTTACTACTTTGCTACTTTGGACACATCATGTGAACAGAGAGATCGTTAGAGAAAGACATAATGCTTGGCAAGATAGAAGTTCACCATAAAAGAGGAAGGCCGGCAATGAGATGGATCGATACAATAACAGCAGTTATGGATACCACTTTATCAACAATGAACCGCTTGACTGAAAACCAAACAAAGTTTTGGTCAACTCTCCAGAGGGTCACCAGGCGTCGACACCAACCTAACGGCACTTAACAAATTTAGTGTGATTAGGTTCTTTGGTATCCAGTGGTATGTACAACATATTGTCGACTGCGTAAATATAGTAAGAAACCATTGTATTTTTGCATTATTTTATAGATTGGTTATATATAAAGGTTCACTAGCAGGGCTGATAATGCGGAACCTTATGGGATTCCTTGTAGATGGGCATATGGTTTGGATACACTGGTTCCTATTTTTACTCGTCGTTTCTGGTCTGTTAGATATGATTAAGAGCAAGTGTGGCTGTTAGCACATTCTTTACATGCATATTTTATGTAATAAAGCCTGTAAATCACAACTCTGCTCCTGCTCCGTTTATACTCTGCCCTTGTGGACGCCCACCAAATACGTACACGCTAGCTTGTACTGCACATGTTTTTAAGCATGGCCTAAGTGTATAAAATACCATTACAAAATAACCCACAACGTGCTGTATTTTACAAAGCTGCACATAAGAACATAAGATATGCCATACTGGGTCAGACCAAGGTCCATCAAACCCAGTATCCTGTTTCCAACAGTGGCCAATCTAGGTCATAAGTATCTAGCAGTTGCCCCAAAAGACAAAGGTTCCTCAATGCTTGTATTGGGTCAAGCAGTGATATCCTGTGTCCCTTTTAATAATGGTTTATGGACCTTTCCTCCAGGAACTTGTCCAAACCTTTTTTAAACCCAGTTACACTAACAGCTTTTACTACATCCTCCAGTAACAAATTCCAGAGTTTGATTACACGCTGAGTGAAAAAATATTTTCTCTTATTAGTTTTAAATAGGTTACCCTGTAGCTTCATTGAATGTCCCCTAGTCTTTTTATAATCTGATTTAAACAATCAATCTACATTTACCCATTCCACTCCATTCATTAATTTATAGACCTCTATCATATCTCCCCTCAGCCATCTCTTTTCCAGGTTGAAGAGCCCTAACCTTTTTAGCCTCTCTTCATAGGAGTATCCTTCCATCCCCTTTACCATTTTGGTGGCTCTTCTCTGTACCTTTTCTAATAACGCTATATCTTTTTTAAGATACGGCTACAAGAACTGCACACAATATTCAAGGTGCGGTCGCACCATGGAACAATACAGTGGCATTATAATATCCTTTTGTTTTATTTTCCATTCCTTTCCTTATGATGCCTAGCATTCTATTTGCTCTCTTGGCTGCCACTGCACACAGGGCTTTAAACATGTTATCCACGATGACGCCTAAATCTTTTTCCTGGGTGGCGGTTCCCAATGTGGAACATTGCATCGTGTAACCATAGTTTGGGTTGTTCTTTAATAGGTGCATAACTTTGCACTTGTCCATATTAAATCTCATCTGCCATTTGGATGCCCAGTCTTCCAATTTATCAAGATCCTCTTGCAATTTTCCACAATCCTCTTGAGTTTTAACAACTTTAAATAGCTTTGTGTCGTCTGCAATTTGATAACCTCACTCGTTATTCCCTTTTCCAGGTCATTAATGAATATGTTAAAAAGCAGCGGACCAAGCACAGATCCCTGGGGTACACCACCATTCACCTTTTTCCATTGGGAAAATTGGCCATTTAGCCCTACCTTCGGCTTTCTATCTTCTAACCAGTTCCTGATCCACAATAGTATATCACCACCTATCTCATGACTTTTTAGTTTTGCCAAACGTCTCTGATGAGGGACCTTGTCAAAGGCTTTCTGAAAGTCCAGATACACTATATTAACTGACTCACCTTTGTCTACCTGTTTATTCAAAAAAACATAACAGATTAGTAAGATAACATCTTCCTTGTCTAAAGCCATGTTGGCTGTCTCCCATTAAGCCATGACTATCTACATGCTGAGTAATGTTGTTCTTTATGATGGTTTCTACCATTTTTCCCAGTACTGACATCAGGCTCACCAATCTGTAGTTTCCCGGATCACCCCTGGAACCCTTTTTAAAAATGTGCGTTACATTGGCCATTCTCCAATCTTCAGGTATTACAGATGATTTTAATGATAGTTCACAGATTACTAATAGGAGGTCTGCAATCTCATATTTCAGTTCTTTCAACACCCTTGGATATACACCATCCGGTCCAGGTGTTTTCCTACTCTTCAGTTTATCAAATAGTTGTAATACATCTTCCTGGTGTAGCAATATTTCTTTCAATTCTTCCGCAGCATCACCTTTAAATACCTCTTCAGTCATGGGTAACATCCCTACATCTTCCTCAGTCAAGACCGAAGCAAAGAATTCATTCAGTCTCTCTGCCTTGTCCTCTCTTACTGCCCCTTTTAAATATCGATCATCTAATGTCCAACTGACTCTCACAGGTTTTTTGCTGCGAATGTACTTGAAAAAGTCTTTATTATGCGTTTTTGCTTCCACAGCAAGTTTCTTCTCAAATTCTCTCTTTGCCTGCTTTATCAATACCTTGCATTTAACTTGCCAGTGTTTGTGCTGTTTCCAGTTTTCGTCATTTGGCTCTTTTTTTCCATTTCCTGAAAGATGCTTTTTTGGCAACAGCCTCTCTGACCTCACCTTTAAACCATGCTGGCAGTTTTTTGGACTTCCTTCCACTTTTCTTAAAGCGTGGAATACAGCTGGTCTGGGCTTCCAAGATAGCATTTTTAAACACCCAAGTTTGATATAAGTCTTTAACCTTTGCAACTGCTCCTTTTATTTTTTTCTTAACTATTTTCCTCATTTTATCATAGTCTCCCTTTCAAAAGTTAAAAGGTAGTAATGTGGATTTCCTTACCATTCCTCCTCCATTAATTAAATCAAAAACGATCATGCTATGATCACTATTGCCAAGTGGCCCCAACACCCTAATCTCTTGGCTTCCCTCCAGTCGGTTCATGAACCAGCTGCTCCAAGAAGCAGTTATTTATTTCATCTAGAAACTTCATCTCCCTAGCATGTCCTGCCGTGACACTGACCCAGTCAATACCGAGGCAATTGAAATCGCCCATTATTACCGTTCTGTAACTTTTGTTAGCTTCCCTTATTTCTTTGAGCATTTCATCATCCATTTGTTCATTCTGGCCAGGCACCCCCACTGCCATCGCCTTCCCCTTTTTACATGGAATTTCAATCCATAGAGATTCTACAGCGAATTTTGTTTCCTGTAGAACTTTAATCCTTTGTGACTCAATGCTCTCTCTAACATAGAGCGCAACCCCTCCACCAATTTGATCAGCTCTATCATTACGATATAGTTTGTACCCAGGTATCAGTGTCCCACTGGCTGTCCTCCTTCCACTATATCTCTGAGAAACTAATCATATCTAACTTCTCATTTAGTACTATATATTCTAACTCTCCCATCTTATTTTTTAGACTTCTAGTATTTGCATACAAGCATTCTAGAGACTGTATATTATTCATCCTAATCTGCTTATCGGTAGGCAGGAGTAATTTGGAATCTTTAAGCTCTGTCTGCTCTGTACTCAAAGGCATTTGGGCTACCTTTCTCTTTATTGGAACCATCCTGCTGTTGTGCCCTAACTTCTTTTTTTTTGGTAGTATCCTGCAAGGATGCATTGTTCCAAACCATGTGCTCTTGTGCGACTGTTGGCTTTCCCCTATTATCTAGTTTAAAAGCTGCTCTATCTCCTTTTTACATGTTAATGCCAGCAGCCTGGCTCCATCCCAGTTAAGGTGAAGCCCCTCCCTTCGGAAGAGCCTCTCCTTTCCCCAGAATGTTCCCCACTTCCTAACAAATCCAAAACCCTCATCCTTGCACCATCGTCTCATCCACGCATTGTGACTCCGGAGCTCTGCCTGCCTTTTGGGTCCTGCACATGGAACGGGAAGCATTTCGGAGAATGCCACCCTGGAAGTTCTGGATTTCAACTTCCTACCTAAAAGCCTAAATTTAGCCTGCAGAACCTCCCTACCACATTTTCCTATCTCATTGGTACCGACATGTACCAAGACAGCAGACTCCTCCCCAGCACTATCTAAGACCTTGTCTAGGTGGCTCGTGAGTTCTGCTACCTTCGCACCAGGCAGGCATGTTACCAAGCAATCCTCACATCCACCAGCCACCTAGCTATCTACATGCCTAATGATCGAATTACCAACTATAATGGCTGTCCTAACGCTTCACTCATGGGCATATGGCCCTGGAGAAACCTCCTCGGTGTGAGAGGGTTTTACATCACCTGGAGGACAGGTCCTAGCTATAGGATCACTTCCTACCACACCAGGGTGATGCTCTCCTGTCACGTGACCTCTCTACTCCATGACAACAGGGATGCTGCCAGACTGGAGGTGGGACTTCAGGACTATATCCCTGTAGATCTATTCTATGTACCTCTCTGTCTTCCTTGTCTGCTACTCTTGCCTCCAGAGATCGGACTCATTCCCTGAGAGCAAAGAGCTCCTTGCACCTTGTGCACACCAACTGGGAGAAAATCATACATGTGACACTCAGTGCAAAAGACTGGAAAGCCCCCATCTCGCTGCTGCCCTGCTGTCTCCATCTTCGTTTTAAGGTTGTGTTTAGATATTTAAGTTCTTTACTTACTAAGGTTTGCTGAGGATACTTATACTAATAAAATGATAATTACACTTACCTGGTAATTGTAGTTCCTTGAGTGACGACAGTTCAGTCCTCTACCTCTGGCTTGTGTACCTCCTCCTGCAGCTTGGAGACTGGCCATGTCCAAATCGTGACATCACTAGATGTAGTCTGCTGGTATCTCCCATCAGCCCCAGTGAACTATTGACAAAGCACACTCAAAGGATCAACAAATAAGTAGCTAACATATCTAAAAAATATATATTTTTTAAACTCTACACTGACATTGAACATAGAACTATCAACTGTGCAACCTCAACATTCCCCCGATAAAGAAGGAACCGCCTTGCACCTTCCCATTCCACCCCGTACAGAGCTAGGGAGAAGAAGGAAAAAGAGAGAGACCGAAAGAAACAGAAACATCTCAGTGCCACAACTCGACTCCCTTAATAGTCACACTCACCTGTAAATGTGCACCTCTCCCAAACCGAGCTCCACTGCCACTGATACTACCCCTGGCGGCAATGAGGACTGAACTGTCGTCACTCAAGGAACTACAATTACCAGGTAAATGTAATTATCATTTCCTTATCGTTCCTCCAGTTCAGTCCTCTACCTCTGGGATGTAACAGAGCAGTATTTATTGGGAGGGACCTTTCCAACCGGCACGCAACACCCCCGACCTGAAGCAGGCATCATTCATTGCCGAAACATCCAGGCGGTAGTGCTTACTGAAAGTATGTAATGACCAGGTAGCCACTCTACATATTTCCCCAGGCAGAACCAAACTATGTTCCGCCCAAGAAGCCGCTTGCGCTCTGGTCGAAAGAGCATGAAGACCTGAGGGGACTGCACGACCCTGCAACAGATATGCTGAAGCAATCGCCTCATGAATCCATCTAGAAATGGACGCCTTAGCCGCCGCTTCTCCTTTGCGGGAACCTCCAAACAACACGAAAAGATGGTCCAATTTGCGAAAGACTTCTGAAACCTTCAAATGGTGCTGTAAAACCCGTTTGATGTCCAACCAGCGCAAACTATGATCCGACGCACTCCCCGCCAGAGATCCGAGCACTGGGAGAGAAACCATTTGATTTATGTGAAAAGGAGACACCACCTTTGGCAAAAATGACAGCTCCGGACGCAAGACCACCTTCTCTCCAGAAAAGGACAAGAACGGTTCCAGACACGACACCTGTAACTCTGAAATTCTCCACGCCAAGCAGATGGCCACCAAAACATGGTCTTCAAAGTCAAATCTTTAACCGACGCTTGATACAATGGCTCAAAAGGTTCCTTATTTAACACCCCTAAGACCAAATTGAGATCCCATGGCGGCACCAAAATCCTTCGTGAAGGCCTTAGCCTGGATACTGCTTTAAGAAAACGCATAACGTCCACATGGGCCCCTAGCACAATTCCCTGCACTTTGCCCCTATAGCACGAAATAGCTGCTAACTGGACTCTTAAGGAACTGGCCACCAGTCCCTTATCAAATCCATTTTGAAGAAAACTTAAAACCAAAGGTACGGATACCATAGCCGCCCGAACATTCTTCCGCGGACACCAGTCCTCGAAGATACGCCAAATGCGGACATATGCCAGAGACGTAGACTGCATCCTTGCTCTCAACAATGTGGTGATGGCTGACCCAGAATAACCTTTCTTCCTCAGCCTCGCCCTTTCAATGGCCAAACCGTAAGCGAGAATCGATCCACCTGAGGCATTCGAAGCAGACCCTGAAGCAACAGGTCTTCTGATGCCGGCAACCTCCAAGGATTCCTGTCTAAGGCGAACGAGATCGGTGTACCACGGATGTCTTGGCCAATCTGGTGCCACCAACAGCACACTCCCCTGGTGAGCCTCGATGCGCTGAACTACTCGCCCTATGAGCGCCCACAGAGGGAAAACGTACAAGAGACCCGTCAACGGCCACAGAAGCATCAGGGCGTCTATCCCCTCCAAGATCCTTTCCTGCCGTCTGCTGAAGAAACAACTGGCCTTTGCTGACTGAAAGGACACCATGAGGTCCATGATCGGCGGGCCCCATCTGTGAACTATTTGTGCGAACACGTCCAGATGCAACTCACATTTCCCGGCATCCACCCAGACCCTGCTGAGATAATCCGCCATCACATTGTCCTTCCCCGCAATGTGTGCCGCCGATATTGCTGAAAGTCGATGCTCTACCCACGAAAATAGAGCCTCTGCTTCCTCTTCCATAGCTACACTTCCTGTACCGCCTTGTCAGTTGATATAAGCCACTGCTGCCGAGTTGTCCGACAGTACGTGCACCGCTCGACCTGTTACAGTAGTCGCGAACCTCTGAAGCGCGAGCAACACCGCTTTCAGAACCAACCTGTTGATCGACCACTTGCTCTCTAGAATTGACCAAGTGCCCTGGGTAAACTGATCTCTGCAATGTGCTCCCCAACCCACAAAACTTGTGTCTGTCAACAATGGGAGCCGCTCTGGCTGCTCTAGAGACATTCCTGCTTTCAATGACTCTGGGCGCAGCCACCACCGGAGCGACTGCCTGACCTTGAGAGGGCAGGGAAGCCGTTAGCTCAGCGACCTGGCCTGATGAGACCACCAGCGTAGTAACGCTCGTTTTAATGGTCGCATATGAAACCTGGCCCAAGGCACCGCTTCCAGGGTCGCTGCCATCGTTCCCAGTAGGCAAAGATAAGCCCACACTGATGGAGCCACAGCCCCTCTGAAACTGCGCACCAGCTGCCGAAGTGCTTGGGCACAACGATCCGGCAGAAACACTGCTCCGTTCTGAGTATTGAACCGAGCCCACAAATACTCGAGATCCTGCGATAGAATAAGCAGCTTTTGATCGGATTGATCACCCAACTTAAATTCTGTAAAAACTTCACTCTGTCTGTTACCTGAACACTCTCGGCCTTGGACTTTGCCCGAATTAACCAATCGTCGAGATACGGATGAACCAAAATCCCCTCTTTTCGAAACGACGACGCCCCACCACCATGATCTTGGTGAAAGTCTGCAGCGCTGTCGCTAGACCGAAGGGCAATGCTTGAAATTGATAGTGTCCCCAAGGAAGAGCAAACCGCAGAAACTTATGATGCGCCGCCTTGATTGGAATGTGTAAATACGCTTCTGAGAGATCAAGAGATGTCAAATACTCACCCTGTTCAACTGCTACAATGACCGATCTCAGCAATTCCATCCTGAAATGAGGCACCCGCAGACACCGATTTACCCCTTTCAGATCTAATATAGGACGAAGAGCCCCGTCTTTCTTCGGGACCACAAAATAAATAGAGTATCGACCCATACCGTAGTCTGCAAGCAGTAACGGCACGACCGCTTCTAATTGTAAAAGCCGATCTACGGTACAGCGCAACTCCCGGGCTTTTTGAAGCCCCCTGCAGGGCGACATCACGAACGAATCCTGCACTGGCCTTGTGAATTCCAGCACGGAACACTCGCGAATTATCTCTAGCACCCACTGGTCAGACGTTATTTAGGTCCAGGCAGGAAGGAATTCCAGAAGTCGCCCGCCTATCAGTTGACTTCCTACCGGGACCCGCCTCCTTTCATTGTGGTTTACGATTTGCCCCCGCGGAAGCTGTTGCGAAACCTCTACTTGCTCCACGAAATCCCTGGGCCTGAGATGCAAATCTTCCCCTTTGAAAACCCCCCAAACAAGAAGTACGAAATCTCCTAAAATCTCGAAACTGGCCGCGAAACGGCTGGCTTGACTTCCCTTGTTTCGGCCTATCCTCCAGGAGCCTCCTGCCTTTGGACTCTCCGAGATCCTTTACCAACTTGTCCAGGTCTTCACCGAACAACAACTTCCCTTTAAACGGGAGCTTACTGAGGCGGGACTTGAACGACCCATCGGCCGCCCAATTCCTCAACCATAGAGATCTCCGAGTGGCCACTAAGGAAGCCATACTATTTGCCAGCGCTCGAATCAAGTCATAGTGCACATCCGCTAAATACGCCAATCCCCGACTCCAGACGATTAAGCTCTCTTAACTCCTGCTCCAGGCGCGTAGACTGCTGCAAGTGCTGAGACCACCTCAGGCAAGCTCTCGCCACCCAAGCTCCACAAATGGAAGCCTGCAGGGAAAAAGCATCTGCCTCAAAGGACTGCTTCAGCAGTCCATCCACTTTCCTGTCCTGCACATCCTTTAAGGCCGCGCTACCTTCCACCAGTATAGTGGTCTTCTTTGTAACCGCCGACACTGCCACATCTACTTGCGGAGACAAACTTCTCTTTATCCTTCTCCGCTAAGAGATAGTCCGAATGCTTCTAAGCCCCGCTTCTGGCTAATCCCACTCATCCTGGATCATCCAGTCAACCATCCAGTGAACTGGAAACACCACCTGTGCCTGTTGCACCGCTTGAATAACGGGGTCTTCCACCTCTTCTTCTTCCGGCCCCTAAGCCGTAGCGAGATTCAGCATCTGAAGCAATTCCGTGATGAGAGCTGTTAGTGCATCCCTACGGAACACGCAAATGATTTTCACCTGATCCTCAGGCTCTTGTATTTCTCCTTCTTCCAAGCCCTCTACTTCTGCTTCGAGCTTGAGATCAGCTTCCTCCATCTCCTCACACTCGTAATCGGTAGACACCATCTCCTGCGTCCTTAACCTCTTTGGAGGCGTCCGAGAGCTAGCCGCTTCAGCTATCGCAGTCTGCTGCATATGACCAGACAAGGACTCCGGCACCTTTCCTTGTCGTCGCAAGCAAAACGCCTGATGCATAATCAAAACAAAATCTGCACAGAAATCTCCGAGTTGTGTCTCTGATCCCGAGGCCGGCTGCACCCCTGACGGCCCCGCCGATGCTTCCAGAGAAGGCCCCTGCATTGTTATCCGCGTCGCTTCCCCTTCTGCCCCAGAAACTGGCTCCTGGGCTACCTTGACCTCCATCTGCTGCTCTAGACTGGTAGACACTGATACGCAGCCCCGACAGACGTTGGTTTCAGCCACCGTTCCTCTGCGGGTACCGCAGACTATGCACTGGGACCGAGCTGCCATCAACCAGCCAGCCCCGATCCCAAATCCATCTAGTAAGCCGCCACAGGGACTTAACTAGCTTTCACTGTGGCCTTTCTGTCCTCTCTTATTTTATTTTTTATTTTTTTTAATGACAGAGAAGAAATCTACTCTCAACCAGCCTTTAACCAAGAAAAAACTCCTTAACACCTGAAACGCCAAACACAAGCACGCTGAAAGTTTAGCTCACCTAAGTCAAAATACCACTTAACTAAGCAAAGAAAGCAAAGTTAAACCAGCCTTTGTCAAAACAAAGCCAGGGCCCTCTAAAGCTCCACACTCTGAGATGCGAGCGCAGAGCACGCTGTAACATGTGGCACCTAAAATGGCCACCGGCACCGAACTGAGCGAAATGGCGCCAAACAACAAGCTGAAAAAACTTTTATCAGCTTTGAAACAGCTCTTCGCTGTTCGGCCCGGTCCCCCCCAGCAGTATTTTGAAATTTTGCCGCACTTACCCCGTGCCGGAGCGCCGATCGAAGCCCAGCACAAGAATCTGCAGCTCACGCAGCCCGTTCCTTAGAGCAGTGAGCGGGAAGCTGCTGGCGTGATCATCTGCCCTCCGCTCACCTCTGCAACACACCCGAATGTCCAGAGCTGTCCGTGGAGACTGTGAGAGGATGCCTTTTGCCAAGCTCTCCTCCGTACCAGCAAGGAGGAGAGATCTGGCAGCGAATATGTCCCCGGTAAGAAATTTAAAGGGAAAGGCAGTCCGGGACCGAGCAAGGCAGTAAGGGATCATTTTTTTTTTTTAAAGATACAGCTGCCCCAATTTAATAATCAGAATAATAATAATAACCACAATAGTGAAACTATATCTAATCTAGCTACTCTAATTTTATTTATTTATTTATTTAGCATACATTTATAACCCGCAACTTCCAGAGTTCAGTTGCGGTTTACAATAAAACAACAAATCCACAAAGCAAAAGCTTAGTTTTTTTACATGAAACATTTTGTAACAATAAAAGTAAAATGTAAACAGCATGAAACTTATGCATAATAGCAAAATTGGCTGGTAAATTATTCATATACCAATAAACTATATACAAAATTATATGTTGTGGGTACTTTAGAATTGAATCATGGTGTTTTTATAAATAGTGTATTGTCTGTTAAGTGTTGGAAATCAGTATTACTCAGTCATGATTTTTAACCTTTATCTGAGTGTATCAAGGGGTTATCTATGTTGCCGTAGTGCATAGAGAATAAGTAGGTTTTTAGTGTTTTTACGGAGTTCCATCATTTTCTGGTTATAGTTTTTGTAGGTCCTCCGGAAGGGAATTCCAAAATAGTTGGGGGCAGCATGGGAAAAAGCTCTGTTGTTAGTTAATTTTATTGCTTTTTATGAAATCAATAGGAGTATTTAGTTTATTATTTGAGTATCCTTTTCTGTGTGTTGGTTTTTGAGATTCCATGCTAATTAGTTTGCTTAATGGGATTGGGGGCCATGTTATTTAAAAGCTTTATATGTAGTATTGTGGTTTTATATATTATCCTACTTGAATTGGCAACCAGTGTAGGGAAGCTAGTATTGGTGTTATGTGCTGAATTGAGTGTGCTTTCGTGATAATTCTAGCTGCTGCGTTTGTGCTAATTGGATTCTTTTATGTTTTGTTTTTCGTTATTACCTAAGAGAATTAGGTTGGCAAAATCAAAGTGCGGTGTTTGTTATTGTAGCCTGTATTATATTAATGAAGTCTAGTTGGGTGTACTAACGGTCGTAATTGTTTAAGGATTTTAAAGTTTAAAGTATATTTTCTTTATGGTGTTTTTGATGTTGAGTGTTTCATCGTCAGTGAGTATCTAGGATAAACCTAGGTATCTTATTTTCGTTTTTTTATTTTAATGTCGTAGTTTTGCAATGTTATGTGGGTTGGGGGGATATATGATTGATTTTTTTGTTACAATTAGAACTTCTGTTTTTGCATGGTTTAATGTGAAGGTTTGAGCTTTTTAGCCATGTTGTAATTTCATTGAAGCAATCAGATAGTAGTTTTATTGGTAAGTTAGGGATTGTAAATGGGATGTACAGCATAATATCATCTGCATATAGATGATAGTATACTCCGAATTTTTTAAAGATATCACAGATACTCTAATAGCTCCTTATCCGTTCCTCAAGTGAGCCCAGACCTAGGCTCACTAAGTCCTCCTGCTGCATGGAGACTGGACACACTGGGGCTGATGGGAGATACCAGCAGACTAAATCAAGTGATGTCATGATTTGGACATGCCCAGTCTCCAAGCTGCAGGAGGAGGTACACAACCCAGAGGTAGAGGACTGAACTGGAGGAACAATAAGGAAACTATACCTAATACGTTTAATGTACTTTGTTCACCTGAAATTTAATTAATCTCAGGTCCTTAATGTATGCTGATGAGAATAAATAGCTGCACCTGAGAGTGAATATGGCACCTCCTTTCCTTTAAGAGGTTTAAGTACCTATAAAGCTATGATTATCCCAGGGGTGAGTGGGTGCTGGGGAGAAAGGGAGGGAAAAAAGACTTATTAAAAGCTGGCTGCTACACAGTACCCTGTCCTTCGCTTCTAAGGTAATCTGTGACCAAGCTCCAGGGGGGGGGGGGGGTGTCCAACAGCCCTTGCTTGGATAGAGGGAGTCTTGGGTTCTAAATCTAACCAGAAAGCTGCTCTCTGTGTTTTAAATTTAAATTAGGCCCTTACTGAGTATTAAATTTAAACTGGAAGCGCTCTGCTGGGTTCTAAATTTAACCAGAAAGCTCTCCTCTGTGTTTTAAATTTAAACTGAAAACTCTTTACTGCTACTAGGCCCTGACCGATTTAACAAATACACTGGGTTCACAGATTAATCAGAATTCTTTTTTCCTCCCAGAAAAATTCCCAGAAGGAGAAATTAGACCTTACCTGCTAATTGTCTTTCCTTGAGTTCTCTCCGGGCCAGTCCAGGTACAGTTGGGTAGTCAACCTCCTCCAGCAGCTGAGGACTGAATACTAAAACTCTTGCTGACAGTTTATCCAGCTCCCCCTGGTGTCAGAGAGCCAGTCTTGTATTGCCAAAGCAGTGAAGAAAACTACAAACTTCGAAAAAACAACAACCAATGCTCTAAACAACCAAGCCTCCTTAACAAGCATCCACCTGGGAACTCTCAATACTTTCGTTTTTGTTTTTTTGTTTTTTTTACAAAAACAACGCTCTGTACTTTAGAGGAAATCCCAGAATTCCCTTCGACCATGCTCGCCTCTTTTCTCAGTTCTGGAATTTCGCGAGCTAACCACCTCTAACTGTATACTCACGGTGACGTTGCAAGGCTCGGCCATATCTCGCAGACGATCTGGGTGGGACCTGGACTGGCCCGGAGAGAACTCAAGGAAAGACAATTAGCAGGTAAGGTCTAATTTCTCCTTCCTATTCGTCTCTCCGGGCCAGTCCAGGTACAGTTGGGTAGTACCAAAGCAGTACCTAAACCCAGGAGGGCCCTGCGAGCCCCGCCACAATGGCCGAGGCCCCAACCTTCGCATCCCCCCTTGCCTGCACATCTAATTTATAGTGCTTCGCGAACGTATGCAGGGAAGACCACGTCACCGCCCGACAGATATCCCCTAGCGGAATCAAGGCAAACTCCACCCAAGACGCCACCTGGGCTCTAGTAGAGTGTGCCTTGAGTTAGTCTGGAGGCGACACCCCCTTTGCCTCATAAGCTACCGCTATCGCCTGTTTCACCCAGCAGGCTACAGAAGCTTTGGTAGCCGCCCTTCCTTTACGCGGACCACTAAAAAGCACAAACAACCTATCTGACCTTCGAAATGATTCCGTCTTCCGGAGATAGGCCCTCAGCACGCGACCCAAATCCAACCTTCTAAGAGAACGATCCAGCTTAGTTCCCCCTTGTGCATCAAAACTGGGAAGCGAAACAGGTTGATTCATGTGAAAACTGGATACCACCTTAGGCAAATAGGAAGGTACCAGCCGCAACACCACCTTTTCCGCCGTAAACTGAATGTACGGCTCTTTACACGAGAGCGCCTGCAAATCCGACACTCTCCTAGCGGAACACAAAGCTACTAGAAAAGCCGTTTTCCAAGAGAACTCTCTGATATTGTCCACCGGCCGTGACTCAAAAGGCGGCCCCGTTAAAGCGTCTAACACCAAGTTTAAGTCCCAAGGAGGAACCACCTGCCGAACTGGCGGCCTAATATTTTTTGATGCTTTAAAGAAGCGCTGAACATCTGGGTGCGAGGAGAGCGACGCCCCCCTGCACCCTACCTCTATAACAAGTCAGAGCCACTAGCTGCACCTTAAGAGTACTGAGAGTACATCCGGGCTATCAACAGCCTATCACAATTCAGGAAAGCCCTCAAATTTCATCTCTTCAACAAGTACCTTATAGAGTCATCAACACCCATTGACATTAGTGTTCCCACCCAATTACCAAATTCCATGATATCTCAATAACATGCTTAGGCTGATTCTCTATAACGATTGATCCTGTTCCTAGTAACATGTTCCTATTCAGTAGTACTACATCTGTAAATAGATTGTAAATAGTTTCCCTTGTTATCCAAGTTCCTTCCCTTGTTATCTGTAAACTCATGCAAGTTAACTGTACTGAGATTTTTGTTCTATGTGAACCGCGCTGATGCTGAATAGTGCGGTATATAAGAGAATATAAATAAATAAATAAATAAAAAATAGAGCTAGCCCCTTTTCTAGTCCCTCCTGAAGGAAGGACAGAATATCTGGTAACCAAGCCAAAGAAGGCTGCACCGTCCTCCTTGTACACCACGCTTCAAAAACATGCCACACGCGAATATATGCTGTCAGCAACACTTCCCTGGTGGCCAGTGGACGCCAGGGCAGGTGCGACACAAAAATATAAGGTTAAGATTGGAGAGTCTTCTAAAGGCCCAAATGGCTCTTGGTCCTTGTAGTTGCTTTAGCTCCAATCTCCAATGAAACAATCAAGCTGAGTGGTGGGAATTAATAAGGCTTTTATTCCCCTTTTCACAGTGGTTCAAAATAGTGGGTTACAACTTTAAAGCAAATGTCCTAAACTCAGGTAGAAAACAAACTCAGTGTTCAAAGCAAAACTGTTATACGTCACAGGAATGGAGGTGTTCAAACAAATACAGAATGCTCTGCTGGCAATTCACCCAATCACAAGTCTGGCAGTGACTCTAAACTTTCAGAAATGCAAAGTGTACAGTCCATCTCTTGGTCAGATAAATCTCCTGCCAGTTCCACTTGCATTGGCTCGATATCAGAAAGCTCTGATTTTATATCCCTGGTTTCTTGTAAAACACATTCAGGGGTTTTGTATATTTTCTGTAGCAAGTCCCAGTGTCCTTGGCCTAGCCTAGGGCGTCGGCCACGTGCTGTATTAGGCTTTAAAGTATCCTCTCTCCTTAGAGGCTTTATAGCAGCTTTATCATAGCTTTTACCATTCACAACTTTCTTATTAGGCATACATTTCTCATACCTTGTATGGCAGCAATCCTCAAGTAACCGGCTTTCTTCCACTGCCTGCCTTTCCCAGGCAGCAGCTTGGTGAAATCCTTTTCTATGCAGGTTAGGCTTACCCTGTAGCCTTTGACTTCCTTCTCCTGGTGAAGGCCTGCCTCTGTACAAGCCCAGCTTCTGGCTTTCTGACTCAGTGTGGCTTGGCTTCTCCAGCTGATTCTTGTTTGGCTTAGGGTTGCAGTTACAGCAGTGCTTTTGCCTCTGAGGGCAAACAGCTCTCGGTTTGGCTTGAGCTGACACCTCCTTAGGTCCTTCCTCAGCTCCTGAGAAATCACCTCTCCCTCCTGGGAATCCTCTAGCACTAGAGTAGTCAGGTTTCCACTTCCACCTCTCTCTCTTGGTGCTGCCAGTGATTCTCCCCTTACTTCTGCTAGGGCTGCTGCTTCTGCTGCTGCTTCGTCTGTTGCCAGTGCTGCCTCTTCTCCTTCCTCCTTTCCAGTCTTCCACACTCCCCTTATGAAGCCCTCCTGCCTTTGAGGATTGGAAGCTGGTTAGCATTTCCTCGTGACCAGCTGGGCGTGGCTCTTCAGTCTCCCTGAAGACACTCTTGCTCCCTCTAGCTGGTTCCTGGGAATATTGCAAGTCCTTTTTTCTGTGAAAAACACCTTCTTTTCTCTCAACTGGGCTCTCATCAGCCCTCGCTGCATGACAATGCTAAGGACGTTGATCACCGTCGGGACTTCAACATAGTGGCGATCACTGACGCCAAGTTACCCCGGCGATGCAATCGTTCCTGCTCAAGAGCCAGGCCGTAAGCAAGAACCGATCCACCTGCGGCATCAACACCGGACCTTGGCTCAATAGATTGATTCACGAAGGCAACCTCCATAGGGAAGCCACCAGAAGACGCACCAGGTCTGCATACCAGGGTCGCCTGGGCCAATCCGGAGCAATGAGAATCACCGTCCCGTCGTATCTGGCTATTCTCTAAATGATCCGCCGCAGCAGAGACCATGGAGGGAACACATAAAGCAACTCTCCCACCGGCCAGGGTTGCACCAGACCGTCGAGACCTTCCGACATATGTTCTCTGCGCCTAATGTAGAATCTGGCCGCCTTGGCATTGTCCAGGGTAGCCATGAGATCCATGACCGGCTGACCCCAACGCACAGTAATCTCGTGAAAAACTGCCCAGTTCAGCTCCCATTCTCCGGGATCTAGAACATGGCGACTGAGATAATCCGCCTGAACGTTGTCCTTTCCTGCCACATGAGCTGCCGAGAGCGCTATGAGATGGATTTCCACCCAGTGCATTAACATTTGACACTCCTCTAGCATAGCTGCACTGCCCGTGCCCCCTTGCTTGTTGATGTACGCATCAGTTACCACATTGTCGGAAAACACTCGCACTGCCTGCCCTTCGACGAGACCGCGAAAATCCCGCAAGGCGAAATGCACCACCCGTAACTCCAACCGATTGATTGACCAACTGCTCTCTCCCGCCGACCAGATCCCCTGTGTCACCTGAGACAGACAATAAGAACATAACATAAGATATGCCATACTGGGTCAGACCAAGGTCCATCAAGCCCAGTATCCTGTTTCCAACAGTGGCCAATCTAGGTCATACGTACCTAGTAGTTTCACCAAAAGACACAGGTTCCGAAATGCTTGTACTGGGTCAAGCTTTGATATCCTGGGTCCCTTCTTAATAATGGTTTATGGACCTTTCCTCCAGGAACTTGTCCAAACCTTTTTTAAACCTAGCTACACTAACAGCCTTTACTACATCCTCCGGTAACAAGTTCCAGAGTTTGATTACACGTTGAGTGAAAAAATATTTTCTTTTATTAGTCTTAAATAGTTTACCCTGTAGCTTCATTACATGTCCCCTAGTCTTTCTATATTCTGATAACGTAAACAATCGATCTACGTTTACCTGTTCCACTCCGTTCATTAATTTATAGACTTCTATCATATCTCCCCTCAGCCATCTCTTTTCCAGGTTAAAGAGCCCTAACCTTTTTAGCCTTTCTTCACAGGAGTAACCTTCTATCCCCTTTACCATTTGGGTGGCTCTTCTCTGAACCTTTTCTAATAACGCTATATCCCTTTTAAGATACGGCGACCAGAATTGCACACAATATTCAAGGTGCGGTCTCACCATGGAACGATATAGAGGCATTATAATATCTTTTGTTTTATTTTCCATTCCTTTCCTTATGATACCTAGCATTCTATTTGCTCTCTTGGCTGCCACTGCACATTGGGCCGAGGGTTTTAACATGTTAACCACAATAACGCCTAAATCTTTTTCCTGGGTGGTGGTTCCTAATGTGGAACCTTGCATCGTGTAACCATAGTTTAGGTTGTTCTTCCCTAGGTGCATAACTTTGCACTTGTCCACATTAAATTTCATCTGCCATTTTGATGCCCAATCTTCCAGTTTGTCAAGATCCTCTTGAAATTTTCCACAATCCTCTTGGGTTTTAACAACTTTAAATAGTTTTGTGTCATCTGCAAATTTAATAACCTCACTCGTTATTCCACTTTCCAGGTCATTTATGAATATGTCAAAAAGCAGCGGACCCAGCACAGATCTCTGGGGTACACCACTATTCACCTTTCTCCATTGGGAAAATTGGCCATTTAACCCAACCCTCTGCTTTCTATCTTTTAACCAGTTCCTGATCCACAGTAGTACACTGCCTCCTATCCCATGACTCTTTAGTTTTGCCAAGTCTCTGGTGAGGGACCTTGTCAAAGGCTTTCTGAAAGTCCAGATACACTATATCAACCGACTCACCTTTGTCCACCTGTTTATTCACACTTTCAAAAAAAGATAACAGATTAGTAAGACAAGATCTTCCTTGTCTAAAGCCATGTTGGCTGTCTCCCATTAGGCCATGACTATCTACATGCTGAGTAATTTTATTCTTTATGATGGTTTCTACCATTTTTCCCAGTACTGACGTCAGGTTCACCGGTCTGTAGTTTCCCAGATCACCCCTGGAACCCTTTTTAAAAATTGGTGTTACATTGGCGATCCTCCAATCTTCAGGTATTAGAGATGATTTTAATGATAGTTCACAGATTACTAATAGCAGGTCTGCAATCTCATATTTCAGTTCTTTCAACACCCTTGGATGTATACCATCCGGCCCAGGTGATTTGCTACTCTTCAGTTTATCTAATAATTGTAATACATCTTCCCGATGTATCGATATTTTCTTCAATTCTTCCACACCTTTAAATACCACTTCAGTCATGGGTAACATCCCTACATCTTCCTCAGTAAAGACCGAAGCAAAGAATTCATTCAGTCTCTCTGCTATCGCCTTGTCGCTTCTTAGTGCCCCTTTAACTCTTCTATCATCTAATGGACCAACTGACTCTCAAAGGTTTTTTGCTACGAATGTACTTGAAAAAATCTTTATTTTGCGTTTTTGCTTCTTCAGCAAGCTTCTTCCCAAATTCTCCCTTTGCCTGCTTTATCAATGCCTTGCATTTGACTTGCCAGTGCTTGTGCTGTTTCCAGGTTTCGTCTTTTGGCTCTTTTTTCCATTTCCTGAAAGATGCTTTTTTGGCAACAACAGCCTCTCTGACCTCACCTTTAAACTATGCTGGCAGTTTTTTGGACTTCCTTCCACTTTTCTTAAAGTGTGGCATACAGCTGGTCTGGGCTTCCAAGATAGTATTTTTAACAACATCCAAGCTTGATGTAAGTCTTTAACCTTTGCAACTACTCCTTTTAGGTTTTTTTTTTAAGTATTTTCCTCATTTTATCATAGTCTCCCTTTCGAAAGTTAAAAGGTAGAACTGTGGATTTCCTTACTATCCCTCCTCCACTAATTAAATCAAAGGCGATCATGCTATGATCACTATTGCCAAGTGGCCCCAACACCCTTATCTCTTGCACTAGATCTGGTGTTTCACTAAGGACTAGGTCTAATATGGCTTCCCCTCTGGTCGGTTCATGAACCAGCTGCTCAAAGAAGCAGTCATTTATGTCATCTAGGAACTTTATCTCCCTAACATGTCCTGCTGTGACACTGACCCAGTCGATACCGGGGTAATTGAAATCACCCATTATTATTACTGTGCTGTAACCTTTGTTAGCTTCCTTGATTTTTCTGAGCATTTCTTCATCCATTTGTTCATTCTGACTAGGCGGTCGATAGTACACCCCCACTGCCATCGCCTTCCCCTTTTTACATGGAATTTCAGTCCATAGAGATTCTATAGCAAATTTTGTTTCCTGCAAGACTTTAATCCTTTCTGACTCAATGCCCTCTCTAACACAGAGCGCAACCCCTCCACCAATTTGATCAGCTCTATCATTACGATATAGTTTGTACCCAAGTATCACAGTGTCCCACTGGTTGTCCTCCTTCCACCATGTCTCTGATATTCCAATCATATCTAACCTCTCATTTAGTGCTATATATTCTAACTCTCCCATCTTATTTTTTATACTTCTAGCATTTGCATACAAGCATTTTAGAGACTGTATTTTATTCATATTAATTGGCTATTGGTAGACATGGGTAATTTGGGATCTTTAAGCTCTGTCTGCTCCATACTTGAGGGCATTTGGGCTACTTTACTCTTTTTTGGAACCTCTCTGCTTTTGGTAGTATCCTTCAAGGATACATTCTTCCGAACCATCCGCTCTTGGGCGACTGTCGGCTTTCCCCTATTATCTAGTTTAAAAGCTGCTCTATCTCCTTTTTAAAGGTTAATGCCAGCAGCCTGGTTCCATCCCGGTTAAGGTGAAGCCCATCCCTTCGGAAGAGCCCCTCCTTTCCCCAGAATGTTCCCCAGTTCCTAACAAATCCAAAACCCTCATCTCTGCACCATTGTCTCATGCACGCATTGAGACTCTGGAGCCTCCCAACCGGTAAGACTGGCATCCGTGGTGACCAACACCCATTCCGGCTGTGCCAGCGGAACTCCCGCCTGCAGATGCGCCGGAACCAACCATCACTGTAGACTGTTGCGCACCTCTTCCGGGCATAGTAGCCTCTGAGACAAGGGCTGATCCTGCGGAGACCATCTGGACAGCAAAGCCTTCTGAAGCGGACGCATGTGAGATCGGGCCCAGGGCACCAGGTCCAAGGCCGCCGCCACTGAACCCAGCAACTGCAAATATCTCCACGCCGTTGGAGCCCTCAGTCGCAAGAACGCCGTTACCTGAGCCAACATCTTTCACACCCTGTCTGGCGGCAGGAACACCAACCCTATTTCCGTGTCGAAAAGGGCTCTGAGATACGTTAAGCGTCGCAACGGCTGCAACTGACTCTTCGCATGGTTGATGACCCAACCTAGCTGCTCCAGTAACTGCACAACTCGCGAGGTTGCCGCTATTGATTCCACTGGAGATCGTGCTCGAATCAGCCAATCATCCAGGTAGGGATGAACCTGAATCCTTTCTCTCTGGAGTGCCGCCGCCACGACCACCATCACCTTGGTGAAAGTTCGGGGCGCTGTAGCCAGACCAAACGGCAATGCTCAAAACTGAAAATGACCCATGGGGACTGCAAAGCGTAGAAACCTTTGGTGCTCCTACCTGATCGGAATGTGCAGATAAGCCTCTGTAAGATCTATGGACGAAAGCACTTCTCCCGGCTGCACGGCCCTGATCACCGCTCTTAGAGTCTCCATGCGAAAATGAGGTACCCGCAAGCAGCGGTTCACGTGCTTGAGATCCAGAATTGGCCGAAAAGACCCTTCTTTTTTGGGCACCACAAAGTAAATTGAGTATTGACCGAAGCCGCACTGGTCTGGAGGTACTGGAACCACCGCTTGAAGGTGCAACAAACGCCGCAGCATGTCGTTGACCGCCGCCTTTTTTGACTGAGACCCGCATAGGGACATTACAAAGGCTTCTGGCAGCAGAAGAGCGAATTCTAGCGCATACCCCACGCGGATGATCTCCAGCACCCACTGATCCGTGGTGATGGCGGCCCAGGTGGAGAGAAACTCCTGCAACTGTCCCCCTATCGGAACCTCCACCTGGACCAGCCTCCCTTCATTGTGTTTTTTTAGAAGAGTTCTGCTGGGCATTAAAATAGCCTCTAGCAAAACCTCTGGCACCACGAAAGGACTGCCCCGGGACACCAACCAACCTCTTTGATAAGGGGCAAACCGAAATCCACGGAACCTACGAAACTCCTTTCCTTGTCTCCGCTGCATTGTAGCAATCTTCGCCGCTCGAGGCCGGTCTTCAGGCAGCTGACCTCCTTTGGAATCGCCCAAATCTTTCACAATTTTCTCCAACGCTTCCCCAAAGAGCAGCTTGCCCTTGTAAGGAAGCTTACTAAGGCGAGATTTTGAAGAGGTATCCCCCGCCCAATTCCTCAGCCAGAGAAAATGCCTAATGGCAATCACTGACGCCATGGACTTAGCCGAAATTCTTACCAAATCATAGAAAGCGTCCGCTAGATAAGCTGCCGCCGACTCTAGCTTCGCTCCCTCTGAGGAAGGCTGCTCCTGCTTGTCTGCCCCCGGTTCTGCTTGCAACCAATGGATAGACGCTCTGGATACATACGCTCCACAGACAGAAGCCTGCAAAGCCAGAGCACTGGAATCAAACGCCTGCTTTAGAAGTGTTTCCAACCTACGATCCTGAAGATCCTTAAGAGCTGCCCCTCCTTCAACCGGAATCGTTGTCTTTTTAGTGACCGCTGAAACCAGCGCATCTACCTTAGGCATCTGCAACAATTCTCTCTCCTCCTGAGCACAGGGTAAAGGCGTGCAATAGCCCGCCCCCCCCCCCCCTCAGAGAGGCTTCAGGGCATTCCCACTCTGACTCAATCATTTGTTTAATAACCCTGTATATAGGGAAACAGCATTGTTCCGCCTTAAAACCTTGCAACAAGGGATCCTCTAGGGATTCCTGTGGTACAGTTGGAAGCACTATATTCAACGCTGCGAGGGAATGAACGATCAAAGCCCACAGCTCCTCTTTGTGAAACACCCGGAAGACATTAGGATCGTCGCCTGGCCCAATTTCTCCTTCTTCCAACTCTCCCGGCCAGGCCTTGAAACCGGCCTCAGAAAGCAGCTCCCCTTCTTCCGCCAGCTGAGGAACAGAGACCTGCGGCCCAAAGCCCTCAAGGCCTGCCTCCACCTCTGAGCCTTTAGCAGAAACTCCCTCCCCAGGGTCTGCCACCTTGGCGTCATCTTTATGCAAATCCAACTGACCAGGAGCCTCCTGGCTTACTGACTGAGCCATTTTCAATACATAAGCTTTATGCATTGCTAAAATAAAATCAGCCGAGAACAGAGAATCCAAACCTCCCTGAACTGCAGCTGATGTCTTATGGCTCTGCTCCTCCGCCGGAGGAGGTTTATGGGATTTAGATTTTTTCTTACCCGACTGATGCTTCAGCGCGGGAGAAACTGCAGGGTCAGTCAAAATGGCCGCCGTTCCCGCTTTTAACTACGGCCCCTGAGATCTCTCTGCAAGTTCCTCAGAACCCTTCTGTTCCATAACTGTGCCCAGTACTAGTAACCAAACAATAAACACTAAGTGAGAATCGAATTGAACGGCAGGAAAAAAAAAAACCACACACCTCATGATCAGCAGAATCCCGCCGCTGAAAAAATAACGTGGCTAGAACTGCCCGGTGTGAACGCTGCCGCCGTCCGACACAGCCGACTCCAAAAATGCTCCAAACCCCGCTGTCAAGGCTAACCCCATCACCGTGGTGTCGATCACCGAGCCCTGCCTAGCACTCTAACCCAGTGGCATGATCCTACCTGCAGCAATGACGCTGAAGCTCCTCCGCTCCGGATTCCCGCTGCTAGCGGGTCACAGAGAGTGAGGGTACCAGCAGCAGGGAAGAGAATTCTGGGGCTCCCAGCTCCTTCCTCCCGCCTTGTTAACTAACGAATTCTCAAGCGAGGCAGGCTCTGCCCCGGAGCTGTCTATAGCAGCTGAGAACTGATGAACTCCTTTCCTATTTTTTTTTTAATCTTCCCAAGGATCACTTCTTGGACTTAATGCCCTGCTAGAGCAAAAGAGCCAAACCATAGTCTTTTTTTTTCTTCCCAATAGCCTAACCAACTATTTCCAAGTCATTTCTCCGGAGCCTGTCAGCCACATGTCCTCCCAGCTGCTGAGGACTGAAAGACTGGTTCTCTGACACCAGGGGGAGCTGGATATGCTGTCAGCAAGAGTTTTAGTATTCAGTCCTCAGCTGCTGGAGGAGGTTGACTACCCAACTGTACCTGGACTGGCCCGGAGAGACGAATAGGAAGTAATACTTACAATTGCAGATCTCTCTCAAGTAGCAGTCCCCTTTTGTAGTCCTTCAAGACATCTTAGTGTAGTTTATTAAGAAGTCATGTGAGAGATGTTTGGACGTGGTATTATACAGCAAGGAGGAAATCACAATAGGCCCATCCGTGAATGGTGCAAACACCAGGTCCAAATGCGCAGGTTGCTTTACACCAGCTATGGATGGAGATGACCATGTCTAGCTAGTTTTAAGTTGATGTGTATTTCTGTTGTAAAATTGGGAATATATGAATAATTTGTGTTCCTGTCCCAACCCAGCTCATTCCATACTGTATTCTATAGCTTTTACAGGTGTAAATGGCAATTTACTAAAATTATTGGCTATTTACATGTGCAAATGCTGTGCACACCTGCTTTAAAAGGTCCTCCTGCATCTGATAGTAACAAATTTTACTTTATCCCAGATCGAAAAATGTCATACCCTCTTTCCTGTCTTACCTTTGCCATTATGGTCGGCTTCTTTCAAGGTGTTTAATATATTAATTTAGCTAGTTAAATTTACCTAGCATTGTGCTTACTTTCTGCAGGGAGGTCCAGGATTTCAAGGCTTACCTGGACCTAAGGGATCCCTTGGACGCAGAATTCCTGATCAGAAGATAAAATACATTTTCTGCCACATAATGATTAGTTTGTGAATTTTCAGATCACTGATGATCATAGTACAAGCTCTTTCCTTTTACTTATGACATGTCATTTTGTGTCCAGCTCTTTACACAAATTTACATTTTGCATTATTTCTCTTTCTTGGCACTAGAAATGCCGATCAAAGAAACATAAAACTTGACTGTACTTAGACTCGTGTGAAATACAAAAATGTTAATCAATAAATCTTCATAGTACAACAGTGTGCATGTGCTCTTATATGGATAGAGACTAGACAATATGCTGAAGCATGTTTTACTTGAATAGATGCCTTCATCCAAGACACATGCAGAAAACTGTCATACTAGCAGACCATGAGAACATCCTTCCATTTCTTATGGGGCAACTTCTCAAACTGGGTTAGTTTTGTGCATAGCATGACAGTCATAACCTCATGCCTAAGCCAGAATATGTGGCGTATTATCTCAGTCTCTCTCAGATTTACTGCAGTTCTTCAGTGTGCAGCTTCTGACCATTTGCAATATCTGATCCTGGTCTTAAACGTATCTAAGCTCTCTAAAGAAATGCCGTGTTACAAACCAAGGAGGTTATTGAGGTGGCTGTGGCTTTATTTCACTTGCTGTCTTCTATTAGTTCTGTCGCTCTACATCTTTTACCAAAAAAGGTGACCAGGCACAGGCCAAACATTAGCTATTAAAAAAAAAAAAAAAAGGGAAGTGAGAAACATGTCTGCTGTGGCTATAATTCTCCTCCCTCTAACAGTAGATGTGACCTTGCTTTAGGTGTTGTAAAAGTTTGTAGTGCTAGGGCAGCTCCGGTTGGCACTCTGCTAGTAAGAAAGTGCCTCTCTCCTACTTTCTTATCTTTGTTATGCATACCATCTTTAAAGAAAAAGGGAAACCTGTTTGAAAGCAGGTAACCATTAGCACCATGTGAAACATCCCCCCCCCCCGTATATAGCAGATTTCTCCTAGGACAAGCAAGATGAGTCAGCCTCACCTGGTGATGTCATCCGACGGTGCCGAGACGGAAATCTCTCCAATAGCCCAACCCTCCATGCCCGCCCCTAGCTGGCCAGTTTTACAACTTCTGCCTTGCCTGCAAGACGGACATTCTCTCCTCCTTACTTCTTGAGTCTACTTCTACAAACAAAATCTTATATCTGCAAAAAAAAACCCAACAAAGATCACTCACCATGCCTGGATTTAAGAAGTGTTCATCCTGCTCCAGAAAAATGAACAACGTGGATAACCACAGTGAATGTATCCACTGCCTGGGTAAGGACAACCCCGTACAAGACTGTGCTGATTGTGCTCGCATGTCCCCGGGGGCGAGAAAAGCTCGTGGTTATGCTCTAGAAGATTTTCTCTCCACCTCCTGTGGTACAGCTAACCCTGCTCCCCGCATTGGGAATGGACACAAGAAGAACACCACAGCCTCAAAGTCTGCTTCCACAGCGACCCTAAGACATAAGATCAAGACTGCAGCTTCAAGATCTCCCCCTGTGGTGGCCCAAGATGCGCCTGATAAGGCCTGCATCTCCGGCCAGCCCCTGGCACAGTCCTCTCCCGATGCTCCGGTGCTTGGACTCACACATGGGGATCCTGGGGGCGGTCATCTTGCCTTTGAACACATGGTGTTGCAGGCCACTGCCCCCTCCGCTGCCACTGGCCATCTTTCCAGGTCCCAGCAGCACCCTGACCAACTCCGAAGAAGCAGGTGCAAAAGCTGCTCCGGCAATACAAGACCTAAACGGAGACGCTCCCCCGACAGCCCGGGAGCCAGCTGGCACAGAAAGAGGCAACGTGGCGCAGAGAGGACATCGGGACATCACAGACACCACCGGAGCACCTCTGAGCATCACAGACACTGCCGGAGAAGACGGGAAAAACAGCAGAGACACACACACATCCAAGGAGAACAGGGGAAACCATGGGGGCAGAAAGAAACACCCCTCACCACAGGATGAAAAACTCGGGTACTCCTCCACCCCCTCCCCTGTCCTCTCCGGTCTCCTCCTCCTTGGGATACAGCTCTGCTGAACCTTCCCTTGAAGCCCCTATACCATCTGAGACACTGGAACCTGAATTACATGGGGTACCGGAGCCCGGGGAAGCTCAAACACATCATGCACTGCCCCCTGCACCCTCCTCTGCAATGGGCACCCAGGGGCCACTACAGATATTCCAGTTGCTATCCGATTTCCTTCAGCGCTGGTCATCCACTCGAACCTTTACACCGATGGAAATGCAGGAACCCTCTATACAAAGCCCGGCAATTTGCACAGACCTTCCTGACCACCAGGACCAGGTCTGCCATTTTTGGGGACTCCGTGGCACCCCTCTGCTCCCAGACCACTTCAGATGCCCCCAGTGGGGATGAGGAGGCGGCCTCTGCAGGAAACTCCCTTAACAATGACGAGCTACCCTCACCTCTAGAGATGCTGCCTACTGGACCCGGCCCGGAGAGTAACACCAACCCTGAAAACTTAACATACCCTAGGTTTCTGCGGAAGATCACCACAACCTTAGGGGTATCTGCTCCTGACATAACTGACCAACGCCCGGAAACTCAAGCAGCTCTAAAGTTCCTTGAAGCACCTAGAATCACTGCAATCCTGCCACTACACCCTTTGATGAAGGAAAACCTCCTCAAAATATGGCAAAACCTGGCAACCGGGGCTACTTCATCGCGGAAGGTGGACGCCAAGTATCTGATCCAACCGTCACTCAGGTTTGAAAAGCCCCAACTTCCCCGTTGTAGAGTCTGCCCTGAAGCGGGTGAAATCTGCTCGCAACCACGCCAACTGCCTGCCAGGAAAGGACCCTAAACTTTTGGATGAGGTGGGAAAGAAAGTGTTTCAGGAAGCAATGCTATCCACAAAAGTGGCAGCACATCAGCTTCATCACGCCCTGTATCAAGATATCATACAAGACCTTAGATCTGCAACCTCATCTCTTCTGAGAGAGGCACAGACATCCGCAATCAAAGCCCTGACAGATCTACACGAATGCACTAAACATCAGGTCAGAGCGGCTTTTGACTCTTTCGACACCGCTGCCCGCACAGCAGGGACAGCTATCTCAGCTTGCCAGATGGCATGGCTATGCACCTCCAGGACAATACACATGATCGCATTGCAGATGCACCCTGTTTGGGAGACTCCTTGTTTGGCGACAAAGTAAAAGACGCCATGGACGACATGAAGGACCACTGCGCTACGCTACAGACCCTCGCAGATGAGGGCCTCGAACGTACCTCAGCGCCCAGCAGGAGAGGATCCTACCATAAATCCTACTCAAAAGTGAAGCGCTACAGCTCCTACCAGAAGTGACAAGCACCTCATTACAAACAACAGCCCCATCAAAACCCATACCGCAACAAGCCTCGTCAGCGCAATCGCAAACAACAAAAATCTACCCCAGCAGGCGCACAGAAGACAAACCCCTCCTTTTGACACCAGTGCACCATAAGAACATAAGAACATAAGAACATAAGATATGCCATACTGGGTCAGACCAAGGTCCATCAAGCCCAGTATTCTGTTTCCAACAGTGGCCAATCTAGGTCATACGTACCTAGCAGTTTCCCCAAGGGACACAGGTTCCACAATGCTTGTATTGGTTCAAGCATTGATATCCTGGGTCCCTTCTTAATAATGGTTTATGGACCTTTCCTCCAGGAACTTGTCCAAATCTTTTTTAAACCCAGCTACACTAACAGCCTTTACTACATCCTCCGGTAACAAATTCCAGAGTTTGATTACACGTTGAGTGAAAAAATATTTTCTTTATTAGTCTTAAATAGTTTACCCTGTAGCTTCATTGCATGTCCCCTAGTCTTTCTATATTCTGATAAGGTAAACAATCGATCTACGTTTACCCGTTCCACTCCGTTCATTAATTTATAGACTTCTATCATATCTCCCCTCAGCCGTCTCTTTTCCAGGTTAAAGAGCCCCAACCTTTTTAGCCTTTCTTCATAGGAGTAGCCTTCCATCCCCTTTACCATTTTGGTGGCTCTTCTCTGAACCTTTTCTCAAAATTGCTATATCCTTTTTAAGATATGGCGACCAGAATTGCACACAATATTCAAGGTGCGGTCTCACCATGGAACGATATAGAGGCATTATAATATCTTTTGGTTTTATTTTCCATTCCTTTTCCTTATCATACCTAGCATTCTATTTGCTCTCTTGGCCGCCGCTGCACACTGGGCCGAGGGTTTTTAACATGGTATCCACAAGGACGCCTAAATCTTTTTCTTGGGTGGTGGTTCCTAATGTGGAACCTGCATCGTTTAACCATAGTTGGTTGTTGTTCTTCCTAGGTGCATAACCTTGCACTTCTCCACATTAAATTTCATCTGCCATTTTGATGCCCAGTCTTCCAATTTATCAAGATCCTCTTGCAATTTTTCCACAATCCTCCTGGGTTTTAACACTTTAAATAGTTTTGTGTCATCAACAAATTTGATAACCTCACTCGTTATTCCACTTTCCAGGTCATTTATGAATATGTCAAAAAGCAGCGGACCCAGCACAGATCCCTGGGGTACCACCACTATTCACCTTCTCCATTGGGAAAATTGGCCATTTAGCCCTACCCTCTGCTTTCTATCTTTTAACCAGTTCCTGATCCACAGTAGTACACTGCCTCCTATCCCATGACTCTTTAGTTTTGCCAAAAGTCTCTCATGAGGGACCTTGTCAAAGGCTTCTGAAAGTCCAGATACACAATATCAACCGACTCACCTTTGTCCACCTGTTTATTTCACTCCTTCAAAAAAACATAACAGATTAGTAAGACAAGATCTTCCTTGTCTAAAGCCATGTTGGCTGTCTCCCATTAGGTCATGACTATCTATATGCTGAGTAATTTTATTCTTTATGATGGTTTCTACCATTTTTCCCGGTACTGATTGTCAGGCTCACCGGTCTGTAGTTTCCCGGATCACCCTCGAACCCTTTTTAAAAATTGGTGTTACATTGGCGATCCTCCAATGTATTAGAGATGATTTTAATGATAGTTCACAGATTACTGATAGAAGGTCTGCAATCTCAAATTTCAGTTCTTTCAACACCCTTGGATGTATACCATCCGGCCCAGGTGATTTGCTACTCTTCAGTTTATCTAATAGTTGTAGGACATCTTCCCGATGTATCGATACCAACTCCACCTCTCACTAGAGGATGCATATCTGCCTTCAGAAAGGCATGGGAATCCATCACCACGGACCAATGGGTCCTGCACATCATCGAGGAAGGCTACAGCTTAAGGTTCACCTCAATCCCCTTACAACACAGGCCGCCACGGAACAACTTATCCGCGGCATCACTCCTCGATTTCAACAAGGCCATACAATCTCTTCTAGCAGCCAGAGCTATAGAACCAGTACCCTCCCAGGAACACTTTATGGGCTTCTACTCCAGATGTTTCCTGGTTCCCAAGAAATCTGGCGGGTTCTGCCCCATCCTGGACCGTCGAGGCCTCAACAAACACATCATGAAAGAGAAATTCAGAATCTACTCCCTGGGATCAATTCTTCCCCTCATCCAACCAGGAGAATGGCTCGCATCCCTGGATCTACTCGATGCCTACACTCACATCCCTATCTATGTGTCTCACCAGAAGTACCTCAGATTCCAGATTCAGGACAAACATTATCAGTACAGAGTCCTGCCGTTTGGGTTTTCCTCTGCCCCACAGGTCTTCACAAAATGTGTCGCTGTCGTCACTGTGCACCTGAGGAAGCAGGACATTTGTGTAATCCCGTATCTGGACGACTGGCTGATCTCTGGCCAGTCCCCAAAAGAAACAGAATCTGCCGTGCAGAAGACTATTCATACACTGTTGCTTCTGGGGTTTCTAGTGAACCTCCAGAAGTTGAAACTTCACCACTCTCAACAGCTGGAGTTCATTGGGGCATCAATAGACACAATTGTGGCAAAAGCGTTTCTTCCCCCACCCCGGAGGGAAGCTATCATCAACCTCATCAGACACATTTCGTCACTCGAATGGACATCAGCAAGGACCTTGCTTCGCCTCCTGGGTCACATGGCAGTGACCACACAGGTAATCCCTCTGGCAAGACTACACATGCGCTGGCTGCAATGGCACACTGGAGTCAAAACATACAACCACTGTCAATGGTGATCCCCCTGATGCAGCTGTGCAAAGATCACTAGCCTGGTGGTCCAATCCGCTGAACCTCATGAGCGGTTGACCGCTACAACTACCCCCTCATCAGATAGTCATCACTTTGGATGCCTCCCTCATAGGGTGGGAGGCCCACTGTGGTCAGCTCTGCACCCAAGGAACGTGGACCCAGGGGAAGTGCTCCCTACACATCAATTTTCTGGAACGCAGAGCACTACAGTTTCCCCTCAGGACCTTCCAGAACCTAATCGGGGAAAGACAGTCCTCTTACAGACAATCAGGTGGCCATGTTCTACATAAACAAACAGGGAGGGACTGGCTCCAGGATCCTGTGCAAGGAAGTCCTACAGCTCTGGAAGTTTGCGCAGTCCAAACACTGTATCCCTCGAGCCTCCTACTTCTTGGGCACACAGAATCAGTTGGCAGACAGGCTCAGCTGACAAATAGACCCGCACGAATGTTCCTTCAACCCCCACATTGCAAGATCATTCTTCAAGAGGTGAGGACAACCACAAATTGACCTGTTTGCCTCAGAGACCAACACGAAATGTGACCAGTTCTGTTCCAAACGCCCGTCCAGCCTCAGTGTGGCCTCGGATGCCTTTGCCGTGTCGTGGGAGGAGCGGTCACCAATTTATGCATTCCCACCCCTACCTCTTATCCCAATGACCATACAACGGATCATAACAGACAGGGCACAAGCCATTCTCATTGTACCCTGCTGGCCCCGACAGATGTGGTTTCCATACCTTTGATGCCTGGCACTGGAGCCACCAGTGAGGCTTCAGCTGTGGGAGGACCTCCTCTCTCGAAAAGGGGAACCCGCGTCTCACCAGTACCTGCAGACACTAGCACTAACTGCTTGGAAGCTGAAAGGGTAGCACTGTCTTCACTTGACCTCCCCTCAGAGGACCAAGAGGTGATTCTTGCGTCTTGACGACCATCCACTCGGAAATTGTATGAATTGAAATGGAAGCGCTTCACCTCTTGGTGCTCAGCTCGACATCTCAACCCCTCCTCCTGCCCGTTTTCAAGGATCCTCCAATACCTCACCTCCCTTCTTCACGGCGGCCTGAAGACTCAATCCATTCAAGTAAATTTCTCAACTATTGCCACTTTCCATACCTACGAAGAGGGCGACACCATCGCCAAGCTCCCACTGGCTGCGAAGTTCATGAGAGGGCTAAACAACATTTGCCCACCCATCCGTGACCCCATACCCCACTGGCACCTCAACACTGTCCTAAATGAGCTCACACAGCCACCATTTGAACCCTTACACTCTGCAGAACTGTAGTATGTCTCTTGGAAGATGCTATTCCTGATAACCATTACATCAGCCAGAAGGATAAGCGAACTTCAAGCCCTGGTGGCACACCTACCATTACACAGTGCTCTCACAAGACCGTGCTTCTTTAAGGACGCATCCGAAGTTCATTCCCAAAGTGGCATCCACCTTCCATATCAACCAGGTCAAAGAACTCCCCTCTTTCCGTCCGGATGGGGAGGAACAACTACACACCCTCAACTGCGTAAGGGTGCTGTGCATGTATCTCCAACGCACAGTGACTCTGTGAAAAGGCGCACAACTGTTTGTCTGTTACGACCCCATCAAGCCAGGTCGACCAGTCAGCAAAAGGATGCTTTCCCTGTGGATTTCAGCCTGCATCGCCTTCTGCCTGGAGAAGGCAGGAAGACAGACAACCACAAGAGTTAACGCATACCACCTCAGAGCACTGTCCACCTCCATTGTGAACCTACGCGCAATGCTGGCAGCCGACATCTGTAAAGCCGCAACCTGGTCCTCGATCCACACTTTCCAGAGTCATTACTGTTTGGACATGGACTCTGCCTGGGATTCTGCCTTTGGACAGGTGGTCCTAGCCACAGCAGTACCATGTGTCAACCTATGACAGCCCGCTGGGTGGTGCTAAGCCCCTTGAAGGGCACCCTGCCGGCGCAAGAATTTACTGCACTGACTTCTCACACTGTTAGCACATAAGTGACTTGTTTACATTGTTTGGGTTTTCACGCATATTTGCACTGTTTGTTTTGCACTGTTTGCACTCTTACAGAATATCTGTTTGTTGCACTATTCCCTTTGTACTTTCCACTCCTACACATAGTATCTGTTTGCACAACACAGATTATCTGTTTGCATAACTCTCCTTTGGCAGGATGACTTATTATCGCTGAACTTTACCAATAAAGTCACCTGATGGTACTTCGCTTGCATTATGTTTCTCCTTACAGCCCTTGGAGACACCGGATAATGAGTCATACAGTCGGCCTTTTGGTCGGTCTCCCCCTTCCACAGCAAGCCTAAGCTTGGGAGGCACCAGGTGTGGCTGACTCATCCTGCTTGTCCTAGGAGAAAGCAATGTTACTTACCTTTAACAGGGATTCTCCGTGGCCAGCAGGATAAGTCAGCCACCATCCCACCCTCCTCCCCTATCCAGGGGTCGACCTCTCCCGCTCCTAGCTGAAGATCCTTGGCTAGTGAACCACTGGCCAGCTAGGGGTGAGCTCGGAGGGTTGGGCTATTGGAGAGATTTCCGTCTTGGTACTGTTGGGTGATGTCACCAAGTGTGGCTGACTTATCCTGCTGTCCACAGAGAACCCCTGTTACAGGTAAGTAATCTTGCTTTCTCTCTGACAAACCCCTGCTTCAGCTGCAGGCACAGAGTACATCACCCTATAGAAGCATTTGTGTTAAACTATCTAAACTAGCAGTGTCTAAGTTCAGCACTCTGTTTACCCAGAATGCACCACCAAGAAAGGACAAGCTTACAGACTGTGGCCACACCTCTCTCCAATATCTCTGCTACAAACTTTCAAACTTCATCCCCCCTGATGGGACTGAACTACAGTACATAAGAAGTGTCAGCATGGGAGAAAAGCAAATTGTCAACACTTATCAAAACAGCCGTGTAAGAGCTGATCCTGTTACATTTCGAATCACAGTGGAGTGTCTGGAGACTGGCTGGTTATAAGATCTGGTTTGAAGATAAGTAAAACGTGTACTATACTGTGCTGTTAATCCTATTGGTTACTTTATCTTCTCTATCTCTTTTTGTAGGTGATAACCTACTTGTCTGACAAGACTCCGTGTAGTTCTGTGATGTTGGAAGGACGCTTGTTTGTATGTGTTTGTGAGTAATTTGTAGTATGTATGTGTTGTGATTTATTGGTGATAAGTGTTTGACTGTTTTTTTCCCAATGGTAATGTTGTGGTGTTTAACGTTTTGAGTGGGTAATGGTAGTGGTTGAGGCTTTTTGACCGGTGATGCAAGCGTCTGCTGCTCCCTATAGTGAATTCTCACTAAATATAGGGCATGAGCAAATCTGAGGTCATTTTGCCTGGAGGGATATGTGTGGATGAATTGGTAGAGTAATTGTTTTTGTAGATAGTGTTTATCTAAGAGCTGTTATTGTTTAGAAAAGCAAATTGACCATTTGACAATACAAATTCTGTGTTGTGGTGATTATTGCCTAAGCATGATGAAGTGGGTCCCTGGTATTTGCTTTTGTTCCATGGCATGGTTTGTTCCACTTAACTCCCCTCCTTCTTATAAAAGGCTTTCATATCCTGTGTGATCTCCTTATGTTCACTTCCACCTCCACCCCACTCCAGCTTTAGGAATAAGCAATGAAGACAATGCCTCTGGTCTCAAACTTTAATAAGTGCTGCAATTGCCATGTCTCATCCTATGAGTCATTATGTACATTCTTGGGGCCTGCAGTTCATGCCCGGGTGGAGAGGGAGGCCACTACAGGGCCTATGAACATGTGCACTAGCTCATCCTCAAGTTGCTGCTGATGTGCCTGACACCATAGGGAAAGTGGATGTGGGCAAACCATCCTGCTTCTCAGGACCTATGGGCACCAAATTTATGCCCAGCTCTGATCCTGCCTCTCTTTGATCACCTCTCATTTACATACCTGAGACATCGGAGACCTGCAGGGGGCTATTAAATGCCTGCAGGAACTGTGCTGGTGTCAGTAATTCTGAGGATTTGCACAAGTAGTGGATCACATCCTCCCGCACAAGAAAGTCTGGGATGAGTGCATGCAGATTCTCTCCAGGACCCTGCCTCCCTATCTGTGTGAGAGAGAGAAAAGGCAACAGATGACTCACTATTCAGCACAGGGCTCGCGTACTGCATGAAGCATTGGATATCCATTGTGGCCACACCCTGATAGGGTGCAAGTATACATGGATTTTACTGTTCCATTGTAAGGCTATAAATGCCATCATAATGTGAATGCTAATATCTGTGTAGCCAAAAACGGATTTATCGGGCATCACCAGACATAAGCAATAGAAAGGAAAATCAGTGCTTTCTTATTTCTAGCAGCGTTGAGGTAATGGCAACCTGCAGGCTGTGTGTGATGATTCTGCCAAGCTCTCCTTCCTGTTTAACAATTGCCAGCTATTGTCCTGCTATTTAGTAAGTGGCTAAAGGATTTTTATTTGTTTATTTAAAACTATTTATTCCACTGATCCAGAAAATAAAATTGTCCTCAATGAATTACAAATAATTAAACAGACACTAACATAACAGCAAATATATCACAAACTTAAAACATTAGCCAAAAACAAAACTGCCATAAAACAATCTAGCAGTTCTTAACAAAAGCTACATGAAAAAAATGAGCTTTTACTTGTTTTCTGTTTTACCAGACTGGTAAAATCCTCAAGTGATATCATTCTTAATCCATTCCAAACTGACGGAGCAACATCATTTCACACTTCTTTTTACTAAAGAACACAATGTAATCTACACACCTTAAAGTGTTATTATTACACTTTCATGCTACTTGTTAACCTTACTCTAGATGAACACAACACGGTGTGAAATTATTAAGAAAATCCACGATATCATCATATCATATAACACAATATTACAAATACACTTCATCACAACACTTAGTTGAGTGTTTTGTGTTTATAAAATGTGTTTGTATTCATGAAATGTGTTTATGGAATGCATTTGTAATATGTATTGTGACATGATACATTTTTATAGGGTTATGAATAAAGTATTGTGATTAAATATATTTGTAACCGGAGTAGGTCGGATTCGATGCTTCACCATCACCCCCTCTTCCCCTCGCCCCCACCCCGCCCCCATCCTCCACAAACTCTTGGACACCATACTTTTGGTACAACGTCTGGTTGCAGCTATATTAACCATTTTAACAGTTTAACCAGCAACATCAAATAACAATCCTTTTACATATACCAGCGAAATAATGCCTCACCAGCCATGTCACTAACAAGGTGTGCACGCCTCCGCTTTTCAAAATTCCCTCACCCACTTGGCCCCCGACTTCGCCATATAATTAGCAAAAGCCAGCCCAGGGGTGTCCAGGTCGGGGGTACTCCACCCCCGTCCCAAGCTTATCCAAAGGCTCCGGACCCCGGAAACCTCCAGGATCCCGCCTACCCCCCCCCCCCACTGCGACACCCCTAGTCAAAACCCCCTTGCTAAAAGGTCAGGCGGGCGCTGTCCACCGGACCTTTCCTTCAGACTGACTCCGCTCAGTCAGTCTTCTTGTGAGGCCCGCCTCCCCGGCTCTTCCCATTGGCTCTCCCCTCACACTTCACGACATGACAGGAGGGAGCCAATCATTTCAAAAGATGCTACTGCGTCATCCCTTCTCCTCTCTCCTCCCCCTCCCTCCTGCGGACCAGAACTGGAGGAGCATTCAAGACAGTGAGAAGTACATTGATGAGATGCTTCTTGCAGCAACCAAGCTCTCCAGCAGAGGAGAAGATGGGTGCCAACAGAATGTCGATGGTTGGACACAAGTCACCAGGGCCTTCAAAATCACCAATCCAACTTCTCCAGCCCTTGAAATGAAGAACCATTATGCAGCCCTGGAAGTGGAGGAGGTGAAAGCATCCCTGGAAAGGGAAGAAGAACCAGAGCTCAAGTACCCCAAAATTGCAGAATCAGTGACCACAAGGAAACGAAGGGTAGTGGTTGTTGGAGACTCTCTTCTGAGGGGTACTGAGGCATCCATCTGCCGACCAGACTTGATGTCCAGAGAGGTATGCTGTCTGCCTGGTGCCAAAATCCAAGATGTTACGGATAGTTTGCCGAGACTCATCAAGCCCACTATTACCCAATGTTGCTAATCCATGTGGGAACAAATTATACTGCCAGGTATACCTCGGAACATATCAAAAGTGACTTCATGGCTCTGGAACAGAGGGTGAAGCAGTTAGGTGTACAGGTGGTGTTCTCTTCAATCCTCCCTGTTGGGGGTAAAGGCCAAAGCAGAGAGGCTCGCATCCTGGAGATGAATGCATGGCTGCGTGGATGGTGTCATCGAGAGCATTTTGGTTTCCTAGACCATGGGATGCTGTTCCAAGGGTTGCAGAGCAGAGATGGCATCCATCTGTCCAAGAAAGGTCAACGCGTCTTTGGTAGTAGACTGGCTAATCTACTGAAGAGGGCTTTAAACTAGATTCGTTGGGGATGGGTGAAGAAAGCCTCCAGGTAGGTGAAAGCCCCCAGGTAGGTGACACATTAAATACCTTTATGGAAATGGGTAACAGGGGTAACATATGGAAAGCAGTGTATATAAATGCCCGTACCATGGGAAATAAGATCCCTGATGTTGAAGCTTTGGTGGGAGTGGCTGACTTGGATTTAGTGGCAGTTACAGAAACATGGTTCACAGAAAACCATGACTGGGATGTAACTATACCTGGCTATACTTTATTCAGAAAGGACAGGGTAGGAAGAAGGGGAGGAAGAGTGGCACTATATGTAAAAACTACTATTAAAGCTTTCGAATTACAGAACTTAAAAGGGAGAGAGGAGGCATTGTGGGTTAAACTAGAAAGAGGGAAAGAGAAATCTATTTGCATTGGTGATATACAGACCTCCCTCACAAGAGGAAGAGGTGGACAGAGAGTTAATTGAAGACATACGCAGCATTGCTAGGAAAGGGGAAGTGCTACTGATAGGAGATTTCAATATGCCAGATGCTGATTGGCACATTCCTGCTGCAGTATCATCTAGAAGTAAGGAGATCCTGAATTCTCTACAGGGAGAACTATTCAGGCAATTGGTAACAGACCCCACACGTGAAGGGGCCATACTGGACTTGGTGCTTACCAATGGTGAAAGTGTTTCTGATGTTGTAGTGGGAGATCATTTTGCATCCAGTGATCACCAGATGGTGTGGTTCAGTATTAGGACTAGGTCTGTTAGAATCCATTCAAAGGTGAGGATCTTAGACTTTAGGAAGACTAACTTTGCCAAGATGGGCCAATACCTCAGGGAGTCGTTAGTGGGATGGGAACAGCTGGGGGATATAGAAAAATAGTGGGCAAAACTGAAAGGGGATATTTTAAGGGCAACCAACCTTTTTGGTTGGACCCCAGAAAACTCCCACAAACAGGAACAGAAGCGAAGGGCATCTTGAACAATTTTCAGAAGACTGTGTTCGTGAGAAACTAGCTCAACTTAAAGTAGACAAAGCGATGGGACCGGATGGGATACAACCTAGAATACTGAGGGAACTTCGGGACGTTCTAGCAGCTCCACTGACTGACCTTTTCAATGCCTCGTTGGAGTCGGGAGTGATGCCAAAGGACTGGAGAGAGGCTCATGTGGTGCCTTTACACAAAAGCGGAAGTAAGGATGTGGTTGAAAACTACAGGCCGGTTAGTTTAACTTCAGTGGTGAGTAAATTATTGGAAACGCTGCTGAAAGAGAAAATAGTGAGGTTTCTGGAGTCCAGCGGATTACAGGATCCGAGGCAGCATGGATTCACCAGAGGCAGGTCTTGTCAGACAAATCTGATTGATTTCTTTGACTGGGTGACCAGGGAGTTGGACCGAGGGAGAGCCCTAGATGTGGTATATTTAGATTTCAGTAAAGCCTTTGACACTGTTCCTCACAGGCAACTTATAAACAAAATGAGCACCTTAGGGATGGACCCTAAAGTTACTGCTTGGGTTAGAAATTGGTTGGGTGGGAAGCGACAAAGAGTACGTAAATGGAGCTCACTCTGAGGAGAAGGATGTTACCAGTGGTGTGCCCCAGGGATCTGTCCTTGGTCAGATTCTTTTTAACATCTTTGTTAGTGATATAGCGGAAGGGCTGTCGGGTAAGGTTTGCGTCTTTGCAGATGATACCAAAATCTGCAATACAGTAGACACCCAGGAAGGTCTAGATAACATGAGGAGGGATCTAGCTAAGCTTGAAGAATGGTCTAGAATTTGGCAGCTGGGATTTAATATTAAAAAATGTAAGGTCATGCATTTGGGCTGCAGCAATCCAAGGGAGCAATATAGTATAGAGGGTGAAGTACTTTTGTCCACTAAACAAGAGCGGGACCTAGGCATGGTTGTGTCTGATGATCTTAAAGTAGCTAAACAGGTAGAAAAGGTGACGGCAAAAGCTAGATGGATGCTTGGGTGCATACGGAGAGGAATGGCTAGCAGAAAAAAGGAGGTGATAATGCCTCTGTATAAGTCTTTGGTATGACCTCATTTGGAGTATAGTGTGCAATTCTGGAGACCGCACCTTCAAAAGGATGTGAACAGGATGGAGTCGGTGCAAAGGGTGGCTACTAAAATGATTAGTGGTCTTCATTGTAAAGCATATGAGGACAGACTGAAGGCTCTTAATATGTACACCTTAGAGGAAATGCGGGATAGAGGTGATATGATTGAGATGTTTAAATACCTCCATAGCATAAATGTTCAGGGAGAGAGCCTCTTTCAATTGAAAGCAAGTTCTGCTACGAGGGGACATGGGATGAAGGTGAAGGGAGATAGATTCAGGTGTGATATGCGGAAATATTTCTTTACGAAAAGAGTAGTGGATCCGTGGAATAGACTCCCAGTGGAGGTGGTAGAGATGAGGACAGTAACTGAATTCAAACAAGCATGGGACAAACACAGAGGATCTCTAAAGGTAAAAAGGGGACTGTTGTAGTTGATATGGAAAGACAGACTAGATAGGCCATTTGGTCTTTTTCTGCCATCATATTTCTATATTTCTATGGGTTCCGCATCTCGCCGCGCCACCCGATTATGGGCGGACAGCTTGGACTTGCCACGCAGCCTACATTAACCGGAGTAGGTCAGACTCAATGCTTCACCATCACCCCCTCTTCCCCTCGCCCCCACCCCGCCCCCGTCCTCCATAAATTCTCGGACACCATACTTTTGGTACAACGTCTGGTCGCAGCTATATTAACCATTTTAACAGTTTAACCAGCAACATCAAATAACAATCCTTTTACATATACCAGCGGAATGATGCCTCACCAGCCATGTCACTAGCAAGGTGCGCATGCCTCCGCTTTTCAAAATTCCCTCACCCACTTGGCCCCCGACTTCGCCATATAATTAGCAAACGCCAGCCCAGGGGTGTCTGGGTCAGGGGTACCCCACCCCCATCCCAAGCTTATCCAAAGGCTCCGGACCCTGGAAACCTCCGGGAACCCGCCACCGGCACAGGGGACCTCACTGTTCATGTACCACTCCCCCCCCCCCCAAAAGCTGCGACCAGCGAGGATCCCTCTGCACTATCCAATCCAACGCCTCCTGCCAGTTGTTCAATAACAAATCCAACCCCACTGGGGATAAGTGGACCCCAACCCGACCGTACAGTCCCGCACAGCCTACCTCTACCCACGAATGCATTACCTCGTACCCCCCATGAGCACAAACCCAACGGCCAATCTGTCGATTGATTTTTGTCAGCCCTCTCGACCAGCGCCGCTGGTCCCGACTGACTGGCCGTGGAATAATATCAGACCACATTAATATGACGCCTGGAAACAACTGCAGGACCACTTCCAAATCTTTCTGAGCCGCTCGGATCAGTTGCTTGCAGGTCCATGCTGAAAGATCATTGCCCCCCAAATGTATTAACATTAAGTCTGGTGCGTTCCGCCGCTGCCCGTGGTGCTGAAGCAAAGGGAGCAACTGCGTCCAACGGAGACCTCGCTCACCCAGCCATAATATAGATGCCACCTCCGGGTTCAGGCCAAGATTCTCCCCTACCGGCCGCACAGCTGCTCGCCAACCTGCACAATGCACAAACGAATGGCCGATCAGCCAACAGCCATGTGGACCTTGCCCTCTATCTGCAAAAGAAAAAACAGCATTAGCCCCCCCACTCTCCAGCCCGACTATCTCTACAGTCGGACATATCCTAAGAAAGCTTTCAAAGCCATCGACCGATGCGCTGCACCTCTCGGTCAGATAGCCCTGCCGCTGCCGCTCTAGTTGCAGCCCCAATACGGAAGGAGTGTGCCGCAAACTTATGCAGCACCTCCCCAATCCGCTGTAGGGCCATTCTTAATACTGCTGTAAACTGAAACCGCGTCAGCAGACGTGCATCCGCATGAATGAAGAACACACCCCCCACTGCAGGCCGCTGCCACTCGTACTCCCGTACCGCCACCACCGCGTAGGTTGCCACACCCTCCATCTCCCATAGGACCACCCACCAACCCCTACCCTGCTGGTCGGTCTTAGAGCGTGCCAACAACACCCGCACATACCCCCTCTCCACCTGCACCTGCCGCCACAGCAAGCCACCGGAACTACCCCTCCCCGAATCCGCTACCAATTTCCCGACCCAAAAAGCCCCAAAAAACGCCAAACAAAAAACCGCCTTGAACAATGCTACTTCATACGCCGACGATGCCAACAAAGGGAGAGCCGCACATAGCCTCATCAGCAAATCATGCGTAATTGGCTGTCTGCTGTTCCGAGCCGTTGGCTGCAGCCTCCCCCACCCTTGCAGCAACCGCCAGGTTAAACCCCCCATTGGACTCCAACCCACCGCCTTCACGAAAAATGCAAACCCTGCTAGATGCGAACGGACCGCTGCCTTGGACATCCCCTCGCTCTTGGCCTTAACCACATATTTTGCTAACATCCAATCAGACACCGCGTCCGGCCGCCATCCCTGCACCCGCAAGAACTCTTCCACCTTGTCACAGCCCCGCTGGTAAGCCGACCAAGTTCCTCACGCGACCGAACCTCTTAGCTAACTCCGCATCTCTTCAGGCCAACCTGCCACAAGTGCTCTGGGACCCGCAACCCAGTCTCATCTGCTCCTGGTGCCAGTTTCCGGAACCTGTCCCACTGGAAATGAGAGAGAGCATCCGCAATCTCATTAGTACACCCCGGAAGATGTCGAGCTTTGATCACGACATTCAGCCTTAAACAAGCTAATACCACCTCCTGCATTAAGTCGGCCACTGGAACGCATCTCGGGGTGTAGCGATTAATGACACTCACCGCTGCCTCATTATCACACCACCACAATACTCGTCTGTTATGCAGGCGCTCCGGCCACAACTCCAAGCTCTAGAAAGGCTATGTTAGTGACTACACCTGCTTCCTGCCACGTCTGGGGCCATCTCTCCACACACCATGCCCCCGCAAAATAGATGCCCAACCCCGACCCCCCCCGCCGCGTCCGAGAATAGCTGTAAGTCTCCATCATTACCGTCGTACCGTTGAATTCCTGCAAAAAGATGTCCCAAATACACAAATCCTCCTTCATCACCCGGGACACCCCGATCCGGTGATGTGGTTTGCGCACCCCCGCAGTGGCCCCTGCCAGTCTCCGCAGAAATACCCTACCCATCGGTATGACGCGGCATGCGAAATTCAGCGCACCTATCAATGCCTGCAATTCTCTCAAGCTCAACTTGCGGGACACTAGAGCATTGGCCACTAGGACCCGCAGCCTCCTCACCTTCTCCACTGGAAGCCGAGCCACCACTACCTTTGAATCCAATTCCACTCCCAGAAAAGTTAGTTGCCTCGTAGGACCCTCCGTCTTCTCTTCCTCTAATGGCACTCCCAATTCCCTGGGCCAAGGCCATGAAACCATCCATTAGGCGCTGACACTCCCCGGACTGCTCCGCACACACAAATAAAAAATCGTCCAGATAATGCACTACTTTCCTACAACCCACCTCCTGCACCAACGCCCAATGCAGGAAGGAACTGAATTTTTCAAAATTGGCACATTACACCGAGCATCCCATCGGCATACACTTGTCAAAATAACACCGATCCTCAAACCAAAAACCCAGCAACGGGAAACTAGACAGATGCACTGGCAACAGTCGAAACGCCGACTTGATATCGACCTTCGCCATCCATGACCTAACCCCTGCCTGTCGCACCAACTCCACCGCTCGGTCGAATGAAGCATATCGAACTGTACAGCTATCCCTAGGTATATGATCATTGACCGATAAGCCTTCCGGAAATGACAAGTTATGAATTAATCTAAATTTCCCTGCTTCCTTTTTGGGAATAATACCCAACGGGGACACTACCAAATTCCCAAACGGCTTCTCCTCAAACGGGCCCGCTATCCTCCCTAACTCCAATTCTTTCAACAATTTCTCCTTCACTACTGGAGCAAAGCGCTGCACCAAAGGCGAATTGTGCGATGTGCAGGCTACCACCGTCCCATCAACAGGGATGACAAAACCCTCTTGAAACCCCTTTTCCAACACCTTCCCCTCTCCCCTTCTTGGGTATCGTTGCAGCCGCGCCTTTAACGCTCCCACCCGTATCGGGGTCACAGCACGGCTGCTCGCGTCCAAGTTACTTACTGACTGACCCGCCAATCGGGGTGGTCCCTTTTTTAAGACATTTTGCCGCCGAATGCCCACCTCCACAACTTGAGCATGCATAGTCTCAAAAGGGAGACTATGATAAAATGAGGAATATAGTTAAGAAAAAACTAAAAGGAGCGGTTGCAAAGCTTAAAGACTTACAACAAGCTTGGGTGTTATTTAAAAATACTATCCTCGAAGCCCAGACCAGCTGTATTCCACGCATTAAGAAAAGTGGAAGAAAGTCCAAAAAACTGCCAGCATGGTTTAAAGGTGAGGTCAGAGAGGCTCTTGCTGCCAAAAAAGCATCCTTCAGGAAATGGAAAAAAGAGTCAAACGAAGAAAACTGGAAACAGCACAAGCACTGGCAAGTTAAATGCAAAGCATTGATAAGGCTCGCAAAGCGAGAATTTGAAAAGGAACTTGCTACAGAAGCAAAAACACGAAATAAAGACTTTTTCAAGTACATTCGTAGCAAAAGGCCTGTGAGAGAGTCTGTTGGGCCATTAGATGATAGAGGGGTAAAAGGGGCAGTAAGAGGAGACAAGGCTATAGCAGAGAGATTGAATGAATTCTTTGCTTCGGTCTTTACTGAGGAAGATGTAGGGATGTTACCCAAGACTGAAGTGGTATTTAAAGGTGATACTGCAGAGGAATTGAGAGAAATATCACTACACCGGGAAGATATATTACAACTATTTGATAAACTGAATAGTAGCAAATCACCTGGACCGGATGGTATACATCCAAGAGTGTTGAAAGAACTGAAATATGAGATTGCGGACCTGCTATTGGTAATCTGTGAACTTTCATTAAAATCATCTGTAATACCTGAAGATTGGAGGGTCGCCAACGTAACACCAATGTTTAAAAAGGGTTCCAGGGGTGACCCGGGAAATTACAGACCGGTGAGTCTGACGTCGGTACCGGGGAAAATGGTAGAAATCATCATAAAGAACAAAATTACACAGCATGTAGATAGTCATGGCCTAATGGGAGACAGCCAACATGGCTTTAGACAAGGAAGATCTTGTTTTACTAATCTGATATGTTTTTTTGAAGGTGTGCATAAACAGGTAGACAAAGGTGAGTTGGTTGATATAGTGTATCTGGACTTTCAGAAAGCTTTTGATAAGGTCCCTCAGAGACTTTTGGCAAAACTAAAAAGTCATGGAATAGGAGGCAGTGTACTATTATGGATCAGGAACTGGTTAAAAGATAGAAAGCAGAGGGTAGGGCTAAATGGCCAATATTCCCAATGGAAAAAGGTGAATAATGGAGTACCCCAGGGATCTGTACTGGGTCCGCTACTTTTTGACATATCCATAAATGACCTGGAAAAGGGAATAACGAGTGAGGTTATCAAATTTTCAGATGATACAAAACTGTTTAAAGTTGTTAAAACCCAAGAGGATTGTGGAAAACTGCAGGAGGATCTGGATAAATTGGAAGACTGGGCATCCAAATGGCAGATGAAATTTAATGTGGACAAGTGCAAAGTTATGCACCTAGGAAAGAACAACCCACACTACAGTTACAGAATGCAAGATTCCACATTGGGAATCACCACCCAGGAAAAAGATTTAGGAGTCATCGTGGATAGCATGTTGAAACCCTCTGCCCAGTGTGCAGCGGCAGCCAAGAAAGCAAATAGAGTGCTAGGTATCATAAAGAAAGGGATGGAAAATAAAACAAAGGATATTATAATTCCTCTGTATCGTTCCATGGTACGACCGCACCTTGAATATTTATTCACATTCTCTTATATACCGCGCTATTCTGCATCAGTGCGGTTTACATTGAACAAACAAATTACATTGAACAGGGCATTATAACTTGGAAATAACTATTTTACAGGGAACATGGGCTATGGAGGGTTAAGTGGCTTGCCCAAGACCACAAGGAGCACCTGTGGGACTAGAACACCCCAGTCCTTCCGGCCCAAGGTTGCTGTCCTCTAGTGGGATTTGAACCCCCGACCTTCCGGCCTGAAGTACCTTGCCCCAACCACTAGGCTACTCCTCCACTCTTATTGTGTGCAGTTCTGGTCACCGTATCTTAAAAAGGACTTAGCGTTATTAGAAAAAGTACAGAGAAGAGACACCAAAATGGTGAAGGGGATGGAAGGCTACTCCTATGAAGAGAGGCTACAAAGGTTGGGGCTCTTCAACCTGGAAAAGAGACGGCTGAGGGGAGATATGATAGAGGTCTATAAATTAATGAATGGAGTGGAGCAGGTAAACGTGGATCAATTGTTTACGCTATCAGAATATAGAAAGACTAGGGGACATGCAATGAAGCTACAGGGTAAACTATTTAAGACAAATAAGAGAAAATATTTTTTCACTCAACGTGTAATCAAACTCTGGAATTTGTTACCGCAGGATGTGGTAAGGGCTGTTAGTGTAGCTGGGTTTAAAAAAGGTTTGGACAAGTTCCTGGAGGAAAGGTCCATAAACCACTATTAAAAAGGGACCCAGGCCTTATTAAATCTCCAACTCACGTCTCCTGTTCCCGCACCTCCCCCCTTCTGCTGCAAAGGGGCAGCTGCCGGCCAAAAGGAACGTCCCGTCCCCCCTGCTATCCCTCCCCCGAGTTTTCCCCCTATGCCCCCCACCCTGATTTGGCAGGCATTTGTGTGAGCCACGGATTAATGTCTTGCGAGCCCCACGACATTAACCGATTCTCCTCCATTTTATCACGGAACCTCTCGTCGTAGTTCAACCACGACCATCCTTCATGCATCTGTGCAGCCTCCAGGATGGCATCCGCGTATGCTAACAACATCCCGTACTGTTCCGGATAATGGTGCCCCCATACACTGGCCAAGCGCAAAAATGCTCTTGTCCAGTTCATCACATTCCTAGATACCCCTTCTTAATGTGACCGGCCTTTTCATCCTCCTTCCTCTTCTTACTATCCCCCGACCGCCGCCGTCCTTCTAACAATTGGAAAATATCAATATATCTCAAAATATCAAAATATCTCCTTTTCTTAATCTTACAACGCAAGTGTCTGGGCACCCCTTCCCATAGCTCGGCATACACCGCTAATGAAGGGGCACTACCTCCTGCCCTGTTTGCACCCCCCTCTTTACATCCTCCCTCCCTTCCTACCCCTCCATTTCCTGATGCAGACGACGATACCAATGACGAGTACAAGGAGGAATCCGAACCATGCCGCCTCCGATGCGCATGTTTTCGCTTCCTGCGCGCTTTTCCTCCCCCCCCCCGTCTCTACTCGCAGCTCACCTGCCGCTCTTGGCTCCTCTGCCATCTCGGGGGCTGTCACCGTCTCCACTGAAGTGTCTGCCATGCTTCACTGCTGCTGTTCTGCTCCGCTGTGGCTACCGCCTACAGGTGGTGCTGTGTATGGGACCATCGCTGGTACCTGAGGAGACATAAAAGAGAACACCGGGGGAGGGACGACCGACGGCCAAGCTGGTTGCCACGCCCTTAGCCACTCTGCCCCTGAGTAACCTTGTCCGCCCCCCACCCAATGCTGCAAGGACCCCGTACCCCCCCCTGGTATGCCCTCTTGTCCCACCAACTTTTCCCCAACTGGGATACTACCCTGCCACCTGACTGGCGGAGCAGATGGCCCTGCCGCACTCATGCCACCTCCGAACCTGACTCCTCCTCCCCCCCCCCCACGGGCCCCAATCCTTGCTGACCCACGGCCACCTCCCCACCCCCCGTACTATACATCCCCTGCAATCTCTCCGCCCCTCTACTCCTGCCCCTGCAGGACTCCGCCGCCAGACATCCCTCTGACTGAGGCTCCGACCCTCCCCTCAAGTAACTCCTCTCCTCGGAGCCCTCGCCCTGGCCCTCCGCACTCTCTCTCTGGCCCTCCTCATCCCCAAAGCTGACCCCACCCCCTCGCTCTTCTGCCAGCCCACCCCCAACTTCTCTGCCACGCATCAGACCGGCTGCCCCCTTTGCTTGCTCCGCCTGTCTCCCTCTCTGTCAGGAGGCCCCCTGAGCCCTCACTGGCTCCCTCCCCCCACCCCGCTGGCCGCATACTGGCATGCCTGCCCCATGCATGCTCCTGCTCCTGAGCACACCTGCCTGCCACTCCAGGGCCTGGGATTTATATATCTTTTATTTTCTTTTATTTAGTTTTATTTATTTGTTTTAATCCTGCTGCTCCAGCCCCCTTCTCACTACTTGCCTTAGGGCCTTCCTCCGCTCCGTCTGCCGATGCTGCTTCGCCAGAACAAAACCACATGCCGTCTACACTCGAGCACATTGTGCTGCACACAGCCCCACGCTCCTGTTTCTCCAGTCCTGCCGCCGCTCGCGAAGGCAGCAAACGTGCAGGCCGCCCTCCTCCGCAGCACCCGAGGTCCCTGCACCGATCCGCCTACCGCGCCGGACACCAACTCCCTTATCCCGCGCTGACCGCCTCTCCGCCGTCCACTGGACCTTTCCTTCAGACTGACTCCGCTCAGTCAGTCTTCTTGCGAGGCCCGCCTCCCCCGCTCTTCCCATTGCCTCTCCCCTCACGCTTCACGACATGATAGGAGGGAGCCAATCATTTCAAAAGATGCTGCCGCATCATCCCTTCTCCTCTCTTCTCCCCCTCCCTCCTGCGGACCCGAACTGGGTTCCGCATCTCGCCGCCCCACCCGATTACGGGTGGCCAGCTTGGACTTGCCACGCAGCCTACATTTATATTGTGTTATGATGTTGTGATATAGTGGGTTTTCTTAATAATTTCACACCATGTTGTGTTCAACTAGAGTAAGGTTAACAAGTAACATGAAAGTGTAATAATAACCCTTTAAAGTGTGTAGATTACATTGTGTTCTTTGGTCATTTGTTTTAGTACACTTCTTTTTACTGCAGAGCAACATTCAAAACTTTTACCATTTTCCAGCTTCTCAGGTTGCCTTGAACATATCTCATCCATTCAGCCAACTGTTAAAGGCTTCTTGAGAACTCAATGGGAATGTCACAATGAAAGTATAAAGACTCTTCGCTAGCAGACAGCACAAATAGTTGGAGCCTTTGAAAGTACATGCTAAGACAGAGAGACAATATCTATCTACATCACTGAGTCTAACTGGCATAGTCATGCCTGTATATGAACTCCCTTGCTGTATGGTGGGGAGTCCTGTTCTGGGCCTTTGAATGGTTGCAAAAATAATGATGACCTTGCTGGTACCATGGCAGGCTGGGAACTTAATCAAGTGCAATATATTTGAGTATTACTGAAAATCACAGGCATGCAGAAACAAACTGCACTGTGCCAGTGGTTTTACCCTAGCAACTCTACTGGGTAGACTGGATAGATGATGTAAATCTTTATCTGCTGTAATCCTATGTTACTGTGTCAACAATAATTTGGTACAATGTCTTGTTCCAAGTAAATCATGTCGACAAAATCTTTCAGAGCTCTACTTTTCTATTGAAATGCAGAAAAGTGAGACTGATGGTGCAATTTCTATTGAGCATCAAGTCTGATGTTTTGACATGAATCATAATAAATCAACATTTACTGAAGTTAAAGCCAGGAGGCTTCAACTTGTGACACTTCTGCTGCTAACAGGAAAATATTTCGACTTTAGTAACTTCAGCTTTTTATTAGTTATAGTTAGAGTATGTTCTTATTTTTGAGCCCAACACAATGCACTCACACTAAGATGTCAAATCTACAGTAATGCTGTAATTTGTTATAGTAGCTATACATTTTGGGGGTAATGATACATGTGTAAATTGTTTATAAAACAGGGTTACGCACACAGAAATCACCTCTTCTAAAATTGTGCTGCACATGCACATAGAAATATGTGTAGAAGACAAGCTCATATATATTTTTATGTGCTTGAAAAGTGGGCACTCCTGGGAGTAGATTTGACATATACATACACACACACACACACACTTTCCATTCTGTAAAGCACACATGCACAAAACTATCAAGGTATAAACATATATTTACACTTGCTCCTGTCTAGTCTCCTTGTCTAGCAATAGCTCTGCTTTTTTTCTTTAATATTTTATTATTTAACTTCAAAGAACATTACACTTATATCCGTATACAGAGTTTTCCGTCTCTCTTTTACATTTACAGATTGCTTTCCTCTTTGTGTTATAATATTGTCATTTACTCATACAACATTTAGACTTATTCTACCAACTCTGTAACTCTCCGCCACCTTTCTTTGTCTTTTATAGTCCACCAGCCTGTTCCTTGCCCTCTCCGGTTTTTATGGTAGGCTTATGTCTTGTGGTCATTTGTCACTCTTCAATTCCATTGTTTGCTCTATGTCCAAGGCTTCTATTAAGATTATAACTATGTTCACTTAATACTTTAAACTGCATAACTTAACTAACATTACATTCACAGTAAATCTGCCAAGTGGAGTTTATTTTCTCTTGTCCCTTGTGTTGAGGGGGCTCCTGTGATGGAGTGAGATTTTTAATGGCTATCTCCTTATCTCCGGTGCTATTGCTTTTGGATTCCCTAGGTCCATCTCTTCCACTTTTCACCCACTGTTGTTGGTTTCCTTGAATCACTGCAGTGATTTTTTTCAAATGTCTTAGCCTCCCCTACTTTTCCCCACCAATTTTCCACTCGGGGGCCGGTCTGTGATTTCCATCTCCATGCAATGGAGACTTGGGTCATCGGAAGTAATTTGGCCCATAAGGAAGGTATCTCCCCTCCATTTGTTGATTGCTTTCCAGTCCTAAGAGGAATTCTACTGGGTTTGGTGTAGTCTGGGAGCCAAGCACCCTAACCAATTCCTCTGCTACCTCTTCCCAGAATTTGTGTACTTTGGGACATTCCCACCACATGTGGAAAAAGTTGCCTTGGTTACCACAGCCTCTCCAACATGTCCCATCTGTCTTACGACTTCACTGGTACAGTTGCATGGGGGAGACATATGTTCGATGTATTATTTGTAATTGGGTCTGTTGCCAAGCCATCATCCTTGAGTTCCTGTGGGCTCTCACATGAATATTCTCCCACTGCCTTTCCAATAGGGAGTAACCCATCCACTCCTACCATCCTCCTACATTTGTGGGAGGGTCTTTGTGTTCCTCTACCAAAAGCCCTCTGTATAGCTTGGAGATGATTTGTTTTTGCCTGCCTCCCCTCAATATTAAGTCTTCTAACCACGTGGGTTTCTTTCTTAGCTGGGGGAGTATATTAGGGTGCAGAATGAAAAATCGCAACTGAAAATATTGATAAAATGGAATTATTTTGCCCACCTTGATTTCTAAGTCATCATGCGCTATACAGGTCCCTCCAGACAGTAGTTTGGAGAAGTGACTTATCCCTGCCCCTCTGAGATCTTTTATAAGTGAGGAGAATTCCGGCTCTGAGAAGGATCTATGGTCTTTAATTTGGGACCATTTTGAAATGACTGCTGATAGAAAGCCCCACCTACCACCCATTCTCCTTACCCACTGCATTGGACCTACGAAGGGGTGTAATTCCCTTCTTTCTATCCTCTCCCTTTCTTCCTTGTTATATTCCATCTCTCAAATATAGAAAGGACAGAAATCATCTGTTTTTCTATGTATACCCACAAGACACCTTCTGGCCAGTCCTGATGAGCCTTGAAGGCTCTTAGGATGGCAGCTTGATGATACAGCTGCAGATGCGGGAACTTTGCCCCCCCTCCCGCCCTCCTTCCTTCGTTCTAGAGATTCGGTGAACTCCTATCCAGGCCCTTTTCCTGTCCCAAACAAATTTTAGCAGGCTCTTTTTCCCATTTTTTTAGGAAATCTCTATGGAGATTTATAGAGATTTGATTAAATAGGAAATTGAACGTCAGAACTAAGTTCATTTTTAAAGCACAGTTACTTACCTGTAACAGGTGATCTCTGGGAACAGCAGAAATAAGTCTTCATATATGGGTACGTCGATACTGACGGAGCCTGCGCGGGAATGCTCCCCAGCGTCCAAACAGAAAGCCTTTGGGAGCATCCCACACTCATGCGCGCTGCCTTCCCGCCCATTCACTTCCCTCTCATCAGTTGGGTTTGTAGCTGAGACCAAAGGAGGGAAGTAGACAAATTAGAGAGAGATAGAGAGAGAACAACTCCTAGGGGAGGTGGGTGGGTTGTGAAGACTTATTCCTGCTGTTCCCAGAGATCACCTGTTACAGGTAAGTAACTGTGCTATCTCCAGGAACAAGCAGGAATGAGTCTTCACATATGGGGACTCCCAAGCTAGAGATGCCTAGAGGAGGTCCCAGCATGTTGCAAATCTAATAGATGGGCCATGCTATTTCCCAGAACTTCAGGCATCCAAGGGATGGAGGGTAGGAGTTGAATTAAAAAGGGTGTGCTGTGGAACAGCTTGACTAAACAAGGCGTCTAAAGGGGAGTCCCTTGTGTAGATCATAAATGTTAATAAAAATTGAATTCCAATTTTCTAATGTGGATCTTATTCAAAAGTATTGCAAAAGTATTTGTTGAGGCTAATATGGATCTGGTGCTAAGAGCCAGTACATTAGCCTCAAGAAATTACCTCCCTGTGAAGTAGAGGAAAATAAATTTTGCAATAGAGGCAGAGGTCAGAAGCCTTAATGGCTAGAACTAATCCCAGAAGAAAAAACTGGGGGAGTTTAATGAGGTTGGACCTTGGAAGAGAAGCTAAAGCACTTTGTCCTTGGAGCAGAATAAGGCTCTAGGAAAGAGAGGAGATAAATCTGACTGGTATGCAGAAAAAGGATGGGTCTTTAAGACCCCTCTATCCAAATGAAAGAAAGAAACATTTGTAGTAGACGGTGTAGCCTTCAATTTCTTGAAGATCAGTAATGTCTTCCCTAAGTGATGTCACTTAGGATAATGCTCGCAATCAGCCATGAGAAGAGCTTTCGTGTTTTATGCACCGACCTGCTGGAACGCCCTACCCCCGGCTATCCAGGCCATAAGTGATCTTTCCCAGTTTAGGAAGGCACTTAAACATCACCTCTTCCTACAGTACTACACACACACAGATCACCACACATTCTCTGCCACACCTATGAGCCCATGCAAACAATCTCCATATAACCACCATTTAAGACAGAAACTCAGTCCACCAAACACCAACCCCCCTGATAAATAGTACTGCACTCATTACACTGAAAGCTTGAACACAACAGATCCATTATGTAAATAGTTGATTGACCCATGTACATATGTTATTAGTTTATTTGCACATAGTTACCCTGTTCGTTTGTTTCCTGTTCAAAACCCCCTGTTATATTGTAAATGCAGTGAAGTTCCCCTGCTCTGCATATTATGTTACATGTAAACCGCACTGATGTAAAGAGCACGGTATATAAGAAAGTTAAATAAATAAATAAAAATAAATAAATAAATAATGGCTTTACATGGAGAGCTCCAGATGCAACGTAACCGGAAAGGTTACGGTAAAAGGAGGTAGTTTCTAATTACCATAGAAATTGGTTGTCCATTTAAAACCCTATGGTATGCCGGAACAGCATTAATATGGACAATAACAAATCTTTCAGAATCAGATATATATGTATATATATCTATACATATATATATAGAGAGAGAGAGAGATTCACTTAATAACAAGAAGGGGTAAGACCTGCTTGAGAATATAGATAGAGAATCTCTTTCTGGGTACAAGTGGAAGAACCATGGAGAAGGTTACATGGAAACCAGTGGAATGTTCTTACTTAGAAGGAGAGGTCTAGATTTCTTTAAAAATTCTAGCCTTTGAATAACCAGAAATGGAAACCTACGTTGTAGTAGCTGATAAGAATGCAATAAATAATACCCGGAGTCAGGCAAAGATTCAAGCCGGTTTAATGTGCACAGGCTCAGATTGCAGTAGCATTCAAAATGGTCTGAGCACAGAGCTCAGAAAAATGACAGTTTATATACTTTTCTTCTCCAGTCTAATACAGGCAAAACTCCTCATTGGCCACAGTGGCCCACTTACTCTCATCCAATAGACATCTCTGACCGGGCCCAGGACTCGCTCCCCCTGCTTGGGTCTTACTAGCCACGGGTCAGCAACTAGACATAACACTAAACATAATACTTTTACTACAGTATATTTTGCTACTTCTGCAAGGTCAGTTAGCTTGCATAGATAGTGGAAGGCATATCAGAAGCATTCTCATCAAAAGCAAAACAAAGCAAGGCCAAACAAAGCAAGGCTAAGATGTATCTCTAGCCCTGGCTCAAAACACTAAACAATCTTCATAATGCTAAACAAAACATTCTTACACTGTTCAGTTTCTCTGCTATATTTTCATCCTAATTACGAGGTCAGTGCACATCTAGCAAAGATACAGTGGTGCGGCATTCTACTGAAACAGACATCTGGCTTACCTAAACAATAAACAAGAAAGTTTTAATTCTCTTATCTCCAGGAGAGCAGAACATGTTATCAAACCAGAATAGAACAGTATGTCTTTCTAACAGCTAACAGCATTCTGTAATTTTCCAAAATCAGCAATAACATTTCAAAGCAGGAGAAAAAGGGCTTTAGGCCTAGCTTCAGGCCTAGCTCTGCTACATACTAGGCCATCGCCTATCACATTCCCTCCTTTTGATTATTCTCACCCACAAGTGAGGAAGGGTGAGAATCTAATCACACAAATAGCAAAAATACTTCAGACCATAGTAGAGGGATCACTGTGCGGTATAGGGTAATAATTCCATGAGACTAATATATGTGCCGCTGCCTTGCGGTCAATAGTACTATCGATAATAGAGTTCAGCATGCGCAAGCATAAGGGCAGGAAACAGGGGATACATATGCAAATAGCCACAATCAAAAATACATTTGATACAAGTGTCTTTGTCAAATCATATAGCATGCCTAGTGTATAAGCGGAGGGGCAGGAGACATAGGAGGAACAAATGACATATATACTGTTCATCATAGCAATAGGCCCGTTCTCATGACCCACAAAAATAAGAACCATTCCTATTAATAGCAGCACCTGTATCAGAGGTCGGTAGCAGTACATGTCAAAAAGGTAGGTAGCACATGTTTGAAAATTAGCAATACATGTACTAAAGTCCAAAAAATCTGGGTTCTGAGAGCTGGCGAGTAGCAATCAAAAGGGCTCCATTCTCATTGTTCCATCGCAGTTCCCATAACAGGAGAGGAAAGATTCTGGCGGGGGTTGAGACAAGTCCGGGTATTCCCTGTTGTGCAAATACTAGGTTTGCAGGCTGCACAGGGAGGTAGGGCAAGAGTCAATTCAAAGCACCCCAAGGCTGCCGCCAGAACGAAGCAATAATAAGAATCCATAAAGAGCATAGTCTCTGGAAAAATGGTGGAACTGTCGGCTTCCACAAAAGGTAGCAGACGTAGAGTTGATTGTAGGTCCTCACGCTTCTGCTGGACGTCGACCGACTACCAGCTTTGTGGCAGGAGTAGGGCTGTAGACGTCAAAGTATCACAGTCTTGTAGGATGTCTCAGTCTCCAACATAGTCCCTCAGTAGAACACAGTTTCTCAGGATGGAGGCAGCCGTCGTAGAGTGAGCCGCAATGGAGTTTCAGGATCATTTATGGAAGTCCACGACCAAGTTCAGAAGCGGCTGCTGGAATGCAAAACTGGAGGACGTCTGTTCCCTTGACGTCCAGGAGCAGGTTGGTAAAGTTCTTACGATGACGGATCTTTTCTTCGCAGTATGAGTCGCAACGGTGATGCAGGATTAGCGAGCCAGGTCCAGGGGCAACTCTCAGGAACTGTGGCTGGTTTCACTCGACTGTGGTGGATCCAAGAGTCGATCTCGGCCACTTTAACTGCTGTTGGGGTTGATAACAAGACGACATACTCTGTCACCCACACCGAGGCTCCAGGCTTGAAAGGATGCAGGGGCTTGGATGGGCTGGTCTCGTACTCACGCATGAAGACCCTGCAAAACAGAACTTAAAACCAATAGTGCTTATCTAGTAATTTCAGATCCTATCTGTCACACATCTCCTTTTACTCTCTATACCAGCGATGGCGAACCTATGGCACGCGTGCCAGCTGTGGCACGCGAAGGCCTTGCAGCTGGCACGCGTGAAGGTCTGCAAAAAAAGAAAAAGCTGTCTCCGACTGCTGCCGCGGACGCGGCAAGGGCAGATTGCAATGTCCCGCGGGGCCCCCTCCACCCGCTAAGCCTCTCTGCAAGGGCTTTCAGATTCGCGAGGGAGAGCGTCTCCCTCGCGTCTCTGTTAAGCCGCAGGGGCTAATGGGAAATTTCCCATCAGCCCCTTTAGACGCGAGGGACTGATGGGAAATTTCCCATTAGCCCCTGCGGGCTTAACAGAGACGCGAGGGAGAACGCTCTCCCTCGCGAATCTGAAAGCCCTTGCCAGAGGGGCTTAGCGGGTGGAGGGGGCCCCGCGGGACATTGCAATCTGCCGCGGAAGCAGCCAGAGCCTGCTTTTTTTTTAAAAAAATTTGCCAGGGGGGGTTAGGACTGCTAATGGGCAGGGGTGGGAGGGTTAGGACTGCTAATGGGCAGGGAGGAGGAGGGGGGTTAGGACTGCTAATGGGCAGGGAGGAGGAGGAGGAGGAGGAGGAGGAGGGGGGGGTTAGGACTGCTAATGGCAGGGAGGGAGGGGAGGGGGGTTAGGACTGCTAATGGGCAGGGGGGGGGTAGGACTGCTAATGGGCAGGAGGGGGGGGGGTAGGACTGCTAATGGGCAGGGAGGGAGGGAGGGAGGGAGGGGGGTTAGGACTGCTAATGGGCAGGGAGGGAGGGAGGGGGGGTTAGGACTGCTAATGGGCAGGGAGGGAGGGAGGGAGGGGGTTAGGACTGCTAATGGGCAGGGAGGGAGGGAGGGGGGGGTTAGGACTGCTAATGGGCAGGGAGGGAGGGAGGGGGGGTTAGGACTGCTAATGGGCAGGGAGGGAGGCGAGGGGGGTTAGGACTGCTAATGGGCAGGGAGGGAGGGATGGGGGGGGTTAGGACTGCTAATGGGCAGGGAGGGAGGGAGGGAGGGGGGTTTAGGACTGCTAATGGGCAGGGAGGGAGGGAGGGAGGGGGGTGGTTAGGACTGCTAATGGGCAGGGAGGGGGGGGTGTTAGGACTGCTAATGGGCAGGGAGGGAGGGAGGGGGGGGTTAGGACTGCTAATGGGCAGGGAGGGAGGGAGGGAGGGAGGGGGGGGTTAGGAACTGCTAATGGGCAGGGAGGGAGGGAGGGGGGGTTAGGACTGCTAATGGGCAGGGGCGGGCGGCAGGGGGGGTAGGACTGCTAATGGGCTGGGGGGGTTAGGACTGCTAATGGGGCGGGCGGGCGGGGGGGGTAGGACTGCTAATGGGCTGGGGGGGGGGTAGGACTGTAATGGGCTGTGGGCTGATGGGGGCTGTCTGGAAATGGGGTGATGGGGTTAGGACTGGTAATGGGGTTATAGGGGGGGTTAAACTGAAAATGGGTGATGGGGTTTAGGACTGGAAGTGGGTTGATGGGGGGGGGGCTAGGCCGTATTGGGTTTGGGGGGCTAGGACTGGAAATATGATGATGGGGGGCTAGTACTGGAAATGTGCTGATGCAGGGACTAGAAGTGAATGGATGATGGGTGAGGCTGGAAATAGAAGGGAGATGATGTTGGGTGAGGATGAGAATGGGATGGGGTCTGGGAGATAAAATGGAGAGGGGAAAAATATTTTGTGTGGGAGATAAAAATCTACAATTGGCCGGGTATTGGGAGAGTAAGTGGGGATTGAGGATGGAGGGGTAAAATTTGAGTGGATGAAATAGGAATGAGGAAAGAGCAAAAGGAGAGAAAGATTAGTATGTTAAAGCGGATGTAGAGAGAGAGAATGGAAAAAAAAACTAGAAGAGAGAAGAAAGGACAAATGGACAGCAGATGATGGAGAGTTTAGCAGAAGACATGAAGAAACCAGAAGAAAGTGGCTGGAGCAATTGCAACTGTGTAACTGAGCTGAGGTATTCTGTTTATGTAATTCCTTTTTGACATTGCCACTTGTTCTCTTTCCCCAGTAGGTCATGTATTGTTATTGTCTGAAATGTATTGGTTTAATATTTGCAGTGTTGCCTTTTGATAGGTATGGTGTGTGGTGCTTTGTGAGTCCTGGTAGTGCTGTTAGGATACGGCGGGTTTGCTATTGGTTCTAAATGGGCAGTGTTTGTAGTAGTTCCTAATGTGCCTGGCGGTTGGCACTGGATTATAGTAATGTAGAAATAATTTTAGTCTGTCTTTATCCATACACTCATTAAGAGACATGTTTACTAAAGTAGTGTATGTTAGCATTATGCAAATATTTATGCAAATTCACGTGCTGGCACTTTGAGGAAATTCTTTGGTTTTGTGCGGCAGTTTGGGCACTCGGGCTCAAAAAGGTTAGCCATCACTGCTCTATACAATAAGCTACAGAATCTCAGAATCTCAAAAGGGGAAACTCTTAAAGACTTAGGGGCAGGGGCTAAGTATATCCTATGAAGGGCTATAGGAAGAACCTGGGGCCAGGGCTGAGGACTTAACTACCAGATCAAGGGTCACCACTGCATATTTGATACATCATTGATAACATGCCTCGAAGCAGTAGAAGAATGGCTCATCTCCCAAAATCTAAGAATCAACCACAGCAAGACTGATGTGATGTTTATAACAAGAAACCAAAACCTCACACCTCCTACCTCCGTGAAGATAAAGGACAAGGAATTAACAGTAAAACCTACACTACGCTACCTAGGTATAACCTTGACCAGCGCCTCAATATGAAAGCCCACATAAAAAACATAACAAAACTAATATATCACAAGATACGTACATTACGCCACCTGCACCTCTACTGGAACCTTCAGATTTCAGAACCGTCTACCAAGCCCTGATAATGCCTCACATTGACTTTGCAAATGCAATTCTATACGGACTCCCTCAAGCAACATTAAATCCTCTCCAACTAGCGATGAACACTGCTGCCAGAGTACTTGAAGGAATATCAAAGACAGATCACATAACCCCAGTTCTAAAAAGACTCCACTGGCTACCAACCAACGCAAGAATCCACTACAAGATACTGATCACTACATTCAAAGCCATAAACAACCAAGCACCATCAACCATTACCAACCTTGTACACTCACAGACCCCTAATAGATCCAGAAGGTCAATTGCAATGAATACATTAATAATCCCGAAACAAACAGTCAGATACACTAAGGAAACAACCAAAAGAGCCTTCAGTATCCACGCCCCAATAACCTGGAATGCCCTCCCACTAGAACTGAGAGCTATAACCAGCCTAACACAATTCAGAAAGAGTCTCAAACACCACCTCTTCCTAAGCTATTTCCCAACCTAACCTTTGCACATGACAATATTACAGACACTTTTCTGACCAGGACATTTCCCAACTGATATCCAAATGTGACTAATGTATTTCAATCTTCTGTAAATAGTTAGCTAGCCTATGTAGTTGTACCTTGTTATTCCCAAGTTTTCAAAAACCATGTTACTTGTAAAATACATTACAGTTCCTTGTATGTATATGTTTGTTCCATGTAAACCGCGCTGGTGATAATAGTGCGGTATATAAGAGATGTTAAATAAATAAATAAATAAATATTTAACACAACTATGTCCATTAATGATGACAAGACTGCTTTCATCCACAAAGAAAGTTTTGTCTAGGCGGTCCAAGGGGATATCAGTTGAGTCTAGGCAACATGAGTACACAATATCCATTACTTCCAAGCAATCATGGTCAGGAGGGCCTGGACCGACGGGCAATTAGGGTGGCTGGGTTTAGAGTTTGGCTGAGACTTAATTGTAATCGAGGATTTTCACATAGCATATTTTGATACTTCAGCATTGGGGCGTTGGTGAGCCAATGGTTTCCTTTGTGCTCCAGCAGGGTTAAAACAGAGTGTGGTACAGTAACTTGAAGGTTTTGTCCTAAGGTGAGCTTGTCTGCTTCGCTCACTAAGAGGGCTGTGGCTGCTACAGCTCTCAGGCAAGGTGGCCATCCTTTGGCAACAGGATCCAATTGTTTCGACAGGTAGGCTACAGGTCGCTGCCAAGACCCAAGAGGCTGGGTCAAGACTCCTAATGCATTTCACTTGACTCATGGACATATAGACGAAATGGTCTCTGCACATCCGGTAGGCCCAAGGCTGGGGATGACATCAATGCTGTTTTCAATTATTTGAATGCTATATCTTGTTCTGGGCCCCATTCCAAGGGAGATTGTTCCATTCCTTGTGTGACTTGGTACAAGGGTTTCGCCATGAGCGCATAATTTGGTATCCATATTCGGCAGTAGCCTGCAGCTCCCAAGAAATCTCGCACCTGCTTCCTAGTAGTGGGGGTTGGGATGCGGCATACTGCTTCTTTTCGCTCAAGTCCTAATTTCCGGGTTCCTTTGGACAGATGGAACCCTAAATATTTCACTTCTGTCTGGCACAGCTGCGCCTTGGCTCTGGAAACCTTGTATCCAGCTTCATTCAAAAGGTGCAAGAGATCACTTGTAGCTTGTATACAATCAGATTTGTTATTGATGGCTATGAGCAAATCATCTACATACTGAAGCAAAATTCTTTTTCCCGGAATCACAGAGTAGCTTGACAAATCTTGACTGAGGGCTGCACTGAAGATAGTGGGTGAGTTCTTAAATCCTTGTGGCAATCGAGTCCAAGTGAGTTGCCCTCGCCGTCCTGTGGTAGGGTTTTCCCATTCAAATGCAAACAAAAGCTGACTGGCCTCTGTCAGGCGTATACGGAAAAAAAAACATCTTTTAAGTCCAAAACAGTAAAGTGAGTGGCTTCTGCTGGAATCAGTCTCAGGAGGGTGTAAGGATTTGGTACTACTCGCTGTATGGTTTCAACTGCACTGTTCACTCGACGTAAATCCTGCACTGGGCGGTAGTCACCTGTCCCAGGCTTCGTGATTGGGAGAAGGGAGGTGTTCCAGGGTGACTGGCATTCTCTGAGAAGTCCATACTTCAGTAGTTTCATTAAGGCTGGTCGAAGAAGGGGATGCTGTTGCACATGCACTGGTTCTGCTCCTGGCTTAAGGGTAACAAGTACAGGAGCTATATTCTTTGCTAGGCCAGGTGGATTATTCTCTGCCCATACTCCAGGTGGGGCTGCAATGCTGGTAAGTATACAGGAACTTGCTGGCCTGATTGGAGATGCACTATAGAACCGCTACTCTTCTTCTCGGGGAACAGTCAGCACTATCAATCCAGCTCCTTCGATTAGGAAAACTTCCTCCACATCATTCAACTAAAGTATCAGCAAGAAGAACTGCTCTCTTCTCCATCTTACATTCACTTTCTCTGTCACATTATCTCCACAATACACAGACATTCTAAACAACTTAATCGTGCTGCTGTATTCATGCCCGCAAATCCATCCCGTTTCTGCAAGTTCTGTTTTATATCTCCCTGGGACTGACTTGACAAAAACTGCATTTACCAGGCGCAAATTCTCCTGGGCTGCTGGATTTCATGGGGCATATAGTGAGGGCTGCCTGCACTATTTGGATTCCACTTGGGGTAACAAAACTGATGGGTCTGAATTAGGTCAATCAAATCCTAAGGCTTCTCAGTGTAGGAGGCATAATGCAGTAAATCAGTAAATCAGTGGCGGCGGGGGGGGGGGGGCGGTGGAACTGAGGGAGTTGGCCTCTAAAAATGTCTGATTAAAAATGTCTGATTAAAGGATTTAACCAAGAACGGGGACAAGCTGCATCTCTCCCTGTGCTCTAAACATAACGGATGTGTGTGTTCATTCTAAATAAGAATAATTGAGCTAAAGTCCTTATAAGATAAAACTAATATTTTGCAACATGTTATAATAACAAATCCTAACAGAAAGAACTATAGTTCATAACATGACACTACATAGCTGTTACGTATAACTGGAATAAAATTACTTGGCAAAAAACTAACTACCAGCCGTAATCAGCTTGGCTTTACAAAAGAAATTACTTGTAATTTTACAGTTTTTAAGAAGCAGATATTCAAAAAAACATTCATTCTGGATACATTTTCCATAAAGCAGGTGGACATCTAGAATACACATACACATTTTCCTTCCTAGTTTATTTTATTAACAATAAGCATGTCTTCTATGAGGCGCTTGCCGCTATGTATCAGGAACTAAAACTCATACACGATTAACCCCTCATTCACTCAGGATTCAAAGCACTTTCAAGTTGCGATCTGCAGTCCTGTCAGTGTTCGTAACCTCAGCTTCGTAGGGCAAAGGGAAAATACAAGCATCCTTTCCTACTGAAACCTGAGCCCTACATGATTTCTGCTCACTTGATCTGCACAGGAATTCGAGTAGGAACGTAACCCTTTCCAGGCTAAGTACAATACTATCGAGATCCACAATCCTGACTAAACATTCTTATTAAATGATATATAATACATGACCATAGCAGAAGGCACATCACTATTACGAAATATTGAATAAAAACAGGTATAATTCCCTAAAATAAGCACCCATTAGCCCAGCAGCAGAACATTGAAAACATGCCTTCATAGGGTTAAAACATTCCTCTGCACAAACATGCCTCTTGTCAGTTTCACGCTGCGCTGCAGCTGAATGAGGGAGACAGCCTACTGATTTTACAGTGACTCTAGGGGTTTGGCGTCTGCTTAACTATACTTTTACTATTTCATATGCGGTAAAGTGTCACATATTACCCAACGGAATATAATCCTACCCTTATACTAGAAGGGAAACTCATGGTTTCAACAGATAACAAAGACAAACTCCCAACGCTTCCTCCTTTTCACAAGCACTCTTCACAAAGAAAAACATGCTAGCATTTTCCAAATTCCGAATTCCCGGGCTGACTGACAAACCAGAATTACTAAAACCGAAAGGGCTGATGGGTTCGCCCCGCGCACTACTTGCAGGGGTACTAGGATCGCCCGTGGAAGTTGATCAGACTTCCTTTACCTGTTACTGTGCCAGAAGTGTCTCGAGACTTTCCCAAAGCTATCTGACTAAGAACCAGAAAAATCAATACTCACCGGATCCGGTAGCTAATGCGCTGCGCAACCAATCCCTCCTTGGGTTGAATCCTGGACCCCCTTCGGGTTCGAGGTTTTGGCCGGCCAGAAACAGCAGCCTGTGGAAGCAAGGAGGAGTCTCCTCCGATACAAAAGGACCAGGGGCGCCAGAGACCCTCTTACGGTCAGTCAGGCTCGGCTCTAGCCGGACCAAACCTGTGAGGCGAGATGTCGGGGCATATGCACTTGCATACCATCCCCCACTCGCACATTCCCGGCCCAACGCACCAGGAATATGTAGTAGCTGATAAGAATGCAATAAATAATACCCGGAATCAGGCAAAGATTCAAGCCGGTTTAATGTGCACAGGCTCAGATTGCAGTAGCATTCAAAATGGTCTGAGCACAGAGCTCAGAAAAATGACAGTTTATATACTTTTCTTCTCCAGTCTAATACAAGCAAAACTCCTCATTGGCCACAGTGGCCCACTTACTCTCATCCAATAGACATCTCTGACCGGGCCCAGGACTCGCTCCCCCTGCTTGGGTCTTACTAGCCACAGGTCAGCAACTAGACATAACACTAAACATAATACTTTTACTACAGTATATTTTGCTACTTCTGCAAGGTCAGTTAGCTTGCATAGATAGTGGAAGGCATATCAGAAGCATTCTCATCAAAAGCAAAACAAAGCAAGGCCAAACAAAGCAAGGCTAAGATGTATCTCTAGCCCTGGCTCAAAACACTAAACAATCTTCATAATGCTAGACAAAATATTCTTACACTGTTCAGTTTCTCTGCTATATTTTCATCCTAATTACGAGGTCAGTGCACATCTAGCAAAGATACAGTGGCGCGGCATTCTACTGAAACAGACATCTGGCTTACCTAAACAATAAACAAGAAAGTTTTAATTCTCTTATCTCCAGGAGAGCAGAACATGTTATCAAACCAGAATAGAACAGTATGTCTTTCTAACAGCTAACAGCATTTTGTAATTTTCCAAAATCAGCAATAACATTTCAAAGCAGGAGAAAAAGGGCTTTAGGCCTAGCTTCAGGCCTAGTTCTGCTACATGCTAGGCCATCGCCTATCACAACGTGAAGGGGTGCAGAGGAGATCCTTAGTCTTAAGACAACAAGTCTGGATCCTTCTATAACTTCAGTGTGAAGAAGAAGACGCAATATAAGGGGATACCATGTCTGCCCCTCTATGAGGGCAACATGAGCATCATGCGTTCTTTGTTCAGCATAAGCTTCAATGAAGTATTGGGAATTAGAATGCACTAGACAAGGACCGACTGCAGTGAAAAGGAATGCATCCCTGTTGTAAGAGTTCCACTGGAGATGTGGAAGAACCCAGGGAATTGAGCAATTCTTTATACCTTCACGTGGTCTAAGCCCTGGTTCCTTTTCCTTAAAAGGAAATTTAAGAAAGATGGCAAGAGTAGGAAAAACCAGTCATGTAGGAGCATGACTGGGCAAAGCCTTTTTAACCATCTGGAAGTTACCTACTAGGAATGGCTCTGACGCTCTCTGGCAAAGGCCCATAGTTGCAGACTTTTTTGTATAATTGCAGAGAGCATGTTGTAGGTTGCTTAGGTGAGGTCTGGCTGTTTAATTGCCAGTGTGCAACCTAATCTATTCTGTTGGAGCCAAAAAGAATTGAAGATGGCTAAGAATAGCAGACAGACCAGTTGCCTGCAATGATAAATTGTCCAAATGGGTTTTGGAACCTCTCTTGGAATTATTTGTTATTAAGGCAGCAGAAAAATTTAGGTCCTACAGATTGGAAAAGGACCGACAGACATAATCAGGCGTGGTAAAACTCAATTATCGTCTGATAAGCTGTCTTAAAAGAAATATTTGAGAAGATTGCAAAGAGGAAGAAAGCTCTGTATGGAAACCACTTACTGGAGTAGGTATTGAAGAAAATCCTATGGGCTTAAAAAGTAAGCCCTCCAGTTGAATAGTATCACTCTTAGACTGAATGTCTTGACTAAGAGGGATAGAAAGTAATACAGAGTTGAGAAGACTTACAATTTGGTAACCTGAAAAAGGTAAAGCCCCCTTGCAGTCAAAAACTATGAGATATCCTAGTACAGGAAAACTGTCAAGGTGAAGGGCATAGCCTACCTTGTTATTAGTTGTTACTCCTCTTTTCCCTTCAAAAAGGAGAGGAGAAACCTGTTACCTGTAGGGCATGATTATCCTTAATAGCTCTAGGAGCTAAAAGAATGGATTTCTCTTGTGGCAAGAGATTCATGCCTAGAGTCGAGGATTGAGTCAGTGTATCACTGATTTCTCAGTAAGGATGAGATGAACTGTAGATGCTTCTGTTGATAAGAAGTATGTTAGCGGTTCTAAACCTCAAACAGGAAAAAGAGATTTAATGAATAAAACATCAGAAACCCTGCGACTGCTGGGTTTGCTGAGCCTGTTGAGGTTTTGAATTTCTTAGCCTGGTTTGATGTTGTCCTTCTTTGGAAACACCTGCATGATGGGTAGAAGATGGATACAACTTTTTTCCCCTAGGGCAGCGATGGCGAACCTATGGCACGCGTGCCAGCTGTGGCACGCGAAGGCCTTGCAGCTGGCACGCGGGAAGGTCCGCCATCGAAAAAAAAAACAACAACCCTGTCTGCTGCCGTTGTCGGGGCCGCCGCGGCAGAATCGAGCGTGCCGCGGGGCCCCCCTGTACCCACCGGCAGAGCCTGTCCTCCCCGTAGCAGCTCTCTCTTTGGAGCTGCAGTCAGACTCGCCGGCTTGCAGAGCGCGAAGGGAAGAGTTTCCCTTTCGCGACTCTGTTAAGCCCGCGGGGGCTGATGGGAACTTCCCATCAGCCCCCGCGGGCTTAACAGAGCAGCGAGGGAACTCTTCCCTCGCGCTCTGCAAGCCGGCGCGTTGACTGCAGCTCCAAAGAGAGAGCTGCTACGGGGAGGACAGGCTCTGCCGGTGGGTACAGGGGGGCCCCGCGGCACGCTCGATTCTGCCGCGGCGGCCCCGACAGCGGCAGCAAACAGGTTTTCTTTTTTTTTTTTTAATTTTCCCTGGGCTGGGCTGGGCTGGGCTGGGGGTGGGGGTGGGGGTTCGGAGTGGTGCTGGGCTGGGCTGGGGGGCTTAGGAGTGGTGATGGGCTGGGCTGGGCTGGGGGGGGGGTTAGGAGTGGTGATGGGCTGGGCTGGGCTGGGGGGGGGTTAGGAGTGGTGATGGGCTGGGCTGGGCTGGGGGGGGTTTAGGAGTGGTGATGGGCTGGGCTGGGCTGGGCTGGGGGGGGGGGTTAGGAGTGGTGATGGGCTGGGCTGGGCTGGGGGGGGGGTTAGGAGTGGTGATTGGCTGGGCTGGGCTGGGGGGGGTTAGGAGTAGTGATGGGCTGGGCTGGGGGGTGTTAGGAGTAGTGATGGGCTGGGGTGGGGGGGTTATGAGTGGTGATGGGCACTGGGCTGGGGGGTTAGGAGAGGTGATGTACACTGGGCTGGCTGGGGGGGGGTTAGGGGTGGTGATGGGCACTGGGCTGGCTGGGGGGTTAGGAGTGGTTATGGGCGCTGGGCTGGGGGGGTAGGAGTGGTGATGGGCACTGGGGGGGGTTAGGAGTGGTGATAGGCGCTGGGGGGGCTTAAACTAAAAATTGAGTGATGGGGGATTAGGACTGGGAGTGGGCTGATGGGAGGTTAGGACTGGAAATGGGCTGGTGGGATTAGGACTGGGAGTGAGCTATGGGGGCTAGGACTGGTAATGGGTTGGGGGGTTGCTAGGACTGGAAATGGGCTGAGTGGAAGGGGCTTGAACTGCAAATAGCTGTTGGGGATGGGGCTTGGAATGGAAATGGGCTGAGGGGAAGTGGGGGCTTGAACTGCAAATAGCTGATGGGGACGGGGCTTGGAATGGAAATGGGCTGAGGGGAAGTGGGGGGCTTGAAGAAGGGAATGGATGCTGGGTGAGACTGGAACTAGAAGGGAGCTGATGTTGGGGGAGGATTAGAATGGGATGGGGCTGGGAGAGTAAAATGGAGAGGGGAAAAATATTTTGTGTAGGAGGGATGAAAAATCTACAATTGGCCAGGTATTGGGAGAGTAATTGGGGATTGAGGATGGAGGGGTAAAATTTGTGTGGATGAAATAGAAATGAGGAAAGAGCAAAAGGAGAAAGATTAGTATGTTAAAGCAGATGTAGAGAGAGAGAGAATGGAAAAAAAACTAGAAGAGAGAAGAAAGGACAAATGGACAGCAGACGATGGAGAGTTAGCAGAAAACATGAAGAAACCAGAAGAAAATGGCTGGACCAATTGCAACTGAAAAAAAATGCACAAAAGGTAGAACGATATCTCTTTATTTTGAATTTATTAACTGGAATATGTCAGCTCTGGGAAATGTGCATCATTAACATCTGCGCTTTGTTTGGTACAAGAGGAAATTCCTATTTGACGTTGCCACTTGTTCTCTTTCCCCAGTATTCACTGAAATGTATTGGTTTAATATTTGCAGTGTTGCCTTTTGATAGGTAGGGTATGGTGCTTTGTGAGTCCTGGTAATGCTGTCAGGATACGGCGGGTTTGCTATGGGTTCTAAATGGGCAGCGTTTGTAGTAGTTCCTAATGTGCCTGGCGGTTGGCACTGGATTATAGTAATGTAGAAATCTTTTAGTCTTTCTTTATCCATACACTCATTAAGAGACATGTTTACTAAAAGTTAGTGTATGGTAACATTATGCAAATATTTATGCAAATAAGACCACTTATGCAAATGACGTGCTGGCACTTTGAGGAAATTCTTTGGTTTTGTGCGGCAGTTTGGGCACTCGGGCTCAAAAAGGTTAGCCATCACTGCCCTAGGGGGATAAAGTTTTTTAGGAGATTTTTTTTTTTTTTTATAAACTTTATTTATAAACCACCAACAACATAAACAATCATCATACAACAGTACATTACAATGCGAGCCTGCTTCCATGCGGGGTGTGCTCTGATCCCCACATGGAGCATGGGTCGAAGACAGGTGGAAGATACAGTTTTTCTTTCCCCCCCCCCCCCTTCTTTTGAACTGTCTCTCCGCCCCCCCTCTCCCCCTCCCCCCACCCCCTCCCCCGTCAGCCATACCCCAATTCCCTATTTTGGCAGTGACACTCCTTCCCTCCCCCTTTCCATCTACTCCTAGTCTGGGCTTTCTCAATGACCTACGCTTAGAACTTCGTTGCGACTACGAACTCCAAGATTATGAATATACGGTTCCCACACAAGTAAGAATGACGTCCAGCGCCTGGCACTTCCCCGAGCTCCCCATTTCTCCATCAGCATCATCTGATGAAGGTTATTGCGCCACTCCCCAAAAGTAGGTGCTGTTTGTTCCCTCCAGTTCCTTAGGATAGGGCCCTTCCCCACCAGACAGGCCTTGCGCAGTAATAGACGTTCCCCTTTCTTCAAAGGGTAGGGGAGGTCTAGCTGATCCAATACCACAAAGAGAGCAGTCCAGCGCAGCCGCCTCTGCAGTAGCCAACTCATATAGGAACATATACTGGCCCAGTACGCTGTAAGGTGACTACAACTCCACCACATGTGCAACAAATTTGCCAAAGGTTCAAAGCAGCGAGGACAGCTGCCATCACTCGTTATGTGGCTGCGCAGAGCTCTCCGGGGGGAGAAGTGGGCTCGTGTCACGCATTTAAACTGCATCTCTCTCCACCTCGCTCCTTGTGCAATAACCACTATGCGCTTAAGGGCTTTGTGAACCGTCCCCGGGGACACTGCCCTACCCAGCTCTCCCTCCCACGCCTCCTCTACTGTCCGATAATCAGGGATAGAGCGATAACAAGCCAGGCGGAGTTTTAACTTTGAGATAGATAGGGGCTCCTCGCCTCCTAAGTCAAAAAATTCCAGTATCTGGGCTGAGCGTTCTACTCTCAGCGCCTCCCTAGGTTGGGAAGAGATATAGTGGGAGACCTGAATATAAGCAAAGCAGTGCCGCGAGGGTAGATCATACTCTCTACTCAGAGACAAAAAGGATTTACCTTTCCCGGAGGGGTCTACCAAATGTCCCAGAGTTGTTATACCGCGAACACGCCAGTCCCGGAACGTCGGCGACTCAGTTCCCGGGGTAAAATGTACGTTCCCTTGTAAGGGTAGCCAACAAGAGGCCCTCCAAGAGGTCCCCCACAATGTGTTGAGGTGTTGCCATGTACGTTTAACCGAGCTTATTAAGACACTTTTCACTACGTTACGTGGTAGATCGCGATTCGGGCTATGCAAGACCCCTAGTAATGTCAGCGGTGCCACCAAACTCTCCTCCATTGATCTAGGTGTACACGCGTCGGTTCCTCCCAGCCAGTCACCCAGGTGTCTGGCTTGACATGCCAGGGCGTATGCCCCAAGATCCGGAAGACCCATCCCCCCATCTCACCATTTCCCAATCAACCGGGTCAGCGGGATACGTGCCCGAGCTCCCTTCCATAAAAAGGCTCGAATCGCCACTTCCAGTCACCGTAGGTCGCGACGCAGCAGCCAGACCGGCAACGTTTGCATCCAATATAAGATTCTCGGTAGTATTACCATCTGAACCGCCGCCACCCTGCCAGACAAAGAAAGCGGAAGAGACTGCCAGGCCCGCAGCTGCGTTTGTGTGCGCTGTAGGATCCGCTCCAAATTTCGCTTATATAAGTCTTGTGGTTGTCGGGGCAAGATTATCCCTAGATAAATAAAGTCATTTTCCGCCCATTTCAGAGGGAACGGGCCCACCCATCCCCCACGGGTCTGTCCCAGCACATCCAGGGCCTCGGACTTATCAGCGTTGATGCGCAGCCCCGAGAAACGCCCAAAGGTAGTTATTTCTGCCATCAGTGATGGCAATGATCGATCAGGGGCAGACAAATGAACCAGAAGGTCGTCAGCAAACGCCGATATCTTAAACGAACAGGAGCCTATCGAAACTCCATGTATCTCTCGGGAAGTTTCTATTGTCCTTATGAGAGGGTCTAGGGATAGGACAAACAACAAGGGCGAAAGAGGGCACCCCTGTCTGGTGCCCCTCTGGAGAGAGAACGGCTCCGCGAGAACCCCATTACAGAGCACTCCGGCAGTGGGAGTGGCATATAAACTCTCCACCATCCTGCAAAAGGGGGTCCCCAGGCCGTACTGCGGTAGCACATAGTGCAGATAGTCCCAATTGACTCTATCAAACGCTTTTCTGCGTCAAAGCTAATGAGAAGGGACTGCAGTCTCCGATCATGCACCCACTCCAAGGAGGCCAGTATTTTTCGCATGTTCCTAACTGCGCCCCTCCCCTTGACAAATCCCACTTGGGAGTCGTGGATCAGATTGTCTAGCAAACCCGCTAGGCGCGTCGCTAGAATCTTTGCAAACAGTTTATATCAAAGTTGAGGAGCGATATGGGTCGATATGAGGACGCCTGTACCGGGTCTTTACCCGGTTTAGGGATCAGAATGATGTGAGCATGATTGCTCCCCCATCGAAAAGCTCCCTGCTCCGCCCGTTTGCCAAAGACCTCCACCAAATTTGGGGTGATATAGTCATTAAGTAATTTGTAAAATTCGGCCCCAAAGCCGTCGGGACCCGGTGATTTATAGCATTTGGCCCTAGAGATTTCAGTTTGTATCTCTTGTGATGTTATAGGTTGGCCTAATAGCGTCCTTTGTTCCTCATTAAGGTGGGGTAGGTCCAACTTTTGCAAATAGTCCTGTGCTGCCACACCGTCAATGGGTTCCGCCGTATACAGCGATTGAAAGAAGGTGCGGAAGATTTGAGCGATTGCCGTGTTCTCCTTGTGGAGGGTGCCCTTCGCGTCTTGCAATGCTGCTACCAGGGTTGATCCTCGAGAGCCTTTCACGCAGCGGGTCAACAATTTTCCTGGTTTATTCCCGTGACAGTACAGCTGATAGCGGTAGTACAAGATAGATTTTTTAGCTCTCTGGTGTAACAGCTCATTTAGATCCACTTGTGCCTCCCATAGCTGTTTCTTAGTGGTTAACGTCGGTTGTTGCGCCGCCTGACGGCGTAGCTTAGTGACACGGCGTTCTAGACGGATAATGCGGTCCGCTATGATGCGCCGCTTCCGCGCGGCAAACCCAATGATGTCCCCCCGCAACACCACCTTTGCCGTCTCCCACACTAGTTCCGGGTCATCGCTGTGGCACTGGTGGTCAGCCTTGAATTCTCTCCAGCGCTGCCGGATAAACTGGATGAACTGTGCATCCCGGTAAAGCTCAAGGGGGAATCGCCAGATTCGCGTCCGGGTTAGATCTCTGCCCCAATGCAGGTCCGTCCATACAAACGCATGATCAGAGAGCTCCAACGGGCCTATCTGAACCTCCTCCACCTGGGCGAACAAGCCGCTGGTGAGCAAGAAAAAATCAATACGGGCCAAAGTGCCATGCGCTCGGGATTGATGAGTGAAGTCTCTCTCAGAGGGGTGTAAAAGCCGCCATGGGTCGGATCAAGCCCAATCGCGTCCTAAATCTTTGTAACAGTCGGGCCTTCGGGCCCCTCTCCCGCGCTTCTCCTCCTCGGGAGGTGTCTAAATCGATGTCTAGTACCCCATTAAAATCACCTCCTAAGATGAGGGGGCACTCGGGTAGTTGCTCCACTTGGGATGCCAACCCATCATAGAAACGGGGGTCTGATGTGTTAGGGCCATATAAGCTGCCAATGATCACTGGTTGCCCTTCGAGAGAGCCGTGTAGCAGGACGTATCTCCCGTTGGTGTCAGCTATAACCTTATCCGTTGCAAAGCGCACTCTTTTATGGATCAGCACGACCACCCCCCCCTTCTTACCCAAGGCAGGTGAACCCCAAACTTGACCCACCCAGCCCCTGCGCAATTTATTGTGTTCCTCCGCTGTCTGGTGGGTTTCCTGAAGGAGGGCAATGTCACATTTATGTCTCGCTAGAGCCTGTAAAATTTTATAGCGCTTAACTGGGCTGCCCAGTCCACAGACATTCCAGGTAATTACCTTCAGAGGATCGGGAAGTGCCATGGCCCATCCAAAAAGCTGTCCCTAGCTCCATAGAGGGGGCTCTCCCAGCCTGGAGCCCCTCTCCTTCTTGAAAACAGAAGCCCTGAGTCTGCCAATAGATATAATATGGAGTGTAGGCTGACCCCCCCCTCCCCCTCCCCTCCCTGGTTCCCTATTTCTCCCCCTCTCCCTTTCCCCGTAACTCGCAGTCCTCCCGGCTGGGCAGAACATACTTCCTATGGCAGTGACACCCACCCCACCCCTCGATGCACCTCCTTATTAACCACCTAGCTGGTTCTCCAGATCCCGTTGCAGACCCCCCGCCTCCCTTACCCCCCAACTGAGAGAGGGATCTACCCCTACTTTGCCCCATTAATCCCCGGGGAGGCTTGGGTGGAATCGTCAAGGGGCGCTGTGTTGTGTTATCCAGGATGTTATGGGGTACGATGGAAGGAGCGGCATGTAGGGGGACCACCCAAACCCCTCCCGGCCAGGTGGTGCCCCCACTCCCACTCCAACGCCCCTCGACTAGCCAACAATGAGCTCCGTCAATTGGGGACAAAGCCCCAATCAAGGGATTCCTCCCCAGTCCAGCGCTACGCGCCGAACCCCTTATCAAGCCCCCGCCCTCCGGGGGGTCCACCATCATTATAGAAGGGGTTCACCGAGCCCAGCTGCATCCCTGGACCATCGCAAGTAAAGGACGGGAACCACATGGGATCAGCATCCGCTCAGGCGCCCCCCCCCCGCCCCCATCTAGGACCATAGGACCCTCCAAGTAGCATAGCGCATGTTCCCCCACCCCAGAGAGCGACAGGGGGCCCAGTCCACCAGGCCCATTAGCTCAAGCCACAGTGGAGTCCGCTGCCCCACCCCGGGGTCTCCACAGGATTAGGTCCCAAGCCACGGATGGGGGTGGCCCTCCCCACCCACCCAACCCCCCCCCCCCCTTCTCAAAACCATAATTTTATTAGCCGCCTATTATTTTCAACAGGATAGGAAGGAACCCATTCACCCCCCCCCTTCCCCACTGTCGCAGCATGCAATCCAAATCTCAATTTGAAACAAACTGGTAACTTAGTTGCTAACTTCCCTTCTATTAACAAAGCAAAGCAACACTGTGTCCCATCATTTTGAAGACATCATACAGCTCAAACATACCACCCCGCTCACTTACAGTATGCCCGCCAGAGTCCGAGTTCCCAAGAACTTTAGGGATCATGTCTCTTTAGGGTGTAGATCCATCGCGATGTCAACTCGCTCCATGAAGCATGTGGAACATAGTCTGTTAGCTCACGGTACCAATCTCCGCGGGGGCTCTCCTCGACCGTGAATCCACCGCCTTCCCCTCACGAGGTAGAAGCAGACTCGTTCGCCAGTTCCTCAATAAAGGATTGGGCCTCCGTCGGGGTCCGCAAAAAGCGTGGTCGTCCCTGATGTTCCACCCGAAGACGGGCCGGGTATAACAGAGCGAAGCGCACCCCTTTGCTAAATAGTTGCGTGCAAACAGTTGAGTAAGCTTTCCTCTGCTGGCTTACTAGGGCTGAGTAGTCCTGGAAAACCAGGATCTGTTCCGTATCCGCGGGGTGATTTCTGCGGTTTCTAGCCATCTTTAAGACCTCTTCTTTTTGGCGAAAGTCCAGAAATCAGGCAATCACAGCACGCGGTCTCCGTGCATTCTCCCTTTTAGGGCCCAGCCTGTGCACCCGCTCCAGATGGATAGGGCCTGCCATGCTGCCGTTTGAGATTTTTGCTATCCAAGCCAGCAAGAACTTAGAGAGAGCACCATCTGCCACAGACTCAGCGATGCCTATAAAACGGAGGTTTTTTCCGCCTTCCGCGGTTCTCGAGGTCTTCCAGCCGCTCTCCTTGTTGCTTTACTAAAGTTCCAAGGCCTCCACTTTGGTCTGCATAGTCTGCTGGGTGTCCTCAACATCCGAGATGCGGGACTCCACGTGCTCTATACGGCCGGTAAATTCCGTGATAGACTGGCTGACACTGTGCATCTGGTCCGTCAATTCGCAGAAGCGGCTATCTAATGCCCGCACTACTGCCGCGCTAACTTCTGCCACCAGCCCCTGGTTATCATCCGTTTTTGGGCTCCTGGGCATGCTCTCCGCCATCTTGCCCTCGGGGGGTCTGGGCTTCTCTCTCCGGAGCTGTTTCGTTACCATCAGACCACCTCCGATATCGCTGAGCGTTGGCTAGAACCTCCCGTGATTCGTTCTTCACTGGGGCAGGGGTTTGTAGGTGATCAACTGAGGTATAGCTGAAAATGTTGCCGGTTTTTCGGGGTAGGTATCAGGAGCCGATCGCCACACGTCCGATCAGCTCATTGCCTTACCGGAAGTCTCTTTTAGGAGATTTTTTACTAGCTGGAATAGAGGAACGTTTTGACAATCCTCTGAAAGCAACAATATCAGTGTTTAACTGATTAGCTTGGAATAAAGCATCCTTGTTAAAGAGATTTTCACCAGTACAAGGAAGGAGTATTTGCCAGCCTTTCTTGTACCCATTTGTCAAAGTCTGAAGCTTGGAGCCAGGCCATACGTCGTGCCCCTATGGCTATAGCAGAAGTTCTGCTAATAGACTCAAAACAGTCCAGGGAAGCACGATTAAGGAACTTAGAGACATTTTGAGGATGACTGACTAATAAGAAATAGTCTGCTCTTTTATGTTCTTGAAGCAAAAGGTTCTTCAAAGCACACCATTCCTATTACCGCTCCAAAGTACATCTTGCCAAGCAAACATACTTCTCCACTGCCATCGCCAACGCTCCCAATCAGATCCGTCATCTCTATTCTACCCTCAAGTCTCTCACTTCTCTTCATTCTACTACTTCTACTGCGCCTCTTCAGCCTGCACCCCTCCCTCACTCCTAGCTTCCTTCTTCAGTGATAAGATCTCTTCCCTAAGAGCCTCTCTTACTTCTTGTCCTGCTCCAATCCAGTCCCCCCCCCCCGCCACCTCACCGCCTCCCTCCTCCTGCCTCTCTCACACATGGGCCTCCTCTCTAAACACCTCAGCTGAGCTTCACCAGCTCATCTCCTCCTCCAGCAAAACATCCTGCCCTCTCGATCCCATTCCCTCCACCTGGCTACTTACTCCTTCCCTGGCACTTCTACCCCCTATTCTCACCATGCTCAATACCAGTCTTTCCACAGGGACCTTTCCTCAATCTTGGAAGCATGACTTAATCCGCCCTATCCTCAAAAAACCCACACTCGACCCTATGGTTCCTGCCCATTATCGCCCTGTTTCCAATCTCCCCTTTTTATCTAAACTCCTTGAAAAGGTTGTTTTTGCACAGCTTTCTCACCACCTTGACTCCACTAATTTTCTTCACCCCCGTCAATCAGGGTTCCGCACTGGTCACAGTGTCGAAACTGTTTTACTTGCTTTCACTAATTCCCTGCATGCTGCTCACGATCACGGGGATATTTCTGTGGCAGTGGCTTTGGATCTGTCTGCTGCCTTCGACCTTGTCGACCACTCTCTTCTTCTCCTCCGTCTATTTATTTATTTATTTATATTTCTTATATACCGCGCTATTATAATCAGTGCGGTGTACAGTTGAACAAAATATACTACAATGCAACGTCTGCGTGAAGCAGGTCTTTGTAGCACTGTTCATCACTGGTTTCATTCTTTCCTCTCTTCCAGGTCCTGCTCTGTCTTACCTTCTTCCCCTTCCACCCCTCCCTCTGATCCTTTTCCTCTACCCTGTGGTGTTCCCCAGGGCTCTGTACTCGCTCCTCTCCTCTTTAACCTCTTTCTTGCTCCTCTTGCCCTTCTAATACAACAGTCTGGGATTTCTGCATTCTATTACGCCGATGATATCGTCCTCCTTCACTACACCTCCCCCTCTCACCCTGATCTCTCCCCGCTCAGCTCCTGCCTTTCTACTGTTGCAACTTGGTTAACCCAGAACTGTCTTCACCTCAACTTAGCTAAAACCATCGCGATCTGGTTCTCCCACGGCAGCCCACCCCCCACACTGGCCCCATCCTTTTCTGACTCCCCTATCCCCTAGTCTCCACTTTCCGCTATCTGGGTGTGCTCTTCGACTCTGATCTTTCCTTCCAGGCCCACGTCTCTCACATCACCAGGACTTCCTTCTTCTTTCTATGTCAAGTTCGTGCAATTCGCCCCTTTCTCACCCCGCCTGCCCTCACTACACTCCTACTATCATTAGTTATGTCGTGCCTAGATTTCTCAAACTCCATCCTCGTTGGTCTTCCCAAATCCCAACTTAATAGACTGCAAAGGATCCAGAATACCGCTGCTTGTATCATCACTCACTCCTCCTCACGGGACCACATTTCACCATTACTTATTCACCTTCACTGGTTACCTGTCCCCTTTCGCTTTCAGTTCAAACTACTTGCCCTTGTGCATCAGGCACTTCACACCAACACCCCGCAATATCTGGCAGACCTTATCACCTTCCATACCCCTAGACACCCCCCCCATTCATTTCACCTTAATCGCCTCCACCTTCCCTCCCCCTCCCTTGCGCACCTTCAGTCCACTCGCTCCTCAGCCTTCTTCTTTGCAGGCCCCACCCTCTAGAACTCGCTCCCCACTTCCCTTCGTCTAGAGCCCCACCTCCCTACCTTTAAGCGTAATCTAAAAACCCACCTCTTCTCCCTCGCCTTTGATTTTCCCTCCCCCTTTGTGTGACCTAACCCCTGAGTCTTGTGCACTCTTCTCTTTTTTTGCTGTCTATCTATCATGAGTTGTAACTTCTTTTCCTTTTCTGGCCTGGTGCCACCCTCTGTTAATTTTTGTATTTTGTAAACCGCTCTGCTTATCTAAGGGAGGTATATCAAATTAAATAAACATAAACATTCAAAAGTTTTAAATTCTTTGTGACCTCTTCAAGAGATAATCCCATATAGAAAATATATGAGATAATTCTTGCTGAAAGCATAGATGCCTGGAAGCATCGACGTCCAAAGGCATCTAAAATCCTAGACTCACGACCTGGCGGATAGGAGGAGTGCTTCTTTGCATGCTTAATACGCCTCATTGCTGATTCTACAACAATAGAATGATGAGGAAGTTGAGTCTTTTGAAAACCTGGAGAAGGTAGCACCTTGTACACAGTGTCAAATGTTTTAGAAGTTGGGGATAACGTTAAAGGAGTTTCCCACATTTTTAATAGTAGATCCTGTAAGATCTGATGCACAGGAAGCATGATCACATCATTTGGAATCCAGGGGAATTGCAGAGTTTCTGAATCCCCTGGTATAGATTCTTCACCAGGTATAGAAATGGCAAGTAACTTTGCCATATCATGCAAAAAAGCTTGAAAAGAAATCTCTCCTGAGGAGGACCCTTTGAAATGAGGGGTAAAGGCTGAAATTGTTGAAAATTCAGCCTTGGCACCGATGGATTCATCCTAGTCATTGGGATCCATTGGGATCGGAAGACTTGAAAGGATGAAGCATCGGATTTTCTTTAAAGAGATGTCTTCGGTACCGCCCGAGGTCAGTTCCGAGATGAGTCGGTACCGAATCCTCCATGCTAGAGAGCGATTCCAGGCTCGACATGGAAGGGAGCGAGTCTGTCGAAGAAAACATTGACGGTACCGACACCGGTGACGATGTCGATACCAGTACCGAAGCCGATGCCGATACTCGAGGAACGGTCTGCAGCAACTCTAGCGGTACCGAAGTAGCTGAGAGCGCTAGACTACGTTCATCGGTGAGGAGTGTTTCATCCATCACCATAGCCGATGCCGGGGTGTCGGTACCGCTCGAAGCGGCCACAACCACCGAGCATGGCCCAGGTATGTCCATGGAGGTAAGAACCTCGGGAACAACCTGAAGCCCCGTTAATGCTTTGGAGCCCAAAGACTCCCGCCGGGGCTTTATTGCCAAAATGTCCTCGAGGGCAACGCCAGAGGCATCTCGATGCTTAGAAGATCTACCACTCGAGGACTAGCTAGTCTTAACAGACTTTTGTTTGGTTACCTGATCCTGTGAAAAAGAAGATAATCTGTCTGGTGACATCGAGTCCGATGTGAACCGGGTATCGAGTTGTGCTCGATTCTGAAGACTTCTTCTGTTTGAGCTCCAGCAGGAGAGACACTCCAGTGGGCAATGGTCAGGACCTAAACCTTTTAGACACCAAGTATGAGTGTCTAAAAATATATTTGTACCGCCACACTTTGAGTATTTCTTAAGGATAGTGGCTGGCTTTTCCATAATGGAAGGATAGAGGCCTAGTGCCAGAGAAACCGTCAGGCACTAAACAGGAAAAATTCCTAGAGAAAAGAAGAAATTTTTTAGGAAAAAGAAAGAAAAGCACCGGCGGTACCGGTGGCGTCGAGGGAAGGCAGACGCGACCACAAAAAACAAGAATAAAAAGAAGAATTTTCTGCGGTGACAGGAGTATGTCCTGCCGGCTCCACGGAAAATGGAAAACTGATGAGAGGGAAGTGAATGGGTGGGAAGGCAGCGTGCATGCATGTGGGATGCTCCCAAAGGCTTTCTTTTTGGACGCTGGGGAGCATTCCCACGCAGGCTCCGTCGGTACCGACGTACCCATATGTGAAGACTCATTCCTGCTTGTTCCTGGAGATAGCTTCCAATCTATCCATCCAGCTCATTGTCAGGTTTGACTAGTGAAGCAACTGGCTTTCTATGTGTGTTGCTAGTGTTGTGTAATTGCATCTGAAGAGGTCATGTGGGTCTTTTCCAATATGAACTCCCAAATACCTAATATTCTTGATCTCCCACTTGAAAGGAAAATCTGCGAGTTCACCATGGGAGAATCCACCCAGGTTTAGTGCTTCGGTCTTAGTTAGATTGAATTTAAACCTGGAGACTCTAAACCTCTCGATTTCTGTTAGTAGATATGGAAGGGATTCTCTGGGTTTGGAGACAGTGTCATCTGCATATAATAATATCTTATGGTCTCATTTCCCTACTTTTATTGGGCAAATATCTGGGTTCTCCCGTATTCTGGCCGCAAAAGCTTTGATTACCATAGCGAAGAGCATAGGGGAGAGAGGGGAGCTCTGCCTCGTACCTCTCTGCAGTGTGAAATACTCTGATCTATCGCCATTGGCCAAGATCCGAGCCAATGGATTTCTATAAATCACCTAAACCCAATTCAAGAAGCCCTCCCCCAGGTTGAATTTTTTGATCATCTCAAATAGAAATTGTCATTTGACCCAGTTGAAGGTTTTTTTCTGCATCTAGAGCCACACAGAGAGCTGGCTTATGTCTTTCCTTAATTAAGTGGAGGAGGTTTACTGCTCTCCTTACATTGTCTGTCTGAGATTAGACACCCTTTTATAAATCCCATGGATGTATCAATTCCGGAAGAAGGTTTTCGATGCGTTTGGAGAGCACCTTAGTGAAGAGCTTTGCATCAGTATTGATTAAGGCAATAGGCCTGTACCTACTACAAAGATGAGGTGGTTTGTCATCTTTTTGTAGAAAAATGCCATTTGCTTGGTCCATTGAGTCTAGCAGAGGGCTACCTCCCAATGCTCCCACGAATATTCTTGCTAATAGGAGGGATAATTCTGCTGCCAGACATTGGTAAAATTCCACTTGGTAGCCATCTTCCCCTGACATCTTCCCCTTAGCCATAGCTCTAATAGCCTCTTGGACCTTGGTGCCTGTAATTGGAGCCCCCAGTCTTGTTGCTTCCACCTCCCTGAGCTGTGAGACATTAACCGATTTAAGATAATTTCCCAGTTCCCCCCCTGATGCCTCATTTTCACATCTATATAGATCAGTGTAAAAGGCCTGAAATGCCTCACAAATTCCCTTCGTGGTGTATGTTGTTTCCCCTTTTGGTCCTTGTATTTCAGCTATTAGTCGCAAAGCTCTTTGTTTTTTTCAGTTGCCATATGAGTAATTCCCCTGCTCCGTTCCCTTGTTTCATGTACTGTCTTTTGGTGAGACTCAATAGATGGACAATATGCTCGCTTTCGATATCATTAAGTTGGTGTTGATCTCCGTTAGTAAGAATAGGAAAAAAGATACACTGCAGAGACTATGTTCAATTTGTAATTTCCCCAGCTGCTAGAGTAGTGGCGTTTTATTTTTTTTCTTTTTCCCGCTTTGCCTGGGCTGTCCACTGGATTATCACTCCCCTGAAGAGGGCTTTGCCTGCATCCCAGAGAGTATTTTCCGAGGTATCCCTTTTGTTATTAATGGACATATATTGGTGCCACTCCTTTTTTAGTCTGTTCACCAGCACCCTTGTTGAAACAGGAGTGCATTGGCTTTCCATTCCATCCAATCTGCCCTTACCCCCTGTCCAGTTGGGTGCCATTGGCACTCCACCAGTCCGTGATCTGCTAGCTCAATAGGATGTATTTTTATTTTGTTGAAAGCCCCTAATCCGTCTCTGGACATTAAAATGCAGTCCAACTGGGCATGTGTGATTAAATAGGAAATTGAACTTCATTCTTTCTCTGCATAAATCCACTAGGTACCAGTGCTTAACGCATGCCCTGAGATCCACAATAGTACACTGCCTACTATCCCATGACTCTTTGTTTTGCCAAAAGTCTCTGATGAGGAACCTTGTCAAAGGCTTTCTGAAAGTCCAGATACACTATATCAACCGACTCACCTTTGTCCACCTGTTTATTCACACCTTCAAAAAAACATAACAGATTAGTAAGACAAGATCTTCCTTGTCTAAAGCCATGTCGGCTGTCTCCCATTAGGCCATGACTATCTATATGCTGAGTAATTTTGTTCTTTATGATGGTTTCTACCATTTTTCCCGGTACTGACGTCAGGCTCACCGGTCTGCAGTTTCCCGGATCACCCCTGGAACCCTTTTTAAAAATTGGCGTTACATTGGCAAAACTCCAATCTTCAGGTATTACAGATGATTTTAATGAAAATTCACAGATTACTAATAGCAGGTCTGCCATCTCATATTTCTGTTCTTTCAACACCACCCTTGGAGGTATACCATCCGGCCCAGGTGATTTGCTACTCTTCAGTTTATCTAATAGTTGTAATACATCTTCCCGATGTATCGATATTTCCTTCAATTCTTCCGCACCTTTAAATACCACTTCAGTCATGGGAAACATCCATACATCTTCCTCAGTAAAGACCAAAGCAATGAATTCATTCAGTCTCTCCGCTATCGCCTTGTCGCCTCTTAGTGCCCCTTTAACCCCTCTATCATCTAATCGACCAACTGACTCTCTCACAGGTTTTTTGCTATGAATGTACTTGAAAAAGTGTCTTTATTTCACGTTTTTGCTTCCGCAGCAAGCTTCTTCTCAAATTCTCCCTTTGCCTGCCTTATCAATGCCTTGCATTTGACTTGCCAGTGCTTGTGCTGTTTCCAGGTTTCATCGTTTGGCTCTTTTTTCCATTTACTGAAGATGCTTTTTTGGCAATAGCCTCTCTGACCTCATCTTTAAACCAGTTTTTTTTACTTCCTTCCACTTTTCTTAAAACGTGGAATACAGCTGGTCTGAGCTTCCAAGATAGTATTTTTCAACAACACCCAAGCTTGATGTAAGTCTTTAACCTTTGCAACTGTTCCTTTTAGTTTTTCCTTATTTATTTATTTATTTATTTGCTTCTCTTATATACCACGCTATTAAAATCAGTGCGGTTTACAATTGAACAAAAAACATACTGCAATGTCACACGACAATTGAGTTTTTACATTGAACATGGACGAGATAACCTGGAGGTAACAGGGGTAACTAATTACAGAGTAATTATTCATGGAGTATGGTGAGAAATTATACATATAGTATGGTGAGAAATTATACATATAGTATAGCTTGGTTTCAACATATTTATAAGAGGTTTAACCAATAAGATGTGTGATCAGTACCAATAATAAATAAGAGAGGGGATATGGTGGTAGAGCTAGTCATTTTCTTTATGGTGTTGGATTTTGGGTGGGGTGGAGTAGGGTGTAGGATGTGAGGATGGGTGGTTGTTTCTGGGATTGGATTCTGGGTAATGGATGAGGAAAAGGTGTTGTTTGAGGGCTTTTCTAAATGACAATAGGTCTGGGGTGGAACGGAGCTCAGTGGGGAGGGCATTCCAGGTCATGGGTGCAAATAGGGAGAAGGTTCTATTGGCAGTAGCCTTTTTGCACTTAGTTAGAATGTTGGGGATCTCTAGAGTGTTTGCTTGATTAGATCTCCTGATCCTGTTGAAACGGCCGTCTTTGAATGAGTTTGCTGATGGGTGAGGTGATCTGGTTCCTTAGGGCTTTGAATGTTAGTACTAGGGACTTATACTGGATTCTAGCCTGAAGTGGAAGCCAGTGGAGATCCATCATGACTGGGGTTATATGTTTAGCTCTTGATGTACCTGCAAGTACCCTTGCTGCAGCATTCATTGCAAGGCAAAGAGGTCCTAGTGTTGACTGAGGGAGGCCATGAAGGATAATATTTGCAAAGTCTAGATGTGGGAGCACCAAGGCTTGGAAGATAGTTCGGTAGTCATTAAAGTCCAATAGGGGGCGCAGGTGACGTAGTATCCGGACCTTATGGTAAATTGCTTTCGTGATGTTCTTCACATGTGTAAACATGTCGAGTCGTTGGTCAAGCGTGATGCTGAGATAGCGGATAGTTGATTTTGCTATCAACTCAATATTGTTTACTTTTAATGTGGGGGGTGGGGAGAACATCTGGTTCTTGGTGAGGAATAAGACATCTGTTTTACTATGGTTGATCCTTAAATTTTGTGTTGTAAGCCATTGTGATACAGCTTCGAAGCAGCTTGATATAGGTGAAAAGTCAGGTTGATCAATCAGGAATGGTGAGTAGATTAGGACGTCGTCTGCGTAGACTAGGCACTGGATGTTGAAGGAGCGGATTAGGGTACAAATTGGTTGCATATATATGTTGAACATTAATGCAGATAGGGATGAACCCTGAGGTACACCTTGATTGAGAGGGAATGGGTCAGAAGTCATGGGACCTGTTCTGACTTGTTGCCATCTGTTAGATAGGTAGGACTTGCACCATGCTATAGCTGAGCCTTGTATTCCTTTCTCCACAAGACAGAGTATCAGAGTTTCATGGTTGACTGAATCAAAGGCTGCAGAAGTATCCATGAAAATGAGGACAAATCCCTGGCGGATGTTATCAAGTCCTGTAACTAGATCATTGAAGAGAGTTGTGAGGATGGTGTCGACACCATGAGCTTCTCTGAAGCCATGTTGAGATGGATCCAGTGGAGCTACATCGTCAATATGTTGTTGGATTTGTCGTTGAACTACCTTTTCAATGATTTTGGCGAGTAGGGAGATGCTTGATATTGGGCGAAAGGATTCAACTTTGGAGGAATCAAGTTTGTTGTTTTTTAATAATGGGCGGATTGAAGTAAATTTCAGGCTTTGTGGGAAAGATCCTATGGAGAGGGATTGGTTTGTGATTCTGCTTATAGCGGGACTAAGTTCTTGGCGTAATTCTTTGATCCAACTAGCTGGACATGGGTCACTAGGGGCAGTGGTAAGATTAATGGATGTGATAATATCTTGTATTTCTTTGTTGGATACTTCGCAAAATTTGAGTAGAGGGGTTTTACATGTAGTAGAGGAGATTGTGCAGGTTGATAACATGTTGGCTTGGATTATCTTTGATTGTAGGTAGTTTGCATAATCTTGTGGGTGAGGCATAGTTGTTTGGGCGGGAGCTGGGTCACCTGTTAGGGACTTAACTAGTATAGTATTTTTCAACAACACCCAAGCTTGATGTAAGTCTTTAACCTTTGCAACTGCTCCTTTTAGTTTTTCCTTAACTATTTTCCTCATTTTATCATAGTCTCCCTTTCGAAAGCTAAAAGGTAGTATGGGGATTTCCTTACTATCCCTCCTCCACTAATTAAATCAAACGCGATCATGCTATGATCACTATTGCCAAGTGGCCCCAACACCCTTATCTCTTGCACTAGATCTAGTGTTCCACTAAGGACTAGGTCTAATATGGCTTCCCCTCTGGTCAGTTCATGAACCAACTGCTCCAAGAAGCAGTCATTTATTTCATCTAGGAACTTTATCTCCCTAGCATGTCCTGCTGTGACACTGACCCAGTTGATACCGGGGTAATTGAAATTACCCATTATTATTACTCCGCTGTAACTTTTGTTAGCTTCCTTGATTTCTTTGAGAATTTCATCATCCATTTGTTCATTCTGGCAAGGCGGTCGATAGTACACCCCCACTGCCATCGCCTTCCCTTTTTACATGGAATTTCAATCCATAGAGATTCTATAGCAAATTTTGTTTCCTGCAAAACTTTAATACTTTCTGACTCAATGCCCTCTCTAACATAGAGCGCAACCCCTCCACAAATTTGATCAGCTCTATCATTACGATGTAGTTTGTACCCAGGTATCACAGTGTCCCACTGGTTGTCCTCCTTCCACCATGTCTCTGATATTCTAATCATATCTAACCTCTCATTTAGTGCTATATATTCCAACTCTCCCATCTTATTTTTTAGACCTAGCATTTGCATACAAGCATTTTAGGAAATGTATTTTATTCATATTAATTTGGCTAGTGGTAGACATGGGTAATTTGGGATCTTTAAGCTCTGTCTGCCCCATACTCGAGGGCATTTGGGTTACTTTACTCTTTTTTGGAACCTCTCTGCTTTTGGTAATATCCTTCAAGGATACATTCTTCCGAACCATGCGCTCTAGGGCAAATGTCGGCTTTCCCCTATTATCTAGTTTAAAAGCTGCTCTCTCCCCTTTTTAAAGGTTAAAGCCAGCAGCCTGGTTCCATCCCACTTAAGGTGAAGCCCATCCCTTCCTAAGAGCTTCTCCTTTCCCCAGAATGTTCCCCAGTTCCTAACAAATCCAAAACCCTCATCTCTGCACCACTGTCTCATCCACGCATTGAGACTCCGGAGCTCTGCCTGCCTTTTGGGTCCTGCACATGGAACGGGAAGCATTTCGGAGAAACGCTGCCCTGGAAGTTCTGGATTTCAACTTCCTACCTAAAAGCCTAATTTAGCCTCCAGAACCTCCCTACCACATTTTTCTATGTCATTGGTACCGACATGTACCAAGACAGCAGACTCCTCCCCAGCACTATCTAAGACCATATCTAGGTGGCACGTGAGGTCCGCTACCCTCGCACCAGGCAGGCATGTTACCAGGCGATCCTCACGTCTACCAGCCACCCAGCTATCTACATGCCTAATGATTGAATCACCAACTATAACGGCTGTCCTAACCCTTCCCTCATGGGCACATGGCCCTGGAGAAACGTCCTCGGTGCGAGAGGGTTTTACATCACCTGGAGGACAGGTCCTAGTTACAGGATCACTTCCTGCCACACCAGGGTAATACTCTCCTGTCACGTGACCTCTCTCCTCCATGGCAACAGGGATGCTGCCAGACTGGAGGTGTGACTTCAGGACTATATCCCTGTAGGTCTTGTCTATGTACCTCTCTGTCTTTCTTATGTCTTCCAAGTCTGCTACTCTAGCCTCTAGAGAACGGACTTGTTCCCTGAGAGTAAAGAGCTCCTTGCACTTAGTGCACACTGCACACGTAAGACCTCTCACCAACTGGGAGAAAATCATACATGTGACACTCAATGCAAAAGACTGGAAAGCCCCCATCTCGCTGCTGGACTGCTGTCTGCATCTTAGTTTTAAGCTTGTGTTTAGATCTTTAAGTTCTTTACTTACTAAGGGTTGCTATGGATATTTATACTAATAAAACTGTACCTAATATGTTTAATATACTTTGTTCACCTGAAGCTTAATTAATCTCAGGTCCTTAGTGTATGACTGATTTGGATAACGAGCTTCACCTGAGAGCACCTCCTTTCCTTTAAGATGTGTAAGTACCTATATAGCTATGATTATCCCAGGGGTGGGTGGGTGTTGGGGGAGGGAGGGAGGGAAATAACACTTATTAAAAGAGGACTGCTACACAGGACCCTGTCCTGTGCTGCTGAGGTAAGCTGTGACCAACTTCCTGGGTGACTAGAAGACTTTATTTGTTGCTCAGAGTACTGACCCTGTTTTGCCTTTTATGCTAAGTTATATTCTGATTTGATTTAAATTACAGCTCTTTGCTGCTGCTAGGCTCTGACGTATTATGAAATTTAAACTACAAGCTCTCTGCTGGGTTCTAAATTTAACCAGAAAGCTCTCTTCTGTGTTTTAAATTTAAACTAAAAGTACTTTGCTGATACTAGGCCCCGAGTGACTATTAAATTTAAACTACAAGCTCTCTGCTGGGTATGAAATGTAACCAGAAAGTTCTCTTCTGTGTTTTAAATTTAAACTTAAACTGCTGCTACTTGGCCCTGACTGATTTAACAAAAAACACTGGGTTCACAGATTAATTAGCTTTAATACAATGAAGTCCTTTCAAAAAATTCCCAGAAGTATATACTCACAATTGCAGATCTCTCTCCAGAAGTAGCAGTCCCTTTTTCTAGTCCTTCAAGACCACCCCCCCTTCTTCCTTCTGTACAAACCTCTGCTTCTTTCCCCTTCCCTTTCTTTCCTTAAATCCTCTTTAAATACCTCCTGCCTTAAAAGTTGTTTATTATTCAATTTGGTATCCAACTTTTTGTTTAGTCAGCCTTCTCCAGAAAGGAAATTCACATTCCCTTCAGTTCCTTTTGAACTGATTGTTTCCGGCTCTGATGTTGTCTCACTCCAGTCTATCATCTCCTCTTAAGCGGGTTGTTGATGTTTGCTGAGTAGGCCTTGTTTCCTGATATTCCTGCCCCTCTCTCCTGTTGTTAGGCCTTCGTGAGCTGGTTTGCTTCATAGTGAGGAAGAGCTGGACTGCTTCTGTGGATGTATAAAATTTCCAAACCCCTGCCTCCACAAAGGTTAGTTTGGTGGGGTACCAGACCGCTGATATGTATCCCTTTTTATTTAGCATGTCCCGGCATTTTAGGAGTTCTCTTCTACGCCAAACAGTTTCTGCTGCCAGGTCTGGGAAGGTGAGCACTTTCCAGTTGTAATTTATGACCCTGGATTTGCGTGCTACCTTAATTATAAGCTCCCAATCCTGGAAGTGCAGCATCCTTACAATGAACACCCTGGATCGTGAGTCCTTATCTGGTTGCGGGTGGGGTTCTAAATGTGCCCTCTCGATTTCAAATTCCATCGGTGTTCCTGAGTCTAGAAAACACTCCCTCAGTAGACCTTAAAGCTACAAAAGATTAATTTATTTTTTATTTTATTTTATTTAACATCTCTTATATACCGCACTATTGTCATCAGCGCGGTTTACATGAAACAAACATATACATACAGAGAACTGTAATGCATTTTACAAGTAACAGGGGTTTTTGAACTTGGGATTAAAAAGGTAAACTAAATAATCTAGATAACTATCTACAATAATCTATACACATTAGTCACATTTGGGTATCATTTGGGGCTTGTCCTGGTCAGAAATGTGTCGGTAGTATTTTCCTTGTGAAAGATTAGATTGGGAAATAGCTTAAGAAGAGGTGGTGTTTGAGGCTTTTTCTGAATTGTGTTAGGCTGGTTATAGCTCTCAATTCTGGTGGGAGGGCATTCCAGGCTATTGGGGCGTGGATACTGAAGGCTCTTTTAGTTGTTTCCTAGTGTATATGACTGCTTGTTTCGGGATTGTTAATGTATTTATAGCAGTTGATCTTCTGGATCTATTGGGGGTCTGCAATCTTTCAAGGTTGGCGACCGTTGATGGTGCTTGGTTTTTTTGGGCTTTGAATGTAGTGATCAGGATCTTGTAGTGGATTCTCGCATTGGTTGGTAACCAGTGGAGTCTTTTTAGGATTGGAGTTATGTGATCTGTCTTTGATATTCCTTCAAGTACTCTGGCAGCGGTGTTCATCGCCAGTTGAAGAGGATTTAATGTTGACTGAGGGAGCCTGTATAGAATTGCATTTGCGAAGTCGAGGTGAGGCATTACCAAGGCTTGATAGACGGTTCTGAAGTCTGTGGGTTCCAGTAAGGGTCGTAAGTGGCGTAGTGTGCGTATCTTGTGATATATTAGTTTTGTTATGTTTTTTATGTGGGTTTTCATATTGAGGCGCTGGTCGAGGGTGATACCTAGGTATCGTATTGTAGTTTTACTGTTAATTCCTTGTCCTTTATCTTTAAGGTAGTAGTAGGTGTGAAGTTTGGTTCTTTGTTATAACATCACATCGGTCTTGCTGTGGTTGATTCTTAGGTTTTGTGAGAGGAGCCAGTCTTCTACTGATTCGAAGCATTTTTTCAATGGTGTAAAATCAGGGTGGTTGATGGAGAATGGCATGTATAGGAGAATGTCGTCTGCATATGCTAAACAGGTAACATTAAAGGAACGAATGAGGTCACAGATAGGTTGCATATATATATTAAACATTAATGCTGACAGAGAGGATCCTTGCGGTACCCCTTGATCTTGGAGAAATGGTTCTGATGCTGTTTCACCAATTCGTACTTGTTGCCAACGGTTAGTTAGATAGGATATACACCAGTCAAGTGCGGCTCCAAGGATTCCTTTTTCCTTAAGGCGATTGATAAGTATTTGGTGGCTTACTGAGTCGAACGCAGCTGAGATGTCCATGAATATAAGGATGAATCCTTGGTGGATGTTATCTATTCCTGTGATTAGTGTGTTGAATAAAGTGATGAGGAGGGTCTCTACTCCATGAACTTCTCTAAAGCCGTGTTGTGCAGGGTCACTCCAACTATCTGTGAAATAGTTAATACCTCCCTGTAACAAGGATACATGCCTGATGCACTGAAACAGGCCACGATCCGTCCCATACTCAAAACCGCAAAAGCCGACATAAACCTACCTAGCTTCTATCGCCCAATTGCAAGTTTACCTTTCTTGTTGATGGTGATAGAAAATGTTGTACAATTACAACTTCAGGATTACATTGAATTAAATGCCTCCCTAGATGAGAATCAACATGGGTTTAGACCCAAACATACTGTTGGGACCCTTATGCTAGCATTATTTGACAAACTCATGCATGGCCTTGACACTTGTAAACAGGCCTTTATACTGATCTCCATTGACATAGTGGCTGCCTTTGACAGCATAAATCACAACCTCCTAATAAACAGACTAAAAGAAATTGGTCTACAAGGAACAGTTATACAATGGTTTACCTCCTGTCTAAACAACCGTACCCAACAGGTACAAATAGGTCAAACATCTTCCACTACTTTTGCTCAGAAACAAGGTATCCCCTAAGGATCCTCTCTTTCTGCCCTCCATGCATGTCCGATATCACAAATGGATGTAACTGTGTGGTGGGCATAGTTCTGCTACTATGTTCCTTTCCTGGACACATCCGACAAAAAGAGAATTTTGATTTATTTTTTCTGGAGGTTGTTTTGGTGATTTTGTGTTAATAATAAAACGATATCACTAAGTAGCTTAACACTGTGATACAGCGGACCCTCTTCTGGAGAGAAAAATAGTTTTGAAGTCTGAAAGAAAAAGAAATTGCCTGCAATTTCCAGAGGATTCACCTAGAGGGAGCAGGAGAGTTAGGACAGAGACCACAGAACCACGCCCTAGTGGGCAGGACTCGTGTTTCCCAAGCTCACATTTAAGAGGAAGCAAGCAAGAGTCAGGAGGAAGCTTATCTGCTAGGAGCTTACCTGCAAGAAGCTCAGCTGCTAAAACCTCGTCTGCTTGGAGAGCTACTACTCAGGGAGCTGTGGAAAGATCACCCTCACCAGTTGGGAGAGACCAAGCGAATGCGTGTTCCAGAGAAGGACCAAAGAGATGCTATGAAGGTACTAGCCCAGGAGTGGGATCTAGGCCGCAAGCAAGCCTGAGTAAAAGGACAGGCTGGGAAAGGAGAACCAGTCCTGTAAGAGAGAGGACAGGCCGAGAAGGCCGAAGCCCAGCCAGACCGGGCCCTGAAGCCCACAAGAGAACAGGCCTCAAAGGCCAGAGGAGGAAAGACTGGGAGAGCAGGAGGAATATACCTGAGAGCACTGCTACTGAAGGCAGCAGCCAAGGTAGGCCTCCAGCCTCGCCCCAGAGAACCAAACGGAAACCTAAAGGTAAAGCTTTTAACCTTTGTTATTGTGTGCCTGAAGTCAAGCTAAGAGAAGAATCCTGGGAAGGAGGTTCTCCTTATCTACAACAAGAGCCAAAGCAACAGTTAAAAGATAGTTTAAGCAAGAAAAGAACTTTTAGAGGAAAACATTATAGAGAGAATGTTTTTAGACCTCTAGAGCAAGAAATGCCATTTTGGTATGCCACCACGTTGAACCATGGGCCCAAACAAACTGCCAAGCCTTGGGAAGCAGTGAGACGAACTCACATGAAGGACACTTACCTTGATCCCTCAGAGCAGTCAGAGGAGGCCATGCAGGTGGAATCTGTACAGGAGGACATTGATAGTCCTATGGAATGTATATACTGTGCTGGAAGTGATATAGAAGCGTTCCAGAGCTCATTGAGTGAATGAAGTAATTTGCTATTGGATGTTTTTGACACTGTGAAGTTAACAGTTTTTGGTTATTCCATCTCTTACTTTCAAAATCTGCTGTAAAGACTTGTTTTGCTACGTACCGGAGTGTTTATCCTATGTTATGAACCCTTAGTGCTAAAAAGGGGAAAATAAAGCCTTTTTCTTTTCCCTCCACTTTTGTGCAAGACTGTAGTCTCTTTGGGAGTTGGCAACGAGGCTGGCACAAGGCTCTGGCCCTTGACCCTCGCACCTGGCCAACCCTGATCACAAACATCTTGGTGACCCCCGGTCCCAGCCCTGCGGTGGAACCACTATGCCGCCACCAGGGGGTGCTGTGCGACCGGGGCGCGTCACAAGTGGCGTAGTTGGCAGGATAAACGCCAACGCAATGGACGTGCCAAGTTAACCCACAGCAGTAAAATTGAAAAGGCGAATTTTTTTTTTTTTTTTTTAAACGAGGAAAATCCAGAACGGAACAGACAACTTGCTGGATTGGACTTGCAAAAACCTGGAACGGAGTTTCTGGAAGTACGGATCGGATCCGAAGGAAAATCCTGTGACCTGACAATCCTGAGACCGTCCAGGAAAAGCAACAAGGCCGTGAATAGCAGCGTACCTTCCTCTAAGCTGACTCAACACTTAAACAAGGTAATAAGTGATTAAACCTGTTTTGTGTTGGATACTGGGGAAGTGTGCTTGACAGGTTAAGCGAGGTTAAGTGAAAAAAAAAAAGTAGCATATTTTTTTTTTAAGGGAAGTGCTGCACTTGGGTTTCCTTTCTCTTCTGTTTATTGTTGTTTCATGGATCATGGAACCCAAGGAGCTATGTGCCTGGATGGCACAACAATTCAACAAACAAGCGGAGTTGGCGCAATTAAGCCAAACGCAAGCACTGCAGGCAATGCAACAGCAGCAACAGCCGTTCATACAGACCATGAATACATGGCTTGCACAGCAGCAAGAAGAACTGGCAAAGAGCAAGCCTGAGAATCAGGCGACAACTGGACCCGTGAATCCAGACCATGGACAATGGGCATGTAATGACTTGGTGATGGGAAAATTGTGTGCAGAGGATGACATAGATGATTTCCTAGATACCTTTACTCGAATAGCTACTTCGGCTAAATGGCTGAGCGAACAGTGTGCAATTCGACTAGCTGCGTCCCTTACGGGCGAGGCGCTAGCCGCCTACAGGGCAATGCCTCCAACCTTAGCTGATTCCTATGAGGAAGTAGTATTGGCTATAAGGGATCGCTTAGGCCTCTCATCTTTCACCTACAATAAAATGTTTAGGGCTACCTGTTTGAGGGCTAATGAAACACCTAAGGCACTAGGTCATCGAGTGCGTAGTCTAGCTCATAAATGGCTACAGCCTGAGAGAAGAAATATAGACACCCTAATGGATGTTATAATCCTTGAACAGTATATGGCTGCTCTGCCCAGTCGAGTGCAGAACTTTTTAATACTACAAAATTGCTGCACTACGTCTGACGCTATAACCCTTACTGAAAGGTATTTAGAAGCTGAAAAAGTTGCCCAACCTAGGATGAGCTCCAAGATAGCGATAGGGGCTGAGGTACAAAAGCTGGAGAACCCTTCTCGTCCTCCATTTGTTGGTGAGAAAAATGTTAAAACCCAGGCAAGGGGGAATGTAAAGAAATGTTTTACATGTGGCAAGAGAGGACACCTCCAGTTTGAAATGTTTTTCACGAACTGCTTTGGTGGGAGAGTCCCCCAGTGCAATACGTGAAGGTCTGGTCCTGGATGTAAAGATACAGGGCATAAAAGTGAAAGCGTTGTTGGATTCTGGAGCCGATCAGACTATGGTCTCTAAAAAGTTATGGTCGCTGATCCAGGCTCAAGGCCTATCGGTTCCAGAATCTCCAATAGGACAAGTAAAAATTAAGTGTGTGCATGGTGCAGCCACTAGATACCCTGTGTATAAATTACAGATAAAACGCTTGGGCATTGTAAAGGAAATGCCGATCGCTGTGGTACCTAGGTTACCACAAGAATTGGTCCTGGGCCGTGACTGACCACAATTTAGGAGGACCCTAAAAGAAGGTTTATCGCCAGTGGCGAGATCAGATTCCACGCGCATGTCCTCTAACTCGACTGTTAATCCAGCTGGACAGCGGGAAAGTTTAGCTACCGCTGCAGGTTCTGTAATTCCAAGCCCACTTTGGGAAAAATCCAAGAAGCCTACCATAAAGGAACGCTCACAGTCAAAACAAAAATTTGTGCTGAGGTATTGTAAGACCTCGGAGAGAGCACGTAGTCCTCAAAGGGCATCAACCCAAGCTGCCGGCTATGACCTCCACAGTGCAGAAGATCTGGTTATCCCAAAGCAGGGGCGAAAGTTGGTTACCACGGACTTACAAGTTGAGATACCTCCAGGGTGCTATGGAAGAATAGCACCACGATCGGGGCTTGCCGCCAAGCACAGCATCGATGTAGCTGCAGGAGTGGTGGACCCCGACTACAGGGGTATATTAAAGGTACTTTTATGTAATTTCTCGCATGAAGATTTTGAAGTTCAGATGGGAGATAGAATAGCACAAATAATCTGTGAATGTGTTGGTTTTCCCAACCTCGAAGAAGTTGACATGCTGACCCCTACAAGCCGGGGAACAGGGGGTTTCGGCTCTACTGGAAGGGCGGAACTTGAAGGTTTAATGGCCATAGGGAGTGAACCCCCGGAAGAGGATCTAGGACCTCGTGTGGAAGATTGTAAAGAAATCTCCACTCCCAAGGTAGGAGAGGAACTCTCCCTGAGACAAAAGGAAGAGTTAGCTAAGTTGTTAAGCAACTATCAAGATGTGTTAACTCCACTACCAGGAGAAACTTCATTGGTAGCCATGAAATACTCACTCCTCCAGGTAAATTATACGTCAGCGACCGTATCGGTTACCGGAGGCGAAAAAACAAGAGGTGGTCAAGCAAGTACAAGAGATGCTGCAAATGAATATTATAGAAGAGTCGCATAGCCCATGGTGCAGCCCGGTGGTACTGGTTCCAAAACCTGATGGGTCTATGCGTTTCTGCATAGACTTCCGGCAACTCAATGCGGTGTCCACGTTTGACGCTTACCCGATGCCTCGGATTGAGGAATTATTAGACCGGCTCGGGCAAGCCAAGTACCTGACGACGTTGGACATGACCAAAGGCTACTGGCAGGTCCCTTTGACACGGGATGCCAGACCCAAGACGGCCTTTAGTACACCTTTGGGGCTCTTCCAATTTCGGAGAATGCCATTTGGCCTGCATGGGGCAGCGGCCACATGCCAGCGTCTGATGGATGTCATTCTGCGGCCGTATCAGACCTTCGCTATGGCCTATATGGACGACATAGTGATCCACAGCGCCACATGGTCGGAGCATCTCCAGCAAGTGGGCACTATACTGGAAGCCATGAAGAGAGCCGGCCTCACGCTAAATCCAAAGAAGTGTACTTTCGCCGCCAAAGAAGTTAAATATCTCGGTCATCTGGTGGGCCGTGGAATGGTACGACCCTTGTTAGATAAAATAGAAAGCGTCAGGAAATTTCCCGTTCCCCAGAACAAGAAGCAGTTGAGAAGCTTCCTTGGCCTTATTGGGTACTACCGACGCTTCATACCCCACTTTGCGGAAGAAAGCAATGTGTTTACGGAAATGCTACGGAAAAATGCTCCGACTGTAATACACTGGACACCCGAAGCAGAGACAGCCTTCCAAAAGTTAAAGGGGAAGTTATGTCAGGCCCCCGTATTGCGTGGGGTAGACTTTCGCCAAACATTCCTGTTGCAAACGGATGCCTCGGAGACGGGTCTGGGAGCGGTCCTGTCCCAGATACAGGAAGGAGCGGAACACCCCATCATGTTTCTTGGTCGGAAACTGTCTCTGGCCGAGAGAAAATATGCTACCATTGAACGAGAATGTCTCGCAATCAAATGGGCCGTTGAGGCTTTAAAATTCTATCTCACCGGGAGGAAATTTGTCCTCATAACTGACCATGCCCCTCTGAAGTGGTTGCATTCTATGAGAAACGAAAATAACAGGCTAACCCGGTGGTATATGGCCTTGCAGCCATACGACTTTAAAGTGGAGCATCGTGCCGGGAAGCTGCATTTCAATGCGGATGCCATGTCCCGTATTACGTGCTGTGGAGAAGAGGCTTTCCCAGCCCGTAATATTTTGAGAAGGGGGATGTGTGATACAGCGGACCCTCTTCTGGAGAGAAAAATAGTTTTGAAGTCTGAAAGAAAAAGAAATTGCCTGCAATTTCCAGAGGATTCACCTAGAGGGAGCAGGAGAGTTAGGACAGAGACCACAGAACCACGCCCTAGTGGGCAGGACTCATGTTCCCAAAGCTCACATTTAAGAGGAAGCAAGCAAGAGTCAGGAGGAAGCTTATCTGCTAGGAGCTTACCTGCAAGAAGCTCAGCTGCTAAAACCTCGTCTGCTTGGAGAGCTACTACTCAGGGAGCTGTGGAAAGATCACCCTCACCAGTTGGGAGAGACCAAGCAAATGCGTGTTCCAGAGAAGGACCAAAGAGATGCTATGAAGGTACTAGCCCAAGAGTGGGATCTAGGCCGCAAGCAAGCCTGAGTAAAAGGACAGGCTGGGAAAGGAGAACCAGTCCTGTAAGAGAGAGGACAGGCCGAGAAGGCCGAAGCCCAGCCAGACCGGGCCCTGAAGCCCACAAGAGAACAGGCCTCAAAGGCCAGAGGAGGAAAGACTGGGAGAGCAGGAGGAATATACCTGAGAGCACTGCTACTGAAGGCAGCAGCCAAGGTAGGCCTCCAGCCTCGCCCCAGAGAACCAAACGGAAACCTAAAGGTAAAGCTTTTAACCTTTGTTATTGTGTGCCTGAAGTCAAGCTAAGAGAAGAATCCTGGGAAGGAGGTTCTCCTTATCTAAAACAAGAGCCAAAGCAACAGTTAAAAGATAGTTTAAGCAAGAAAAGAACTTTTAGAGGAAAACATTATAGAGAGAATGTTTTTAGACCTCTAGAGCAAGAAATGCCATTTTGGTATTCCACCACGTTGAACCGTGGGCCCAAACAAACTGCCAAGCCTTGGGAAGCAGTGAGACGAACTCACATGAAGGACACTTACCTTGATCCCTCAGAGCAGTCAGAGGAGGCCATGCAGGTGGAATCTGTACAGGAGGACATTGATAGTCCTATGGAATGTATATACTGTGCTGGAAGTGATATAGAAGCGTTCCAGAGCTCATTGAGTGAATGAAGTAATTTGCTATTGGATGTTTTTGACACTGTGAAGTTAACAGTTTTTGGTTATTCCATCTCTTACTTTCAAAATCTGCTGTAAAGACTTGTTTTGCTACGTACCGGAGTGTTTATCCTATGTTATGAACCCTTAGTGCTAAAAGGGGAAAATAAAGCCTTTTTCTTTTCCCTCCACTTTTGTGCAAGACTGTAGTCTCTTTGGGAGTTGGCAACGAGGCTGGCACAAGGCTCTGGCCCTTGACCCTCGCACCTGGCCAATCCTGATCACAAACATCTTGGTGACCCCCGGTCCCAGCCCTGCGGTGGAACCACTACGCCGCCACCAGGGGGTGCTGTGCGACCGGGGCGCGTCACAACACTCACAATCTTAAAATAAATTTCAAGAAGACTGAGGCGCTATTTATCACAAGAAACCCAAATGCTACCTCACCCAGTAAATCGTATTATAATATACGGTAATTTAAGTCAAGGATGAAGTCAGATACTTAGGAGTAGTCACAGATAAAAATTTAAGCATGATCCCACACATAAAATCATTAACAGTATATATTTCAAACTCACAACGCCTTAGACCACTATTGGAAGGCTACAACTTTAGGAATGTTGAACAATCTCTCATAACCTCTCTCATGGACTATTGTAACAGTATCCTCCAGGGGCTCCCTAAAAAAAACACACACCATCTCCAGCTAGCTCAAAACCTTGCAGCACGTGTAGTTACAAACTCAAGATACACAGACCACATTACCCCTATATTGCATGACCTCCATTGGTTATCAATAACCTCAAGGGTGAAATACAAATACATAATGATTATCTTTAAACATTATTACAACATTGCATCTACAATCCTAACCTCTCTCCTCACAAGAGTAAGGAGAAATTGTTCCCAAAACACTTATATAATACCATCACACATACTCTACACAAAACAATGCACTAGCACCAGAGCCTTCACTTATGTGGCACCAGTATTGTGGAACTCACTCCCCGACCAACTAAGAGCAACAAAAGAACTCCTGCAATTCCATAGGGACCTAAAAACATATCTTTTCATAGAACATTTTGGTGAAGCAGACAATCTCACGAACTCACAAGAAAACTATTGAGCTATCACATAATTCCATCAGCTAATTCAATAAACTCAATATGTAGTGTTACAAAATACCAACATTGCAATGAAATTGTACATAGTTACCTGTATATAGTTTGAATATGTTAAATGTATATAGTTCCATTGTTTAATGTAATAGTTGTAATGATGTTTGATGTAAACCGCTTTTGATCACGGGAAGAAGCGGTATATAAAACTTTGTTAAATAAATAAATCCTGAAGATTCATAGGTTTGATCTCCTATCACGGTTTTCATAGTCCTCAAATTTATCATAGAGTCTGGAATTTGGGTTTTGAGCTTTGCAATGTCCCCTGTGTGGGCCAGTTGTTCATCCTCAACAGAGCTGATCCTTCCCTCTGCCTGCTTGATTTGTTCCCCCAGCGCAACAAACTTTTCTTCAATCTTATTTAACACTATATTCACAATTTCTGTTTTTGATGCGTGGATTTCTTGAACTTTGAGAAGCATAGCTTTTCCCCCTTGTGTATCATCTTCCGTAGCACTCATGACTGATGAGGAGGGGGGAGAGCGGCTGTGAGCTTACTTCAGTTGTTTTAGCCATCATCTTTAATTTTGACGCATAGAGATCTTTTATTGACGTTAGTTTTGTGTCTGAGGGTTTTGGGCGTCTTTCTCCTCTGGGTTAACTGTGACAGCTTGTGAGCTGTTGATTATACCCCTGCAGTGATCTAGATGTGGCACCATCACTTGAATCCCTCAGGTTGCCCTCTGATCAGGGATTGGTGATAATTCCCTTTTGGTTATGTAGACACTGCGGTTCTAAGTGCTGCCACTTGGTGATGCACTTTCCACACAAATTGGTACAGTTGATTCGTGTTCTTTTTATGGGAGCCGTCAAAGTAAAGGAGGTTTAGGGATCTCTCATCCTCACAACTCACTGCATCTCTGACCCCCAGGAGTCCCACACTGTTCGTGAGGCACAGATCACCACTCGTTGTCCCGTACAGCACAATCGAGTCAGGTTGGGTTGGGGATCTTCAGTGGACTTGGGTTGTCACCAGCAGTTTCTCATGTGTGTGGTACCAGAAGCAGCCCCTCCCGCTGGCTCTGAGCTCTCCTGCATTCCATTACCATGCATTCAATGGTGTCGTTAGCAGTTTTGACTACCACCTCCAGAGGGTTGCAAGGGTGCAGACTGTACTAATTGGCTGCAGTGGAGGTCCATGCACAACAATGCTACTCCCAAGTAACTCTTTATTTTATCTATTCCTGCCACTCTGTTGTGCATTAAAGTTCTTTCTGTGGGAATTCATCCAGGCTGGGCTGTCTCCTGTTACCTTGTGCTTTAAGAACATAATAATATAAGGTAAGCAGTTTTGTGAAAGAGCTCTACCTGTGTGCCGGGCTGCCCCAGAGAATGCTAGATTGACCTCCTGGGAGCCTCAGCACATAGTACCCCTTGCTTATCGGGGAGTCTGGGGACAAAACAGACAGGATAGGGCGGAACAGCTCACAGCCAACCCAGCCAGATTGCTCACCGTTTCTCTCTCCCATCAGAGGGACTATGGGACACCAGACTGTAGTTTTTCAGCACATCTATTTTCAACGTTGTGCCTACCGTTTTGTTATTCCCGCTGTTGCTTTATGGACTATTGTCCACCTCAACTGTGCAGGATCAGGGGGAAGAGTCCCACCATGTGTCCTCTCATGCCACCATCTTAGCTGGAAGCCCAGCAATAGCTCTGCTTTAACAGTATTGCCTCATGTTTCTTCTCTATCAAGTTTGTCCCAAACTATAACTTTTTTTTTCTGTCCTGCATGTTCTGTCTTTGCTGTTCTCCGTAACTTGGAACTATTGTAATTGTAAACTGCCTTTCTATATTTCTCAGAGTGCAGTCTACCAAATAAATAAACCATGTGTTTGTATAAGCCTCTTTTATACATAAAAATCTACATCTACCTTCTCATAAAAAAGGCATAAAGTAGGAGCAGGGCCCCAGGAAAGCCTAAGTGCCCACTAATAAAATTACCTCATCCTGTATTGTTTTGATGAATTGTGGAAAACAATAATGCCAAGCAATTGATGTGGCTGGACAGATTGGCTTGGCCATGGCCCATACCATCTTTTTCTGTCATTGTGTTCCTATGTGTAAGTGTAACCCCCTAGTCTGGGATTCCTCACAGAGCACAGCTGACTCAGCAAGAAGACCAAGGGCACATACTTCCAAGGAACCAATGCTGCTCTGCATAGGACAACCAACCTAAACCACACAGAGTTCTGAGACAGGACCAGCTTAATGCTGGGAGGCTGTTGGGCCCATGGATCACTCTGCCACTTGTTTCCACTCCCACAAAACAATAGCCCAGTCCAGGGTTTGTTCTGAACTAATACTGTTTACTGAAAGTCTTTAGTACTCAAGAGATAAAAACAAATCAATAGGGGGGCAGAGTGTACAAGAGAAAAAAGCACAGTTCACATTTTCTCCTAATTTTCTTCCCTTTCCCTGAGGCAGAGAAATTCCACTTCTCTTTAATGGTATTCTTCAAAATCAGGGGTTCTCAACCCAGTCCTCGGGACCCACCTAGCCAGTCAGGTTTTCAGGATAATCATAATGAATATGCATGAGACAGATCTGCATATAATGGAGACAGTGCTTGCAAATCTCTCTCTCTCTCTCTCTCTTGTGGTTATCATGAAAACCCGACTGGCTAGCTGTATCCCGAGGACTGAGTTGAAAAACCCCTGTACTAAGCTGAGGACTTCAATATTCTCCAATCTCTCTCTTCTTCCTTGGAAGCAGATCACAGGTGCAGGTGCAGGTACTTCTTCCCTTGAATCCTGGCTTTTTACGTCCAGTTCCTGGGGTTGTCCTCTGAGTCTTCTTCACTCCTCTTGCCCCTAATTCCTTATTCTATGTAAGCAGTTTGGCAAACTAAAAAACTCCAAGCTCCTATTTGCTGCAATGGTTTAGCCACCCAATGACACAACAGTGCTGGTACAATGGTTTACACAACCATACAGGAAACTACCTTTGGTCTTGGTATATATACCATTCAGTTTTTCCTCCAAGATGCGGTCTCCTACTGCCCTTACCTCATCAGGAAGGATAACTCTCCCAATTTCTGGAAATCACGGTGGCATAAATAGGTCACATACAATAAACAGTACGATCAATAGGCGTCTCTATACTCCATAGCTGGTGGAACGCAGGACTCTCTACATAAGATGCATACATTGAAGAGACATTTATTGCTTTATTCTTGGTCAGAGTGTTTTGGGTATGATAAGGGGTCTCTTTCTTGTCTAAGACCATCCCTGCATATTCATTGTGGATATCCTGAAAACCCGAAACGCTGGGGACTTGCCTAGGAACCACCACCTTAGAAAGGAAAAGGGAAATCAGTTTGTGGCTTTTTATTGTGTCAGATTTGCCAAGTTATCCAGTTCCAGGACAGCTCTGGTTTTAAATGTGCATTGCAGTTCAGTATGGTATTTGTAGGCCCTGATTTTATCCATTGGAATCAGTGCTGCAGGTCCCATAATGCATTAGGATGAGATTATCAGAAATCTAGTACTGGCTTAAAATTTCACTCCTGGGAATGGGTAACTTGGCAAATCTGTTGTATCAGGGACAGGGTATAATAGAAACATTCAAATACTTCAAGGGTGTAAATAAGTGTACAGTTTGTTCCTTTTTTCAGAGGAAAGAAAGCTCTACAACAAGAGGTTACCATAGGTTCAAGGGAATTAGACTTAGGAGCAACATCACAAAAAGCGTAGTTACTCAACTGTAACAAGTGATCTCTGGGAAATTTAGTCTTCACATACGAGTGACATCGGTACCGACAGAGCCTGTGCAGGAATGCTCCCCAGTGTCCAATTGGAAAGCTTTTGAGAGCACTCCACTGCGCCTGTGTGAATGCCTTCCTGCCTCCCCAACTCCTCCTCAGTTGAGTTTGTAGCTGAAAAAGAAGAGAAAAAGAAACCCTACAACTCCATTTTGCTCAGTCAGATGACATAGCTAAAAGACGGCAAAAATAAAAGATGGTAAAGGAGCAACTCCAAGGAGAGGAGGGTGGGTTGTGAAGACTAAATTCCTGCTGTTCCTGGAGATCACCTGTTATAGGTAAGTAACTACGCTATCTCCAGGAACAAGCATGAATGTAGTCATCCCATATGGGAGTACCTAGCTCCCAGATAAAGTGACCTCAGAACTGGTGGAGATTCACCTTGGAGTAAGCCTGAAGAGGTCATGGATCCCACATGGATTTTTGGTATCGTCTAAGTCCAGGACGAAGGTAGGAGTTGCCTCTAAGTCTGAAAGAGGTGCTGGAGTACAGCCTGCCCAAACATGGCATCCCGATGGGAGTCCTTGTCCAGACAATAATGGGCAGCAAAGGTTTGAACAGAAGACCAAGTTGCTGTTTTGCATATCTCGTCAATGGCAATCAAATGTAGGTTTGCCATTGAGGTTGCCATGGCAACATTGTGAGCTGTGACATGCCCTTCCAAGAAGAGTCCTGCTTTGTCATAGGCAAATGAGATGCAGTCCACTATCCATCTGGAGAGCATGTGTTTAGATACAGGGAGAACCAGGTGACTAGGGTCAAAGGAGATGAACAGCTGCAAGGCTTTGCGGTGCTCTCGAGTCCTTTGGCGATAGAAAGCCAACGCACACTTGCAATCAAGAGTGTGCAGGGTTGCTTCCGCTCGCGTTTGGGAAAGAAGACTAGAAGGAAAACTGACTAGTTTCAATGAAAAGGAGACACCACCTTTGGCATAAAGCATGGGTGAATCCCAAGAACAACTTTGTTGTGGTAGAACCTGATATAGGTGGGTCCGCCACTAAAGCCTGAAGTTCACTAATGTGTCTAGCTGAAGTGAGAGCAATTAGGAAGATTACCTTCCCAAGACGGGAACTTTAGTGAGGCCATGGCCAATGGTTCAAAGGGTAGCTTGAGAAGCTGAGCTAGAATGACGTTAAGGTCCCAAGATGGGCATGAAGGTAATGAAATGGGCCACTAGCAGTTGAGAGGAGGATTGACTATCCATCCTGTAGGTAGTGAGAGGCTGCAATTGCACTGAGGTGAACTCTCACCACGTTGGTCTTCAGACCTGTTGATGGCAGATGGAGAAGATACTGGAGGAGTGACTCCACTGTAGCCAAAAAGGGATTGAGATCCTTCTGAGAGCACCAGACAGAAAATCTTCGCCACTTGAAAGCATACAAACATCTGGTGGAGGGCTTCCTAGAAGCCAAAAGGATCTCCTTAACCTCTTGGGTAAGGTCAAGGCCTTGGAAAGCTATGCTCTCTGTAGCCAAGATGTGAGATAGAGAGACTGTGAATTGGGAGAGGAGATCGGGAGCATATCTCAATCACAGAGGTTGAGTCTGAGTCAGACGTAGTAGCAAAGGAAACCACGTTTGCCTCGGCCAGTGGGGGGGCTATAAGTATCATGAAGCCCTTGTCTGACTGAAGTTTGAAAAGTGTCTTAGGAATGAGGGGTATAGGAGGGAAAGCGTAAAGCAGACCCCAACCCCAGTGTAGGTGGAAGGCATCTACTGGTTGGTTGATGGATGTCAGAGTTCTTATGCAGAAGCAAGTTTGGCATTTTCGGAAGTCATGAACAGATCTATATAGGGGAGGAATAGCCTAGTGGTTGGGGCAAGGTACTTCAGGCCGGAAGGTCGGGGGTTCAAATCCCACTAGAGGACAGCAACCTTGCGCTGGAAGGATTGGGGTTTCTAGTCCCACAGATGCTCCTTGTGGTCTTGGGCAAGCCACTTAACCCTCCATTGCCCATGTTCCCTGTAAGTATTAGTGTATGTGTCTCATATCCCCGCGTGTTAAAATGTAAACCCCAATTGTGTTGTGACCGCTTTGATTGAAGGATAAGGCAGTATACAAAACTGTCTGGAAGATGTAGGACACTGTGTCTGGGAGCATCCTGAGACAGCACAGTTACTTACCTGTAACAGGTGATCTCTGGGAACAGCAGGAATTAGTCTTCACATATGGGTACGTTGGTACCGACGGAGTCTGCGCGGGAACGCTCCCCAGCGTCCAATCAGAATGCTTTTGGGAGCATCCCAACATGCCTGCATGCTGCCTTCCCGCCTTTCCCAACTGCCTCTCCTCAGTTAAGTTTTAAAGCTGAGACAAAGAGAGAGTGAGAGAAAGGGAAAGATAGAGATAGAGAGATACAACTCCTAGGGGAGGTGGGTGGGTTGTGAAGACTAATTCCTGCTGTTCCCAGAGATCACCTGTTACAGGTAAGTAACTGTGCTATCTCTAGGAACAAGCAGGAATATGTCTTCACATATGGGGACTCCCCAAGCTAAGATGCCCGGAGGGAGTCCTAGCATGTTGCGAATCTGGAATGAGCCATGCTACTCCTCAGAATCTCAGGCATCCTGAGGATGGAGGGTAGGAGTTGAATTACAGAAAGGTGCTGTGGAACAGCTGGACTAGAACAGGACTGTGGAACAGCTGGACTAGAAGAGGACTTCTATAGAGGAAGACCCTGTGAGATGAAATTTACTAGTAAAAATATTGAGTGCAATATTCTAATATGGACCTCCCTTGGTGGTATTGTAAAAAGTCTATTGAGGTTCATATGGATCTGTTAGAAGAGCCAGTAGAAGATCCTCAAGGAGTACCTCACTGTGAAGTAGAGGTAATAAACTGTAGAAAAAACAAGTGGAGGTCAGAACCCTTCAGGGTGAGAAATAGCCCCAGGGGAAACTGGGGTAGTACAATGAGGTAGGGCTTCAGCGGGAAACGCAGAAGGTACTATTAGACAAAGCTTAAGCTCTTTTGGCCGAAGAACAGTACAATCCTAGGACCAAAAGGAAAATAAGTCTGACCGATTTGGACTGACAATAGAAATAGTCCATGTAGGAGAGAAGGGGTATGGAAGACCCCTGTATCCGAAAACAAAGTAAGGACAGACTTATGAAGCGTTACAGCTTTAGATTAACTGAAGATCCGCAATGTCTTTCCTAAATGAGGTCAATTAGGAAAGAAAAAGGTACATGGAGAGCTTCAGAGGTACCTAAACCTGAAAGGTTATGGTAAGAAAAAATTTGCTAATTACCACAGGGAGTGGTTGTATGTGTAGAACCCTAAGCATGCTTTTCAGCATTAATAGGGGTAGTGCCCATCTGTCAGAGTCATATAGGAATATATGGATATATGAACCTAAACAGACAGATAGATAAGTACGTAGATACATATCTACCTAAAAGATATATCTTGACAGATATATATATATATCTATATGTATCTGTGTATCTTCAGCCCATGTATATCTCTGTATATATAAATATCCATATATACTCCTATATGTATATATATTTATAAATATATATACATATAGGAGTATATATGGATATATATATATATACACAGAGATATACATGGGCTGAAGATATATATATATTTATATATATATATCTGTGTATCTATATGTATTAATATGTAGACATATAGACACGTCTCCATGTATGTAGATGGAGACATGCCTATATAACTAGATCCCCATAGGAATATGGGGAGAGAGAAAGATTTATCTAATAGCAAGAAGGGTAATACCTGCTTGAATAGATGCATAGAGAATCTTCTTTCCCTGGTTATGATTGACAGAGTCAGAGGAATGGTCTCCCTGACAAGGAGGAGTCTAGATTCCTTTAAGAATTCGAGCTCTTGAATAACCAGGATGGCCTACGTGAAAAATGCAGAGGATAATGTCAGTCTGCAGGCAGCAAGTCCAGATCTCTCTAGAACTCCAGTATGGTAAATGGATAGAAGACGCCAATAGAATAAGATACCATATTGACCCGCCTAGGAGGGCAAGATGGGTATCATGCGTCCTTCAGTTGAACATGAGCTTCCCATGAAGTATTGGGAAGGAAGCATATAAGAACGAGCTGCAACGAAAAGAAAACTATCCCTGGTGAGAAGTCCAAAGAAGATGTGGACTAAGCCAGGGAATTGGCCATTCTTTAGGTTTTCACGTGATATAAGGCCTGTGTCCTTTGTTTTGAAAAGAGACTTTACATGAGATGGTGAGGGTAGGGAAAACCTACCAGTCATGGGAGCATGACTGGGTGAACCCCTCCTAACCATCTGGGATTATCTGCTAGACAAGATACTAATGCTCTCTAGCAAGGGCCCATAGTGCAAAGCTACTCTGTAGAGTTGCAGAGAGCATGTTGCAGGTTGGTTAGAAGAAAAAACTGGCTGCTTAAAGCCAGTAGGTAACAAACTATTCTGCCAAAAACAAGGGAATTGGAGATGGCGAAGAATAGAAGTCAAACCAACAAGCCTGTGATGATAGGGTTTCCAAAAAAGGTTGATAACCTGTTTTGGGTTTACTACCCAGGCCAGAAGGATTGCTAGTGGAGGACAAACCCTGGTTGTGTGGTGAACAGAACCAGTGGTTTAACCACTAGGAACTGCTGCATTTGCAGCAATTACCAGGGCAGCAGAAAAAAATCCCTTTTTTTTTTTCCAGATTGGAAAAAGAAACAACATAAGCAGGAGTGGTAAGACTTCCTTATTGTCTGATAAGCTGCCCGAAAGTAAGAATGTGAAAGGGGGAGACAACTCTGGAAAGGAAGCCCCTTCCTGGAATATGTAGAGAACCATAGGGGCTTACCAGTGTAATAGAACCACTCTTACAAACCGAATGTTGTAGTAAGAGGGCAGGTAAGACAGAGTTGAAGGAGACTCACGATGCAGTAAGTCTCTGAAAGGTAAGATGATACATGCTAGTACAGGGAAAACTGTCTTATTGATAGTTGTTACACCTCTTTTTCCCAGTAGGAGGAAGAGGAGAAACCTGTTAACTATAGGCATGATCATCATAAAAACTCTTAGAGCAAAAAGAAAGGATGTCTCATGAAAAGAGATCCATGAGAATTTAGGATGAAATTAGTGTAGATGCTTCAAGTGAAAAAAAGCAGACTACAAACTCTAACCCCCAAACAGGAGATGTAATGATAATCTATCAGAAACCCTGCGGCTGCTGGGTTTGCTGAACCTGTTGAGGTTGTGGTTTCTTTAGCCCGGTCTGATGTTTCCCCTGTCTGGGAACATCTGTATGATGGGTAGAAGATGGATAAAACTTTTTCCCCTTAGGGGAACAAAGTTTGTTAGGAAATTTCCTACAAACTGGGAAAGAGGAAGGCGTAGACAAGCCTCTGAAAACAGCAATGTCAGTGGTTAACTGAGCAGCTTGGAGTAAGGACTCCTTGTTAAAGAGATTTTCTCCAGTGCAAGGAGTATTTCCCAGTCTTTCTTGTACCCATTTGTCCAAGTGCGAAACTTGGAGCCAGGCTTTACGTTGTGCCCCTATAGCTATAGCAGAAGTTCTGCTAACAGACTCAAAGGAGTCTAGGGAAGCACGAGTAAGGAACCTAGAGATATTTTGAGCATGACTAACCAATAAGGAATAGTCTGCTCTTTTGGGCTCTTGAAGAAAAGGGGTCAAAAGTAGTAAATTCTTTGTGACTTCTTCAAGAGATAATCCCATATAGAAAATATATGAGAGAATTCTTGCTGAAAGCATGGATGCCTGGAAGGTTTGGCGTCCAAAGGCCTCTAAAGTCTTAGACTCACGACCTGGCGGATAAGAAGAGTGCTTTTTAGTACTCTTAACATGCCTCATTGCTGATTCTACAACAATGGAATGATGAGGAAGTTGAGTCTTTTGAAAACCTGGAGAAGGGGGCACCTTGTATAGAAGATCAGTTGCCCTAGAAGGTGGGGATACCGTTAAAGGAGTTTCCCACATTCGAAAGAGCAGATCCTGCAAGGTCTGATGCAAAGGAAGCATGATGTCCTCCTTTGGACTCCAGGGAATATACAGAGATTCTGTATTCCCTGGTGCAGGATCTTGACCAGGTATAGAAATGGCAAGTGACTTTGCCATATCAAGCAGGAATGCTTGAAAAGAAAAATCTCCAGAGGGAAGTCCTCTACAAAGAGGAGTACAGGCTAGATTTGTTGAAGAACTAGCATTGGCACCCAGGGATCTATCCAAATTCATTGGAATAGAAGACCCTAAGGGGTGGAGCATCGGACTGTCCTTACAGGATGGTCGCCAGTACCGCAGGAGGTCGGGACCACAAGAAGTCGGTAGCGCATCGTCCATGCTAGGGATCAATTCCAAACTCGGTACCAAGGGAAGCGAGCCTGTTGAAACAAGCATGGAAGGTACCGACAGCAATGCTAATGTCGATACTGGTACCGACTCCGGTACCGTATCCGATACCGATACATGAAGACCAGTCGGTGACAGCTCTAACGGTACCAAAGAAACCGAGAGTGCCCGACATGGATCATCTGAACCATGCCTTTGGTACCGTCCGGTGTCGGTACCAAGGCGAGTCGGTACCCAGTCATCCAGACTGGAGATCGACTCCAGACTCGGCATCAAAAGAAGCGAGTCTATCGATGCACATCTGGAGGGTACCGACGTCGGTACCAGTACCGGTACCGGGATCGATACCGATACTGGAAGATCGGTCTGCAGCGTCTCTAACGGGCCCGAAGGAACTGAGGGCGCCAGACTGCGATCTTTGGTAAGCAATGTTTCATCCAACACCATTGCCGATGCCTGGGTATGGATACTGCTCGAAGCGGATGCCACCACCGAGCATGGCTCAGGTATGTTCGGAAAGGGGTGAACCTCAGGAACAACCTGAAACCCCATTAAGGATTTGGAGGCCGAAGACTCCCACCGGGGTTTTAAAGCCAGTGTGTCCTCGAGGGCAAGGCCAGAGGCATCTTTATGCTGTGCATGAGATCTACCACTCGAGGACTGGCTAGTCTTAACAGACTGTTTTTGGGTTGCCTGATCCTGCGAAGAAGAAAGGGTGGTCGGTGCCCTAAAGTTGAATGGGGACCGCATATCGAGGTGAACTCTATGCTGAAGACTTCTTCCAACTATACTGTTGCAGGAGGGACACTCCAGCGGATAGTGGTCAGGACCCAAGCAGGGTAGACACCAATTATGAGTGTCTAAAATCAATTTTGTACCGCCACAGTTTGAACATTTCTTAGGGATAGTGGCTGGCGCTTCCATGAAGGAAAGTGAGTAGGCCTAGGAGGCCGAAAAAACCGTCAGGCACTAACAAGGAAAAAATTATTCCTTAAAAAGGAAAAATTACAAGAAAAAAGAAAAGAAACACCGGCGGTACCGGTGGCATCGGGGAAGGCAGACGTGACCACAAGAAAACCAAAAAATAAAAGAAGAATCTTCTGCAGTGACAGGAGAACGTCCTGCCGGCTCCGCGGAAAAACGAAAACTGAGGAGAGGCAGTTGGGAAAGGCGGGAAGGCAGCACAAAGGCGTGTTGGGATGCTCCCAAAAGCGTTCTGATTGGACGCTGGGGAGCGTTCCCGCGCAGACTCCGTCGGTACCGACATACCCATATGTGAAGACTTATTCCTGCTTGTTCCTAGAGATCCCTCGATGGCTTTGGAGGATAGAGCCTCCCACCGGGGTTGTTTGACAGGCTGATCCTCCTCCAGGGCAATGCTTGAGGGATCTCGATGCTTGGAAGGAGATCTACCTCTGGAGGGTTTCTCCGTTTTCGATGAAGACTTGTGTTTGGACTTTGCCGATATCTGTGATCCATGGGAGGAGGATGAGACTCTCGATGATGTGGAAGCCAAGGATATTGCATCTGAGGGGAAGTGTCCCAAGATTAGAGGCCTGGTTCTGTAGGCCTCTCCGGGTCATCTTTTGATAAAGGGGACAATCTTTTGGCTGTGGTCTGAGCCGAGGCATTTTAAGTACCAGTTATGGGTGTCAGTTGATGAGATAGTGCTGGCATATTTAGCACATTTTTTTTGAAACAACTAGTTGGTTTCTCCATACCGTCGAAGAGGGTATGGTAGGTTTAAGGACTAGGATGGCATCAAGACACCTGAAAATCTTTTTTTTTTTTTTTTTTGGAAAATTAAGTAGAAAGAAAGAAAAGGGAACCGGGGATGTCTTAGACAGTGCCGGCGTCAACAGGAAGGCTGACGCTATACACAAAAAAGACGTTTTTTTCTGCAGTGACAGGATTTGTTTCCTGCTGGCTCCACAGAAAATGAAATACTGAGGAGAATGAGTTGGGAAGGGGGGGAAGGCATTCATCCAAGTGCAGTAGAGTAGTCCCAAAAGCTTTCCAGTTGGACCCTGGGGAGCGTTCCTGTGTGGGCTCCATCGGTACCGATGTCACCCATATGTAAAGACTACATTCCTCGTTCTTCCTGGAGATTACTTCTTCACAGAAAGAGTGGTGGATGCATGGAATAGCCTTCTTCTGGATGGTGTGGAGACAAAATAAATGAATTCCAAAAACCCCCAGATAAGCACAGAGGATCCTTAGAATGGGGAAGATGGAGATGATTTGGGGGTCTCTGTACCAGGAATGAAATAATTAGGTGGACTCAGGGCCAGTCCAAGGGTTTCTGCTGCCCCAGGCAGAAACCCTGGCTGTGTGGCCCCCCTGTGCCAATTCTCCTCCATCGAGCTACATTGTCGCCCCTCCACTGCTGCCAATTCTGTCTTGGGGGGATGTGGGCAGCGGCAGTGGCAATATTTTAAAAGCAGCGATTATAGCATTCTCAAATGTTCTACCTCTTCTTGGTAAGGACTGCATCACATAATCAACTTTAAAACATAGCTCCAAACCTGGTGCAGACAAGAAGGATATAAATATATTGGTAACTGGGGAAAAAATGGAACAATTCCGAAAATCCGTGAAGCATCACTTATTCACAAAATACTACCCAGAAGTGATCATGGACACTCACACAACCAACAGGCCTCCCACTTACACCAAACACCTTAGCACCTTAATACAACCAGAAAATGGTTAGACTCCACGATAGTTCACATTACTACTGTTGACCCGTGCCACCTACATGAATACACGTACAATATCCACTCGAGTTTAAATATGGTATATAGTAAAAGCATATATATAGTATAATGTTGACTGTACATAGTTATCCCTGTTATTCCATGTTATATATTCCCTTGTTCTCTGTAAACTCAATGTTACCTGTATGCATTGCAGTATATTTTGTTCGATGTACACCGCGCTGATTTTAATAGCGCGGTATAGAAGAGATGTTAAATAAAATAAATAAAATAAATAAATAAAACAACAAGAGGCTATACTGTGTGGATGGACTACATCTCTGTCACAGCAAAAAGAATCCTAAGTGAAAAATTCAGGCATTATGTAGACAGGCTTTTAAACTAGGTAAAGGGGTTGACGGATGAAGAATAATAAGTTCAGGACGTCACACCCAGCAAAAACATAACACTGGAAACAGACACACTATTAACCCACACACCAGTGGCAAGCGGGAAGAGGCATGCAGAACAAAATCCATGCAAAATACAGGCAAGTCAGTCAACAAATGCTGGAAAGCAATGAGCACAAATGATCACAGCCTAGCCAACAAAGTTCCTGACCTGGAAGCCCTAATAGTGGAAATGGACTTGGACATTGTGGCCATTACAGAAACATGGTTTAATGAGTCGCATGAATGGGATATAGCCGTAACTGGCTATGATTTACTTAGAAGAGAGAGAGAAAAGGAGGAGTAGCCCTATATGTCAAAAGCAGCATTAAAGCTGCTGAAATCCAAGGGATGTGAGGAAAAGAAGAAGTGATATGCATTGTGTTGGAAAGAGGAGATGGCACCATCATTCATACTGATGTAGCCTGCAGGCCTCCAACTCAAACCGAAGAAATGCATAGAGATTTGATTATTATTATTGCAAAGGTAGCCATGAAGGGGGAAGTGATCATATTAAGTGACTTTAATCTACCCGATGTGGATTGGAGTATTCCTTCTGCAAATCTGGAAAGAAGTAAAAAAATTGTGGATTCCTTCCAAAATGCATTGCTAAGACAAATGGTGATGGAACCAATCAGGGAAAGTGCGATGCTGGATTTAGTACTCACCAACGGAGATAGCATGTTGAATGTCCGAGTGGGTGCCCATGTGAACAGCAGCGAGTATCACATGGTGTGGTTTGAGATAAAAACCAAGGCAGAGTCCAATCACAGCAAGCTCAAAATCCTAGACTTCAAAAACACTGATCAATAAAATGGCCAAGTGCCTGAAGGAGGAGTTGACAGGGTGGGAGGAGGTAACGAAAGTGGAATTGCAGTGGGCTAAACTAAAGGAGGCAATATAAAGGGTAACAGATACATATGTAAGGAAAGTAAATAAAAAGAGGAGGAAAAAGAAACCTATTTGGCTCTCCAAAGAAATAGCTGCACAACTAAAGACAAAAAACACAACTTTCACAGAATTCCAAAATTCACAAAGGAATACAGAACAGAATACAGGATAAAGCTAAAAGAGACAAAAAGAGAAATAAGGATAGCAAAATCAAAAGCAGAAGAAAAGATGGCTAAAGATCTGAAGCATGGAGACAAAACTTCTTTCAGGTATATTCAGGAGAAAAGGAAGATCAGAGGTGGAATCGCAAGACTCAAAAGTGCCGGGAACGGATTAGTGGAAAGTTGATATTGGAAAAGTGAAAATGCTAAACAAATACTTCTGCTCTGTTTTTACTAGAGAAAATCCTGGAGAAGGTCCACCTGTGATTGAAAAATATACAAATGGGAATGGAGTAGATACTACATCATTCACAGAAGATGATGTGTTTGAACAGTTTGCAAAACTGAAAGTGGATAAGTGACTATGGGACCAAATGGGATACATCCCAGGATACTGAAAGAGAGGTTCTTGCAGGGCCTTTAAAGGATGTTTTTAATAGATCCTTGGCGATGGGAGATGTTTCACAGGACTGGAGAAGGGCTGACGTGGTATCTCTTCACAAAAATGGCAACAGGGAAGAAGTGACAAACTACACGCCAGTAAGCCTTATGTGGTGAGGAGGAGGCAGCCCAGCATGAAAATAAAGGAGAAAGAAGAACTTTTTCTTCTGCTCGGGGGATGGGTTCACTAGAACACATACATCACAGCAGAATCCCTGAGAGAAACCAAGAGGGCAGTGCTAGGTTTAAGCCACTCCCAGACCTCATGACAACCTCAGGCAAAAGTAGGAGGTACAAGTGGGTGGAGTCAGGAAGGGAGTTGCCCTGCTCAGCGTTTAAGTTTGAGGGAACAAACAAAGTGAGCAGAAGGGCCGGAGAGGCAAGGAACTCCAGAAAGGCCAGGAACTCCAGAAAGGCCAGGAACTCCAGAGATGCAGGAGAGAGCAAACACAGAAAAACCAGCAACCATGAAAGAAACAGATACAAAGTGAGTAGCAGCAGAGACAAGAGCAGCCAGCACTGCAGCCCAGGAAGCTACAGGGAAGGTTCCAGGCAAAGGACCAAACAGACTGGCTACAGGGAGAAAGAGAGAAGGTTGGCTTTAAGGAAGCTAAGGCAAGAGTGCTTAGACTCACCGGAGGAAGGGTCTATCTGCAGGCAGCAGAAGCCCCAGGAAGGGAAGTGGAGAGCTTACCCTGAGTCACTGTCTAGCTCAGAGACAGAGGGAGTGCCAAGCCGGAGAAGCCTCAGCCAGGAAGGTGCTGCAGCCAGACTCCAAGGTAGGAGAGATAAAGCCATAAAGCCTAAACCCTGTGTTACATGCTCTGATTCAGGAGAGAGGTTAAAGCCTAGGAAAACCCGGAATAGGAGTAAGGGTTTTGCCAGGGACACTGAACAGGAAGAGCCCAGTGAAATCCTACCAAAGGGAGAAAGGGTCATTCAGTGGCATAGGCTATTTAATCTGCTAAAGAATATTAAGGATAAACTGCCAGAACGCTTACAAGCATTGCCAAGTTACAGCTCAGTTGAAAGCATGGAAGTAGCAGGCCAAGAAAGTGACCTTACTTCAGTTTGTTCTGAGATGGACTGTAATGTGTGCATGAAGGCTGAGTAATGGAAGCCTGAGAAAGGAAAGAAGTGAAGCTTGTGTAAATATCTTTATTGCAACACTGGTTACAAGTGTTACCTTAAGAGGAGAAGAATAATCCTGTATTTTGCTTTGACCTGAATGTGTACATTTGCTTTGAAGATTTTGTCAACCATTTTTGACACGGATGCTAATAAAATTCCTGTGTGCTTTAAAACAACCACTCGGTTCATAATCTCCTTGGCACAACTACAATCCTTGGGAAAGAGGAATTGAGATGGCTTCCCGTCCCTACTAGGCAACCGCCTGGTAGGGGCGCGACCGCCACACTTACTTTGGTGGCAGGAAAAGTAATGGAGGCGCTGCTGAAAGAGACAATAGTGGACTTTCTTGAAACCAATAGTTTGCATGATTTGAGGCAACATGGTTTCCCCAAAGGTTAATCTTGCCAAACAAATCTGATCCAGTTCTTTGACTGGGTGACCAGAGAAACTGGATCAAGGGCATGCGATGGATGTGATCTACCTAGATTTCAGCAAAGCCTTTGATACTGTTCCCCATAGGAGGCTTATCAATAAACTGAACAGCCTGGGGATGGATCCCAAGGTGGTGAACTAGATCAGGAATTGGTTGACTGACAGACGACAGAAGGTAGTGGTAAATGGAACTCACTCGGATGAAAGGAAGGTGATTAGTGGTGTGCCCGAGGGATCAGTCCTGGGACCAGTACTGTTCAATATATTTCTGAATGATACTGAAGGACTGAATGGAAAAATCTGTCTTTTTGCAGGTGACACAAAAATTTGCAACAGAATGGACATTTCTGAGGGAGTGGAGAACATGAGGAAAGATCTAAAAACACTGGAAGAATAGTCCAATGCTTGGTAGTTAAGATTTAATGTAAAGAAGTGCAGTGTCATGCACTTAGGATGCAGAAATCCAAGGGAATTGTATGTAATAGGGGGCAAGAAGTTGGTGTGCACAGACCACGATAAGGACCTTGGAGTGATTGTTTGAGGATCTCAAGGTGGCGAAACAGTGTGACAAGGCAGTGGCCAAAGCCAGAAGGATGCTGGGTTGGAAACAGCAAGGAATTACTAGCAGAAAAGAGGAGGTACTGATGCCACCATACAAGTCGTGGTGAGGCCTCACTTAGAATATTGTGTTCAGTTTTGGAGACCATATCTCACAAAGGATATAAAAAGACTGGAAACGGTTCAGAGAAAGGTGACCAAAGAAGAAATTAGACCTTACCTGCTAATTGTCTTTCCTTGAGTTCTCTCCGGGCCAGTCCAGGCACTATAGGGGTTGTCAACCTTCTCCAGCAGCTGAGGACTGAAAAACTGAAGTTTTGTTGAAACAGTGACTGGCTCCCCCTGCTGGTCCTTCCTTAGACTAATATTTACTAAGCAGTGTAATCAAAAACGTAAACAAATTGAACTTACACAGAACGAAAGACCGAGCCCACCTAAAAACCTGCCCTTACACTAGGGATTGTATGTTTTTTTGTTTTGTTTTTTTTATTAAATTTAGCTACCCCTCTATAATGCGATTCCGCACCCTAAGTGGAGGAAGCCCCATAAATCCTGCAGATCAAGTTCTGATAGCGGAGTATCCAATAGCACTCATTCTGCATCTGTCACTCAGACAGTCATATGGCCGAAGCCCGGCCCAGACTAGAAACAACTCCAACAAAACAACAAAACTCCCGAGGAACTCGGATATACTGAAAATAGGCGAAAGCCACGGGTGGGTCCTGGACTGGCCCAGAGAGAACTCAAGGAAAGACAATTAGCAGGTAAGGTCTAATTTCTTCTTCCTCATCGTCTCTCCGGACCAGTCCAGGCACTATAGGGGCAGTACCAAAGCAGTACTTAACCCTGGGAGGGACCCGCTAGACCCGCAAGAATGGCCGATGCCCCAACCTTTGCGTCTTCCCTGGCCTGAACATCCAATTTATAGTGCTTCGCAAAAGTATGCAGAGACGACCAGGTAGCCGCCCTACAGATATCCACAGGCGGAATTAAGGCAAACTCGGCCCAGGACGCCGCCTGGCTACGAGTGGAGTGAGCGCGCAAGCCCTGCAGAGGCACTTTTCTGCTCGCTTGATACGCCGCTGCTACGGCTTGTCTCACCCATCTCGCAATGGAGGCTTTGGAAGCCGCTTCTCCCTTCCGAGGACCCCCAAACAGAATAAATAGCCTGTCCGACTTGCGAAAAGACTTTGTCCGTCGCAAGTATCTTTTAAGCACCCGAGCTAAATCCAAGCTTCGGAGAACGGCATCGATGGGTTTACCCTCTAAATCCTTAAACGTTGGAAGTGAAATAGGTTGATTCACATGAAAACTTGATACGACCTTCGGGAGAAAAGAAGGAACTGGCCGTAACACTACCTTCTCCTGTGAAAACTGTAGAAATGGTTCTCTGCACGAAAGCGCCTGAAGATCTGAAACTCTTCTTGCCGAACACAATGCCACCAAGAAAGTGGTCTTCCATGATAGCTCTTTGAGCGGAACCTCCCTGGAAGGCTCAAACGGAGGTCTTGCTAAAGCCTCGAGGACTAAATTGAGAGTGCCGGCACCACTGACCGAACCGGAGGATGAATGTTCTTAACCGCTCTCAAGAACTGTAAAACATCTGGCTGACCGGAAAGGGGAACTCCCATCACTTTACCTCGAAAACAGGACAGCGCCGCCAACTGCACCCGAAGGGTGGCGAGAGCTAAGCCCTTGTCCAGACCGTCTTGAAGGAAGGACAACACCTGTGGGACTAGGGCGTTGCCTGGCCGGACACCTAGCATAGTGCACCAGTGCTCAAAAATACGCCAAACGCGAGCGTAAGCTAGGGAAGTAGAACTCCTCCTAGCCCTCAAAAGAGTGGCTATAACTGACATCGAATAACCTCTACGCATCAACCGTTTCCTTTCAAGAGCCAAGCTGTAAGCGAGAAGCGATCCACATCCGTCATGAATAGAGGACCTTGATTCAAGAGGTCCGACTGAGCCGGTAATTTCCAAGGCTTGTCTATCTGAAGACGGACTAGATCCGCATACCACGGTCTTCTGGGCCAATCTGGGGCAATGAGTATGACTCGACCGTTGTGTCTCGCTATACGCTGAAGGACTCGGCCTATCAGAGGCCAAGGTGGAAAAACATGAAGTATCCCGGAAGGCCACGGCTGTGCCAGGCCGTCGAGACCTTCCGACATACACTCCCTGCGCCTGCTGAAAAATCGACTCGCTTTGGTATTTGAGAAGGTGGCCATCAGATCCATTACTGGCTGACCCCAGCGGTGGGTGAGGTTGCGAAACACTGCCATGTTCAATTGCCATTCTCCGGGATCTATCACATGCCGGCTGAGATAATCGGCTTGTACATTGTCTCGTCCTGCCACGTGCGCCGCCGAAAGAGCCAGCAGGTACGTCTCTGCCCAATACATCAGGCTTTGACTCTCCTCCAATAACTGTGAACTGCATGTTCCTCCCTGCTGATTTATATAGGACACCGTCACTGCATTGTCGGAAAAAACTCGCACTGCCTTCCCTTTGACGAGATGAAGAAACTCTTGCAGAGCCAGCCGAACCGTTCGGAGCTCCAAAAGATTTATGGAGGAACCTTCCATCTCCGGTGGCCAAAACCTCTGAGCCATCTGTGACTGAGAATGTGCTCCCCAGCCCACAAGGCTGGCGTCTGTCGTGAGTAGAACCCAGTCTGGAGGGCTCAGCAGCACCCCCGACCGGAGATGGACGGGATCCAGCCACCATTGTAAACTGTCGGTCACTTCCTGCGACCGAAGCAATCTTCGATCCAGCGGATGATCCTGTGGCGACCACCTGGACAGCAAGGCCTGCTGCAAGGGACGCATGTGCGCCCGTGCCCATGGCACTAGTTCCAAGGATGCAGCCATGGAACCGAGTAGTTGTAAGTAACGCCACGCTGTTGGAGCTTTCAAGCGCAAGAATGCTGTTACTTGCCTTAAAATCTTTTGTACCCTGAGTTCCGGCAAAAACACTGCCCCCAGATTTGTATCGAACACTGCTCCCAAATAAAGGAGCCGCTGTACCGGTTGCAACTGACTCTTGGCTTGGTTTATATCCCAGCCCAACCGTTCCAGCAGATTGACCACCCGCGCCGTTGCTACAACCGACTCCGACACGGACGGTGCCCGAATCAACCAGTCATCGAGATAAGGGTGCACCAGAACTCCCTGTCTCCTTAACGCCGCCGCCACCACCACCATTACCTTCGTGAAGGTGCGGGGCGCCGTTGCCAATCCAAAGGGCAACGCTTGGAATTGAAAGTGACCCATGGGCACCGCAAAGCGTAAAAACATTTGATGCTCCGGCCGGACAGGAATATGGACATAGGCCTCTGTGAGATCTATGGACGTAAGCACCTCTGAGGGCTGCACCGCACAAATAACCGACCGAAGAGTCTTCATGTGGAAATGCGGAACTCTCAGACAGCGATTGACGTGCTTGAGATCCAAGATAGGACGAAAAGATCCCTCCTTCTTGGGTACCACGAAATAAATCGAGTATCGACCTAAGCCTAACTGGTCGCGAGGAACCGGCACCACCACTTGGAGTCGAAGCAATCGATGAAGAGTCTCCGCAACCGCCCTTGCTTTCTCCATCAACCCACAGGGAGACAACACGAAAGCGTCTGTCAATGGGCGAGCAAATTCGAGAGCGTAACCTTCGAGAATAAATTTCTAGAACCCAGAGGTCTGATGTTATCGTGGTCCAGACGGAAAGGAAAAACTGAAGACGACCTCCTACCGGAATTTCCATCTGGACCAAGCTCCCTTCATTGTGGCTTTTTGTTAGAGTTCTGCTGGGTTGAAAAATAACCTCTGCCGAACCCCCAAGCTCCCCGAAAGGACTGCCCACAAGCTATAAAGCGTCCCCTTTGGTAAGGGGCAAACCTAGAACCTCTGAATCTGTGAAAGTCTCTCGACAGAGCCTTGTGCAGACTGCTAGGCTTCTGACCTTTCGGACGATCCTCCGGAAGCCTACCCCCTTTAGAGTCGCCGAGATCTTTTACAATCTTTTCCAAGGCTGCCCCAAAAAGTAGCGTGCCCTTGTACGGCAGCTTACTGAGACGCGCTTTAGAGGAAACGTCCGCCGCCCAATTCCGTAACCATAGAAATCTTCTGGCCGCAATGACCGAAGCCATAGACTTCGCTGAGACCCTGACCAGATCATAGAAGGCATCAGCTAAGTATGCCGCGGCTGACTCTAGCTTTGCACCTTCTTCATCCTCTCCTTTAGAATGAGTCCTGCCTTGAATCCACCGAATGGATGCTCTGGAAACATAAGCGCCACAGATAGCCGCTCTGAGCGACAAGGCGCAGGTTTCAAAAGTCTGCTTTAAAAGAGATTCTAATTTCCTGTCTTGCAAATCTTTGAGGGCCGCTCCACCCTCCACCGGAATAGTGATCTTTTTTGTTACCGCTGATACCAAGGCATCCACCTTAGGCATCTTTAATAAATCCTGTTCCTCTTGTGGTAAAGGATACAAACGGCCGATAGCTTGAGCTCCCCGAAGAGTAGCTTCCGGACATTCCCACTCAGATTCTACCATCTGCTTCATAACCCTGTGCACAGGAAAACATCTTTGCTCCGTTTTAAATCCCTGGAGCAGAGGATCCTCCAAAGGCTGTTCCTGAGTCGTTGGTAGTGCAAGATTCAACGCTGCTAGCGTTTGCAAAATAAGTGCACCTAACTCTTCCTTCCTAAAAACTCGAAATAGACTAGGATCCTCATTGGCTCCCATGTCCCCCTCCTCTGGATCAGTGGCCCACTGATCCAGGCCAGAGTCCGCAAGGAGCTCTCCTTCTTCTATTCCCTGGAGTTCCGGGATGAGCAGGCCGACGCTATCGGCGCATCCCTGTAACCCCTGGACTGATTTGGATGTGCCCTCACCCGAGTCCAAGGGAGAAATGCCCTGCACCGGGTTAAGAGAGGACAGGGGGATAGGGTCCTTAACCTGCGCTTGATGCCTCTTCAGACAATAAGCCTGATGTAAAGCCAAAATGAAATCAGCTGAGAAAGCAGATTCTAAGCTGCTAGGCGTTGTAACTAAAGCTTGTGGAGGAGCTTCCCCCATTGTAATAGGCTTTTTAGACTTCGCCTTTTTCTTTGCGGTACCCGCCTTACTAGCACTCAAAATGTCGGAATTATCAGAAATGGCTGCCTTTCCCGCCATTTCTGACTTGTTCTGAGGGCCCCCTGACCGATCGCAAGCATCTGAACTGCCCTCCATACCGGCGATCGGAACCGCGACGGAAAACCAGAGTTTAAAAGAAAACCACGCACAGAATTAAGCCTCCGGAGCAACGTGGCGATTTGAACCGCCACCAGACAAACAAGAAACTGGATTAACCCGCTGCGTTACGTAGTTAAAACTGCCCCGATCCAAACTGCCAATGCCAAGCTGCCCCGAAGCAAAATAATCAAAGAAAACCCCGGAATCCGACTGACCTTAGTGAAGCCGAGTACCGCTGTATTTCTCTGCTCAGAACACTTGATACCGCTGCTAGCGGGAGAGTGATTCTGGCCCCGGGGGCGGGCTGAAGATCTCTGGGGCTCCCAGTATCCGCTCTCACCCCCAGCAAAGAAGCTGAACACTAAGGCAGGCTCTGTCTTTCAGCTCTGATGAAACCGGTCTACTCTCTACACTGGTAAACAGAACTGTTTATAAACTAGAACAAAGAGCCCTGCTAGAGCTCTAAACTTGCTTAAGAAAGAATAAAGAAAAAAAGAAAATTAAACTAATTTTTTTCTCCACATGTCATCTCACTATGTCCTGGAGCCAGTCAGCTACCGTCCCTTCAGCTGCTGAGGACTGAAAGACTGAGGAAGGACCAGCAGGGGGAGCCAGTCACTGTTTCAACAAAACTTCAGTTTTTCAGTCCTCAGCTGCTGGAGAAGGTTGACAACCCCTATAGTGCCTGGACTGGCCCGGAGAGACGATGAGGAAACTATTTGGAGCCTGCACCAGAAGACATATGAGAAGAGACTTGAAGATCTAAATATGTATACGCTAGAGCTGGGGTCACCAACCTCCAGAGGGCCGCGGGCCGCACAGCCGACTACCGGGAGCCTCGCGGGCCGCACCCCCCTTCTCCCCGCCCCCGCGAAAAAAAAACAACAAACGCAAAATTATGAAAACAATGGCTGATCACCTTTATTGAATTTAATGAGATGGCTGATGATTCATGCTAGCAGACAAACGCTTAAAGTCCGGCTTCACAGATGACACTGACAGGAGAAGGGACGCTTGCAGGTGGTCGTCGGTGAGCTGCGAGCGCGTGGATACAATGGCGGGAATCCTTGGCGGGCCGCACGTAATGTTAACCGGGGTAGAGCCTCGCGGGCCGCACGAAGGGACCTCGTGGGCCGCAGGTTGGTGACCCCTGCGCTAGAGGAAAGGAAGGACGGGGAGATATGATTCAGACCTTTAAATACTTGAGTTGTTGTTGTTGTTGTTGTTGTTAAGTGCCGTCGAGTCGGAATCGACTCATGGCGACCCTCTGGATAGCTATCCTAAACTGTGTTCGGTCTTCAGTCAGGCGGCTCATTGTTGACAGACTGGTACCCGTAGCTGCTGTTATTGTATCGATCCATCTCATTGCTGGCCTTCCTCTTTTGCGTTGACCTTCTATCTTGCCAAGCATAATGTCTTTCTCTAATGATCTCTCTCTTCGCATGATGTGTCCAAAGTATGAAAGTTGAAGTCTTGTCATCTGAGCTTCTAAAGAAAGCTTAGGTTTGATCTCCTCTAGTACCGACTGGTTTGTTCTTCGGGCAGTCCATGGTATAGACCAGCGACGGCGAACCTATGGCACGCGTGCCAGCTGTGGCACGCGAAGGCCTTGCAGCTGGCACGCGTGAAGGTCTGCAAAAAAAGAAAAAGCTGTCTCCGACTGCTGCCGCGGACGCGGCAAGGGCAGATTGCAATGTCCCGCGGGGCCCCCTCCACCCGCTAAGCCTCTCTGCAAGGGCTTTCAGATTCGCGAGGGAGAGCGTCTCCCTCGCGTCTCTGTTAAGCCCGCAGGGGCTAATGGGAAATTTCCCATCAGCCCCTTTAGACGCGAGGGACTGATGGGAAATTTCCCATTAGCCCCTGCGGGCTTAACAGAGACGCGAGGGAGACGCTCTCCCTCGCGAATCTGAAAGCCCTTGCAGAGGGGCTTAGCGGGTGGAGGGGGCCCCGCGGGACATTGCAATCTGCCGCGGAAGCAGCCAGAGCCTGCTTTTTTTTTAAAAAAAATTTGCCAGGGGGGGGTTAGGACTGCTAATGGGCAGGGGGGGAGGGTTAGGACTGCTAATGGGCAGGGAGGAGGAGGGGGGTTAGGACTGCTAATGGGCAGGGAGGAGGAGGAGGAGGAGGAGGAGGAGGGGGGGGTTAGGACTGCTAATGGGCAGGGAGGGAGGGGAGGGGGGGGTTAGGACTGCTAATGGGCAGGGAGGGGGGGTAGGACTGCTAATGGGCAGGGAGGGGGGGGGGGTAGGACTGCTAATGGGCAGGGAGGGAGGGAGGGGGAGGGGGGGTTAGGACTGCTAATGGGCAGGGAGGGAGGGAGGAGGGAGGGGGGTTAGGACTGCTATGGGCAGGGAGGGAGGGAGGGGGGGTTAGGAACTGCTAATGGGCAGGGAGGGAGGGAGGGAGGGGGGGTTAGGACTGCTAATGGGGAGGGAGGGAGGGAGGGGGGGGTTAGGACTGCTAATGGGCAGGGAGGGAGGGAGGGGGGGTTAGGACTGCTAATGGGCAGGGCGGGAGGGAGGGGGGGTGAGGACTGCTAATGGGCAGGGAGGAGGGAGGGGGGGGGTTAGGACTGCTAATGGGCAGGGAGGGAGGGAGGGAGGGGGGTTTAGGACGGCTAATGGGCAGGGAGGGAGGGAGGGAGGGGGGGTTAGGACTGCTAATGGGCAGGGAGGGGGGGGTTAGGACTGCTAATGGGCAGGGAGGGAGGGAGGGGGGGGTTAGGACTGCTAATGGGCCAGGGAGGGAGGGAGGGAGGGAGGGGGGGGTTAGGACTGCTAATGGGCAGGGAGGGAGGGAGGGGGGGTTAGGACTGCTAATGGGCAGGGGCGGGCGGGCAGGGGGGGTAGGACTGCTAATGGGCTGGGGGGGTTAGGACTGCTAATGGGCGGGCGGGGGGGGGTAGGACTGCTAATGGGCTGGGGGGGATGGACTGCTAATGGGCTGTGGGCTGATGGGGGCTGTCTGGAAAATGGGGGTGATGGGGGTTAGGACTGGTAATGGGTATAGGGGGGGCTTAAACTGAAATGGGTGCGGGGGGTTTAGGACTGGAAGTGGGTTGATGGGGGGGGGGGGGCTAGGATGGTATTGGGTTGGGGGGTTGCTAGGACTGGAAATGGGCTGATGGGGGGCTAGGACTGGAAATGGGCTGATGCAGGGACTAGAAGGGAATGGATGCTGGGTGAGGCTGGAACTAGAAGGGAGCTGATGTTGGGGGAGGATTAGAATGGGAGGGGCTGGGAGAGTGAAATGGAGAGGGAAAATATTTTGTGTGGGAGGGATAAAAAATCTACAATTGGCCGGGTATTGGGAGAGTAAGTGGGGATTGAGGATGGAGGGGTAAAATTTGAGTGGATGAAAATAGGAATGAGGAAAGAGCAAAAGGAGAAAGATTAGTATGTTAAAGCGGATGTAGAGAGAGAGAATGGAAAAAAAAACTAGAAGAGAGAAGAAAGGACAAATGGACAGCAGATGATGGGAGAGTAGAGTAGCAGAAGACATGAAGAAACCAGAAGAAAGTGGCTGGAGCAATTGCAACTGTGTAACTGAGCTGAGGTATTCTGTTTATGTAATTCCTTTTTGACATTGCCACTTGTTTCTCTTTCCCCAGTAGGTCATGTATTGTTATTGTCTGAAATGTATTGGTTTAATATTTGCAGTGTTGCCTTTTGATAGGTATGGTGTGGTGCTTTGTGAGTCCTGGTAGTGGCTGTTAGGATACGGCGGGTTTGCTATTGGTTCTAAATGGGCAGTGTTTGTAGTAGTTCCTAATGTGCCTGGCGGTTGGCACTGGATTATAGTAATGTAGAAATCTTTTAGTCTGTCTTTATCCATACACTCATTAAGAGACATGTTTACTAAAAGTTAGTGTATGTTAGCATTATGCAAATATTTATGCAAATTCACGTGCTGGCACTTTGAGGAAATTCTTTGGTTTTGTGCGGCAGTTTGGGCACTCGGGCTCAAAAAGGTTAGCCATCACTGGTATAGACAGTATTCGCCGCCAGCACCATAATTCAAAGGCATCAATTTTCTTCCTGTCTATCTTTTTCACTATCCAGCTTTCACATCCATATGATTTTATTGAAAATACCATGGCTTGAACAAGTCGAATCTTTGTATGGAGAGAGACATCTCTGCTCTTGAGAATCTTATCTAGGTCTTTCACAGCCATTCTGCCAAGAGCAATGCGTGGTCTGATTTCTTGACTGCTTGTTGCTTCTTTATTGATAGTTGATCCAAGTAGGTTAAAGTTGTTCACAATTTCAATTTCTTCTCCTTCAACGATGAACCTGTTGATTATGCCAGTTGTCATGATCTTTGTCTACTTTACATTAAGGTGCAGGCCCATTTTGAGACTATGTTCTTTGATTGTGAGAAGCAAATGTTTCAGATCATCTTCACTTTCAGCCAGTAATGTGGTATCATCAGCATTACTAAGGTTGTTGATGAGTCTTCCACCAATCTTCACACCTCTGTTGTCTTCATACAATCCTGCTTCTCTGATGATTTGTTCTGCATATAAATTAAACAGGTAGGGGGAAAGTATGCAGCCTTGTCTTACACCTTTGCTTATTTTAAACCATTCTGTTTCTCCTTGTTCCGTTCGAACTGTTGCTTCTTGATCAATGTACAGACTGCGCAAGAGAACGATCAGGTGTTCTGGTATACCCATGCTTCTTAATGTGGCCCAGAGTTTCTCATGGTTTACACAGTCAAAAGCCTTGCTATAGTCGATAAAGCACAAATAGATATCCTTTTGGTATTCTTTAGTCTTTTCAAGGATCCATCTCACATCCGCAATGATGGTCTCGTTCCTCGCCCTTTCCTGAACCCTGCTTGCACTTCAGGTAGTTCTTGTTCCAGGTAGGGTTGTAGTCTCTTTTGAATAATCTTCAGTAGAATCTTGCTGGCATGTGGGATCAGAGCAATTGTGCGATAATTTCCACAGTCAGTTGGATCACCTTTCTTTAGTATTGGTATAAACACAGATCTTTTCCAGTCAGTTGGCCATGATGTTGTCTTCCATATTTCTTGGCAGAGCCTTGTGAGTACGGTAACAGCTGCATCAGATTGCTGCAATACTTCTATGGGAATGCTATCAATGCCTGGTGCTTTGTTCTTTGATAAGGCTTTCAATGCTGCTTCAACTTCTTCTTTCATCATCAATGGTTCCCGATCATAAGGTACAGGTTGAAATGGCTGTTGGTCCACTTGATCTTTATCATATAAAAACTCTGTATATTCCTTCCACCTTTTCTTGATCTTCTCAGCATCATTCAACATAGAACCTTGAGCATCTTGTAACATTCCAATTCGAGGCTGGAACTTTTTCTTTAACTCTCGTAGCTTTAGGAAAGCCGATCTTGTCCTTCCTCTAATAGTTTCTGCTTCTATTTCCTTGCAAGTGTCCTTGTAGTACTTTTCCTTGTCCTGGTCTTGCTGCACGTTGGGAAATCTCTGTTGAGTTCTGCGATTGTCTTTCTTTCTCCTCTGGCTTTAGCTTCTCTGCGTTTCTGGGCAATTTTCAGAGTTTCTTCCGTCATCCATTTTGGGCCGTTTTTGCTTTTTCACCTTTTGTAGAGACTTCTCACTTTCTTCCAACACAACCTTCTTGATGTCATTCCATAACTCTTCCGGAGCTCTGTCATTTGTATCTAAGCAGCAAATCGATTTTGCAGGCAGTCTTTAAATTCCAGTGGTATATTCTCAAGGTCATATTTTGCTGCATTCATGAGTGGTTTGCTCTTTTTTCAACTTTAGCTTGAGTTTGCATACTAGTAGTTGATGATCTGTACCACAGTCAGCTCCAGGTTTTGTCTTTGTTGATGTTACAGAGCTTTTCCATCGTTGACTTCCACATATGTAGTCAATTGTATTGTTATATAATCCATTCGGTGAAGTCCATGTGTACAGTCGCCGCTTGTGTTGCTGGAAGAAGGTGTTTGAGATGAATAGATCATTGGTCTTGCAGAATTCTATCAGTCTTTCTCCAGCTTCATTTCTGTTGCCAAGTCCATATTTTCCAACTACTTTGCCTTCTTCTTTGTTGCCAACCTTTGCGTTCCAGTCACCCATGACTATCAGGATATCCTGTTTGCATGTTCTGTCAATTTCAGCTTGTACTTGTTCATAGAACTCTTCAATTTCATTCTCTTCAGCAGCTGTTGTTTGGGGCATATACTTGAATTATAGTTGTGTTGATAGGCAATCCTCATAGACGAATAGAGATTAAGCGTTCGCTGACTGCATTGTATTTCATTACAGTTCTTGCAAGTTTCTTCTTTATTATAAATGCAACACCATTTCTTCTTTGTCTTTCATTTCCAGCATAGTAGACCATGTGATCATCTGATGCAAAGTGCCCCATGCCAGTCCATTTCAGTTCGCTGACACCCCAACAGATCAAGTTGTACACGTTCCATTTCATTCTTGACCACCTCCAACTTCCCTTGGTTCATGCTTCGTACGTTCCATGTTCCAATGTGTAAGACATCTTTACAGCTTCTGACTCTCATTTCATGCGCAATGAGGAGGAAGCTGTAAAACTAGAGGGCATAACATGAAACTGCAAGAAGGTAAACTGAAAGGCAACGTCAGGAAATCCTTTTTCACTGAAAGGGTGGTGGATGCTTGGAATGCCCTCCCGATGGAAGTGATGGGAGCAAATACAGTGACTGAATTCAAAATGGCATGGGAAAGATACAGTGGATCCCTTTATAGCAACAGGATAAAATCAAAATAAATTTAATTATCTCTTATATCTCAACAAAAGCATATGGAGGGGTGACCTGCACGGAGCAGCAGGTGCACCTACTCTTACCATCTTGCTGGGCAGACTAGATGGACCATGCTGGTCTTTATCTGCCGTCATATACTATGTTACTATGTTATCTAACATAATATTTTAAGTTTCTATAACTGAACTGAAGACCTAACAAGTCTCCCACATTCAGGTCATCTGTCATACCTCTGACAAGAAAGAGTAGTTACTCACCTGTAACAGGTGTTCTCCAGGAGCAGCAGGAATCAGTCCTCACATATGGGTGACGTCGGCGCCGACGGAGCCCTCGCGGAGCAATTTCCCCAGCTTTCAAAGAAAGCCTTTGGGAATTGCAGCGTGCATGCGCGGTCCCCTTCCCGCCCAAGGGTGCCATCTTGCTCAGTCTGATGACATAGCTAAAAGACAGCAAAAAATTTAGCAAAAACGAAAGATAGGACTGCAACTCCGAGGGGAGGAGGGAGGGTTGTGAGGACTGATTCCTGCTGCTCCTGGAGAACACCTGTTACAGGTGAGTAACTACTCTTTCTCCAGGACCAAGCAGGAAGTCAGTCCTCACATATGGGACTCCCTAGCTTAAGGCTACCGGAGACCTCAAGCGGAAAATGAGCTTCCTCTAGCTCAGTAGCACAGAAGGAAGGAATCTTCTCTGAAAACGCCCCGACCGGTAGCCCAACATCAGGGCCGGAGGGTAGGAGTTGCCTAAACCTCAAAGAGATTATGGAGGACTGCCTGACCGAAAGCACTGTCCCTGCGGGACTCCCTCTCCAGGCAGTAATGGGCCGCAAAAGTCTGGCTTGAAGACCAAGTAGCGGCCCGGTAGATGTCTGCCAATGGAACAGAGCGGAGATGAGCCACTGACGCAACCTTCGCCCTAACACGATGAGCCATGACACGACCCTCCAACGAGAGGCCGGCTGCCCCATAAGCCCAAGCGATACAGTCAGCAACCCATATGGACAAAGTACGCTTGGAGACAGGTAGCCCCAACTTATTGGGGTCATTAGAAACGAAGAGCTGAACAGCCCTCCTATGCTCCCGCGTACGGTCAAGGTAGAAGGACAAAGCCCTCCTACAGTCCAGGGTATGCAGGACCATTTCAGCCCGGCTGGAGTGCGGCCTGGGAAAGAAGGTTGGAAGAACCACCTTTTGGTTGAGATGAAAAGGAGAAACCACTTTAGGAAGAAACTTAGGTGAGTCCGTAAGACTACCCTATTCCTGTAGAACCTAGTGTAAGGAGGATCAGACACTAGGGCCTGCAGTTCACTAACGCGCCTAGCAGAGGTAAGGGCTACCAAAAACAAGGTTTTCCAGGAAAGAAAAACGAAGAGGGCAGGTAGCCATAGGTTCAAAGGGAGGACAGGTAATCCGCTGCAAGACCACATTCAGATCCCATTCAGGGGCTGGTGGGCGCAAAGGAGGCTTAAGGAGGAGGCCTCGGAGAAAACGAGCCACCAAAGGGTGGTTGGAAAGAGGCCTGCCATCCACCGGTGCGTGATGCGCAGAGAGAGCACTGAGGTGGACTCTGACAGAGTTGGACTTAAGGCCCAGATTGGAGAGGTAAAGCAAATATTGCAAGACCACTGCCACCAAGCAGGAGAAGGGATTCTCAGACTGCTGAGCACACCACACGGAGAACCTACGCCACTTAAGAGCGTAGGACTTCCGGGTGGAGGGTCGCCTGGAGGCCAAGACGACCTCTTCCACCTCACGAGGCAGCAGGAGGGGAGCAAGGACTACCCTTTCAGCAGCCAGGCCATCAGATGAAGGGGACCGGAGGTTGGGGTGTAGGACAGTCCCCTGATCCTGTGACAGGAGATCGGGTTGAAACCCCAGAGGAAGAGGAGTGTCTACCGCCAGCTGCATTAGAAGCGGGAACCAGGGTTGTCTCGGCCACCGGGGAGCTACTAGGATCATCAAGGCTCTGTCTCTGAGAACTTTGAAGAGCGTCCGAGACACCAGTGGCATGGGAGGAAAGGCATACAAGAGGCCTGTGGACCATGGAATCAGGAAAGCATCCACCGCCACTCTGAGAGGATGTGGTTGTCGAGAGCAGAATTTGGGAAGCTGCCGATTCAGGGGACTGGCAAATAGATCCATGGTGGGGAGGCCCCACTTGAGAAAGATCTGCTGAACCACTAACGGATCCAATCTCCACTCGTGAGGTTGGAGGATCCTGCTCAGCCTGTCTGCCAGGTAATTTTCTTGACCTGTGAGATAGACAGCTTTGAGCAGGATGCCGTGAAGGACGGCCCAAGAGCACAGTCTCCGTGCCTCCTGACAGAGAAGGAAGGATCCTGTACCTCCTTGTTTGTTCACGTAGCTCAGAGCTAGGCAGATGGCTCTGAGCTCCAGGAAGTTTATCTGCTGAGCAGACTCCCAAGGAGTCCAGAGGCCTTGAGTACATGTCCCTTGGCAATGTGCTCCCCAACCTAGGAGAGAAGCATCGGTTGTCAGCACCTGAGAAGGCAGAGGAGATTGAAAATCCACTCCCAGCAGCAGGTTTGGTAGATGAAGCCACCACCGCAGAGAAGAGACCAGCAGGTTGGATACCTGTACTGAGCCCGCCAGGCTCCCCGTGGCCTGATGCCATTGAGTGCGAAGGCACCATTGAGCAGGACGCATGTTCAGGCGGGCATTTGGGGTTACATGGACCGTGGAAGCCATATGGCCGAGCAGTCTCAGAAATTGCCTGGCAGAGACCAGGGAATTGCTGCGAAAGTGGCTGGCTAGATCCATGAGCCTGTGTGCCCCTGTCTAGAGGCAGGAAGGCCCGCGCCTGAAGTGTGTTCAACCTTGCGCCGATGAATTCGAGATTTTGAGAGGGGAGCAAAGTGGACTTTGCGAAGTTTATGACAAATCCCAAGTGCTGGAGTAGAGTCACAGTGCGATGAGTGGCCTGAGTGGCCTCTTGGGAAGACTGGGCCCTGATGAGCCAGTCGTCCAGGTATGGAAATACAAAGAGGCCTTGAAGTCTTAGATAGGCCGCCACCACTGCTAGGCATTTGGTGAAACCCCTGGGGGTGGAGGATAGGCCAAAGGGCAGTACTCTGTACTGGTAATGATTTCCTCCCACAACAAACCTGAGATATTGTCTGTGGTCTGGATGAATAAGGATGTGAGTATAGGCATCCTTTAGATCTAAAGAGCATAGCCAGTCTCCCTGCTGGAGGTAGGGCAGCAGGATTCCAAGGGTAAGCATCTTGAACTTTTCCCTGGCCAGGAACTTGTTGAGGTTTCACAAGTCCAGGATGGGTCTGAGGCCTCCTGTTCATTTTGGTATCAGAAAGTACCTGGAATAAAAGCCTTGACCTCTCAGGTGGTGGGGCACCGGTTCCACAGCCTGTTCCTGAAGAAGACTTGCCAACTCCTGAAGGAGTAAGTCCCTGTGCAGAGGGAGTCTTGGAGGCTCCCCTGGAAAGTAGGAGGGAGGTACCTGGTGAAAATGAAGAAGATAGCCTTTTTGAACTATATGGAACACCCAGGTATCTGATGTGATGGCTGACCACCTGTGGGCAAAGTGGACCAGCCGGCCTCCAGTGCTGAGAGAAACCAGCGGAGGGGAAGAGGCTATGCTGATGGAGTAAAAATCCCCCACCCTGCTGAGCAGGGGCCGGTGTTGTGGGCTTGGGGGCCTGCTGCCTACGGGACCCATTACCCCGTCCCTTGGCCTGCTGACCCTGTTGGGGAGCTGCTGAGGCCTGATAATGAGGATAGTGTTTATAGGCAGCGCCTTCCTCGGGTTAAAAGGGCTTTTTCCTCGAGCCCTTCTTCTTCTGAGAAGGGGCAGAGGGTTTTTCTGGACAGCCGAGTCCTGGTCAGAGTCTCGGTTCTCGATCTGTGCAGCCTTTTCAGCCATGGGCTTGCCAAAGAGGTTTTCACCTCTGCAGGGGACATCGACCAACTTGTCCTGTACCCATGGCTCGAGGTCAGATGACTGAAGCCAAGCCTGTCGGCGGGCACCGATGCCGGCTCCGGCTACTCGAGCTGATGCTTCGAAGCCATCGTAGGCTGCCGAGAGATAAACTTCGAGCACTCTCCGAATGCCAGTGGACAAGGCCTGGAACCTCTGCAAAGGTTCCTCGGAGAGACCAGCAGAGAACCCGGCAATTTCTTTTGCCAGGTCCCGGAGATACATGCCCATATAGAGCTGGTAGGTCTGGACACGACAAGCAAGCATAGAGCCCTGGAAGCACTTCCTACCGAGGGCATCCAGGTTCCGGGCCTCCCAGTCGGGAGGCACCGAGGAGTGCATCTTCTGACTCTTGAGTCGATGCATGGCCAATTCCACCACCATGGAATGGTGCGGTAGTTGTGCCTTTTGGAACCCAACCCATATGTTGCACGATATGTAAATAGTTACCCCTGTTATCCCAGTTATTTGCCCTGTTATCTGTGAACTCATACGTGTTAATTGTACTGAGCATTTTTGTTCCATGTAAACCGCGCTGATGCTGAATAGTGCGGTATAGAAGAGACTTTAAATAAAATAAAAAATAATAAATAACCCGGGGCTCTTGCGGACTCGATAAATGGAATCGACCCGCTTGCTTAACACTGGCGCCGACGCCGGGCTCTCCCACATGCGGAAGAGAAATTGTTCCAGCATCGGAGGAACCGGTACAGTAAAGGCCTCCTTTGGGGGAGAGTCATACTGGAGGGCATCGAGCTCTTCGGCTTGAGGCTCCTCCTCGGGATCCGCGGGGAATGCCAAGGCCTTGGCCATATCCAGCACGAAGTCCGAGAACCGGGTGTCCTCCAGGGGGGGGGGACCGTCTCCGAGGTTCGGACTCGGGCGAGTCCGATGGGACGCACCGAGTCCGAAAAGTACCAGGGGACTCTTCGTCCTCCGTTTCCCAGGCTGACTCCTCGGAGGCGGAATCGAGCAGCTCCGGTCGGGCGGGCACCGATGCCCTCCGCCCCGACGACCTCGATCCCAAACGGGAGGCCGAGGGAGACCGCGACCGAGGATCGTCTCGAGCTCGCATGGACTCGAGGATCGGCTCGGTCTCCGGGGTCGACTTGGACGTCGACGTCCCGGTGGCCGGGGAAGATGCACCGGCGAGGCCAGCGATCAATGCCCGCTGCTGGTCCATGAAGGCAGCCAAACTGCTCTCCAAGGCCATCAACCTGAGTCCGAGCTCAGGAGACCCAGCAGCCCCCGACGGCATCGGGCCCGACGTCGGCTCCTTCGGAGGCGAGTCCACGAGGACTACAGTACTCACGTGTCTAGGAGACTCCATCTCGAGACGAGGATGTTTCGAAGGCCTCTCTGACTCCGAGGACCCGGGACGGCTATCAGGGCTATGCATCCTGGCCATCGAGGAACCAGGAGCGTCTACTGACGCCGCCCTCACGGGTTTCTTCTTCCGATGATGTTCCCGGGCAGGAGACCGCCGCTCAGAGGAACTCCGATGATGCTCAGGACCGGAGTCCCGGGACGTCGAAGCCTCTGACGAGGTCCGGGCCTGGCCGGACACGGAGTCAGAGAAGATTCTCTCTTTTTGTTGCTGCCGACTCCTCAACGCTTTAGAGGACATCTTGCCACATGGACCACAGATCATCGGGTCATGATCGGGTCCGAGGCAGCGGAGGCAGCAGTCGTGTGTGTCAGTAAGAGACATAAGTTTCTTACACCGATCACACTTTTTAAACCCGCTGGCAGCCATCGGGGGAAAAAGGGCCCCTGCGAGGTCAAAAGACAGTTCTGCCAGTGAAAAAAGAAAAAAATGGCGTGAACACTAGTCACGAAGGATAAAAACCGAAAAAATTACGAACAGACTCGATACCGGTGTATCGGGTCCGGGCGGGAAAAGGATCCGGCGTCGAACCGAGAAAAGAAAAACAAATAAAATCAACTTTTTCAGCGGCGATCACAAACAGCGTCTGTAGGGCTCCGCGGAAAAAAGAAGACTGAGCAAGATGGTACCCTTGGGCGGGAAGGGGACCGCGCATGCGCGCTGCAATTCCCAAAGGCTTTCTTTGAAAGCTGGGGAAATTTCTCCGCGAGGGCTCCGTCGGCGCCGACGTCACCCATATGTGAGGACTGACTTCCTGCTTGGTCCTGGAGAAAGCTGAAACTCCTGCTTGGAGGGGGAGAGGGGGTAGGAGGAACATGGTGCATGGTGGTTTAAGAGGTCAGCACTGCTACTGGCCGAACAAGATCTCACAGATGTGCTGCATTGCCCTGCTGCAATGGACCTGCCATTGGTTCTGCATCTGTGTGTGTCCCCTAAAGCACAGCCATGGAGCACAGCGCCAGGAGTGTCCTCCTTTCCCAGCATCCAGCACCTCCATGGTGCACATGCTTTACCTCTTTGCTGTAATGTGCATCCATATCCACAAAGCCCCCTCCCCCCTCCCTACTCTAGGCATCTAGAGCTGAATTGAAGAGAAATGGAGGGTGTCAATAAACAAAAGGACCATATCCTACAATAGATGGCGTTACAATAGTGCATTTTCATTTTCACAATATTGCTCTCTGCAGTTAGCAAATATTAAGCAGACAGCCAGAGAATAATTGTTTAGAAAGGCTTCAGCGTCTGATTGCTATATATGTGTTCAAATATATTTTGTCACACACAGAAGTCTGACGTTTTTCAGTATTAATTATCATGCATACCCTGTCCTAACAGACACTTGAAAAATTAGTATACTGAGTTCCAAGATATGTGTCTGCTGTTTATGCATTTGCCTGAGGCTATACTTTTTCTCCACAGTGGAAAGTCAGATACATACCATGCTGGTATTTTTTTACAGTTTGGTATTTAAAAAGAGAAGCTAGACCAATTAAAGCAATGCCTCCCAGGCAGGAATTATTAATAAAGACGAGATGGAAAAAAACAATAGTTCAAGGAACCCACTCTCCCTCTTTCTCTTTATTACTTAATAATCACATGCCCCACATTCCTTAAAAGCTATAATTCAAAACAGCTATTACTTCCCACATCGTCTGTATTCTGATGTTGAAAACACCTTTGTCAAAGTTTTAGGTTGTGGTAAAGTGTTGTTCTCAGGCAGGAAATGAAAGTTTAAGGTGTCGATACGTTTAAAACATTAGGGCTTTGATGCAGCAAACTATGCTATGCTCAAGCTTGAAATTTTCCCACTCTAGTCTTTCTCCCCGATGCAGAAAGTAAGCTAGCATAGGAAAATCCAGAGCAAAAAACACTGTGCTAAAGCATAGCACAGTGGGCATGATAATAACATGCAATACAATGAATAAGAGTAGTTACTCACCTGTAACAGGTGTTCTCCAGGAGCAGCAGGAATCAGTCCTCACATATGGGTGACGTCGGTGCCGACAGAGCCCCCGTGCGGAGCATTTCCCCAGCTTTCAAAGAAAACCTTTGGGAATTGCAGCGCGCAAGGGTGCCATCTTGCTCAGTCTGATGACATAGCTAAAAGACAGCAAAAAAAATTAGCAAAAATAAATCATATGACTGCAACTCCAAGGGGAGGAGGGAGGGTTGTGAGGACTGATTCCTGCTGCTCCTGGAGAACACCTGTTACAGGTGAGTAACTACTCTTTCTCCAGGACCAAGCAGGAAGTCAGTCCTCACATATGGGACTCCCCAGCTTAAGGCTACCGGAGACCTCAAGCGGAAAAAATGAGCTCCCTCTAGCTCGTCAGTACGTAAGGAAGGAATCTTCTCTGAGAACGCCCCCGACCGTAGCCCAACACCAGGGCCGGAGGGTAGGAGTTGCCTAAACCCCAAAGAGATTATGGAGTACTGCCTGTCCGAAAGCACTGTCCCTGCGGGACTCCCTCTCAAGGCAGTAATGGGCCTCAAAAGTCTGGCTTGAAGACCAAGTGGCGGCCCGGCAGATGTCTGCCAACGGAACAGAGCGGAGATGAGCCACTGACGCAGCCTTCGCCCTGACACGATGAACCGTGACACGACCCTCCAATGAGAGGCCGGCTGCCCCATAAGCCCACGCGATACAGTCAGTGATCCATATGGACAAAGTACGCTTGGAAACAGGTAACCCCAATTCATTGGGGTCAAAAGAAACGAAGAGCTGAACAGCCCTTCGATGCTCCCGCGTACGGTCAAGGTAGAAGGACAACGCCCTCCTACAGTCCAGGGTATGCAGGACCATCTCAGCCCGGTTGGCATGAGGCCTGGGAAAGAAGGTCGGAAGAACCACCTCCTGACTGAGGTGAAAAGGGGAGACAACCTTAGGAAGAAACTTCGGGTGAGTCCGTAAGACTACCCTATTCCTGTAGAACCTAGTGTAAGGGGGATCAGACACTAGTGCCTGAAGTTCACTTACTCGCCTAGCAGAGGTAAGAGCTACCAGAAACAAGGTTTTCCAGAAGAGAAAACGGAGAGGGCAGGTAGCCATAGGTTCAAATGGCGGACAAGTAATCCGCTGTAAGACCACATTCAGATCCCACTCAGGGACTGGTGGACGCAAAGGGGGCTTAAGCAGGAGGAGGCCTCTGAGAAAACGAGCCACCAAAGGGTGGTTGGAAAGAGGCCGTCCGTCCACTGGCGAGTGGTGCGCTGAAAGAGCACTGAGGTGAACCCTGACAGAGTTGGACTTAAGGCCTAGATTGGAGAGGTAAAGCAAATATTGCAATACTACCGCTATCAAGCACGAGAAGGGATTCTCGCTGTGCTGAGCACACCATGCGGAGAATCTACGCCACTTAAGAGCGTAGGATTTCCTGGTGGATTGCCACCTAGAGGCTAAGACTACGTCTTCCACCTCTCTAGGCAGTAGCAGGGGAGCCAGGACTACCCTTTCAGCAGCCAGGCATCAGATGAAGGGACTGGAGGTTGGGGTGCAAGAGAGACCCCTGGTCCTGAGACAGGAGATCGTGTTGAATCCTCAGAGGAAGAGGAGTGTCCACCGCCAGTTGCAGCAGGAGTGGGAATCACGGCTGCCTCGGCCACCTGGGGGCTCTCAGAATCATTGAGGCCCCATCCTTGATGACCTTGAACAGTGTTCGGGACACTAGTGGCGTGGGAGGAAATGATTACAGTAGGCCACGGAATCAGAAAGGCATCCGCTGCTACTCTGAGAGGATGCGGTTGTCTGGAACAGAATCTCGGGAGTTGCCGGTTCAGAGGACTGGCGAAAAGATCCATGGTGGGGAGGCCCCATCTGAGAAAGATCTGCTGAACCACCAATGGATTCAATCTCCATTCATGTGGTTGCAGGATCCTGCTCAGTCTGTCCGCCAGGTAATTTTCTTGACCGGGGAGGTAGACAGCCTTGAGGAGGATTCTGTGATTGACTGCCCAAGAGCACAGTCGTAGTGCCTCCTGACAGAGAAGGAAGGAGTCTGTGCCTCCTTGTTTGTTCACGTAGAACATGGCAACTTGATTGTCCGTCTGGACCAGTACAGACTGGTGAGATATGAGGTGGGAGAAGGCTCTCAGAGCTAGGCGTATTGCCCGTAGCTCCAGGAAGTTTATCTGCTGAGCAGCCTCCCAAGGGGTCCAGAGACCCTGAGTACATGCCCCTTGGCAATGTGCTCCCCAACCTAGAAGAGAAGCATCTGTCGTCGGCACTTGAGAAGGCGGAGGGGATTGAAAACTCACTCCGAGTACCAGATTCGGAAGATGAAGCCACCATTGTAGAGAGGAGACGAGCAGGGAGGATATTCTTACTGAGTCTGCAAGGCTCCCTGTGGCTTGATGCCACCGAGTTCGAAGGCTCCACTGCGCAGGCTGCATGTGCAGGCGGGCATTGGGGGTTACATGAACCGTGGAAGCCATATGGCCGAGAAGTCTCAAGAATTGCCTGGCGGAGACCAGGGAATTGCTGTGAAACTGCCTGGCTACATCCATCAACCTGTGGGCTCTGTCCACTGGCAGAAAAGCCTTCGCCTTAAGAGTGTCTAGCCTCGCTCCTATGAATTCTAAGTTCTGGGACGGGAGCAAAGTGGACTTTGCAAAGTTTATGACAAACCCCAAGTGCTGAAGCAGAGCCACAGTGCGAAGGGCGGCTTGACTGGTCTCCTGGGAAGACTGGCCCCTTATGAGCCAGTCGTCCAGGTATGGAAACACAAAAAGACCTTGAAGCCTCAGGTAGGCCGCCACCACCGCCAGGCACTTGGTGAACACCCTGGGAGCGGAGGTTAGGCCAAAGGGTAGTACTCTGTACTGGTAGTGGTTTCCCCCAACAACAAATCTGAGATATTGTCTGTGGTCTGGATGAATAAGGATGTGAGTATAAGCATCCTTTAGATCTAAGGAGCATAGCCAATCTCCCTGCTGGAGGTAGGGCAGCAGGATTCCAAGGGTAAGCATCTTGAACTTTTCCCTCTCCAAGAACTTGTTGAGGTTGCGCAAGTCTAGGATGGGTCTGAGGCCTCCTGTTATTTTTGGTACCAGAAAGTACCTGGAATAAAAGCCGTGACCTCTCAGGTGGTGGGGCACCGGTTCCACAGCCTGGTCCTTTAGCAGACTTGCTAACTCCTGAAGGAGTAGGTCCCTGTGCAGAGGGAGTCTTGGAGGCTCCGCTGGAAAATAGGAGGGTGGTACCTGGTGAAAATGGAGAAGATAGCCCTTGTGGACTATATGGAGCACCCAGGTATCTGATGTGATGGCTGACCACCTGTGGGCAAAGTGGGCCAGCCGGCCTCCTGTGCTGATGTGAGCCAGCTGAGGAGAAGAGGCTATGCCTTGTGAGTCAAAAACCCCCACCCTGCTGAGCAGGGGCCAGTGTTGGTGGCTTGGGGGCCTTCTGCCCATGACCCTACCCCTTGGCCTGCTGACCCTGTTGAGGAGCTGCAGAGGCCTGATAATGAGGGTATTGTTTATAGGCAGATGACTTCCTCGGGTAAAAGGTCTTTTTTCCCGAGCCCTTCTTTTTCTGAGAAGGGGCAGAGGATTTTCTGGACAGCCTAGTCCGGGTCAGAGTCTCGGTCTCGAGTTCTGCAGCCTTTTCAGCCAGATCAGAAATCACTCCAGTCATTTCTAGGGCTCACTGGTTTCTGTCGTGACATCATGCACAATTATGCTGAAGTGGCAGCTCCACTTTACTCCCTGCTAAAAAGTAAAAGTTATGTTTGGGAGGAAGAACATACAGAAGCTGTAACTAAATTAAAGCACATTCTGACTTCTGCTCCTGTTCTTGCACACCCAGATCACACACAACATTTTTCCTGTACCCTGTAGTTGGAGAGAACAGTATAGGTGCAGCTCTAACACAACGCCTAGGAGGAGTAGATCGCCCTATTGCCTTCTGTTCCAGAGTTCTCACTTCTCCTGAACTCAAAATGGGAAACTGTGAAAAACATGTACTGGCTTCCTATGCTGCTATGCAGAAATTTACATACATCATTGGTGCTCAAACCACATACATATGCAGCCATCACACCCCCTCAAATTCATTGTAGAAGGAAAGTTAGCATGTAGTAAGATTAGGACTGAGAGAATAGTCCAGTGGACTCTCATGTTGCAAGCACAGAATGTAAAGTTTGAATTGTTGAAAGAACCTAACGTGCAAGTGGCTGGAATCTTGCTGGAGGGGCAAACTCATGACTGTCAGTCCTCACCCAGTGCCCCTAATCACATGATCTTTAGGGAACTAGGACTAGACAAAATTTCACCTTTTCTTCCTACAGTATATATTGATGGTAGTAGCCAATGTGAAGGAGGCAGGCGACTAGCAGGTTTTGCAATTGTACAATTGGACCCAAATAACCAAGTGGTACTGCAGAGACAGTATTCCTGTGGGTCAGTGTCAGCACAGTACTGTGACATGTGTTTAATAGTTATGTAAATAAGTAGTAAAAATTATTTTTTTTGTTGTTACATAGTATAAGTGGGGAGCATTAGTTTACTCCCTAGTAGAGTGAAACAAGTTAGCTTTTATTATGTCTTGGTTTCCTGTTGTTCTGGTATCTGCTCTCGTCTCCCCCAGTCTCATTACAGGAACTATCATCCAAATATGCACGATTGGCTGGGCTAATTCCACAGGTGGGGCATATCACTATCAAGAAATACCCCCACCTTTCCCGGAAGGAAAGGATCTGGTCATCCTGAGTTTCTGTTCCGTACAGGACAAGCCAGTGTTCTATTCATTAAACATCACTCAAGTACAGTGGGAGCCACCAGTTTCCACTTCTCTAGAAAGGACACAAGAATTGAGGGCACCTCCAGAAACATGACTTTCTAGGTCCTCCTGCTTTGATTTTGTACAATATGTCCTGTCAGGACAGAGGTGCCTGGAAAATAACTTATACATGGGTTGTGAGTGATCAACCGCACATCACTGAGACTTCATTCCTTTTGGATGTATCTTGTTTACCTACCACCCCTCATCCCACCCCTCCCACCACTTCTGCTCCTCCAGTACTAAACCATTCTGATATACACCCAATTCAGGAAGGACCTCCCGTTCAGATTAAATATGTTGCACCACACGATGTTTTATATGATGTGGAATACCATTTTCTTACTTGGCATCTATTTCCCAAATTGTTTCTAGTTACTCACAAATATCCAAATTGCTCTCAGTTTGTTGCCAACCACATACAAATACTCAATACTTGGTTTAATATGCAGTCAGTAACACCCCGAGCCAAGCAATTTCGACACAAGCGTGAATTAATTGATACAATTTTAGGTGGCACAGGGACTGCACTGGGTGCCCTTAATATAATTGATATAGAGGTGCTCCGTAATAAAATGGGATCCACTGCTCAGCATGCTGCTGATGGTTTTACCTCACAACATATTATTAATGAAGCTTCCTCTGAACTGTCCAATGTAGTTGTAGATACCTTTGCTCTTATATCTCCCATTATAGGACAGAAAATTGTTACCTTAGCAAATGCAGAATATAGATTGGGAAAGAATATTTCCTGGGCTCTTGCCTGTGATCAAGTACAGATCGAGCTTATTACTATACTAAAGGAAATTCTGATCACTGCTAAGTTAGGACACTGGCCACCATCTCTCGTCCATATGGCTAGTACCAAAATACCTGCATTTGCTATAGCTCACCTTGATTGGTGGACAGTTAGTGTTCCCATTTGTTCACCACAAGGCTGCCCTATCTGTACTTTGATCCCATGGTCAGGACAACACACAGTTATTTATCCTATTGTTAATATTGGGGTGCAGTTTGATAATATGCTTATGTATCCTACTTCATTCAAGCCGATGGACCCCAGTTTGTGTGAGCAGACTACATTTCAGTTCAAGTGTCAACCTCACCAGTTTAAAGAGGCTGACACCTCCTGCTGGAACAATTCCTCCTCTTCCTCCCTGACTGTTAAGCTCTCATATTCCCTGACTACCTCACACAGTTTGTATTACCTTGGAGCTGGACACTTGTTTTCATCTGTTCTTTCCCCAGAATGTTTCTTTTTCGATTGCTCCCAGAATGCATGACATTCGCCTTCCCAAGAACACTTTGTTGTACAGTTCAAACTATTTACCAAACAATACCTGGTGCAGTCATACACCACTGGTCTCCATCACCATTAACGGGACAACTTATTCCACACCGCTGGTTACCAATGACTCTATGGACATTCCAGACTTTATCTCATATGCTGTGCATCCATTACCAGTTTGCATGGGAGAAGAGACACTACATAAACTGCTCAACTTTACAGAACTCCATGCCTATATTGATCACCTTAAAACAACATCCACTGAAGTGAATCACACCATCGCTTATGAGAATGGACACATTCAACAAATCGTTGGACACTTGCTACAAGATGCTCATGTGTCTGTGTGGGAATTGTTATTTGGTTACTCACCTACTGCTGATCATGTCTTTAATGTTTTTATTCACCCTATTATTATTTTAACTGCTGTACAAATATTGCTATGCATTATCATAATTTTCCTGTGTTGTAAAATGAAACAAATGTACATGTCCTTGCAGCGCATGTCCTACAGAACAACATTTTAAGGTAGTTACACTGAATTTCTCCAGCATCTACCCCTACATCCAGGCTCATTTGGCCTGCTAATTTGGCTAATTTGGCATTTCCTATTACACTGAATACCAGAGTCAGCTGCAGTCTAGTATTGCTTCCTACCCTCACTCATAGCATCCTGGTACCTTTCGCCTTTAACCTCCTCAAAAATTCCTGCAGCCCTTATGCACTGTTCACTCTCTCTAAGACGGGCACAGAGGTAGCATATTGGGTCCCCCCCCCCCCCCAGTAGTGGCTGCCCTACCTAAGACACGAGGTTTGGACTCATAAGGGGACTTGTTTATCTCTAGAACACTAGAGACAGTACTGTGCAGGACAGGGGACCTGCTAGACATAGCAAGGTATTTAATACAGGAGGTATTAGACAAGTTGTCTACTATCATGTAATTGCAGCTGGGACAGGTACCACAGGTTTGCTTCCACCATTTCCAGGCACAAATAATAAATAAAAATAAAAAAAGGTGTGGGAGATGTCAGCATACATCAGCATGGCATAGGTGTCATGGCTTTTTCCCCAGACCTTGGATTTCATGCAGCTTTGTTACTCTGGTGATATCAGTCTCCAAAGTTAATGAGGGTAGTTTACAAGATGAGATTAACTCTGACCCCCTGGTGATGTCAGTCTCTGGGCCCGATGAGATTGGTCTGCAGCCCCTCCTTGCTAAATCAAGAATGGCAGACCTCAAAGGGAGGTGCTAGAAACAATAGCAGACCTCAAAGGGAGGTGCTAGAGAAAATTCACTATAAAGGACTGTCAGACGGCTGCCTGGGTGAGAATGTTCACAGTCTTGGCAAGTGCATATATCAATATGATTTGCAAGGGATTGTGGGAAATGCAGTCCATTCACACCAGACACAGCTGCTCACAATAATTAGTTGTGCTTGAGTGTAAAGCCAATAAGATATTTATTTATGGGGTTATTTCTCCCAACACAGATATGCTTGGTAGCAAATAAAACAGGATACTTGCTTTCAGTGTTTAACTTAGAAAAACAAAATCAGGAAAACAGCTGAACTTGTCAGGCAATCAAAGCAAAAGAATAAAGACCTGGTTGGTAACAAACTGGTCTTTTCTGTAGGCTTTAGCTAATATTTTCTTAGCAGTGTATCAAACAACAAACAAAATCCACAAAGAAGGGAAAAACTGTTCTTTTCAGGTTAACTTCTTATATCTTCCCACATAGACTCAGAAGTGATTCCCTCAGAGCTCACAAGCAATTAGGTAAGGCTCAATTGCTAGCAGTTACCCAGCTGAAACCCCTTAGCTGGCTTGCTTTCTACGGCGTGGCTCAAATCCTACTTCAGGAGCTTTTCTGAGTAGATTAAAAAACAAGTTTGTATTTCTTTGTGATGGTCGTTGTACTTTGTAACAGTAAATTACCAAAGGAGTTTAGACAGAGAGCAATCCATATATTCACAGCCTGTATCTAAGACCGCTCCCCCTTCTTCAACAATCATGGGTTCAATATCATGGATTGGCACAGAGGAATTTCTCAATGTAGCACTCTCAGGAGAATACTTGTTTCCCTGCTGTCTTTCAAGGTTATAGCTAGGGCATAGATCAGTGTTCATACCTGAGCTTCCATTGCTGTTAGAGTTCCTCTCTAAATAGCCTGGCCAGTATGTAGTCCAGTTCTTATGTCCAGCCTTCCAATCCAGATCCCTGGACACTGGGTCTCTCTTCACATACCTTCTGGCACGGGTCTTAGGGTCCCTTCCAAGTGCAGCCGTCTCCCTCACAGGTACCGTCTGGAGATTCCTAGCTCTGCAGCACCACTCCTCTGGTTTTCCCCAGTCCAATGGTGTATGCTTGCCTTTTGAATGCCTTCCAGTATACGTACTGCTATGGACTCCTTTAGACCTCCCAAATGCTTTTCTCTTCTTTCTTCCAAAGGGTTTCTTGCCCTCTCTGTCCGTCCGCTCTGGCTTCTGCTTCTGATGATCCTCCAGATGATGAAGCTGTCCAAGATCATGAAGATGATTCTCTGTAGAATAAACTCTACCTTTATTCTGCTTGGATGAGTGTTCCACCCTAACACAGCGCAGCTGTGCTGAATCAGGCCCTGCCCTTTGAGATGAGTGCTTAGGGATTACCTCATAGCCCTCCTGATTGAACACACGTTTCCCCACCTCAGCTCCTCTAATGGCTGTTGGAAACCTGGTGCATTCTGGGACTGGTAGTCTTTTATGGAAAAATTTTGTTTTCTTATTTCTACCAGAACTGACAGGTTGCTTGTTCAGAGTCACTTCACCTTTACTATAGCTCCTTCCTGAGCTATGATAAGCTTCCTTATCACAGGACAGAAATACTTCCTCTTTCTCTCTCTCTTCCTATTTTCATCGGACATGAAGGACAGGAGGCTCTGACAATCACTTCTCTTCACCCCTCCCCCCTCTCTCTTCCTATTTTCATCGGACACACCTTGCCATGAGGCTCTGACACCCAATTCTCTCCCCTCCCCCTTGTTCTCTCCTTCTCTCCCTATTCTTCTTACTATGAGGCTCTGACCCACATTTTCTTACCTCTCTCTCTCTCACACACACACACACATTCATTGAAGTAAACTGAAGCAGCTTTCTAACAACCTCCTAACTCTGTTCTGTACCTATGTAATAAGCCTATTTTGATATAAAACTCTTACACCAGTTTTGGTTGTCTTATTTATGCTGCTTACCCTACTGTCTCTGTGAAATGAACCCAGGACCAAACGGAGAATAGACCAGAAGATTACAATTCAGAAAATTACAAACGGGAGGCGCCACGGGTCTCCATCTAGCAACCTTATCAGTTCGGCATACCATGGACGCCTGGGCCAATCCGGCGCCACCAGTAGGACCCTCCTGCGGTGAGCTTCAATACGTTGAATCACTCGGCCGATGAGTGCCCACGGCGGAAATACATAGAGGAGACCCACCACCGGCCACAGCTGTATGAAGGCGTTGATTCCTTCTGACATGGGTTCCCGTCGTCTGCTGAAAAACCGACTTGCTTTTGCGGACTGGCAGATGGCCATCAAGTCCACAACTGGCACCTCCCACCTGAGGACCAACTGTGCGAACACGTCGGGATGCAACTCCCATTCCCCTGCATCCACTTGGACCTTGCTGAGAAAATCCGCCATTACATTGTCTTTTCCGGCGATATGTGCCGCCGATATTGTCTGTAAGCGTGGCTCTATCCAGTTGAACAGCCTCTCGGACTCTTCCTCCATAGCTGCGCTCCCTTTGCCGCCCTGTCGATTTATGTGCGCTACGGTCACGGCATTGTCCGACAGTACTCGCACGGCCCGTCGCGTAACTTGGGCTTCGAATCTTTGGAGGGCTAGAAATACCACCCTCAGCTCCAGACAGTTGATCGACCAGCGACTCTCCTCCTTTGACCACCATCCCTGCGCAAAGTCTACCCTGCAATGAGCTCCCCAGCCTGCGAGGCTGGCATCTGTTAACAGCGGAAGCCACGCTGGCTGCTCCAAAGGCATCCCTGCTCGTAAGGACGCAGGGAGAATCCACCACTGCAGAGCCTGCCGGACCTGCAGAGGGCAAGGAAGTCGTTTGCTCAACGCCTCGGACTGGTTGGACCAACGACGAAGCAAAGCCCGTTGCAACGGTCTCATATGAAATCTGCCCCAAGGAACCACCTCCAGCGTCGCCACCATTGTCCCCAACACCTGAAGGTACTTCCATGCCGTTGGTGCTGCAAGCCTCCTGAATGCTTGCACTAGCCTCCGGAGAGCCTGGGCTCTCCTCTCTGTCAGAAACACCGAGCCTTTCCGAGTATCGAAATGCACCCCCAAATACTCGAGAACCTGAATCGGGGCCAGGCGACATTTGACCGGATTGACCACCCAGCCTAGACTCTGAAGGAAGGCTACTACCTTTTTCGTGGCCTTTTCGCTCTCCGCTTGGGACTTTGCTCGAATCAGCCAATCGTCGAGGTACGGGTGTACCAAGACACCTTCCTTCCTCAGCGCTGCCGCCACCACTACCATTATTTTGGTGAAGACGCGTGGAGCCGTCGCTAGTCCAAAAGGCAGTGCTTGAAACTGGTAATGGCCCCAAGGCAGGACGAAACGCAGAAACACTTGATGCGATGCCCTGATCGGGACATGGAGATATGCTTCTGTGAGATCGAGAGACGTGAGAAACTCTCCCTGACGAACTGCTACAATGATGGACCGCAGCGTTTCCATGCGAAAATGCGGTATGCGGAGACAACGATTCACTCCTTTGAGGTCTAAAATAGGGCAATGAGACCCGTCCTTCTTTGGCACCACGAAATAAATAGCGTACCGACCCATGCCATATTCTGCTGGCGGTACCAGAACGATGGCTCCTAGCTGTAAAAGATGGTTCAAAGTCTGACGCACCTGCAAAGCCTTCTGCAGACCTCTGCAAGGAGAATTCACGAACGAGTCCAGTACCGGCCTTGCCAGATCTAGAGCATAACCGTCGCGAATGATCTCCAACATCCACTGATCGGACGTTATGTGGGTCCAGGCAGGAAGGAAACCCCGAAGGTGGAGGACTAAACTGGAGGAACGATAAGGAACTATGAATTGTACAGAGAATACAAATTCAGTTTACATGGAACAAAATCAACTATGTACAGGTATAACAATAAAACAAGATATTTTAACTTGAGAGCCCGGGACGGCGGTCAGGGACTCGCGACCTGGCCCTCGAGGATCCAGGTGCCTCCACTGCCGCCACCCTCACAAGCTTCTTCTTCATTTTGTCCTCCCGGGCGGGATACCCCCTCTCAGAGGACCCACGACGGCGCTTGGGGTCAGACTCCCGAGATGTCGAGGCCTCTGACGAAGTCTGGGCCCGGCCGGAGGGGGACTCTGAAAAAATTCTCTCACTTTGATGCTGACGGCTCCGAAGCGCCTTCGATGACATCTTGCCGCACGGGCCATAGACCAGCGGGTCATGGTCGAGCCCGAGGCATCGGAGGCAGCAGTCGTGTGTGTCGGTGAGAGACATAAGTTTCTTACACCGATCACATTTTTTTAACCCGCTGGCAGCCATCGGGGGAAAAAGGGCCCCTGCAAGGTCAAAAGACAGGGCTGCCAGTGAAAATAACAGAAAAAGCGCGAACGCTGGTCACAAAGGACAAAAAACGAAAAAGAAGTTCCGGACTCGATACCGGTGTACCGAGCCGAGGCGGGATGGGGAACCAGCGTAATACAAATTCAGCTTACATGGAACAAAATCAATTATGTACAGGTATAACAATAAAATAAGATATTTTAACTATATACAAATCAAAATTGTCTTGTGCTGTTCAGGAGATAAGGCTTGCAGGGAACTAGATAGACTTGGAAGGTGAGCCTGTGTGAGGAATGGATTTTATGTAATAGAGCCAAACTGCTGTGTGAAAAGGTAGGTTTTAAGTTTTTTTCGGGAGGAGGATAGATCTTTTATGGCTCTAAGGCTATCTGGGAGTTTGTTCCACAGGGTGGGAGGGTGGGGGCGCAGTGTGTAAATGCTCTGTTTGTGATTTTTTTTTAATTTTCTGAAGTCTGGAGCTGATGTGAGTTTGTTTTTATTACAGTCTCGTTGGGTACGAGAGTTCTTTTCGCTAGTGATGAGGGAGGAGAGGTGTGATGGTGAAATGTCATTGATTAGTTTAAAAGTGGTTAAGTTTAATCTGTACTGGGTGCGGTATTGTATGGGGAGCCAGTGTAAGCCAGCTAGAATTGGGGTAATGTGGTCCATTGGGTTGGCATTAGCTGTTATTCTGGCAGCTATATGTTATGCAGTTTGTAGGGGTCGTATTGTTTGCTTAGGCAAGCCATGGAGAATGGAGTTCGCATAGTCAAAGTGTGGGGTGACAATTGCTTTAAGTACAGATTTTAAGTCATTGGGGTTGAGGGGGTGGAGCTGCTTTAGTAGTTTCAGTTTGTAGTATATTTTTCTTATATGTTTTATGAATGAGTCCATGTTTAGTGTGCAGTCAAGGATGACCCCGAGATATTTTATTTCTTCTTTGATGGTTATAGTTGTGTCATGAATTTTAATGGAGGGTGGTGGTGAGAAATTTTGATTACGTGTTATAAAGAGGGCCTCTGTTTTGTTGAAGTTGATTTTCAGATTGTGGGATGATAGCCAGTTGATTTTAAATCCATGAAGCAGTCAGTGATTTGTTGGATTGGGAGATTATTATTTTGGAGGGGAGATATAACATTATATCATCTGCATATATGTGGTATGTTATATTAAATTTTTTAAATATGGCACAGATGTGTTGGAGGTAGATGTTGAACAAAAGTGCAGAAAGCGCTGAGCCCTGTGGGAGACCCTGCTCTTAGTTGTAAGTATTGCATGTGGTGTTGCCTATTTTAACTTATTGAGTTCTATCTTAAACCATTGGAATACAGTGTTATTAATTCCTATGTAGTGAAGCCTGGACAGCATGATGTGATGGTTCACACTGTCGAAAGCTGCAGAGATGTCTAAGAATAAGAGGAGGCACATATTTTTAGTGTTGTCAATGCATCGTAAAATACGGTCAAAGAGAACAATGATGAGGGTCTCAGTGCCATGGTATGGTCTGAAGCCGTATTGTTGATCATTCAAGGGGGCGTAGGAGTCAATGTGGTCCTGGAGTTGGATGAGAATGGCTTTCTCGATTAGTTTGGTTAGTAGAGGAAGGCTGGAAATTGGTCTGTATGATGGGTTATTTTTGTCCATTGCATTGTTCTTCAGTATTATTGCATGTTTAAGTGTGGGGGCATATATCCAAGCTTTTGGGAGGTGTTGATAATGGACAGTAATATTGGCATGAGTTCAGTTTTCATTGCCTTGATACAGCTTACTGGACAAGGGTCAAGGTGTGAAGTTATTGTGTTAACATTTATTATAATGTTCTCCAATGTATCCTTAGTTGTAAGGGAGAATATGGACCATGTATGATTTAAAGTAGAAGTGAGGGTTCTTGGGTGTATTGAGTAGGCATTTGTTGGCATATTTTAGTTTTATAGAAGTTTGCCAGTGTTTGAGGGTCTATGTGAGTATTTGTAGATTCATTGTTTGTGTTATTGTTGGTTAATGATTTGATGATTTGGAAGAGTTCTCTAGGACGGTTGATGGACTTTGATAGTGTATTGGTGTAGTGTTGGGATTTTTTTAGATTATTTATTGTGTCACGGTAAAGTTTTAGAGTGGTCATGTATAGTGTTTGATGTGTGTGGGATTTTGAATTGCGCCATTTGTGCTCTGCTTTGTGTAGTTCTTTTCTGAGTTGTTTTAGTTCAGGTTTAAATCAGGTGGTGTTGTGTGTTTTTGTGGTGGGAGGGGGATTTACTTGTATGGTAGACGCTTTGGATATTGTGTTATTCCATTTTATTATTGTTTCGTCAAGGGAGTCATGATGGTGTGGATAGGAGCGGTGTTTGTCTTAAGAAAGTCTGTCAAATTTTTTAAATTTATGTATTTGTGTGGGGTTTATTTGTTGTGGGATTGTTGTCTGATGAATGGGTATTTGTAAACCTATAAGGTGGTGTGGGGATTTGTAAACCTATAAGGTGGTGGTCGGACCATGGAACTGGAGTTATTTCAAGGGAGTTGGGGTCGTAGTTGCTATGGATTGTGCTAGGTAGGAAGACTAGGTCTAATGTGTTGCCTTTATTGTGCGTTTCGGTGTTAATTATTTGATGGAAGTTCAAATTATGGGTTGTGGATAGGAAGGCTGTTGATTGGTTGTGAGGTAGTGATGCTAGGTTGAGGTCTCCTAGCAGTATTAGTTGCTGTTTGTTGGTGGATGTGCATAGTTTTTCCATTGAGATTTCAAGGCTGTCTGCTGGGGCATCGGGTGCTCTATAGGCTAGGCAGATATTAAGGTTTTCTGTATGTATGGTTAGTGTTTCTAGTTTCTGGGTGTTTGTTGTAGTTAGTAGGGTTGCTTTTAAATCTTCTTTTATAACAATGAGGACTCCTCCTTTTTTGGAGGTCCTGTGGGTGTGAAATATTTGATAGTTTGGGGTTTTGAGATGGTTGATTTTAACTTGATCAGTGTCTGATAACCATGTTTCAGAGATGCATATTAGGTCAGGTGTGTTTTCTGCAATTATATCATGTATTAGAGGTATTTTGTTTTTAATTGACCTTGCATTGATGAGGAACAGGGAAAGGTTTTTGAGGTTATGTGTGTCAAGGCATGGAGGTTGTTGGTAGTTTGTGTGGAGTTTGATGTTAATCGGTCTGTATAGTTTGGCTTAGTGAAATAATTAGGTTTGAGATAGTAGAGTGTAGTTGACTGTCTGAATGTAGAGTTGATTGTAGGAATGGATTTGTAGAGTAGGGTGTTGTGGGCATTGTTGAGTATGGTGGCGCAGATCAGAGTAAGAATGATGAAGTTTAGCCAGATTACTTTCTTATCCATGTTTGGTGATATGTGGGATGGTGAGTTGGTGAATGCGGAGTTTGATGGAGACAGGGGGAGGGGTTGCTGTGTGACCTGTATGGGGGGCAGAGGAAGGTAGGAAGGCAGTTGTTCTTGAATAATATGTATAGGTTATATTGCAGTAGTGAAACAGTAGCAAATTTTCAGTGAGGAAGATTGTAAATTATCTCTATACAATAATCTATATTGCTCAGACAAAATTTGTACAGTAGTTAGCACATTCAGTATGATGTTAGCAATTATAGCTATGGGTTACTTGCCTGGTTAGGGCACTGAATATTGTTCAGTGGAAGTCTTGAGGATGGTGGTTTTTTTCACTGGTCTGCCTGGACGTGTGACAATGTAGACGCCTAATTACCGCGCCTAAGGGCCACACCAAAGGGCCCTCTGGCAAGGCCCTCAGGTGTGGGCCCGCCGGGCACGCGCGAAAACGCTGGTTCTTAAATAGGCGCTTTTGCCGCTGTTGGAGGAGCTGGCTGAGCAGATGCAGCTGGGGGAGGATCGGTGCAGAAGAGAGCTGCCGAAGTGGAGAAGCACAGAACAGATAGTCAGGCTCACCTCTCTCTGCTCATTGGTTGCTGCAGCATGGATCATCAAGTAGCATGCAGCTGGGAGTAGTGCGTGCAGAATATCTCCCCTCGGTGGTGCTGCTAGCAATCGGAGGAGCAGGCTCTAGAGAGGGCTTCCCCAGAGCGCGCTGGTTCTTAAATAGGTGCTTTTGCCGCCGTTGGAGGAATTCCATGCAGCTGGGGGAGGATCGGTGCAGAGGAGAGCTGCCGAAGTGGAGAAGCACAGAACAGATAGTCAGGCTCACTTCTCTCTTCTCATTGGTTGCTGCAGCGTGGATCATCAAGTAGCGTGCAGCTGGGAGTAGTGAGTGCAGAATCTCTCCCTTGGTGGTGGTGCTAGCGATCGGAGGAGCAGGCTGTAGATTCGCTATCCAGGCAGTAGTGAGCTGCAAACGTATGAACTGAAGACCATGTGGCGGCCTTGCAAATCTCCATCACCAGAGTAGAGGCTGGCCACCGACATGGCCATCACTCTCATGTGATGCGCTGTAATCCGGTGATCAAGGGAGAGGCCAGCTTGCTCATAGGCAAGGGCAATACAGTCCGCCACCCAAGTGGACAGAATGCGCTTGGTCATAGGGAGCCCCAGTCTGCTGGGGTCAAAGGACACAGAAAGCTGAGGAGCTTTGCGATGGGCCTGGATCCACTGAGGGCAGAAGGACAGGGCCCGCTTGCAATTGAGCATGTGGAGTATTAGTTCCTCCCTGCTGGCATGGGGCCGCAGAAAGAAGGTGGGAGGACCACCTTTTGGTTGAAGTGGAAGGGAATCTGTTACCGGAGGATGTAGTAAGGGCTGTTAGTATAGCTGGGTTTAAAAAAGGTTTGGACAAGTTCCTGGAGGAAAGGTCCATAAACCACTATTAAAAAGGGACCCAGGATATCAATGCTTGACCTAGTACAAGCACTGCAGAACCTGTGTCTTTGGGGAAACTGCTAGGTACGTATGACCTAGATTGGCCACTGTTGGAAACAGGATACTGGGCTTGATGGACCTCGGTCTGACCCAGTATGGCATTTCTTATGTTCTTATGTTCTTATGGAGATACCACTTTCGGAAGGAATTTGGGGTATGTGCGGAGCATCACCCTGTTCTTATAGAACCTGGTATATGGTGGCTCCACCACCAGGGCCTGGAGTTCGCTGACTCGACTTGCTGACGTGAGGACCACCAGGAAGGTCATTTTCCAAGACGAGCATCTTAGGTGCCAAGTAGCTAGGGGCTCAAAGGGCGGTTTAGTGAGCTGGGAGAGCACCACATTGAGGTCCTACTCCACCACTGGAGGGCGGGGGGAGGGGCTTCGATCGTCAAAGCCACGGAGGAACCTGGAGACCAGGGGCTGACTTGAGAGCAGTTTCCCCTCAATGGGGTGGTGGCGTGCAGCTATTGCACTCAGGTGCACCCTCACAGAGTTGGATTTCAGCCCGGTATGCGACTGATGCAGCAGGTACTGGAGAACCAGTTGCACGTGATAGGAGAAGGGATTCTCCTCCTTCTCTGCATGCCAGATGGAGAATCTTCTCCATTTAAAGGTGTAAGCCCCATCTGGTAGAGGGCTTCTGGGAGGTTGAAAGGGGCCAACGTTACTCTATCAGCAGCCACGCTGTTAGCACTAGGGATCCCAAGTTGGGGTGCAGAAGGGAGCCCTCCTCCTGGGACAGGAGATCCGGGGCCCAGTCCAGCGGGACAGAGAGCGCTACTGACAGGGCAAAAAAACCAGGGCTGCCTGGTATCACTGATGCCCCTTTGCTCTGGACTTTGAAGAGGATCTTGGCGATCACGGGGAGGGGGGGGGGGGTCGGTGGGAATGCATAGAGTAGGCCTTCCAACCATGAGATCAGGAAGGCATCTGACGCCACTCTCCCCTGGTGTGGTTGGCGCAAGCAGAAGCAAGGCAGCTGCACGTTGTGCAGGGAGGCAAACAGGTCCATCATGGGCCTACCCCATGGTGGAAGAGTTGCTTCATTACCCTGGGGTTCAATCGTCACACTTGTGGGCAAAGTACCCTGCTCAGCCTGTCCGTTAAACAGTTGTCATGGCCTGGCAAGTATACTGCTCACAGGAGCATACTGTTGCACACTGCGAAGGAGAGAAGGACCACTGCCTCTTGGCAGAGGGATACAAACCCATGCCCCCCTGCTTGTTGATAAAGAACCTTGCAATCTGGTTGTCAGTCTGGATCAGCACCAGGCGATGCTGCAGGTGGTGGCGGAACACTTGTAGGGCCAGGGAAATTGCCCTGAGTTCCAGGAGATTGATTTGTAAGAGAGACGACTCCTAGGCCCAGCTGCTTTGTGTGCAGTGGCCCCCACATTGCGCCCCGCAGTCCAGGAGGGAGATGTCCGTTGTCAGGGTCCTCTGTGATGCGGGTGCCTGGAATGGCATTCCCGCATGGAGGTGGTGCAAGTTTTGCCACCAGGTGAGGGGCTCCGCCAGCTGGCAGGAGACTATGACCCTGTCCCATAGTCCGCCCGTAGCTTGAGTCCACGGTGAGCGGAAACACCATTGGGTTGTCCACATGTGGAGGCAGGCTAAGGGTGTGACGTGACAGTTGAGCCATGTGGCCCAGCAGGCGAAGCAGGAGGCAAGCCGGCACCGAGCAGCGGTATTGCACCTCTTTGCCCTTTCTCTTGGGAGGATGGCCTTGACTTGTAACGTGTAAAACTGAGTCCCTATGAACTCCAGGCTGGATTTGGGGTAGTTGATGAACCCTAGGTACTGCAGCAGGGAGATTGTATGCTCTGCGGCCTGCCTGACCTTTGAGGCTGTGCTAATAAGCCAGTCGTCTAGGCAGGGGAAGATGTAGGCCCCCTGTAGGCGCAAGCGGGCTACCACCGGCAGGCAATTGGTAAAGACCCTTGGCAAGGAGGCCAGGCTGAAGGGCAGCACCCTGTACTGGTAGTACCCTCCTCCCACCCCAAACCTGAGGTACTGCTTGTGGGAGGGGTGGATCAGGGGGTATAGGCATCCTTTAGATCCAAGGAGCACAGTCAATCTCACTGGTGGAAGTAAGGCAGCAATGTTCCAAGGGAGAGCATCTTGAACTTCTCCCTCACCAGAAACTTGTTCAAGTTTCGCAGGTCTAGTATGGGCCTGAGGCCCACTGTTCTTTTGGGGACAAGGAAGTACCTTGAGTAGAAGCCCTTTCCCCACAGATGCCTGGAAATCGGCTCCACTGCACTGTCCCTAAGTAGGTCTGCGAGCTCTGAGAGCAGCAAGGTCTGGTGAAGGAGAGGTCGCACCGGCTCCTGGGAAGAATCTTGGGGGTACCTGCTGCAGGCGGAAGCAGTATTCCTCCTTAACCACCTGCAGGACCCACTGGTCCGAGGTGACTCCGGCCCACCTGTGGGCAAAGAGTGCCAGGTGGTCCCCTGTGGGCTGGGGAGGGCCTCCCGGGGGGAAGAGGCCCTGCCCTGGGAGTCAAAAACTCCCCCCGGGTTGGGTAGGAGTCAGGGCCTGGGGCTTCTGGGCTTTTGGCTTCTTGGGTCCGTGGCTCTGGCCCTTAGGTTGAGGGCCCTGTTGATGGCCTGAGAAGGGCTGGTAGTGACTTTGGTGGAAGGACCCCTCTCCTTGGGAAAAGGGGTCTTTTCCCTGATGGTTTCTTTCAGGGGAGGGCTGAGGTCTTCTTGGAGAGCCTCTGCTAGTCACCACCTTGGTCTCTATCTCAGCTGACTTGTCAGCCATGGGTTTGCCAAACAAGTTTTCACCTGTACATGGGACATCGAACAATTTTTCTTGGACCCATTGCTCGAGGTCTGAGGTCTAAAGCCAGGCCTATTTCCGGGCGCTGATGCCGGCTGCCGCTATTCAGGCCACTGACTTGAAGCCATTGTAGGTGGCTCAGGAAATGAACTTAGAGCAGTCCCTGATCATGGAGGTTACGGATTGGAACCGCTGGAGGGGTTCCCCGGCAAGCCCAGCAGAGAAGCCGGAGAGCTCCTGGATCAGGGCCTTGAGGTACATGTCTATGTACAGTTCATAGGTCAGAATTCGGCACCCGAGCATGGCGCTCTGGCAACACTTTCGCCCGAGGGCATTGAGGGCCCGAGCCTCTCTGCCCGGGGGGGGGGGGGAAGACAGAGGAGTAGTTCTTCTAGCTCTTCAACTTCTGCATGGTTAACTCCACAACCATTGAATTACTCGGGACCCTTCTTGACATGGTAGATGGCGTTGAGGCATCAGCTGACCACCGGCACCGAGGCTGGGGTCTCCCACATCCTAAGGAGCAGCCGTTCAACAATCATCTGCACTGGCACTGTAAGAGTCTCCTTGGGTAGGGACTCAAACTGAAGGATTTCTAGTTCTACAGTGCATGGGTCCTTCTCCGACTCTGTCGGAACCAACAGGGCCTGGGCCATGTCCCGAATGAAGTTGTGGAAGGCCACATCCTCTGGGGGAGAATGGCACCGAGGCATTGGGGGGGGGGGGGGAAACAGCTCCGAGTGGAAATCTCGGTGCCGGCAGGTTTCCGGGGAGGCCTCGAGGCCAGCCCCTAGGTGCTGGGACCCTCCAGAGGACCTTGGGATCGATTCCCAGAAACTGGCCAGTGAGGACCAGATACCCGAGAAACTGGACTGCGACCTCGACTGGTGCCGAGGACTCACCCAAGGCCGGTGGTGCTTGGAGCCTGGCTTGATGCCCAGGGACTCCACTGCAGTTCTCAGGGCAGATGACGCGGAAGAACCGGCCATCATCGCCTGCTGCAGGGCCGCCATTCTAGTTTCAAGGCCAGAAGGCTCCGCAGCTTTTGGCATGGGCACCGAGGACCTCGGGCCCGATGCCTGCATTCTCACAAGTGCATCTTCGACGAGGACCATGGCCTCGGGGAGCCTTGCACGGTCTTTGCTGGCCAAGGACGCCTTCTTAGAGACCTTAGTGGAGTGCTGCTCGGAGATACCTGAATCCCTCCACGGGACTTTACCGGGTTTCACTGATGGAACCTCGACTGGCTTCAAGGATTTTTTCTTTTTTCACTCGGGGTCTTCTCGGAGGAGCCACCACTGTGGGCCTCAGAGGATGCCTGGGCTTCAAGGGAAATGCTGGGATTGGAGCTCAGCATTGGAGAGGCCTGTGCCGAGTTGGATTTCAGGAACATCCTCTCCTGCAACTCTGACCTTTTCTTGGTTTTCAGAGTCATGGCCTGTCACAGGTCGCAGGTGGTGCTATCGTGGTCCGGGCCCAGGCAGCGTAGGCAGCAATTGTGTGTCTCTGTAATAGATATGATTTGACTGCAGCAGTCACATTTTTTTAACCCACCAGGGGGACACTGTGGGAGACACCCAGCCAGGATCGATGACCCCCGGGTGAAAAAAGGTGTGAACGCTAGTCGAGGCAAGCCTCGCTCATAAAAGAGGGAAAGAGCCGAGAACAGTGCCGGAACCGGCACCGGCTTCAGGCGGGAAGAGGAACCGGTGCGCAACCAGGAAAAAAAACACTTAAGGGAGTTTTGGAAGATTTTTTCAGAGGAAATAGGACAGATGTCCATTGGGCTCTGCGGAAAAAAAGGAGACTGAGCAAGATGGCAACCTTGGGCGGGAAGGGGACCATGCAAGCTGGGGAAATGCTCCACATGGGCTCCTTCGGCGTCAACGTTACCCATATGTGAGGACTAACTTCCTGCTTGTTCCTGAAGAAATACATGGTAAAGATCAAAATCTAGCTCTACTGGTGTAATTTTTATTGCATATATGTGGTATGAAAATAGTCTTTGATTCATGGTAACAAAGGCATAAATTGCTTTATAAAAACAGTTCTCTTCATTTCCCATGACCTCTCCTTTGATCCATCAATCGCAATGAAAGCTAAAAATGCTGATCTCAAAGTTATGAAGGAAGCCTGCTACCTTGGGATCATTCTTGATCCAAAATGGACCTTCCACTTCCATATCAATACTAGAATTTAAAAAAATGTTTTTTTTACAAAATGAAAATAGTATTCTGGCTTTGTCCATTATTAAGTGAGGAGAATTTCACACCGTTTTCCAAATACTTATACAACCGAGCTTTGACTATTGTAATATCATCTTCCAAGAATTACCAGCCAGTACTATCAAAGCTTTATAAATAGCACAGAATTCAGCAGCAAGAAAACTATTGAACCACCCTAAGTCAGCACATATAATACCATTATTAAAACAACTACTTTAGCTTCACATTGTAAGCTGGGTAAAGTATAAAATCTTATTGACAGTATTTACAGTGGTGTGCAAAAGTATGGAATCACTTGTGAGTTTTGCGTTTTTTGTACTTTCTAACGTTTTTTTTAAATTTTGCGTTAGCCCAGCATATTTATCTTTCTACCACATTAAAAGGGATACATTTGGCTATTACAGTTTACTTTTTGCATTCCTTGTTTCCAATTTAAATACTTTACAGACACTGGGAGATAGCTACTGCGATTTTTGTGGATCCTGCATCAAAACTGGATCAAGATTATCCAATATGCACACGTTATTTCTGACCAATCAGGAGGCTGGTTTCACTAACCAATCACAATGCAGATATCTAGCCAACAGTGCAGCTATAAAAACGCACGGAATTTTTGAATTTCATATGCTTTCTGGATCGACCATGAAGATGACTCAGACCCTGACGTTGGAGGAGCGTGTTCATGTGTCCTTTATGAGCGAGGAAGGATTTTCAAGCCGTCAGAGAGCCAGGAAAGTTGGCTGCAGTCAGAGTGCTGTTAAAATTGCACAGAAAAGGAAAGAAATGGGTTCAGTGGTGGACAAGCCTCGTTCGGGTCGTCCACGTGCATCAACATCACCGCGCACGATGACGCATTTCACTGACTAATCGCAAGTTGACCTCTCTCCAGCTACTTCGAGAGTGGTCAGACAACAGTGAGGTCAGTGTCAGCTTATCAACAGTTCGTCGCCAGTGCCTGCAGTTTGGTCTCCGGGGCTACAAAGCACGGAATAAGCCACTGATGACTGACATACAAAGGTGCAACCGCATTGTGTGGGCGAGAAAGCACTCAACCTGGTCGACTGAAATGTGGGAAAAGGTGCTATTCATCGATGAAAGCACCTTCTGCCTGTTTGGTAACGAGGCCCACACCTATGTGAGGAGATTTCCTGGAGAGGAATTCAAGCCTGAGTGTCTCAACCTCACTGGGAAGCATCCTTTGAAGGTCACGGTCTGGGACTGCATGGCTGCCAGTGGCGTTGGACATCTTCACATCGTCGATGGAATGGTCAACGGGGCCAAGTACATCACCATACTGCAAAGGTGCATGGTGCCATCAGCACACCAGCTGTTTCCTTGCCAGTTCCTGTTCCAAGATGACAATGCACCCTGCCATCAGCTCCAGATAGAGTAGTTACTCACCTGTAACAGGTGTTCTCCAGGAGCAGCAGGAATCAGTCCTCACATATGGGTGACATCGACGTCGATGGAGCCCTTGCGGAGCATTTCCCCAGCTTTCTATGAAAGCCTTTGGGAATGCAGGCACGCATGCGCGCGGTTCCCTTCCCGCCTACCGGTGCCATCTTGCTCAGTCAAATGACATAGCTAAAAACAGCACACAAAAATGTAAAAATAAACTATGTACAACTGCAACTCCCAGGGGAGGAGGGTGGGTTGTGAGGACTGATTCCTGCTGCTCCTGGAGAACACCTGTTACAGGTGAGTAACTATTCTTTCTCCAGGACCAAGCAGGAAGTCAGACTGATGAGCCAGCGTTGGAGAGAAAGTCTTGAGGGCTAACCGAATAGCCCCGAGTTCCAGTAGATTGATTTGCTGTGCGGCCTCCCAGGGAGACCACAGGCCCTGGGTGCACTTGCCTAGACAATGAGCCCCCCAGCCCTGCAGGGAGGCATCCGTGGTCAGCACCACTGTGAAAGCAGGAATCTGAAAAGGCACCCCTTGCAGTAGATTGGGTGGGTGCAGCCACCAGCGGAGGGAGTTCAGAAATTGTCTGGACACCCTTATCCTGTCTCTGAGGCGGCCTGTGGCCTGTGACCACTGAGTCCGAAGGCACCACTGTGCAGGCCTCATATGGAGCCTGATGTAACTAATTGAATCTTCGTTCAAATCAAACAGCTTACGCAAAAATTATGGAATCGTGAAGTAATTATTTTTCTTTGATAAACACACAACATAACAGTGGGTAAAAGGTCTCAGACTCACAGCGGCGTTGAACCTTAACAGCTCGTTTTGGTTTAATACGCCTATTAGCATCAATGACCTTTATTAAAAACAGTGCCACTGTATGTAAAGTAAAGTCCCCCCAGGAAAAGTTAGCTAAGCTTGCATCTCTCCAACGATGTGATAACACAAACAAATTAACAAAACAAACAAGTGACATTTTGCCGCCTTCCAGCTGGGGACTACTCCAGATCTCTGATCTCAACGCTCTCCCTGGGCACCACTGAGGCGTTTCACTGCCACTGTTTCTTCAGGAGATCATTCCTTTCTACCAAATCTGTGTGTTAAATAAAAATACAATATAATAAGCAACAATTTCTACTCCCCAACATCTACATTATTCTAAAAACCACAAAAAACTTCCTCCACTTACAAAGATTGATGCTGCCCACGTCTTAAAAGACTTGCAAAAATAGTCAAAATTGGAGCGGAATCCAAACAGAGTGTTCCTGAGTCCCAATAGATGCCGCACATGCGGGCTACTGATGTCAAACCGCCCTTTAAAACTCCCACTCATCCTTTCCTTAATTAATTACAACTGTGTACGGCCGAACCATCCCTCTCGCTTTACCAGAATTAAGCTCCTCCCAAACCAACGGGAAAACGTGTCACAAAATAACATTACAAACAGACAGAAAATGCCGTAGTCATCCTAAAAACTATTTTACGGTAGCATTTAATGATCATACGGCTGGCCTCCCTCATATGCACACCATCCAATCAATAGTGGTGTTCAGACCCCCCGGAACGACGGATCCTAAGCGATGGATCCATCTTTGTTCTCTCAAAAGCAGGGTTTTATCCAAAGTGCGCCCTGCTATGCCCTTCTCTATCCGATCTATAACAAAGCACCTAAGTTGTTCAAAAACATGTCCAGCCGCTAGACAATGTGCTACTAATGGTGCCTCTAATTTGCGACACTTTAATCTACTCTTGTGCTCACGTATTCGTACTCGTAAGGCACGTAATGTTTTACCCACATATAAGAGGAAGTTTTTCGTGGTTTTTAGAATAATGTAGATGTTGGGGAGTAGAAATTGTTGCTTATTATACTGTATTTTTATCTAACACACAGATTTGGTAGAAAGGAATGATCTCCTGAAGAAACTGTGGCAGTGAAACGCCACAGTGGTGCCCAGGGAGAGCGTTGAGATCAGAGATCTGGAGTAGTCCCCAGCTGGAAGGCGGCTAAGTGTCACTTGTTTATTTTGTTAATTTGTTTGTGTTATCACATCGTTGGAGAGATGCAAGCTTAGCTAACTTTTCCTGGGGGGACTTTACTTTACATACAGTGGCACTGTTTTTAATAAAGGTCATAGGCGTATTAAACCGAAACGAGCTGTTAAGGTTCAACACCGCTGTGAGTCTGAGACCTTTTACCCACTGTTATGTTGTGTGTTTATCAAAGAAAAAGAATTACTTCACGATTCCATAATTTTTGCGTAAGCTGTTTGATTTGAACGAAGATTCAATTAGTTACATCAGTAAACGTTCAGAAAGTGACCTAGAGGACGAGTGATCTCATATGGAGTCTGGCATTGGGGGTCACATGTACTGTCGAAGCCACGTGGCCAAGGAGCCTCAGGCAGAGTCTGGCGGAGACCAGTGACCTGCTGAGAAACTGGTTTGCTAAGTTTATCAGTCTTTGGGTTCTGTCCTCTGGCAAGAACGCCTTTGCCAGCAGAGAGTCCAACCTTGCCCCTATGAACTCCAAGTTCTGGGAGGGGAGCAAAGTGGACTTTGCGAAGTTTATTATAAACCCCAGGTTTTGAAGAAGATCAATAGTTCGGAGGGTGGCCTGTCGGGCCTCCTGGCACGTCTGACCCCTGATGAGCCAGTTGTCCAGATAGGGGAAGACAAAGATTTCCTGATTTCTCAGGTAGGCCGCCACCACCGCCAGGCATTTGGTAAAGACCCTGGGAGCGGAGGTGAGGCCAAAAGGCAGTACTCTGTACTGATAATGGTTTCCTCCCACAATGAACCTGAGGTACTTTCTGTGGTCTGGATGAATGAGGATGTGAGTGTACGCATCCTTTAGATCTAAGGAGCATAGCCAATCTCCCTGCTGGAGGTAGGGCAGAAGTGTTCCAAGAGTAAGCATCTTGAACTTTTCCTTCTCTAGAAATTTGTTGAGATTTCTGAGGTCTAGAATAGGCCGAAGGCCACCGGTTCTCTTGGGTACAAGGAAATACCTGGAGTAGAACCCTTGACCCTGTAGGTGGGAAGGCACAGGCTCCACTGCCCTGTCCACCAACAGACCTTGGAGCTCCTTAAGGAGAAGATCTGTGTGCAGGGGAGGCCTTGAAGGCTCTCCCGGAAAGTATGGAGGAGGGAGCTGTTGGAAGTGTAACAGATAGCCCTTGTGGACTATGCTTAGCACCCAACTGTCTCCAGTGATGAGTAGCCACTTTTGGGCAAACAGGGCGAGGCGACCTCCTGTGCAGGGTTGGGAGAGCAGGGACAGAGAGGCTATGCCTAAGAAGTCAAAAACCCCCACCCTGCTGAGTGGGAGCAGGGGCTGGAGGCTTGGGGGTCCTCTGCCTACGGGGCCCATTCCTCTGCCCCTTGGCCTGCTGACCCTGTGGGGGAGCCTGGGAGGCCTGGTACTGTGGGTACTGTTTGTAGGCAGTGCCCTTCCTCAGGTAAAAGGGCTTTTTACCCGAGCCCTTCTTTTTGTGAGAAGGGGCAGAAGTCTTTCTAGAAAGCCTTGTCCTCGTGAGGTGCTCGGTTTCGAGCTGTGCGGCCTTCTCGGTCATGGGCTTGCCAAAAAGGTTCTCACCTCGGCAAGGGACATCGACCAACTTGTCCTGAACCCATGGCTCGAGGTCCGATGACTGCAACCACGCCTGGCATCGAGCCACGAAGCCGGCGGCCGCAACATGGGCCGAAGCCTCGAAGCCATCGTAGGCAGCGCGGGACATAAACTTGAAGCATTCCCGTATCCCCGAGGACAAGGACTTGAATCTCTGCAAGGGTTCCCCAGAGAGACCAGCAGAGAACCTGGCCAGCTCCTTGGCCAGGTCCCGCAAGTACATGCCCATGTACAGCTGGTAAGACTGGACACGGCAAGCAAGCATCGAGCCCTGGAAGCATTTTCTACCAAAACCATCCAGGTTCCGGCCTCCCTGCCAGGGGGCACCGCGGAGTGCATCTTCTGACTTTTCAGTCGATGCATGGTCGATTCCACCACCATGGAATGGTGTGGTAGCTGCGCTTTCTGGAAGCCAGGGCTCTGTCGGAGTCGATAGATGGAATCGACCCGCTTGCTTAGAACCGGCGCAGAGGCCGGTGCCTCCCACATCCAGAAGAGGAGCCGTTCCAGCATCGGAGGAACTGGAACAGTAAAGGCCTCCTTCAGAGGAGAGTCATACTGTAGGGCCTCGAGCTCCTCGGCTCGAGGCTCCTCCTCGGGATCTGCAGAGATAGCCAACGCAGTGGCCATATCCCGGACGAACTCCAAGAACTGGGTATCCTCCGGAGGGGATCTACTCCGGGGCTCAGACTGCGGTGAGTCTGACGGGACGCACTGAGTCCGGAAGGTGTCGGGGGACTCCTCGTCCTCCGTCTCCTAGGCGGATTCGTCCGATGAGGATCGGGGTCCGACCACGCGGGGCCCGTGAGCACCCGCCCCGACGCCGAAGGCACCGGCATCAACGCCCTCGGTCCCGAATGGGAGGTCGAGGGAGACCGCGACCGAGGTCGACTTCGAGCCTTCATGGTCTCGAGTATTGGCTCAGTCTCCGGGGTCGACTTCGATGTCGATGTCCCGGTGGTCGGGGCAGATGCGCCAGACAGGCTGGCCATCAGCGCCCGCTGCTGTTCCCTGAAGGCAGACAATCTGCACTCCAAGGCTGTCACAGCCTGAGACCCAGCTCAGGAGACTCAGCAGCCACTCTCTGGGAGGAGAGTCCATGAGGACTACAGGGCTTACGTGTCCAGCAGACTCCAGCTCCACACGAAGTACTTTTGGCGGCTTCTCCTGTTCCACGGGCCCGGGGCAGCAGTCGGGGGTCTGAGACCTAGCTCTCGAGGAGCCAGGGACCTCCTTCGATGGCGCCCTCGTGAGCCGCTTCTTCCTCTTCCGTTCCCGGTCAGGGGACCCCCTGTCCGAGGAGCCCCGACGGTGCTCGGGATCCAATTCCCGAGATATTGAGGCCTCAGAAGAGGTCTGGGCCCGGCCAGAGGCCGAGTCGGAGAAAAGCCTTTCCTTTTGGTGCTGACGACTTCGAAGCGCCTTGGAAGACATCTTTCCACATGGTCCACAGATCTTAGGATCGTGGTCAGGACCCAGGCACCGAAGGCAGCAGTCATGTGTGTCGGTGAGAGACATCAGCTTCTTACACCAATCACACTTTTTGAAACCACTGGAAGTCATTGGGGAAAAAAGAGTCCCCGCGAGGTCAAAAGACCGGCCTTCCAAGGAAAAAGAAAAAAAGGGCGCGAACGCCAGCCACTAAGGGCAAAAACCGTAAAAATAAGATCGGGCTTGATACCGGTGTATCGAACCCGGCGGGAGGGGAACCGGCGTCGAACCGGAGAAAAAAATAGCGAAGGAATCGCGAAAAAATCCAACTATTTCCGGGAGGACTAGGACACACGTCCGACGGGCTTCACGGAAAAAGAGAGACTGAGCAAGATGGCACCTTTAGGTGGGAAGGGAACCGCGCATGCGTGCCTGCATCCCCTAAGGCTTTCATAGAAAGCTGGGGAAATGCTCCGCAAGGGCTCCATCGACGTCAATGTCACCCATATGTGAGGACTGACTTCCTGCTTGGTCCTGGAGAAAGGTGATCAGTTGGAAGCAGTGGAACATCAAGTCAATGGACTGGCCTGCCCAGTCTCCAGATCTGAATCCAATCGAGAACCTGTGGCACAAGGTGGCCTTGGAAATCAAGAGGCATTCAACATCAAAGCGTGAGCTAACTCATTGCAGCTTGGAACCGCGTTGTCACCAACGATTACCTTGTCAGATTGGTTCATTCAATGCCGACAAGATGCAGTCAGGTCATCAAGAACAAAGGGTAGCCCATCAAATACTCAGCCATCACTGACACATAAAAATGGTCTTTTTCAAGATCACATACATTAATTTGAAGGAAACCTGGCGTGCGTCCATAATATTTTAAAGCATACTTACAATAATATATCGTTGGCCAACGGTGTACATTACGCAATTTTCACAGAAAATCTATCAACAGGACAACTATGGGGAACAAACTCAGAAAATAAGGGCCAAACCAATACTAAAAGTTGTCCCTAATAGCCAAATCTATCACTTATCATGAGATACACAGAAAAAGCCACTGGGAGGGAAAAGAAATTAAGAGTGGGGGAGTGGCCTAGTGGGGAGTGGAGGAGTGGCCTAGTGGTTGGGGCAAGGTACTTCAGGCCGGAAGGTCGGGGGTTCAAATCCCACTAGAGGACAGCAACCTTGGGCCAGAAGGACTGGGGTTTCTAGTCTCACAGGTGCTCCTTGTGGTCTTGGTCAAGCCACTTAACCCTCTATAGCCCATGTTCCCTGTAAAATAGTTATCTCCAAGTTATAATGCCCTGTTCAATGTAATTTCAGTTTGTTCAATGTAAACCGCACTGATGCAGAATAGCGCGGTATATAAGAGAATGTAAATAAATAAGATATAAGGTCACGAAGTTGAATTAATGTCAAATTTACAAGTGATTCCAGACTTTTGCACACCACTGTAAAATCTCTTGCAACCTCTCTGCTGTCTTAATACATTGCATTTCTACATAAGCATATATCCAACCAACCCATGTAAGCATGCTCTCAGAATACATATATTATCTCATTTCCACCCTGAATGAAACTGATCTTGGAAGCTAAGCAGGGTCAAGCTTAGCCAGTACTTGGATAGGAGGCCACTTTGGAATATCAGGTGCTGTAGAATTACTGTGCAGAAGAAGACTTGGCAAGCTACTTCTGGTCACATATTGCCAAGAAAACCCAGAGGATGGGTCTCAAGGAGTCCAAACAGGTTTTGGAAGATATCAATCTACCCATGAAAGGATATTCTCACTCTATGCTCCAGCATTATGGAATTTACTACATAAGAACAAAAGAACATAAGATATGTCATACTGGGTCAGATCAAGGTCCATCAAGCCCAGTATCCTGTTTCCAACAGTGGCCAATCTAGGTCATATGTACCTAGCAGTATCCCCAAGAGACACAGGTTCCACAATGCTTGTATTGGGTCAAGCATTGATATCCTGGGTCCCTTTTTAAATGGTTTATGGACCTTTCCTCGAGGAACTTGTCCAAACCTTTTTTAAACCCAGCTACACTAACAGCCTTTACTACATCCTCCGGTAACAAATTCCAGAGTTTGATTACACGTTGAGTGAAAAAATATTTTCTCTTATTTGTCTAAAATAGTTTACCCTGTAGCTTCATTACATGTCCCCTAGTCTTTCTATATTCTGATAGCGTAAACAATTGATCTATGTTTACCTGTTCCACTCCATTCAATAATTTATAGACCTCTATCATATCTCCCCTCAGCCGTCTCCTTTCCAGGTTGAAGAGCCCTAACCTTTGTAGCCTCTCTTCATAGAAGTAGCCTTCCATCCCCTTTACCATTTTGGTGGCTCTTCTCTGTACCTTTTCTAATAATGCTATATCCTTTTTAAGATATGGCGACCAGAATTGCACACAATATTCAAGGTGCGGTCGTACCATGGAACGATACAGAGGCATTATAATATCCTTTGTTTTATTTTCCATTCCTTTCCTTATGATACCTAGCATTCTATTTGCTTTCTTGGCCGCTGCTGCACACTGGGTGGAGGGTTTTAACATGTTATCCACGATGATGCCTAAATCTTTTTCCTGGGTGGTGATTCCCAATGTGGAACCTTGCATCGTGTAACCATAGTGTGGGTTGTTCTTTCCTAGGTGCATAACTTTGCACTTGTCCACATTAAATTTCATCTGCCATTTGGATGCCCAGTCTTCCAATTTGTCCAGATACTCCTGCAGTTTTCTGCAATCCCCTTGGGTTTTAACAACTTTAAACAGTTTTGTGTCATCTGCAAATTTGATAACCTCACTAGCTATTGCCTTTTCCAGGTCATTTATGAATATGTCAAAAAGCAGTGGACCCAGTACAGATCCCTGGGGTACTCTACTATTCACCTTTTTCCATTGGGAAAATTGGCCATTTAGCCCTACCCTCTGCTTTCTATCTTTTAACCGGTTCCCAATCCACAATAGTACACTGCCTCCTATCCCATGACTTTTTAGTTTTGCCAAAAGTCTCTGATGAGGGACCTTGTCAAAGGCTTTCTGAAAGTCCAGATACACTATATCAACCGACTCACCTTTGTCTACCTGTTTATTCACACCTTCAAAAAAACATAACAGATTAATAAGACAAGATCTTCCTTGTCTAAAGCCATGTTGGCTGTCTTCCATTAGGCCATGACTATCTACATGCTGAGTAATTTTGATCTTTATGAGGGTTTCTACCATTTTTTCCCGGTACTGACATCAGGCTCACCGGTCTGTAGTTTCCCGATCAGCCCTGGAACCCTTTTTAAAAATTGGTGTTACATTGGCGATCCTCCAATCTTCAGGTATTACAGATGATTTTAATGAAAGCTCACAGATTACTAATAGCAGGTTTACAATCTCATATTTCAGTTCTTTCAGCACTCTTGGATGTATACCATCCGGTCCAGGTGATTTGCTACTATTCAGTTTATCGAATAGCTGTAATACATCTTCCCGGTGTTGTAGCAATATTTCTCTCAATTCCTCTGAAGTATCACCTTTAAGTACTACTTCAGTCTTGGGTAACATCCCTACATCTTCCTCAGTAAAGACCGAAGCAAAGAATTCATTCAGTCTCTCCGCTGTAGCCTTGGCTCCTCTTACTGCCCCTTTTACCCCTCTATCATCTAACGGTCCAGTTGACTCTCTCACAAGCTTTTTGCTACGAATGTACTTGAAAAAGTCTTTATTTCGCATTTTTGCTTCCATAGCAAGTTTCTTCTCAAATTCTCGCTTTGCCTGCCTTATCAATGCTTTGCATTTAACTTGCCAGTGCTTGTGTTGTTTCCAGTTTTCGTCGTTTGGCTCTTTTTTCCATTTCCTGAAAGATGCTTTTTTTTTTGGCAGCAATAGCCTCTCTGACCTCACCTTTAAACCATGCTGGCAGTTTTTTGGACTTTCTTCCACTTTTCTTAATGAGTGGAATACAGCTGGTCTGGGCTTCCAGGATAGTATTTTTAAACAACACCCAAGCTTGATGTAAGTCTTTAACCTTTGCAACCACTCCTTTTAGTTTTTTCTTAACTATTTTCCTCATTTTATCATAGTCTCCCTTTTGAAAGTTAAAAGGTAGTACTATAGATTTCCTTACTGTCCCTCCTCCACTAATTAAATCAAATGCCATCATGCTATGATCAATATTGCCAAGTGGCCCCAACACCCTTATCTCCTGCACCAGATCTGGTGTTCCACTAAGGACTAGGTCCAATATGGCTTCCCCTCCAGTCAGTTCATGAACCAGCTGCTCCAAGAAGCAGTCATTTATTTCATCTAGGGACTTTATCTCCCTAGCATGTCCTGCCGTGACACTGACCCAGTCGATACCGGGGTAATTGAAATCACCCATTATTATTACTGTGCTGTGACTTTTGTTAGCTTCCTTGATTTCGTTCAACATTTCATCATCCATTTGTTCATTCTGGCCAGGCGGTCGATAGTACACCCCCACTGCCATCACCTTCCCATAGGGATTCTACAGCAAATTTTGTTTCCTGCAAAACTTTAATCCTTTCTGACTCAATGCCTCTATAACAGAGCGCAACCCCTCCAGCAATATGATCAGTTCTATCATTACGATATAGTTTGTACCCAGGTATCACAGTGTCCCACTGGTTATCCTCCTTCCACCATGTCTCTGAGATTCCAATCATATCTAACCTCTCATTTAGTGCTATATATTCTAACTCTCCCATCTTATTGTTTAGACTTCTAGCATTTGCATACAAGCATTTTAGAGACTGTATTTTATTAATATTAATCTGGCTATTGGTAGGCATGAGTAATTTGGAATCTTTACGCTCTGTCTGCACCATACTCAAGGGCATTTGGGCTACTTTACTCTTTTTTGGAACCTCTCTGCTTTTGGTAGTATCCTTCAAGGATACCTTCTTCCGAACCATGCGCTCTTGGGCGACTGTCAGCTTTCCCCCATTTTCTAGTTTAAAAGCTTCTCTATCTCCTTTTTAAAGGTTAAATGCCAGCAGTCTGATTCCATCCTGTTTAAGGTGAAGCGCATCCCTTCAGAAGAGCCCCTCCTTCACCCAGAATGTTCCCCGGTTCCTAACAAATCCAAAACCTTCATCCTTGCACCATCGTCTCATTCACGCATTGAGACTCCAGAGCTCTGCCTATTTTTTGGGTCCTGCACGTGGAACACGGAGCATTTCAGAGAATGCTACCCTGGAAGTTCTGGATTTCAACTTCCTACCTAAAAGCTTAAATTTAGCCTCCAGAACCTCCCTACCACATTTTCCTATGTCATTGGTACCGACATGTACCAAGACAGCAGACTCCTCCCCAGCACTAAGACCTTATCTAGGCGATGCGTGAGGTCCGCTACCTTTGCACCAGGCAGGCATGTTACCAGGCAATCCTCACATCCACAAGCCACCCAGCTATCTACATGCCTTATGATTGAATCACCAACTATAACAGCTGTCCTAACCCTTCCCTCATGGGCACATGGCCCTGGATAAACGTCCTCAGTGCGAGAGGGTTTTACATCACCTGGAGGATAGGTCCTAGTTACAGGATCACATCCTGCCGCACCAGTGTGATGCTCTCCTGTCACGTGACCTCTCTCCTCCTCCATGACAACAGGGATGCTGCCAGACTGGAGGTGGAACTTCAGAACTATATCCCTGTAGGTCTTGTCCATGTACCTCTCTGTCTTTCTTATGCCTTCCAGGTCTGCTAATCTAGCCTCTAGAGAACAGACTTGTTCCCTGAGAGCAAAGAGCTGCTTGCACTTAGTGCATACGTAAGACCTCTCACCAACTGGGTGAAAATCATACATGTGACACTCAATGCAAAAGACTGGAAAGCCCAATCTCGCTGCTGGACTATTGTCTGCATCTTAGTTTAAAGCTAAATGCCGTGCACGCTATAAGTGATATAAAACTGAAAACATTATTATTTCAAGAACATTATGGAATATAAAATAATAGACATTTCAGTTTATGTACATGTAATATCTGTTGTAATATTTAATTGAATTAAAGTTTGTGATTGTAACTGTTATACATTATTTATGACTGGCTTGGAACCAAAGTGATAAAGCAGGATATAATGCCATCAGAATGGACAACAAATTTGTTCAAAGGTTTTGCTTCCTGAAAATGTTTGGGTGAATATGATAGACAGTTCAAGCTGAAAACAAATATAATTTCAGATTGATTGTATCACATAGGAATTTGGAGAAACATGAAATTAAATTTTGATTAAATTTAGCATGTTTAATCACACAATGATGCTGACATATTGCATTAGTTCACCTGAGTTAAAAATGTTTTGCTCCTGATTTTCAATTGTACTCAGCATCTGATGCTTCTCATCTCAGTGTCCAACAATAGTCGACCAGCAGTGATGGGTTCCAATTGCCCTGCTACCACTTTTCCATCATCACAATGTCCTGGTGAAACCTTTTACCATTTTCATCGCTGACTGCACCAAGATCAGCAGGGAAGAAGTCCAAGCGTGAAAGCAGAAGATGAATCTTTAGCGACATATTGCAACTCATGGTTTTGTATGCTTGAAGCAGGTTGCCAACCAGCTGGATGTAGTTTGGTGCCCTGTAATTGCCAAGAAAATTCTCAACAACATCCCTGAATGCCTTCCATGTGATTTTCTCAGGCCCCACTAGCAGATCTTCGAACCACTTGTCATGGATGGCGTGTTTGACTTGTGGCCCCACAAAAATGCCTTCCTGAATCTTGGCATCAGTTATTCTTGGAAACATTGGTCTCAGATATCAAAATTCTTCGCCTTCCTTGTTCATCACTTTCACAAAGTCTTTAATCAGTCCAAGTTTTATATGAAGAGGAGGCAAAAATATCTTTCTTGTGTTGAGAAGTGGTTCATGTGCCACATTTTTCTGTCCTGGAACCAAATGCTTATGGAGCAACCAGTTCTTTTTAATGTAATGAGATTCTCTAGCATGGGAGCCCCATTCACAAATGAAACAGTACTTGGTATATCCAAGCTGCATTCCTAGTAGCAGGGCCACTACTTTTAGATCACTACAGATGTTCCAGTTGTAGTTGTTGTACTATACAGTATATGTTTCAATAACAGTTCCATGTTTTCGTAGGTTTCTTTCATGTGCGCTGCATAGGCAATAGGTATTGAAGGGTGGACATTGCCATTGTGTAACAAGACAGCTTAAAGGCTTAACAGTGATGAATTGATTAAAAAAGCACCATTGTTGTGGGTCTGGGTCATGCCCAAAGCCGTGAACAACCCATCAATGTCAGTGCAGAAACAGAGTTTTCATATCTTCTTGGCGGATCCGAAAGACAGAAACTTTTGTACCTAGCGATAACAGACCCCATCCTTACAATCTTGAACCAAGTAGTTCAGCTTTTGTTTTTGACAAACCTAATTCCCTCACCAGGTCATTCAATTCTGACTGTGTTATCAGAGGAGGCACACCGGACATAAATGGTTCAACATTTGTATCCATGTCATTTTCCACATCTGGCCCATGTATCATGGCATCTTCGTCTGCCTCATCTAGGCTCTATGTCTCTGGTGGCTTCGGTACTACTACTACTGAGCATTTATAAAGCACTACCAGACGCACGCAGCACTGTACAGAAAAAAGACAAAAATAGACAGTCCCTGCCCAAAAGAGCTTACAATCTAAAAAGACAAAACAAAGAAGGCGAAGGACAAGGAAAGAACAAAAGCAAAGGAAGGATAACAGGAGAAACAAGACAAGGGAACAAGGTGAGAACAAGGGAAAAAAGGAACAGGTGAAAACAAGACAAGGGAAGAGGAGGAGAATGGGTAAGTCACGAACCAAAGGCAGAAGCGAAGAGGTGAGCTTTCAACCTGGATTTGAAAAGGGTCAGAGAAGAAGCCTGACGTATTGACAGAGGAAGTCTATTCCAGGCGTAGGATGCTGAAAGGTGAAAAGAGTGAAGCCTGGAGTTAGCAACAGAGGAGAAAGGCATAGCAAGAAGCAGTTGGCTAGAAGAGCGGAGTTCACGAGGGGGGATATAAGGAGAAATGAGAGAAGAAAGATAAAGAGGAGCTGCAGAATGAATGCATTTATAGGTCAGTAGGAGAAGTTTGAACTGGATGCGGAAACTGATAGGGAGCCAATGAAGAGACCTGAGGAGAGGAGTGATATGGGCAAAACGAGGTTGGCTGAAGATCAAACGAGCAGCAGAATGCTGAATAGACTGAAGGGGTGAAAGATGACTCAGTGGAAGACCAGCAAGGAGCAGGTTACAGTAATCAAGGTGAGAGGTGATAAGTGAATGGATGAGTGTTTTAGTAGTATGTTCCGAAAGAAACTGTACTGCCATACTTCATAATATCTTTGTTAGTGATATAGCGGAAGGGCTGTCGGGTAAGGTTTGCCTCTTTGCAGATGATACCAAAATCTGCAGTAGAGTAGACACCCAGGAAGGTGTAGATAACATGAGGAGGGATCTAGCTAAGCTTGTAGAATGGTCTAGAATTTGGCAGCTGGGATTTAATGTTAAAAAATGTAAGGTCATCCATTTGGGCTGCAGCAATCCAAGGGAGCAATATAGTATAGGGGGTGAAGTACTTTTGTCCACCAAAGAAGAGCGGGACCTAGACATGGTTGTGTCTGATGATCTTAAAGTAGCTAAATAGGTAGAAAAGGCGACGGCAAAAGCTAAAAGGATGCTTGGGTGCATACGGAGAGGAATGGCTAGCAGAAAAGAGGAGGTGATAATGCCTCTGTATAAGTCTTTGGTGCGACCTCATTTGGAGTATAGTGTGCAATTCTGGAGACCGCACCTTCAAAAGGATGTGAACAGGATGGAGTCGGTGCAGAGGGTGGCTACTAAAATGATTAGTGGTCTTCATTATAAAGCATATGAGGACAGACTGAAGGATCTTAATATGTACACCTTAGAGGAAAGGCGGGATAGAGGTGATATGATTGAGATGTTTAAATACCTCCGTGGCATAAATATTCAGGGAGAGTCTCTTTCAATTGAAATCAAGTTCTGCTATGAGGGGACATGGATGGGATGAGGGTGAAGGGAGATAGATTCAGGAGTGATATGCGGAAATATTTCTTTACGGAAAGAGTAGTGGATCCGTGGAATAGTCTCCCAGTGGAGGTGGTAGAGATGAGGACAGTAACTGAATTCAAAAAAGCATGGGACAAACACAGAGGATCTCTAAAGGTAAAAAGGGGGCTGTTGTTGATATGGAAGGACAGACTAGATAGGCCATGTGGTCTTTTTCTGTCATCTTATTTCTATGTTTCTACTCTCATCCTGCAGCACTGGTCTCATGGCTGAAGGCAGACTGGGGTATTCAATAGATTTCTTATTTTTAGCAGAGAAGACGGATACATTGGTCAGACAGTCCGCCACATGATCCTTCTGTTCTCTCCATATCATCGGGACTCAAACAGCATTGACTTCCGAGGACTTCTAAGCCAAGCTCTGAGATGAACAGCACATGTTGCACAGCAAATGTGAGGAGCCCAGGATTTGTCTTGATCGCCAACTTTACAACTGAAGTACAGCTAATATGCTTTTTTAATAAGTGCAGTCATGCTGTGTATTTGAGGCTTAAGCATATACTCGCCACAAATGTAAAGCACAGTTACTTACCTGTAACAGGTGATCTCTGGGAACAGCAGGAATAAGTCTTCACATATGCAAATGAGTCTTCACATATGGGTACGTCGGTACCGACGGAGCCTGTGCGGGAACGCTCCCCAGCTTCCCAAAAAGGAAAGCTTTTGGGAGCATCCCACAGCGCCTGCGCGCTGCCTTCCCGCCTTTCCTAACCGCCTCTCCCTAGTTCGAGTTTTAAAGCTGAGACAAAGAGAGAGAGAAAAGGAAAAAAAAATAGACAGAGAGATACAACTCCTAGGGGAGGTGGGTGGGTTGTGAAGACTTATTCCTGCTGTTCCCAGAGATCACCTGTTACAGGTAAGTAACTGTGCTATCTTCAAGAACAGGCAGGAATGAGTCTTCACATATGGGGACTCCCTAGCTAGAGATGCCTGGGAGATCCCCAAGGTTATGAGACCCTGTGAAGGGCTCTATCTCCTCCTATGGATCTCAGGCATCCATTCAGGGAAGGAGGGCAGGAATTGATTAAGCATGGAACAGGTGTTTGAGAACAGCCTGACCAAACAAGGCATCCCGGCGGGAGTCCTTGTCCAAACAGTGAAGGTATGAACCGAGGCCCAGGTGGCCGCTCGACAGATCTGGTCGATGGACACAGAATTTAGATGAGCCATAGAGGTGGCCATGGCCCTCACATTATGAGCTGTGACATGGCCTTCCAGAGAAAGGTTCTTACTCTGGTAGGCGAAAGAAATACACTGAGCAATCCAATTGGACAGTGTCCTCTTAGAGACTGGAAGTCCCAAATGAGAGGGATCAAAGGCAACAAAGAGTTGAGAAGACTTTCTATGTTGCTGTGTCCTTTGTAAGTAAAAGGCAAGAGCTCTCTTACAATCCAGGGTATGAAGATTCCTCTCTGCACTTGATGCATGAGGACCTGGAAAAAAGACAGGTAAATATACCTCTTGATTAAGATGAAAAGGTGAAACCACTTTAGGCATAAAGTGTGGATTGGTCCTAAGGACTACCTTATCATGATGGAACCTTGTATAAGGTGGATTAGCCACTAAGGCCTGCAGTTCACTGATGCGGTGAGCTGAGGTGATTGCAATGAGGAAAATAACCTTCCAGGAAAGAAATTTCAAGGAGGTGGTGGCTAAGGGTTCAAAAGGTGGCGGAGGAGGCCTAATGGGAGGTTTAGTTAAAGTTAGGCCTCTCATGAATCTTGCAATAAGAGGATGAGAGGAAATAGGCTGTCCATTAATAGGCTCAAATGGACCCTTACTGAATTCGTCTTAAGGCCTGCATTGGAGAGATGCAGGAGATATTCCAATAGAGAATTCAAAGGTAGTGCTAGAGGGTCAAGACTCTTCTCAGCACACCAAATGGAAAACCTTTTCCATTTAAAAGCATAGGAACGTCTAGTAGAAGGTTTTCTGGAAGCATGGAGGATATCCTTCACCTGCTGAGAAAGATTCCAATCTTGAAGGTCTAGGCCTTCAGCAACCAAGCTCTGAGGTGAAGGGACTTGGGGTTTGGGTGCCACAAAGTCCCCTCCTCCTGGGACAGAAGGTCTGGAGCAGCTCCCAAGTCTAGGGAGGGAGCTTGAGAGAGATGCAGAAGTAGAGGGTACCACACTTGGCGTGGCCAGCATGGAGCTATGAGGATCATGGATCCTTGATCCCTCTGGAGCTTGAACAGAGTCTTGGGAATTAAAGGAATGGGTGGAAAGGCATACAGGAAGTCTTGACCCCAGTGAAGGAGGAAGGCATCCTTGGCCTGAACTCCCTGACACCGAATTCTGGAACAGAACCGGGGAAGTTTGGCATTCCACGGACTTGCAAAGAGGTCTATGTCCGGGGTTCCCCACTCTTGAAAGATTCTGAGTACTTGGTCCATGTGTAGGGACCATTCGTGTGGAAGCAGAACTCGACTGCGTCTGTCTGCCCAAGAGTTTTGGATTCCTGGGAGGTATACGGCCAGGAGATGGATTTGATGCTCTCTGGCGAAGGCCCACAATCTTAAAGCTTCGTTGCAAAGCGACAGAGAGCCAGTTCCTCCTTGCTTGTTTATGTAAAACATGGCTACCTGATTGTCCGTATGAATGAGGACTGTCTTGTAGCTGAGCAGGGTATGGAAGACCTTGAGAGCTAGAAAAACTGCTCGGAGCTCCAAGTGGTTGATATGTAGAGAGGTCTCCTGTGGAGACCAAGTGCCCTGAGTGGAGAGGTCTTGTAGATGAGCTCCCCAACCTGTTTGGGAGGCATCTGTTGTGAGGGTTGTTTTGGGTGGACATCCACCACTGGAGAGACCAAAAGAGGCGTTTGGAGGTTGCTATTTGGTCTGAGAGAGCTCCTGATACTTGAGTCCACTGGGTGGACAAAGTCCATTGAGCTGCTCTCATGTGAAGGCGAGCATAGGGGACCACATGCACTGTGGATGCCATGTGGCCTAGCAGTTGTAGCATCTCCCGGGCAGTTAAATGACTCTGACTGAATCTGGGAGGCTAACTGCACTAGGCGTAGGCAACGGGCCTGAGGAAGATAGGCCCTTGCAGTGGTAGTATCCAGCCAGGCCCCTATGAACTCTAGGGAATGAGTAGGGGTGAGCTGGGACTTTGGGAGGTTTACCACAAGTCCCAGATACTGCAGAAGGTGCCTTGTGCAGTCCAGGGAAGTCTGGGCCTCTGACTGAGATGGAGCTCGGATGAGCCAGTCGTCCAGGTATGGGATTACAAATGTTCCCAGAGTGCGTAGAAATGCAGCTACTACTGCCATGCATTTGGTGAACACTCTTGGAGCAGAGGCCAGACCGAAAGGAAGCACCCTGTATTGGTAATGCTTTCCTTGGAAAAGAAAACGGAGGAACCTTCTGTGAGATGGATGGATGAGGACATTTGTGTACGCATCCTTGAGATCTAGAGAACAAAGCCAATCCTGACTCTGAAGGTATGGAAGGAGAGTGCCCAGAGAAAGCATCTTGAATTTCTCCTTGCATAGAAATTTGTTCAATTCTCTGAGATCTAATATGGGTCTGTAGCCCCCTGTTTTCTTTGGGATCAGAAAGTAGGGGGAGTAAAACCCTAACCCTTGTTGAAGAAGAGGTACTTCTTCTATTGCCCCTTGGGCAAGAAGGGCAGCCACCTCCTGACCTAGAAGGTCGAGGAGAGATGTTGGAGAATTGAAATGTCTCACCATGGTGTGAGGAGGAAGGTTTGAGAAATGAAGCTTGTAGCCCTCCCTTATGATGGAGAGGGTCCACTGCTCTGCTGTAATTTGCTCCCATCTGGGAGCAAAATGAGCTAACCTTCCTGGAATGGTGAGAGGCTCTGGCTGTTTCAGAGCCAGAAAGGCTAAGTTCTCTAGCATCAAGTCAAAAACCCTGAGGAGGCTGGGTCTGCTGAGTTGCAGCAGCCCCTGTAGGCTTAGGCCTGGCCTGTTTAGGTTGCTGACGCTTAGAAGCAAAACGACCTGTAGATGGATTTCCCAAGCCATCCTGGACCCAAGATTCCAGATCAGAAGCTTGGAGCCAAGCAATTCTGCGTGCAGCTATGGCAATGGCCGAAGCCCTGCTGGCACCCTCAAAGGAGTCAAAAGCTGCACGGTTGGAAAACTTTGAAATATCTTGAGTATGCTTAATCCAAATAAGAAATTCTTCCCTTTTATCCTCTGGAAGAAAAGGGAGGAAAGTGTGCAGCTTATCTGCAACTTCTTTCAGAAACATACCCATATAAAGACTATAGGAGTTGATTCTGGCAATGAGCATACTGGCTTGGAAGATTTTTCTACCAAAAGCATCCAAGGTCCTGCATTCTCTTCCTGGAGGAGCAGAGGAGTGTCTTTTTGCACTCTTTATCCTTTTCATAGCTGACTCCACCACAATAGAATGGTGAGGAAGCTGTGTTTTATGAAACCCAGGACAAGGAGGGACACGGTACATAGTGTCCAATCTACGAGAATGAGGAGAAATAGTGAGAGGAGTCTCCCATAAGTCAATCATGTGATCATAAAGAATCTCATGAATTGGCAAGGTGACTGCCTCCTTAGGAGCCTTAGAATAACCTAAAATATCCAATTTTTTTAGCTCTAGGCTCTGATTCAGAGGTTACTGAAATAGAAAGTCCTTTAGCCACTTCTCTTATGAAGTCTTGAAAGGACAAGTCCTCTGGAGGAGACATTCTTCTTTTTGGAGAAGAAGGCTCTTCAGGAAGAGCTATAGATACTTCAGCAGACTCCTCCGATGCATCAGAGTCTTCGGAGGAATTAAAGTATCGACTGTCAGGGTGCTCTCCCAAAGCTCGGTACGCGTATCGAGCGGTATCGACATCGGGTGTCATCGGGACCGGTTTGGTACCGATGGGCATCCCTGGACAGAGAACCGCTGCAGTCGGCATCCTGGTCGATGTCGATGCAGCCGGTACCGGAGCCGATACCGACAGCGGAGTTTGTTGTGGTATCAGCGGCGTCGCAGCTTGAATGAAGGCCGTGATAGCCTGCTGCATGGATAGAACATTCTGATCCATCGACGCCATGAATGCCTGGAATTCGGTACCGGAAGGTTGCGCCGGTACCCCAGAGCATTCTAACAGGTGATCGGTCGAGACCGTGCCATCGATGTCAACCTGTAACCCCATAGGAGGAGCTTTGGAAGCCGGAGCTTCCCGCCGGGGTTGTTTTGCCGGTGCGGAATCCTCGAGGGCAAGCCCGGAGGCATCTCGATGCTTGGAAGGAGATCTACCCTTCGAGGACCGGCTGGATTTATGTTTGGTTACCTGAGATCCATGGGAGGAAGTAGAGGCTCTGGAAGACGTCGATGCCACTGAAGTTGCATCAGAGGGAAACAGCACATGGAGCTTAGCTGCTCGGTTCTGTAAACCTCGTTTAGACATCAAGGAGCAGGACGGACAATCCAAAATGGAGTGGTCAGGACCCAAACATTTAAGACACCATTCATGGGTGTTGGTGACAGAAATAGTACCGCTGCACTTAGTGCATTTTTTAAACCCGGAGGCTGGTTTTTCCATGAGGAAAATTTCTCGTGAGGCCTAAGGCCCAAAGAGGAAAAACACACTAAGTGAGGGAAAAATATGTTTTGTTTTGTTTTTTTTTTATAAGAAAAGAAAGAAAGACCGGCGGTACCGGTCCGACGTCGGGGAAGGGAGACGCGCGACCAAAGAAATAAAATAAAACAAAGAACTTCTTCAGCGGTGACAGGAACACGACCTGCTGGCTCTGCGGAAAAGAAGAACTGGGGAGAGGTGGTTAGGAAAGGCGGGAAGGCAGCGCGCAGGCGCTGTGGGATGCTCCCAAAAGCTTTCCTTTTTGGGAAGCTGGGGAGCGTTCCCGCGCAGGCTCCGTCGGTACCGACGTACCCATATGTGAAGACTCATTTGCATATATGAAGACTCATTCCTGCTTGTTCCTGGAGATCAGAATGTATCGCAGCTGTTGTGACATTGATGAGACATTTCTGCTGTAACGAATCATCGTTTAGACAAGAAGCTTACATATAAATGCTATTGTTAAGTACACAAACTGATATCAACATCATCAATAGCATCTAAGTATGAAAGCTGCTTTTATAGCCTATACTGCCAGCATCCATCCTGACTAAGCATGCCCACGCATTCCTGAGCAGTAGCATATCCATTGCACATTGTGAGACTGCACCAAGTGCATGCCTGAACTAAACAGCTTACTTTCTATTCAACATATGAGTAGATTTAAAATATGTGAGGAAATCACAAAAATAGGCAATTACAATAAAATGGCGCGTGATAGGAAAATTTGAAGGTGATTTTTGTGATCAGCAACCCAAAATCCATAAGATACACCCAAAAGGGTTCAGGAAGCAAAATCTTTGTTGTCCAGTGGTGCATCCAGATTTGACCACGTCACATCTATCCTGAAGAACCTCCATTGGTTACCAATATCACTTAGGTCAAAATACAAAGTCATCATCACTATTTTCAAGATACTACAAAATCAGTCAGCCACCTGCCTGAAGACCCTAATAAATAAAGCTCCTGAATTTAGATCAAGGTGTATCAACCAGAACCTGCTTTCCATTCCACCACTCAAGACAAAGTGTAACCCGCAACAAAGCCTTCACACCTTCAATCTGGAACTTTCTTCCCGAACCCATAAGATCAGCCCAAACAGTACAAGATCTTCGAAAGAGACTCAAAACACACCTCTTTACCAAATACTTTGGAGCTAACACAAAGCACAGTTACTTACCTGTAACAGGTGATCTCTGGGAACAGCAGGAATTAGTCCTCACATATGGGTACGTCGGTACCGACGGAGCCTGCGCGGGAAAGCTCCCCAACTTCCCAGAAGGAAGCTTTTGGGGCCTCCCACTGCACATGCGCGCTGCCTTCCCGCCTTCCTGACCAGCTCTCTTCAGTTCGAGTTTATAGCTGAGACAATAGAGAGAGGAAAGGAAGATAGATAGAAGATACAACTCCTAGGGGAGGTGGGTGGGTTGTGAGGACTAATTCCTGCTGTTCCCAGAGATCACCTGTTACAGGTAAGTAACTGTGCTATCTCCAGGAACAAGCAGGAAAAAGTCCTCACATATGGGGACTCCCTAGCTAAGATGCCTGGGAGATCCCCTTCCAAGGGTTCGCCATCTTCGTATGGATCTCAGGCATCCAGCCTGGAAAGGTGGGCAGGAGTTGTTCAAGTATGGAACAGGTGTTTGAGGACAGCCTGACCAAACAAGGCATCCCGGCGGGAGTCCTTGTCCAAGCAGTAATGGGCTGTGAAGGTATGAACCGAGGCCCATGTGGCGGCTCGACAGATCTGATCTATGGAGACAGAGTGAAGATGAGCCATAGAAGTGGCCATGGCTCTCACATTGTGAGCTGTGACATGGCCTTCCAGAGAAATATTTCTGCTCTGGTAAGCAAAGGAAATACACTGAGCAATCCAATTGGAAAGTGTACATTTGGAGACTGGAAGTCCCAAATGAGAAGGATCAAAAGCCACGAAAAGCTGGGAAGACTTTCGATGTGGCTGAGTCCTGTTGAGGTAAAAGGCAAGAGCTCTTTTACAATCTAAAGTATGAAGGTTCCTCTCTGCACTGGATGCATGAGGAGCCGGAAAAAAGACAGGTAGATATACCTCTTGATTAAGATGAAAAGGCGAGACCACTTTGGGCATAAAGTGGGGATTCGTCCTTAGGACCACCTTATCATGATGAAACCTGGTATAAGGTGGATGAGCCACTAAAGCCTGTAGTTCACTGATGCGGCGAGCCGAAGTGACTGCAATAAGGAAAAGGACCTTCCAGGAAAGAAATTTCAAGGAGGTAGAAACTAACAGTTCAAAAGGTGGCTTCATAAGCTGACCTAGAACTAGGTTCAAGTCCCATGCTACCGGAGGAGGTCGGATGGGAGGCTTAGTTAGAGTCAGGCCTCTCATGAACCTTGCAACAAGCGGATGAGAGGAGACAGGTTGTCCATTTATAGGTTTTAAGGATGCTGCAATAGCACTCAAATGGACTCTTACTGAATTCGTCTTAAGGCCTGCATTAGAAAGATGCAGGAGATAGTCTAGTAGAGAATTCAAAGGAAGTGCTAGAGGGTCAAGACCCTGTTGAGCACACCAAATGGAAAAGCGTTTCCATTTGAAAGCATAGGAACGCCTCGTGGAAGGTTTCCTAGAGGCATGAAGGATATCTTTCACTGGTTGAGAAAGATTGAAGTCATGAAGGCTTAGGCCTTCAATAACCAAGCTCTGAGGTGTAGGGACTTGGGGTTTGGGTGCCACAAAGTCCCTTCCTCCTGAGAGAGAAGGTCTGGCGCAGCTCCCAGGTCCAGGGAGGGTCCCTGAGAGAGATGCAGAAGTAGAGGGAACCACACTTGGCGTGGCCAGCGTGGAGCTATGAGGATCATCGATCCGTGATCCCTCTGGAGTTTGAACAGAGTCTTGGGAATCAAAGGAATGGGTGGAAAGGCATATAGGAATTCCTGACCCCAATGTAGGAGAAAGGCGTCGTTGGCCTGAGCTCTCTGACACGGAGTCCTGGAACAGAACCGGGGAAGTTTGGCATTCCACGGACTTGCAAAGAGGTCTATGTCCGGGGTTCCTCATTCCTGAAAGATTCTGCTTATCTGGTCCATATGTAGGGACCATTCGTGTGGAAGCAGAACTCGACTGAGTCTGTCTGCCCAAGAGTTTTGAACCCCTGGAAGATACACTGCCAGAAGATGAATTTGATGCTCTCTGGCGAAGGCCCATAATCTGAGAGCTTCGTTGCAAAGCGACAGAGAGCCTGTTCCTCCTTGTTTGTTTACGTAGAACATGGCCACCTGATTGTCTGTCTGAACTAGGACGGTCAGGTTGACCAGGAGGGTATGGAAGACTTTGAGGGCAAAGAAGATTGCTCGCAGTTCCAGGAGGTTGATGTGAAGGGTGGTCTCCTGTGGAGACCAAGTACCCTGAGTGGAGAGGGATTGTAGATGGGCTCCCCACCCTGTTTGGGAGGAATCTGTTGTGAGGGTTGCTTGGGGCAACAAAGGTTGGAAGGGGGCCCCCAACAACAGATTCTTGGTGGACATCCACCATTGGAGGGACCAAAACAGACGCTTTGAGGTGAGTATTTGGTCGGAGAGCGCTCCTGATGCTTGAGTCCACTGGGTGGCCAAGGTCCATTGAGCTGCTCTCATATGAAGACGAGCGTAGGGCACCACGTGTACCGTGGAGGCCATGTGGCCCAGAAGTCGCAGCATTTCTCTGGCTGTCAAGTGACTGCTGGACTGAGCTTGGGAGGCCAAGCACACCAGACGTTGGCCCCAGACTTGAGGTAGGTAGGCCCTTGCAGTGGTGGTGTCCAACTGGGCCCCTATGAATTCCAGAGACTGAGTAGGGGTAAGTTGAGACTTGGGAAGGTTTACCACCAGTCCCAGATACTGCAGAAGGTGCCTTGTGCGGTCCAGGGAAATCTGGGCCTCTGACTGAGATGGAGCTCGGATGAGCCAGTCGTCCAGATATGGGAATACAAAAATTCCCAGACCTCTTAGAAATGCGGCAAAAACTGCCATGCATTTGGTGAACACTCTTGGAGCAGAGGCTAGACCGAAGGGAAGTACTCTGTACTGGAAATGTTTTCCCTGAAACAGAAATCTTAGATATTTTCTGTGGGATGGGTGGATGAGTATATATGTGTGTACGCATCCTTGAGATCTAGAGAACAAAGCCAATCCTGACTCTGAAGGTATGGAAGGAGAATGCCTAGAGAAAGCATTTTGAATTTCTCCTTGTACAGAAATCTGTTCAATTCTCTCAGATCTAGGATAGGTCTGAATCCCCCTGTCTTCTTTGTTATGAGAAAATAAGGGGAGTAGAATCCTGTCCCTTGTTGAAGAAGAGGAACCTCTTCTATTGCCCCTTGGGCAAGGAGAGAAGAGACTTCCTGATCCAACAGGTTCAGGAGAAATGGGGGAGAATTGAAGTGCCTCACCATGGTATATGGAGGAAGGTTGGAAAAATGAAGTTTGTAGCCCTCTCTGATGATAGAGAGGGTCCATTGCTCTGATGTAATTTGCTCCCATCTGGGAGCAAAGTGAGCTAACCTTCCGGGAATGGTGAGGGGCTCTGGTTGTTCTAGAGCCAGAAATGTTAAGTTCTCTAGGGGCAAGTCAAAACCCGTGAGGGGGTTGAGCCTGCTGAGGAGTGGCAGACGCTGCAGGCTTTGACCTTGCCTGTTTAGGTTGCTGACGTTTAGCAGCAAAGCGAGGCTGAGAAGATTGTTGGCCAGTATTTGTGGAAAATCTGGCCTTCTTGTAGTAAGGCCTCTTGAAAGACTTTTTCTTGGCAGGAGTAGAGGTAGACTTAGAAAGTCTATCTAATGTAGCATTTTCTGCGTCCATTTGAGTGGCTTTAATTTGCCAGTCCTTACCAAATAAGTTCTCACCTGTACAGGGCAGATTCCGTAAGCCATCCAGGACCCAGGGTTCTAGGTCAGAGGCCTGGAGCCAAGCAAGTCGTCGGGCTGCAATAGCAATGCCCGAAGCTCTACCGGCACCCTCAAAGGAATCAAAAGCTGCTCTGTTGGAGAACTTAGAAACATCTAGAAGCTGTTTCACCAGAGAAATGAACTCCTCCTTTCTATCCTCAGGGATAAAGGAGGCAAAATGCCGTATCTTTAGGGCAAGTTCCCTGAGAAACATGCCCATATACAGACTGTAAGAATTAATCCTGGCTATAAGCATAGTAGCCTGGAAAATCTTCTTGCCAAAAGAGTCTAGGGTCTTACATTCTCGCCCTGGAGGGGTAGAAGAGTGCCTTTTGGTACTCTTAATCTTTTTCAGTGCAGACTTCACCACAATGGAATGGTGAGGCAACTGAGTCTTTTGAAAACCAGGGGAAGGAGGGACCCGGTACATGGTGTCCAACCTACGAGAATAAGGAGACAACGTTAGAGGAGCCTCCCATAAGTCCATCAAGTGTTCTTGAAGGATTTCATGGATAGGCAGGGTGACTGCCTCTTTAGGAACCTTAGGGTATCCTAAAATATCCAATTTCTTTGACCTAGGTTCTTTTTCAGAGGATGTGGTAATAGAAAGTCCTTTAGCTAGTTCAATAATGAAGTCTTGAAAGGACAAATCCTCTGGTGGAGACATTCTCCTCTTTGGGGAAGAGGGGTCTTCATGAAGAACTAGAGACAGCTCATCAGAGTCCTCAGAGGAGTCAAAATCCTCAGAAGAAGCAGAGTATTCTCTATTTGCTTCCAACGCACGATACGCATACCGATCGGTATCGACATCGGGCGTACTGGGTATGGGATCGGTATCGGGTGAAAACCCGGATCCGGCATGCGGAACCGATCTGCGTTTGGAAGTCGATGGTCTCGGTTCTGGTATGGGAGACGATACCGGAACCGGACCCGGTACCGCTGAACGCGGTACCGAGGGCGTCGCAGCATTAATAAAAGCCAGCATGGCCTGCTGCATGGTCTGAACAGTATTGCTCATAGATGCCACTGCTGCCTGGATGTTGGTACCGGTATGGGCCGGTACCCCAGAGCAGTCTAACAGGTGATCAGTCGAGTCCGTGCCATCGATGTCAACCTGTAACCCCATAGATGGTGCTTTGGAAGCCAGAGCTTCCCGCCGGGGTTGTTTGGCTGGGGCAGGATCCTCAGACTCAAAAGTGAGAGCCTCTCGATGCTTTGAAGGAGATTTGCTCTTTGAGGACCTGCCCGAAGAAGGTTTGGTTACCTGAGATCCATCCGGAGAGGAAGACCTGGATGACTGTGATGCTGGATTATCTGAAGCAAACAGCACATGGAATTTGTTGGCCCGGTTCTGCAACCCACGTTTAGACATCTGGGAGCAGGATGGGCAGTCCGGAATGGAGTGGTCAGGTCCCAAACACTTAAGACACCATTCATGGGTGTCTGTGACAGAAATAACAGCACTACACTTGGTACACTTCTTAAAACCAGGGGCTGGTTTCTCCATGAGGAGAATTTGTGTAGGCCTGAGGCCTAACCGAAGTCACCAAGTTGTGCAGAATAAAGATTTTTTTTTTTTTTTTTAAAGAAAAGAAAAGAGAGACCGGCGGTACCGGTTTCGGTATGGGGAAGGCAGGTACGCGGTCTAAAGAAACAAACTAAAACAATAATTTCTTCAGCGGTGACAGGAACACGACCTGCTGGCTCCGCGGAAAAAGAGAAACTGAAGAGAGCTGGTCAGGAAGGCAGGAAGGCGGGAAGGCAGCGCGCATGTGCAGTGGGAGGCCCCAAAAGCTTCCTTCTGGGAAGCTGGGGAGCTTTCCCGCGTAGGCTCCGTCGGTACTGACGTACCCATATGTGAGGACTTATTCCTGCTTGTTCCTGGAGATATGTTTAGAACAAAGGCCCTACCAATGATGTATTACTAAACAAGTTATTGCCATGTTAAACCTCCCCCCCTTTTAATTCCAAGTTACATGTACCCCACCTAAGTTCTATGTAAAACCCAATTAATTCAATATATTTCTTGTTCAATGTAAACAGCTTTGACTTATGATAAAGAGGTATATAAAACATGTTAAATAAATAAAATAAACAAAAATAATAAATATAAATTAAATATTTTCTCTCTGTGCCTTACCTTGGGCATCTTTGCTATGTACACTGCCATTCTGAGCAACATGTTGAGACACTCACTAAGCACAGTCTCTAATGACTGCTCCTGGGTTGTGTCCTCCAGATACAGGATGGGGACATTTATAATTCGGAAAGACCACTGCGAGAAAAGTCTGCCTGAGATGTTGTGTGAAATCACAAGAATCTTTGTATCCTGTAGCAGAGAGCTGAATGAGAGAAAGGCAGCTGTCAGTCAAGTACTGTGGTTGCTTGGTTATAAAGTTACAAGCTACTAGTCGCTACTGCTGATAACCTAAAATTACTTCTCAGCCTGATGAGAACTGTTTTTTCAAAAGAAGCTCTTTCTATTTAGCACTAGCACAGGAAAATCTGGTTTCTGAAACAGCTGGACAGCTTTGTTGTGTAATTATGCAATGACCTATAATGTGCAGAGTGTACTGTATCTAAGAGACATAGTATCAGTACTGGGAATATGTAAGTAGTTGGACTTGAACCAGTGCATGGGCTGTTTTATAAATATGAATAAGGTACTGCAGATGTACAATTGATCAGATCACTGAGTTTAAGCCATGGGCATAGTTTGGGGGGGGGGGCAAGGGGAGGTATTGTCCCCACAAATGAGCTGGCTCCAATTCGGTGGCAGCATCTTCCACCCCTCCCCCCCCCCCACCTGTGCTGCCACCACCGCTGATGCTTTTCCTGTATCTGCAACAATAGCAGTGGTCTCCAACTTTTAAAAAAACATACAAACCACAGGATCTCCTGCGCTTCATATCAGAGGGGACAGGACAAGACTAGGCTTTCTAGCACGAAGATGGAAAGACCCATGTTTATTTTTTTTTTATGTCAGAGGGGAATCCCGTCGTCACCACTGCAGATACAGAAAAAGCAGCAGTGGTGATGGCGGGGGAGGGGAGAGTGCAGATGAACATGAAAGAGGGCTAGGATGGCTGGAAGGGAAATGCTAGGCAGATGGACACAAAGAGAGGGGTGTGTGGAATGGCTGGAATGGAAATGCTGGGCAGATGGACACGAAGGGGATCAGAGTCCAGCAAAAAAAATCAAAGTATCGTCAGTCTTGGGTTCGACCTCAATGCTTCATGGAAATTGATGATTGATGCTGATACCGATACTCAGAAGTATCAGAACCAAGAGCAATGGTGGTCTGAGTCTGTTGGATACCGGAGACATCAACAACTTCCAATAGAGGAATTGGCCTCGGGTGCTCTGACGATACCAGTTCGAGGGCCTGCATCGAGCCTGATATACCTGGCTGTAGGCTCAGTGCCAAAGCCTGCACTCCTGAAGCTCTCGATGTTATCAATACCAAGGCTGCCAGGAGTGCTGCCAAACTCCTCTCGAGAGCCAGCATGCGCTGGTCTAGGGAGATGGCCGATGTCTGGGTTGAATCACGTACGGGGCTCTGAGTCACCATCCCAGAACATGGAACTGGTAGCTCTCTGGAGGTCGATGCCTCAGGAACACCCCAGAGCCCCACTTGTGCTGGCCGGTCTGCATCAGAAGCACCTCTAGGAGAGTTGCGATGGTTATGCTGGGACTATTCCCTGGCATCAGAATCGGTCTTTGATGTCAAAGATTTGGAAATGGCCACAGACTTTGACTTACTTCTGTGTTTGGACATTGAAGAAGCCTGAGATCCATGAGAAGTTCATGCCCTCAATGAAGTGGAGGCCACTGAAACAGAGTCCAAGGCAAACAACGATCCAAATTGTCTGGCTCTGTTCTTCGGGCTTCTCTTTTCATTTGTTAGCACAAAGGACAAGAAGCGGGTTCATATTCAGGACCCAAACATTTTAGACAGCAGTCTTGTTTATCGGTGGCCGATATGGTACTGGCACACTTGGTACATTTTTTGAAACCACTGACTGGCTTTTCTATGCCTGAAAAAGTTGCCTTCGAGATTGAAGATAAGGGTATGGAAGCCTAGAGGCCTAGTTTAGCAGGAGAATCACAGTGAAAATCAATAGTAAAGAAAAAAGAAAAATTGAAAATAAAAAAGGAAGAATTATCGAGACTGGTGTCAGATTCAACGGAAAGGCAGAAGCATGTTGTACCCTGAAGGGCCAAAAAATATGTACACTCTAGAGGAGAGAAGGGACAGGGGAGATATGATTCAGACCTTTAAATACTTAAAGAGAAATAATGAATGAACAAACCTCTTCCAAAGACGTGGAAGCTGTAAAACTAGAGGGCATAACATGAAGCTGCAAGGGGGTAAATTGAGGGGCAATGTCAGGAAATACTTGTTCACTGAAAGGGTGGTGTATGCTTGGAATGCCATCCCGATGGAAGTGGTGGGGCAAATACAGCGACAGAATTCAAAATGGCATGGGACAGACACAGTGGATCCCTAAGTTTACAGCAACAGGATAAAATCAAACTAAACTTATCTAATTTTACAACATACAGGGGTGTCCCACACGGAGCGGTGGGTTTACCCCTAAAACAAACATGAAGAGGGGTGGCCTGCACGGAGCGGCGGGTGCACCTGCTCTTGTCATCTTGCTGGGCAGACGATGGACCATGCTGGTCTTTATCTGCCGTCATTTACTATGTAACAGCAGACAATCAACAAAAACTTGGTTTTATTAGGAACAAGTCTTTTATGAATTTTATGAATTTTCTTTTATTTTCCACCGAGGTGGCCTGAGGAAAAAGAAATGGGCCTGGAAAAATGAAGTTGGATTCTATTCCCATTCTGAAGAACAGATTGACCGAATCTACTGTTGCATCAGGAGTCCTTTTCCAAACAGTAGTGCAATGTGAATCTGTGGACAGAGGTCCACATTATGAGCTTATATATCTCCTCCATAGAGGCTGACCCAAGCAGACTACCAATGCAGTCATCGCTCTGACATTGTGAATAGTGACATGACCCTTGAGAGTCAAGCAAGCCTAGGTATAAGTGAAGGAGAAGTAATTTGCTAGCCAAAAGGACAGAATATGTTTGATAGTGGTTGCCCCTGATTTGCTATGGTAAAAAAAAAAAGTTGGATGGACTTTTTATGGGCTTTAGTCTGTTCCAAATAGAAGGCCAAGGCTCTCTTGCCGTGCGTTTTCCCCTTTGTGAGCATGGGATCCTGGGAAAAATGTTGGCAAAACACTTGACTAAGTTGGAACTCTTTCACTACCTTAGGAAGAAACTCTATTGTAAAACTTGCTATAGGGTGGATCAGTTACTAGAGCCTGAAGTTCACTAACTCTGCCTGCCAATGTCACCACCACCAAAAACAAGACCTTCCAGGTCACATAGATCAGTCCACGGGTATCCAATGGCTCAGAAGGAGCCTTTATAAGCTCAGTTAAAACCACATTCAGATCCCAAGACACAGCAAGCAAGAGGCTTGATGGGAGGCTTAGAGAGAAACAAGCTCATAGAGAGCAACCAACTACAGGCTGTACAGAGATGGGTTTCCCTTCTACATGATGGTGGTATGCATCGATTGCACTGAGGTGCACCCTAACTGAGCTGGTTTTCAAACCAGATTCCAATAAATGGTGAAATTAGACCTTACCTGCTAATTTTCTTTTCTTGAGTCCCTCCAGTCCAGTCCAGAAACATAGGTTTATGCATTCCTACCAGCACAGAGATAGAGAATGACTAGTTTGATGATGTCGCTGTATAAGGGTCCTGTACAGACCTCATCTCTCCAGTATTTCTGTAACAAAGCAAACCCAAGAACAGATGAATATGAGGTATTCATGTATTCAAAACACATCAAGAATACTTACCACATACCCACTCCAATTCCAAAATGAGACTGGAAGAACAGGAAAACGTTGTTGTTGTTGTTGTTGTTGTTAAGTGCAGTCGAGTCGGTGTCAACTCATGGCGACCCTCTGGATAGTTGTCCTAAATTGTGTTTGGTCTTCAGTCAGGCGGGCTCATTGTTGACAAACTGGCACCCGTAGCTGCTGTTATTGTATCGATCCATCTCACTGCTGGCCTTCCTCTTTTGCATTGACCTTCTATCTTGCCAAGCATGATGTCTTTCTCCAATGATCTCTTTCATACTTTGGACACATCATGCGAAGAAAGACGAAGTCTTATCATCTCAGCTTATAAAGAAAGCTTAGGTTTGATCTCCTCTAGTACTGACTGGTTTGTTCGTCGGGCAGTCCACAGTATACGCAGTATTCGCCGCCAGCACCATAGTTCCAAGGTACCAATTTTCTTCCTGTCTGTCATCTTCACTATCCAACTTTCATATCCATATGATGTTATTGAAAATACCATGGCTTGAACGAGTCAAATCTTTGTATGGAGAGAGACATCTCTGTTCTTGAGAATCTTGTCTAGGTTGTTCATAGCCATTCTGCCAAGAGCAATGCGTCGTCGGATTTCTTGACTGCTGTTGCTTCTTTATTGATAGTTGATCCAATTAGGTTAAAGTTGTCCACGATTTCAATTTCTTCTCCATAAATGACAAATTTATTGATTTTGCCAGTTGTCATGATCTTTGTCTTCTTTACATTAAGGTGCAGGCCCATTTTAAGACTGTTCCTTGACCATGAGAAGCAAATGTTTCAGATCGTCTTCACTTTCAACCAGTAATGTGGTATCATCAGCATAGCGAAGGTTGTTGATGAGTCTTCCACCAATCTTCACACCTCTTTTGTCTTCATACAGTTCTGCTTCTCTGATGATTTGATCTGCATATAAATTAAACAAATAGGGGGAAAGTATGCAGCCTTTTGCTGATTTTAAACCATTCTGTTTCTTCTTGCTCCGTTCGAACTGTTGCTTCTTGATCAATGTACAGATTGTGCAAGAGAACGATCAGGTGTTCTGATATACCCATGCTTCTTAATGTGGCCCAGAGTTTTTCATGGTTTACACAGTCAAAAGCCTTGCTGTAGTTGATAAAGCGCAAATAGATATCCTTTGGGTATTCTTTAGTCTTTAAGAATCCATCTCACATTCACAATGTTGTCTCTCATTCCTCGCTCTTTCCAGAACCCTGCTTGCACTTAATTCTCCATCTTCTTTCATCACCAATGTTTCTGGATCATAGGTTACAGGTTGAAAAGGCTGTTGGTCCACTTGATCTTTATCATATAAAAACTCTGTATATTCTTTCCACCTTTTCTTGATCTTCTCAGCATCATTCAACATAGAACCTTGAGCATCTTGTAACGTTCCAATTTGAGGCTGGAATTTTTCTTTAACTCTCATAGCTTTAGGAAAGCCGATCTTGTTCTTTCTCTAATAGTTTCTGCTTCTATTTCCTTGCATGCATCATTGTAGTACTTTTCCTTGTCCTGTTTTGCTGCACATTGGAAATCTCTGTTGAGTTCTGCAATTGCATCAGCAGAGAGGTTCCAATAAAGACAAAGGTAGCCCAAATGCCATTGAGGACAGAGCTTAAAGATTCCAAATTACCCCTGCCTACCGATAACCAGATTAATATAAATAAAATACAGTTAGAATATATAGCACTAAATGAGAAGTTAGATATGATTGGTATCTCAGACACCTGGTGGAAGGAGGACAACCAGTGGGACACTGTGATACCTGGGTACAAACTATATTGTAATGAAAGAGCTGATCAAATTGGTGGAGGGGTTGCGCTCTATATTAGAGAGGGCATTGAGTCACAAAGGCTTAAAGTTTTGCAGGAAACAAAATTCGCGGAAGGCAATGGCAGTGGGGCTGTACTATCGACCACCTGGCCAGAATGAACAAATGGATGACGAAATGCTCAAAGAAATCAGGGAAACTAACAAAAGCTACAGAACAGTAATAATAATGGGTGAAGCACAGCTACTTACCTGTAACAGGTGATCTCTGGGAACAGCAGCAATAAGTCTTCACATATGGGTTTCGTCGGTACCGACGGAGCCTGCGCGGGAACGCTCCCCAGCGTCCAATCAGAAAGCCTTTGGGAGCATCCCACAGCGCCTGCGTGCTGCCTTCCCGCCTTTCCCAACTGTCTCTCCTCAGTTGAGTTTTAGAGCTGAGACAAAGAGAGAGAGAGAGAGGGAAAGGAAAGAGAGATAGAGAGAGAGACAACTCCTAGGGGAGGTGGGTGGGTTGTGAAGACTTATTCCTGCTGTTCCCAGAGATCACCTGTTACAGGTAAGTAACTGTGCTATCTCCAGGAAAGAGTAGTTACTCACCTGTAACAGGTGTTCTCCAGGAGCAGCAGGAATCAGTCCTCACATATGGGTGACGTCGGCGCCGACGGAGCCCTCGTGCGGAGCATTTCCCCAGCTTTCTTAGAAAGCCTTTGGGAATTGCAGCGCACGTGCGCGGTCCCCTTCCCGCCCAAGGGTGCCATCTTGCTCAGTCTGATGACATAGCTAAAAGACAGCAAAACAATTAGCAAAATAAATCATATGACTGCAACTCCAAGGGGAGGAGGGAGGGTTGTGAGGACTGATTCCTGCTGCTCCTGGAGAACACCTGTTACAGGTGAGTAACTACTCTTTCTCTAGGACCAAGCAGGAAGTCAGTCCTCACATATGGGACTCCCCAGCTTAAGGCTACCGGAGACCTCAAGCTGAAAAAATGAGCTCTCTCTAGCTCGGCAGTACGTAAGGAAGGAATCTTCTCTGAGAACACCCTCGACCGGTAGCCCAACACCAGGGCCGGAGGGTAGGAGTTGCCTAAACCCCAAAGAGATTATGGAGTACTGCCTGTCCGAAAGCACTGTCCCTGCGGGACTCCCTCTCAAGGCAGTAATGGGCCGCAAAAGTCTGGCTTTGAAGACCAAGTAGCAGCCCGGCAGATGTCTGCCAACGGAACAGAGCGGAGATGAGCCACTGACGCAGCCTTCGCCCTGACACGATGAGCCATGACTCGACCCTCCAACGAGAGGCTGGCTGCCCAATAAGCCCAGGCGCTACAGTCAGCAACCCAGATGGACAAAGTATGCTTGGAGACAGGTAACCCCAACTTATTGGGGTCAAAAGAAACGAAGAGCTGAACAGCCCTCCGATGCTCCCGTGTACGGTCAAGGTAGAAGGATAACGCCCTCCTACAGTCCAGGGTATGCAGGACCATCTCAGCCCGGTTGGCATGCGGCCTGGGAAAGACGTTCGGAAGAACCACCTCCTGATTGAGACTACCCTATTCCTGTAGAACCTAGTGTAAGGAGGATCAGACACTAGCGCCTGAAGTTCACTCACTCGCCTAGCAGAGGTAAGAGCTACCAGAAACAAGGTTTTCCAGGAGAGAAAACGGAGAGGGCAGGTAGCCATAGGTTCAAAGGGCGGACAAGTAATCCGCTGTAAGACCACATTCAGATCCCACTCAGGGGCTGGTGGATGCAAAGGAGGCTTAAGCAGAAGGAGGCCTCTGAGAAAACGAGCCACCAAAGGGTGGTTGGAAAGAGGCCGTCCATCCACTGGCGAGTGGTGCGCTGAGAGAGCACTGAGGTGAACCCTGACAGAGTTGAACTTAAGGCCTAGATTGGAGAGGTAAAGCAAATATTGCAATACTACCGCTACCAAGCACGAGAAGGGATTCTCGCTGTGCTGAGCACACCATGCGGAGAATCTACGCCACTTAAGAGCGTAGGATTTCCTGGTGGATTGTCACCTAGAGGCTAAGACGACGTCTTCCACCTCTCTAGGCAGTAGTAGGGGAGCCAGGACTACCCTTTCAGCAGCCAGGCCATCAGATGAAGGGACTGGAGGTTGGGGTGCAAGAGAGACCCCCTGCTCCTGAGACAGGAGATTGTGTTGAATCCCCAGAGGAAGAGGAGTGTCCACCACCAGTTGCAGCAGGAGTGGGAACCACGGCTGCCTCGGCCACCTGGGGGCTATCAGAATCATAGAGGCCCCGTCCTTGAGGACCTTGAACAGTGTTCGGGACACTAGTGGCGTGGGAGGAAATGCATACAGCAGGCCTGTGGACCACGAGATCAGAAACGCATCCGCTGCTACTCTGAGAGGATGCGGTTGTCTGGAGCAGAATCTCGGGAGTTGCCGGTTCAGAGGACTGGCAAAAAGATCCATGGTGGGGAGACCCCACCTGAGAAAGATCTGCTGAACTACCAACGGGTTCAATCTCCACTCGTGTGGTTGCAGGATCCTGCTCAGTCTGTCCGCCAGGTAATTTTCTTGACCTGGGAGGTAGACAGCCTTGAGGAGGATTCCGTGATTGACGGCCCAAGAGCACAGCCATTGTGCCTCCTGACATAGAAGGAAGGAGCCGGTGCCTCCTTGTTTGTTCACGTAAAACATGGCAACTTGATTGTCCGTCTAGACTGGTGAGAGACGAGATGGGAGAAGGCTCTCAGAGCTAGGCATATCGCCCGTAGCTCCAGGAAATTTATCTGTTGCGCAGCCTCCCAGGGGGTCCAGAGACCCTGAGTACAAGCCCCTTGGCAATGTGCTCCCCAACCTAGAAGAGAAGCATCTGTCGTCAGCACTTGAGAATGAGGAGGGGATTGAAAAAACACTCCGAGTACCAGATTCGGAAGATGAAGCCACCATTGCAGAGAGGAGACCAGCAGGTCGGATATTCTTACGAAGTCCACTAGGCTCCCTGTGGCCTGATGCCACTGAGTGCGAAGGCTCCACTGAGCAGGCCGCATGTGCAGGTGGGCATTGGGGGTGACATGAACCGTGGAAGCCATATGGCCGAGTAGTCTCAGGAATTGCCTGGCAGAGACCAGGGAATTGCTGTGAAACTGCCTGGCCAGATCCATCAGCTGGTGGGCCCTGTCCATTGGCAGAAAAGCCTTCGCTTGAAGAGTGTCCAGGCTTGCTCCTATGAATTCTAAGTTCTGGGACGGGAGCAAAGTGGACTTTTCGAAGTTTATGACAAACCCCAAGTGCTGAAGCAGAGCCACAGTGCGAAGGGTGGCTTGTTTGGCCTCCTGGGAAGACTGGCCCCTTATGAGCCAGTCATCCAGGTACGGAAACACAAAAAGACCTTGAAGCCTTAGGTAGGCCGCCAACACTGCTAGGCACTTGGTGAACACCCTGGGAGCGGAGGTCAGGCCAAAGGGTAGTACTCTGTACTGATAGTGGTTTCCTCCCACTACAAATCTGAGATATTGTCTGTGGTCTGGATGAATAAGGATGTGAGTATAAGCATCCTTTAGATCCAAGGAGCATAGCCAATCTCCCTGTTGGAGGTAGGGCAGCAGGATTCCAAGGTTAAGCATCTTGAACTTTTCCCTCTCCAGGAACTTGTTGAGGTTGCATAAGTCTAGGATGGGTCTGAGGCCTCCTGTTCTTTTTGGTACCAGAAAGTACCTGGAATAAAAGCCGTGACCTCTCAGGTGGTGGGGCACCGGTTCCACAGCCTGTTCCTTTAGTAGACTTGCCAACTCCTGAAGGAGTAGGTCCTTGTGCAGAGGGAGTCTCGGAGGCTCCCCTGGAAAATAGGAGGGAGGCACCTGGTGAAAATGGAGAAGATAGCCCTTTTGGACTATATGAAGTACCCAAGTATCTGATGTGACGGCTGACCACCTGTGGGCAAAGTGGGCCAGCCGGCCTCCTGTGCTAAGAGAAGCCAGCTGAGGAGAAGAGGCTATGCTTTGTGAGTCAAAACCCCCCAGCCTGCTGAGCAGGGGCCGGTGTTGGTGGCTTGGGGGCCTTCTGCCTACGGGGCCCATGACCCTGCCCCTTGGCCTGCTGACCCTGCTGGGGAGCTGCAGAGACCTGATAATGAGGGTATTGTTTATAGGTAGATGACTTCCTCGGGTAAAAGGACTTTTTTCCCGAGCCCTTCTTCTTCTGAGAAGGGGCAGAGGTCTTTCTAGACAGCCTAGTCCTGGTCAGAGTCTCGGTCTCGAGTTCTGCAGCGTTTTCAGCCATGGGCTTGCCAAAGAGGTTTTCACCTCGGCAGGGGACATCGACCAACTTGTCCTGTACCCATGGCTCGAGGTCGGAAGACTGTAGCCAAGCCTGTCGGCGGGCACCGATGCCGGCCTCGGCTACTCGGGGCAAAGCCTCGAAGCCATCGTAGGCTGCTCGAGAGATAAACTTCGAGCACTCTCGAATACCGGTGGACAAGGAATGGAACCTCTGCAAAGGTTCCTCGGAGAGACCAGCAGAGAACCCGGCAATCTCCTTTGCCAGGTCTCGGAGATACATGCCCATGTAGAGCTGGTATGTCTGGACACGGCAAGCAAGCATAGAGCCCTGGAAGCACTTCTTACCGAGGGCAGCCAGGTTCCGGGCCTCCTGGCTGGGAGGCACCGAGGAGTGCATCTTCTGACTTTTCAGTCAATGCATGGCCGATTCCACAACCATGGAGTGGTGCGGTTATTGTGCCTTTTGGAACCCGGGGCTCTTGCGGACTCGATAGATGGAATCGACCCGCTTGCTTAACACCGGCGTCGAGGCCGGTGTCTCCCACATGCAGAAGAGCAGCCGCTCCAGCATCGGAGGAACCGGTACAGTAAAGGCCTCCTTCGGGGGAGAGTCATACTGGAGGGCCTCGAGCTCCTCGGCTCGAGGCTCCTCGGGATCCGCGGGGAAGGCCAAGGCCTTGGCCATATCCCGCATGAAGTCCGAGAACCGGGTATCCTCCGGTGGGGATTGTCTCCGAGGCTCGGACTCCGGCGAGTCCGACGGGACACACCAAGTCCGATAGGTGTTGGGTGACTCTTCGTCCTCCGTCTCCCAGCCCGACTCCTCGGAGGAGGTGTCGAGCGGCTCCGGTCGGGCGGGCACCGATGCCTTCCGCCCTGACGCTGAGGGTACCAGCGTCGACGACCTCGGTCCCGAAAGGGAGGACGAGGGAGACCGTGGCCGAGGATCGACTCGAGCCCGCATGGACTCGAGGATCGGCTCGGCCTCCGGGGTCGACTTGGACATCGATGTCCCGGTGGTCGGGGCAGATGCATCGGTGAGACCAGCGATCAATGCCCGCTGCTGTTCCATGAAGGCAGCGAGGCTGCTCTCCAAGGCCGTCAACCTGAGTCCGAGCTCAGGAGACCCAGCAGCCCCCGACTCGGGCCCCGACGTCGGCTCCCTTGGAGGAGAGTCCACGAGGAATACAGCACTCACGTGTCAAGGAGACCCCATATCGAGACGAGGTTGCTTGGCAGGCCTCTCCGACTCTGAAGACCCAGGACGGCTGTCGGGGCTATGCGACCTGGCTCTCGAGGAACCAGGAGCGTCCACCGACGCCGCCCTCGCGGGTTTCTTCTTCCTGCGCTGTTCCCGTGAAGGAGACCCCCACTCAGAGGAACCTCGACGCTGCTCGGGGCCGGAGTCCCGAGACGTCGAGGCCTCTGATGAGGTCCAGGCCCGTCCGGACGCGGAGTCAGAGAAGATCCTATCCTTCTGGTGCTGCCGACTCCTCAACGCCTTCGAGGACATTTTGCCACACGGACCACAAATCATCGGGTCATGATCGGGTCCGAGGCAGCAGTCGTGTGTGTCGGTAAGAGACATAAGTTTCTTACACCGATCACACTTTTTAAACCCGCTGGCAGCCATCGGGGAAAAAAGGGCCTCTGCGAGGTCAAAAGACAGGGCTGCCAGTGAAAAAAGAAAAAATGGCGCGAACGCTAGTCACGAAGGACAAAAACCGAAAAAGGTGAGAGTGGGCTCGATACCGGCATATCGGGCCCAGGCGGGAAAAGGATCTGGCGTCGAACCGAAGGAGAAGTACAAAAAATAGGGAAATCAACTTTTTCCTCGGCGAAAAATGAACTACATCCGTCGGGCTCCGCGGAAAAAAGACGACTGAGCAAGATGGCACCCTTGGGCGGGAAGGGGACCGCGCATGCGCGCTGCAATTCCCAAAGGCTTTCTATGAAAGCTGGGGAAATGCTCCACACGAGGGCTCCGTCGGCGCCGACGTCACCCATATGTGAGGACTGACTTCCTGCTTGGTCCTGGAGAACAAGCAGGAATAAGTCTTCAGATATGGGGACTCCCTAGCTTTAGATGCCAGGGAGAGATCCCAGAAGTTGTGTGTCCCTGGGACAGGGCTGCACTTCCCCACATGGATCTCTGGCATCCCATGAGGGATGGTGGGTAGGAGTTGATTAAGTATGGAACAGGTGTTTAAGAACAGCCTGACCAAACAAGGCATCCCGGCGGGAGTCCTTGTCCAAGCAGTAATGGGCTGTGAAGGTATGAACCGAGGCCCAAGTGGCTGCTCAACAGATGTCGTCAATAGACACAGAGTGCCGATGAGCCATTGAGGCTGCCATGGCTCTCACATTATGAGCTGTGACATGGCCCTCCAGAGAAAGGTTCTTGCTCTGATAGGCCAAAGAAATACACTGGGCAATCCAGTTAGATAGTGTTCTCTTGGAGACTGGTAGTCCCAAATGAGAAGGATCAAAAGCAACAAAGAGTTGAGAGGACTTTCTATGTTGCTGTGTCCTCTATAAGTAAAAAGCCAGAGCTCTTTTACAGTCCAGGGTATGAAGAGTCCTCTCTGCACTTGATGCATGAGGTCCTGGAAAAAAGACAGGTAGGTAGACCTCTTGGTTGAGGTGAAAAGGCGAGACCACCTTAGGCATAAAGTGTGGATTAGTCCTAAGGACCACCTTGTCATGATGGAACCTTGTATAAGGTGGATTAGCTACGAGTGCTTGCAATTCACTAGTACGATGTGCTGATGTGATTGTAATGAGCAAGATAACCTTCCAAGAAAGGTATTTCAAGGAGGTGGTAGCCAAAGGTTCAAAAGGTGGCTTCATAAGCTGACCAAGAACCAAGTTTAAGTCCCATGCCACCGGGGGTGGTCTAATGGGAGGCTTTGTTAAAAGGAGGCCTCTCATGAATCTGGCTACAAGAGGATGAGAGGAAATAGGTTGTCCATTGAGAGGCTTAAGGGAAGCTGCAATAGCACTCAAATGGACCCTTACTGAATTTGTCTTAAGGCCTGTACTAGATAGATGGAGGAGATACTCCAAAGATTCCAGAGGTATGGCAAGGGGGTTAAGACCCTTCACAGAACACCAGATAGTAAACCTCTTCCACTGAAAGCATAAGAATGTCTAGTGGAAGGTTTTCTGGAAGCATAAAGAACATCTTTCACTTGTTGAGAAAGATGAAGATGCTGGAGATCTAGGCCTTCAGCAACCAAGCCCTGAGATGCAGAGACTGGGGATTGGGATGCCACTACTTTCCGTCCTCTTGAGAGAGGAGGTCTGGAGCAGACCCTAACTCCAGGGAGGGAGCTTGAGAGAGATGTAGAAGCAGAGGGTACCACACTTGCTGTGGCCAATGTGGAGCTATGAGAATCATGTGGCCTCTGTCTCTCTGAAGCTTGAACAGGGTTTTGGGAATTAGGGGAATGGGTGGAAAGGCATAGAGGAAGTCTTGACCCCAGTGAAGGAGGAAAGCATCCCTTTCCTGAGCTCCCTGAGCCAGAGTTCTGGAACAGAACTGGGGAAGTTTGGCATTCCACGGACTTGCAAAGAGGTCTATGTCCGTGGTTCCCCAAATTTGAAAAATCTTGGACACCTGGTCCATATGTAGGGACCACTCGTGTGGAAGCAGAACTCGACTGAGCCTGTCTGCCCAAGAGTTTTGAACGCCTGGAAGATAAACTGCCAGAAGATGAATATGATGCTCTCTGGCGAGGGCCCACAGTCGCAAAGCTTCGTTGCAAAGCGACAGAGAGCCAGTTCCTCCCTGCTTGTTCACATAGAACATGGCTACCTGATTATCCGTGTGGATAAGGACTGTCCTGTGGCTGAGCAGGGTGTGGAAAACCCACAGAGCAAGGAAGATTGCTCTGAGTCCTAAGAGATTGATATGTAGACAAGTCTCCTGTGGGGACCAGATGCCCTGGGTGGAGAGGTCTTGCAGATGAGCTCCCCACCCCATTGGAGAAGCATCTGTTGTAAGAGTTGCTTGGGGTAGAGACTGCTGAAAGGGGGACCCCAGCAACAGGTTTTGAGGGGACTTCCACCACTGGAGGAACAAAATGAGGTGACTTGTGTTTGCTATTTTGTCTGACAGGCAGCCTAATGCCTGGGTCCATTGGGTGGATAAAGTCCACTGAGCTGCCCTCATGTGAAGGCGAGCATATGGTACCACATGCATGGTGGATGCCAAGTGGCCTAGCAACTGTAACATCTCTCGAGCAGTTAGGAGGGGCTTCAACTCTGCTTGAGAAGCTAACTGCACCAAGCGAAGGCAACGGGCCTGGGGAAGATAGGCCCTTGTCCTTGTGGTATCCAGCAACGTCCCTATAAACTCCAGGGACTGAGTAGGGATCAAATTGGATTTTGGGATGTTTATTACCAGCCCTAAATACTGAAGGATACGGATTGTGCAAGTTAGAGAACTCTTGGCCTCTGATTGAGTGGGAGCTTGAATGAGCCAGTCGTCCAGGTAAGGGAAGACGAATATTCCCAGGGTGCGCAGAAAAGCAGCTACCACTGCCATGCATTTTGTGAACACCCTTGGTGCAGAGGCCAGACCAAAAAGGGAGCACTCTGTATTGATAGTGCTTCTCTTGAAAAAGGAACCGAAGGAACCTTCTGTGAGTTGGATGGATGAGAACATGAGTGTACGCATCCTTGAGATCTAGAGAACAAAGCCAATCCTGAACCTGAAGGTATGGCAGCAGAGTTCCCAGAGAAACCATCTTGAACTTTTCCTTGACTAGGAATCTGTTCAACTCTCTGAGATCTAAGATGGGTCTGAAGCTCCCTGTTTTCTTTGGAATAAGAAAATCGAAATTACACTTACCTGGTAATTGTAGTTCCTTGAGTGACGACAGTTTAGTCCTCCACCTTTGGGTAGTACACCTCCTCCTGCAGCTTGGAGACTGGACCAATCAGAATCTTCCCCTCACTAGATGTAGCATGCTGTAACTCCCATCAGCCCCCAGTGACCTATTGACAAAGCAGACTCAAGAAAATAACCAGTAAGGAGCTAACTTTCATTCTTTTTTTTTTTTTTTGAAAAAGAAAAACCCAGCATCCTGAGGAAGACAGGAACATGCCGCTAAACCAAAGACCAAGAGCCTTTCCATAAGGCCGCCCTTCCCCGCCTAGCCCAAAACCCCGGACATAGGCCGAAGAGAGCAAACCAAAAGGGAAGGTATCTGAGCTTAACGTGTAAACCCTTCCCCGCAACTGCGCCACGCATTTCTGAACCTGTGCCGAGCTGACCGTTGAAATGTAGGGCGGGAAGGAGGACTAAACTGTCGTCACTCAAGGAACTACAATTACCAGGTAAGTGTAATTTCGATTTCCTTATCATTCCTCCAGTTTAGTCCTCCACCTTTGGGATGTATCAGAGCAGTACCAACGGGAGGGATCCAACCAGCCGGCACACAACTTCGGCGACCCAACACAGGCAGCCCTTGCCTCCAACACCGCCCGACAAGAGTGGTTTCCAAAAGACAGCAGCGACGTTCCAAACGCCGCCGCACCCAACTACAGCGGGGAAACAAGTTGGAGCACTGCCCAGGACGCCGCTCATGCCCTCCAAGAACAAGCCCTCAATCTCACACAGGAAGCGGACGCTCCCGCCACCTGCAACCCGAAAGGACTATCTCCGCAAGGACCGGGAAACGGACGTATCCACCACCGATGATTAGCATCTCGAAAGGCTCGAACACCGCCGAAGGGCAACGCAATACCCATTTTATGTCCAACGGATTTCAACATCCACCCGAATCCAGACCACCTGTCGCTCGCAAAACTGTAAGCCACCCTTTTTGATACGAATGACAGGGAAGAGAACTTTTGGGCAACCCAAAGACACCGGACGACGCACCCCCTGCCCAAAGACAAAAAGAAATGGACCTCAGAAGGAAAGTGCCTTTTACTCTGAAATGTCCCTCGTCGAGTGACAGGCCACCAAGAATTCCACCTTACACACGAAACCCGTGACCGAAACTTAAATAGAGAGGTCAATAGCGGTCTATCGACTTCCCGCCATACCAAGCTGAAAAGCCAGGAGGGAACGAGAACACATCCCGCTGGACACAGACCAGACCTGCCCAGAGAAGCGCAGTACCTAACCGCACCGCTCGACCTGACCCCCGAGCTGCGAACGCCTGCAACACCCTGCGTATCGCTCGCAGTTTCAATCTGAGAATGACCACTGGGTGTCTTGTGCCCTCGAAGAGTCGTGTGAGAAAAGACCCTCGAAAGGAGCAGAGTGAAATAAAGTTTTGGACAAATCCCCGGAAGGAAAGTCCATAACCTTTGACGAGCGAGAAGCTGACCAATATAACCGATATTGTCACCCGCAGCCCCCCCTAGTGGCGGCGTAGTTTTCCACAGAAGGGCTGGGGGACACGAGATTGTGATGATTGGGGTTGGACAGGTGCGAGGGTCAAGGGTGGCAGTCCCTTGTGCCGGCCCTCGTAACCAACATCCCAAAGAGAAACAAGTCCGCACGAAAATGGAGGAAAAATGAAAAGGCTTTATTTCCCCTTTTTGCACAAATGGTTCAAAACAGGATAAATGGATTGGATGGTATCACAACTGAACAAGTCCCTTGCATCAGGTTTAAACCATAAATGAAAAAGACCAAAGTAATGACTGTTAACTTCACAGTAGCTTAAGGCAACACAATATACTGCATTCATTTATTCATTCATAGAGCAAGGGATAAGCTCCAGATTCTCTGCTGTGCAGTATGTGCATTCCATCGGCTGGTCAGACTCTTCGCCTGCAGATTCCACTTGCATGAATTCTACCTCTGATAGTTCTGAATCCGATGTCTCCACACAACTATACTCTGGCTTTTTAAAAGCTTGCTGTACTGTTTTCCAGTGTCTGGCAGATAGCTTAGGGCGTCGGTTTCTGGCCACTGGATAAAACAAAGGCTCCTCTTCAGTTAGAGTTTTAAAAGCCTGTTCAGCGCAATGCTTAGCATTTACAGTCCTCTTTTTAGACCAATTGTTTTCAAGCTTTTGCTTATAAGTATCTCGGTTACAAGGAGAAGCTTCCTTCCACTGTCCTTCTCTTATGTTAGGATTATGTAGTGTGGTGCCGCAGACCCTATGCAAACAGAAAAAAAGGTTTTAAATTCAGAAAAAAGATTCCAACACCAGATGCGACATTACGAGGAGCCAGATAGGGGGAGCAAGAGAGACCTTCCAGGGCCTAGAGAGCCGCACCCCAGAGCTTGTGATGTGATGCCGGCCAACAGCCAATCCAGGAAAGGGGGAGTTCCTTTTAAGAAAGGCTGGGAAGTTGGAAAAGAGAGGAGAAGGAGTTCTTGGCAAAGAGACACCGGGAGGAAAGGTACCCGGAGAGAAATAGAAGGCAGAGTCTTAGCTGATGGAACGGTGCCAGCGGACACAGGACCCTGTGGAAGTTACCAGAAGGAAGATGAAGCCATCTCCATAGGAGGTAACACTCTTTGTTCAAGGAGAAAGAGGTATGGGGGTGAAAGGGAGATAACTCCACCCGAAGGCCAGCTGGACAGTGGGAAGCCTGCTGACCGAGTAAGGCTGAATTGCAGCAGGACTAGGCCTCAAGCCTCAGCTCACTAGGATAGGCCCAGAGGAAAAGGTAATCCATATTTTTCTACTACTAACCGTTATAACCTGGTGACACAGGGAGCACAGGAAACAAGGGAGTGTTCTCCTCATCAAGCTGTTTGTAAAGCAAGACACAAGCTGTTACCAAATGAAAGACTGTTTAATGAAAGGCACAGGGACAAAAGAGGTTGTTCTCATAGTAAGCATGCACATGACCGAGGCCTAAACTTAAGCCCAGAGCATTGGAGGCTGGTACAAACTTTATATGAAAAGCCTCATCATATTCCACCGGACTATATTGATACAGAGTCCCAGCTTTCAGATCCTCAACCCATGCAGGTGGAATTTACCGAGGACCCTTCCGAAATGGCAATGGATTGTAGCTACTGTCAGGCAGGAAGCCTAGAATCCCTGCCTAGTGTCTAGAGCTATGCTCAGCAAACAGAGACTGAGTGTTTCATATGTATAAATTCCTGTGAAGATAACAGAGGATAAAGCAATAACCATTTATGTTTCTTTCTACCTGAAGTAAGGTTGCTTTGTGTTGATGCAGATTCCAATATTTGAATCTTTGTGCATTAAGGGAAATAAAAAGCCTTTCTTTCCCTACTCTCGGACTTTGTATTCATTTGAGGCTTTGGTACACGGAAGGCCACTGGGAACAGAATACCCAGACCCCGCACTCAAGGACCAACTCAAACTTAAAAATATAACTCATGTTCACCCGACCTGCCTTAACAACCTCTGGCCACTAGGGCGGCGGTGCGACAGTAGACAATTACAAGTAATAAAAGTTTTACCTTTAAGTTTTCTCCTTTCCTTCTCTGAGAAGGCTTGAGGCCCACCCCAGTCGGCTTCTAGCTTAGCATGGTCCAGGTTCTCCAAGGGTATCTCTCCTTCCTCAGTATAGGGAAGAATCTCTCTGTTCCAAGGCTGCAGCTGTTGCCATCTGCCAGATATTTGCTTACAGTTTGTTTCTCTGCCTCTGCCCTTGCCTCGTAGCCCAGCTCCTTCAGCTTTTCTGTGCACACCGGTTCTTTGTGTTCTCCACTTGTCTTCAAGGCCAGCACTCTCTTTGCCTCTCAGGCCTGCTTTCTCTCTGCCTTTCGAGTCTGCTCTTTCTTTGGCTTTTGGGTCTCCTTTTTCCTCTGATTCAGACCTGCCTCTGTTTAAATCCAAACTGACTGGGCCTAAGTCCTGCCCATAGAGGCGTGGTTCTTCAGACTCTGTACTGACTCTCGTGCTCCCTCTAGGTGGATCCTCAGGACATTGCAGGCTATACCTGTCTTTTCCTGGATTTAAAACTTTTTTTCTCTCTGCAAGAGGGTCCGCCGCATCACAATATATACCTATATATTTATTTATATATTCATTTATTTATTCAGTTATTTATTCATTTATTTCCTTCCACTAACACAACCCAAAAGAACGTTACATCCGAATAACCGGCAACGGAACCCGTATCCCACGTGTAGAACGGCAACCACCGTTTGCCCCGCTACACGCCTCAGGTAGCCTACACGTCCTTTTGGAAACTGGGTAGGATCCTAAGGCCAGAATTGGCTATCCCAGGAAACAGGATACCGGACCACAAAGTGTGTGGGCCGCCTCCGCCTGGCAACTCTCACATCCCTATGAATGGAAGCTCCACAAGGCCTCTGTCTCCGAAGTAACCGGCCATACCTGACCCTATGACCCAGTGACTGGCTCCGACGACGCAGTGCAGCCTAGAGCTTGAGGCAAGTTTTTAAATGGAAATGTTCTCAAGACTTTGGAAGAAGCAGTCAACTGTTCCATCATTAAAAACTCTCCCATCGGAGAGTGTGCCTGGAGCTGCGTGACCTACCCGGACCATCCATCTTGCCTGCACGGGAGGCTGCTGGAGCCCTGGTTCCCTTCCTGTTTCCTGGCCGCAGTACCCCAGCATCATCGGAAGGGGTTTAAAAGTGTGGCTACAGAGCTATCGGGTGGAGAGTGTGCCTGGAGCTGCGGGACCTACCCGGACCATCTTGCCTGCACAGGAGGCTGCTGGAGCCCTGGTTCCCTTCCAGTTTCCTGGCTGCAGTACCCCAGCGTCATCGGAAGGGGTTTAAAAGGTGCCCCTTACCGTGGGACGCGGCCGCGGGCGTGTTTGAAGGGGCAGGACATGCCCCTTTTGAGCCCCTTCTGAGCACTTCGGAGCTTGAGGAGTACCGGAACGATTGTACACATTGGAATGGGTAAACGGAAAAAGAAGGTGACTGGGGTTAGTGCAATGAATCCATCTAAGACTGTTAAAGCAGTTGGTCCTATGGACAAGCATGTTGTACTAGCCCCTAATGAAATTGTGAATGAATCTTTACCACTGTCCAATAGTGTGTTTTCTTCTGTTGGCTCCTCATATTTAGAAGGGGGTGATATCCCTCCCCCACTAGCTAAGGGTGACTTAATGGTTGAGTTAACCTCCTCTCCTATTCTAGGTCAGGGGGACTCTCCTGGTTTTCCTTCTGTAGCTCCTCTTCCTGTGTTGAGTCCTCAGGCTGGGGCAGTTCCCCTCCCATGTGTGATTTCAATAGGTGAGGCGCCAAAAGTTTCTACTGAATTGGATGAACCTTCTGCTCAGTCTCTTAAACAGGATGTGTCTTTATCAGATTTATGGAGTGTTTTAACACGTATAGAAGCTTCCCTAGCTAGGTTAACGCCTCAATTTGCAAAGTTTACTCAGGAGACAGTTGATAAGCTTGCACATCAAGATGTATGTTTAAATTCTTTGGATTCTCGTTGTTTAAAATTGGAGTCTCAGGTCTCCACAGTGCATGGTGCTCTCTCCTCCTCGATAAAGGATAGTTTGTTGTTGCATCGTCAACATGAACAACTTGAGAATAGTCTTAGAGCAAAGAATCTTAGATGTCTCAATTTTCCTAAAACACATTATTTGTCTGCTGATATTTTGTTTCGTAAATATTTGAAGGAAATATTGGGATATCAAGATTCTTCAACGATTATTTTTAATAACATTTATTATATACCTAGCTCTAAAAAGGAAGTTAAAGGGGAAGGAGATTTGGATGTACAGTCAAACCTCGGTTTTCATGATTAATCCGTTCAAAAAAGTCTGACTAAAACCGAAACGGACTAAAACCGAAGCAAGATTTCCCATAAGAAATAATGTAAATTCAATTAATCCGTTCCAGACACCCAAAAATATTGACAAAAAATACATTTTATAGAGAATAACTATATTTTTACATACAGAAAACAATGAGAAATACATATAAATGACTAATGAAATGGATAAATGAGCATGTAACATCACTTTTACCTTTATTGAAGACTTTTGTTGGCATATGGGACGCACTCCAGCCAGCTCCAGCTGCTCTCCCCTCCGGGGATCGAGCAATCACCACCAGCAGCGGAGGTGGGAACAGCCATCTTGGCCGGCTGCCCAATTGGGGCTCCAGCCTGCCTTGTAAAAGAGAAGCGCCATCGGGCGCTGGGAGAGGGACACACTCCAGACAGCTCCAGCTGCTCTCCCCTCCAGGGATCGAGCAATCACCACCAGAAGCGGAGGCGGGAACAGCCATCTTGGCCGTCTGCACAATCGGGGCTCCAGCCTGCCTTGTAAAAGAGAAGCGCCAATAAATATGGAAGACAGTCAATCAGCAAGAAAATCAAAATAAAGAAAATCCCACTTCTGGCCACAAGATGGTGCTCCATTTTCAACTGTACGAAAACCGAGACAACGTACGAAAACCGGAACAAAATCTTGATGAAAAAAGTCAACGAAAACCGAATCGTACGAAAACCAGGGCATACGAAAACCGAGGTTTGACTGTACTTGGTTCAGTGGAGTCCTTGAATATTTCTCAGTTTATAGAATCCTCACTGGATGAAATTTCAGTGAGAGCAACCTTATTGGTCTCTTTTCATTCTGAAAGTGTTAGGAATGAGATTTTGAAATGTTTCTTTACTAAAAAGAATGAATTATTTTGTGGGCAAAAAGTTAATATATTTCCTGATGTATCTAAACAAACTCAGACTCGGAGGAAAAGCTTTTGGGCTCTTAAGTCCAGAGTCCTTGCAAGTGGTGCTACATTCTTTTTAAAATTCCCTTGCAAGTGTTTGATTACTTCAGGGAAATCTTCCTACGTGTTTTATGAGCCACTTCAGTTAGAGGAGTTTTTGAAGTCCTGTAGTGGGGATTGATATTTAGGTTCTACTTGGCTAGTTAGATTTAAAAGGGATTAAGAGATTGGGTAATGCCTCGCTTTTTTTTTCTTCTTTGGTATTCTTTAATTATGTATGTTTTATATTGTATGCTGGGTATGCTCTCCCATGATATGGGCTTGTGCTTTTTTCTTTGTAGTATTGATTTCTTGTTTGTAATCTTTGTATTGAAGTTTTTTCTTTTCATATTACATTGTAATATTGATGAAAACTCTATAAATAAAAAAATAAAAAAATAAAAAAAAAAACCTCTCCCATCATCCTGGAGAACTAGCAAATGATCCATTTGCTGCCAAAATTCTTGTAAAAAGTATTATTGCAACTACAATGTCACTGAGGAAAAAGAAAAAACAAATGTCCGATATCCATGTCAGTTTGGCTTTAGGGAAAAGCTGTCTTCTTGCTCTACTAAATGAGGTCAGGGAACGCCTAAATGCAGGAAAACCGCTGTGATGGGCTTAGATGGCTACGCACATTCCGAACACCTCAAACCACTCATGTTCCCCACGGTTCCCAGTACCCACCACATCACCATCTGCATTGTATCATCCCCCAGAGCCGCATCTTCTCTCCCCTATTATTTATTTCTCAGTCCACTTGCCTCTCCCATCCAGTCACCGAGCCTTAGTAGAGGGGGGGGGGGGGGGGGTGGCAGAGCGTGTCAAAGATGATCAATGAATTGACTACATTGGCTCCGAAACAGCTTAAGCCTTCAAAGGTACACCAAGTCTTTCACCTAGCCGAGCAGGACACCAGTTCCTGCTTGCCAATTCTGTCAAAATTCTGGGTTGTCAGCTGGATTCTGAGTTTAGATTTAATACACAGACGTCTGCTAAGCGTAAAGCATACTTTGTAATCTGTCGTATTAGATCAATTCGGGTCTTTTTAGAGGCTGGAAAAGCATTACCTAGAATGGTCCATACCCTCATTCTATCAAGTTAAGACCACTGTAACATGTTTACAATAATTTTGCAATGGTTTGCAGCAATTTAAGGGCTTCATAGATAAAACCATTCAATTAGCCAATCATGTTAAAGTTACCGAACATGTTACCCCCTTATGTTAGAAAGCATTGTCTCTCAGTTTTCTACCAGATTAGCTTGGTACGCAAGATTTTCGAGCCCTGGTTACCCCTTACCACTCTACAGTTCTCTCATACCCTATATACTTAGTTGGGTATGAGCTCCCAGGAAGAGTAGCTGGTAGAGGTACACCCAACCGCCGGAGCCACGTGCTATGCAGCCAAGTCCTACCGGAAAAAACAAGGCCTTCTGAAGCCAAACGGCTGCCACTGCACCCGAGACTCGAGTGGTCTGCGCCCACGTCCTGCCACTGCCCGGAAGACGCTAGAAACCTAAAGAGGCCATTGAAGGGAAAAAAGGTGGGGGGAAGGGAAGCTTGATAATGGGGCGGACTCTGCTGCCCCTCATGACCAATGTAGTTTGGCCCTTTTTGGGAAAAGAAAGTCTCGTGCTACCGGCTATAAACAGAGGACATGGCCGAGTTCCGGCCTAACAGCTGTGACCACGCTAAGCAACTCTCCTGTAAAGGCCGTGAGGTACTCGTTGAGAGCTTCTCCTTTATGTATTCTATTTAGCTGTATTTAGAGTACCCTTCCATCGAGACAAGCGGCCAATGGGGGGATACCTGTAACCCAAGGGGTCCGTAAATGCCTTATGCTAATACTTGCAGGAAAACATGGGCAATGGAGAGTGAAGTGACCTGCCCAAGACCACAAGGAGTGCCCGTAGGACCAAAAATCCCAGTCCCCGTGGCCTGAGATTGCTGCCCTCAGGGGTACTTGAACCCTGCCCGCAGCTCCCTGTGCAAACCGTTAAAAACACTCCTCACTACTCTCGATAATGTTTTGAGAGGCTTGCCGAGCCGATCTGTCTCTAGACGGTTAGTTGTTACTGCCACCGATGTCCTGGTTTCCGAAGCCATGTTTGTTAACCCTTGCGAGTAGCAAGCTTAGCGGCATTTAATCGCGAAAGCACATGGTAGGGCGACAACAGGGATACTCGGTAGTGACACCCAAATTTGAAGTGTACCTTACTTTCCCAGACAGTTCTTTGATGAGACCTGCCTGTAGGCACAGTCCTACCTTCTAAAAAGAAATGAATAGCGGATAGGAGTTATCTGTTACTCTGCTTGGCTGTCAGAAGGAAAGATAGCAAGTCAAAGCTGTGTCAGGGCAGTGACTTAGCCGAAAGGCACTGCCAGGAAGGGAGTATTGGCATCCCATAAGACGTATGCGTCTTTTTTTTTTTTTTGATCAGCATTCTTCCGATATGGGACCAACATCTCTCCTATTCTCTATAGGCGTTCCCATTTCCTTATTCCCACGAGAAACTGAAACCTGTAGCGCCGGCTGCAAGCCAAATGCTAAAGCGAAAGCTCACCTGCTCTCTAGAAAGCAGCTCCCTGGCATTAATACCGTAGGCCTCATGAGGCATGACTGATCCCAGTAATTCTGCTTCTCGGAATCTCTTTCACCATATCCATGACATATAGACTTTTTTTTATTTTTTTAATTTTTGTTAAATAAAACACGTATTGCTTCACATATTAGAGCGTTGCCGCTGCTTTCCTCTGCTGCCGAACACAGTTGAGTTATGCATACCGCTCACGGCTGCTTTACTACCTAACATTTGCTTACCAGGATTTGTCGAAATAATAGCATAAAGCACCCAGAAGGAACCAGTCATACCCCGGGCCGACGAAGGCTGGATTTAGGTATAGGCCATTTCCTGCGGTGCTCAGTTCCGATAGTAGATGGAGGAGACTGAACCATTCCGCAGTCTGCAGCCACCCCGTCGTATCAGCAGCTAGAAGCTACCGTGCCGTTTTGGGCTTCCATGTTCATTTATTTATGTATTTATCTTTGCAAGGAAACCCAATGGAAAAAAGAAATCCAACGAAGTGGTCCCAGAGAAAGGATGGAAAATTACCTTTGGAGCCTAAAAAGGGACAAAGAAAAATCGAACATAAAATAAAAACAACAACAACACGCAGAGCCCCCATGTCAAACTCTGCCTCCACACCACGGCCCGGAGCTCACCTCGCAGCCACAAAATGGCCGACGCTATCGGCACACACCCCAAAAGGGCACCAAAAACACCGCGGGAAGCCAGGACCAGAACTGCCGTACGCCTCCCCATCGACGAAAACAGACTGCTGTCCCAAAATAAAGCGAGAGATGCAAGCTCATGAACTTACCTTCCGCCGGGAGCCCAAACCCGCGGTACTGCTGTAGACAGAGCAGTAACCGTCGGTGAGCCTCCTGCCTTCGTGCCCCCGGCTCCTGTCAGCGACAGGCCAGGCTTGCATCGCTCTCGCATCAGAGCTCTCCCCCGCCCAGTCCAGGGGGAGAGATATGCAAAATGAACTCACAGCCCTTCCACCATCAAAGATAGGAAGGTGCCGACTCAAAACTATTTTTTTTTTTTTTAAAGGCAGCACTGAAGAATAAAAAATAAAAGAACTGTAAAGGATCAAAATAAAAGGGAAAACACTATCCAATGCTGATTCTCCAGTGAGCCGTACAGACTGCTAAGGCTGCCCCCGAAGGCGCAGCTAGAGGCGGCGCAGCTAGAGGCACCGCAGCCATCGGGCGGTTCGCCGGAAAAGGAGCTCTGCCCCGAACTGTCAAGGAGCAGAGAGCCTGCAGAAAGAGACCGCCAAATTAAAAGCCTGAGAGGCTTGACAGGACCATGACCGCCAGATGGATCTCCCGTATAGGTGGACACTCTGTTGTTCTTAAAGACGGCTCCACTATAAGCTGAACCAGTGGAAACAAATAGAAGAAGTTTAATAAGTGAAAAGAATTGAAAACAATTCAAAACAAAAATTGTCCCCTTTAAACTATCTAGCCTGCTCCTTAACAAATCCTCCAGTGAGCCCAGCACCTAGGCTCACTAAGTCCTCCTGCTGCATGGAGACTGGACACACTGGGGGCTGATGGGAGTTGCAGCATGCTACATCCAGTGAGGGGAAGATGCTGATTGGTCCAGTCTCCAAGCTGCAGGAGGAGGTGCACTACCCAAAGGTGGAGGACTAAACTGGAGGAACGATAAGGAAATAGGGGGAGTAGAAACCTGTGCCCTGTTGTTGAAAAGGCACTTCCTCTATTGCCCCCTGGGCGAAAAGAGTGGCAACCTCCTGCCCCAACAGGTTGAGGAGGGAGGTTGGAGAATTGAACTGGTGCACTCTTGTGAGAGGGGGCAAGCTTGAAAAATGAAGTTTGTACCCCTCTCTTATGATGGAGAGTGTCCAATGCTCTGCTGTAATTTGCCCCCACCTGGGAGCAAAGTGACATAACCTTCCTGGAATGGTGGAGGGCTCTGGTCCTTCTAGAGCCAGGAAGGCTACGTTCTCTAGCGGAAAGTCAAAGGCCCTGAGGGGGCTGAGGTTGCTGGGCTGGAGCAGGCCTAGCAGCCTTTGCTTTGTTCTGTTTGGATGATTGCTGACGTTTGGTAGGGAACTGAGCTGCAAAAGATGCCCGCTGACCATAAGCAGGATAGAATCTTCCCTTTTTAGAAAAAAGGTGTTTTCTTGAATAACCTTTTCTTAGCAGGAGCAGCTGTGGATTTGGATAGTCTATCCAAAGCAGAATTTTCAGCATCCATCTGATTGGCTTTTGCTTGCCAATCCTTACCAAACAGGTTCTCACCTGTACAAGGGATATTTCCCAATTCATCTTGAACCCAGATCTCCAAATCAGATGCTTGAAGCCAAGCAATCCTACGTGCACCTATGGCAATAGCTGAGGCTCTGCTTACGCATTCACAGGAGTCGAAAGCTGCATGGTTGGAGAATTTGGAGATATCTTGGGCATGTTTGAGCCCAGTGAGAAAGTCCTGCCTTTTATCTTCAGACATAAAAGGACTTAAAGTCTGCAAATGGTCAGTGACTTATTTTAAGAACATTCCCATGTAGAGACTATAGGAATTAATTCTCGCAGCAAGCATGGAAGCTTGGAAGACTCTTCTTCCAAAAGCATCCAGGGTTCTACATTCACATCCTGGAGGATTAGAGGCATGTCTTTTGGCACTTCTAATCTTTCTCATTGCAGACTCAACCACAATAGAGTGGTGAGGAAGTTGAGTTTTATGGAAACCAGGACAAGGAGGGACACGATACATGGTATCCAACCTGCGAGAATGAGGAGAGGTGGTTAGAGGTGCTTCCCACATCCTCAACATGAGATCATACAGAATCTCATGAATAGGTAAGATAGCTGCCTCCTTAGGAGTTTTAGAATATTGTAAAATATCTAACTCCTTGGCTCTGGGCTCTGTCTCAGGGGCCACTGTGATAGAGAGGCCCCGAGCCACCTCCCTTATAAAGTCTTGAAAAGACAAGTCCTCTGGAGGAGACATCCTTCATTTAGGAGAGGACTCCTCCTGTGGAAGAAGCATCACTGCATCGACCGACTCCTCAGAGGAATCGAAGTATCGTCTGTCCGGATGCTCTTGCAAAGCTCGATACCCGTACCGATCGGGACCGGGAATAACCGGTACCGGGGTATCGGTACCAGAGGGCTTCAGAGGACAGAGTACCGGCATAGCGGACATCGATGCCGATGTCGATGCCACCAGTACCGGGATCGGTACCAATGGCGATGCTAGAGCCGGTACTGGCGGAGTAATCTGTTGCAGTACCACGGGCGTCGATGCCACAAGGAAAGCCGCCAGACTGCGTTCCATGGACAGAATCCTCTGATCCATCGCCGCCGCCAATGCTTGGAAGTCGGTACCGGTGGAAGCCACTGGTACCCCAGAGCATGGCACCAGGAGATCTGTCGAGGCCATGCCATCGAGATCATCCTGGAACCCCAATGATGATGCTTTAGAGGCCGAAGCCTCCCGCTGGGGTAATTTTGCCGGTGCAGAATCCTCGACGGCAACGCCAGAGGCATCTCGATGCTTAGAAGGAGATCTACCCTTCGAGGACCGGCTAGATTTATGTTTAGTTACCTGAGATCCATGTGAGGAAGAAGAAGCCCTGGAAGACATCGATGCCACCGAAGCCGGATCAGAGGGAAACAGGGTACTGAGCTTGGCAGCTCGGTTCTGCTGACCTCTTTTAGACATCATAGAACAGGACATACAATCTGTTATGGAATGGTCAGGACCTAAACATTTTAGACACCAGTCATGGGTGTCGGTGACGGAAATGGTACCGCCACATTTTTGTGCACTTCTTAAATCCTGAGGAAGGCTTTTCCATATTAAGGAAAAAACGTTTTGGGCCTAAGGCCCAAAAACGCAAGTGCACCTGAAGAAAAAGAACGGAAAAAAAAAGTTTTTTTGTTTTTTACAAGAAGAAAAGAACAAAGACCGGCGGTACCGGTAGAGCATCGAAGAAGGCAGACGCGACACAAAAGAAATAAGGAAAAAATAAGGAAATTCTTCTGCGGTGACAGGAACACGACCTGCTGGCTCTGCGGAAAAAGAAGAACTGAGGAGAGACAGTTGGGAAAGGCGGGAAGACAGCACGCAGGCGCTGTGGGATGCTCCCAAAGGCTTTCTGATTCGATGCTGGGGAGCGTTCCTGCCCAGGCTCCGTCGGTACCGATGAAACCCATATGTGAAGACTCATTCCTGTTTGTTCCTGGAGATTTTAAATTACCCTGGTATTGACTGGGTCAGTGACACGGCAGGACATGCTAGGGAGATAAAGTTTCTAGATGAAATAAATGACTGTTTCTTAGAGCAGCTGGTTCATGAACTGACTGGAGGGAAGCCATTTTGGACTTAGTCCTTAGTGGAACACCAGATCTGGTGCAAGGTATAAGGGTGTTGGGGCCACTTGGCAATAGTGATCATAGCATGATCGTGTTTGATTTAATTAATGGAGGAGGATGGTAAGGAAATCCACAGTACTACCTTTCAACTTTTGAAAGAGAAACTATGATAAAATGAGGAAAATAGTTAAGAAAAACTAAAAGGAGCAGTTGCAAAGGTTAAAGACTTACATCAAGCTTGGATGTTATTTAAAAATACTATCTTGGAAGCCCAGACCATCTGTATTCCACACTTTAAGGAAAGTGGAAGGAAGTCCAAAAAACTGCCAGCATGATTTAAAGGCGAGGTCAGAGAGGCTGCTGTTGCCAAAAAAGCATCTTTCAGGAATGGAAAAAAAGAACCAAATGACAAACTGGAAACAGCACAAGCACTGGCAAGTTAAATGCAAGGCATTGATAAGGCAGGCAAAGAAAGAATTTAAGAAACTTTCTGTAGAAGCAAAAACACGTAATAAAAAAACCTGTGAGAGAGTCAATTGGACCATTAGATGATAGAGGGGTAAAAGGGGCAGTAAGTGGGGACAAGGCTATAGCGGAGAGACTGAATGAATTCTTTGCTTCGGTCTTTACTGAGGAGGATGTAGGGATGTTACCCATGATGTGGTATTTAAAGGTGATACTGCGGAAGATTTGAAAGAAATATCGATACACTGGGAAGATGTATTACAACTATTTGATAAACTGAAGAGTAGCAAATCACCTGGACCGGATAGTATACATCCAAGAGTGTTGAAAGAACTGAAATATGAGATTGCAAACCTGCTATTAGCAATCTGTGAACTATCATTAAAATCATTTGTAATACCTAAAGACTGGAGGATCGCCAATGTAACGCCAATTTTTAAAAAGGGTTCCAGGGGTGATCTGGAAACTACAGACCAGTGAGCCTGACATCAGTACCGGGAAAAATGGTAGAAACCATCATAAAGAACAAAATTACTCAACATGTAGATAGTCATGGCTTAATGGGAGACAACCAACATGGCTTTAGACAAGGAATATCTTGTATTACTAATCTGTTATGTTTTTTTTAATAAACAGGTAGACAAAGGTGACTCGGTTGCTATAGTGTGGACTTTCAGAAAGCCTTTGACAAGGTCCCTCATCAGAGACTTTTGGCAAAACTAAGAAGTCATGGGATAGGAGGCAGTGTACTATTGTGGACTGGGAACCGGTTAAAAGATAGAAAGCAAAAGCTAGGGCTAAATGGCCAATTTTCCCAATGGAAAAAGTTGCATAGTGGAGTACCCCAGGGATCTGTGCTGGGTTCGCTGCTTTTCGACATATTCATAAATGACCTGGAAAAGGGAATAATGAGTGAGGTTATCAAATTTGCAGATGACACAACTATTTAAAGCTTTTAAAACCCAAGAGGATTGTGGAAAATTGCAAGAGGATCTTGATAAATTGGAAGACTGGGCATCCAAATGGCAGATGAAATTTAATGTGGACAAGTGCAAAGTTATGCACCTAGGAAAGAACAACCCAAATTATGGTTACACGATGCAAGGTTCCACATTGGGAACCACCACCCAGGAAAATTATTTAGGCGTCATCATGGATAACATGTTACAACCCTCCGCCCAGTGTGCAGCGGCAGCCAAGAGAGCAAATAGAATGCTAGGTATCATAAGGAAAGGAATGGAAAATAAAACAATGGATATTATAATGCCTCTGTATCGTTCCATGGTGCGACCGCACCTTGAATATTGTGTGCAATTCTGGTCGCCGTATCTTAAAAAGGATATAGCGTTATTAGAAAAGGTACAGAGAAGAGCCACCAAAATTTTTAAGGGGATGGAAGGATACTCCTATGAAGAGAGGCTGAAAAGGTTAGGGCTCTTCAACCTGGAAAAGAGACGGCTGAGGGGAGATATGAAAGAGGTCTATAAATTGATGAATGGAGTGAAACGGGTAAACGTAGATCGATTGTTTACATCATCAGAATATAAAAAGACTAGGTGACATGCAATGAAGCTACAGGGTAACCTATTTAAGACTAATAAGAAAAAATATTTATTCATTCAACGTGTAATCAAACTCTGGAATTTGTTACTGGAGGATGTAGTAAAAGCTGTTAGTGTAGCTGGGTTTAAAAAATGGTTTGGACAAGTTCCTGGAGGAAAGGTCCATAAACCATTATTAAAAGGGACCCAGGATATCACTGCTTGACTCAATACAAGTATTGAGGATCCTGTGTGTTTTGGGGAGACTGCTAGGTACTTATGATCTAGATTGACCACTGTTGGAAACAGGATATTGGGCTTGATGGACCTTGGTCTGATCCAGTATGGCATATTTTATGTTCTTAATTTCATCCTCTTTTGCAGCTGTTGTTGGGGCATATACTTGAATTATAATTGTGTTGATAGGCATTCCTCGTAGACGATTAGAGATTAAGTGTTCACTGACTGCATTGTATTTCATTACAGTTCTTGCAATTTTCTTCTTTATTATAAATGCAATGCCATTTCTTCTTTGTCTTTCACTTCCAGCATAGTAGACCATGTGATCATCTGATGCAAAGTGCCCGATGCCAAGCCATTTCAGTTTACTGACACCTGTCACGCCCATAGCCCCTTACAGCAGTGTGGAGGGGCGTGCTTGTTATAGCAGATTCCACCACTTCAGCAATGTGCCTGACTGACTGACTTTGAAGTGCACCATGGGAAAGGTAGTCCAGTCAGGTTACACTTGATTTTTAGGCAGAACAACACTCTTTTGTAGTTGGTCGAGAGTTAAGGCATTGACAGAATTTATTTATGAGGTAAACGCAAATAAGGTTCACAAATTGTCACCTATTGGATTTCTTCTCCAGGATTATATTTAGTACAACAGGATATAACTGAACTTAAGCACAAACAGCTTGTAATGTCTTTCAATGCAAAGCAGAAAGTCCTTTCCACAGCCACTGCTAGCAAACGTGCCTAGCTGTGCTGTTTAAAACAAAACCAAAAATATCAGCTTCACACAAACAGCTCTCTTTTCTGTTACAAAAGAAACTTCTTATATCCACCGTGAGTACGGCATAAGCTCTGCACTGCACTGACTTCAGCTGGTCAATGAGCAAACAATTAAGCAGCTGCAGACATTCTCAGCACAAGTATTTTCCTTTTCAAAGAACGTTTTCTTTTCACACACAGGCTCTCTAGGGTACTGGACTCTGGAAGGTTCCCTTATGATGTATTCCCTCTCAGGACTTCTTTGTGCTTGGCAGTTTGGCATAAAGAACAGTCCATGTAAGAATCATCCTTTTCCAGAACTAATTCCTGTTCTCCTAGCTGCATGGGTTCTACTTTTGGCTCAGAGGGCTTAGCTGACTGCCTCCCATCAGGACAAGCGCTTTCTCCAGCAATCTGTAATGCTCCCCATCAGACACGCTTCCAAAACTCATACCTGGGTCAAGGCTTGGTTCAGTGGTTCCTCCCTCATATTCTGGCCAGCATGTATCTAAGCTTCCCTGTCTTGTCCTCCAGCATGGGCTCTTGGTTCTCAGGGCTTCAGCTCCCTTTCTTCTCCAGTAGGCATTCCTACTCCTTCTCCTCTCTCCTCCTGAATATTCTGTCCTAGCTTTAAACCTCCCAGGCTTTAACCCTGCCCTTTCTCCTCTCAGGTGTTGCAAATCAGTCTGCCTCTTGGCAGCTGAGTAATGGGGAAGGTCAGTGACGTAAGGGTTCCTTACTCTGAGCTTGCTTTCCCCCTCCTTCTCACCACTAGGGACACTCTGCAACCTATTGCAGCCTGGTACAATCTGGTTTCTAGGTACAACTGAGGTTTTGTATCTCTGACCTGGCAATACAGGTCCCTTGATAAGGCTAAATTCCCCCTCTTTATCCTTGTTTCCTGGGCCCTGATAAGCTTCCTTATCACACACCCAACAGATCAAGTTGTATACATTCCATTTCATTCTTGACCATCTCCAACTTTCCTTAGTTCATGCTTCGTACATTCCATATCCCAATATGTAAAACATCTTTGCAGCGTCTGACTCATTTCATGCGCAGCTACAGTACATCAGCAGTCAGACGTCCCAAGGGCTTTGATCCAACCACATCATAAATGCTGGTTTTACTCTGAAAAGTCTTCAGCTCCTCCCCAGTAGCTAGCTGAGTGCCTTCCGACCTGGGGGTCTCATCTTCCAGCACTATAGTGCAATTTGTTTTGTTGTGACTATCCATTGAGTTTTCATGGCAAGATGCAGAAGTAGATTGCCAGGCCTTTCCTCTGCACAGTTTAAGGTGAAATTAGACTTACCTGCTAATTGTTGTTCCTTGAGGAACTCCAGTCTAGTCCCGAACATCTGGGTTTATGCTCCTCCTCCCGCAGCTTGGAGACTGAACACATCACTCTTCTGGAGACGCCCATATAAATAGTCCAGGGACCGCCTCCTTGCTCCAGTAACCTATTGACAGAGCAGACTCAGCAGAGCAATAAGTAAGTAGATATCATTAACAGAAACTTTATAACTGTATAACTACATAACTCTTACAGAACTAATCAATTGTCCTGGCAATTTACCAGGCCACTGGTATGGATTTTCCTGCTTAAGCTTGCCTCGCCCTCTTCCTAGGAATGCCTAACAGACACTATTAACACTGTGAAGCCATTTCTCACCCCACCCCCTGAACAAACTGCAGCCCTGCAAGCCACTCCTGCAGCCAAGCGATAAATCTTACCTTACTTCAGGCTACCGTCCAACACACTACAACAGGGAGGGATGCGGGACTAGACTGGAGTTCCTCAAGGAACAACAATTAGCAGGTAAGTCTAATTTCACCTTCCTTATCGTCCCTCTAGTCCAGTCTTGAACCTCTGGGGATGTAACAGAGCAGTAAATACTTTAACGGGAGGGACCTGCCAGACCAGCCTGAAGCACTGCCGATCCAAACCTAGCGTCCCCTTCCGCTTGAACATCAATCCTATAATGCTTGACAAAAGAATTCAACGACAACCACGTCGCCACCTTACAAATCTCCACTGCTGGCACCAAACTAAACTCTGCCCAGGAAGCTGCTTGTGCCCTAGTCGAATGAGCTCTTAATCCTACAGGAACTGCCTTGCCCTTCAATACATATGCCGACGCAATGGTCTCCTTCAGCCACCTTGCAATGGAAGCCTTAGACGTCGGTTCGCCTTGCTTCGGCCCCCCAAACAAGACAATCTGTCCGTCTTGCGGAGCAGAGCCATTCTTTGCAAATATTTGCGTAACACGTGACCAACATCCAAGTAGTGCAGTTGTCTTTTGGACTTGTCCTTGCTACTCTTCTCAAATACAAGCAACGACACCACCTGATTCACGTGAAACACCGACACCACCTTCGGTAAGAAAGAAGGTACCATTCTCAAAACTACTTTCTTTTCGTAAAAGGACAAAAAAGGCTCCCTACAGGACAAAGCTTGTAACTCTGAAATTTGTCTTGCCAAAGAAATGGCCACTAAAAATACCACCTTAAGCGTAAGATCCTTCAGCGTCGCTTTAGCAAGCGGCTCGAATGGCTCCCGAACCAACGCTTCCAGCACTAAATTTAGATCCCAGACCGGAACCTGTGCTCGGCAAGGTGGCCTCAAAAGTGATGCTGCTCGTAAAAATCTCTTAACATCAGGATGAGCCCCATCCCTTGTACTTTCCCTCAATAACATGAGATCACCGCCAACTGAGCTCTTAGAGATGCCGCCGCCAGTCCATTCCCGAAACCATCCTGCAGGAAGGACAGAATCTGCGGAACGGAAGCCCTTAACGCCTTTAGGTGCCTCTCTTCACACCATGACTCAAAAATACGCCAAACGCGGATATATGCCATAGAGGTAGACCTATGTCTAGACTTCAATAAAGTAGAAATTATCTCTGTCGAGTACCCCTTGGCTGTTAACCTTGCCCTCTCAAGAGCCAAGCCGTAAGCGAGAACCGATCCACCTGAGACATACTTAACGGCCCCTGCACTAGCAGATCCCTTCTGACCGGCAGCTTCCAAGGCTGCTCCACCAGAAGACGCATCAGGTCGGCATACTATAGTCTTCTCAGCCAATCCGGCGCAATTAATATCACCTGACCCTTGTGTCACTCTATTCGCTGCAGAACTCAACCTATTAACACCCACGGTGGGAATACATAAAGAAGCTGATCTTCCGGCAACCTCTGCATCAGAGCGTCCAAACCTTCTGACATCCTTTCTCTCCTTCTGCTGTAGAATCTCTCTACCTTTGCTGACACGAACGTCGCCATGAGATCCATCACCGGCGACCCCCAGCGATGTACCAGTAAGTTGAAAACCTCCTGATGTAGAACCCACTCTCCTGGGTCCACCTTGACCCGGCTCAAAAAAATCGTCTGTCACATTGTCCACGCCGGCTACATGAGCTGCCGATAACGCCTCCAGATGCGCCTCGGCCCAACCTAGGAGCTCCTCCGCCTCTTCTTCGAGAGCCGCGCTGCTGGTGCCCCCTTGTCGGTTGATGTAGGCCATCGCCGTGGCATTGTCCGACAGTACTTGAATTGCTTTCCCTTGCAGAAGCTGCTGAAAGGCCTCCAACGCCCGAGTTACTGCCCTTAATTCTAATTTGTTGATTGACCAACTCTTTTCCAGTTCTATCCACTGCCCCTGGGCAAACTGCCTTTTGAAGTGCGCTCCCCAGCCGAAGAGACTGGCATCTGTCGTCAATGGCCTCCAATCTGGAGCCTCCAGAGGCATCCCCTTCTCCAGACACCCCGGTTCTAGCCACCACTGCGGAGACTGCCTCGCTTCCAACTGGCAGATCAGCTTTTGCGTTAACAGATCGGACTGATGCGACCATCTTCTGAGCAGAGCTCTCTGCAATGATCTCATGTGGGCCCTGGCCCACGGTACCACCTCGAGAGTGGCCGCCATTGTTCTCAACAGTTGCAAATAATGCCACGCCGATGGGGGCCCGTCTTGCCAGGAAGGCTCGGACGAGCTGTCTTAGTCCTTGGGCCCGGAGATGCAGCAGGAACACTCTGCTGCTCTTTGTATCAAAGTGAGCCCCCAAGTACTCCAACTCCTGCGACGACGTCAACCTGCTCTTTTCTACATTGACTACCCACCCCAGGCTCCGCAAAAATTGAAGGACTCTACGGGTAGCCAATGCGCTTTCACTCTTCAACTTTGCTCAAATCAACCAATCGTCTAGGTAAGGGTGTACCAAAACTCCTTCCTTGCGCAACGCTGCCGCCACCACCATCATAATCTTAGTGAAGGTTTGCGGCGCCGTTGCCAACCCAAATGGCAATGCCTGGAACTAGAAATGCCCCATGGGAACCACAAATTTGAGGAACCGCTGATGCTCCAACCGAATGGGAATGTGCAGATACGCCTCTGACAAGTCCAAAGACATGAGAAATTCTCCCTCCCTCACTGTTACGATGACCGATCTCAGCGTTTCCATGTGAAAGTGCGATACTCTGAGACACCTGTTTACGCCTTTGAGATCCCGGATTGGCCTCCAGGTTCCCTCCTTTTTTGGCACCACAAAATATATGGAGTATCGACCGGATCCGCACTGGTCTGCCGGGACCGGAACCACCGTGTTGAGTGACAACAAACCTGTCCAACATTTCCTGCACTGCCAAACGTCTTGAACTCGTCCTGCATGGTGATTGAACAAAGGTGTCCATCACTGGCCGTTGGAACTCCAAAGCATATCCCTTCTGAATAATCTCCAACACCTACCGATCTGACGAAATCTGGGTCCAGGCAGGATAAAAATCCCTTAGTCGACCCCCCACGGGCACCAATCCTGCCTGGACTCCCTCGCTTCATTGCGACTTTGAGGTTCGAGGACAAAGAGGCTCCAAAACCTCTACCCGCCCCTCTGAAGCCTCAAAACCCCTGGGCTCTGTACTGAAAGCGTCCTCTTTGAAACTGACCGAACCTTAAGGGACGAAACCGCCGAAGCTCTCGCTGCTGAGTTTTGGATGGCGGTAGCGGACGGGCCTGCTTCTGCTTGTCCTCTGGCAACCTTCTGCCCTTAGACTCTCCGAGGTCCTTTACCAACTTCTCCAAATCCTCCCAAAAAAGGAGCTTACCTCAAAAAGGGAGTTTACTCAGCCTCGGTTTAGAGGCCCCATCTGCTGCCCAACTACGCAGCCATAGATATCTGCGTGCCGCCACCACAGACGTCATACTTTTGGAAAGACCTCTGATAAGATCATACTGCAGATCCGCCAAATAAGACGCCCCTGACTCCATCTGGGATGCTTCTTCGACCGCCACCTCTACCTGCAATCCGTGAGTTCTCTGGGCCCATCGAAGACAAGCCCTTGCCACCCATGCTTCACAAATGGAAGCCTGCAGGGAAAGCGCATTAACCTCGAAGACCTGCTTCAACAATGTGTCCAACTTCCTATCCTGGCCATCTTTAAGTGCGGCACTTCCTTCCACCGGTATCGTCGTTTTCTTATTAACCGCAGAAACCGCTGCATCCACCTTAGGAGACTTAAAAAGATCCCTATCTGGTTCATGCAACGGATACAGGCAAGCCATCACTCTGGAGCCTTTCAGCCCCGCTTCTGGCATGTCCCATTCTTCCTGAATCATTTCCCTAAATACCTATGTATTGGGAAAGCCCTCTGGGACCTTCCTAACCGCCTGCAAAAGCAGATCTTCCAAGGTGGAATCCTCCGCTTGCCCCGCTGCCGGCATGTTCAACGCCTTCAGCGTCTCCGAGATAAGCGTGGACAACTCCTCCCACCTAAATACTCTAACAACTCTCGCCTGGTCCTCTTGTTCTGCTAGCTCACCTTCTTCCAGGTGCTCCAGCTCTGAGTCCTCCAAATTCTCTGATTGATCCTCCGAGACCAAGGCCAGTTCCGCCCTGTCTCTAACTACCTTAGCCTTCTTAAGTGGAGCGCCACCCGTTCCCACGTCTATAGGGGTCCTAGGATGTTTCAACCCCAGCTCTCCCTGTGCCGTAGCTATCGCCGCTCCTCCTCCAGTCCCTCCCAGGGTCTGCTGGAGCAGCGTCATAAAATCTTGTGAAAATATAGCTGACAATCCCCCCTGGAAAAGGGGCTGGGCAGCTGGGTCATCTGGTGCCGAAGAAGGCCCTGGCACTGGCTCCAGGGGCCACGCGGCTGGAGTCAGGAGAGCCAGAAGAAGCTGTCTTTTGGACCTCCCCAAAATGGTCTTCTGCCACTTCTCCTGATGCTGCCTCTTGTGCACAAGATCTGCACACCCCTCTCCTCAGAGACTGAGCCTCTTCTGGCCCCACATAGATAACATTGAGGCCTAGAAGGCATGGTGGCTTCAGATAAAACGCCCAAGCTTTAAAATCTTTTTTTTTGTTTTTTTTTTTCTCAAAGGAAAAGGCTCCGGATTGCAACTGTAGTTCTTTCCCCTCTAACCAGTTGAAATAAGCCCCAATTAAACTCACTGTCTGTTCTCGAACGCAGCCGTCTAGTTTTGCGCGGTTTCCCGCACAACCGCCATGAGGCTGAGGCCTGCCAAGTCCCGCAATGCCTGCCCACTACCTTACCGCCCCGCCAGCAAAACTCCCTGCGGCTCCCAAAGCGCCGCATACCTGAAGCCTCACCTCCAGAGACGCCGCTCCGAACCCATGCGCTCAGCCCTGCTTTGCCAGGTTTCGCGCCGGGGAGCGAGCCGCTACAAGTCCCTTCTTTACAGCTCTCGTCGTCGCAGTGCACAGAGGCACGGGCCGCTACTCAACGGCTCCTCACCTGATTACCAGGTTCAGGAGCCGGAGACCCTACCACGCAGTCCCTCACTCTTCCTTGGAGGTACCCAGCAGCTTCCAGGAAGGGTGGGGGGGCAAGCTGTGCAGCGCTTCACCGATTCAATGCAGGTAATACAGCTCCGTTGGCTTATAGCCTTAAAGGGGACTTACCCCTTTATTTTAATTCCATTATTTCTTTATATTGTTTTTTGTTTTTTTAATAATTAAGCTATCCTAACTACTCTACTGCCTTAACTAGTCCTCTCGTGAGCCTGGAACCTCTAGGCCCACCACTCCTCCAGCTGCTTGGAGACTGAACTACTGGAGCAAGGAGGCGGTCCCTGGACTATTTATATGGGTGTCTCCAGAAGAGTGACGTGTTTCAGTCTCCAAGCTGCGAGAGGAGGAGCATAAACCTAGAGGTTCGGGACTAGACTGGAGGGATGATAAGGAAGTTTACTGTTGTTGCCGTTGTCACAGAAATGTGATCCTCTGCCGCCAACACTGTCCCATTCTGCTGATGCCCAGATGGGTGGTTTGTCTTAGTCTAGCACCTCAGCTGAGACCTGTCCATCTTAGGAGATCCTGCCAGTAGTTAAACTACTGATAGCTTAGCCCTCAGCATCACTGATGCACACAAGCCCTCAGCATGACAAGCTGCAAACCAAGTGAGAGCAGGAAAATGTATCGCCCTATAAACTTTGCAAGCCACCATGACTACCCAAGAGAAGCGGCCACCTGGTCTCATGACTTGCCAATAGAGCAGAAATCAATAAACTGTAAAAAGGCAAGAACATGGTCAGGCAGCACCAGGCTTAACACTCTCTTTCCTGCAAACCAGACAGAAATCGAAACAATGTACAGTGGTCCTGGACTGGACTAGAGAGGCTCAAGCCTCAAGGAAATCAGTCCTCACATATGGGTGACATCAGCACCGACGGAGCCCTCGCGGAAGCATCCCCCCAACTTTTAAAGAAAGCCTTTGGGAGATGCCACCATGCATGCATGGTCCCCTTCCCGCCCTAGGGTGCCATTTTGCTCAGTCAGATGACATAGCTAAAAGACAGCAAAAATAAAAGATGGTAAAGGATATCCTTTTGGTCCATCATACAAGTCCCTTAGCCCCAGATCTCCTTGCTCTCAACACCTGTCTTGCCTCTGTTTTTGACTGGCTTGCTAGCAATTACCTACATGTTAATCCCTCTAAGTCGGCTGCCATTTGGTTCACCTTCGGTGCTCCCTCCCCCACCTTGGCACTCCTTATGTCCACTTCTTTGATTCCTTTGGTTCCTGTTCTTCGCTACCTCGGTGTTACCCTTGATCCCTCTCTTTCCTTTCATCAACATATCTCCACACTTGTGCGTAGCTCATTCTTTCACCTTCGTAGAATCCGGTCTGTTCGTCCATTTCTCCCACTCTCCTCCCTTATTACTCTTGTCCTTTCACTGGTGATTACCTGACTTGATTATTGCAATTCACTCTTCGCTGGTCTTCCTCAATATCAACTTCGTCGGCTCCAACTAGTTCAGAACACGGCTACACGTCTCCTCACTCACTCACTCCTCCCCTCTGGATCACGTGACTCCTTGTCTTCTCTTCCTTCACTGGCTCCCCATTAAAGCCCGGTTCTTATATAAAACTTCTCACCATTACTCATAAGGTTCTTCACACCAATACACCTCAGTACCTCGCCGACATCATCTACCTCCAGCCTACTCCTTGTCTACTTCGTTCTGCTCATGGTAACTGTCTTTTTTTCCGTCCCCTGCCCAGGCTCATCTCGAATCGACCCGTCATGCTGCTCTTCTTTCTTCTTTGTGAGTCCTGCCCTCTAGAATTCCCTTCCCCATTCCCTCCGCAACGAACTATCCTTTCCCCAGTTCAAGGCCCTTCTCAAGAACCCACCTCTACTGTCAGGCCTATGATCTTCCCATTCCTTCCAACCTCCTTCCATCAAGATGTCACTAAACTATCTTCCTCTGCAATATCCCCTTGTTCTGACTGGTATTCTGGATACAGCTTTAACCCCCCCCCCCCAAGTCTTACCCATCCCCTTTGTCTTTATATGTAGCATCCCTCCTGTGTCTATTGCTGTCCTTACTATCCTTCTCTCTTCCTTTCTATTGCTCTCCTATCATATTGGTGGCATTCTTTTTCCTCCTTTATTTTCACCAGCTGCACCCAGTTAGTATTGTACACCGCTCTGACGCTCCAGCAACGGGTGGTATATCAAATGTTAGAAACAAAGATAAAGATAAAGAATAAAGATAACTCCAAGGGGAGGAGGGAAGGTTGTGAGGACTGATTCCTGCTATCCCCGGAGAATACCTGTTACAAGTGAATAACTACACTTTCTCCAGGAACAAGCAGGAAGTCAGTCCTCACATATGGGACTCTCCAGCTCCCGCAAGGAGAGCCGCAAGCAGCAGCAATTGAGTCCATGTTCACAGACCACAGTAGGACCCCTATGTCTGATGAAACCAGCACTCAGGTAGCCTGAACACAGAAAGGTCGGCGGGTAGGAGTTGCCTAGACCTCGAAAATGTTATGGAGCACAGCCTGGCTGAAGGCACTGTCCCGCCGGGACACTCTTTCCAGGCAGTAATGGGCTGCAAAGGTATGGACTTAAGACCAGGTGGCGGCCCGGCAGATGTCCACCATTGGGACAGAGCACAAGTTTGCCACAAAGCCGCCATGGCCCTGACTGTGCGCCGTGACGTGGCCTTCCAGCGGAAGCCTCACCTGCTCATAAGGGCGACACAGTCCGCCACCCATGTGGACAGCGTATGCTTGGTCACCGTCTCCCCCAGCCGACTGGGGTCGTAGGAGATGAAAAGCTGAGAAGCTTTGTGGTGGCCCTGAGTGCATTAGATATAGAAGGACAAAGCCCTCTTACAGTCCAAGGTGTGAAGGACCATCTCCGTCCGACTGGAGTGAGGGTCTTGGAAAGAAGATAGGAAGCACCACTTCTTGGTTAAGATGGAAGGGTGACACGACCTTCGGCAGGAATTTGGAGTTCGTGCGAAGCACCACTCTGTTCTTGTAGAACCTGGTATAAGGCGCCTCTGCCACAAGGCTTGGAGCTCGCTAACTCTGTGAGCGGAGGTGAGCGCAACCAGAAAAAACACCTTTCAAGAGAGGTAGCGAAGGTGGCAAGTAGCCAGAGGATGGAAGGGTGGGCGAGTGAGCTGCCCCAACACAATGTTGAGGTCCCATTCAGTTGCCAGAGGGCAAACTGGGGGTTTTGATAACAGCAGGCCCCACAGGAAACGCATCACCAAGGTTTGGACCGAGAGGAGGGGCTTACCATCCACCAGATGGTGGTGCGCCATCAGGGCACTCATTCACTCAGACAGAGTTAGACTTGAGCCCGGACTGAAAGAAGTGGAGAAGGTACTGTAACACCAGAGCCACCAGGCAGGAGAAAGGATCAGCCCTGCACTTGGAGCACCAAACAGAGAACCTGTGCTATTTGAGGGCATAAGTCTTCCTAGTAGAGGCCTTGCGAGAGGCCAGCAGAATGTCCTCCACCTCAGCCGGAAGGCCAAAGTCACCCTCTCAGCAACCACCCTGTCAGCGAGAGGGACCCCAGGTTGGGGTGCAGGACAGAGCCCCCCTCCTGAGAAAGGAGTCCCAGGGTGGTCTCCAAGGGGATGAGGGCCTTTACTGTCAACTGCAGAATCAGCAGGAACCATGGCTGCCTGGGCCACTGAGGAGCTATCAGGATGAGCGAGGTCCTGTCACAGAGGGTCCTGATCAAGATCTTGGCAATCAGTGGCATCAGAGGTAAGGCATACATGAGGCCTTCCAACCATGAGACTAGGAATGCGTTTGCTGCCACCCTGGAGGGGTGGGCCTGTTGGGGAGCAGAAGCAGGGTAACTGAAACTTGTCCATACTGGCAAACCGGTCCATCACGGGTTCCCCCCAGAGCCGTAAAAGCTGACTGGCTACCCTGGGGTCCAGCTGCCACTTGTGCAGCTGGAGAACGCTGCTGAGTCTGTCGGCCAGCAGGTTGTCCTCGCCTGGCAGTTACAACTGCCCGCAGGAGGATATCCTGTTGGATTGCATATAAGCAGAGGAGCAGTACCATCCTGACAAAGGGTACAAGACCCCGTGCCCCCTGTTTGTTCATGTAGAACATCGCCACCTGGTTGTCCATCTGGACCAGCACCGGCTGGTGATGCAGGTGGTGACAGAAGACCCTCAGGGCTAGGTGTATGGCTAGGAGCTCCAGGAGGTTGATCTGCTGGGTGCTCTCGCTGGCGACCAATTTCCCTGAGTGCGGAGATCGCCGCAGTGGGCTCCCTAGCCGAGCAGGGAGGCGTCTGTGGTGAGGACCCTCGAGTGGCTTGGGGCCTGAAAAGGCATGCCCGCTTCAAGATACTGGGGGCGACTGCCACCAGACCAGGGAATCCGCCAACTGGTGGGTCACCAAAACTCTGTCTCAGGCAGCCTGTGGCCTGAGACCACTGGTCCTGTTGACACCACTGCGCCATCCTCATGCGGAGGCGAGCATCTGGGGTGACATGGACTGTGGAGGCCATGTGCCCAAGGAGGCACAGAAGAAGCTGGCTGGGCACCGAAGCCCGGTGCTGCACGTCCCGAGCTAGAGATCTGAGACAATCGGCTCGGTCCTTGGGCAAAAGAAGGCCTTCGCCTGGAGAGTGTCAATCTTTGCCCCGATGAACTCCAGACACTATGCCGGGAGGAGGTGAGACTTGGGGTAGTTTATGACGAAGCCCAAGTATTGCAGAACCTGGATGGTGTGGGCAGTGGCCTGCTGCACCTCGGAGGCTATGCCTCCCTTTATGAGCCAGACATCCAGGTAGTAAAATAGTAAATGACGGCAAATAAAGACCAGTATGGTCCATCTAGTCTGCCCAGTATGATGGCAAGAGTAGGTGCACCTGCCGCTCTGTGCAGGCCACCCTTCCCCACGTCTTTGTTTAGGGGTGAACCCACCACTCCATGTAGGACATCCCTATTTGTTGAGAAATTAGATGGTTCAGTTTATTTTGATTTTATCCTGTTGCTGTAAAGGGATCCACTGTGTCTGTCCCATGCCATTTTTAATTCCGCCATCATGTTTGCCCCCACCACTTCCATCGGGAGGATGTTCCAAGCATCCACCACCCTTTCTGTGAAAAAGTATTTCCTGACATTGCCTTTCAATTTACCACCTTGCAGCTTCCTGTTATGCCCTCTAGTTTTACAGCTTCCCCGCCTTTGGAAGAGGTTTGTTTGTTCATTATTTCCCTTTAAGTATTTAAAGATCTGAATCATATCTCCCCTGTCCCTCCTCTCCTCCAAAGTGTACATGTTTAGGTCTTCAAGTCTCTTCTCATAAGGCTTCTGACGCAGGCCTCCAAATCATTTTGGTCGCCTTCCTCTGAACAGTTTCCAGTCTTTTTACATCCTTTGCAAGATATTGTCTCCAAAACTGAACACAGTATTCCAAGTGATGCCTCACCAGTGACTTTTACAGTGGCATAAGTACCTCTTCCTTTCTGCTGGCAATTCCTCTTTGTATGCAGCCCAACATCCTCCTGGCATTTGCCACCGTCTTGTCACAATGTTTTGCCACCTTGAGATCTTCAGAAATAATCACACCAAGGTCTTTCTCCTGATCCGTGCACACCAACCTCTCGCCCCCTATCGCATACATTTCCCTTGGATTTCTGCTACCCAAGTGCATGACTCTGCACTTCTTTGCATTAAATCTTAATTGCCAAGCATTAGATCATTCTTCCAGCTTTTGTAGATTTTTCCTCATGTTAACCATTCCCTCGGGGGAGTCCACTCTGTTGCAAATTTTTGTGTCATCTGCAAAAAGACAGACTTTTCCCTTCAGTCCTTCAGCAACATCACTCACAAATACATTGAACAGTACCGGGCCCAAGACCGACCCCTGGGGCACCAGGCTAATCACCTTCCCTTCATCCGAGTGAGCTCCATTTACCATCACCTTCTGTTGTCTATCAGTCAACCAATTTCTGATCCAATTTACCATCTTGGGATCTATCCCCAAGCTACTGAGTTTATTGATAAGCCTCGTATGAGGAACAGTATCAAAGGCTTTGCTGAAATCCAGGTAGATGACATCCACCGCATGCCCCTGATCTAGTTCCCTGGTCACCCAGTCAAAGAACTCAATCAGATTTGTTTGGCAAGATTGTCCTTCGGTAAAACCATGTTGCCTGGGATCATGCAACCTGTTGGTTTTGAGAAAGTTCACTATTCGCTCTTTCAGGAGCGCCTCCATTACTTTTCCCGCTACCAAGGTAAGGCTCACAGGCCTGTAGTTTGACACTTCTTCCCTGTCACCACTTTTGTGTAGAGGCACGACAGCCATTTTCCAGTCCTGAGAAACCTCTCCTGTTTCCAAGGATCTGTTGAAAACAGCCTTTAACGGCCCTGCAAGAACCTCTCTGAGCTCTTTCAGTATCCTGGGATGTATCCCATCCGGTCTCATGGCCTTGTCCACTTTAAGTTTTGCAAGTTGTTCTAACACTTCATCTTCTGTGAATGGTGTGGTATCTACTTCATTCCCATTTTTATATTTGGGAGTCATAGGAGGTCCTTCTCCAGGATTTTCTTTAGTAAAAACAGAGCTGAAGTATTCGTTTAGCAAGTTCGCTTTTTCAATGTCACTTTCCACGAGTCCGTTCACAGCACTTCTGAGTCCTGCAATTAAACCTCTGATCTTCTTCCTTTCCCGAATATACCTGAAGAAAGTTTTGTCGCCACACTTAACATCTTTAGCCATTCTTTCCTCTGCCTTTGATTTTGCTATCCTTATTTCTTTTTGTCTCTGAGTTTGATCCTGTATTCATTTCTGTGTTCCTCTGTTTGTGAGCTTTTGAATTTTGCCTTTATTTGAGCAACCACTTCTTTGGAAAACCAGACAGGTTTTCTTCTCCTCTTGTTTTTGTTTACTTTTCTAGGTAGGGAAAACAAAGACCCCTTGGAGCCAGAGGAAGGCGACGACTGAACAGGCATTTTGTGAAGATCCTTGGGGACAGAGGCCAGGCCGAAAGGAAGTACCCAGTATTGAAAATGCCTGCCCCCTATTATGAACCGCAGGTAATGCCTGTGGTTGGGATGGATGAGGATGTGGGTATAAGCATTCTTGAGGTCTAAGGAGCATAGCCAGTCTCCCTGCTGGAGGTATGGCAGCAATGTTCCAAGGGAGAGTATCTTGAACTTCTCCCTCACCAGAAATTTGTTGAGGCTGCACAGATCGAGGATGGGCCTTAGGCCCCCCATCCTTTTGGCACGAGGAAGTATCTGGAGTAGAACCCCTTGCCTTTGAGATGGTGGGTCACCGGTTCCACTGCCTTGTCCTCGAAGACCTGCCAACTCCTTCAGAAGAAGGTCCTGGTGGAGGGGAGACCTGAGGGGCTCTCCCGGGAAATAAGAGGGAGGTGTCTGAGCCAAGTGGAGGAGATAATGTGGTCAGGGAGCGTTTAGTGCCCAGGAGTCGGTGGTGATGGCCATCCACCTCTGGGCATAGAGGGCCAGATGTCCCCCTGTGGGCTGCTGATCTCCTTGGGGTAGAGAAGCTATACTCAAGGAGTCAAAAGCTCCCCCCTGGCTGGGCCGGGGCCAGTGCCTGGGGTTTTGGAGCCGTCTGCTTACATGGGCCATGCCCATGTCCCTTGGCCTGCTGACCCTGTTGGGGAGCTGGGGAGGCCTGATAAGGTAGATAGTTTCGGTAAGCAGCTCCCTTCCTCAGGTAAAAGGGCTTTTTACCCGAGTCCTTCTGCTGGGGAGGGGCAGTGGTCTTCTTAGAGAGCCTGGTCCTCGTCATGAACTCGGTCTCCAGCTTGGTGGTCATGGGTTTGCCAAAGAGGTTCTCTCCTTGGCTTGGGACATTGACCAACTTGTCCTGAACCCACTGCTCGAGGTCAGACGACTGAAGCCAAGCTTGGTGGTGTGCACCAATGCCCGCCATGGCTCCTCGGGCCGCCGACTCAAACCCATCAAAGGCCGCTCAAGACATGAATTTGGAGCACTCACAGACAGCCTTGGCCAGGCTCTTGAACCGCTGTAAAGGTTCCTTGGATAGACCAGCCGAGAATCCGGCGAGTTCCTTCGCCAGGTCTCAAGTACATGCCCATGTACAGCTGGTAGGCCTGGATGTGGCAGAGGAGCATTGAACCCTGGTAGCACTTTCTGCCGAGGGCGTCCAAGGTGTGGGCCTTCCTGCCAGAGGGCACCGAGGAGTGCGTCTTCTGGCTTTTCAGCAACCGCATGGCCAACTCCACCCCCATGGAGTTATGAGGCAGTTGTGACATCAGGAAGCCCGGGCTCTGGCAGACCCGATACATTGAGTTGAGCTGTCAGCTCACCACCGGCACCAACACCGGTGTCTCCCACATGCGGAGCATGAGCTGTTCCAGGATGGGGATTTCTACGGAGGGGCCTCGTACTGGAGGATCTCTAACTCATCCACCTGAGGGTACTCCTCCAACTCGGTCGGGAATGCCAGAGCCTTTGGACATGTCCTTGATTAAGTCCAAGAGCCCATGTCCTCAGGCGGAGGAGACGGGAGAATCCAAAGGGACGTCACAGTGGGCGATGGTATTGGGGGAAGCATCGCCCTCTGTCTCCCACTCAGAGTAGACCGTGGAGGCATAAGAACATAAGAACATAAGAATGCCATACTGGGTCAGACCGAGGTCTATCAAGCCCAGTATCCTGTTTCCAACAGTGGCCAATCTAGGTCATACGTACCTAGCAATATCCCCAAAAGACACAGGTTCCACAATGCTTGTACTAGGTCAAGCATTGATATCCTGGGTCCCTTGGTAAGAGTGGTTTTTATGGACCTTTCCTCCAGGAACTTGTCCAACCTTTTTTAAACCCAGCTATACTAACAGACCTTACTACATCCTACTCCTGGGAACAATTCCAGAGTTTGATTACACGTTGAAGTGAAAAAATATTTTCTCTTATTTGTCTTAAAT